>CM066034.1:983917636-985179239 GCA_033557465.1 Ichthyophis bannanicus
TATAACTCCTACCTGAGCCATGATAGGCTACTTAGCAAAACGTTACATGGTGTATGTCCTGTGTGTAATGTTTCTATACATCAAAATATGAATCTCAGATAGTACAGTTTGTACCATGCAAAGGGTATTGTCCTTGTGATATGTTTTGCCTAGATCTGCTTGGACAATTGTACCCGCCACAGGTAAATCTAATGAACCACCCTCTCTTCCCCACACAGGCATATCGTCTAGGAACTTGCAGCTTATACGGCACAATGGAGAAAGCAGAAGCCCTCATACAGGAAGGTGGTGATTCTGCGCCAACACATCCAAGATATGCCCGTATGGGAGGATGTGTGTGGCCATCGGAGTGCATCCAAGCTGCCCTGGAAAAGGATGGCACCACCCGCCCCTGCCGCCCACACGCCACAACCACCACCACCCACACCACCCCCGCCACAGGCACAAGATGACCGTGTGGGCCAGCTGCAGGGGAACGTATTTTGCAGCGTGGCCAGAGGGAGCAGAGAGCAGCGCCGTCGCCAAAATAGTGCAATAACCTATTACTGTAACATGCATACATATTAAAGTCTACCGTCCAATGTTTCTCTCCTTTTTATAGCATAGTTTGTGGTGCACATGCATGCCCTGACCATTACCTGAGGGGTTCAGATTCTGGCCCGGTATTGCGCGGCGGTGTCCATACGGTTATTGTATTACTGCACACATGTTGGCATTGCACACTAGTATGCCTGTTGATGTGTACACCGACGCTGATTTTAATAGCGCGGTATAGAAGCAAATGTTAAATAAAATAAATAACTAAAATAAATATTATTTTCATAACTGCATACGATCTGTGCATTGGCCCTTGGCTCTGCACATACACCAATGTTCAACTAGGACCCCAATGGCCACATTGTGCAGGCAGATCTGCAGGGTACAACAAACACCTATCGTGCGCCATTCCACGGTCAAACCCCCTGATTTACTGTGCACAATTGGGTGAGGCTCTGTGGCCATTGGCCCTGTGTCATGGCAGGCGGTGACATGCGTGTCCCGCCCCTCCATGGCACACATGTGTCAGAGGGGACACATGGGTGTCATGCGTGTGTGCGATGCTGCTCTGCACCAGCAATGGTTGTGGGGGACAGGGACAACATCCCTGTGACATGACTGTTTAGGCGGGAGATATTAAACAGCCAACATGAACCTGTGGTTACCATGTCCCATTCCTATGCAAAGATGTTCATCACACAGGCTACGACATGTGGTTGCAGGGTAACATTCTATGATGGCCATGGCACAAGCTAAATGTCCAAACCAGGTGTATGGACCTTCCACTATGCTTGCCTACATGTTGTGTGGTGAACGGTACACACGTGACCAGTGCAGGCAGGTCTAAAAACATGTTTATTATAACAAACTGTCACACAATGGCAAACATGCCCAACATAAACACACGCATGAGGTCCGGGGGCGGGGGAAAACACAGCGCTCAGCAAGAGGGCACATTAGGAGGCATCACAGGTGCCAGCCGTGGTATCCTGTTAATGCTGTTCGGCAGGTGTGCCATCGGGATGCCAGATGCAACCACATCACTGGCCAACCTGGCCCGAACAGCCCCACCTGTCAAACACCTGCAGGGCGTGGAAACACGACACGGTATGTCGTGTCGTACGTCATCCAGGGCCAGCACACATCGTCGATACACCTTGACCAGCACACAGACACACATTGTCCTGGTGGTCCTTGTGTGCTGGCATGAGCATGAGGTGTACCAGTGGCCCTGGGTGACGCACGTATCGTAGCCTCACGTCCGTGCCGTGCAGACGCCTGCAAATGCCGGACCTGGTGCCCCGGATGGCCCTCTGCTGGGCTTGTGTTCCGCCCCCAACCAACCCCAACCCTCCACGCCCAGCTCCTTCCATACCCACCCCCCACCCTCCCTGCCTCACCACAATCACCCCAAACTCCCCCCTCCCTGCCTGCACCCCTGCCCACGTTGCCCCTCTTGTCCTGCAGCACCAACCCCCTCTGTACCAGTCCCCATGCTGCCCAAACTGTAGTGGGTGTGCCATGCTGCCAAATCTGTCCCTCGTCCTCTCCCATCAGTCTACTGGAGGGAAAACCAGCCACCACATCTGGCCCTCCTCTGGTCCAGAATGTGGGCATGCTCCAATCTCCCCCACCAGGTCTGGTAGTCCTCCTCCTCCAACCATCCCTCCTCCTCCTCCTCGGTTGTGTGCCGGGTGGTGGGCCTCCGGTGGAGACTTGTGGGCACGATGGTGTGTGGCGAGGCGGTCGCTGGCATCCAACTGTCTTGTGAAGGATGACATACAATTCAGGTGATGTCCATGTGTGTCACATACCAAATATGGGCAGATGCCAGTGGGAGACAGGCTATGTGTGGCCCTATGGCACAACCTAGAAACCTTGGTGAGTGGCCCATATCCAATACTCACCATCGTGGTGGGTGGCTGGACCTACACGCTGCAGGCACGTTGTGAGGAACTCCGGGATGGACATTTGCGAAGGTAGTGCACGCCTGCCCCTTCTTCCTCAGGTTCCTCCACGCTGTGGGAATATGTCAAAGGGTTGTCAGGTTGTCAACACATACCAAACCTGTCACTGAGGGCTAATTGGGTGAACATAAACGTGACTATGTGTCTGGACGCACACCAGTGACTACTTCGTCTCCCGCACCACCCCTGCTGTTTGAGGGCATATAGAGCCATAGTAACACCGACCCATCACAGCAGTCAGGTTCCCTCCCACATAGTGGCGAAATAGGTTAATGACCGCACGTTATAGAACATTAGGTGTCACTGACGTATGACATGCAAGACCAACGATAGACCCTACAATCCAACCTGCAACTGGTCCATGTAGGGCATTCACCACATCAGCATCACAAAGTGACGTGCATGCTGCTCCTCACCCCATATCCCACACAACAACCTGTCAGAACGGTGGGCACTGGTGGGGTTGACTGGATGAAGAGGACAGGAGGGATGTGTTAGACGAGACGAACGTTGGCCATACGGTGGGACGTCACAGATACAGAGGGGATGAGGGAGGGAAGAATCACCTAGGGCCACATGGTGTGCATTGTAAGGTCACATCCCTGCTGTGCAATGACAAGCAGCTGTCAAATGTTGTGTGTGGTTTGCATGTATCCCAGAAGGGGCAGGACATGGTGAACGCTGGAGGTGACCAACTCTGAGCGTTTGTGCCACTGTATGATACCCATAGTGTGTATTTCCCCCTGTGGGGCGGCAGACTCCACCTACAACCAGTTTGGCTTCTGTTGTCCCCCTCTATGGGTGTTGCCTCATGGACAGCCATGTGTGTACCTGGTCTGTCACAGCAGCACCATAAAACACATCGCATACCTAGGTGTGTGTGACCCTCATGTAGTGTTGCATTAGGCGCATCATTGGGGATGTGTCATACACAACCCGCACTGCTGCGACGTGCCCCTTACTTGTACCCTTGTAAGCTAGTGTGGCAAGCTCCCACATCGGCATAGACAGGGGTGATAGTATGAGATATGTTCCTTCACATTGTTGTTGGTGAAGGGTGGGTGGTGATTTGGGTGTTTTGCATGGGCCAAACACTCCCATGGGTTGACAGTGTCCAGTCCCCCTATGGTGTGTTAGCAACCACACAATGCAAGAGGGGGAGGGTACCTGGTGATCATGAGCTGTCCCCATATCTCGTCAGTGGTTGTGCAGGTGCAGATGGTGGGGCATGTACCTGACCAAGGTGGTGGGATGTCACTCTATTTGGTATTGGCGACTGTACAAGGTTTACGCCTGGTTGTGTTTTTCCCAGAATAGATTGCTATGGTGTGTGGAACCATGTACATTGTCCTGATCCCATGTAGAGCTGGGTGTGGTCCATTGCATGGGCCCATATGACCGATGGGCTACATTAGACATGCACAGTGGTGTAGTCATTGTTGTCCTTGCATTTGCTGTGTAGTACTGTATTGACCACCCTGCACAAGCCCAGACGTTGTCCGCAGATCGCACACCTACAGTAGGCTATCCTTGCTGTCACATTGTCCATGACAGTCAGACCAGCACATACAGTGGGTGTCACTTCCTAGACATTATCGTGTGACAGACAGTGTCACGCCTTTTTTTTGAGAGGCATATGCCACAATGTCAGGGCGGGCGCACCAGGGAACTCCCACTCCCATGGTGTCCTACCACACCAGCCCCAACTGATAACCTTTTTGCCCATCATTTGGCCCTCGCTACAACACAATCAGCGGTCAGGCGACGTACCATACCTTCCCACATAGATCATAATGGAGGGCCAAAGCACGCAACAACATCTAGGTGCCTCTACCATGTTGCCGGCTAGTGGAGCACGCCAGAGAAATTACCATACATCCCTGCGCCAACCCTTGTTTGGGAAACAGTATCACTGTGTGAGGGGCAGGGATCCACGTGGGCAGCACACAGCAGCCACCACAAGCTGTGTTCATCACACCAGGTACAAAGAGTGTCTGACTAAAACATTGTCATCTGGGACATTGTGTTGTGTGAACATAAACCGACTACCAAACACAATGGGGGTGCACAGGGGGCTTTCCATTTTTGCAACCACTGCTAACGTCTGAACGCTTGCCTAGTTATTCTCACAACACTATGTGCCATGTGGGTAGGGTTGGGGGCGGGGATATCCCCTCCTGGTTCAGGAGTGTTATCCTGTATGTCCTATGATGTCCAGAGCCAGGGTGGGACCACTCCCCTGGCGATAATGGTGCTATGAGAGATGGATATCAGACTCATGTCCCCTGTGTTGCATCTCATTGTTATCGACTGCAAACTGAGTCGGAAATAACATAGTCCCACAGTGCGCAGGCCCAAGCCCCACCAGGTGGGGTCCTGAACTTCAGGGTATGTGACTACTTTCTCCCCATTTTTGGGCACATGCTAGGAAGTGCCACCCACCTGCAATTCACATTACTGGAGACTCTGAGGAGCCAGATACCACCAGTATCTCTAGCCAACCTAGAGGGGTATTTGCCCAACATATGTTGTCCCTGTTGCGTTTTTGGCGAGCATAGCAGGTGTTGGAGAACACAGGCGCTGTAGTGTCTGCAAATTTTACATGGTGACCTAATGTGTCCCAACACAATAGACATCTGCATTGTGAGCGGCATCCATACTGCCCATGCTGTAGCGCCAAAACACTTGCGTCAGGTGTAGGCACAATGACCAAGCCAAGGGAGGAGTATGTGTGTCCTGGGCATAAAGGCGAAAGGCAGCAGAAGTGGCGATCCGAGTAGCACGAGAGGGGGACGGAAGGGGTTGTCTGGTAACGCACAGGTGTACTAGGGATGGCTGCAGGCCCTGTCTATTGCACAACAAAGAATCAACTCTGTGTGCTAGTGACCACCTTGCTATGCCTTTGCAGTCTGTCATTGGCACGACACTCCCATGCCCCAACTGCTAAACACGTTGGTGTTATGACGCATGTGCCGACTCCCCACTGTATAGTTGGGTTATTGACTCCCTTTGGTGGGGCCTGGTGGTATAACACCAGAGCTGTTGTCACCAAACTGCATTTGTCAGTGGCCACTGCCAGGGGCATCCCTATGTTGTGGGGAGTTTATGTACCCTCTGGGAAACATGCCACAATATGTTGGGTCTAGATGTGATCCCCACGACACATGGGGTGATGAAACACTGGGGAAATGGCTACCAACACAGCCACATTGTGGGGGGTGGGGGGTGTTTGCGCATGGCTGGACGTCTCGGCCAAACCACCCCCCTGGATGCCATCCCCACTGGTCAATCATGGTGACAGGTCACATGTGGGGCCTTGGCAGTCAGCACACTAGGCATGGCTGACAGTGACCAATGTGTGTGTTGGCACTCCTGGAGCATGTCCTCCGCACATGGTGTGTTCTCCATGCTAATGGCATGGGTTGGGCCTATGCATACATAGAAGAGCAACGTATTTGGGTAATTCACAGTGTTCCCTGGTGTTGTCTTTGAATCATGTCAAACACAGCTACTAGTGCCTGGGATAATCAGATACACCAGTGTCACAGTTAGTGGGGCCCTCAGCAGTGACACACACAGGGGTTGCTTTCCCATACAGGTGTATTGCACTTAGACGGACACAGAGATGACATTTTTTCCGTGACATTATGCACTGGGGGCAGCAATTGGGCTTTTTCAACAGGGCAGGCACATGAGCTGTGGGTACTCCCATAGGCTTTTATGGTGAATGGGGGGGAGCATTCGCCATACTGTCTTGCTCACTGCATCACAGACAGATATGGGTCAGTGCCCTCATGCCTATTCCAGGTGAATCTGTCCCCAGTGCCACATACATGCCTCAATGTGGGTGTGGACATGTGTGCAGCGACACCTATGAGCAATGTCCATGTCTCCCTAAATGCATGGGGACGTCTCCCTTTGGCACCCTTGACAGACATGGCATTGGCATGGCACATTTGTTTGGCCAATGTGGATGTCCATGGGGAGGCCTTTAGCCCAGTAGGTATTACATTAGATACATGTGGGGTCACATTAACTGTACATGTCATGCAATCCAAACGCAATGGCACCCAGATGTAACGGTAAACATGTTTGTGTTCACATACATGTGACATTGAGTGGTTTGCCCTGAGCACCGTGGCATGGTGAAGGTCCATGACACATGGATATCTAGATGGCCATGGATGTAATTACCTGACCCAACACATGAGTTGTGTGTCCTGTATGTCATAGGGCTACTGATAGCTACATCAGACGTACCTTGACGACTGTGAGACACAGCATACTGGCGATGGTGGACATGCATCTGTCACCTTCCAGCTTCTCGGGTGGTTTTATGTTCCTCTGACCTGTGTCCCTGAGGGTTCTATGAGATGTGCGTGCACACACTACGGACAATGACACATTACACGGATATGTGCTGTTTCGGCCCCTGTACATTTGTGGATGATAGGCTGTAGTGTGCAACCTGGATGTGTGTCTGGAACCCCCCAGAGGCAGCTGTGAGGTACATGTAGACAAAGGGTCATTGTGCCTGTAGGCATTTGTGTAGGTAAACATCAATTCTGCATACATAGCTGTGCTCATGTCCCTCTCGCAAGGGTTTGGGCTTCCATCTCGAGGCTACTGTGTGATAGCTTTTGTGAACGCACAACCATATCAGCATCTACCATAACATGTCCATACATGTACAGTGCGTGTGTTGGACTATGTGCCACATAGGGCAGGTGTGAGTTGCAACCAGACCACTATACCCTAGGTGACATATGGGACTGAGATAACCTCCGTTACAATAAGCTATTAGCCACCACGGTATTGGGTGTCCTACGGCATATCATCAGCAAGATACAGCATTGCAACATGGTGACACCCTGGACGCCAGATGCATGTATCAGGCCTGCATGTGGTACAGATAATTGACTGAACACCAACCTCACACTGCACCATATCACCAGGGTGACTGTGGCATACTGTGATGGGCTGGACAGACAACTGGGGATTGGTGGATGTGTTAGCCTACACTGTCACATGCATACCTATCTCCATGGTGGCAGACAACCCTATTGGATGGCATCTCTGCACTCCTGGAGTTAGGGAGGAGGGGTTTCATACTACATTGGGACACACAACCATAGGCCCAGGGTGATGGGGGACCCACTTGGATGGCCTCTCTGCACTCCTGGAGTTAGGGAGGAGGGTTCAAACTACATTAGGACACAGATCCATAGCTCCAGGGTGATAGAGAGCCCACTTGGATGGCCTCTCTGCACTCCTGGAGTTAGGGAGGAGGGTTCATACTACATTGGGACACACAACCATAGGCCCAGGGTGATGGGGGACCCACTTGGATGGCCTCTCTGCACTCCTGGAGTTAGGGAGGAGGGTTCAAACTACATTAGGACACAGATCCATAGCTCCAGGGTGATAGAGAGCCCACTTGGATGGCCTCTCTGCACTCCTGGAGTTAGGGAGGAGGGTTCAAACTACATTAGGACACAGATCCATAGCTCCAGGGTGATAGAGAGCCCACTTGGATGGCCTCTCTGCACTCCTGGAGTTAGGGAGGGGGGTTCAAGCTACATTAGGACACAGATCCATAGCTCCAGGGTGATAGAGAGCCCACTTGGATGGCCTCTCTGCACTCCTGGAGTTAGGGAGGAGGGTTCAAACTACATTAGGACACAGATCCATAGCTCCAGGGTGATAGAGAGCCCACTTGGATGGCCTCTCTGCACTCCTGGAGTTAGGTAGGAGGTTTCAAACTACATTAGGACACAGATCCATAGCTCCAGGGTGATAGAGAGCCCACTTGGATGGCCTCTCTGCACTCCTGGAGTTAGGGAGGAGGGTTCAAACTACATTAGGACACAGATCCATAGCTCCAGGGTGATAGAGAGCCCACTTGGATGGCCTCTCTGCACTCCTGGAGTTAGGGAGGAGGGTTCAAACTACATTGGGACACACAACCATAGGCCCAGGGTGATGGGGGACCCACTTGGATGGCCTCTCTGCACTCCTGGAGTTAGGGTGGAGGGTTCAAACTACATTAGGACACACAACCATAGGCCCAGGGTGATAGGGGACCCCACTTGGATGGCCTCTCTGCACTCCTGGAGTTAGGGTGGAGGGTTCAAACTACATTAGGACACAGATCCATAGCTCCAGGGTGATAGAGAGCCCACTTGGATGGCCTCTCTGCACTCCTGGAGTTAGGGAGGAGGGTTCAAACTACATTGGGACACACAACCATAGGCCCAGGGTGATGGGGGACCCACTTGGATGGCCTCTCTGCACTCCTGGAGTTAGGGTGGAGGGTTCAAACTACATTAGGACACACAACCATAGGCCCAGGGTGATAGGGGACCCCACTTGGATGGCCTCTCTGCACTCCTGGAGTTAGGGTGGAGGGTTCAAACTACATTAGGACACACAACCATAGGCCCAGGGTGATAGGGGACCCCACTTGGATGGCCTCTCTGCACTCCTGGAGTTAGGGTGGAGGGTTCAAACTACATTAGGACACAGATCCATAGCTCCAGGGTGATAGAGAGCCCACTTGGATGGCCTCTCTGCACTCCTGGAGTTAGGGAGGAGGGTTCAAACTACATTAGGACACACAACCATAAGCCCAGGGTGATAGGGGACCCCACTTGGATGGCCTCTCTGCACTCCTGGAGTTAGGGTGGAGGGTTCAAACTACATTCGGACACAGATCCATAGCTCCAGGGTGATAGAGAGCCCACTTGGATGGCCTCTCTGCACTCCTGGAGTTAGGGAGGAGGGTTCAAACTACATTAGGACACAGATCCATAGCTCCAGGGTGATAGAGAGCCCACTTGGATGGCCTCTCTGCACTCCTGGAGTTAGGGAGGTGGGTTCAAGCTACATTAGGACACAGATCCATAGCTCCAGGGTGATAGAGAGCCCACTTGGATGGCCTCTCTGCACTCCTGGAGTTAGGGAGGAGGGTTCAAACTACATTAGGACACACAACCATAGGCCCAGGGTGATAGGGGACCCCACTTGGATGGCCTCTCTGCACTCCTGGAGTTAGGGTGGAGGGTTCAAACTACATTAGGACACAGATCCATAGCTCCAGGGTGATAGAGAGCCCACTTGGATGGCCTCTCTGCACTCCTGGAGTTAGGGAGGAGGGTTCATACTACATTGGGACACACAACCATAGGCCCGGGTGATGGGGGACCCACTTGGATGGCCTCTCTGCACTCCTGGAGTTAGGGAGGAGGGTTTCAAACTACATTAGGACACAGATCCATAGCTCCAGGGTGATAGAGAGCCCACTTGGATGGCCTCTCTGCACTCCTGGAGTTAGGGAGGAGGGTTCAAACTACATTAGGACACAGATCCATAGCTCCAGGGTGATAGAGAGCCCACTTGGATGGCCTCTCTGCACTCCTGGAGTTAGGGAGGAGGGTTCAAACTACATTAGGACACAGATCCATAGCTCCAGGGTGATAGAGAGCCCACTTGGATGGCCTCTCTGCACTCCTGGAGTTAGGGAGGAGGGTTCTAAAGTCATTAGGACACAGATCCATAGCTCCAGGGTGATAGAGAGCCCACTTGGATGGCCTCTCTGCACTCCTGGAGTTAGGGAGGAGGGTTCAAACTACATTAGGACACAGATCCATAGCTCCAGGGTGATAGAGAGCCCACTTGGATGGCCTCTCTGCACTCCTGGAGTTAGGGAGGAGGGTTCAAACTACATTAGGACACACAACCATAGGCCAAGGGTGATAGGGGACCCCACTTGGATGGCCTCTCTGCACTCCTGGAGTTAGGGTGGAGGGTTCAAACTACATTAGGACACAGATCCATAGCTCCAGGGTGATAGAGAGCCCACTTGGATGGCCTCTCTGCACTCCTGGAGTTAGGGAGGAGGGTTCATACTACATTGGGACACACAACCATAGGCCCAGGGTGATGGGGGACCCACTTGGATGGCCTCTCTGCACTCCTGGAGTTAGGGAGGAGGGTTCAAACTACATTAGGACACAGATCCATAGCTCCAGGGTGATAGAGAGCCCACTTGGATGGCCTCTCTGCACTCCTGGAGTTAGGGAGGAGGGTTCAAACTACATTAGGACACAGATCCATAGCTCCAGGGTGATAGAGAGCCCACTTGGATGGCCTCTCTGCACTCCTGGAGTTAGGGAGGAGGGTTCAAACTACATTAGGACACACAACCATAGGCCCAGGGTGATAGGGGACCCCACTTGGATGGCCTCTCTGCACTCCTGGAGTTAGGGTGGAGGGTTCAAACTACATTCGGACACAGATCCATAGCTCCAGGGTGATAGAGAGCCCACTTGGATGGCCTCTCTGCACTCCTGGAGTTAGGGAGGAGGGTTCAAACTACATTAGGACACAGATCCATAGCTCCAGGGTGATAGAGAGCCCACTTGGATGGCCTCTCTGCACTCCTGGAGTTAGGGAGGGGGGTTCAAGCTACATTAGGACACAGATCCATAGCTCCAGGGTGATAGAGAGCCCACTTGGATGGCCTCTCTGCACTCCTGGAGTTAGGGAGGAGGGTTCAAACTACATTAGGACACACAACCATAGGCCCAGGGTGATAGGGGACCCCACTTGGATGGCCTCTCTGCACTCCTGGAGTTAGGGTGGAGGGTTCAAACTACATTAGGACACAGATCCATAGCTCCAGGGTGATAGAGAGCCCACTTGGATGGCCTCTCTGCACTCCTGGAGTTAGGGAGGAGGGTTCAAACTACATTAGGACACACAACCATAGGCCCAGGGTGATAGGGGACCCACTTGGATGGCCTCTCTGACCTCCTGGAGATATGGGTTATGTTTCATAGTACATGAGGGCGCAGATCTATATCTCCAGGTTGCCAGGGCACACTTTGAGTGGCTCTCTGTAGCCCTGAGGGGAGGGGAATGTATTATACCACATTTGTTAACAACCCCTGGCCACCTGTGTGCGTCAGGGCCTTTGTGCTGAAGGTTCCACGACCCCTGATGGTTGCCCCTATGTGTTACCCTCCAGATGCAGATACCTCCATCAGCACATGGTGATTCTAGACACTCCTTAGGCTGATGGTTGGCCTAGCTGTGTTACAGTGGTCTGTAGTACATCAATGCCAGCAGCTGTCATGACGCCATGGGGTCATCATGCCCTCTGTGGGCACATGGATCTGAACATGGCTACATGGGCACACACTCAGATGTGGTACACAATGCATCTGGCATGTGGTTTCCCTACTACACGTAATTTATCTAGGCTACTTACACACAACAGCATGGACAGCTGACATCAACCCTGTCTGTTGATATGGTTTTGTGACCTGTGGCCATTCACTTACCTCACGTGGGTGGTCTGCCTCACGGTTAAAGCGCCTGGTCACCCTCTCCCAGGCCCTCAGCACCTTCCCCATGTTTATCCTCCTGGAGGGCCCTGGGAAAAGGATTGTTTGTTTCGGGCCAATAAGGGAGGCCAGGAGGCACAGCTCCCTGTAGCTGAAGGCGGGCTTCCTGCTCCTTGACGCCATTTTTTTTGTGGGCGTGTAGACGCGCGAACGCTAACGACGCCACTTCCGCATTTGCGCGTATCGGAGAAAGCACGTGCGCGCCGCATGGCTGCGGCCCTCATAACTGCTTGCCCATGCGTTCCGCATTGCTGCGCTCCTGAAAAGTGCAAATATTAGCGGCACGCATCATTCATACACATGTTTTACATTTATTAATACAAATAGGTTTCATGTTGTTTGCATGCTCACATAGCTACAAGGTATCTCTCATCTCCCTATAACATAATTTAATGATTCTGAATATTACTTGTTCACACAATGTGGTCTTGAACCTCTGGACACATATGCACTGATTCCAAGGCCATTGTCAGATGAGGTGTGCTATGTGTGTCACATAGCAGATAGTGCTCTGCCACTGATAGCAATGGGTGCAAACAAACCATCAGCGTCAGGGGTCAAGCAACCTGGTGATATGGCATGATGTGTGTTAGTTGGCTCTGTTCTGTGTTGACTCACCATGTACAGACATCAATGATTTGGTGGTTGCCATAGGTGTTTTGCGGGGGTTCATATGTGTGCATTACACAGGAAAAATAGGTTGCGTGTTAGACATTAGGGGGCAATGTGGACAGCATGTCACCACAATCCACATTACAATTTGGTAGATCTGCTGGCATACAGTCCTGGGGGCTGAGATATAGCGCAATGGTGGATACATTGGCTGCTTAACGAGGCATCATGGCTTACATCTTCCTTTTGCGCTCTGGAGTGCCTGTCTCAGGCAGCTCACATTATCATACGTTGTAACACCATTGGCCATGGTGCTTTCCATCTACATCTATGCTGTGCACAACATATATTTTCATACTTTGCAACATTATTACTTGCCCCAGAGCCCTTTCTACATTACAGAGGTGCTGCTGGTGGCAAGACACTCACACTGCTGCAGACATCATATGTCATACACCATTCTCACTGATGGAGCACCACAACCCTGGTAACAACAACACACTGTCTGCATGATTGCCTCTTTGGCCAGCCAGGCATCTGTTCTTATCAATCTAGCTGTGGCCCACACCTAACCTTGCTGCATGGGGAGCCAGAGGTTGCATACGTCCATATACAGTGAGGTTATTGGTGGGTGCAGCCAATGACATGTCCATGACTGTGGAGTGCTGGTGGTTGTTGTGAGATCCTCACAGTGCTGTCAGCAGCAGGTACCCCACAGACCACCTTATAGGGTCTACCTGGGTTAATGCACTGTGATGGTGTTTAAGTTGCCAGTACTTGAGGACATTACCCACGTTCCACACCTGAGAGCCCCCATGGACCTTGTAAAAACAAATTTAACTAATGTGACACTGCCTTGTTCAATGTATGTTTATTTTCAGAACGTTTCCCCACACTACTGCTGACTGGTGGAGTCTATGGGCCAAAGTCAGGATATATAAAATACTTTCCTTGTAGAACCACATTTAGAATTTGAACTAACAACCTTTTGCTCCTGAGGCATTGCAGTCACCACTGGACTACAGCTCTGGGGTTGTGATGAGACTATCTGGCTGTCTGCAATATGACCTAGGCAGACTTTGTGCTGCAGTTAACAGGGTAACGTCAGTCCACTCACCCCCATGATGCACTGCACATGCAAAGCAGCAGTCTACTAATGTTCCAACGATAGGGTGTGCAACCACACAGCACCTGGACATAGTTTTGTGGACAGACCTTCTGTGTTGCAGGTACAGAGTGGGTACAGAACCTCACAGTGTGTGTGGCTTTTAATCACCCTGAGTGTGAGGTGAGACACACAGCACCTGTCCTGGCTGAGAGGGCCAAGAACATCAGATCAGCTTGTCAGACGATGTCTGATAGGTTGATGTATACAGTCCTCCTTCAGGCATCTGTATTTCCCTGACCCATCTGGGCCTTGTGGGCTACAATGCTCACCCAAGGGTGCATCTCCTTTGTGAGAGCCCTGCTCTTCATAATATATGTGAAGGGGTAAGGGAGATTTCTGGCCACATTGGCTATATGTGTCTGACCACCTGCACTTTCCTGTCAAACACACTTTGCACAATATTACAATATGCACATTCTGTAGCCCAACTACAGTGCTAGCAGTTGCCAGCAACCTCATTCTGCCTGTCGTACCCAGTACCTACAGGTCACTCTCTGCAATTTTGAACATATCCATATGTCTAGATCAGGCAGACAAACAGCTGAGCCAGAGCCACCCAGCTCAACCAACACCATCTGACATTTTGCAGCAGAGGCCACAGTGTGTGGCCAGCTACTGACCCTGCAAGGTGTTCCAGCCAAACACATGGTAACTGCTTTCAGGCCGCTTGACGGTCCATACTGCATGCTACCAGGGACACTCTGTGCACCCATTACTGGGATGTTTGCACAACCCCCATGCAGTTGACTCAGTGATTGGGCCCCTATATATACACACAACCCATAAAAATCACAGAGGAGAACTACTGTATGGCAATATGTTGTAACCTAGCCATGGCGTGATCACTGATCATTCGTGGTGAGGGTTGCCTCCTCACCGTACATGCTATGGGCACCATGTTTGTGGAGGTGATAGCAAGGCACAACATGGTCCTAGGCATGCACATTTGCCCTGTGTAGCTGCATCCTGCTCCTGCCACCCTGTGTGTTCTATACCCAGAGTACTTTGCTCCTCATTATGCACATTTTTATTTTTATTTTATTTATTTTGAACACATTTATATACCGCTGCTTCCAGCGATCAGTAGCGGTTTGATTCTTCTTTTGGGATAAGTCGATCAGGACAGTGGGGGAGTATATACATAGAGGAATGGGAGGTCACGGCACACATGGTTACTGTTTTGGGGGTAAACTTATTTACATTCACATTTACATTTAACATTTAAATACATATTTACAGATTACAGATTGGGGAAAAATCAGTATTTGCAGACCAATACTGGCAACGGTGCTATCATTGTGGGCTGTGGGAGGTGTTGGCAGCCAGCACACACTGGATCAACAGACACACACTCCCTACACCTAGGACAGCAGTGAGACGATGTACGGTTATTTAGGAGCAGAGACCAACGCAACAGTAATGGGCACACTGGGGGTATGGCAACGTTGGGGTACATTTGTTGTGATATGTTCCAGGCTGACAATCTCTGGAGGGCACCTGACCTGACACACATTGTACATACATCTGAGACGTTGGTATGTTACAGCTCGATGATCTGCTTGTGCTTCGCATAGACATTTCTAACAGTCACTGCTCATACCAGGCTTCTGATATGCGTGTGAGGTATCGCCATGTGTAGTGTGTGATTGGTAATGTCTGCACATGCTAGTTATTGGAGGGGCACACAGGGCCCAACATCCTGCCACTGCATTGGTCATCAGATATTGGGGCCTGCAGGTGCAGCTGTTTCTGGCCCTGTTGCCCACTGCTGTAGGCCATATTTTCAGAAAACCCAGGCAATATGGCACACACACTGGTCAGGTTTTCATGATGTCCGTGATGAATATGCCTCTCAGACAGATTCATACCATGGTGGTGTTCAATTAACTTGCAGCACACGCATCTTTATTGGATACATCAGCGAACATGGGTGTTCTTTGTGCCTGCATGGCTGCATTTGGGGGACTGTACTGTGGCCGAGGCATATGTTTATGTGGTGTGTGCTGTTTATTGTAAAATAAGTTGTCTTTTCCAACGCTTCTCTCATCAGCAGGGGAATTGCAGTCTTTAATAGCAGGTTTTGTGCATGTGAAAGAAAATGGGGGGTGGGATGGCAGGTGCCCCAGCTGAGATTTGAACCTAGGGCCTTCTGCTCTTGGGGCACTTGCTATGTGTACTGCACCACCGTCTTAGCACAGCAACAGCTCATTCCCGGGGGAGTCCATGGCTGTTTGTCACACAGTGCCTGTCTGGTGGATTGGACTGCAGCCACATGAGGGTAGCTAGGCCAGCATCTGCTGTGGTGCAGCAGCCACTGCCCCCTCTGCCAGCAGTAGGCGTACACCACCATGATAAAGAGGCGTTATATTGGGGACAGCATCACAGCTAACTGACATGTGGCCCTCCGGTACTGCATTGTGTGTACTCTGCTGTAGGTGTTGGACATTTCTGAGGGCTATGAGCTACTTATGGTAAAATAACAATCCTCAGAAAGAACTTTTCTTCTCTGCAGGTGTGGGTTTTATTCCCAATAACGGTTTACTGGTGGATAAAATATGTGCACTGTGTTGCCGATGGCCCCAGCTGGGAGTTGAACTTGTTATCTTTGTCTCCACAACACACTGGCTGTGTCCCCTGCACCACCATGCGGACACTGAGTCAATGTAGACCCTGCAAATAGCATGTCTGTTTGTCCTAGCGGCCCTTTCTGTTATGGGCCAGTGCACCCACGTGTCAGGGTCTCTGGCTCCATCTTCTCTGGCCACCTGCCACTGACCCCACTGATACCAGTACACCTCGGCTAACATGCTGCAGGCCCTGTTAGTGCTGGTGCCACTCAGTTGTTGAACATCCACTGTGCATGTATGCAACTACCTATGCTGTGCATTATGGGTTTGGGGTGACTACCTAGGGGAAAATATCCATTGGTGTGGGGACACATGCTCTCTCCTTCAGCAATGTTGACTCATGCACATGTTATGCTGCATGAGCCAGAAACCCTTCCAACATGCCTATCTTTTAGCCCTGCCTTTCTTGTGAGTGTATGTTGATGTTTCACATTGCTGTGACCATTACCAGGGTTGGTCGTCTTGTGTGGTACAATCAAGTGGTTTAACAGCCCTATGCGACACAACAGTCCTGGGAACAGTACAGGCATGGATATGTTACACATAGCTGGTGGGGGTCACCCACCCAGGATGTACACACTGTCATACAACAGACCTGCTGCACACATGACCCACATCTGCATGATTGTCATGTGGTGCTCAATGGGCAAAATGTGCTGAACATATACATCCATATTTCACTGTGTTCAATGATGACATTAGATAGCTGTGTACCATGTCCCCAGGTGTGGGGTGGCATTGGTGACATCTGCAACTGCTACTATTGGCGGTTACAGGCAGGGCCCAATGTCCTGCCTTTCCAGGATGCATTGTCCAATGCAGCCTGTGGGCGTGGGTGTGTCAGGGCCTGTTGGCTGGTGCTTTTCATCAGGCATTCCCACATCATCTCATGGTGTGGCTGACACTGTTGTAGTTTTATGCTGTCCCTCCTGGATATGCATGTGCTACATCTGCATGACATGAGGGTGGTACATAGATATGCAGCACAGTCATTTGTATTAGAGGCAGCATGGAACCTGACTGTTGTGTGGTCGTCCAAAACTGTATTTGGGATACTCTGCTCTAGGTGATCGCCCTGTTCATGGTGTGTGTGGTTGTGATGGTAAATGTTGGGGGTTTTACTGCGGCCACTGTCCTCTGCCTTAAAGGTTTTGCTTACTACCATGGTTTATTTGTGAGTAAAATATGTGCTCATGATTGGCAATATCCCCAGCCGAACTTTGAACCTGTGACCTTCTGTTGTTTCATACACTTTCTGTGTACACTGCACCACTGTGTATCTACAGCTTGGCGGAGTTCCCTGGGACGTCCATGACTGTACATCCAACAGGGGCTGTCTGTCACTAGTGGACGGTGGCAGCCTGCACCTCGCTAGTCAAATGTATGCTGTGGCTGGCAGCCACTTCCCTCTCCACCATCTGTACAGTCCCACCAACATACTAGCATGTCCTTATCTTAGCATAAGCATATGTCCTAATTGAGTGGAGCCACTCCAGGACTGCATTTGGGCAACTCGGATGTGGCTGATGCCCATTGTTCTGATGTGTGTGCGGTGTGGAGTATAAGAAGGATGTTTGCAACATGCTAATGTTCTCTGCAAAACAAGGGGTGTCTTCCATATCTCTGATTAGTGGTGGAGAACATATTGCCATGAGCCCCAGATGGGATTTGAACCTGTGACCCTATGGTCTTATAGGTACTGGCTCTGTCCACTGCACTACACTGTTGCCACAGAGATGGTGCAGTACCTGGGGATGATAAAACTGGCAGGATGGGGTCACACACCCTGCTCTGCACAATTTTACTATGGGCTCCTTCACCCTGTCCGGTGACAAACGTACAAATCATACCCAGACATGACCACGGAAAGGGGCGATAAGATATAACCAACATGGCCTACAGAGATTTTCATGAACATACATGGGGGACACTCCCAGGACAGCTACAAAAGTGGGGTTGGTTTTTTTTTGGTTGAGTCTCCCCTCCATACACCTTTCCATGGTTCATTCATTTTTTTGTAAACTTTCCTGGGTGTGTTTCTTATTTGTGCCCATTGCTAGCACTGTTCCCCCGCAGACTTTTAATGTTTTAGATGTTGTTTGTGGTCATTTTCGCTTTTTATTTGCACTTTTGTTCTGTGCACATGTATCACACTGCTGACGTTTTGCAGGTTTCCCCGGTTTTGCTGTACATTGATGACGGAAATGGTTTCTCTTCCCTTTAAATGCTTTCTACCGCGAGTGTTTCACTCGCGGTAGTTTTTACATGCAAATTCGGGCCCGGTACTGTGCGGGGACCCTCTCCCCTCCCACTCTCCACCCATTGACCCCGTCCCTCCGCCCCTCCGGAGCCTTCCTCCGCCCTCCTTTAGCCGTTCCACGCCTCTATCGGACATTTGCGGGCCCGCACTTGTACGGGGCCCGTTGGTGTGTCGCGTACCTGTGCGGGGGTGACACGCACGTGTGCGGGGCGTTTAAACGCGTTTATGCACGTTTCAGTGGCGCGTTGCCGTGCGCTATTTTGCGGCGCGCAAATTTGCGGACTTTAGTAAACATGCCCCTTAGTCTTTGAGTTACCTTAGTCATGTTTCCCCTTTCTCCATTTCTGTATGGGAGCTCAGTGGGGAGAGATATGGTAAAGTGTATCTTGGTACGGTAGCAAGGGCTGTGTGTGTGGGGGGGGGGAGGGTATTTGGGATGTGAGTGGGAAAGGCTGGTATACATGAGGGGTGAGTGTATTGGTGTCTGCAGGGCGATTAGATATTTATTTGTGGGGATGTGTGGCGGTAGTCTGAACGAAGTGGGGAGTGGGGATGTGTAATGGGTTTGGGGATGGAGGCATGAGGTAGTTTTGGATTATATGTGGGTGGAGTGTGTGTGTGGTAGCGGCTGTGGGCATAATAGGTGTTCTTTCCCCCTTCCCCATTTTCTGTCCACCTTCCCTATATACCCCTTCTCTTACCTGTACTCCCATTTTCTCCAGTGTACTCTCTCCCCCTTTCCCTGCTCCCACCATTCCCCCATTCTTCCCCACCCCCAAACCTGACCTCACTTCTGAGGTAGAAATCCAGGCAGGGCTGAGAGCTGGAAGGGTTAAGTGAAAAGGACACACCCCTCTTGGTGAAGTCATACCCTGGTACATGCTTGTCCCTCCCCTATTCCTTTGTCCTGCTGCTCTCTCTGCTTTGCTAGAGATTCCTCTTCCTCCCACACAGCTTTGTATTATCTTCTCAGTGATTGGCTAGCTGCTCTACTACTGCTGGGTGGTTAGCCCCACTCATTCTTGACGTTTTTGCCATGGCTACAATCCGCCTCTTTTTATACCGATGGAGAAGAGAACCGTGCCAGAACATCGCTAACGTCTTTGCTGTGATCACAGTGCGCCTCCTCTTCTGCGAGCAGGGGTTGGGTCCCTGCTGGCACATTGTAGACTGACATTGCAGGGCTATGAAAGATTTTAGCGTATCTGCTCATGTGTAGGTAACTTCCTGCACCCCTATCCCCTCTTGATTCAGTTCTCTGCTTCTTCCCGCCTCTGGACCTTTTGGGTTTCTGTGCACATAAAATTATGCATGCGGGTAGACAAATGCATATCCTACCCGACGAGTGTGAGTGAAACATGCCAAAATAAGGGGAATTAAGCATAGCAAAGTCAGAGGAAATGCTTACAGAAAAAGTCTGAGATTTTGACAAACGATTTTAATAACTCTAGATGTCACAGGTATGCTAAGCGAGATTCAATCTCTACGGTCTAAGATATACAGACAGTGCCAAGTATTTCAACATGAGTCATGTCAACTGTGCTAGGAAGGCTGTGCCTGATCAACACAGGGCTATTGTATGCAGTTTATCTAAAGGTTAAAATAACACTTGGATATAGCTAGCAAGGCATGCATACTGTGTGTCGCTAGTAAAAGAAATAGCTCTTAATACTAGTTAGCTTGCTTGTTAAAGTCCAAAATCAAGTAATTGAAAACTGACCATATTTTTAGATTTATGATATTTATTATTTATTTATTTATTTATTTAACAATTATTTCTATACCGCTCTTTCCCAAGTATCAAGTGCGGTTTACAATGAACAGTATGTTATATGGTATGAGTAGTATCATACCAAGTCATTTTACATAGAACAGGTGGAACTAGGTACAGGTAACAGTATAAAGTTTAAACAGTAAATTATTAAAACATTAAACTATTAGAACATATGTACATAGTAGATATTTACAAATTATATCATATATCACTTGTGGTTGTAAACATTAATTTAATCTTCAAGGCACGTAGTTATATATTGTTTGTAGTATGGTAGTTAACCTGTGTCTCTTTGTGTAGTCTGGTTAGTTTCTGCTCCTTTGTTGTAGTGTAAAGAGAATAAATGGGTTTTCAGTTTTTTTCTAAATTCCTTTATGTCTGACAGTAGGCGAATGTTGTCAGGAAGGTTATTCCAGAGGATAGGTGCTGAATGTGAGAAGGCTCTCATGTTGGTTGGTTTTCTAGCTTTTGAGTAGTCTTTTGGTACTGCTATAGTGTTTGTGTTTCTACTCCTTTGTGGTCTTTTATCTATTTCTACATTGATATATTGCTTCAACAGTGTACAAGATTACAACTGATGCACTGTTGAACCAATATATCCTAAATCTAAAAATAAGGTCAGTGTCAGACTTTTTCTTATGAAAAGACCGCTAGGGGCTGTGTGTCCAGCATCCCTTAGTTCTGCCCACAAGGAAGACATCGTCACTAGGTAACCAGGGCTTCCCTACAAGGCTCTGCACCAGTGGCCGGCCAGTGCCGGGAAGGTCATAGCCAAAAGGCCAAACCAAAGGGCCCTTAGGTGTGGCCCTTGTGTGACCTGAGTGGTTGGGAAGAACTCCTTGTTGTTGCATGGTTGAACTGTTCATTTTGGTTAGTCTATGTATGTATTCAGTTGGAAATGTTAGGAGGTATAGTAAGGGAAAGGATATAATTGTTTTATTATGGGGATGGAGGGCGGGGTTTTATATTTTTCTTGTTAGGTGGTAGTAAAGATTTTAATGAGATGGAGGGAGGTCAGATTGGAGTAATGGGCGAGAATATAGGTAAGAGGAGTGGGGTTAGTAGGGGTCAGAATTTGATTAATGCGGACTTGAAATATGATATTTTTAGACTGAACAATTCCTCCTATGGAGGGATGTTGTGGAATTTAGCTTTATTAACAGTTTGCTCTGTTAATAACACAGGTACACTACCAAAAAACTGCCTCCAGTTTTGCAACTGATTCCTATAGATTTTGGGGTGCTGAATCCAGGAAAAATAGCCAAAATGTTCCATCACGTCACGTTTTCTTGCAAAATTAGATTTCTTACCCATATAAGGAATGTTCACATAATTTCTTTTTAGCCGACTGCAGTTTATTTTCTTGGCCCAAAATAGAGGTTGTAATGGTTAACTAACTAGAAACACTCCCTCATGATATTTTAGAGTGTTTTGTATTCATTTTATACATTAACAAGACAATTGGGAGGCGGGGGGCTAAATCCAGTACTCGCGCTGGCGCATGTTCTTTCCTGTTCGCCTCGCCTCGTTCGCTCGCTCAAACACGGTGGTTGCGACATGAACGTTCCTGTCAAATTTCAGTTTCTTGCAAGTTCATTATTACCTTTTGTTTGCTCAGTCGTAATCCAGCTTTATTCCGAAGTGGTTCACTACAGTTGTAGTTTGCAGTGCTGTGTATTTGTGATGGCTAACAGAGCCAGAGGTTGCGTCAACTCTCCGGACAGTTTTTGTTTTATTTGTGAGGAATATACCGTGAAAAAGCGGCAGAGGAACATTTCTGCATTTATTAAAAAGTATATTTCGCCTATTTCGGTTTGAAGTTAGGCGATCAAGACAAACCGTGGGCTCCTCACAAAGTGTGCAAGACATGTGAGGAAGATCTACGCTTATGGATGAAAGGTAAAAAACAAGCATTTCGTTTCGGAATACCTATGATGTGGCGTGAACAAAGAGACCACAGCAGTGACTGCTATTTTTGCTCTTGCATTGTGAAGGGATACAACTTAAAAAATAAGAACGTAATAAGTTACCCCAACCTTCCCTCAGCAATTAGGCCTATGCCTCATAGCAACGAAGTACCTGTGCCTGAACCACCAAAATCTTTGGATCATATTTGTGTGGACGGTTCTGATCATGATGAGACTCATCAGATGGCTTTTCCCGATGAGTCCAGTACTTCCGAGTTTGAAACTGAACCAGATCCGAAACCTGAACTTTTCTCTCAAGCTGAATTGAATGATTTAGTCCGGGATTTAGGACTCCCAAAAGATGCTGCCCAACTGCTAGGTTCTCGGCTTAAACAGAAAAATCTATTGTCACCAGGAACAACTTTTTATTGGTACCGCAACCACGAGACACAATTTTTGAAGTATTTCAGCAAAGAGGAAGATTTGGTATTTTGCAACGATATATACGGAGTGATGGAAAAGTTTAAACTCAAGTATGATCCTGCTGAATGGCGGCTGTTCATTGATTCGTCAAAAGACAGCATAAAAGGTGTTCTTCTTCATAATGGCAACACATTCGCTTCAGTTCCTATTGCTCACTCTGTTATTCTCCAAGAAAAATACGAGAATTTGGCCCTGATTCTTCAGAAGATTCGTTATGATGAGCATAAGTGGATGATTTGTGGAGACTTTAAAATTCTATCCATGCTATTAGGGCAGCAATCCGGTTTCACCAAATATCCCTGCTTCCTTTGCTTGTGGGATAGCCGGGCCCGCGACCTACACTGGGGGAAAAAAGACTGGCCAATTCGGGAGTATTTGAGACCCGGTGAGAAAAATGTTCTTCATGAGAGCTTGGTACCTCGTGATAAAATTCTATTACCACCTCTCCACATTAAGTTGGGTCTCATTAAGCAATTCATCAAGTCCCTTCCAAAAGATGGTGAGTGCTTTCGGTACCTTTGCTCAAAGTTCCCCTGACTTTCTGAAGCAAAGCTAAAGGAAGGAGTGTTTGTTGGCCCAGATGGAGCATTCGCTGAAACGATGTCTGAGAAGGAAAAAGAAGCCTGGGATTCCTTCAAGGATGTTGTTCTCAAATTCTTGGGGAACAGGCGGGATGAGAACTATAAGGATATTGTTGCCAGGATGCTCAATGCCTTCAAAGAACAAGGCTGTAACATGAGCCTGAAAGTCCATTTCTTGCACTCCCATGTGAACTACTTTCCCGAAAACTTGGGGGCGTACAGTGAAGAACAAGGTGAAAGGTTTCACCAGGACATCAAGGACGCAGAGAGAAGGTACCAAGGAAGATGGAACATCACTATGATGGCTGATTTCTGCTGGTTGCTGCTGCGGGAAACCCCAGATGAAAAATAAGCCAAGCAGCACACCAAGAGAAGCATTCGGGGGAAGAAGAAACGGGCCCACCAGGAGATTGATTGACCCAAGAATGACTTTAAAATCTAAACTGTGTTGACAAATATCGTGTTTTTACTAAACTTTGAAATAAAAATTTGCTAGTTATTACCACAGTGTCGGATCTCATTTATTAGAATTTTATTTTCACACCATCAGGTGTTTGTCTTCATGTATTGCAATGTTGCGGTTTGAGTTTTCTATTCTTACATACATACCTGTACAACATTTTTTGCACATTTCTTTGCTTTGCTTTGTGTCTAACCTCGCTCTTATATGCTCAATGTTTGTGCACATGTATGTGGCTGTTTTAAGTGCAGACAATTTTGCTACCATCACAGTGTGTTTTGTTGACATTACTCTATTCTTATGTGCTGCCTTGTTACAATTTTCTTTATTCTTATTTGAATAACTACTAAACAATTAGTATAAAGAATTCATCCAAGAAACTTTTATCTCGATCGCACTCAATCTGAAACGTTCACCTCAAACTGCTAACCCAATGTAGCAAAAAATCTGTACGTGATGGAGCAAATTGGTTACCAGATTTGGATTCAGCGCACCAAAAAACATAAAAATCAATCGAAACATTAGAGGCAGTTTAAAAAAAAAATTTTTTAGTGTACCTGTGTAATAAATGGCATTATATATCTGATATCTTATTACAACTTCAGTTGGATGGTTTCTTTCTGACAAACATGGTTAACTAGCAAGGGTGGTGTCCACATAAAGAATTTGTATTTCTAAAGGGTTATAACTATATGCATAATTGTAGAAAGGAGAAAAACGGAGGGGGTGGCTTTTATTTTTAAGAAATTGGGCAATTGGATTTCGAAGAAGGTTTTGTTATCTAATAGGGCAGATGGCATGTTTATGAAATATGGACATTCCTTTGAGTTAGGAACATTTACTCATCTACCTGCCTCCACAATTCCTTATTGAAGAATGGGAACAGTTATTAGAACTTACGGAGGCTCAAGAGAAGGTTTAATCGAGCGGCCCCAGAGTGAGAGTTGACTATTGGAGCTGCTGCACCGGGCTTTATATCTATGAATGTGGTTGCTGGACCCTAGGATGTAAATGTCAGCAGTGCTTTATTTCAAGTTAAGCACATCTTAGGGTCTATTTGTAGTGTTGTCCCTTTATATACTTATGTGAGGCTTGTTGCCTTTTATAAAAACAGAGAAAACGGTTTTGCCGCAAGAAAGATTTATTCTTTCAAGGCAAACAATCCAACAAAAAACAATTGGAATAGCTATAGGTCATTTTTGGAGGGTAGTGAATTGGGTTCCTTTAATTGAGTTCAATATATAGGTGAGGGATTCAGTAAATCTTTTGGGTATATATAAATAGGATATGATTATTGGCACCCTTATAAACAATACAAATCAATTTGAACAGAAGAACCACATTCCCATTGCAATAAAATTAGATGCGCCTGTGTTCAGTTGTCAGTACTCACATGACTTGAATCAACCAATGAATGATGTGTCTACTATGCCACATTCACTCCCTGTTCCATTTTCGCAATGGTGAAGACAAGAGAGCTGCCTGAGATCATCAGAAAAGCCATTATCGTCAAACTTCAAAGGGATACAAGGCCATCTCCAATGACCTTGGAATTCCTGTGCCTATAGTTCGCAATATTATTAAGACATTTTCTGCTCATGGAGCCCTCAGGAACCTCCCAGGGTTTGGTGGAAGAGGAAAATTAATTCAAGAAGTCTTCAAAGGTTAGTGCGAACTGTTTGAAAAACATCATGTACAACATCCAAAAAGATTAAAGCTGACCTGGATCAATCTGGAGTGATGGTTTAAACCCTCACTATATGCCACACACTAAACAAAGAAGGACTTCATGGGAGAAGACCATGTAGGACCCCACTGCTCAAAGACAGACATAAAAAGGCACGGCCCAAACCCATCTTGAAAAACCATAGTCCTTCAGGGAAAATGTTCTGTGGATAGATGAAACCAAACTTGAACTCTTTGGCAATGCAGACCAGAAATACATTTACAGGTGAAGAAATGAAGCTTATAAGGAAAAAACACCCTTCCTACAGTTAATTATGGTGGAGGTTCCATAATGTTGTGGGGCTGTTGTGGGGAACTGGAGGCCTGGAACGTATTAAAGGAATTATGAAATTGGAGAACTAGCAAGGTATTTTGGAGCGAAATGTGCTATCTAGTGTCAGAAAGCTAGGTTTGGGTCGAAGGTCATGGGTCCTCCAGCAGGACAATGACCCGAAACATACATCCAAAAATACAAAAGAATACTTAAAAAGGAAAAAATGGACTGTTATAAACTGGCCAGCAATGAGTCTTGATCGCAATCCAATAGAGAACCTTTGGAAAGAGATGAAATCTGCCATTGGTAAAAGGAATCCTGGAAACATTCATGAGCTGGAATAAATTGCAGTTAAAGATTGGGAGAAACTATCAGCAGACAGATGTACGAAACTTATAGATGGCTACAAGAAACATTTGGAGGCTGTCATCACTGCCAAGGGTTGTGCAACCAAATATTAGTGAAGGGTGCCATTAATCCTGTCCAGGCCATATTTTGTTTTTTTTTCCCCTCAGGAATTACCACATCTAATTTGCAGTGACATCTTTTTTTTTGTAGTATACTTTTGTGAGTGATATTGCTGAAGGACTGAAGAGAAAAGTTTACCTTGCTACAGATGATATGAAGATTTGCAAGAGTGGACTCCTCTGAGGGTGTGGACAACATCAAAAAAGATCTACAGAAAGAGGAAGAATGATCTAATGCTTAGCAATTAAGATTTAATGCAAAGAAGTGCAGAATCATGTAATTGGGATGCATAAATCCAAAGGAACTGTATGTGATAGAGGGTAAGAGGTTAGTGTGCACGGATTGGGAGAGGGACCTTGAGGAGATAGTGCCTGAGGATCTCAAGATGGTGAAATAATGTGACAAGGCGGTAGCATACAGAGAGGAATAACCAGCAAAAAGAAAGCAGTATTAATGCCCCTGTACAAGTTGTTGGTGAGGCCTCACTTGGAGTATTGTGTTCAGTTTTGGAAACGGTTCAGAGGAAGGCAACTCCAATGATTTGCAGCATGCTCCACAATGAGAAGAAACTTGGAAGACCTAAAAAAATGCAACTGGCCAATTACCATGCTGAATCTCGTCACTCCTCCCAATCAGCATCCCAACAGTTCCCCATCAACATTAGTATGATCCCCACTCCCGAAGAGTATCCCACCAATCACCATCAACCTCCACCCCTGAAGAGACACCCAACCCTCCTCCCACCTCCGATTCCCCCCCTGCATTCACAAGGGGTTTCCTTGGTAGTTTTGAGGATATATATATCCTAGAGAAGAGCAGGGACAGAGGAGAGATGATACAGACATTTTTTTTAAAGAAGGGGAGGCTGTAAAACTAGACAGCATAAAATGAATTTGCAAGGAATTAAATTTAAAAGCAACATTAGGAGATATTTTTTCACTGAAAAGGTGGTGGATGCTTGGAATGCCTTCCCGATGGAGGTGGTGGGGGGCAAATACAGCGAAGGAATTCAAAATGGCATGGGACAGACACAGTGGATCAAGAGGATAAAGTCAAAATAAACTTAAATATATTTTTTATTTATGAATATTACATAATTACACGGATAATCAAATTTGCAAGGAAATAAGGGATACAAGAAACAACTCGGATCTCCAAGTACCAAAGAAAATGAGAATCAGGATATAACAAACAAACTTGCCCCTTCTCCAGCCCACCATAGAGGGATCCCAAGACACAAAAGGAAACAAAAGCTACAGGAAAACAAAAGCAGACAATAACAGCCAGTATATTAGTATTCACAGAGAAGGAGAATCAGGAGAATCTGAGGGAACTTGGGGACGTTCTAGCAGCTCCACTGACTGACCTTTTCAATGCCTCGTTGGAGTCGGGAGTGGTGCCAAAGGACTGGAGAGAGGCTCATGTGGTGCCTTTACACAAAAGCGGAAGTAAGGATGTGGTTGAAAACTACAGGCCGGTTAGTTTAACTTCGGTGGTGAGTAAATTATTGGAAACGCTGCTGAAAGAGAAAATAGTGAGGTTTCTGGAGTTCAGCAGATTACAGGATCCGAGGCAGCATGGATTCACCAGAGGCAGGTCTTGTCAGACAAATCTGATTGATTTCTTTGACTGGGTGACCAGGGAGTTGGACCGAGGGAGAGCTCTAGATGTGGTGGATTTAGATTTCAGTAAAGCCTTTGACACTGTTCCTCACAGGCGACTTATAAACAAACTGAGCACCCTAGGGATGGACCCTAAAGTTACTGCTTGGGTTAGAAATTGGTTGGGTGGGAGGCGACAAAGAGTACAAGTAAATGGAGCTCACTCTGAGGAGAAAGATGTTACCAATGCTGTGCCCCAGGGATCTGTGCTGTGCCCCAGGGATCTGTCCTTGGTCCGATTCTTTTTAACATCTTTGTTAGTGATATAGCGGAAGGGCTGTCGGGTAAGGTTTGCCTCTTTGCAGATGATACCAAAATCTGCAATAGAGTAGACACCCAGGAAGGTGTAGATAACATGAGGAGGGATCTAGCTAAGCTTGAAGAATGGTCTAGAATTTGACAGCTGGGATTTAATGTTAAAAAATGTAAGGTCATGCATTTGGGCTGCAGCAATCCAAGGGAGCAATACAGTATAAGAGGTGAAGTACTTTTGTCCACTAAAGAATAGCGGGACCTAGGCGTGGTGGTGTCTGATGATCTTAAAGTAGCTAAACAGGTAGAAAAGGCGACAGCAAAAGCTAGAAGGATGCTTGGGTGCATATGGAGAGGAATGGCTAGCAGAAAAAAGGAGGTGATAATGCCTCTGTATAAGTCTTTGGTGCGACCTCATTTGGAGTATAGTGTGCAATTCTGGAGACCGCATCTTCAAAAGGATGTGAACCGGATGGAGTCGGTGCAGAGGGTGGCTACTAAAATGATTAGTGGACTTCATTATAAAGCATATGAGGACAGACTTAAGGATCTTAATATGTACACCTTAGAGGAAAGGCGGGATAGAGGTGATATGATTGAGATGTTTAAATACCTCCGTGGCATAAATGTTCAGGGATTGAGCCTCTTTCAATTGAAAGCAAGTTCTGCTACGAGGGGACATGGGATGAGGGTGAAGGGAGATAGATTCCACCCATTCTCCTCCCCTAGTCCCACCCCTGCCCCGCCCCCAGCCCCACCCACAAAAATTACCGAGGATACGTGTAGGCTAACTTCCTTGGTCAGATAATAATTAAACTGGGAACCCCAAAATCCAAACATGAAATGTACAACACTGGAGAAATAAAACTATAAAGTAATTTCCTCTTGCACTAAACAAAACTCAAAGATGTTATCAATACACACTTCCCAGACCAGACATATTCCAGTTAATAAATTCAAAATAAAAAGTATTTTTCTACCTTGTGTTTGGGCATTTCATTTTTCAGTTGCAATTGCTCCAGTCACTTTCTTCTGGTTTCTTTGTCTCTTCTGCGAGCTATCCATTTGTCCTTTCTTCTCTTTTAGATGTTTTCCATTCTCTCTATATATCTGCTTTAACATACTGATTGTTTCCCTTTTGCTCTTTCCCCCAATTCTTTCCTTATCATTTATCATCCATTTAAATTTCACCCTTCCATTCTCAAGCCCCTCTTACTCTCCCAATACCCAGCCCATCATAGACTTTTCTTCCACACAAAATATTTTTCCCCTCTCCATTCTCATTCCCCATCTATTCTAGTCCTCCCCCAAAATCAGTTCCCTTATAGTTCTAGACTCACCCAGCATCCACTCCCTTCTAGTCCCATTCTCCCATGCCCCACATCAGCCCATTTCCAGTCCTATTCCAGCTCTTCATAAGCCCATTTCCAGTGCTAGCCCTCACATCACAGGCCATTTCCAGTCCTAGCCCCCGCCCCCCAATCACAGCCCATTTACAGTCCAAGTCCCCCATCACAGCCTATTTCCAGTCCTAGGCCCCCCACCATCACAGCCCATTTGCAGTCCTAGCCCCCTAATCACAGCCTATTTCCAGTCCAAGTTCCCCCTCCCTCCAACATAGCCCATTTCCAGTCCAAGTTCCCCCCCCCATAGCCCTTTTCCAGTCAAGGTCCCCCCCCCCATCACAACCCATTTCCAGTCCAAGTCCCCCCCCCCCCCATAGTCATTTTCTGGTCCAAGTCCCCCCATCACAACCCATTTCCAGTCCAAGTCCCCCCCCATAGCCCTTTTCCAGTACAGGTCCCCCCCATCACAGCCCATTTGTAGCCCCCCTCCCGTGCAGCTGCTGCTCCTGCTTCTTACTGAGCAGCAGCTGCAATAAAGTTAATTTAAAAGTAAGGAAAACTGTGAGAAACCCTCAGCTCCTATAAAACTCCTTCTGCAGGGTCCCTGGCTGAAAAGGAAGTGACATCAGAGGGGCGGGCACTGCAGAAGGAGTTTCATAGGGCCGGAAGGCCCCTCACAGGATTCCTTACTTTTAAATTAACTTTATTGCAGCTGCTGCTCTGTAAGAAGCAGCAGCAGCGGCTGCAAGGGGGGGCCAGGACTGTGATCGCGATCACGATCGCAAGCGCAAAGCCGGTTTTCTGCTCTGGCCGCTCCCAATCTCGCAGCCAGAGCAAAAAAACGGCTTTTCAATGGCCGGTTTCGGTTCTCTGCCGGCAGCCGGCCCGACCACAGGAAAACCGGCCAGGCCAGCTGAAAACCAGCTGGTTGGCAACCCTACCTCCAGTGGGTCTTTCCCTGGCTTAGGGAGCACCACTGTGTAAGCCAAATTCTACTCTGGAATCAGCTTCCCTTCCTCTAGGACAGCTTTAGACATTTCCTTAAGGGGCCCCCTCACCAAATCTGTCATGATTTTGTAAAACTCTGCCCCCAGGCCATCCAGTCAGGCTTTTTAGCAAGCTTAAGGATCTTAATAGATTCCGATTTCCCCCACAGTAATCGGCCTATTCAAGACCTCGCCTTTGTCATCAGTGAGATGAGACAGAGTTAGATCCCCAAAGAACTCTTCCCGGCATTCTATATTCTCTCCCCCACTGCTATATAGGGCTTTGCAAAAAGCCACAAAGTTATTCGTTATCTCCTGGACTTTGTTTTTCATGATTCCATGGACATTCTTAACATGAAGGATCATTTTGGTGCCCAGTGGCACCTGCACTAAGTGGGCCAGCAATTTCCCAGCCTCTCCCCACCATCTACATAAGAGATATTTATAAATCAGAATACTGGTCTTGGCCCGCTCTGATAACACTCTGTAAAAATTTTTTACTTTTTTTTATTCCTCGGTAATAAGTGTTATTGTCTAATATCTTATGTCTCAAAACCATAGGAAATGACAATTATGGCTCACAAACATTGCTTTTGGGACCAGGAAAGTGATATGTTTGAAAATGACCTAATTTGCAGGTCATTCTAGATAGATTTAGTGCAAAGTAAATTTGGAGTACCTTTTCGAAAATTCTAGAGCTTTCCAGAACTTTGCAAAGCTTCTGGCACTTAGTATAACTTTTGAGAACTTTTAATAAAAGTCTTTTGGTGACCGTTATAAACGTCACTTCTGCCTTGTATCTATATAAACAACGGATTTGCGCAGAGTGAGTCCAGATCTCGCACCGTGCGACTTTTGGCTCTTCCCCAGGTTGAAGACTGTGCTCAAAGGAACTCATTTCACCTCTGTAGAAGAGATCAAGGCCACTGTGACAAGGGAGCTGAGGGATCTCAAGGAGGAGGACTTTACCGAGTGCTTCCGTATGTGGCAGAAGTGCATAACTCTAGGGGGAATTACTTTGAAGGGAACTATTTATTTATTTATTTAGACAGTTTTGTATACCACCTTATCTTTCAATCAAAGTGGTCATCAAGACATTGGGAGGCATACATTCAACAGGAGGGGATACGATTCACATACATAAAAGGCTATCTACTTATAGGTCTAAATGGGGATGGACAGTTGGGGCTAAGTGGTGAGGGTAGCTAGTGGGCCACTTGGGTGGTATCTAGTGGTTTGCAACTTAAGGTGGTTGCTCATAGGCCTCGGTGAAGAGATGGGTCTTGAGAGCTTTGCAGACGTCCTTGGTATCATTTAGGGTCCTTAAGTCCATGGGGAGGGAGTTCTATAATGCAGGCGCCAGTAGCGAGGCAGCTCTCTTAGATGTTGCTTGCTTAGTCTTGTGATAACCTATGGGTAAGGTGATCCTGTTGTCATTGTTGGTTCTTCTAGGCCTGTTACTGACATCCTTGGTTATTAAGTCCTGGAGCACATTTGCAGAGCGGTGGTGGAAGATTTTGAAAATGTTCAGGATTGATTTGAATTTTGCCCTTGCAATTATTGGGAGCCAGTGCAGCTGTCGCAGGACGGGGGTGATGTGTTCAGATCTTGCAGCGCCTGTGATGATGCATGCTGCAGTATTCTGCACCATTTGGAGTGGGTGAATAGACTGCTGGGGAGGCCTTGGTATAGTGAGTTTCCATAGTCTAGCAGTGGGGTGATGACTACTTGGCAAACTGTGTGGAAGTGGTCTTGGTCAAGGATTGGTTTGAGTTTTCTGATGATCCTCAATCGGTGGTAGGCTTTTGCTACAGTTTTAGTAATGTGAGATTGTAGGTTCAGAGATCTGTCCAGGGTGATGCCCAGGCACCTCACTTCATCCTTGATTGCTATAGTTTTGTTTAGAATGCTGATTGTTTGGGGCAGCTTGAATGTGGAGTCTCTGGTGATGAGCATAGCCTCTGTTTTATCAAAGTTGAACATCAGGTTGTTAGCAGTGAGCCAGGTGTCCATGTCCTCAAGGCAGTTTGTCATCAATGTCATGTCAGGTGATTGCAGGTTGATTGGGGCATATACCATGATATCGTCAGCGTACAGGTGGTAATGTAGTTTGTGGCGTTTGTTGCATATTGGTTGGATGTATATATTAAAGAGTATAGATGAAAGAGCTGAACCTTGTGGTATTCCATGCATAACGGGGAAATGAAGTGATTTCTTTTGAGCACATTTGACTTGCTGCGTCCGATCCTTCAGGTAGGAGGTAAACCATTTTAGTGTGTTCTCACTTATTCCGATCTGCTGCAGGCGCTGTAGCAATATGGTGTGGGACACAGTGTCAAAGGCCGCTGAGATGTCCATGAACACTATCAGGAATCCGTTCTTTATGTTGTCCATGCCTTTTAGGAGATTGTCGAAGAGGGAGGTAAGCAGAGTTTCCACATTGTGCAGTGGTTTAAAGCCATGCTGGTGGACGTCAAGTGGAGCATTCAAATCTATGTGATCCTGTAATTATTTCTGCACAGTTTTTTCGATGATTTTTGTGAGGAATGGAAGGCTAGAGATGGAGCTGTAGGATTTTGGATCAGAGGGGCTTAGTGTGTTGCTCTTGAGGATCAGGCGTATCGTGGCTTGCTTGAGGGATTGCGTCATATGTCCTTGTTTGAGGAATTCCTTAATGATTTTGTGGAGGTAGTGGGCTAGTTGGCTTCCAGTAGCTTTGATCCATGCCACTGGGCATGGGTCAGATGGTGAGGTCATTGTGTTGAGGGCATTCACTATGTCCTCTATTTGCTGTGTTGAGGGTATGCTAAAGTTCTTCCAGGTTTGCTGAGGCTCTGTCACTTTCAGGTTGCATACCTGGGGGAGAGGGGTGCTCGTTTGGTTGGAGTTCTTTGCTTTTAGGTAGTTTGCAGATTTTTGTGGGTCCAGATGATGGGTGCAATCCTGAGTGGCGTCTTTGGTGAACTTCTGCACAATGTTAAATAGCTCCCTTGGTTTGTTGGCTGATCTCATGATTAAGTTGGTATGGTGTTGCTTGCGTTCATTGATCAGGTTGTTGTATTCCAATTGCTTGGATCTGTATTGGCAAACACACAAGGCGGAGGCTGAATAGGTCACAGGTGCTAACTTTAATAAAGAATTCCCCTACGCATTTCAGCTGGAAGCCTTCATCGGGGGTACGCATATAATGCACCTTTTGAGAATGAAGGTCTTGAATAAGACCTCTTTCAAAGTAATAACTCAAAGCCAGTGGAAATGGGAGCTTACATTTCAAGTTTCACTGGCTTTGAGTTATTACTTTGAAAGAGGTCTTTTTCAAGACCTTCATTCTCAAAAGGTGCATTATATACGTACCCCCCGATGAAGGCTTCCAGTCAAACGCGTAGGGGAATTCCTTATTAAAGTTAGCACCTGTGACCTATTCAGCCTCCGCCTTGTGTGTTTGCCTGTTATAGCTGCGAGGGCTCAGCTTTCCTTGTGTTCCTAGGATCTGTATTGGGCCATAAAGTCTTGTGACTTGTCACACCTCCATTTCCTCTCCAGCTTTCTGAGTACATGTTTTGCATTCCTGATATCGTTTGAATACCAGGGAGCACTGGGTCTCCTGTGTGTGTGTGGTCCTTCTTTGCTTGGAGCTGATGAGTCCTCAGCTATTATGCAGTTCCATTCCTCTATGGTTTTGTCAAGGGTGTCGCACTCCTGTTAGAGCTGAGGAATTGTTTCTTTTAGAAAAACATCTTTGTTGTATGCTCTGAATCGTCTGGTGCTGCTCTCTTCCTCCGTGTGGCGAGTGGGGTTATCCAAGGAAATTGCATGATGGTCAGACCATGAGACCGGGGTGATTGTTGGGGTTGTTACTTTGCCCTGTTCCGCCAGTTGTATTGGAGCAAAGACAGGGTCTGGAGTGGTACCATGTTGGTGTGTTGGTGCATCAATTGTCCGGCGGTAATTTAGTGATTCCATGGCCTTAAGGAATGCTGTAGCTTCTTTGGTAGGCGTAGAGGTTAAGCTGTAGTCCCCCAGTGCTATGAGAGGTTGCTATGTGCGCACATTGATTCGAGTACCGTGGAAAGATGATCTGCCGCGGCACTAAGGGGCCTGTAGGTGAGGCATATGCTGAGGTACTTTTTTAGATAAATTGATTGTGCTGGATTCAGTTGAGTTACTGGTAGAGATCAGTTTGAATCTGTAGTCTTTTCTGGCCAGTATCAGGGTTCCTCCTCCTCTCTTGTGCATTCTGATGCAGTTGAATGCTGAGAAGTCCGATGGGGTGACTTGGTTCAAGATAACAATGTGTAATTTCTCTGTAGATTTTGTAATAAAACATTTATATGAGAGTCTAGTTTGTTTTTTGTCACACCGCGTACATTTTTTTTTTCGTTTTCTCCCTAGCTCAGAATTAGTTTTACTGTGAATCATCAACAGTTGGCCTCGTATAAGGCTATTTAAATATTTATGATGATGTTTCTTTGTTTTGTGTTATTTCTGTACTAGTTCCATCATTCATTTACATATACATGTTTTTAGAGAGTTAACTGTGATATAATCTTTTAACTAGTTTCTCTTGTAGTTTTACGCCCACATGTTTTTATACATCACTTTTAATTAGTTTTTTTAGCTACATGTATACATGTTTTTGGGATGGTTATTATGTTACATCATTTTAATTGGTTCCCAAGTTTTTATTTGTTTATTTATTAATGATGTTTAAATGTTCTTTAGCAGTTCTTTTTGATGGATAGCATTTGTTTTTATAATGATTTTTTATATGCAATATAAAAAATATGCACATGCAATATCCAAACGAGTTTAGAGTATTGTATATAGTATCATTAACTTGTACATAGTTCTCCCGGTTATCCCCTGTTTTAATTTCCTGTTCATTGTAAACTCAATGTTGCCTGTATGCATTGTAGTATGTTTTAGTTCGATGTACACCGCGCTGATTATAATAGCGCGGTATAGAAGAAATGTTAAATAAATAAATAAATATATGATTTCTATTATTGACTGTATGTTTAATTTCATAGGTTTTAGGTTTACATGCTTAAGTTTTTATGTAGTTATTCATTTTTTATGTATTTATTTTAATTTGTCCTTAGAGTGCCAAAATACCCCTGAGGAAGGTATCACCAAAACATGGCGTGTCGGGTTTTGGCTTTAGCACTTCTGATTGGTGAATCCTGAATAAAGACTGTTTTCTAGAGTTATCACGTTCTTTGGACTGGGTTCTTCTGTTTACACATGGTAATCATGCTTTTTTGTTGGACTTGAAAAATTTAGCAAGAACATCATTAATTTAAATATATTTTATCATCATAAAAAAGTGAGAACATCTTGTAAATTAAAAGCTTAAATAGTTTACTTATTTACCTTTTTTAGCTATATGACATCTTTATTTCAACAATTTCCGGTCGCCATCTTTTTTTTTTTTTTATCTGTCAATCGTTTATATCTGTCTTTTTGAATTTTTAAATAACTTATATGCTACGAGATGTTCTCACTTTTTTTGGGCCACCCTGTATATATATATATAATTTTTTATTTTCACATTTTTATTTTTTCTATGGCAGGATGGTACAGAGGGGAAAAGAGTCATGAAGTTTGCTCTCCCAAGAATTTGGCGGGAACCCACTGATAACTTGAGCAATTGCTACTTCTGCATGGTGGATCCTTCCAAACGTCGGACTGGCAAGAATGCTCCTTCTCTCATGTATCCGAGCATTCCTTCATCCATTGCCCCAGAGTCACACTGTTCAGAGCTCCTTGTACCCACTCCTCCACAGAGAAAGCAGCTGCCTTCGGAAGAAAGCAGCAATTCACAAAACGAAGAAGATGTTGCAGATCTAGATTACAATATCAGAGGTGGAGCTGAGAGGAGAGAGTCTTACTACCTGAACCATAAGAACATAAGAAATGCCATACTGAGTCAGACCAAGGTCCATCAAACCCAGTATCCTGTTTCCAATAGTGGCCAATCCAGGTCACCAGTACATTTATTTATTTATTACAATTTCTTATATACCGCGCTATTCGGTATCAGCGTGGTTTACATCATAACACAATGACCATAACAACAAGCTGTCTGGTTTTACATCGAACAGGAGTACAAACTTGGATAACAGGGGTGAACTATATACATGAGATATTTACACATGAGATATTTACACGGAACAAGGTTAGGTAACAATCACATAACGAACGTACATGGCAGGTACCCAAAGTCCACAGCTTCCACAATGCTCGTCATGAGGTAAGCAGTAGATTTCCTGGGTCCTCTTTAATAATGGTTTATGGACCTTTCCTCCAGGAACTTGTCCAAACCTTTTTTAAACCCAGCTATACTAACAGCTTTTACTACATTCTCCAGTAATGAATTCCAGAGTTAGACTATGCGTTGAGTGAAAAAATATTTTCTCTTATTAGTCTTAAATGGGTTACATTGTAGCTTTATTGTGTGAATTGTAGTCTTTCTACTTTTTGATGGAAGCTGTGGACTTTGGGTACCTACCAGGAACTTGTGACCTGGATTGGGCACTGTTGGAAACAGGATACTGGGCTTGATGGACCTTGATTTGACCCAGTATGGCATTTCTTATGTTCTTATCATCGACAACATAATAAACCTCAACTGTACCTCCTCATCATTCGACCCATCCCCTATCACCTTGATCAAGATGGCAAAATATGACCTTGTTCCAAGCATTATGTACCTAGTCAATGCATCTCTGACTCTCGGCCACATACCAACTCCCCTCAAGCAAGCCTCAATCAAACCCCTGCTCAATAATCACGCAGCGGACTCCTCAGCTCCAGCCTCATACAGACCTATATCAAGTATCCTGTCCCTGGCCAATATCATAAAAAAGGCAGTACAGCTTCAGATACAAGATTTCATAGATACCCATGCGCCACTCAACGAACACCAACAAGGCTTCAGACCACACCACAGCACTGAAACCCTTCTGATCTCCCTCCTCGACAACTTAATTAAAGGTGCACAGAAAGTATATCAAGGATTCATTCTCATCTTTTTCGACATCTCAGCAGCATTTGACTGAGTCACTCATACCCAACTATGCTCCTGCCTACACTCAATGGGAATCAGTGATACAGATCTGCATTGGTTCACATCATACTTCTCCAACCGATCACAACAAGTAAGAATTAGATCTGACACTTCCAAACCCTTCCAGCTGCTACAAGACTTACCTCATGGCTCAGCCTTATCTTCACTGCTATTTAACATTTTCTCCAACCCTTATGCACGCTCATAAATCAGGATGTCATCTGCACTATCATCTGTATGCAGATGACATCCTGATATATGCCCCAATCTTCAACATCAATCCAGACTACTCCACAATCAGCAATTGTCTAGAAGAATCCATTCAATGGCTCAATGACCACAACATGAATGTCAACCCCAGCAAAACGGAAGTCCTCATCTGCAAACATCCACCCTTCACCCCACCATCTACCATCAAGCTGGCTAACCACAGCCTACAGGTCAAACAATTCATAAAATACCTATGTGTCACACTGGACTTTCACCTCAACTTCCAATACCATATTAAATAAGTTACCAAGACAACATACTTAAAATGAGAACTCTATGACAACTCCACCCACTTCTGGACCCCAATGATTTCAGGAACATATGCCAAGCTCTCATCACTCCCAACCTGGACTATGCAAATATAATTTATCAGGGCCTTCCTAAAGCCACATTATTACCCTTACATCTTGCCCAAAACTCCACAGCCAGAATAATCACTGGCACGGGCCCACAAGAGCACATCACCCCCACTCTGAAAGCCCTATACTGGCTCCTCATCCAAGTGAGAATTAAGTAAAAAGTAGTTCTAACTGTATTCAAGACCATCCACCAACTCTCTGCAAACATCTTCTGTCCCCTTCTTCAACAACCACTCCACAAGAGATCAACATGTTCCACCAATAACTATCTCCTCTCGGTTCCAGCTACTTTTACCCAATCCAACAATACATCTTCCAAAAGAGCCTTCTCATTCTATGCCCAACTCATCTGGAACACCCTCACTCCAGAAATATGGGCCCTCACAGACCTCACCGAATTCCGGCGGAAGTTAAAACCACCCTCTTCTTGGAACACTTTGGCACAGATTCTGAACTACGCCCCCCCTTCCCCCATCCATCAGACTCGCACCAGAAACCTCCGTGGCACCAACATAACTCTTCATATACTCATGCCACAGTCAGTTAAGTTTGATGTAAATAGTTGTGATGTGTTCAGTTAATTTAACCTTTAACAAATGTTCAATGTAAAACGTTTAGTTTATTGTTCCATGTAAACCACCATGATTTGTAGATATGGTGGTATAAAAATGCTCCTAAATAAATAAAATAAAGTAAATAAAGAGCTGAGGTTGGATTTCTGCTGCTTATTCGGTCAGGATTAGAGCATGCAAACATTATCTGCCTTGCGTGTAACAATATTGCTTCCTTCACTTCCTCCATTGTCGATTGAAACTTAGCCAATTTATCCTCCAAAAGAGCTGTCATATTCTATGTTAGGTGCTTTGCCACCTCCATGGATATCAAAAGAATTTGCTGACTACCTGAGGCCTCCATACTTTACTTTTGTACAACCTGGGTTGCCTTCTGAGGGGGCTGTGAACCACCTTTTGTCTCTGAGGCATCCCAGAAAGGGCCAACTTCCTTCTTGTGCAGCTTCACAAGAACAGCTTTCCAAAACCAGCATTCCAAAAATGGTGTCTGAGCTATTGTCTTCATGATCTGGGGTGGGAGGAGGTCCCTGATGTCAGTGGGAAATCAGTGTCATTGTCAAGTATCCTCAGCACCCACAAAGAGTCAAGGCCGCAACAGGTCATGGTCATAGCGCGGAGTGGCTTACCTCAGGTCCGGCTCAACTCTTCATCTACTCTCCCTGCCACAGATTAATATCGGGAAACCAGAGGTATTGTTAAGGCCCCCAACACCAAACAGAGAGCCCAGGCTGCTTTCAAGGCCACAGTGAGTCAAAGCTGCAGCGTGTCTCAATGTCTCTAAAGCTCTGCAGAGAGGCAACTCTACCCTCCTTCTGCTTTCTCTACCACAGCATCCCATGTTGCAGTCGTGGCCTGCACTTCATGCTGCTCTCCTCACCATGCCCCATATGGCCTTTGCACTGATCTCATGTGAATGCTGCATGTAAATCCTGGTTCTCACTCTGCTGTTTCAGCTTCCTGTGGCCCGATGCACTTAATGTGTTAAACTCAGGAGTGCCACAGTTGTGCTGCCACTGGGATATGCACACCTCCATGTGCTGTTCGCTGAATCTTCTGCCTTCCCCAGACCTCTGCTATGCCTCTCTTCTGGGAATCCGGGGGACCCACCACAGCCAGAAACATAGCTCTGATACTGCCTGCATGGGCCATCTGCGATCAAGCCTACCCCAGTGGTCAGGCTGGGTAATAATACTTTAGTTCTGGAGTACACGGTCTGCTGCTGCCACAATTTTTACCATACTGCTTTCTCGTCCCTCAAATGGTAATTTCGGTTCAGCTGAGCAATGTGTGAAGAACTTTTGGAGGCTTTTAGGAGAGGACCCTAGAACTTAAGGAGCAGTGTCCATCTTGTAGTATGGCTCTGCCTACCTACCCATTGATGGTTTCTTAATGTAACTTATGACCATATTCATTTTACTTATCATTCTATTTGCCTTAGATGTAAGGTGTAACTTTGGCAGTTGATCTCTCTCTTGGGTCCCAGCTTACCTATCAACCTGCAGGCCAGGAGGTCCACGGCCAACTCTTCAATCTCCTGATCTCTCTCCTCTCTTTCCTCTTCTTTCTGCCTCCTGGCCTGTTCCACATCATTCAGGTTCTCTTCAATTCCATGGCGTTTGCCCTGAAGCTAACATTGAAGATGTGGTCTGGATTGTCATACGCATATATTATGGTAACCTGCTGTTCCCTTTCTTCTCTTTGCCTTATCTTTTTGACTGTTTCTGTCCTCTACTCTGTCCTATCTTACAAATGGCGTTCCTTTCATATTTCCTCAAATGATTTATTATTGTAAACCGCTCTGATGCTTCGGCCTGAGCGGTATATCAAATTTAATAAACATAAACATAAACATAATTCCTCCTTCACTCACTGGGTCATTGTACATTTCCTACTCATTCTATGTTAAGCCATTTTGTCCCTCCAGGTCAGTGCTCTCGTTTTCTTCAGCTATACTGTTTGTTGCCTCATCTAAGAGTGCTGGTTGCTATGGCATCTCTTTCTTTGTGTTCCTTCCTGAACCCGTTGTCTCTCTCTTTATTTCTGTTTTAACACATCCTGATTTAGATAGTTTTCTTTAATTTGTCCAGTCAGAGATCTTATATTTGCATATGAATGACAAATATATAAATGGAAATGGAGTAGATACTATACTATTCACAGAAGATGATGTATATGCACAGCTTGCAAAACTGAAAGTGGACAAATCCATGGGACCGGATGGGATACATCCCAGGATACTGAAAGAGCACAGAAAGGTTCTTGCAGGGCCGTTAAAGGATGTTTTTAATAGATCCTTGGAGACAGGAGAAGGGCCAATGTGGTACCTCTTCAAAAAAGTGGTAATATAGAAGAAGTGGCAAACTACAAGCCAGTAAGCCTTACCTCTATGGTGGGAAAAGTAATGGAGGCGCTCCTGAAAGAGAGGATAGTGGACTTTTTCGAAACCAATAGGTTGCATGATCTGAGGCAACATGGTATTATCAAAGGACGATCATGCCAAACAAATCTGATTGAGTTCTTTGATTGGGTGACCAGAGAACTAGATCAAGGGCATGCGATGGATGTTATCTACCTACTGTAGATTTTACCAAAGCCTTTGATTCTGTTCCTCATAGGAGGCTTATCAATAAACTGAAAAGCCTGGAGATGGGTCCCAAGATGGTAAAATGGATCAGAAATTGGTTGGTTGACTGACAAATGACAGAAGATGATGGTAAACAGAACTCACTCGGATGAAAGGAAGGTGATTAGTGGCATGCCCTAGGGATCTGACCTGGGACCGGTACTGTTCAATGTATTTGTAAGTGATATTGCAGAAAGACTGAATGGAAAAATCTGTCTTTTTGCAGATAACACAAAAATTTGCAACAGTGTGGATTCCCCTGCAGGAGTGGATAACATGAGGAAAGATCTGCAAAAGCTGAAAGAATGCTCTAATGCTTGGCAGTTAAGATTTAATGTGAAGAAGTGCAGTGTCATGCACTTGGGATGCAGAAATCCAAGGGAATTGTATGAAATAGAGGGTAATAGATGAGTGTGCATGGACCAGGAGAAGGCCCTTGGAGTGATTGTTTCTGAAGATCTCAGTGCCAAAACAGTGTGACAAGGCAGTAGCTAAAGCCAGAAGGATGGTGGGTTGCATACAGAGAGGAATTATCACCAGAAAGGAGGAGGTACCAATGCCACTGTACAATCACTGGTGAGGCCTCATTTGGAATACTGTGTTCAGTTTTGAAGATCATATCTCACAAAGGATATAAAAAGACTGGAAACTGTTCAGAAGAAGGTGACCAAAATGATTTGGAGCCTGTGCCTGAAGATGTATGAGAAGAGACTTGAAGACCTAAATATGTATATGCTAGAGGAGAGGAGGAACAGAAAAGATATAAATAAATAAATAGAAATAAATAGGAAAAGAAGCAACGGGGATCTCAAGTGATTTTCAGAAGACTCTGTTCGTGAGGAACTAGCTAAACTAAAAGTAGATAAAGCCATGGGTCCAGATGGGATATATCCAAGAATACTGAGGCAACTTGGGAACGTTCTAGCAGCCCCACTGTCTGACCTTTTCAATGCCTCTTTGGGGTCAGGAATGGTGCCAGAGGACTGGAAAAAGGCACATGTGGACCCTTTAGACAAAAGTGGACGTAAGGATGACATTGAGAACTACAAGCCATTTAGTCTAACCTCTGTGGTTAGTAAATTATTAGAAAAGATACTGCAGGACTCAAGGCAGCATGGATTCACCAGAGGCAGGACTTGTCAGACAAATCTGATTGATTTCTTTGGCTGGGTGACCAGTGAGAGCCCTAGATGTCGTGTATTTAGATTTCAGTAAAGCCTTTGATACCGTTCTGCACAGGGGACTTATAAACAAACTGAACACCCTAGGGATGGACCCTAAAGTTACTGATTGGGTTAGAAATTGGTTGAGTGTGAGGCAACAAAGGGTACAAGTAAATGGAACTCACTCTGAGGAGAAGGTTACCAGTGGTGTGCCTCAGGGATCTGTCCTTGGTCCGATTCTTTTTAACATCTTTGTTAGTGACATTGTGGAAGGGCTGTCGGGTAAAGGTTGCTTGTTGGCGGATGATACCAAAATCTGCAATAGAGTAGACACCCAGGAAGATGTAGATAACATGAGGAGGGATCTAGCTAAGCTTGAAGAATGGTCTAGAATTTGGTAGCTGAAATTTAATGCTAAGAAATGCAAGGTCATGCATTTGGGCTGCAAAAATCCAAAGGAGTATAGGGGGTAAAGTACTTCTGTCCACAAAAGAAGAGTGAGACCTGGGCATAATTGTGTTTGATGATCTTAAAGTAGCTAAACAGATAGAAAAGGTGACAGCGAAAGCCAGAAGGATGCTTGGGTACATAGGGAGAGGAAGGGCCAACAGAAAAAAGGAGATTAGTGCCTCTGTATAAGTCTTTGGTAAACCTCATTTGGAGTATTGTGTGTGATTCTGGAGAGCACACCTTCAAAAGTCGGGGCAGAGAGTGGCTATTAAAATTATTAATGGTCTTTGTTATGAAGCATATGAGGACAGACTTAAAGATCTTAATATGTTTACTTTAGAGGGAAGGCGGGTTAGGGGTGATATGATAGAGACATTTAAATACTTCTGTGGCATAAATGCACAGGAGAGTCTCTTTTAATTGAAGGCAAGCTCTGTTATAAGGGGACATAGCACGAGAGTGAAAGTGGATAGACTCAGGAGTAATATGCAAAAATATTTCTTTACAGAAAGAGTGGTAGATGCATAGAATAATCTCATAGCGGAGGTGGTGGACACGAGGACAGTATCTGAATTAAAAAAAAGCATGGGACAAACAGAGAGGATCTCTAGAGGTAAAAAGAGGACTATTGTAGTTGATAATGAAGGGCCGTCTAGATAGACCATGTGGTCTTTCTGCCATCATGTTTCTGTGTTTCTAGTCCATGCAGACTGATCCCACTGATTTTACTGGTTACCCCTTTACATTTGGCAGTGTGCCGTTCCCATGTCCCTAAACTCTATCTATGCTTTCACCATGAAGGGAAAAGGGGATTTCCTCCATTTTCAGGTCTGGAGAATGATGAGGGAAAAAAGGAAGCAGGAATAAAACTTGGCATTTGCTGAAAAAAGAAAATCAAGAGTGTAGGGATTTAATTGGCTACCTGTTGTTGTGCTGTTAGAAAAATCCAGATCTATTAAGCTAACATCACCTTGGGTGCTTTCCCTCCTCCATGAGCTCTTATTTTGTGCACCTGCAAAACGAAAATTCCCAGAAAGGACTAAATCTGTAGCAGAGTTCACACCTAGGTGATTTCCTTGTAGCCGAGCTTCTATTTAAGCCTGCAGGGAGGAGTCGGAGGCTGTGTTACTGAGCTAACTAGTGGTGGAATGGACAGTGCAGCCTTGGAGGAACAGCGAAGCAGACTTTGCTTGTAAGTAGTAAACGGAACCAGTTTCAGTCCCTGTCTCTCAGCTGGACTCTGCAGACTGTGATACCAATCATAGGATCAATGTAAGCATTTTCCAGAGACATTTGCAGGCTTTTGTGTTCACGTAGCTCCTTCCTCTCTTCTGACAAAGCTCCAATATGATCGAAGTTCAAGCTCGTCTATCAAAGCTATTTGGCTGACCTATCTCCATGTCTGGAGAAAGCGAGGAATCAGAGCTACAAATCTCTGCATGCGATGGGACAGAACCAAGACTGCCTCAGCTCGTGACCCTTCAATCTGGAAGGGAAGGGATGGGATCCTGGAGTTTGCTTACACCTTTTTAAGTGGTAACTCAAGACGAGTTACAGTCAGGTACAGCAGGTATTTTCCTGTCCCTGGAGAACTTACAATCTAAGTTTGTACCTGAAGCAACAGAGGGTTAAGTGACTTGCCCAAGGTCACAAGGAGCAACAGTGGGATTTGAATCCTGGCTTTTCTGATTCTCAGCCCACTAACCATTAGGCTACTTCTTCTAGTTACTACTAGGAGAGTGCATGGCCAAAAAAGGTTTGGGAAAAATTCATTTAAAATTAGCACAAGCCAATTTTCAAGCATTAGTTTGTGGTGGTTCCACATATTTTTTCTTTAGGTGTGCATTCCATATGTATGAGTAGAACTTTAAGTGTGCAGATCAGTTGTATATATGTTAATTCATAGCTATTCATGCATATAAGCGATTTGTGCACTTTAAATTTGTAGACACCCAAATGAATTGAATGTACGCTCAAGAATTCATATCTTTTATGGTCACCATAGATATAGTATTAACTTTTTCAAGGGCATGTTGTTTAGCTTTTAACATATGATGGAACTTACCCCCTCGTGTTGTATTAAGCAAGAAAAATCCTTGATATTTTCTATGAAATAGTACAGGGGAGAGGAACGTTTAAGAGCTGGTACATAAAATCTGTTCCTAAGTAACTGAAAAAACAACTTCTCATGCAAGCTGTAATAAAGTTTTGTGATGATTCAAGCCACATTTGAAATGAAATCGAAATGCAAGAGACCCCCCCCCCCCCACCCACAATCCAGCGTACATCTCTCGGGGGGGGGGGAGGGTTATGAACATGTGACCTTCCCTGCAGAACAGCTGGTCACTTGCTCTGTGATGGCTTTGCTGCCTTTATTAACGTGCAAAGTTAAATTTTTCTAGTCCTATAAATGTCATGTGACTATCAAATTGCCCAGTACTGATAATTCAGATTCTGGAATTTTCTCTCTTTGCACCTGAAGGACAAGGAGGCTGGTAATTATTCTGACTTTTAAAACATTTCTGTTTAATTGTGATTAGGAGGTGAGTCGACTTGGCTGTTATTGGGGAAGGAATCTTTGATGCTCTGACTGTTATTGTCTGTGGCAAGTGAATCAGACATGAAACTGGAGAGAAGAGGTCTTAGTGTGAAGCATTTTACTTGATATTTCTGTAAATTAGTCTTCAGGGTAGCATTGGTGTGAACAGCTCCAGTAATGTCAGGCGGTTGTTTTATCATGTAATTGTGCATCTCTCTGAAAGCCGGCTTAACAGCCAGAAATAAGAGGAATATTAATACAGCAGATAAAGACAGAAACGAGTCATTTAATCTGCCCAGTAAAGTGGTTTGTGTTTTCACTACTCCATTCAGATTACTCCCCAAGGTTTTTGTTTAGAGGGTGCTACTACCACCCTGTGCAGGTTAATAACCCCCCACCTCCTGGCTTGTGCTAATGGACTTGATAACACACGTTTGAACTGTTATTATAAACTGGCTTATGTCCATTCCTTTTTTTAGATGAAGGTTTAAAAGGTCTGACCGCATAATGGGTTTGTGTTGCCAAATAAAGTTAGGACTATTAACGTGACGTAGAAAAGTGAAGGAACAGAGAAAGAGAAAAAAAAGAAAGGGGGACTGTAGACCAGGGCTTCCCGGATCTGACCTGGTGACCCCCTTGGATATCCACAGTGAATATGACTGGGTTCGATTTATGGTTTATTTAAAAACTTGATATAGCACCCTTCTACAGCGTGTCAGAGCAGTTTACAATAAAAACAGCAAGAATAAGAAAAAGAACGCCAATTAAATGAGTAAAGGAGTTAGATACATATAGAGGAAAAAGATAGGCTGCGGAAGATGCAGAAATCTCAAGTAAGAAGTAAGTGAGAGATCCGGATTGGTGTGCTCTAGGCATATACTACCTCTCCAAGATATTCAGGTTTATCATAAATATATTAACTGTGGATATTCTGAAAAAACCGTCTAGATCCAGAGTCCCCAGAACAGATATGGGAAGCCTCAAAACATTTCTTGAACAGTGGTACTAATAGTGGGGAGTAGTAATGGAGGAGAGGAGAGGAGGGATAGGGGAGACATGATTCTGACCTTTAAATGCTTAAAGAGAAATGATGAACAAGCAAACCTCTTCCAAAGACGGGGAAGCTGTAAAACTAGAGGGCATAACATGAAGCTGCAAGGGGGTAAACTGAAAGGCAATGTCAGGAAATACTTTTTCACTGAAAGGGTGGTGGATGCTTGGAATGCCCTCCCGATGGAAGTGGTGGGGGCAAATACAGTGACAGAATTCAAAATGGCATGGGACAGACACAGTGGATCCCTTTACAGCAAAAGGATAAAATAAAAATAAACTTAACTATCTAATTTCTCAACAAATAGGGATGTCCTACACGGAGCAGTGGGTTCACCCCTAAACAAAGACATGGGGAGGGGTGGCCTGCACAGAGCAGCAAGTGCACCTACTCTTGCCACCTTGCTGGGCAGACTAGATGGACCATACTGGACTTTATCTGCCGTCATTTACTATGTTACTATGTTACATAACAATTATTTCTTGTGAAAGCTAAGACATCTCGTAGCTACAACTCCAACTGGACATACATGGCTAGCCTGTATAGACTAATGGTCTTACTAAATAGCTATTTCATAGATTTCAGATATGCAATTATGAATGGTAGCAAGTTCTGCTCCATTCAATAAAGTGCTCTATTCTCTAAGCTGTGTCTTCCACTTTGGAAGGAGTAGTCTAGTGGTTAGAGCACTAGCTTGCTAACCAAGAGAGCAGGGTTTGATTCCCACTAGCTACTCCTTGAGCAAGTTGCTTAACTCTCCATTGCCTTGGTAGACAGGCCTGGTAATCTGCTGCCAAGAAAACCCAGGAGCTGCTGGGTCACCAGGAGTCAGCATTGACCTGAAGGCACACATTGCATTTTTGTTAGCTGTTTAATGTGGGAATTACTACTACATGCTAACAGTGTGAGCTTGTGCTAAAAGTTAAGGCAGTGCATTAATTGTTAGCATGTGCTAATTTCCACAAAATGCAGAGATCATTAACATGAGGCAGATGACGCAAGAGGTGTAGCTAAGTCCATTGTGTATTCTCTGATATGCCATTAACATAGGGTAGCAGCCTTTTCTCTACATTAAGTGCATAGCAAAATACTGGGAGTACCCCAACAGAGGTTTTATAGTTAGCATAGTTACTATGAGATAACTGCAAAACCTTAATGTGCTTAACTAAATAGGGGCTAACATTTATTTCTACTTATGATGTATCAAAGTTACACTCTTTCACGTGCCCCTTCACACCCTCCATTTCTTCTTATTCCGATTTGATATCTCCAGCCCCTCCCAGTTATATATCCCACTCAATCTGAGTCTTTGTTCTCCCACATCCCCACTGTTCCCCCACTCCTGAGTCTCTGTTCTACCCCCTGATCTCTGAGTTCCCACTCAGTTCCTCAATCCCTTCTCATACCCTCATCCCAATCGCTGCTCTTCCCCCACTCTCAAAGTCCCTCTCTTCATTCTTGTATTCCCACCTTTCCAAGTCTTCACTCAATTCCCATCCCCTGATCCAATCCCTCTAACCCAATCCCGAGTTCCCACTTTCCTATCCATCCCTAAGTTTCCGCTTTCCTAAATTTCCATTCAAGCTCCCAGCCCCTATTTCCCCCATGTAATCCTGCATCCCAGCTGTTCCCTTCTCACCAATCCCCCCCCCCCCCAAGACTCTGCTCTCCCAAGTCCTAATCCCCATGGAGATGGTGTCCCATGTGTCGGCTTATACCCCCAAACCAGTTCATGAGTCCATTCTCCCCTGAAACCTCACTGAATTCCAATTCCCAAGTCTTTGCTTTTCCCAATCCTCAATCTTCCCCTCCCTCACCCGTTCCCAGAGTTTCCACCTGATCCAGTCCCAATCCCTGCGCCCATTTATTTCTGGATATGAATTAAGCTAAAAGCCAAATATAAAGACATTTTGGGGGTAATTTTGTAAGTGGCTGAAGCATGTTGAACAATGCTTGTATATAGCATATTTCATGTAAATAGTTCATGTATATAGTTCAGCCCCTGTTATCCAAGTTTATATTCCTGTTCGATGTAAAACCAAACAGAATGTGTGTATTGGTCACTTTGTTATACTGTAAACCGCGCTGATGCCGAATAGTGCGGTATATAAGCAACTGTAATAAATAAATAAATAAATAAAAATGTTTTGCACGTGCATATAGGCGTTTATAAAACTTCCTGATATATATTTTTATGCATCTCATTTACATCAAAGCAGTTTACATTGTAACTTATTGGCCATGTGCATTAAACAGGGACATTGATAACTTGGATTCTTCTAAGGCAATGGAGGGTTAAGTAAATTACCCAAGGCCATAAGGAGTTCTAGTGGGAACTAAACCCTGGTCTCCTGGTTCCCAAGCCAGTGCTCCAACCATTAGGCTATTCCTCCACTCCATAAAACTGAGCACCCTAGGGATGGACCCTAAAGTTACTGATTGGGTTAGAAATTGGTTGAGTGGGAGGCGACAAAGGGTACAGGTAAATGGAGCTCACTGTGAGGAGAAGGAGGTTACCAGTGGTGTGCCACAGGGATCTGACCTTGGTCTGATTCTTTTTAACATCTTTGTTAGTGATATAGCAGAAGGACTGTCGGGTAAGGTTTGCCTCTTTGCGGATGATACCAAAATCTGAAATAGAGTAGACACCCAGGAAGGTGTAGTAACATGAGGACAGATCTAGCTAAGCTTGAAGAATGGTCTAGAATTTGGCAGCTGGGATTTAATGTTAAAAAATGTAAGGTCATGCATTTGGGCTGCAGCAATCCAAGGGAGCGATATAGTATAGGGGGTGAAGTACTTTTGTCCACTAAAGAAGAGCGGGACCTAGGCGTGGTTGTGTCTGATAATCCTAAAGTGGCTAAACAGGTAGAAAAGGTGACAGCAAAAGCTAGAAGGATGCTTGGGTGTATATGGGAGAGGAATAACTAGCAGAAAAAAAGGAGGTGATAGTGCCTCTGTGCAAGTCTTTGGTGCGACCTCATTTGGAGTATAGTGTGCAATTCTGGAGACCGCACCTTCAAAAGGAGTCAGTACAGAGGGTGGCTACTAAAATGGTTAGTGGTCTTCATTATAAAGCATATGAGGACAGTCTTAAGGATCTTAATATGTACATCTTAGAGGAAAGGTGGGATAGAGGTGATATAATTGTGGTGTTCAAATACCTCTGTGGAATAAATGCACAGGAGGAGAGCCTCTTTCAATTGAAAGCAAGTTCTGCTAGGAGGGGACATGGGATGAGGGTGAAGGGGGATAGATTCAGGAGTGATATGCAGAAATATTTCTTTATGGAAAGAGTGGTTGATCCGTGGAATAGTCTCCCAGTGGAGGTGTTAGAGATGAGGACGGTATCTGAATTCAAAGAAGCATGGGACAAACACAGAGGATCTCTAAAAGAAAAAAAAGGGGACTGTTGTAGTGGTTGATATGGAAGGGCAGACTAGATAGGCCATGTGGTCTTTTTCTGTCGTCATGTTTCTATAAAGGGGGAGCACAGAAAATATAGCACCTACTTTTAGCTGGTGTCCCCAGGAACAGAGAATGGGCGGACCAAGGAGATTGGCACTTTTGTACTTACGAAACACATGTAGATGTGCCAATTCGTATGGGCACATACACAACAAAGTTATTCTTACCTAGGAGTTTCCAGGAGGGCTCATTTATAAAGGCACATATGCTGCCCTACTGCCTTCTCTGTCTAGACACCCTGCTATAAAATTACCCTTCACAATCCATTATTTAAGTCACCTTTACACAATTTTGCTTGCTGCATTGCCCCAGTAGTTTGCAGTACATGAGGGAACGTACCTGTTACGGAAACAGTAAATGCAGAAACTGAGAGATCCAAAATAACCTCTGAAAACGGATGGGTGAAAACCTGACTTATTTTCCCAGATATGTTTCTTCTTGTTTCTTCCCCTTCTGGGTCTCCTCCACATCCGTGGAAATGGAAATAATCCCTCCGGAATATATGAGCAAATCAAAGAAGCCCAACAGGGTTCCTTAAATGCAGTTGACTCGTAGCAGTAAACTTAATTTAATTTCCAGAATTTATATGGCACCTTTACAGTGCAAAAACTCAACAAAGTGGATTACAGCGATTTAAACACTCAGAAAATATAACAGTTCCAAGAATAAAACGAAACAATAAAAGTACGTGCATTAATCGATAGGTTAACCCAGAAATGAATTCATCCTCTGGCAACAAATTCCAGAACTTAATTATGCTTTGGGTGAAAAAATATTTTCCCTAATTAGTCCATAGCTTCATTGCGGTTCCCCTAATCTTTATACGTTTTTGAAGGAGTAAAAACCAGTTTACGTTTACTCATTCTACTCCGCTGATTATTTTATAGATCTCTATCATATTTCCCCCCAGCCATCTCTTCGCCAAAGTGAAAAGCCTAATCTTTTGAGCCTTTCCTCATAGGGGTATCCTTCCATCCCCCATCTCATGTTTCCCTTGTGTCTCCTCTCCCTATTGAACCCCTTCTTTCTCTTGTATTGTTCTGTCTGTCTTAACTAGATTGTAAACTCTATGAGCAGGGACCGTCTTCTATACGTGTTTGTACAGTGCTGCGTACGCCTTGTAGAGTTATATAAATGATTAATAGTAGTAGTAATAATACAGCTACACAACTGCATAATTAATCATTAACATTGCCTGATCTCACATAACCACACATTCTTCCTTTTGGCAGGCGAAACGTTATGATGAGACCTTCAGGCGCTGGAAGAAGATCCTCCGCAGGTATGAAGCAGAAGCAAACTTTGCAAGATACAAACATGACGATTCTGGTTCTTACGTGAAATAAAACAGCATAATGGAGACCACTGGTTACTTTCTCCTTAGGCAATGTCTTACTACGAAAGCAGCGGATTAGTTTGAACTAAATTTTTACTGGAATCTTTAGGGAGTCTTCTTAACATAGAAATGTACATATGGAAGTAAATAGACAAATAACGATAAAAGCTCTTATCCAGGTCAAATCATTCTCTTTTGAGTCAGCATTGACTCAAAGGTGCACATTGCTTGCTCTGTTGAGTAAAAGCAGTGAGGGAGGTTTTAGCTGTACTTTAACGGGGCGGGGCCAGCAAGGAACATGGGGGAGGGGGGATTTCTCTTTGAAACCCCCTGGCATGCATTAATGGCGCTGACTTTGTACTTACAACATGATTAGATAGGAAAATAGCTGCCGTGGCGTCGGCCATAGAAGTTGCAAAGAGAAGCTCAATGGGCAGTTTATTAAAAAACATTTCTAGCCCACCCTTTCAATCAAGTTTATCAGAGCGCTTAAAAATCCTTAACAAAGAAAGGGAAGTAACAGAAATGATAAAATTGGGATTAAATACATAAAAATTGTCATTCGGAGTTTGTAGAGCAAGAGTCAAATAAAAAGGCTTATAAAAAAACAATAGGAATCGTTACAGCACTCAATAGTTCTTATAGATGAGGTACAGATAGGTCAAAAGCAACCTCTTACATTCAGTTGTTTTTGAAAATTTCATTGCAGGATCTGGTAAGTCATATTCATCTAATGAATTTTGCAAGTGGAATATTTGTTGCGAAATTCATTCATGACTGTGACTTACCGGATCCTGCCTGTGAAATTTCTAAGGGTAACGGCCCGCGGAGCTTCCTTTTGAAAACTCTAGGACCGGCGCCACTGCGGCGACTTCCTTATCCAGTACAAGCAGGTGCAAGGTTTCTATTACCACTAGTTATTGTTTGTAGGCACAGCCGGGGCTGCGGTCTGGGAGTAGCACAGGCAGAGGTCACAAGTATGCGTGGAATTATGAAATACCTTCATGTACGTCTGTATCTGCATAAAGAACCTGCGTTCATTTACACTCCTGGAAAGGGTCAGTTTACGAGCAGGGATTCCAGAAAGTTCCTCGATGGGGCCCCTGACCTCACTACACTTCTCTTTAAACTTCTGCATCGGTTCAGCCCATTACTGCCTCCAGAATGTTCAAGGAAAGTCAATGAAGGAAAAAGGTTATTTGAAATGTCACACTGCATAGACCCGCGGCCCGCTTTTCACGGTGTGCCGTTATCTAAGCACAGGGCCAGCCCAACACTAGGCAAGACTAGGCGGTTGCCCAGGGGGCAGCTTCTGAGGGGCGGCAAAGAGCAGCAGTGGTCAAAGCAAAACAGTAGATCCTGACAGGCAGACTCAGAGCTATCAGCACATTCTTTTACCTGCAGGGAGAATAGACAAACATACAAAGCAAAATTTAATATTTAAAAGTATGGTGTCCAATTATGCATTTTTACAGGATTATTGTGAAAGGTACGGTGTCGGGGGGGGGGAGGCCTGGGGGTTAAATGTTTTCTTAGGGCGACCGATATCGTTGCACTGCTCCTAAATATGCAACTTGTTCTCTCTACAGGGAATAATTCAATGTTTTATGAGGGAAACGAAGTTTGCAAGCAGGGGCACCTCAGAAAATCTCCTCCCCCGAATCGTTTCTACTCTCAGGTGCAGTGACTCCATTCTTTGTTAATGTTTATTGCTTTTAGATCTAATGTAACAGTCTGAGGAGTGAACTCCAGAGGTGTAGGACAGGAACAAAGCCCCTGGCTCTTCAGTCCTGCAATCCTGGGGCAGTGTTTGGCGGAGGGAGATCAAACTCTTAAGGCCTTATCTCTATGGGGACCTCCTTTTTTTGACCCATTTGCCACGGCACACCAAAGAATCTATGGTCCATCCCAGCCTCTGAATCAAAGCACAGTTTAACGGAACGGTGTCTTCAGAATAAAGGGCCAAAACACAGAAAGCCAGAATCTTCTTAAGGTTGAGTTAGGTCACGAGCTTCCTTTTCACTGACTTCAGCTCTGTAGTCGGTTCCTTTTTATTTCTAGTTCATTCTTAAGGTTACCAGATTTTTTTGCAGGCAGATCTAGGGCACTTATCCAAGGTGTGTGAGGGGGGTGGGGAGGAAGGGACACCTTAGTTCCAGATTTGAGCAACAAGGTGTAGAGGAGGGAAGAGGAGCCATTACCTTACCCCATCCCCAATCATCCCATGACAGCCACAATATCACTTCTAAGCAGACAAATCCAGTGGGAAATAGAAGCAGTGATTCGTTCCCTCTGTATTGTACAAAATATAGAGATAATGGATGAAAATGATAAAAACTGGCGATTCAAATCACTAAATTGAAAAATATTTTTTTTCTATCAACTCTATCCCCATTGCTGGAATTGAGGACAGGAGGTTGCCAAAACAGATGGGAGTCAGGGACATAGCTCAAAAATCGGGGACAATCCCTCAAAATCAGGGACATCTGGTAACGTTATTCCACACCCATTTCTCACTTTTTCTCTTTAGGTTGTCTGTGCTAGACAAACACACTGGGGATTTCCTGCACTCTAGCACCAGCTACACAAGGCCCTGACCATCACCACCCCTCCCCGTCCCAAGTAGTGGGTTCAGGAACTCCCCCTTGAGCTCTAGTCAGTCTCCCAGTAGAGTTGGGATATATTCTAGGCACCTCGTCTGTGGACCCCTCACACCAGTACTAGTACTAGCCACACAAGGAGTTGCACCCCATGATCGCATGGTCCAAGATTCCTTCCCTTAGCCCTGGCTGCCCTCCCAATAGGATTGGAGATGGTCCCCTAACCCCCCCCCCCCAACACACACACACACACACTCAGTGGTTATATACTCCTTTTTATATAATATTCAGGACAGATCCCCTTCAGGACATGTCATAACACCTTTCTTCTCCCATTTCCTTCTCCTCAAAACCCTGTCCTCGCTTGGTTTTAAGGGCTCTTTACTATCCTGGTTCTCCTCCTAACTCTCCCATCGCTCTTTCAGTGTGTGTTCTGGTGGCTCCTCCTCCTCTACTACCCCGCTCCCATTTGGTGTACCCCAAGGATCTGTCTTGGGTCCGCTCCTTTTCTCTCTATATATCCAGTCCCTTGGTGCGCTTATCTCTTCCCATGGCTTTCAGTACCATCTGTATACTGATGACTCCCAGATCTACCTCTCTACGCCTGTAATCTCTCTGACAATCCAGACCCGGGTCTCTGCCTGCCTCTCTGACATTGCTGCCTGGATGTCTCACCGCCGCTTGAAATTGAACATGGCCAAGATTGAACTTATCTTTCCCCCTAAAACCTCCCCTCCTCTTCCTCCTTTCTCAGTTTCTGTGGATAGCTCTGTACTCCTTCCTGTTTCCTCGGCCCACAATCTTGGGGTTGTCTTTGACTCCTCTCTCTCTTTCTCCACACATATCCATCTGATAGCTAAGACCTGCCATTTCTTTCTCTATAACATCAGCAAAATCCGCCCATTCCTTTCTGAACACGCTACTAAGACACTTATCCACTCCTTAATCACCTCCCGTCTTGACTACTGTAACCTCCTCCTTGCTGGTCTCCCTCTGAATCATCTCTCTCCCCTTCAATCTGTTCAACACTGCTGTGCGGCTAATCTTCCGCCAGCCTCGTCATGCCCATATTACCCCTCTTCTCAAATCACTTCATTGGCTCCCTATCCATTTCCGCATCCAGTTCAAACTTCTCCTGCTGACCTATAAGTAAATTCACTCTGCGGCTCCTCACTACCTTTCTTCTCTTATCTCTCCTTATAACCCCCCTCGGGAACGCCGCTCTTCTAGCAAACTGCTTCTATCTGTGCCCTTCTCTTCTACCGCTAACTCCAGACTTCACTCCTTTCACCTTGCTGCACCTTACACTTGGAACAAACTACCTGTGTCTGTACGCCAGGCACCTTCCCTGACCCTCTTCAAATCCAGGCTGAAAACTCACCTCTTCGCTGCTGCTTTTGGATCTTGACTCACCTGATCTCCTTTTTTATTCTTTCCTTTCCCCCTTGCTTTATCCCCCTCTACACCTTCTGTGTTGTCTATCTTGACTAGATTGTAAGCTCTGATGAGCAGGGATTGTCTCTTACATGTCTGTGCAGCACTGCGTACGACTTGTAGCGCTATACAAATGCTCAGTAGTAGTAGTAGTACCTTCTATGCATACTGGTTATCATGGAGGATATGCAGCCAGTCTAAATTAGTATCAAGAAAAAGCTGGAAAACCGATCCAGTCATTTAGTGACCTGGGTCATATTAAGAACTGTTTTTTATTCCACAGAGCTCCTGGAAGAAACGACTTTTTATCCTCACCAAATCCAAGCAGAGCACCTATGCTCTTCATTATTACAAAATGCAGCATTCAGAAAAACGGGGGCTCATTGAAATAAGCCAGTAAGTGTTAAATTCAGACTTCGCAACTTGCGAATGTGATGTTGTCTTATGTCACTACTAATTCTCTCGTGAGAGGATGGAGTTGAGGGCATAAGATTTAAAATTTTCTGTCAAGATTAAGAGTAGCTACTAGCATATGTTAAGGGACTAACATGTTTTTGACAAATCATGTTTGTTAAATGGCAAAATTGTGTGTATTGAGGACAAAAAACATTATTTTAGCGCAGCGTAAGTTAAGTGATAATGAGATGCAATGTATGCAAATACATGCAAAGCAGCTAATTATTATGCACAATAAATAACGCAGCTTGCATTTGACTTTGCAATCTGAATTGGAAAGATAATGTCAGCTTTGAGCTGGTTCTTTTTCCTCCCTGGGTGCATTGAGGATCCCTCTTACAGAGGCCAGAAGTTGAGGAAACAACCCACACACCTTGCAATCCCCAATCTCCAAGGACCCCCGCCCCTTCTCCCACCCCCAATTGGTCTGTTAGCACCTACTCGGGGATTCTCTGGAGGTTAGTGAGGGTAGGGGCAGGATACGAGTCTTTCACCCCTAGCCCATCAGTGCCTGAATTAAAAATTGTGCCCCTAGTGGTAGTGAGTGCCACTGCTGGGGGATGCTTCCATGGGGGATGGGTTGTTCTGTCTGGTGTTTGAAAAGATGGGTGGAGCTGTGTTCCAGGTCATTCTGCTAGAAAATAAGCCCTGGTAACCACATTTCAACAGGGGAGAAATTCCTTTCACACATTTGTGTGTTACATGTTGCATTTTAAGCAAAGATGATCAAGTAATACCTCGATGCATGTTAGATGCTTTGCACATATTGCCCTCTTCGCAAACGTTGATGTACATTTTCAGTATCTCTCTGAGGTGCCTGGCCAAAAACAGTGCAATGTGACATTTATAGATGGATAAACAGATAGGTAAATATAGGGGTCATTTTTTAAAAGGGCACTTAGGTGAAATGTCCAAACAGGTGCCTATTTAATAAAAGCAAGAATAATCATATGTAGACTATATTTATTCAATATGACATTCTACTTATCCACAAATGGGTCATTAGAGAGAAACACTTTTCGTTCTTTTATTATCCTAAGGCCTCTGGGGATCCTATGTTTTTTCATATACTGTGCTAATGTGTTTCCATGAAGTTCCACCCTAATAGGTTGTTTATGTAGATTAAATAATCGAGCCCAGGAGAAATCTTTCCTTTTACTAGCGCAGTCCTCTAAAAACACCAGCCACTGTAGAAGTTTATTCATTTAATCTTCAGAGGAACTAGTCATACCCTGTCCCAGCTTGTTGTCTCAGATGCCATTTTAACAAACAGATGCAGTACTTATATTTATTTGTTTATGTTATGTATTTATTTAGTTATTTATTTAAAACATTTTTCTATACCTCCCCTTCCAGAGATCAGGGGCGGTTTACATTGTAACAGTTTTTACATGAAACATTAGAACGGTTATATGACATGCATTAAACAAATATCAATATCCTCTTTATATATCTGACCAAGTGAAGAATCAATCACTATTACACATAACTCAGTCCATAACTACTATATAAAGAGCATCAAAAATAACAGAGTGAGTCTTCAGAACCAGACTCTAACTTTCAATTCTTAATCTCTTTAACAAGTTCAGGGGGGGGATATTAAAAAGGTATTTAGGTGGTTTGCAGACCCGGTTTGCATCCGTGGCTAGAACTAGGCGAACCAAAAGCTGGCCTAGCTTTAGCCGCAGATCGCTAACCATGTAGCAGTCCAATCTCGCCACTGCACAGTCAGCAGCAATCACCGCCTCTGCTTTGCCCTGGAAAGCCCACAACATGCCCCGGTGCTAATCAGACAGCGTCAGGCACGTAGGGGTCTTAGCAGAGGATATCCAACGGCACTGCTCGCACAAGCGCCGTTGGATATCCCTGTTCAAGGCATTTACATGGTTTGTTGTTGTTGTTGTTAAGTGCTGTCGAGTCGGAGTCGACTCATGGCGACCCTCTAGATAGCTATCCTAAATTGTGTTCGTCTTTATAAACCATGTAAACTATAAACTGCAAACCATGTAGATGCCTTTCGAATATCGGGTCTCATATGGCCTATCTAGTCGGCCCTTCCATATCAACTACTATAGTCCCTTTTTTTACTTTAGAGATCTTCTGTGTTTGTCCCGTGCTTTCTTGAAGTTAGATACTGTCCTCATCTCTACTACCTCTACTGGGAGACTATTCCACACATCTACCACTCTTTCCATGAAATATTCCCGCATATCACTCCTGAGTCCATCCCCTTTCACCCTCATCCTATGTCCCCTCATAGCAGAGCTTGCTTTCAATTGAAAGAGTCTCTCCCCCAGTGCATTTATACCACGGAGGTATTTTAACATCTCTATCATATCTCCTTTATCCCGTCTTTCCTCTAAAGTATACATATTCAGGGTCATTCCAAGGCATGAATAGCTATTTGGCCCCTCTGCTGACCCCAACTAACGTCCGTGAACGTTGTACAGGGAAGTTAGATGGGGGCGGGAAAGGGGCGTTGCAGGAGTGGAGTTAGGGCAGGCAGTGGACGGTCTGCGCCACCGGACGTACAGGGCCGATTCCAATGTCGACTCTGTACGTCTGGAGCCGGCTGCTTGGAGGGGGAACTTATTCCATCTCTGAGGTGGAAAACGTTCCCCTAGTTGATGGGGATTGCAGGCCCGGGGCACAGCAAAGGCAGGAGAGGGCAGCGGAGATTCCCTTCAGCCCAACCCAGGCCTTGGGAGGCCAGTTTGGGGGTCGGGCTATGGGGAATGAAGATTCCTGTCTGGCAGCAGGGGATTGCAGCTCCTGAATGGAGCCATGGTGCCATATCAACCAGACACCAGGGTGCCACGGCTCCATTCAGGAGCCCTGAGTGAGTTAGCCGGGCAAGGCCTTTATGTGCAGGCTGACCGAGATTGGTGTCCCGACCTGCATGTACAGGCCTGGACGCAATTCTGATCCTGCAGGGCTAGATGTGCCCCGCGGGGTCAGAATCCCGTCTCACTCTGTGCGTCCAGTTCTGACCGGGTGCACAGAGGGCTGGGATGTCCAGAACACATTTGGGCCCATTGAGATCTTTAAGTCTGTCCCCATATGGTTTATAGCATTGAATCCCAGACGATTTTGGTAGCCACCCTCTGCCATGACTCTATCCTGTTTATATCCTTTTGAAGGTGTGGTCTCCTTTTACATTTATTTGCCTTTCTAACAAAAAGGTTTGTTGCCCTTAAAATAGCCCCTTTCAGTTTTGTCGATAGCTTTTGTACATCCCCCAGATATTCCCACCCCACTAATGACTCCTTGAAGTATTGTCCCATCTTGGCAAAGTTAGTTTTTCTAATATCTAAAACCCTCGCTTTTGAGTGGACTTTATTAGCCCTAGTCCTAATTCTGAACCACAGCATCTGGTGATCATTGGATGCGAGTTGATCTCCCACTATAACATCAGAAACACTTTCCCCATTGGTAAGCACTAAGTCCAGTATGGCCCCTTCACGTGTGGGTTCTGTTACCAGTTGCCGGAATAGTTCTTGTAGACAATCCAGGATCTCCTTGCTTCTAGATGATGCTACAGCAGGGTTATGCCAATGAACATGCGCGAGCATGTCAATGTGAATATGTAGATGTGTTTGGCTATGAAATTTGAGAAATGGCCTTTTCCTTCTGCAAAATCTCCTTTACATGGGCTTTATGGGCCCAATATTAAAAGGATTTAATGTGGCTAACAGACCTGAATATCCCTGGCTGCCTTTGCTGCACGCCACAATGCTAGTCAGTTAACATTAGGGCATTCCGGGACAGACGGACGGTGGCACCCAGCAATAACTAGGCAGTAACGATATTTAGCTGCTGTCAAGTTATCGCAATGTGACAAAAGTCAGGCGCAGTAAAGGCTGACCTAACTTTCACTGCTGAAGCTAACCTGGCAGCGGCTCGATATTGTTACTGCATGGTTAGCTTCATAGCAAGTTGGGCAACCCCGATATTCACTGCTGGGCCTGGATATGACCCTAGTATTTAGTATCCAGGTCTAATGTTCAGCAGCAGAGGCTAGCTTCTTTAGAACAACTAGCGGCCACGGTTGAATATGTGGCCCAATGAAATTACCTCCACAGTCTATAGGGGTTATTTTGGAAGCCTTATTCATGCTCTGGATGTCTGCAAATGGGCATAAAGATATCTTCAGAGCCATTTTAGAAGCTGGGTCTGTGAATGTCTCTAGCACGAGGACGTCCAGGTTTGAATGGGGTAAAGCAAGGCATCCCCACCTAATCTCAGAAATGTCTGGACGTCCAGAGTCATGCCTAACATTATATCTACTCCAGGCATCTGTCATTGAATAATGATGGAAAATGGGGGGCTCATGTTTTCATTTTGTACGCCACTGGACATCTCCTTATGCTAGAATGCGTGAGATGGACATCCCCACCCCATGATTTTCTAAGGGAGATATCTATATGGCTGCCGACACAGACGTCCACATCAGGGACATCAACGTTCCTAAAACTGGCCAGAGACATAGACGTCCCTGATGTCTTTCTCCTCGTTCCACCCTGAATGTCCATGATTTCACTTGGACGTCCTTTCTAAAATGCCACGTCACATTTGTAAATACATCTCTCTATTTCACAGAATTTCACATATCCAGCATGGCATAAATGATGAAAAGAAGCGAGCATCCGTGTGTAAGATGTTTCATTGCCAACCGGATAGAATCATTTCTTTACGTACTACAGACCGTGATTACTTCCTCATTGGTGAAGAGAAGTAAGTTTAAACTGATCAATATGCAGCACTCCTGATAATCTAGAGACACTGGAAACATGATCATGCATTTCTGTTGTGATCCATACAAAGATTTGTCCTTATTCCTTTCTACCTTGCTCCCACCAAAGGCCCATCTCCCGTAAATTTTGCTGTACTGACAGTGTTAGACTCCTTCTCTTTGCCACATAGCATACGTCAATGACTCCCAAACCTGTCCTAGAGATCCCATAATCATAGGGCTTGTGCATTTATGAGGGCGGTCATTTCACTAGGGAGTCTAAAAATATGACTGCATGGAAATTGCTTGTACATGCATACACCTGCAAATCAACTTGAGCACACGTAAAGTTCTAGCATGCCTAAGGAATGAATATTTATTTATTAAGAATCTCTATAACCGCCTTCTTGATACTCTACGTACATCACCCAGGTGACGTAAAACATGTGAAGAACGCATGAAGAAATGCCCAAAAATTGAGGAAAAAAAATTGTATTAAATGAACACAAACCTCTTTTGGCCATGCACGCCCCTACAAAGCCAAGGGGTCAAGGGGAAGTGCAGCATAAACTTCACTAGCTGTGGTTGGTGAACTGCTGTGCTTTCCGTGGGGGTGGGATTATAGTTCCCTCCCCAAGTCTTGCTGGGTACCTTCACATGGTGACCCCGTTATACAAAATCTATACTGAAGCCCAGCAAGGCGACACTACGATTGAAGTATGGTAGAAACAAAAGAGAAAAATACATACTGACTACTCGCCCATAGCTTACGCACTAGGGCTAACGATGGTGGTTGCAATAGTGCAAACACTGCAGATGTAGATAACAACCCTGCCACAGATCAAGGCCATGGTGAGCATGTCCCTGTTGAATGTACATTACCAAGTCTAAATTACAATGAAAGTGCTTTGACTGAAATGAGAAAACGGTATAAAAAAACCTGTTAAAAAATAAATGTTCGTGGACCCACTGTGGTAGGAGATAAACCATGTAAATTTATTTATTTATATTCTCTTATATACCGCGCTATTCTGCATCAGTGCGGTTTACATTGAACAAACTGAAATTACATTGAACAGGGCATTATAACTTGGAGATAACTATTTTACAGGGAACATGGGCTATGGAGGGTTAAGTGGCTTGCCCAAGACATGAATTAAAAAGTTAAGAGGATTAATTATGGTTAAGTGGACTTCTTCAGATAAGGAGGAGATAATGTACTGCTACTTTTATGCTACAAACCCTATATTAAATCAAGAGGGTATACAAAGAGAATCCGTCATACTCCCCATGCCCTGGCTTAGAAGTGAGATTAGTGACTGTCGTGGTATGCGCAAAACTCACCCATTTGGAGAAACTGTCCCAATGAATATGTGTGAGATATATTTGGGTATATTAGAGACCTAATGTAATGTCCCTCATGTCCTCACTATAAATGGTGAGCTTGTGGGGATGCAGGTCTGCACCCAAGCAGAAGGAAAGATACTATATACTTTGAGGCAGTTGGGGTTAGACAGACTCTAAAAATCACCCTTCACTCTTGGAAGTGGTGTTCCAACACAAGTCTACGACTTCTCAGAGCTTGAATGGAAAGTAGACATCTAATAATGGAAGTAGATAATTGAGTCTTTACTAAAGCACAACCTCAGTAGTGATAATCTGACAGCTACATGAAGAAGGCTTTGCTTCTTCCATTACACAGTTATGAGCCGCCCATTCTGCTTTATTGCAGGATCACCTTTGAGATGTTCTGCAATTCCTATACATTATTAGGACACCCCTTGGTATCTCAAATCCTGTGTCGCACAGTTGTTTAGCAGGGCAGTGTCTTCTCCTCATTTCACCATAAAATTGTAGATGCTAAAGCTGTTAAGGCTTCGCATGAAGGAGCGTTAATGACTTTTCAGTTGGAAACGTCATATCATGGTTTTTAGTGGGATAATCCTGCTGTGTGTGATGGTGACGCTATTAATATCTATGGAGGTAAATGGGGAAGGGAAAAGAGCCTTATGTGTAGCGATGACTGAGAGGTCTGCGACTTTTATATCTTCCTACTGAACATTCCAGCAAATTGAATCACAAATTAGAGAAAAAGAAACACAAAATGATTAACAGTTGACAAGGAGGAGAGTACGATCCATTGGAAGAGAAATGGGGCAGAGGTGGTTCTTGGGCATGGAGTACTGTGGGGGTTTCCCTTCTCTGTGTCAGCCTATAGGGCTTGGAGATCTGCTATAGCGCTGCTACATTAGTCCTTCAATCTCTGTCCCTACAGAAAAGATGTTGAAGAATGGTTGGAAGCCATCTCGTCAGCATGGAAAGAAATGAGGAGGGAAGACAATTCTGAACAGGTGAGATACATTATTTCAGTGCTGAATGCTTGCCCAGAGGTGCCACAACTTTGTGAAAACTAGTCTAGACCCATCATCCTGGGGTGTGACCTGTACAGTGATGACTCACCTCCTCTGTGAATAGTCCCTAGGCTATTCTCACAATGCACCCGGCACACCACAAAGTATGAATTATTTCAGCAACAAGGACTGTGGTAAGAGAGCTGCACATGGAAGGTTAATCACAGACAAATGCAATTGTCTGCAAATGTTTAGGTGCCCCTTGTCAAATTATAAGTTTCAATAAATTCCTCAGTGAATGGAAGTTCAATGGGATGCACATTTGAAAATGAATGAAGCCATTTGGGCTTCATTCTCTCTTAACCAGTTGCTCTCAACTCTTTTTCTGTTGTGACAACCTGAAAGACCGTATTTATGTACGCGACACACTGAACACTACAATCTGCAGCTGAGCAAAAAAATGATGCCAAATATCATTTTATTGTAGTTAAGAATAGTTTACATTCCTGTTCTATTATTTTTAACAGAACTTAGATTTTTTTGGATGGGGGACAAATTCACACTAAACACAGTACTGTAAACATCAATAATTTGCGTTACCTGTTTTGGAGTCTATACAGAGCAGAGCTAGGATGTTTCCATCTGCAGACTACAAATAAAATAGAGGTCAAACTAATCACAGAGCTATAAGTTTGTCAAAAAAAGGAGAGACTCAACTCTGTAAACTTAACTTGAAAGTATAGCGGTATCTTCAGAACTGATGTGTTCATATAAACTGCAGACATATAGTTTATAATTTTTAGCAAAGTTAAATTGGAAAACCTGCACACAGAAGCAACAGATAGGTCTCAGACTTCCTGAGCAAAAACAAAAACCAGTCAGAAGTATCTGACGTGGCATAGCCCTTATAGCATCAACGACCTTTGATGAATAGTTGCTCTGGAGCAGGCATCCACCAACTCTTTCACTCCAAAATAATTAACAGTTGCAGCCAAAAACTTCAGCCAAATACATTGAAAGAGTGGTTAACAGGACTTAACTTTGCAGGCAATATTTGGCAAACTTTGTTAGTGCTTTCATTCATTGAATTCTGAGTGCTTTCAGCCACCCCCTGAAGAAACCAGGGATTAAGGCGCTGGCCCAGCACTGTTATTCAAATATTGCCTGCAAAGTTAAGTCCTGTTAACCACTCTTTCAATGTATTTGGCTGAGGTTTTTGGCTACAACTGTTAATTATTTTGGAGTGAAAGAGTTGGTGGATGCCTGCTCCAGAGCAACTATTCATCAAAGGTCGTTGATGCTATAAGGGCTATGCCACGTCAGATACTTCTGACTGGTTTTTGTTTTTGCCCGGCAAGTCTGAGACCTACCTGCTGCTTCTGTGTGCGGGTTTTCCAATTTAACTTTGCTAAAAATTATAAACTATATGTCTGCAGTTTATATGAACACATCAGTTCTGAAGATACCGCTATACTTTCAAGTTAAGTTTACAGAGTTGAGTCTCTCCATCTGTAGACTGCCATACAAAAAAATGTATATATACACACATATAATTCAAATTCTGCTTTCACCTTAGTAACAGCAACACAAAACCCATTCACTGCTAGAAACGTTCCGTGAATTAACACAAAACCCTGCAAATAAGCTACTGAGAACATGCATAGCAAACCTTCCACACCATAAAGCACCAACTCTCATGACAGAACTAGAAAGAACCGTACCTCTAAAAAAACAGCACTGCCGATACGGAACGTCAATAGACCACTTACTAGAAAAGCCGAATTACTCCATCTGCTATAGATTCCCATACAGAAACTACATGCTAGCAGGCTCCCTCACCTCAGTCATACACACAGGTTACAGATCAGCCTTCACCAATTACAAAACAAAGCACCAAAATTTAGAAGTGGAATCCCAAGAAGTCATAGTCTTGGTGAGCAGCACAACACAAACAAAATTAAAAATAAAAATGAATTTCTTTTTGTGCTGAGCAAAATGCAACTATACAGGAAATACACATTCCTAAAACTGACATTCTCCCAATCACTAAAAACAAAAAATAAATAATTAAAAAGGCCCTTTTCCTAAAGTGCGCTAAGCACACCCTATAACCCACGGTAACTGCACAAGCACAGCTAGGGTGGCCTGATTTCCGCGCTAACTATGCTTCACATGTTGGCGGTGGAAAATATGTGGGTTAGGGGGCAGCAAGTGGGCGTGACGAACTTCTTGTAGTCAGTGCGCCCGTGCTAATTGCAAGGCTCACAATTAGTGCAAGTGGAATTACCACCACCTCAATAGGTGGAGGTAAGTGCACCCGTGCTAATTTTGTCACACATTAAGACACAATGCAGCACATTAACTGACGGGAACATGCTGTTCACGCTCCCAACATTAACACAGTGGTGTTACCCTTAATGCACCATAGTTTTCCTAGGTTGGCCTAAGTAGTGAGTGCAGGGGGTGTCCTCAGGCCATCTCCTCCTCCTCTGCAGCCAGCAATGGTAGTGACTGTGGCCACAGGGGAAGGAACAAGATGCATTTCCAGCCTGGGCTGATAGTAGCAGTGATCACGGTAGGAATACAAGCAGCTTCAGGATGCCGTGGAGGTGATTACCTGTAGGGGAGAGGGGGAGCAGGCCTGCAATTTATCCAGCTTGGGCAGTAGCAAACGTGACTAATGGAGGGAGGAGCAGAATTAGGAAGCAATTATAAGGATTTCCTGTACCTGGCTATTTACTTTGCACTCTCTGCAGCTTGCAGGCATGGGCTTCCTGTCTATGCCAAATTTTTTGTGACACACTAGTGTGTCTCAACACACTGGTTATGAAGCACTGCTCTAAACAAACCAAGTGAACATGGATCCCAAATATTCATTTATTTTCAGCACCATTATAGTCTGTGGGGCCAGGAAACCAACACTTGTTTTTCTTGGTCAATGGGAGGCTCACCAGACCTCAAAGCTGGGAGGTAAAGGGCTAGAGATTTGCAGCTGAAACCACAAGCGCTAGCCAAAGTAGAAGATGGTGAGTGGCAGTAGGAGAAACATGTCCCTGGAGAAGTCCGTTGACCCAACATTTGGTCTCTAATCTAGAACGTATTCCAGTCTAATCCATGGACTCCTTCAGGGGCATGTCACTCCTGCTGCCCAGAGGCTTGTATTTTGGCTATGTAGCTTCCGTGGCTTCACCTGTAAGTCTCCAATCTCTACATCTACGGATTATAGCTTCAATCTTCAGTAAGTCAGTCTGACAGAGTAGAGCCATCTTGGGAAGCGACAAGGAAAAAGCAGTAGTCTTTTGACTTACCAAGTTGAAACCTTTTGACAAGCGGTCTATCCAAGGCTCACTTCTTCCAAATCCCACGGCTAATGATGTCATTATAAATCTGAAAGCAGCACTGTTTTCTTGCCATTCCGCTCTCCATTGTGAGAAGCTTGATAGGAAAGAAACTGAAATTAGCACAGGAGAGACCATGCTGCGGCATGGTACATACCCGTCGAGTTTGTATGTTTGAGTCACTTCATCTGTAAATGTTTGGCGCACTCAGTTTGTCCACACAGAGTGCAAAGTGCCTGGCTCTGCTACAGTATTCACTGTCCTTCTATTGTAATACCTGCTATGGTGTATGCACTATGTTGTACATGAACAGTAAAATTCCTTTATTGTTTCTGTCTCATGGACTCATGACAATGCTTGATAGAGGAAGGCTTGGGAATGATAGAAGGAACCAAAGAGGAAAAGTAGTTAATCTTCCCTAGAGACCAAGGACTTGTAGCAGCATTAGTGATGATGGTTAGAGACTTGGATCTCAGAGACTCTGTAGTCCACCAGCCAAGATAAAAAGAGATGTTTTAAAAAAGGAATATCTGCAGTTGTCGTCATTGCAGGTTCCAGTGAAAATCTCAAATACCAGTTGTCTTCTCCCATGTCTACACAGGAGCAAAGATGACAGTGGTAGAGCAGGACATGTGTGTAGGGGAGGAGGAGTTCAGGAGGCCAGCAAGTAATGTCAGCAGAATGCAGTAGTGGGCACACCCTGAGAAGCTTACGGAGCAGGTTAGGGAAGATGCTGAATCGCATGTGAGGGATTGCCAGAACTTCAAGGGATTGAAAGTTCAGTAACTGAGGAGGGTTTAAATACAAAAGTTTCTTGCATACTGCCAGGGCCAAGAGCACCCTCCCCCCCCCAAAAAAAAGAGCAGGTAGTGGGAAGTTTACAGAATATCCATGGCCTTTCACCATCTGATGCAGCCTCAGCAGCAGTAGTCCTTAGGGATGCAGAAAGTGAGAATTACGGAGGCATTGTACAGCACTGGAGGACCAGTGTTTTGCAGAATGTATTTACTATTAGAAGGTCATCGATAGGGGAAGACCATTGGGCCATTTTTTAAGAGTAGCATGCTCCATCAGCTGCAGAAAAAACATCCATTGGAGCTGGTTTCAGGGGAGGATTGATTGTTGGACAAATCTGATTGATTTCTTTGACTGGATCAGGGAGTTGGACCGAGAGAGAGCCCTAGATGTGGTGTACTTAGATTTCAGTAAAACCTTTGACACTGTTCCACACAGGCGACTTATAAGCAAACTGAGCACCCTAGGAATGGACTTTAAAGTTACTGATTGGGTTAGAAATTGGTTGAGTGGGAGACGACAAAGGATACAGGTAAATGGAGCTCACTCTGTGGAGAAGGAGGTTACCAGTGGTGTGCCGCAGGGATATGTCCTCGGTCCAATTCTTTTTAACATCTTTGTTAGTGATATTGTGGAAGGGCTGTTGGGTTAGACTTCCTTCCTTGCAGATGATACTAAAATCTGCAATAGAGTAGACACCCAGGATGGAGTAGATAACATGAGGAGGGATCTAGCTTAGCTTGAAGAATGGTCTAGAATTTGGCAGCTGAGATTTAATGCTAAAAAATGCAAGGTTGTGCATTTGGGCTACAAAAATCGAAGGAATCGGTACAGTGTAGGGGTGAAGTATTTCTGTCCATAAAAGAAGAGTGGGACCTGGGCGTAATTGGATCTGATGATCGTGAAGTAGCTAAACAGGTAGAAAATGTGACGGCAAAAGCTAGAAGGATGCTTGGGTTCATAGGGAGAGGAATGGCCAGCAGCAGAAAGGAGTTGATAGTGCCTCTGTATAAGTCTTTGGTGCGACATCATTTGGAGTATTATGTGCATTTTTGGAGACCGCACCTTCAAAAGGATATAAACAGGCTAGAGTCAGTACAGAGGGTGGCACCCGATTCTCAGGGGCAAACCTGTTTATGGAGATACTTGGATACTTTTTCATGCTCTCTCTGGCAAATGTTTTCCACAAAACTCTATCCTAACCTTGTTAGTGCTTCTTCACCCCCTGCTCAGAGAATTTGGGGCCTCATCCCAATGCTGGTGCTGCTTTGCACTTCTCCCAATGCCTTAGGGTCTTCATTCCATTGTTTCTGCTACTTTGTCCTTTTCATGATTGCTTGGAGCCTTCATGCTGCTCTTTGTGCTCTTTGCCTCTGTTATGGTGTCATGGGGTCTTCATGCCACACATGAAGGGGCATTTTAGAAAGAACATCTCATCAGCAGGAGGAATGTGCAGATAATGTAGGCAAGTTTGGAACTGGGCCTGTGAACAGGCAGGAACCATGTAAAATTGCCATGTGAACATCCGGGAGGATGGATGAACTGCATATAATAGGCAGAGACATTGTTTATTACACATTTGATATACCGCCCCCCATTACATCGGGGCGGTTTACAATTAAAAAAAAAAAAGAAAGAAAGGAAATACAATCAATATAAACATAGAAAGAGAAAGAGAATAGAAAAGGAGGTAGTAATATTCAAAAATAAAAGGAGAAGGAGAGTCAAGGGATTAAGGGGGGAGGTTGAAGGCGGAGGAGAAAAGGTGCTGCTCTTGGAAAATGTGGCTGGAAACCATGCAAGGCACCATTTGCAAAGACAGGGACATGGGCATGCATGTATAAGCACGCAGAGACAGAGCATGAGGACACGACAAGAAGTTGTAGAGATGGCAACATGGCTGTCCAACTTCTTCCATGCCAAGACCAAGTGGTTCTGCTACATGGTGACAGAGCACAAACACATCCTATATCCACCAAGAGGGCACAGGCCATCCTATTGGGAGAACCATGCGATCTGGGGCTGGATCTGCCACTCTTTCACAGTAAGTGTCAAAGTTGCTATAGATGGGGGGGGGGGGGGGGAGGGGGTTCTATAAGACCATGAGTGGACAGGAGTGCAAAGGGATGGGGACATGGAGGAGCAAGAGCAGGAAATAGTGCTCCCTCCAACAGGCGCCACCATGCAGATGGAGGGGGAGGGTACTGGAGCTCACAACTGTGCTAGAATGTAAGATTAGATAATGGAAGGAATCCCACAGTTGCAGCAGTCACATCTTTCACTAAGTGGGAGTGCCAAAGACAGGACATATGATGCGAAGGGGTACAATCAAAATTGTGCACAAGTAGGAGATCTCTGAGAAACACAAGCCAGCCAGATAACCCATGCAATCAAAAGCCGACCAGCAACAGACTGTAAACAGAGTGGTGCAGGAAGCAGAGACCAAAGGGCCCTTGCATTGCAGGTCAGGGAAGGTCCCTGAGGGAGGCATGGGAATCCCACCCACAAACAGGATGAGATGCAGACTCCACCAACAGAAGGCCAGACAATGTGCTCCAATGCCAAGGCAGTCAGTGGGAACATCTGGATTCCACTAGTAAGAAGGCATGGGATGTCAGAGATGCTGGAGAGGCAAGTAAGCATGGCTGTCACATCTGTCCCCTATAGGGCCACATGTAGGAAGAGGCCACAACTCCTGGCACATCTACAGAGGAACTTTAGAAGTGCCGGGTGTGTGACATGTGTGTGAGGAATTAGTGTCTGGGGTCTGTGGGGAGCATTGCAAATGGCATGGAAATGGTGCAAAGAGAATGCACAAGTGGGATTTATCTGCACTTAAAACAAGAAAACAAAAAATGTGACAATAAAAGGCATGTGAAACAGCTCTGTAGCCCTCCCCCCAAAAAAAAAACATTTTAGAAATAACTAAAACTTCAAGGAGACATCTCCAGCTGTCACCCAAGGAAGTGCACTGTAAGCAATGCTCTCTCGGTAGCCACAAACCCATCAATCATTTCCCAAGTATTTGTCTGGGAGAAAACTGAGGAGGTTGTAGCAACTGGGAGAGTGGTAAATAAAGTATGCTTCCCTAAAAGATGCCAGGTTATGTCTCCATGAGAACTGCATCTTGCATGAAGAGCAGTTGCAAACCCCTCAGGGTTCCAGATATTGAATGCAAGAAATAGCACAGACATAGAGGATGGCACAGAGTGGCAAAGGTCAGGAGTAGCATGCATGTCATGATATTTCAGACATGGAGGGAGAACAGAGGTGCATTGGCAACCCACTAGGAATGAGTGTGGGTATAGATCACAGGCTGAAGCTACACAGGCACAACCAGGCTGAGAGCATGGCAGGGAAACAGATGTGTGTAGGGAAGGGATGCCTGGAGCAGTGCGCAAATGAAAGCAGGTAAGCCCCGGCGGCGCAGGAGTAGCAAGTAGCATGGATACTGGTCAGGGATACATGGAAGCTGCAACAGAGAGTAGGGCAGTATCAGGAAACAGAGTACAGGTAGCACCTGAGCACTCTGTGGAAAGGTGAAGTACATGGGAAGGCTGTGATGGTTGCTTGGATGCATGATCAGGCCCTAGGAAATACATATGCCACAAGTGCAAGGCCCAATGTCAGGTGGTTAGAAGCTCCATGTGGGTGAGAGTGAGTGTTAGACAAAGACCAATGGATGTGAAGCGGGGATGCGGGAACCTATATAGTGCCTGAGAAAGGCAATCCTGCATCTGCAGCAGCAGCAATGGAGCCGCGCTCAGTGGCATCGGTGGAGGAGGAGATAGAGGAGCTGAAGGTGTTGGAGGAACCAGAGGAAGCAGCCAGAGCCACAGACCCTAAGCTCATCCAATTTCAGCAGCCATTGGCTGATGAGAGACACCTCAAGGGAGGAGGAGAAGGAGGTGGAGAGCTGCTATAGCTGGGACATTGAACAGGGACGACTTCCTGCCAATGCGCTATGGGAGCCACTCACTAGATTACCTGCGTGGCCTGCAAGTGAAGCAGGGCAAATGCATCCTGGCTCCTGTAAGGCCAACCGGGGACAGGGGAGGGAAGGAAGAGGGAGGAGTGGGAAGGAGGGGAGGGAGACGGGGAGGGGGAGGGAAGTGGTGAGGGAAAGGAGGAAGAATTAGGAGGGGGAGGGTGAGCAGGTCCACCACAGAGAGTCTCACTGCAGCCAGTCTCCAAGGCACAGCATGGGCTGGCTGTGGTCAAACCACGGGTGCCTCACCATGAGGCATCCTGAGGCAGACAGGGCCAGAGGTCCTGCCCCATCTCCGGCCATCCGACATGAGATGTAGCAGGGCTTTGGAGCAGTCACCTGGGCCAAGGACCTCATGGTGGGCCACCTGGAAGGCAAAAGAAGAGAGCTGCATGCCCTGACAGAAGCTGTACTTGAACTCCAGGCAGAGAACATCCTACACATGGGGGGGGGGATCTAGTTAGGGGGGGCATAATGTACATGTACAATATTCCTGTTAGGGTTGTGAATAAATGCTGATACTATTGTGAGGGAAAAATGTCTATGTGTTTTACTTGCACCCCCTCCCCCAACCCAGAAGGCTTTAGCACCAGTGAGGGAGACAGGGGCACAGATAGGGTAATGCAGGACACAGAGATACACTCAAGTGTGGAGGTAGCCTCATGCCACAAGGTGCATACTGTAGCTTACTATTCAACTATAAAGACCCAGGGAGGCAGCAATCAGCATATGTCCTCACCGCTCTCTGGTGGTGGGCTCACAGGGTCCACATAAACATGCATTTCCAGGGCCAGCATGTAAAGTGGAGAGGACCCAAACAAGATAGAGAGATGTGTTCACAGCTGACCTGCAACCTATTGGATCTCACACCCCCAACTCGACTGCCTAGACCCATAGGGTGTCCTCTGACTGTGCCCGTCTGCATGAGACCTTGGATGGGGAGAGGAGGGGGTGGCTGTGGGTATCTCATCACACCCCCCAAACAGGCCAGCCTTGCCAGTTGCCTCATCCTCGTGGTGGCAGATTGTGGAGGGGCTGATTGTACAGCAGTAGGTTACTGTCCATGCAATGCTTTGTACATAGGCTGAGGTGTCTGCATGCCCTTCATCCGCATCACACTATGGTCCTGTTTCCCCTCCCATCAGTGGCTGCACATGTACAGCTGCCACGAGTCTCTACTTGCATGCATGTGGTTTACAGTGGTTGGATTTGCACTCAGTTCCCTGGTGTACAGCCCATTGCTTTTTCTCTGCAACTACTAATGCAGTCCCTCTGACGCCAATGTGTCTTGTGAGCTAGCTGCATATGCTGCTCTCAGATTGCCGCACCCCAGACAGGTGTCTCCTTTTGGATTTTCTTGCCATTTGGGACATGAGTGTGGTGCCTGCTTAGCGAAGAGCCAGTCTCCGGTGATTTCTCTGCTGCTGAAGCACTCGTATATGGGTATAGGCATCATGGCATTACCCTGGCAAGCAGGGAAAGATATCTGGGCATTGCAGACCACCTGCATATTCTTTGAGTGGAATGCCTTCCTGTTCCTGGATGTGGCTTCCCTGACCCTTGAGGGAAGGAGGGCCACGTGTGTACAAGTCTGACACCCAGCACCGTAGGGAAGAATGCTATCTGATGGAACTGCTGCATAGTCTGCTGCCTCTGCTGTACTGTGCTGGGGAAGCGTAGTCTGCTGCTCAGGTGAGGAATGTTGCAAGAGATTGTGTGATGCATAGTGACACTGTTAACTAGATGATGCCTGTAATGGCTGTGAGCACAGCTTGGAAGCTGCCAGTGTCCAGGAATGTTAGGGCTGTGGTTATCTTCACGTGGACTGGGATGGGCTAGGCAACAGCACTGAATATTGAGCCTCAAGTGATTAGAAGGATCATAGTATTTGTTCACCTATTCAACTTTCTTCTCCTGACTAATTGAAGGCTTAAGAAGTCATTAAACTTGTTGGCCATTATTTATTTTGTTTTTTTAAGTGCCATCAAGTAAGTGCTCCACGGATGTTTCCTGAGTGGCCACTCACTGCTCAACTTCTGTCAGATTGCTGAGTTGCATCTTGAATTGCTCTTTAATGCCATCCACAATGGAATGTTGCCAGTAGTCATACCTTTACCTTAATTTTATACTGTTGCCAGTAGTTATACCTTTACCATAATCCTATACTGTTGCCAGTAGCCATACCTTTACCATAATCTTATACTGTTGCCAGTAGTCATACCTTTACCATAATCTGGTACTGTCATTTTTACTGTACTGTAACACTGTATTGAACCACTTATACTGTAACATAGCCTTTACTAATTATACTATAACTTGTAAATTGCCTCCCAAGAATCTGAGACTCCCATACACATCCCATACCAAGAAACTAAAATGTCTCTCCACCTCATCACCTTCCTCAGCTTTTACCTTCTCACAGACTGGCTAGGGACCTCCCTTGCCTACTCTCCCTCCACCAATCATATACCAATCCTCAAGAACCGTGGAAAACAATGGTCAGGCAACCCTTATCATCATCCAGATAAGGAAGCTCGTATACGACACTCCCACCTCATCCACATAGCAATACATCAAACCAGCAACCCTAAGCAACACAAATCCCAACTCCCACAAAGCTTAAAATGTGCCCTCATAAATGCACGCTCAATTCGAAAAAAATGGCCTGTAATCCTAGACATAATTACCCTTCACAATCTTGATGCACTCATGATCACCGAAACCTGGTTATCCAAAGAGGACAATGTCCTCATCAACCAACTCATTCCACCTAACTTCTCTATACACACAACCCATAGAGAAAACAAGAAGGGAGGAGGAGCCCTGATACTCACCAAGTCTGAACTCCTTTTCAACATGACCAGCTCTCATAGCACAAGCAACCTAGATATAATCACCATAGTAAACAAACAATGCTCCATCAACCTAGTCTACAGAGCCCCCTCAAGCTCACCGGATGAACTTCCCACCATATTGGACCTGGCTGCCAATACCAGCAACCCCACCACTCCCAACTGGATAATGGGAGACCTCAATCTCTCATCATTACAGCAAAACCAGTCATCTTCACTCCTCAACGCCATTGAAGATCTTGGATATCAACAGCTCATCACTGAGCCCACTCATACTAAAGGAAACATTCTTGATATGGTCTTCGCTCCCCAATCTATTTCCGAACAGAACTACAACATTGTAAAATCGATCACCAATGTACCATGGTCAGACCATAAGCTTATAAACCTACAAATTCCTCTGAGCAACAATCATCTTCTCAACAACAGAAAACCGGACAACACATCTAGAACAACAAGAGGCTTCCGACCTTTCAATAGGGAACTCATACTGTCAAGCACCCAACCACTCCTAAACAACACAGTACTCAACCTTGATGAGTCTGTCACCGCCTGGTACAACAACCTCAACACCATTGCTCAACTACCACACAAAAAGAACACATCATCAAGAAAAAGAACCCCTGCTCCATGGTTTTCCCCCGATTTACAATCCTCCCTTTCCCACCTACGAAGACTCGAAAAACGCTGGCGCCGCTCACTTTCCATCGATGATCACGCAGCCTACAATCAACACCTTGCATCTCACCGCGAAGCAATTACAACCATAAGGAAGCAATACCACACTGATATGCTCAAAAGATCCCTGAACAAACCGCGCGACCTCTTCAACCTGGTCAAATCACTATCAAAGGAACCATCCTCAGAACAAAAAGAAGATATCCACCCACAGGAATTTGCTGATTACCTGCAATCAAAACTTCCACAAACAGATGAGCTCTCCAAAACCACTATACACGAAACGACCTGTATAACACCCCTATCTGCACTCACCACACCCTCTGCTAAACACATTGAAGACACAATCGCCTCACTCAATACCACGACTGCACAAACCGACCCATGCCCAGCCTTTTGGATAAAGGATCTCCGAAGTTCATTCAGCCCTTTCATTGCAAGAATCATTAACCTCTCCTTTACATCTGGCTCCTTCCCATCTGCCTTAAAGCTCACATCCATTAGACCTCTACTAAAAAACGCAAAACTTGACCCTAAACGGCCCGATTCCTACAGGCCAATAGCCAGCATCCCCCTTCTAGCAAAGATCTTTGAGAAAGTAGCACAAAGGCAAATCCAAGACCATATATTTATTTATTATTTATTTATTTACATTCTCTTATATACCGCGCTATTCTGCATCAGTGCGGTTTACATTGAACAAACTGAAATTACATTGAACAGGGCATTATAACTTGGAGATAACTATTTTAAAGGGAACATGGGCTATGGAGGGTTAAGTGGCTTGCCCAAGACCACAAGGAGCACCTATGGGACTAGAAACCCCAGTTCTTCCGGCCCAAGGTTGCTGTCCTCTAGTGGGATTTGAACCACCGACCTTCCGGCCTGAAGTACCTTGCCCCAACCACTAGGCTACTCCTCCACTCCGCAGCCCCCCTAGACCATTCTCAACACGGCTTCAGAGAATTCCATGGTGTTGAGACACTGCTTACTACTCTATTGAACGACGTTCTCACCACCATAGACAACCTACAGCAAGGCGTTGTACTAATCTTCTTGGATATAGCAGCAGCGTTCGATTCAGTAAACCATGAGATTCTCCTCGGTCGACTGAAAGAAAAAGGCATCTGCAACTCAGCACTCGAATGGTGCAAATCATACCTCGACACCAGAATGCAATATGTATGATTAATCTGTTTTTTATTCAGAAAATCCAACAAAGACAGCACCAGGAGAGTTACAAAAAAAACCCCAGCACAAAGAGATGTTTAAACACAAAGCCGAAGTCAAGGTCAATCAATACAATCCAGAACACTTAAAAGTAGACAAATCACCAACAATAACATGCTGCAAGGTCCCCTAGTTTTCAATGAGACCCCCCCATAGGGGTCCCAGTGCCAAGGCCCAGCTCCCACGCCCCCCCAACCCCCCCGTCGTACAGGAGGAAATAAGAAATGTACGCACACACCCACACTAGCAAAGGGGGAGACAGAAAAGAAGATAACAGCCATCTCGTTAACGCCCCCTACCCCAGCAACCTCCGCAAGGGGCCACTGCGGGTGATAGGAAACAGAGAGGGGAAGAAGAAAGGAGATGACACTTCCCCACAGGAAACCGGCCCAGCTTGGGGTGTACTCTGCTCCCAAGCCCGCCATCAAAGACCAAAGCACAATAATGGGCCTTCGCCATCCCACCTTCTCTCCCTAAGCCTACCTCCCCCTCCCCCCCTCCCCCCCCATGCCCACCTCCCCCCTCCCCCCTCAGCCGCCCTATGCAACAAAAGGGTGGGTAACACCAAAGCCTGTCGGTCCTTCTAGCATAGCTTACAAAGAGGTGGGGCATATCGCCCACACCCCCATCCTGGCCCTCAGGGCCTCCTCAATATCCTACTGCGCATTCGCCAAGGTAGCAAGTGCAAGTGGGGACCCCAGCCCTCCAAGAACCTCTGCCACCTCTGCTCAGACCCCCGGGCCCCGAGCTGCTCCATTAGCAGAAGCCTGTGAAGGTGGACACACCAGAGACCATACTGGGGACCTTTAGAGTCAAGCCACTGCTGTAGCACAGTCACTCGCGCAGTCACCAACACCAAACGCATCCAGTTCCAGCACACGGCACCCAGAGTAGTCAACCATTCGGGTTCCCAAACATCCAGCACCACATTCTTAGCAGTCCATGTCACACTCCGGTAAAGGCATGTAGACAAATAAGAGCGCACCCTCTCCCAGAACACTTGGGCAGCCCGGCAACGCCAAAACATGTGTCCCAACGTGGCCCTGGGTTCTCCACACCTAGGGCATCGGTGGTCTGCCCCCACCCCCGCACGCCACGCCCTGAGAGGGGCGAAATAGAGCCGTCTCAAAAGCTTATATTGAGTGTCACGATGAGAGATCAGAGTGCGCAGGGAGGCAATATTTGCCAACCCCCGTAGAAGTTCAGCTCCACACACCGTCTCCCCTAATTCAATAGTCCATGCGGACGCCAAAGATGCCAAGTCTTGGGGGGGGACCCCGTCCCATAGCATCTTATAAAGACATGCCACCCGCATGCCCTGTTCACCCCCCAACAACGCTACCTCCACCACCGTACTCACATCTCCTGTCCGAGAGGCCTGGGGAACTGTAGAAACATAACTACGAAGCTGGGCATAGCGAAAGGCATCATTGGGACCCAATGGGTATTGCTGACACAGAGTAGAAAAGCCAACCAGCCCTCCCTTTGGGGTCAGCACATGCTCCACATTAATGATCCCCAGTCGGCTCCAGGCCGTAAAAGGCGAAGACCCCATACCCGGAGCAAAATCGGCATTCCCACAAATGGGAAGGTACGGCGTTTGCGCCGCCGTCAAGCGGCGACCTATGCAGAAACACCGCCAGGCCCAGTGAACCGGGTCAAGGAGAACACGCCGAAGAAGAGGAGGCCCCCCCATACCCCAGATCGTTTTAGCATGGAGAAGATAACGCAAATGCCACGGGGAGACCACAGCCGCAAGTGTCCCCACCGGGGAGTAATCCTCCAGATCCCATAACCAGTCCCGCACATACCGTAACAGGCATGCAATATTATACCGCCGCACGTCAGGAAAGCCTAGGCCTCCTAGCTCACGGGGTTGACTTAGGACAGCCAAACGCACCCGAGGTTTCCTCCCCCGCCAAAGCAGCCGGTTAAATATCCGATCGAGCCGGCGAAGGTCGGAGCGCATGAGAAACAGCGGCAGCGTCTGAAGCACATAAAGAAGTTTAGGGAAAAGCGTCATCTTACATAGTGCCACGCGCCCCCCCAGAGACAACGGTAAATCCCGCCATTTGTCCACCGCCGTCGAGATGGAAGTAAACACCCTATCAACATTCAAGCGGTAGAGATTCCCCAGGTCCGCCGGCAAATAAATCCCCAAGTACTTGAAATGGCCATCCGCCCAGCGTAAAGGAAAGTCGCCCGGCCATACTCGTCCCACTTCAGCCCCTAAGGGCAACGCTTCCGATTTATCCAAATTAAGTTTAAACCCCGAAACCTGCCCGTAGTCCCGAATGAGTTGTAAAAGATAGGGGAGCCCAACTCGCGGGTCGCTCAGATGGACAAGCAGATCGTCCGCGAACGCGGCCACACGAAATTCCTCCCTGCCCATGGGGATACCTCGAAAGTGCGGGGCCACTCGGATCTTATGTAGAAGAGGTTCCAAAGTAAGGACAAAGAGGAGTGGGGACAGCGGGCACCCCTGTCGGGTCCCCTTCTGGATTGCGAAATCCGCCGTCACCGCTCCATTCACCAAGAGGGCCCCCATTGGGGTGGCATACAACAGCCGGACCACGTCCACGAAGAAGCCAGCGAATCCCATCACCCCGAGAACCTGGTACATAAAACTCCACTGGACCCTGTCGAACGCTTTCTCGGCGTCGAAGCTTATAAGTAAGGAACCATGGCTCCGGACCTGCTCAGAACAAAAGGAAAGCAGGATTCTCTGAAGGTTATGAGACACCTGTCGGCCCCTAACAAAGCCCACCTGGTTGTGGTGTACCAGAAACGGCAGCAGGGGGGCCAACCGATCCGCCATAATCTTGGCGAAGAGTTTAATATCAACATTAAGAAGCGAAATCGGTCGGTAGGAGCCCGGCAAAAGAGGATCTCGCCCAGGTTTAGGCAAAACAGTAACTATGGCTTTATTCGCCTCAAACGGGAAATGTCCTCTCTGCACCAGATCTTCGTAATAGCCCACCAAGGGGACCACCAAGGCGTTTCCCAAAAGCTTATAAAATTCTCCACGAAAGCCATCGGCCCCCGGTGCTTTGCCATTTTTCAGATGCTGAATGCCGTCCTGAACCTCCCTGCCCGTGAGAGGCCGGTTAAGGAGCAACAGCTGTTCAGCCGTAAGGCGCGGCAAGGCACAGCCAGCCAAAAAATGCCGACCCTCCTCTTCCCGATCCCCCTCATTCCCATAAAGGCGCCGATAGAAATCCGTGAACTCAACTTCAATCGCCTGCCGATCTCGCAGAATGACCCCGTCTGGCCGTTTAATGGCCCCAATATGGCGGGCACCCATCCCAGGTCGCACCAGGGCCGACATCAGTTTACCAGCCTTGTTACCGTGGCAGTGAAGCTTGAACCGATAATACAACAAAGATTTCTGCGCACGGCGATGAAGTAACGTCTCCAACTCCAGTTGAAGGTCCCGCAATACACGTTGATGCACCGCAGAGTTATCCGCGGACGCTCCTCTCCGAGCTTTGGTCAGGGCCCTCTCCAGAAGCAGAACCTGCTGGTTTAGTCGTTTACGCTTCTGGCCATGATAACTGATAATTTCCCCACGCATAACCGCCTTGCCAGCTTCCCAAAGAAGAGCAGGGGAAGTCTCCGGCGTATCATTAATAGCCAGATAATCCTCCCAACGTTGCCGTAAATGAGCCTCAAACTGAACGTCCCCGCAAAGGTCCAAAGGATAACGCCAAAGCCGGGTGCCGACTGGGCCAGGAGTACGAAGCTCCAGCGCGACCAATGCATGATCGGAAAGAACAGACGGCCCAATTGTCGACGCCGCTACCCGCCCAAATAAGGCCTCCGAAATTAAAAAGTAGTCAATACGGGACCACGTCCCATGGGCCCGAGACAGATGAGTATAATCACGCTCCCCTGGGTGCAAGACCCGCCAAACATCTAACAGGCGATAGGCCTCACAGAGCCCCCACAGCCGTCGACGCGCCCTCGGACTCCCGCCCCCTCCACTACCAGAGCGGTCAAGGGCATTGTCTAGCACCTCATTGAGATCACCGCCCATCACTACCTGATAGCCCCCCGTAGCCTCCAAAATGTTAGCCAAGTCCCGATAAAAGCCCGCCTCGTACCCATTAGGGCCATATATCGAACAAATAGCCACCTTCTCTCCATTGAGCGTCCCCCAAACACAAACATAGCGGCCTTCCGTATCCGTGGCAACACGCTCCTCAACCCAGGAAACGGATTTGGTAAATAATATGGCCACCCCTCTCCGCCGACCTAAAGCTGGGGCCCCATAGACATGAGATATAGGCCCCCGGCATAATTTAGCATGCTCCGCCGCCGACTGATGCGTCTCTTGTAACAAAATCACATTAAAACGGTGACGCCGCAAATGCTGCAGCACCTTATAACGTTTTATGGGAGAGCCAAGCCCACATACATTCCAGGTCGCAAATCGGACCGCACTAACCATTATCAAAACTCCAGGTGAGTCTCCAAATAGGAACACCCTGCCCATCCATGAAGCGGAAACCCCCCCAGCCTGGGGTTCCCCCCTCCGCCTCCGTCCGCGTCAACCAATGCGCCCGCATCCACCCGGAACCGGTCCAACACTCAAGCAAACTCCACCAACAGACAAACCAACCCAGCCACACACATACGTAAAGGCCCCACCAACATCCAGTACCTCCAGCACCCCTCTGGACAAACCCCGCCCCTAAACCCCCTCCCACTCCCCTCACCCCCTCCGCCCCACCCTCCCTCCTCCCCTCCGCCCCACCCTCCCTCCTCCCCCTTCCCTCCACCACCCCCCCTTCTCTCTGCCAGTCGACCCACACTGACACCACCATGACTTCCATTACATGCAAGGCCCTTCCCCCCCCCGCCCATTCACCGAATAGATCCCAGGCCGCACAAGCAGTACCAACCCCCGCAAGGGCGTAACTCATATGCACAGCCCCATGTACACTCACTCACACATACCCTTAAAACTATACCCACCCCCTATCAAGCCTACCCCCCTTGCTAACAGTGTAGAACCCCGCCCACCAGGGGCCTATCCCTATACTACGAAAATACACAGCTGTCTCCCCCCCCCGCCCCCCCAACCCCCAACATGCAGAGTGCAGACTGCAGATCCCGGCGCCCGGTACCGGGCTCCGCCCGCCCTCCATCGCCGCTCCCCCCCCCCCATGACAGAGCAAAACCTCAAAAGAAAAAATAATGAAAAAGGGAAGGATGGGGGCAGGAGGGGCGCAGGAGAGAAGGGGAGGCGCCCACGGGACAAAGGGCAAGAAAAAGAAAGAAAAAGGAGAGGGAACGCGAACAAAAGTAAGAAAAAGGAGTCAGCTCCACAAGCCCCCCCGCCATAGTCCAACCCAAGCATCAATCATTAAACCGGGCCCCGCAGCCCCCAATCTCACATCCCCCGACACTTACAGCTTAATATGAACAGCACCAAAACATTATTGTAACAATATACAAAGTGTACAAGCGATATTTAGGTTTAAACATTACCATCGCCCTCAAGCTCGTGGTCAGCCCAGATAGAGGAAAAGAAGAGGAGGAAGGGGAAAAGGCAGAGGACAGAAGAAAGAAAGGAGGAGGGGGGGGGAAGGCCGCGCCAAACTGCACACAGCTCTCCCGGCTAACAGCAACGCGGCAGCCCGTCCGTCGCCACGACGGCCGATGCACGCTCCGCAGCCGGCAGCAATGCTACTGAAAGCGGGATTGGACGAGGCACAAAAGATGGGGGTAGAATAAAAAAAAAAAAAAAAAAGAAAGGATGGGGATAAAATAAAATAAATAAATGAGGGAAGGGTAAAAAAAATAAAAATTAAAATAAAAGGAATAAACTAAAGAGAATAAAATAAACGGAAAACATAGGAGACATAAACAACCTGTGAGATAACATGCATCAATGGACAGGGTTTTTTAAGGGAAGCAATGCACAGAATATTAAGAATATAACCACAAACAAGCAAGTGCGCATAGAGCTCCCAGCAAGCCGGGGAGCCGGACCGGGAGGGCCACCTAAAGTCCCACCATAGGGTATTATAAATACCAGCCCACTGGAGGTAGTCCAAATGCCCAAGAGCCGGTCCATGGAAGGGCCAGAAAGAAGCCGAGCCATAGCAATTCAGGTCCGAGGTCCTCCAGTGGAGCAGGTTCCGCATAGGGGGAGTCCCGCGTAGATAACAAAAGCTCAGTCCACACCCGGCCTCCAAGAGCCTAAGCCCCCTTGCAGCTCTGAACATTCAGGTGGAAGCCAGAGCGGTCCCCTCAACCAAGACCATTGCAGAAGTCCATAGCTTCTCGTGGGGAGGAGAAGACCCGGCGGCCAGTCGCAGAGTCGACCCGTAGAGTAGCCGGGTAAGCCAGTGTGAAACGAATGCCTCTGTCCACCAGACGTCCACACGCCTCATGAAAAGCTTTGCGACGCAGGGCTACTCCGGCAGAATAATCTTGGAAAATAAGTACTCTATTGGCATCAGGCCCCGAGCGCCGGTAGAGGCGGGAAGCTCTCAACACCCCCTCCTTCTGTGCCGCATTTAAGAACCGGGCGATGACAGCCCGCGGTCTGTTGTCGCCGGCCCGGGGAGTCCCCAGCCGATGCGCACGCTCCAGGACAAAAGGCCCCACGTCGCCCTCCAAAGGCAGGAGATCCGGGATCCATTTTTCCAGAAACCCTCGCAGATCCTTTTCCAACACCGTCTCGGCGATACCAATAAAACGTAGGTTGTTGCGCCGGCTGCGATTTTCAAGATCCTCAATCTTGTCTTGTTGTCGGGCGAGGGTCTCCTCCAGGCGTTTGAGTCGATTTTCATCCCGCACCTGTAGGTCTTCTAAGGCGCCAATGTGGTTTTTCGGCCCGTTCTACGCGGCCAGAGAAGTCCGCCACTGCTTGCGCCACTGCCGCGATTTGTGTTGCCAGCCCTCCCAGGCGGTCTTCCAAGGCGATCACCACTGCCTTGGACACTTCCTCCACCATCACTGGCACGGTCTCAGCCAGCAGACCTTCCTGGGCCCCCTCCGCCATTTTACCATCTCCTCCACGTGGCTTCTCACGGCGGGTAGATTTTGTCGCCATACAGGCACTCCCCAAGCTCAGCAGCCGGCAGTATACAGCCCCGTGCTATTAGTAGGTCACCCACGATGTGCTAATGAAATTCGAGGCTATTATAGCAAGGTTAAGGGGCAACAGGGGAGAAAGAGCCTCGGAGCTAAGAGGGCTGCGACCCGCTCAGCTCACCATGCTACCGGAAGTCTCCAGAATGCAATATGTAAAATCCGCAACAGGAGAATCCAAACTCTTCCATCAAAAACAAAGCGTTCCGCAAGGGTCCTCTCTCTCTTCCCTCATGTTCAACATCTATATGCAGCCGATCTGCAATATCATCAGATCCTTCAATGTGAAATGCATGGTATATGCAGATGATATCCTTCTCTACATGCCATTTTCCACAAAGCAAATGGATTTATTGCCTATAACGAATTGCTTCAATGCAGTCTCTGAATGGCTCCTGTCACAGAACCTCCGCATTCAGCACAAAAAACTGAGGTTCTCTTTATCTCCAGAGACCCCAACTTCACCCCACCATCACATATAAACGTCAAGGGAGCCGAACTATACACCAAGGAAGCAATAAAATACCTCGGAGTAACACTTGACCATCGGCTCAACATGATACCACACATAAATAATATCGTAAAAGCGGTGTACTTCAAGATACGCACACTCAAGCACCTACGTTCCCTACTTGACCCAGAGGACTTCAGAACCATTTATCAAGCATTAATATTACCACATTTTGACTTCGCCAACTCAATTCTTTCTGGACTCCCACAATCCACCCTGAGTCCATTACAGCTCGCCATGAATACTGCTGCAAGGATTCTTCAAGGAGCTTCCAAGAGTGAACATATCACACCTATCCTCAAACAGCTCCATTGGCTCCCCATACACGGAAGGCTGATGTTCAAAACCCTGATTCTTACATTCAAGGCCATTAAGGGTATATCTTCCAACTCACTTTCTGAGCTCATCCAATTTGTACCACCAAACAGAATTAGAAGACAGGCAGCACTAAACTCCTTAGCATTACCAAGAGCCATAATAACATACAATCTATCAACAGCGAACAGAGCTTTCTTGTTTTGCGCACCAAAATGCTGGAACTCCCTCCCCTCTGACATCCGTACCATAACCGACTTAGCCCAGTTCAGAAAGGCCCTTAAATTCATCCTATTCACCAAATACTACCCCATATGAAGTTAACATAATAGTCCCACCACATATCCAACTACTTTTTCTTTCTTTCTTTCTTTTCATTCTCGCCCCCAACACCCATGCTAAGTCATGTACATAGTTCGAGTATGTTATCTAGTTAACAGATTGCATATTCCATGTAAATAGTTCTCCCACGTTGCTCCAAGTTGATACTCCTGTTATATGTAATACCGAACAGCCTGCTGTTCTGTTTTGTTTATGTTCTCTGTGAACCGCGCTGATCTCAAAGAGTGCGGTATATAAGAAATTAAAATAAATAAATAAATAATAAATAAATAAATGCCAACTCCTGATGACACACCAGCCCTTGGGTTTTCTTGGCAAGGTATGACCAGAGGTAGATTGGCAGGCTTTTTCTTCTGAGGCAATAGAAAGTAAAGTGACTTGCCCAAGGTCACGAGGAAGGGGGTCCAAATATTTGTGCTTGCTGTCCTAGGCAGTGGGAGAGGGTGAGTCATTGAGACGATGACCCAACCGATATTTTCCCAACACAACATCAGCAAATAGAGTGCTTGGAGGCAGGGTTGGAGATTAGTTGGTTTGGCCCCCTTCAAGTAAATATATGTTCTGGTGCCCCTCCCTGTCATATTTACTTTATTATATTTAAAATCAGCATATGCATTAAACTTTTCAAAAAGATGTCACGTTTAACTTTTTGAGACTCCAAATGGCAGCCCAAATACCGTAAAACAAAACTAAAACAGTAATAAAAAGTATATAAAAATTAAAATGATACAAATGATTAGTATCAAATCTTTATTTTTAAAAAAAGCCTTCATTAAAACAAACAAATTATGTTTCAGCAACTGTCTGCATCAAGGGATCATAGAATGTAAATATATAAAAACTAATACAACTGCATAAGAACCAAAATCAAATCATTTCTAGCAAGTAACAGGACACGGTTACATAGCCAAATGTAGAATTCTACTTCCACTCAAAAGGGGGAAAAAAGAGGGAACGTTTGGTACGCGAACCCCAAATGTCAACCAAAAGATAATCAGATGGCTAAAGGATGACACACCCGAAAGGCTTTCACTTCCACTACTGGGGTCTTCGTTTCAAAGTAGCTCCATGGCTAGTAAAAATATACCCTGGCCAGAAATAACACTGTGTCCGATCTCAAAACAAAAAAAAACTCATTTGATCCTTCATTTGTTAGTGCAAATGACTGTGCTATTGAATATTGACCCCGATGATTACTATCAAAGAGTTTGATTACTATTGAATTTCTAGAATCGGCCTATTGGAGGTATAACTGAAGATTTTGAGACTCCAGTGCCATTCTCCTTCGTGACCCCAAGCAAAGGAGGAGAAGACTGTGTAAGTAGTATCTAGTAATACATTCGATTTCTGGCACGGGTAATTCCTTAAGAATAACCACTGTAGCTCTAAGATACGGATGTCATAAGGTAAGCAGCATTTACAATAGCTGCCTGTCACATTGGCCATGTCAAAGTTCCTCTCAAGGGCAATGTCTCCAAATGGTTAGTTTTGTACATACCATGATAGTAATATTTTTGTATCTCTGTGCCACGCTTCTTGGAACTCGAAGATCTTCTCCCTCTCTACACGATTCACAGAATAATCAGATGGTACTGACACACCTCTTGGTATCTGAGTTATTTTAGTAGGAAGAATCACTTTAAACCTACCCAAAAAGTTATTTACTTCCTCAGCCATGGGGCTTCTTCTGGGTGCCATGCTGTTGACTGCTCTCTGAGAATACTGGGAAGGAGTTCTTGTAAAGTAGGGTGACTCTTCCTGGCTTATCCTGCTTTATTTCAGACCTTACTGGGGCCCATGTGTTTAGCTCTTAAAATCAGACCTGAGAATTCAATTTCAGAACTTGCATGTCTGCTGGAAGGAGAGCCTCTTATAATCTCTTTTACTCTGGAAACTAAAGATTAAAACTGGAGAAACCATACATCTAAGCTGTTACTAGATAAAATGTTGGATGACCAGTGGCCAACTGTTCTTTTATACAGGACAAATCTGTCCATGAAGACAAGAAGCGGCCCTCTTCAGACCATTTGCCAAGCACAACGCCATATCCGGTAACTGTCCTTTATTTTATCATCACTTACATTGAAGTCCAACATTGATTTCAGGGCTATCTTATTTAACAGCAGCAGACACTATGGTGATGAGGAGAAAAGGGGGTGATAGTAAGGGCTGGGAAGCAGCGCCGGCCTAACCATCAGGAAAACTAGATGGTTGCCTAGGGTGGTAGCTTCATTTGGGGGGGAGGTGGTAGCAAAGAGCAAGATATTCTAAGCTAAACAATGGATTCTGATGGCCGGGATGTGTGTATAAGGCTTAAAGTTTGCCTAGAGCACCAACACCTTGAAGCAACTCTGGGGCCAGCCAGGAAGTTACTATGATCCCTCCAGATTCATTCTGACTACACTATGAAGGCAATTTTTCAAACTTCCTGCCCAGGTACTGTATACCTGTGCTTTCTCTTTGAAAGCGCTGTGAGTACAGAGAAACCATCACGTCACAACTACTTTTCATGAGGGGGTTGAAATTTCCGTAGGAATCAATGTGCGTAGATCTGAAAATACTGTCTACCTGCATCAATTTTTTAGGCATGTTTTCTAAAGCGAGCTATCTGGGTAGCATGCATTTTTGGCACCGCACTATCCGGGAAGCACATGTCTGGGCGGGGTGTGGTATTTCCACCACAGCAGTGCTAGTGCGAGCCTTGAAAGCCTGAGCTGCCATTGCTTGGCAGGGAGCAACTCCTGCCAGCACAGTGGGTAGCAGTAGTTGCTCCCCATGGCAAGGCACACTCCCTTCAGGGAAATGGCTATCACCACCCCCTATATCTAGTGATGCGGCCCAAACCCACATGACTAACATGGAGCTTAGTAACACACACATTGCGCAATGCCTTTTTTTTTTTTTAAGTGCTGTCAAGTCAATGCTGTCTCCTGGTGGCCCAGCAGCCCCTGGGTTTTCTTGGAAGTAGATTTTCAGGCCTTTTCTTCCAAGGCAAAGGAGGATAGAGGGACTTGCCCAAGGTCACAAAGAGTGCCAGTGGAAATTGAACCCAGATCTCTTGGATACTAGGTTGTTGCTCTAACCACTAATGGCTTGTGGGAGGGGACTGCTATTTTCCATCAACAAATTTGTTATCTGCGTCAGCAATGACTGCACGATACACTATTATACAGTGACTCGAGGCTAATGTTCTTAGTCCAAAGACTGAGACCCAGAAGTAGATCATCGTAACCATCGCCAGGTATACAAAGTACCACATAGATATATCAAAGCATAAAATATAGTAACTGAACTCTAGTTTTAATTAAGTAAGATAGACAACACAGATGTAAGAATGTATCTGTCCATATCTTTATCATGGCGCCAGTAAAATGATCCATGTAGTCGATTCTTTCGGTTATTTGTGCTGCTTGATTTTTAAGACCCTTTCCAGCAGGGGAAGGCAAATCTGGTCCTAAAGTGCCATAAGGCTTTGAGATTTCAGGATGTCCAGTAAGCTGCACTATCCTCTAGCAAATCAGTATAAGCCTTGGTTTCCCACACTAATCTTACTCCTGATGGAATAAGACATTTTAGCATGGGAAAATCAACCAGTAAAAGCCCTACACAAAACAGGGTAGCATGGTGGGCCTGCAAAAAACATGCAAAACACTAAATAAGGAATTGCTCCTGATGCAGAAAACCAATTTGTTCACTCTTCCCCTAGCATTGAATCTTGTGTTAACTCAGGGCTGATATTTAGTGGCTGGCTGTTGCCGCTTTCATGTTGCCAAAGGTATTCATTGCTGGGAGCATCTCTGGACACTGGCAGTCAATATTCAGATTGCCCAAATTGTGATTTTGCAATCCGGTCAGCAGTGATATTCAGCCACTAGCCAGATTGCAAAACTGGCTAAAGTAAGGACAGCTGTCCTAACTTGAAACGGGCAGTGGCTGAGATTGCTGCTGCCCAGTTAACCCATGGTGCCCGCCACGCTCCACCCTGACGCTAGCCGCTTAGCATGGGGGATGTTCAGCGGTACTAACTGATTTAGTACCTCTGAATATTCCAATAAGGAGCAGCAAACTGCGCACAGGCCTTTTGAATATTTCCCTGTAATGTGGAAGCAAAAGGGTGACCTGAGATGCACTAATTGGATTTAGCTCCTCCCTTTCCTCAGAAGCTCAAGGCAAGTTACATTTAAGTGCAGTAGGTATTTTCCTGTCCTTGGAGGGCTTATACTCTAAGTTTCGGCCTTAGGCAACGGAGGGTTAAGAGACTGGCCTAAGATCCCAAGAAGCTGCGGTGGGATTTGAACTCTGGCTTCTCTGGTTCTAGTCTGGCTCTAACTATTAGGCTACCCTTCTACTCCCTTGCATAAGATCATCCAAGAATTCTGGCGGTCCATATGGGCCTCCAGACCCTCACCCTCCTCTGCATTACATAACAAAAATGGGCCCCTAGAGTCCCACCCCCAACCCCACACACTGGATCCTCCCAATCACTTCTAAAAGTTTGGAGGCAGCTGCAATGCCCACTCCTGCTTCTGGCCCCACCCTCTTTCAAAATGGTGGCATCTGAACCCTAGTTGTGCATCAGAATGTCCCACTAGGAAGAGGTCTGCCAAGTAAGGCAATGCTTCCTAAATCAGGGGTTCTCTGACACAGGATGACTGAGCCAGGGGTGCCCTGGATCTGATAGCCCCAGAAGGGGCAGTCTGAAGGGTATCAGGGGAATCTAGCAGCTTGGGAGTGTCAGGGAGTTGGGGGTTCTGAGGCCCACTGGACCACCAGGTCATTTTTGTGGGTTGAGGGTAGGAGACAGCGGTTGGGAAGTCTTGTAGGCCTGGTTTTTTAAAGTGTCTCCCTTCTTAACAGTGCAAGAGCCAGTCCTTGCTCGGGTGCTAACAGGAAAAGAGACAGTTCACTCATGACGCAGCAGCTGACTTGCAGATTGCCATGGCTGTATTTTTACATCTGTGAAAAACTTAACTCTGCAGTAATTTGCATTCTATTAGTTTACTGCAACTGGAATAAGATGTTTTTAGCGCCTTTGTTAAAATGCTGTGTGCCACAGCTTAGCGCAGCTTTCCACCACACCATTTACTGAATCGAGGCATTTGCTCGCATTGCCAATACAGCTCATGTATATTCACTGTGGATATCAGCACTCGAGGGCCAGAGCTGCTTTTCATCATCCGCTGTGATTCACAATGATATGGAATGTTTTCCTTGCAGAACAATGGTAGAGTGTTTGGATATTTGCATGATCGTAATCAGTGGTAATGTTCTAAACAATGAAAAAAAAGGTCCCAGATTGGAGGGTTCCCCCTACCACACTATGCGCAATGGGCAAAAGGAAGCAAATTCAAAAAAGAATCTAGGTCGGCGACAAAATGTTCCTGGTCGGCGACCTCCCATGACCTGGCAGAAAATCGTCACTGATTTTAACTATTACGTTGATCTAAGCCAGAACACACAGTATTCTGAACATTTAAAAGTTGGTTCTAAGCAAGGCTCTGGCTCTGGGTTGATAGAACGGGATGATCCTGTCGGTTGCACCTCTTTGCTCGCAAGGACTTGGAACCTTGCTTTTCTTAGAGAACTCAGCTAAGAAAATTAGAATTGATGTATTTCTGCACACACTGAGGGTAAAAACAACTGAGGAGCAACTTATCTTGGAAAAAAAGGATCCCACTGGCACCCTAGCTCAAAGTCCCCACTGAAAATCATTTTTTTAAAAATTACAATAAATTAAAATCAGAGGGAATGAATACTATTCGTAGAGACCTAGTAGTTAACTATCTTTTTTGGCTATTCAGGACATACCTCGTTCAGAAGTTAGGAGGAGGCCGAATTCAGATCCTTTGCCGGACCCTCCAGTAATGTACAGGCTGGTAAGTGACTTTTCTAAGAGTTATATCAGGCCTGCCAATGATCTCCTCCGGGAACTTCACACTATCAAACCTGCCAATTCCCAGAGTTTTTTTCGTTAACAAAACTGGAAATGCCACACTGGCCAACACAGTCATATTGGGAGTAATTTAGAAAGGATTTTTCAGTCTTAAAACAGCTTTTATAAAATTACCACAGGGGTTACGCACGTAAAAGGACACACAGTTTGCCAAAAAGGTGTGTTCGTTTATGCAGCCCATGTGTAGGCATATTCAGGAGCGGAGACTGGGCGGAGTCATGATTTATGTATTTGAAGGCGCATGCGAGAACGTGGAGACCAGAAATGAGACATTGAGGTCGGGATGTATTCGGTTCCAATGGTATTTTGGAAACAACTCTGCCAAAGGTGGAGCCGTTTCTAAAATACAGAGAAGGACGTGCAGAAATGCGCAGGGATTTATATCTATCTGCATCAGGAGAAGCCTTTTCAGAAATACTGGTGGGAAAATCAATGGAGAAAGCTCAGCCACTTCCCTGTGTAAGAGCCGGCGTCACGCGGCGTGCACGTGTACATGGGAGCATATAGACATGTAGAGTATCTGAACCATGTTACAAACCTCGATGCTGCTAATGAACAACAGAGAACCCCGTCTTTCCCTCATTTCAATTTGGAGGGGAACACAAACATTGGGGGATTAAGGGGGATAGTCTCCTTAATCCTTCCTGGGCAAAAGGAGCACTTTAAAGACCTAAAGAGAGCAAGTGCAAATTTAGTCAAGGACAATTCTGTTTATACATGTATATTGTTAAGTACCGTCAAGTCGGTGTTGACTCATGGCGACCCTCTGGATAGTTGTCCTAAACTGCATTCAGTCTTCAATCAGGTAGTTCTTTGTTGACAGAGTGGCACCCATAGCATACCCTATATGAAATGGGGGATACACATATAGAATTTTGTCCTGCTAAGGCCATGTCCAACACCTCCCTCTTGCAATTTTGACATGGTACTGTATGGGCATCCACATATTAAATACGCCTTTTCTAAAATGGCAATTTGCACACGTAAGTGGCTGGATTTCTACATGTGAATTGTGAATACGGCTTCTGAAATAGCTGCCATTATATATGAAATATGCTTGTACTTGCAAACATTTTCACCTGCTTCCGAGTAGCATTAAATCTCTGCACCTTCTTCTTAGCTGCGATTTCTGCTGGTTTCCTGGGGTCATTTTATAAGGACACAGAGGCCCAAAGTGTCTTTATACAGTAGGCTACAGATAGGTGCCAAACTGGCCTTTACACACCATGAGGAGGAAAGAGGAGAAAAATGTTTTTAGAAGCTTCCCCTAAATATATATATTTTTTAATTTGCCTTGTGTAATCTGGTGGTAAACGTGCATATGGGTCATGATGCTGATTTTAGGAAGCGTTCTCTATGTTTACATGCAAACCGTTTAAATGAAACAAGTGCCGTTAGAATTATAAATGCAAGAATAAGCAAACGATCAATGCACCTTGTCTCCAAGGTAGGGCACAGTCTAGATATATGAAAAAACGGATCATTTTATTATCAAAGGGCGAGGTGTGCAAATGACTGGTATTCCAGGTTTATTTTTAAGCAAACTCCTCCAAATTGAGGTTGAAAATTTACTCAGTGTAATCGTTTGCTACTGTGTTTTTATGGATCTTATATGACACTTTGAACTTGAAGCTGAAAACTGCAAGTAATTAAATGAATTATTATCTAATGTTTTTACACTCAGTGGCCTACCTGCACTCCCTCTGCCCAGTTCATGAATTTTCTGACAAGTCAAAGCATGAAAGAGAGTTAATGTTCCATAAAATAAGAATAGTAAATTCAGGGCTATTTTTATTTCAGCCAGAACCAGAGACGAGCAGTATCCAAACCATGGAAACTACCTATTCAGCGCAAGACAGGAAAAGTTATGCAATTTATGATGTTCCAAGGAGGTGTCAAGACTCGGTAACTTAAGCTGATTTTGGTATCATGTTAGCTTAAATCATGCCCTATTCAGTCAGTAAATTATTTATTTATTTATATTCTCTTATATACCGCGCTATTCTGCATCAGTGCGGTTTACATTGAACAAACTGAAATTACATTGAACAGGGCATTATAACTTGGAGATAACTATTTTACAGGGAACATGGGCTATGGAGGGTTAAGTGGCTTGCCCAAGACCACAAGGAGCACCTGTGGGACTAGAAACCCCAGTCCTTCTGGCCCAAGGTTGCTGTCCTCTAGTGGGATTTGAACTGCCGACCTTCCAGCCTGAAGTACCTTGCCCCAACCACTAGGCCACTCCTCTAAATGCTAGTAAGAAATTCAAAAAGCTCCCATATTTATTTATTATACATTTGTATACCGCTACTTCCAGCGATCAGCAGCGGTTTGATTACAGATTGGAAATTGTCAAATCATGACAGGAAATTTTTTGAGGTATAAACACATTGATTAGACAGGAAAGCACAGCACACAGAGAACTATTTTACAGGGAACATGGGCTATGGAGGGTTAAGTGGCTTGCCCAAGACCACAAGGAGCACCTGTGGGACTAGAAACCCCAGTCCTTCCAGCCCAAGGTTGCTGTCCTCTAGTGGGATTTGAACCCCCGACCTTCCAGCCCGAAGTACCTTGCCCCAACCACTAGGCCACTCCTCCACTCCATATGATGTAAGACAGGCTAGTTCATACTTTCCTTGGACCCCATCCAGTCTTCAGGATATCCCAAATATGCAGGAGTTATATTTGCACTCATCGATCAGCTTCTTAAACTTAGTGCACATAAGTAGATCTCGTATATATTCATTATGCATATCCTGAATACCAGACCTGTTGAAGGGGCAGGTTTAAGGGTAGGCTTGGGCACCATTGCTCTAAGACATCCCATACTGCATGTTCAGTTTAGAATCTCTCATCTCTTTCCAAATCCCTCCTTCGTCTTGAAGACAGTGAGCAGTGAGAGTGTTAAGGATGTGCCCAGGCAGGGCATGGGTCTATGCTGAATCAGCAAGAGCGCTGTGGGCCATCATGCAGAAGCAGCATTCACAGACCCTTGTAAGGAGAGGGAGCCCCAGCCATTGCTCCATGCTGACACCTACTGGCATGAACTAGAATGCACATGCAATGGATTCTAGAGAGATCTGGGATGCGTGGCTCCTGGCTAAGAAATGTCACCACAGTGATGCAATGACTGGGGTAGGGAAGCTTATTAAAATAGAGCAAATACCTTGGATAGCTGCAAATGAAGGCAGCAGAGTCTGGTTCCAGATGAGCCACAAGAAACTGAGCTGGGCCCAAAATAAAAGAAATAAATAAGAAACCAGACAAAGGAAGACTGATGTGCAGAAATGGGGGGAGATTTCTGCATGGGAGCTCACATTTCACGCCTATCGCAGACAGGTAACTGTACCACATTTTATGATAACAGAAACAATGCCGACCTACTATCTTTCAGAAAACAGCTAAAAACCATCCTTTTCCAGGAATACTTCAACTCGAACCCCACCAAAAAACCCACAAACCCCTGATCTCACCCACAATGAACCTCTAACTCAAAGCTACCCTAACCTGTCTATGTCCAACGTCTGTCCCATGTCCAAAGTCTTTCCTATGTCAAAATCATCAATGTTGCCTCCCCAGTGATGGCCCTACCCTTGTACTCAATTCCCCCACCCCTATGTAACACCGCTTTGACCCGGTGAAAAGCGGTATATAAATACAGCTAAATAAATAAATAAATACGTTTGTAGGTCTCTTGACCAGTGGATTTGTCACATATAGCCTGGGAAAAGAAAAAGCAAAACAGAGCCGAGATCACCTCATGTGCACCATATTGCATGAGATGAAATGTTGCCTCGGAAAGGGCGGAAGACACTGATCACAGCTATAAAACTACAAAATAATTATTTGGATTACCTTGGCACTCTATAGTCCGAGTCTGACGGGCTTCGCAATTTAAGATATTGCTTCCATCTATGCAATGTAGGCCCTGAATGAACAAAAAATCCCCTTCCCAAAGAGACATTATACCAGAAACAAAGCTGCTATTTAATCAATTGTGATTTAATAGTCATCTATAGTTGAGTAAACTGAGGCACAGGAAGACCAAATACCTTACCCAAGGCCTCACTAAGAATCATTAATAGCATGAGAATTGGAACTCACATTACAAGATTTCTTATGGCACATAACTGAGAACACCGCTATTGTAACATTTACACAAGTTGTATATAGTTCCCCCTAGTTCATCCAGGTTTTGAATACCCTGTTCTATGTAAGCTCAATGTTCCACTACATTGTAGTATGTTTGTTTCAACTGTGAACCGCACTGATTATAATAGCGCGGTATATAAGAAATGTAAATAAATAAATAACACTGGCAGTAGACGTACAGCTTCCCTCCATGATTAAGCTGCAGGATTAAATTTCTAAAATTGGGAAATCTGAAAACAATAATGGATGCTTTCGAAGAAGGAAAGCTCAAATCATGTTCTGCACTGGGCAGGGTTAGCAATGACTGTCTCGTTTTTGATATGGAAACTGGCACCATATATCCACAGATGTAGTGGGACAAAAACCAGGCCTAGCTCCACTTGATTCTGATGACCTGGAGCCATCTGGTAGCCTTATCGGTGGACTGATATTGATTTGTTAATTTAAAGAACTAAGACAGGCCTGATATTATCACTCAGGACAATTAGGATCCCTAGCGGATCTGAAAATCAGAAAATGCTTTTTTCAACATGCCGCATTGTTATTCAAAAGGAATACAAGGAACCGATGGAATGCGACGAACTTCAGGAGTCTGGAAACGGAACTCAGGAGTCTGACGATGAAATGGCCTCCCAAGATCATTATATGAAGATGAACCCGTAAGTAGTGGCATCAGGACTGTACCAAACTAGAAATGTACCCTGTGCGACCAACGAATCTGTTGCCCCCTCTACCCAGCCACATTTAGTAACTCGCTCTTTTTGAGCTTCCTGGAAGCTTAATGATGGTATGTGCACCCCCTCCTGTGCTTGCGCCCTGTGCGGCTGCACCTCTTGCGCAGTCTCTGGGTACGACCCTGGGTGCCATCATATTTTATACACAACAGGGATATTCTAACTAAGCCTCTCTGTTTCCTTGATCTGAAAGCTATTATAGACAATTACCATGTGCTTTGCAAATCATTCATGTAGACTGCAAGGGGTGAATTAATAGACGTTTTGTAACTTGTGAGTTGTAGCTGGACCTCAGCTGTACTGTTGTTTATGGGGTCTATTCTGTAACACAAATAGCGGGGATGGACGTCCTGTTGATTCTGATGTCAGCCCTGTAAGCCTGGGGCCAGCAAAGGGTGGAGGAGGTGCAGGAGATTCCGCATAGCCTGACACTGGCCATGGCTAGCCAGATCGAGGGTCAGGCTGTAGGGAATGAAAAGTGGTCAGCGGCCAGGGATCGCGGTTCCTGAATGAAGCCACGTTGCCATGGCAACACAACACCATGGCATCGCAGCTCCATTCAGGGGCCTGACCGAGTTAGCCAGGCAGCAGCCTGTACGTGCAGGCTGACCGGAATCGGGTCCTGGCCTGCACGTAAAGGCTTAGACACAATTCTGATCCCGCAGGCTAGTTGCATCTGCCACTGTGCATCCAGTTCCGACCAGATTACAGGGCCTCAGGCGTACAGATCGGAGTAGGCCTCCACGTGAATAGCTAGGGGTCAATGCTGAAACCTTGTTTGATGCTACTGCTCACAAATGTGGAATCTGTGCTAATTTAACCCTTTCTGCGTCCAATGTGCGTATGTGTGTGCTGTCGAGTCAATGCTGACGCCTGGTGACCTAGCCCCTGGATTTTCTTGGCAAGGTGCGACTGGAAATAGATTGCCAGGCCTTTCTTCCAAGCAGTAAGTCTACAGCACCTGATATTCCAAGGTGGTCTCTTAGGCAAGTACTAACCAGGCCTGACCCTGCTTGGCTTGTGAGAGCAGCTGAGATCAGGCTCATTCACGCTGACTGAAAGAAAATCTTGAGGAATGATTTTAAGGGTCATTTAAACCTTTCAAAGAATGCATTCTCTGTGAGCTTGCCACCCTGACTGTGCCTAATCTCATCTGATCTTGGCAGCTAAGCAGGGCTGGCCTTGGCTAATACTTGGATGAGAGACCACCTTTGAATAGCAGGTGATGTAGGTTTAATGCTCAGAAGAAAGGACTCTGTATAGGACACATGAAAGTATAGATGTATCAAACTCAAAACTTAATGCATTCAATAGAGGGTACAAAAAGCAGTTTCAAGCATATATTGAAAGCAACAAAAAGGTCTCAGACTTTAACGGGCAAACCATATACTCCAGGCAGCATTCGCCGTCAGAGCACAGCAAAGCTCTTCTTGCATCAATGACCTTAGATATTATGTTGCTATAAGGATAGCTATCACTGACTCCTTTAGCATAGACAGTAGCAATATTTCTCTTAATAAATTCTTCCAAACTGATATAGGAGAGTGAATAGCATAACTTAGCTGAAAAAGTATTGCTTGAAATGCTGCTTTGCCATCATCTCATCCCCGCTTCAGCCCCAACGCTCTCAATCGCGCTGTTATTGCGTTTCACCCGAGCAGGTTTCTTCAGGGGGTGACTGGCAGAGGATGGCGAGAACACTAAACGATAAAATACAAGAATGCATTAGTTTGTAAAAGGCACATACTTTCCTTATGGTTCAGTTTCCCCCTCTGGCCTCAACGCACGGGTTGAATGGGAAGCCTGTGTGTAGTTTTTTATTGGCCCTTTAATTGACCAATCAGCTGGGTCTATAAAAGTGCAGTTCGCATGCGCGGCGTCTAGCTGCAGTTAGTAACGCTTGGGTTTTTGCAATCTGCCGTAAGCAATATGTTTTATCCTCCTCTCCATACTGGATGTCTTCTCACAGCACCATAAGGAAAGTATGTGGAAGAATTTATTAAGAGAAATATTGCTACTGTCTATGCTAAAGGAGTCAGTGATAGCTATCCTTATAGCAACATAATATCTAAGGTCATTGATGCAAGAAGAGCTTTGCTGTGCTCTGACGGCGAATGCTGCCTGGAGTATATGGTTTGCCCGTTAAAGTCTGAGACCTTTTTGTTGCTTTCAATATATGCTTGAAACTGCTTTTTGTACCCTCTATTGAATGCATTAAGTTTTGAGTTTGATACATCTATACTTTCATGTGTCCTATACAGAGTCTTTTTTTGGTTTGACAGTTTGCGCTCTGTGAGAGTTTTTGACCACTACCATATTTGTTACGTACAGAAGAAAGGACTGGCAATCTGCTTCTTGCCACAAAAAAACGAGGATAGTCAGAACACAGATGCCTGTTACCAGGAGTCAGCATTGATTTGACAGCACTCAACAACAATGTATTCCAAGCTAATGTTAGCATAATGGAAATTCAAAAAACCTCTAAAAAATATTTCATACCATAGCAGAGTTTCTCACTGCCTCATTAGGTAGTTTTAGCTTCCATAGACATCTAGCTGCTTTTTAACTGCTTTTATGAAAACTGGAATAATTTGGCTCCAGGGTGCCACGTTACAAAGGCTTTCCAGCCACGGGACAGTAGCAGAAACTCCAAGGCAGCTCAGAGGATTTGGGTTGAACCTGCCACTTTGATTTGCATTTAATTGCTGTGCTGTGCCAGAATGATTTTCAAATTGCCACTTGAGCGAGAGGCTCTCTTACTAAAGTGCACTGTGCGGTGAACAGGAGTTTTAGAGCGTGGTAACTGTTCCCGCACAGACATGACAATTAGCATGCACTAAAATTCCCACAGTAACCATAAATCGTGCAATGGGGCTGAGAATGGATGGGTTAGGGGTGGAGAGTGGGGGTGTGGAGAGCACATTTTGGTTAGCTTGGGCGAACATATTGTGTGCTGTCAGTGTTGCAATTAATGTGAATGCACCTAATGACCAGGCCATCGGGCAAACTAGGTGATCACCTAGGGTGGCAGATTCGGGGGGGGGGGGGGCGGTGTAGAACAAGACATTCAAAGCTAAATGATAGATTGTGACAGGCGGGGAGACATAAGGCTTAGGTTTGCGTAGGGCGCCAACACCTTTAACCAACTAGAGGGAGGCCCTGCTAATGACACCTCAATGGGTAGCATTAAGTGCACCTGCGTTAATTGCGAATGCCACTGCTGCACATTAGGTGACCTTTCCATGCAGTAACTGCCGGGAACATGCTGGTCACACCCGTGAGAGTTACCTGGTGGCTTTGCATTTATTGCACATTGGTTGTGTGGTGAGTGGAAAATCCTACTGCAGTTCAGTAAAAGGGCTCCTGAGCCTGGCAGTGTTCCATTAATTTAAAGTGGAACCGGTTTATTCGTCTTATTAAAAGAAAAGACTAGTAGTACATGTACCATGGCATTTAATGCTAGTGTATTCTGACCGTTTCTCATTCCTCCTATTCCAGAATTCTAAATTGCAAGAAAGCGAGCAATTCTCTACCCCAAATAAGGTCGAGAGCAAGCTCCACAGACTCTCAGAGGTACATAAACAGGCTACAACTGACTTCAGCAGAACTGTGTATACAATTCCCACAGAAACAAGCAGTGAATATCATGGTCAAGTCATGGCAGAAATTCCAAATTTTTTGAGACAAGTCATAGCTCTGTCTTGCATAGGCATGTTTGTTGGCCTAGTTTATCTGCCGTGATTTACAATTTTGTGTTACTGAAACACAAGTCTGCATTGCCTAGCCTTAAATATGAACTGCAAACCCATCATTTCTTGAAAAAAAAAACCAATACTGGTGATATTCAGTGGTGTCAACTAGCACTTGTAAAGCCACCAGCATTGCATAACCAGGTTGGCCAGATAGTGACGAAGCGGTAATATTTAGCTACTGCCCTGTTAGCAAATGCAGAGAAAGTTAGACGAGCCTTTCAGGGCTAACTTTCACCGCTGAGGGATAATCGGCTAGTGGCTCAATATTGTCACTAGCCAGTTATTCCCAGGTGACGCTTCCACTCTGCCCATAGAACACCCCAAAGCTAGCCAGCTAGCGTTGGGTCTTCAGTGGCATCTGTGGATATTAGGCAGCACTAACCTATTTACACAATGCCCCATTAGGAAACTCAGGAGTATGTTTACTAAGCAGTGGTAATGGCTTCCGTGCGATATTGGAGCAGGCCGCAGCTCCGATATCGCACGGAAGCAGCTACCGCTGCTTAGTAAACATACCCCTCAGAGTTAAACCAGTCAGTCAAGCCACAGTTTGCTGATGTTTTCAAAGTTTGGGTTTTTGTTTTTTTTGCAAATATAGTTCTGCCGAAGAATACAATCAAAATAAGTCATGTAGAAATTGTGCTTCGTGTACATGTGGTAGGAAATGCAAGAATTTCCACAACCATATTGGCAACACTGACGAGCCAAAGTTTGAAAAGAAGTCAAATGGACTTTCAGATGTCAAGCTGAAGATACTCCTCAGGTAAGGGCCGATGTCTTATCATAGATCTGTGAAACCTGTAGTTTGGACCAATCGTAGATCTTGTTTTGATGAACTTTTCAAGGAGATAAGTCTATAGCTTCCATTGGCTCAGCTTTATTGTAAGATAATTCTGTGTCTATATGCCCTCTACAGAGAAGAGAAGAGTGATTGTAACTCTCAATACTTTTCATATAGTAATGAGTCTGGTTTTTACAGTGAATGTGTGGATGCAAGTCAGTTGGAAAAGAAGGATTTTGACCTTCCCATAAACGACATCAAGAAGTACCTGATGCTCACTGAAATCGGAAATAGAGTATGGTGAGTGCTGCTACTTTTGGACTTACCCTCCACAAGTTATTCCATCCAGGCCCAATTTATTTTACTTATGCTGAATAAATTGAGCTTACTTTTCTTTATAAAATGCTAGCGTATCAGAAATGTGTGTTAAGTTTAAGGCGTGGACATTTCCACCAGCCCTAAAGCTAGTATAAATGCCTGTGCTTATATTTTTCAAGAACGCATGTATAGTACTTTATAATCTATGCATGTACTTGAGTACTTCACCCACCCTTGCATGTGCCCATGCAATAGGTGAACTTTTACGCTGGTCAGAATTTTATAAGAGATCATTAACGCGTGTCACTAACTAAGATAATCCCAAAGCAGGCATATACATTTTGCCTAAAGCTACGCACCATCTTATATAATTGCCCCCATTATGTCATGGAATGATTTCCACTTTGTCAATTGTACACTGAAGGCTCTGCATCACTGCCTGTACAGATTTGTATTACTGTACTGGAAACAGTGTCTGCAAGGCGAGCAGTAATGAAATCTTGATGCTGCAACTATTAATGACCAGCGTTATGTTTTTCTCTTGTAGTGTCTCTAACTGGCAAGGCCCAAGCTGCATATTTAACTATGGGGACCAGATCACATCTGTTAATGACTTGGGAATAGAGAGCAAAGCTGAGGTTTTTGAGTACATCGACCGAGCCATCAAAAAGAAAGTAAGACACAAATGTAGTCTTTTGTTTAGTGCAGTAAAGATTAGGACTTCTGAGCTCAGATCTCATTCTTCCCTGCAATCTCTTTTGGCTTTTTTGCTAGGGATATGCTGTCATTTTCTCCTTGGACAAAAACACAGATCTCGTCATCCTGATGGTGCCAATTTGGATCCACCCTCCCAGAACCCAGATGAGCTTTTAAATTTCCCTGGGCATACTCCAATATTCCTTCCTGCACAACCATTGCTCCTCCCCTTTAGTCTTCTTCAGTTGCTTGACTGAAGTAGTATCACATTCATTCTCTTTATACGATTACTTTAAAATAGTTAAATAAGGTTTTGGTCAACATTATTGGCGCCCATGCAGTTCAAGCTCTTCATGTCCAATATCTCCGGAAAAAAAAGGTTGCCAGTGAAATGGCTTTGGACTATATATGCACACATATTTGACACATAAAAGAATCAAATAAAACAAGGACAATTAAAAAAGGAAGTAATAGGAAACAGTATAAAAACTGGGACATTGCCAGGACATGATTATTGGCACCCATACAAACAATTCAAATTAGTTTGAACACAAGAAGCACATTCCCATTGCAGTAAAATTAGATGCATCTGTGATCATTTGTCAGTACTCACATGACTTGAATCAACCGATGAACAATGGTTCTAATGTTTAGAATGGCCACATTCACTTCCTGTTCCACTTTCATAATGGTGAAGACAAGAAAGCTGCCTGAGACCTTCAGAAAAGTCATTATCACCAAACATCAAACTTCAAAGGGTACAAGGCCCTCTCCAAAGACCTTGGGATTCCTGTATCTACAGTTCGCAAATGCTGTTAAGACGTTTTCTGCTCATGGAACTGTCAAGAACCTCCCATGATGTGATGGGAGAGAAAACCTAATCTAAGAAGTCTTTGAAGGTTAGTGCAACTGTTAGAAAAACACCACGTACAACATCCAAAGAGCTAAAGGCCGACCTGAAGTAATTTGGAATGGTGGTTTCAACCTGCACCATATGCTGTGCACTAAACAGTGTCAGAAAGCTAGGTCTGGGTTGAAGGTCATGGGTCTTCCAGCAGGACAATGATGCAAAAGTACTAAAGAATGGTTAAAAATGACAAAAATAGACAGTTTTATCCTGTCCAACAATGAGTCCTGATTTCAATTCAATTGTGAACCTTTGGAAAGAGCTGAAATCTGTCATTGGTAAAAAGAATCCTGGAAACATTCACGAGCTGGAACAAATCACAGTTGAAGAGTGGGAGAAACTACCAGCAGACAGATGTTCAAAACTTATAAATGGCTACAAGAAACGTTTGGAGGCTGTTATCACTGCCAAGGGTTGTGCAACCAAATATTAGTGAAGGGTGCCATTAAGACCTAAATATTTACACTCTGGAGGAGAGGAGGGACAGGGGAGATATGATTCAGGCCTTTAAATACTTAAAGAGTATTAATGGACAAACAAACCTCTTCCAAAGACAGGGAAGCTGTAAAACTAGAGGGCATAAGATGAAGCTACAAGGGAGTAAACTGAAATGCATCCAATTTTCACTGAAAGGGTGGTGTATGCTTGGAATGCCCTCCCGATGGAAGTGGTGGGGGCAAATACAGTGATAGAATTCAAAATGGCATGGGATAGACACAGTGGATCTCTTTATAGCAACAGGATAAAATAAAAAAATAAATGTAACGATCTCTTATATCTCAACAAATAGGGCTGACCTACATGGAGCAGTGGGTTCACCCCTAAACAAAGGCATGGAGAGGGGTGATTTGCATGGAGCAGCAGGTGCGCGTAATCTTGCTGCCTTGCTGGGCAGACTAGATGGACCATACTGGTCTTTATTTGCCATCATATACCATGGTATTATGTTACTATGTAATACTGTCCAGGTCATATTTTGTTTTTGTTTCTCAGAAATTACTACTTGTAAGTTGCAGACATCTTTTTTTTTGTTGTATACCTTTGAACATACTATTAAAATATCATGATGACATACAGTTGGAGTATTTACAAGGTCCAAAAATCTGACAACGTATTGCTCTTGGCAGAATGGCTATGAAGGACCTAGAGAAGATTCTCAAGAGCAGAGTTGTCTCTCTCCAAACAAAGATTTGACTTGTTCAAGCCATGGTATTTTCAATAACATCATATGGATGCAAACGTTGGACAGTGAAAAAGATAGACAGGAAGAAAACTGATGCCTTTGAATTACGGCACTTGTGACGAATATTGTGTATACCATGGACTGCCCGAAGAACAAACCAGTCGGTACTAGAGGAGATCAAACCTAAGCTTTCCTTAGAAGCTCAGATGACAAGACTTCGACTTTCATACTTTGGACACATCATGAGAAGAGAGAGATCATCGGAGAAAGACATGCTTGGTAAGGTAGAAGGTCACTGTAAAATAGGAAGGATGGCAATGAGATGAATCAATACAATAACAGCAGCTATGGATGCCACTCTATCAACAATGAGCCACTTGGCTGAAGACTGAGCAAAGTTTGGGTCAACTATTGTATGGGGCGAAGGGTCAGTTGGACCATGGGCCAGATGGCTCCCAAAAAACCCAATCCATCCCCCAAGATGGGGACAACCAACACATGTGGAGGACTTACCACCTCTCAATAAAACTCCCTCATGCAGGACAGTATGCTCATACTTGGAATAACTACCTCACAAATTTTTCTTAACAAAAGGATCCTTTATTTATTTCCTATCTTACAGAAACAAACAGACGAAGAGCAAAGAAAAAGCAGTCTAGTGACATTACAGATCTTGCCAGTTCTCCTCATAAAAAGCAAAGAGGGTCAGTCTGTTTTTAACTTGGAACAGATCTCCAAACAGCTAACAGCAAGAATATCTGCTCCTCCCTGCGTGATTCTCTTACTTCCTGACTCAGAAACAGCAAACAGAAGTATACGATACTTCTGTCCTCTGTAACAGCCAGTGAGAGAATCCGGCCAGAAGAAATCAGTATTACAGACACATGACGCAAGAACAATTTTACACAAGACAAACTGGTCAGAAAACACACACGACAATGAGAAACCTCTGTGCAGTTTTTTACTGCACAGAAGACACGGCTCCTCAACAAAAGGGGTACACAGAAAACCCAGGGAATTCATACCCTACGCAGCCTTCACTGTGCAGGAGATTAACTCATCGCCTATCTGGTCCTGTCACATTATATATACTCTTGCTCAGGATCATACTTGCTATTTGGGGCATTTTTCTCTAATTACCTAATTTTTGTTCCAGGTGTCTGGGCTCCCACTTTTGTGATTTGTTATGTTGTTCTACTCATGTCTGTAACCCTCTCCGTTGACCTTTTCTTGGGCCCATGTTTATCTAGGCCTTGTCAGATTTATATTGTTATCTGACCTTTGCACCACTTACTTGGTTCTTTTCGCTTGGTTCTCCCACCACCCCTCAGTTCCCAAGAAATATAAGAAATATATTTTGTTAGTTCCCTATCCTTCTGACACCAGAAATGGGACCATTTGTTCACCTCATACCAAGCTGGCAAATTTATATCTCACGGTTGCCTTTTTAACCCTCTCTCTGCCCACCACTTACTGATACCATAATTGTGTCTATTGTGTTTTTTCCATCTAATATCACATGCCTCTGAAAGCTTCACGTATGCACCTCAGTACAATTCCAGCATTTGGACAACATTTAGATGTTTTTGAGTTTACCCTTTCTCCTCTAACTCTCACACTCTCCAGAGGGTTGCCAGGAATCGACACCAACTCGACAGCACTTAACAACAACATTCTACACAACATACCTAAAATGCATGATAATTTTGACCACAACTATAAATTAAGAAAAGAAACTTAGTGCGCTGTTATTGGACCTAGAACAGTATCTACAGGTGATTTGAATACAAAGGACCTTCTGTTTAACCCTGAGTTTCCAAACACTTCCAGAAGGCAGCTTCAAGCAAATTCCTCTAGGACAACAATCTAATTCTTCTAAACCCAAACCATAATTTTAATGAACCAAGGAAATGAATCAAAATACATAACAACAAAAAGCATTCCAAACCTCTTGCAGACGTTTGACATCTCCATGCGATTGGTTGGATGGAGCTGGATTTTCCATTCACTGCTAGGGCTCTCTCTACACCGCAGTTTCTATTTCTGCAACTCTGATAAATCAAAATGCTGACAGGAACAGGGAACAGATCGTCCCAGTACCTCATAATTCTAAAGAGCGCGGTATAAAAAAAAAAAAGACTTAAAATAAATAAATAATGTGGCATATTTACTAAAGAACACTCCAGTAGCATGCGGTTGAGGTGAAAATTTAGCATGAAGGCCTGCTCTAACTTTAGGGGGCATGTGTGTCCATCCCCCTGTCATTTGTGTGTTGCTAACGCATGGCACTGTGCTAGCGCCGCCAATGCTAACTCAATACGCACGGTTAGCACCTGCCCAAAACGCCCACGCTAACCATGATGCATCGTTAACATCCATGTTCCACCCCTAACCTACTCAGTCCCTGCCTATTCAGGCACTCACCTGTTAGCCCGGGAATTTTAGCACGGGACTCCATGCTGTTATCATTGCGCACTTAGCGGGTGGCAAACCCGTCCATTAATGGTTAGCACACATTAGTAAACATGTCTCAATATCTGATAACCTCTCTGAGAGGTATCCAGAATGTATGTGAGACTTCCATCTGCTTTTCAGATCTCACAGAGTTTGAATAAGTAAAAAGACTAAAATCGTCACTATTGCATGAACCAGGCAGAAACTGCCATAATGTCTGACTACCCAGATACTATTAATATATTAAGGTGCCAGGACTAAACCATCTGACTCCTCACGTTGGCTCATACTGCCAAGGTTAATTGTCATATGACATACATTCACGTGGGATTTAAAAGAATGTAAGTAATTTAAAAATTGGAAGGTGGCCATGTGTTCCAAAGAGCAACAGGCCATATGCCGGATCTAAGACAGTGTTATAGTGGTTGGGGCAAGCTCATACTGCCAAGGTTAATTGTCATATGACATACATTCACATGGGATTTAAAAGAATGTAAGTAATTTAAAAATTGGAAGGTGGCCATGTGTTTCAAAGGGCAACAGGCCATATGCCAGATCTAAGACAGTGTTATAGTGGTTGGGGCAAGTTACCTCAGGCCAGAAGGTCAGGGGTTGAAATCCCACTAGAGGACAGCAACCTTGGGCTGGAAGGACTGGGGTTTCTAGTCCCACAGATGCTCCATGTGGTCTTGGGCAAGCCACTTAACCCTCCATTACCCATGTTCCCTGTAAGTATTAGTGTATGTGTCTCATATCCCCTCATGTTAAATGTATCCCCCAATTGTGTTGTGACCCTTTGATTAAAGAATAAGATGGTATACAAAACTGTCTAAATAAAATAAATTTGTAAATCTTAGCTAAAAACAATATATAGTGACAGAAAGAAGAAAATAGAATGGCTATGGTCTAGGATATATTTTTTCCATTCACAAACTTCCCATTATGTCATATGGTTCAAAAATCATATAGTAATATCAGAAAGCCTCATTTAAATCGTCTATACTTTCCTAAGATGCCTTCTCCTTCAGCACCTAGTCCCAGTACCTAGTCCCATTCAGCACCTAGTCCCAGTACTGAAGAAACCACTCATATACCATAATTGTGTCTATGTTCACAGGAAGGGTCAAGGTCCTTTCCCCTATATGGGACAATCACCAAGAAAGCATTAGCACCTGGAAGACTCATAGTCTGGCCTTACCCGTTAGAGATTTTCAAACATATAATTTCTATACATTCTTTGGTTGGGGCAGGGAGGAGTGATCTAGTGGTTAGGACAAGGTACTTCAGGCTGGAGGGCCGGGGGTTCAAGTCCCACCTGGGGACAGCAATCTCAGGCCAGAGGGACTGGGATTTCTAGTCCTATAGGCACTCCTTGTGGTCTTGGGCAAGCCACTTAACCCTCCATTGCCCATGTTCCCTGTAAGTATTAGCATATGTGTGTCATATCCCCTCGTGTTAAATGTATCCCCCAATTGACCCAGTGAAAAGCAGTATATAAATACAGCTAAATAAATAAAATAAAAAATAAGTTACCAAAGGTCAGGGGTTCAAATCCCACTAGAGGACAGCAATCTTTTTTGCCTGCGTTTAACTGCATCTCTCGCTCCTAGTAAGGTTGGCACAGATTTTAGGCCTTCAGTGTTTTATCAGTGGTGGATTGCTCGTATGAAATGAGTTGGATTATCCTACAAAAAAGCATACATTCAATTTGGCTTCTAACAGGAAGGTGAATGTTAATTTCACCTATGCAGGCAAAAATGCATAGAAACTTCTGTTGCAATCCTTGATGGTTAAAGATTTTTCTAATGGTAATGTTTCTGGTAGGTAGTCAACATCTGCTATCCTTTGCCTGCACTCTACCGCTAATTCTTGCATAAGATGCTGAAATCTTCTACAGATTCTTCTACTAGTCATTGGTAGAGGCTACAGCTCACCTAAGACAGAGAGGAATCAATCAATCCAAACACTTCCCTCTCTGTGCTCCACAAAAGAGGTTCTCAGTGGAGAAGGAACACCCTTCTCAAAGTCTACTAGGCAGACTCAAGGAACTTAGAGAAAAATCTTAGACTTCGTCACATCTCTAGTATTATTCATGGCAACCATCATACCAATTCTTCTGATACTAGCTACAAGTTACTGGGATTCACTTTGGGTTTTCTAAAATCCCTCCAAAAACCCTGCCGAAAGGTAACCACTTCTAAATGCTATCTCCTCTTCTATGAATATCTCCTTTATCCCTCAGAAGACAGTGAAAACATGTTGAATGCTATACTATGAACATCTAGAAAACACTCTTTTTGGCAATATTTGAAACATTGCAGCTGTCACTGTACCATGAGGCTGCATGATAGTTGTATCATGGTCCAAACGTCCGACTTAACTAAGGAGAAAGAACAATGGTTGCCCAGGAAGAAACAACAGAGCTTGCCCAGAGAGCATTCAAAGCTTTTCCGGGCTCTGGGAGGGTGGATCTGAATTGGCAATGTCAGGATGACAATACCCATGTGTGACTGCTGTCCAAGGAGAACACTCATTACAGGTAAGCAACCTTGCTTTCTATGGCTTGATTTGAAACAATATCAAAAACTAATGACCTGTCATTTTGTTTCAGAGCTGCTTTATTTGCACTTTTCAAAGCAATGGGGGTTTTGTTTTAAATTTTTTTTTTTTGCTATTTTAGCAGAATCTGCTGGAAGTAAGGGGAAAGGATCAGAACCACTCAATAAGCAGGCAAGCACCTGGGAATGAGACATGCAGGGCTCCTGCATGGATTATATTGTCAATGTCCTAAGTCTCCCTCAGCAGAGAATAAATGCTTTGCTCCTTGATGAAGTCCTCCCTTCCCAGGCAGCTGCAGGGAACAGAAGGGGAGGGTTGAAGTTGCAGCAAACAGAGGAAAGCAGTCTGCTCCCTACTCTAGCCCCATATCTTCCTTGTTGTTACTTCCCACGCACATGCACATTGTCTTCTGAAGAGAGCAGGAGAGGATAGGGTGACAGCAAGAGCCAGCCCCAGGGCCAATACAACGCATTGAGTGTCCTAGGCTGAAATTTTGCCTTTTCCCCCACCCCATTCCATCCAGAGATTTTGATAATTAAACTCAACAATCATGATTATCTTAACACCACCCATCCAACAACAATCTGTAAAAATGCACAATTGGACTATGTGGTAGTGTGGCATGCGATGGGAAGGGGTTTTCCTTAAATCACAGGCCAGACACCAGTTCAGGGAAAATAAAAGAAGTTTTTATTCTGTCCCAGAATGTTAAACCTCCACAAGCAAAACCCAGAGCAGATAGCAGATCAGGGAAAATAAAGTTAGCTTACTTTTGTCCCAGCTTGTTAAACTTCCACAAGCTGGTTCTCCTGGTCCTTACTCCAGCCCCAGTTAAAGTTCCTACCTCAGAACTCCTTCGCACCACTTGCCTTGGAAGGACTTCTGGCCCCACGGGCCTTTCTTCCTCCTGCAGCCTGTAGGGTTCTTAACCTTTCCCTGTGAGCTATGTCCTCCCAGCCCTGAACTCTGGACTGCAGACTCTCTTAAAGGAAACTGTTGATATACCCCATCACATGCCTTCCCCCTCAGATCAACCTCAGCCTTCCCCCTCAGCTCAATCATGCCCTGTGGAGCACTTGCATCATCCAGGACCCCACATGGGAAAGGAAATACGTGTTCAGGTGAATCCGACCATCCCTATGGTGGGCCCGAAATTGATAGGGTTGGAGACTCAAAAACCACCACATAATATGACCTTTGGACTCCTTATGTTGAGCCAGCCACTCGAGGGGTTGGTGGTCCATTATCAGCATGAACAGATGGCTGGTAAAACATCGGGGATCACCATTTCTATCAGCTGTGTGCTGTTATCTGTGCTGCACGTCAGAAGAGTGAGCTTCCAATCACGGCCCTGCTCAACTGAATTAAAACCGCCGCAGCAGAGGCTGGTAAAACATCGGGGATCACCATTTCTATCAGCTGTGTGCTGTTATCTGTGCTGCACGTCAGAAGAGTGAGCTTCCAATCACAGCCCTGCTCAACTGAATTAAAACCGCCGTAGCAGAGGCTGGTAAAACATCGGGGATCACCATTTCTATCAGCTGTATGCTGTTATCTGTGCTGCACGTCAGAAGAGTGAGCTTCCAATCACAGCCCTGCTCAACTGAATTAAAACCGCCACAGCAGAGGCTGGTAAAACATCGGGGATCACCATTTCTATCAGCTGTGTGCTGTTATCTGTGCTGCACGTCAGAAGAGTGAGCTTCCAATCACAGCCCTGCTCAACTGAATTAAAACCGCCGCAGCAGAGGCTGGTAAAACTTCGGGGATCATCATTTCTATCAGCTGTGTGCTGTTATCTGTGCTGCACGTCAGAAGAGTGAGCTTCCAATCACAGCCCTGCTCAACTGAATTAAAACCGCCGCAGCAGAGGCTGGTAAAACATCGGGGATCACCATTTCTATCAGCTGTGTGCTGTTATCTGTGCTGCACATCAGAAGAGTGAGCTTCCAATCACAGCCCTGCTCAACTGAATTAAAACCGCCGCAGCAGAGGCTGGTAAAACATCGGGGATCACCATTTCTATCAGCTGTGTGCTGTTATCTGTGCTGCACGTCAGAAGAGTGAGCTTCCAATCACAGCCCTGCTCAACTGAATTAAAACCGCCGCAGCAGAGGCGCGCCCGCGCCTTGTGGGCCCGCGCCTGAGGGCCTCACCAGAGGGCCCTTTGGCGTGGCCCTTAGGCGTGGAACATAGGCGCATAAAAGACTAATATAATTCCCTGGCAAAACCTTCTGTTGGAAAGTATACAATCGCTGTACAGAAGCTTCAACAGCCTTCAATCAAACAGCAAGTATAATATTATTGTTATAGTTAACTATGTATTATATCTTGCACTTACCAATCTGCCTCATCGGCTCACAACATTTCCAATACCAATACCTATCAAACAACTATATCCGGATTCCCCCTTTCTCCTGGATATATTTATATACATACATGTATGATATCTCTCTATACAGAGCAAAAGAATCTCAAACTTTATCCAATTCACACAATTTATTGAGGATTGAATTAATTAATGCCAGATCTGTATGCAACAAAATCCATACAATAGTAGATCATATAGATGAGGCTCAACCTGATGTGCTTTGCATTACAGAAACATGGTTAAATCCAACTGACAATGTAATTATTAATCAGTTGGTTCCTAACTCATACTCCGCTTACAGTTGTCCTCGTTCTTTAAGACGTGGAGGAGGAGTACTTATAATTGCAAAACGGAACTTAAAATTCAGAATTCAAAGCACCTATAATTCACGTCAATGTAATTCTATCTGTATTGAAAACAAATTTATGGCAATTTGTCTACATTATAGAGCACCTAACGCCTCCCCTGTGGAACTTGCATCATTACTTGAAAATATATGTGCCCTTACATCTCCCAACAAATACTCAATAGTTCTAGGAGACTTTAACCTTAATCAATCAGCCACAGAGATTCTGATTCCTTCCTTCAAGCTATGTCTTCTTTGCAGTTCACACAAATAATTAATGCTTCCACACACAAATTTGGTAATTCACCTGACCTCATCTTTGTATCTAATAATATAACTTCAAGAGGTCTTGTTACAACACCTATCATTACCCCAATACCTTGGTCAGACCACCATTTAGTTAAGATAGGGATCCTAGTACAAACAAAAACTTTTAATGTGCATCCAGACAACTATTGCTTTCATAGACGTTTTAAGAAATTTGACAGGGATTCATTTATACAAGAAGTCATACCTCATCTGTCCACAGATTCAGATGAGCTTGAAAATCAAATATCCAATTGGAATCACATCATTTCTAATGCAGCCAGAGCAACGGACACGCGTCCAAAGAAAACACGGAACAATAAACTTCATCACAAGCCTTGGTATACAATAGCTTTACGTCATATGAAAAGAGCACTCAGAAGAATAGAACGTAAATGGAGAAAACACAATACAAAGGACCTAAAACAGCTATATTTAACAACATTAAAGCAATATGATGAACACATTAAGCACATAAAAAAAGAATACCACACAAATTTAATTGAGTCAGCCATCAACAAGCACAGAGAGCTGTTTGAAATTGTGAAGACACTAACAAAAGAGCAAAGAGTCGAGGGTGAAGTAGTAATTGAGCCACAGACTTATGCAAACTATATAAAAGACAAATTTCATTCTAAAGTACAATCAAAAATTCTTACGAACAAAAATTCAGTCTCGTATAATAGGATTTGGAATACATTCAATCCTCCATCAAATGATCAACTAGCCCATATCATTTCAGCAATAAATACAACCACTTCTCCAACTGATCCTTGTCCAGTCTCATGGATCAAAGCTACTAAATCAAGCTTCCTTCACATTATACAACACATAGTGCACAGTTCACTTACTCAAGGTATATTGCCAGGGCAATTAAAACTGGCATCTGTCAGACCTATCCCCAAAAAAACTACTTTAGATAAAAACAACCCGGCTGCATATAGGCCAATATCTAGTATTCCATTTTTAGCTAAGATTATTGAAAAAATTGTACAACTTCAACTTCAAGACCATATTGATATTTATGCTCCATTAGATGACAATCAACATGGTTTTCGACCAAATCATGGAGTAGAAACCATAATGATTTACCTGTTTGACAAAATACTACGTACCATAGATGACTTTAAGAAAGGCATTATAATGATCTTTATCGACATCTCTGCGGTGTTTGACTCTGTGGATCATAACAAATTACTAGACAGATTAGAGGAGATCGGACTTTATGGTATCACATTAAAATGGTTCCAATCCTATCTTACAGAGAGACACATACAAGTAAAGATAGGTGACTAAGCTTCTCAACCCATAAGAGTTTTACAAGGAGTTCCTCAAGGTTCTGCCCTATCTTCTCTTTTATTCAACATCTACATACAACCAATTTGCAACATACCTTCAAAGAATGGCATTAATTATACCATTTATGCAGATGATATAATGATATTTACACCTGTTTCAATTAATAACCCTGACTATCATAGAATTACGGATTGTCTCCTACAAATGTCTGCGTGGTGTAAAGGCAATAATATGGAAATTAATTTCAGCAAAACTGAGGCCTTATTTGTTTCACGTAACCATGATTTCCCTCCTCTTCCTGATATCATGATAGAAAACTCTAATATTCCTATAAAATCTGAAGTAAAATATCTTGGAGTCACTCTTGACTAAGAAATGAATCTTAAAAAACATATCAGTAAGACAATCAGGAGTGCATATTATAGAATGAAGATCATTAGAAGATTAAGACCACTACTTGAAACATCCCACTTCCGTAACGTCTGCCAAGCTTTAATCACACCATTATTCGATTTTTGTAATCCCATATACCTTGGTCTTCATAAGCAGTCAATTAAACCCTTACAACTTGCTCAAAACACTGCAGCTCGAATAATATTTGGAGTATCAAGCCAGGAACACATAACACCCATTTTGAGGGAGCTGCATTGGTTACCTATAGCACATCGCATAAAATATAAAACTATTATATACATTTTTAAAATAAAACATCAATGTTCTGCAAACAGTCTGGCTACTCTCATTCAATCAGACGACACCATAAGACCTAGAAGATTAGGATCTACCAACAGAGTCAGCACATCTCTTGACTTTAGAAAAGCACGTAAAGATACAACAGATAGAGCATTCTCGTTTGCGGCACCAAATATATGGAACTCTCTCCCAAATGATTTAAGAGCTGCTCAGGACCTTAAAGACTTTAGAAAACAATTAAAAACTGTCCTGTTTATTGAGCATTATGGTTCTACTGAATAAGTACTTCAGTTTGTAAGAGAGAAAGCAATCATATAGTTAGCTGTATTATAGCTCACATTGTATTATAGTACACAATGTATATAGCGCACTATATCTATGTAAAACACACAAATTTATTTAACAATGTATTTTATCATTAATGTCTGTTCATATTTTCACTGCGTTTGTATTTCTTGTTAAACCGCTTTGATTGTTTGATAAGGCGGTATATAAATACTATTAAATAAATAAATAAATGGCCAAGCAGGTAGTATTTGAAGGTCTCAAGTGCCCACTTGACAGCCAGAGCTTCTCTTTCTCGATCACTACAAATTGCTACTCCCAAGGAAGCAGCTTCCGGCTGAAAAATGCTATGGGATGTTCACCCCTAACTTCTTGGGCTAGAATGGCTCCTAGGCCCACCTCTGAGGCATCAGTTTGCACAATAAATGGTAGAGAGAAATCATGGATAATCAAGACAGATTCAGAGGCTAGGTCTGATGACCACTGAATCTGTTCGGGAGCTCTCTTCCTGAGGAAACTGGTTAACAGCTTTGCCACCTCTGAAAAATTAAGGATGAACTGGTGGAAATAGCCAATCAATCCAAGGAAAGCACAAACCTCTTTCTTTGACCTTGGAGTGGGGACTTGGGCAATGGCATCCACCTTCCATAGTTGAAGTCATATCTGCCCATTCCTGATTAAATATTCCAGATACTGAACGTCCCAACCTCCCAGAAAACATTTTCCTGGGTTGACGGTCAACCCAGCCTTCTGCAGGCTGGTCAACATGGTTTGTACTTGGATTAGATGGGTGGTCCAGTCTCTGTTGTAGATGACGATGTCATCAAGGTATGCAGCCGCATACTACTTGTGCGGTCTCAGTAGGCGGTCAACTAGGTGTTGAAACGTGGCAGAAGCCCCGTGTAATCCAAAAGGCAGCACTGTAAATTGGATAGACCTTGTGATGTAGAAAAAGCAGTCTTCTCCTTGGCAGCCGGAGTCAAGGGCACCTGCCAGTATCCCTTGGTCAGATCCAAAAATGTGCTCCACCGAGTCACTCAATTAGCTCATCTACTCTGGACGGGGGATACGCTTCCAGTTTAGAAGCTGCATTGACCCTCCGGAAGTCAGTGCAGAATCTGATGCTTCTGTTGGGTTTAGGAACCAAGATGATGGGTGTCGACCAATCACTCATAGACTCTTCTATCACTCCCAAGTAAAGCATCTCTTCCAGTTCCTTGGCAATGACTTGTTGCCGGGCCTTTGGAATCAGGAAGAGTCAGTGCCGGATAACCACCACAGGGTCAGTAATGATATCATGACAAATGGGGTGGGTTCGTCCTGAGTGGGAGGAGTAGACTTCGAGATTCCAATGGATCAAACCTTCTAAATCTCGTCTCTGGGCAGCAGAGAGCTGGTCTCCAAACTGGACTTGAGCTGGATCCGATGATGCTGAAACGTCCGGCCCAAAATCATCTCCCTGTACCACCATAGCCATCACTGGAGTCCATTTTTTCAATAGGTTAATATGGTAAATTTTGTTTTTCTTCCATTCATCTGGCTGGACATTCTTTTAGTTAACAGGCCACTTTCTCTTCCACCACATAGAGCCCCTGCCATTTACAGAGTAACTTGCTCTCGGATGAGGGAAACAAGACTAAAACTGTCTCCCAGTTGAAAGGCATGTTGCACAGCTGCTCGATGTAGCCCCTGGCCTGCTTGGCTTGGGCTTTTTCCAGACTGAATTTGGCCACCTCTCCATCTTTCCTCAGCTGATCTTGCATTTGTATAACATACTCTACCAAATTATGCCTGGCACGGGGTTCTTCTTCCCAGGTTTCCCTTACTATATCTAATATGTTTCTTGGCCGTCTTCCGTAGAGCAACTCAAAAGGCGAAAACCCAGTGGAACTCTGAGGTATCTCGCAGATGGCAAACATCAAATAGGGTAGGAGAATGTCCCAATTCTTCCCATCCTGCTGCACAAACATTTTTAACATCTGTTTCAGAGTTTTATTGAATCTCTTAATGAGACCATCCATCTGTGGGTGATATACTGATGTTAGCAGCATCTTGACCTTCACCAAGGCACACACTTGCTTCATCACCTCGGATACAAAGGGTGTTCCTTGATCTGTGAGGATCTCATTGAGTATTCCCACCCATGAGAATACTTCCCAGAGGACACTCGCGATTGCAGTAGTCTTCATATTCCTTAGAGCAATAGCCTCCGGGTAACGGATAGCGTAGTCCAGTATGACTAAAATATGCTTGTTGTCTCGGGTGGTTTGCTCCAAAGGTCCTTCCAGATCCATGGCACTCTTTAAAATGGGGTTTCAATGATAGGCATAGGCATTAGAGGGACAGATCAGACTCAGGAGGGGTTATGAAATTGGCAGGTGGTGCATGACTGGCAATATAACTGAAACTGTTTATGGACCCCAGGCCAGAAAAATTAGGCTAAAACATGCTCTGGTATTTTCTCCATGTGTCCCCCTAATAAAGGGCTATGGGCCAACAATAACACCTGCTAATGATAGGGCCAGGGAACGTCTCCCTCTAGGGACCCTTGGCCACTCTGTATATTAAATCTCCCTTTAGCACAAAATAGAGAGAGGTTCTTGCAGGGGACTCTCTGTTACTTACTAGAACCCCATCCACCTCAAGCTTGTGCAGTTCATATAACCCTTTATATAGCTGCACAAAGTGGCTTGTATATAGTTATTATGTTTTCCCCTGTTAAGAAACCTGTTTAATGTATACCCAAGTTACTATACCTGTTTATTGTAAGCACAAATCACCAAACTGATATGTGTAGTTTAATGTTCATTGTAAACCACACTGATTTCAAATAGCGCGGTATAAAAGAGACTTTAAATAAATTAAATAAATAAATAAAGACCCACTCTCAGGCATGTTTAAGGGACTCATCCTCTTGCTGGACCCTCCTGAAGTTCCCTAGGCCTTCCCCCAGCTCCCACTCTAGGAAGGGGACAATTGTATTTGGGTCACGACTGCTGATCCCTAAGCTATTCCCAGGGGTTTCTTCCCTATGCTCTCCCTCCCTGGAACCCTCCCCCATAGCCACCTCCAATTCTGTTGGTAGAATAGCTTTTCCCAGCAACACCAACTCCAGGACTAACTGATTTATTTAGCTGTGCTTATATACTGCTTTTCAACCGGGTCAAAGCGGTTTCCATTAAACAACACATCATACAGTACATTGGACGAGCCCATAACTTATATACAATACAACAGGGGGGAATAGGTATGGGGAGAGGATAACTTATTTACATTATATACAATATTAGCTGACAGTCAAGTTGGGGCTGTTTCTTTACATAGCAGGAGGTACTTTCTAGTCAATTTATGTGGTTTATTCTGTAGTGCTGAAGTGTTCTATGAAGAGGTGTGTCTTTTGCAGGCTTGGGATTCTCAACATATAGATCTTGGTCTTCCAGGGGGAAAGTCTCTGGGAAATATTCCTGGTCCAACTTAGCACAGTCATCAATTAGCCGGGCACATATCGCTCTGAAGTTTGGGTAGTCTTGGCTGATCACCACTGGATACAGAAGCCAGGGCAGCACCATGACCTCGAACATGGCTTGCCCTGCTGGAATCTTGAGGGAAACCTGTGACATTGGATACTGCCTCTGGTCTCCATGTACACAGGCCAGTGTTATTGTCTTTGCATAGTCAATTTGAAATCGGGTTATGGTTTCCTGGCAAATAAGGGTCCGCACGCTCCCAGAGTCTATCAAGGCCTGGAGGCGGGTTCCCCCGAGTTCCACTGAAATCACAAAGTTCTGTGCCTTGGGGTGAGGAGGGTTCACAAAGCACAGGCATGAGGGGTGGTTATGCTGGCTCCATGGGTTATTCCATACCGAAGGAACATTCCTGTGCAAAGTGTCCCCGGGCTCCACACCTAAAACAGGTGAAGGGGTTGTGGCTGGGGCCATGCCTCCACGTAGGTGGTGACATTGGGGGTCAGAACATGGGAGCCAACATCCGTTCCAGCTTCCCCTTCTATCCTCCTGGGCTGTCAGGTGACTTATTCCCCTTCTCACTGTCTGCTTCAATCACCGGCTGGGCTTCATGATACCCCTTGGCTATTTCCAGTGCACTCCCCACTGTAAGCTTGGGGTGCTGATGTACCTACTGTTTCGTCGGAGTGGTCAAGCCCTCCAAAACCTGCTCCAATAGCACAATCTTGATTATCATTGGCCCGGTCTTTACCTCTGGTTACAGCCACTTCCATGTGAGCTCCTTCAAATCGGCAGAGGAACCTCCAAGGGCTCTCATCTGGAGCCCCCTTTTCTGACTTATTGGTGGTAGGCCTCTGGTGTACAGCTAGTCTGTTCAAATATGGTGGCCTTGACAGCTGCATATGTAGCTTGCCCATCAGGGTTGGCATCCTGGAATGTAGCCTGACTGCTACCCATCAGCAAATTCCCCAAGTAAGTAGTCCATGTTGCCTCCGACCACCCAGCCATGTGGGCAGTTCTTTCAAAGTCCACCAAAAAGTAATCAGGTTCCTCTTCTGTCGTCATCTTCAGTAGCACTTGCACTGGAGGGTAGAGTGCTGGTCCCTATAGGGCTTGAGTCAAGTGAGCCAGGGAACTCCTCTGTAACTCCCCCCTTGTGCCTGAATAAGCTCTTGTAGCTGCTGCTGCTATTGTTGTTCCTGCTGTTGATATTGTTGTTGTTGCCGTTGCCCTGCTGTTGACATTGTTGCTGTTGTTACTGTTGACATTGTTGCTGTTGTTGCTGACCTGCCAGAACCTAGAAGAGCCCTCCATCCTAGCTTGTCATAGTTCTCTTGCAATACCACTATAGTTTCCTCTTCTGCAGCTGAGGTAGGAGTAGAGAAGATAAGAACATAAGAACTGCCGGGAACAAAACCAAAGAAAGCAAAGGGTCACCCCCCACAAAATCCAAAAGCAAAAAAAGAAGCAGGGGTAGTGTAATTGAGAGAAAATCCTTTATTATGCCCAACACGGCTGTGTTTCAGAAAAGAATGCCTGCATCAGGGGCAAATATCTCTATAGCTTGGCTTGCTGAGCTAACCGAAACCACGCTGGTGGTTGCTATTGATATTTACCAGTCCTTGACACAAGCATTCTTCGGCTGAAACATGACTGTGTCGGGCATAATAAAGGATTTTCTCTCAATTACAATACTCCTCCTCCTTTTTTTTCCATAAGAACTGCCATAGTGGACCAGACCAAAGGTCCGTCAAGCCCAATATTCTGCTTCCAATAGTGGCCAAACCAGGTCACAATCAATGACATATCCAAAAAGTAGTCAGATTTCATGCTACTCGTCCCCAAGGATAAACAGTGGTTTTCTCTTTGTCTGCTTTGCTAACAGTTAATGTGCTTTTCCTCTAGGCATCTGTTCAAATCATTTTTAGACCCTGCTACACTGAATGCTCTTATCACATCCTCTAGTAACGAGTTCCAAAACTTAATTATGCATTGAGAGAGAAAATATTTTCTTCTGTTTGTTTTAAATGCATTAATTTGTCACTTCATGGCATGTCCCCTATTCTTTGCACTTTTTGAAATTAATGCGCATTAAAATCTTTAGTAAACATGCCTCCTGATGTGGAACCTAGCGTTGTGTAGCTATAAATTTGAGGTTATTTTTCCCGACATTCATCACTTTTCACTTGTCCACATTAAATTTCATCTCCCACACAAAATCATCCAACAATTTTTCTCAATCCACATGTGATTTAACAACGTGAAATAATTGGTATTATTTGCAAAATTAATCACCTCATTTGTTGTTCCCAATTTCAGAGCATTTTTAAATATATTAAAAAGCAGCGGTCTCAATACAGATCCCTAGGGTCCTCCACTATTCACCCTCCTCCATTGAGAAACTGACCATTTATCCTTACTCTTTTTTTTTTTTATTTCTCAGCCAGTTTTCAGTCCACCATAGGAGATTATCTCCTAAGCCGTGACTTTTTAATTTCCTTGGGAATCTCTCAGGTGCGACTTTCTCCAATGCTTTCTGAAAGTCTAAATACACTGTGGCTAGCAAGCAGAAACAAGAACAGTGGGGACGGACGTCCGAGGTGGATATCCAATCCCGCTATTCACTGGGACCCGATTCCGGAACCAGAGCTCCCTGCATGTACAAGGCCGCTGTGCAGGCCTGAGGGCAGAAGGGGATGGGGCAGAGGCGGGCCCATGACCCCGGACTGATTCCAGTCACGACCCTGTATGTCCGGGGTTGCAAGGATGCAGAGGTGAATGGCACTGGTGAGTCCCAAAATGCAGGTGGGCAGCAGCAGGGGGTTCCGGAGGTCGGCTGGTGGGAAAAGACATTCTTGCTGTGCAGCGGGGAATCGGGGCTCTTGCATGGCAATGGAACACCACAGCACCGAGGCTCCATACAGGGTCATTGGGAGGGTTAGACAGCGCCATGGCTGGCAGTGCAAGGCAGCTGAATTGGGGCATGTTCAGCCTGTTTAACAGCCCTGCTCTCACAATTGCAGAATCTGGATGTAATCCGGCCCGTCTAGATTTTGGACATCCGGACGGGCCCCTTTCTGCATTGGGCTTCACATCAGTTGGCTCACCTTTATCCCCATGTTTATTCATGCCTTCAAGGAAATGAAGGAGATTGGTGAGGCAAGACTTCCCTTGGTTAAATCTATGTTGACTTTGTTCCATTAAACCATGTCTGTCCATGTGTTCGGTAATTTAGTTCTTTATAATAGTTTCCACCATTTTGCTGGACATCAATGTCAGGGTCACCGGTTTATTGTCTCCGGGATCACTCTTTGGGATGGGGGAGAAGAGAATGGGACAGATGCTGGACGCAGCAGGGTAGGGGAGAGAAGAGGAGATGCTGGGCACTGGGAGGAGAGGGAAAAGAAAGGGAGATGTGGGTAGAGAAGGGGGAATGCTGGACTATGGGGGCACATGGCTGAAGATTCACCTAAGGCATAAGATATCCTTGAGCTGGCTCTGGTAATTATTCTGTAATAGGATTGCTCGCTGGACATGGTAGAGTAGGGTCTCTTTCTTATGTAAGTGCAGCTTTATGAGCAAAGTAGAAAAATGTTGCAATCACCACTTGCAGCCTCTATGACTTTGCGGTTTTCTTTCCTAATTAATGTGGCTGCTTATTTCTGAGGTCACCCAAATTCTTATACAGGGGTAGCTCGTTCGTTAGCCGGTGCTCAAGAAACCCAACTAGCTCAACTTCACGGAGTGTTTCAAGGAGCCTCCCAAAATGAGATTACTCCTCTTGCTTCTGTTTCATGATCCTCCAGGCTTGCCTTATATTTTGTCAGCTGAGATTTGAGCATTGCTAGCTGCGTCCAGGCTTCCTTTGCATCATCCTTGAACGCAGCCAGTCTCTGGTCCACCACCGAAACGTGGTTCATACAGTCTAAGAGTGATTGTGAGACAGATTCCGTTTGCCCAAAAATCATCGAAAACGTCCCGTCTAAGGCCTGCGCAACCAACTCAGTGAGCTGCATTGCTATCAACTCATTCAGCGTAATGCCTTGAATGGGCTATCTGCCATCTTGGATTCTCCTGCTTTTTTTTTTTTTTTTGTCTTTTTTACCTTGTTTGAAAGCCATCTCAGAAATCCATTTCATTAAATGTCTGTCTTTCTAACATTTTCCATATGATGTAGAGATAAAATAGCCTCAGTTGACTGAAATGGGGGGAAGGATTCAGCAGAGGGCCTTAGAACAAGAGTAAAATGTGGCTTCCCCTGCTTAATACATCACAAGATCCTGGAACATACATTTGAAATGAAGACAACTCTGCTCTCTAATCCAGCCCCTCTCCTTTTGTCCTCTGCAGAGAACAGAAGGGAGGGGGTTGAAGTTGGAGTGGACAGAGTAGAACAAACCTAATTAGAGCACCTTGGCTCTCTAATCCAGACCCTCCCTTCCAGTCATTTCCCTCCTCCCCCACCCCTCCCTACAAAGTTACAGGCAAAAAGAACATGCTCACTGCTTTCCCTGTTAATTAAAGGGAAAATGGTACAAACTATAACAAAATGACATAATATAAAACCAAAATGTATTAAAGTGCAAAATATTTTCACAAAAGGGCATCACATGACAAAATTGTGTTTTTGTGGTATTCAACATGTGAAGCCCCTTTTGCAAAGCATTTTACAAAAGGGACCAGTTTGTTATAAACTTTCATGTGTAGTGGATTATATGTAAAAAGTTTATGTAACTTGAACATTAACGAGCTGCTGCAATGCAAATTCATGCAAAACAGCTAATTATTTATTTATTTTATTTTTATTTTATTTAGAGTCTTTTCTGTACCGCGCTCTTCAAAATCAGCTCGGTTTACAGATAACAGTAGCTTTGTCCCGACACGGGTAACGCCCGTAATGGACTTACAGATAACAGGGTATTCAACTTGGATTAACTGGGGGAACAAAATACAAGCTTTGAGCTACAGTGTTTTACAATTCTAGTGACTATATACATGCTCTAGCTGGGGTCTGGTAGTGCTATCATGGCACTCAGGGTGCTTGTATAGTGGGCAATTTGGTGTGCGTGTCTTGGTGGGTGCTGTTATGTGGTTGTTGTGTGGAGCCATAATTCTGCAGGAAGAGGTGGTGTTTTAGTGCCTTCCTGATTGCCCGGATGTCGGGTGGGAGGGCATTCCAGTACGAGGGGGCATAGAACATGAAGGCCCTCTTTCTTGTTGCTTGCAGGCATTTTGTAATCTTGCTAAGGATACATAGGGTATTTGCTCTGGTCGATCTTCTAGCTCTATTTAGGGGGGTGGGGAGAATGAGGTCCGAGATGGACGAGGAAGTGAGTCTGTTGATGGCTTTGAAGGTCAGTAATAGAATCTTGAAGGTGATTCTACAGTAGACTGGTAGCCAGTGTAGGTGCTTCAAGATGGGTGTTATGTGATCCCTCATAGTGGCTCTGTGTAGTGTTCTGGCTGCTGCATTCATAGGCAGCTGAAGTGGGAGCAGCGTGTTTTTTGGTAGACCCTGTAGGATGGTGTTGGAGAAATCAAAGTGGGGGATGACTAAGGCCTGGTAGGTTGTCCTGAAGTCATCTGGTTCCAGAAGGGGACGTAGGTGGCGGATTGTCTGGATCTTGAAGTATACCGCCTTGAAAGTGTTGTTTATATGGGCCTTCATATCTAACTGTTGATCGAGTGTTATGCCCAAGTAGCGGAATGTGAACTTGCTTTGGAGCTCAGCACCTCTTACTTTTAGTGTTGGCAGCGGAACAAAAGACTGGTCCCTGGTGATGAATAGAGACTCTGCTTTCTTGAAATTTATCCTGAGGTTTTGGGTTTGAAGCCAGTCAGTTATGGCATCGAAGCAGTCGGTTAATGGTGAGAAATCTGGCTGGTTGGTCATGTATAGCATGTAGAGTAACACGTCATTGGCATATATAAGGCATGAGATACCGAAGGAGCGGGCGAGTGCACAGATGGGCTGCATATATATGTTGAAAAACAGGGCTGATAGCGAGGATCCCTGTGGGACTCCCTGTTTCTGCTGGAATGATTTGGAGGTCGTAGGCCCTGTCCTCACCTGTTGCCATTGATCTGAGAGATAAGATTTGCACCATCTCAAGGCCGTGTCATGGATCCCTTTCTCTGCTAGGTGCGCCAAGAGCAATTCATGGTCGATGGAGTCGAAGGCTGTGGCGATGTCCAAGAAGATTATTTTATTTATTTATTTACATTCTCTTATATACTGTGCTATTCTGCATCAGTGTGGTTACATTGAACAAACTGAAATTACATTGAACGGGGCATTATAACTTGGAGATAACTATTTTACAGGGAACATGGGCTATGGAGGGTTAAGTGGCTTGCCCAAGACCACAAGGAGCACCTGTGGGACTAGAAACCCCAGTCCTTCTGGCCCAAGGTTGCTGTCCTCTAGTGGGATTTGAACCCCTGACCTTCCAGCCTGAAGTACCTTGCCCCAACCACTAGGCCACTCCTCCACTCCTAGGGTGTATTAGGGCGTATCCTCTTTTGGTGTTGTCTATGCCAGTGGTTAGAGTGTTGAAGAGGATAGTCAGGAGTGTCTCCACGCCGTGCGCTTCTCTGAAACCATGTTGGGATGGGTCTAAGGGTGCAGTGGTGTCAATATGGTTTTGGATTTGCTGTTGGACGAGTTTCTCGATTATTTTGGACAATAGTGGGATGCTCGAGATTGGCCTGTATGATTCCACTTTCTGGGTGTCAAATTTGCAGTTTTTTAGGAGTGGTCTAATGGATGTTTGTTTTAGGCTTTGTGGGAATGCTCCCATAGCAAAGGAGAGATTGATGAATTTGGTTAAGAAAGGGCTAAATTCCTTGCGCAGTGCCTTTATCCAGAACGCCGGGCAGGGATCGTTTGGTGCTGTGGTGGTGTTGATTGCGTTGATGGTGTCATTCTGATTCCTGACAATGGGTGCAGAAAAAAGGCTAACTACAAGATGTAGGGGGGGTTTTGTAGCATGTCCTCTGACCACCTTTGTTCAACACCATGTGCGTAAAGTGACTGTTGGCCCCCACTAGGGAGACATCAAATCGTTGGTGGGCCAATAACCATGAAGCCTCCTTAATAGAACAAAACTGGTCCCCGCTAACACCCTCAAGGTTTACTCTGGTGGTTCCCATTTCCATATGAGGGGCAGGAGAGGGTCCTACTTGCTCCTGCCCCTTCACCACCATTTCGAAGAATGATGTGACCTGGCCCCTAGTGGCATCGAACATAAATGACTGGGGATCACTTTTGCTTCTTGATTGAATAGGCAACATTAGAATAATCCTGGGTGGAGGGTAAGAGAGTGGTTCTTCCTAGTTCTCTGTCCATGTTATCCCTGGCCTCCTCCCCTATTGCTCCCTACACATAGTCTGGGAAGGGAAAGCAGGGCATAGGATTTGCTGGAACAAGAAACAGAAGATTATTCATTGCTTTCTGAGACAGGTGCTACTGGTCAGTAGTCCTATTTGGCACAGTCCTCTGGCTATGCATAAAGAAGCACCTAGTGCTGCTCCCAAAATTGCTGCTCTCCAAGCAATCTCCAAGCCCTCTTAATGGAAGAACCAGTTACAGCCTTTGTTTAGCATGTTCACTTTTGCACCACTAGATGTCAGCAAAGGCCAAATAATGAGGAATTCTAGCGAGCATAGGAAAACTTTCAAAAGAAAGATACTGAAACTGTTAAGAACCTTAAAAGCAGTAAATATATTGTTAACGTCCCTTTTCTTAGATTTCTAAAAGTCATCTTTTTTTTTTAAGGTGACACTATCCCTTCTTCGCATTCCAAATTCAAAAGTATTTCATGGCGAAGACTGCTTGTGCTCACAGCACTACTAGGTAAGAGACAAGTTTAATGTTTTCTTTGCTGTTTTAGAGTTGCCTGCAGTCATGGTTTTTTTATAAGCATGAAATTATTTGATTAGCCTCCTCACTCTTCCAAATGCTGCCTCACCTTACTCTCCCTATGGGTCTCTTGTACTAAAGAGCAAAGTGATTTTGCAGTGGAGGTATAGCCTAATGGTTAGAGCTTGTGAACCAAGAGATCAGGGTTCAATTCCCACCACCACTCCTTGTCTCCTTGGGCAAGTCACTTAGCCTCTGAAAAATCCAAATTCTTAATGTCCCTGTTGATGTTAGTTGCCAAGTTTAAGTTATAATGTAAACCACTTTGACTGAAATGGTAAAGCAGTATAAAAATCCTGTTAAAAATGTGTTTTCTCATGAAAACAAAACACCTAACAGTGTTTTTACAACCTTTTGGGCATTTTGCACAAGTTTTCACATGCAGCGCGCATTTGCAAATTCACTTTGCAAAAAGAGGTTTCATGGTCACATAAATGTTTGTTTAAATTTTCCATTAATGAGCTGCAGCACTGCAAAATCATGCAAAGCTGTTCATTAATGCCAAAATATGCAAAAAACAAGAATGTGAAAAAGGCTTTGCAGGTCTGTTTTGGGGGGGGGGGGGGTGTAATTTATTTCTAAGCTAAAAAAAAAAAAAAAGCTCTTCACATAACAGACAGAATGAAGACTTAAAGGAGTTAGGGGCCTCCTAGCTTTTGTGGTTAGGGAATTTTGGTCCCCTCTCTCTCCTTAAAAGTAGCTCCCAACTTAAGGACCTTTGAGAGTCGGCTCACCCCAGTCATCCCTCCCTCCCTCCCTTCCTTCCTTTCGTCCCTTGAATACCAACTTGCCCCAAAGGATCCAGGGAGTGATGGGGACAGCAGCAATCCCCACTGTCCCAGTGGCTGCCACTTCAAAAATGGTTTCACTTGATCCCTAGTGGTAGTCTTGAGGTACTACTACTACTATTAGGGGTAAGACTTAAATAAAGGCTTGTCTTATTTGGAAGTCTGACCCGTAATGGTAGACTATCAAGACTACCTCTAGTGGTTGAGTGGCACCATTTGTGAAGAGGTAGATGCTGGGGCAGAAGCCAATGAGGGGAGGGATCGACCTACCCCAAACCTTAGAATTATTTTATGCCCCGTGTTGGGCAGGGGAAGGGACAGCAGAAACCCTTGGGCTGACCCTGGGAATCCTGAGCTAGAGCCATTGACATAAAGGGAAATGCACAAGCCTATAGAAATTAGAGGCTCTCAGGGTAAGGGGCTTCAGGAGGCTTCCCTATTAGTGCCCTTAAATCTGCCTACCACTGCCAAGCACACACAGGCTCTCCTGTTTAGATATTTCATATGTGTTGCCACAGGCAGCTACATAAGAGAATTTCATATGAAATTTAGCCAAGAGCTCATTCGCTGCTGATAGTTAAATTTTGCAAAAAATGTATGCTAACCCATGAACATTTCCATGAGCTAGTATAGAAGACCCTATATACTGTATAGTAATGGAGCTACCATTAGTAGAGCACACTGAGGCAAGTAGTACAAAGGAACCATCAGGGCATCCGTCAGTGGGCGGCATAGCATCATGACCCCTCCATGATTTTTGCACAAAGCGGCGGCTTTGTGCCGCCACTTAGGTGCTGATTTATGTCAACCTACTCTTTGTCAGTCATTATAGTGCAGCTCCCTTTGTCAATGCCACCCAGCAGGGTTACTAGCTCATGATTCCCAGGACCGGCCCAAGCATTTCTGCCATCCTAGGCAGGCCTCCCTGCTGTGCTGCCCCTCCTTCCACCCATCATCACACCGGTACCCTTCTATGATTTTTGAAAGTGGTGGTTTTGAAGCGCCGCTTCAGCACCCACAGCAGGCCATGGGTGTTGGTACCTGCAGCAGACCTTAAAGCACTCGCGTATGTTTGTGCCCTCCTGGCCTGCCGCTCCTGCCCCCCTCCGACAGGAAGTTGCATCAGGGGTGGAAAGGAGTGGTACGCAAACATACGTGAGTGCTTTAAGGTCTGCCACAGGTACCAGAGCACATGGGTTGCCAGTGCATTGACATAAAGGGAGCTGCACTATAATGACTGATGAAGAGTAGGATTGATATAAATAAGCAGAGCAGTAACCTCTTCCTTAATCAGTAAAATCTTTGACTATCTTAGATAATTACCGAGTTGGTTTAGTTGAAAGAAGACTAGAGGTCCATGAATTCCAACTTTCTTTTGAGTGCCCAACAGCTACATTTATTAATTCTGAAGAAGGAGACAACTAATTTAGTTTAATAAGGACAAGTTAGAGCAATACTGGCTCTGGAGAAAGCTGGAATCTTGGTGGACCACAATAAAGGTGTCATAATGCAGGAGCTTTCAGGTCCATCTTGTGTCATAATCCAAACTCATGTACTAGATCTGTTTTGCTTCTCCAAGAAAAGATAACCTGCCTTCAGAACGCTGGCTATAAACAAAATTCTAGAACTAAACCTGCCTTATAAAGATAAGAATATATATTGTATATTCTTTGAGAAATACATATTATTATAAACTAGTGGCTGTGACGTATATGAGATGTACTTGAAGGGAAACACTGATGTTAACACCCCCCCCCCCCCTCTGTTCTGTTAAAACCAGTCCACACACAGGCTTAAGATCCTCAAGTTGTTTTTTGTACTTTCTAAATTAAAACATAGGATCACATGCTTCAAACAAATCTACAGCCTTTACAACTTTCAGAAGGGGGTGCCAAGTTATTAGCCTGGAGAAGCGCCTCATAGACTAACCAATTTGTTGAGACATGAGCTTTTTGAGGGCAAGACAGGAGTCCACTGTCTTAATACTCTCCATCCAAAACTTTAGGCAAGAAATCTTTCGTCCAATCTACGTCTTACCATGGATATGGCATTTCTTATGTTCTTAAAAAATCTAGTCATTCCCAGTCCCAAAGCTGGAAAGCTCTGTGAATTCACAGAAATCGTCTACCTGAACTAAGCACTTAAATAATTCACTCTCCTATAACAAGCTTCTGTAGCTCTTCACTCTCTCATTGTTATAGATGCGCATTAGTTATCCTTAAAACGTCTGTACGCATAAAATTGATTTAGGGACATGTTTACTAAAGGTTAGCGTGCTTTAACTTTCTTTAATGTGCATTATCCTAGGGTAAGCATGTCCCTTAATGAGCAGTAGTTTATGGCAACACAAGTAAAGCCATTTTCTAGTCGTTTAGAAGGTTCTAACACAAATGTGTGAAATTAAAAAAAATCCAAAAATTGGGGAAAAGGGTGAAAATACAAAAAAGGAAGAGAAAATGGTTTCCTCTGCACATACCTTTTCAGTGGTACCCAGGGAATCTCCTGGAAACACTCACTCCTATCTCAAGTAGAGGCAACCCAGTACCCCTCTACAGATTCTTAAACTCCCTGAGGGGTGCATACTAAAAACAGATCTATAAGTAGCAATGCATGGAATCAGGGCAATAACATCTCTAATTTAGAGCAGGAATGTTGCAAGAATTTGCAGTAAGAAACCACAGGAATGTTACTATAGCAATCAATGATATGTGGCATAATGATGGCTTTTGCAATTTATTATCAGACAAAAAATAACTACATTTTAAAGTATTTGATTTCAATCACCATTCTGTTTCATAAGTCATTTGCTATGGTTGAGGTTTCTAATGTATATACTGTATAGATATATTTTTTCACTTTCTTTTGTAGAGAACAATTCATGGAAACATTTTGACTTGAAGAACCGTGTATGCTGTAGTGGTACCGAGAAGACATTTCAAAGTTCACAGATATATCCTCTTCTGGGTTATGGTTTATGAATGCGTTGGAGTATCAGCATGGCAAAGAAAAATGTGGGGACCCTCTGATTGGAAAGATGCTACAAAACCTGCTGCCCTTTACTACAGGAAATATTTTAACATCAGTCATCTCCTCTTCAAAACAACATCGACCCTAAGATCGACCTGGTCAAATGCACCAGTTTATGAAAAGATCTCCTCTTTTTATGTTTGTGGATGGGGAGAAAGCTTAATAAAACTGTCCCTTAGACTCTAGTGCTACGGTGTATCAACTGTTATGGGAAGGGTGGACAAGAAACCTACAGAGAGGACTTACAAAAAGGCTACCAGATACTTCAGGACTGACGAGCTCCCTCTTGCAGAAGCCCTTAAGCATAACAACACTGTCCAACTCAATAACGTTCTCCTTCCACAAATTTCTACCAAGTGATTTCCAGTTGTGTTAGCTGCGATCTTTTTTCTGTTTTCCAACTACTATAAAAGGAAAGTCATTCCTGGATAGAGGTTGATATTCAAACACACTAATGTGTTTGGTGCTGGTGTCAAACGTAGAAGTGCATTTTTTATAAATCGGGTCCACTATATGTATAATTCTGGACAAGTGATTTATTATATGCCCAGAAATATATGTCCAAAAAGGAATGGGATTTGGAATGCTCCGAGAGTGGAGCCGTCTGCACATATAATGTAGATGTGTATGCAGCAATAATCAGTTGCTCTTGGGCTAAAAAGCCGCAATCTCAATATTCATTGCTATCTGGTTAGGGCCGCTGAATATCCCCACAGACCTCATAAAAAATCCTGGGTGGTCTGTGGGCAGATCAGAGGTGGTGCTGATTGCTGCCCAGTTAGTGGCTGAATATCGCTGCCAACCAGAGGGCAATGTGCTGGCCGGTCAACCTTGATATTCAGTGCCGGACACCGGATAGGTTCTAGCACAGAATATCCAGTTCTATTTAAAGTGGCGGTGGCTAGGTTCTTTAAAGCACCGAGCCACTGCTTCTGAATATTAGCCGCAGCTATACCAGATGAAAAGCAGATAGAAGTTGGAGCGCCTCCTCTGGTTGTTCCGCAGATGCCTGTAGCTTCAGTGGTACTTCCTAAACGTGCAGAACATGTAAGCATAATTTGAAGTGTGCATGTTAAATGTTTCAAATTACATGCGGCCTGTCCCGCCGAAGATCGGTCTCATAATACATAGCAAGTACCATGGACGTATGCAATCTCTAAAGGAAAAAAGAGGACTATTGTAGTAGTTGATATGGAAGGACAGACTAGATAGGCAATGTGGTCTTTTTCTGCCATCATGTTCTATGTTTCTATGTATGGGAGTATGTGTATATTTATTTTATATAGGGAAAGAATCTCACAGATCCTTGTTGAAAGAGTTACAAAAGTACTTCAGGATCACCGCATCAATGCTAACTAGGGATTACCTGTTACAAAAGGGATTTGCAAGTAAATTTCACAATCTGCTGCAAAATCCATGGTTCATGAGATTAGTTTGTAAATATATTTTTCTGTTGTAAATGTAAGCTGCCTGTGGCACCTCTATGAGGCCCTGGGGTGGATTTCTGATGATTTGAGTATTTCTGTTGATTCTAATAGGATCTTGCTGAGGGTGGGGCACAATTCTGACAAACTATTTTCCTGCAGACCTCAGGAGTTTCACGGATTTTTGCTGAGCTCCACTCAGACTGAAATCTGAACCAAGCTTGCTAGCAAACCCTAAATTTTATTCAACATTAGCTCCCTATCTGCTTCTGCACTGAGATCAAACTGGCACCCCCTCCTACGAGGGCATTCACCCTGCAGCGCCTGCTTTCTCCCCTCTTTTCTCCCTTCACCCCCCCACCCCCCACCCATCTGCTTCCCCGATTCCAGGCTCCACTCGTTCTGCCTCGCGGCAGCTGAAACAGCCTTTCTGATTCCCTCTTACCATTTCTACATTGATAGTTAAGTGGTAACTAGGAATTAGGGATGCGCACGGGGAAAATAAATTGTTTACTTTTGGATTTTTTATCATTTTTTCCTGATTTCTGGACTTTTTCCTTTTTTTTTTCTCATGCATTCGTGTTAATAAAAACTAACAGATACAAAAACCTACGGGTTTGCAGGTTAACATCATGGTTCCTGCTAAACTACGTGGGAGTCTTCCGCTGGCACTGCTGCCGGTGGGGAGTGGTGCTGGGATACTGCATTTCCAATCATGAGGAACAGGCGGATCTGAGCCCTGCCTTCTCCTTGTCATTGGGGTGGGGTGGGGTGCTGCTGAGGTGGGGAACTCTTGTGTAACTTGGCGGGAATGTTGGTTAACATGTATGAAATCAATTTTGCATGCACTGCATTTTTTAAAGCATGCTAACAAAATGAATGCACATAAACAAATGCACGTTCCTCCTAGAACTATCTGCCTTGTCTGTGTGTCTCAGATGGGCCGCAGAGCACAGACTGTCTCATCTTCCGTGTATCTCTACAGTACTGCATATGCTGAGCAGAGCAATCAAACTTTTAATGGTCATCAAGGAGGCCTTTTACTAAAATGCGCTATGGTTTGTACATAAGGCCTGAATTTATTTATTTTTTATTTATTTATTTAACGGTCTTTTCTATACCGCCCCTTCCAGAGATCAGGGGCGGTTTACATTGAACATTAAACAGAACAATTGTATACTTCTGTATACATTTACAAGGAACATTATGCTTTACTATGTACAGGTGTACTTACAGGGAACATATTTTGAACATATTTTGAACAACATTTTGAACATATTTTGAACATTAACTATAACAGAGCTTTTCAAACTATTTACAAGTTATATACATGGAGCGCATCTTAGTTAGTTACAGTTACAGTGGTGAAATAGTCAACTGTTTGAGTGGTTCATTAGCGTGTTGTGTGGGGTTAGTGAATTTTCCTGTGTTAGTCATTTGTTCTGTCTTGGGTACAGTGTATGTGTTTCTGTGATTGTATTGGTGAAGTTCTTTGTTGGTAGGGGATTTCAAAGTGTTTTGTAAAGAGGTAGGTTTTTAATTCTTTTTTGAATTGGTGAAGGTCTTTTATCATGCGGAGTGTTAATGGTATTTCATTCCAGAGGGTGGGGGCAGCGAAGGAGAATGCCCTGTCACTTGTTGTCGCTTTAGTTTTTCTAAAATTTGTTTTTATGTTGAGGGAATGGGTTGCGTTCTGTCTGCATGATCTAGTATCTGATGGGGGGTGTATTAGGGTGGATAGTTGTGATGGGGAGATGTTGTTGATGATTTTGAATGTAGTTAGGAGGATTTTATATTTTATTCGGCTGTTTATAGGGAGCCAGTGTAAGTCTAGGAGAATTGGGGTCACATGGTCTGTTAGATTAGCTTTAGTGACCATCTTGGCGCATATGTTTTGGGCTCTTTGGAGATGGTATATGCTTTTTAATGGAAGTCCATTTAGGAGACTATTACAATAGTCGAAGTGGGGGGTTATGAGTGTATTGACTACAGATCTAAAGTCATCGGTGTTGAGTAGGGGTCTCAGATGTTGTATTGTCTTGAGTTTATAAAATATGGTTTTTACTGTGTGTTTTATGTGTGGAATCATGGAGAGTGAGTGGTCTAAGATTATTCCAAGGTATTTTACCTCCTTTTTAACAGGTATAGGTGTATTATTTATTGTGATTGTATTGGGGTATATGTGTTCAGTGTCTGATTTCCTCGTTATGAACATTGCCTCTGTTTTTTTGAGGTTAATGCTTAGGTGGTTGTCTTCAAGCCATTTAGTAGTCTCGTTCATACATTGGAGTAGGCTATCATATTTGGGATTGTTAGGGTTTATGGGGGTGGCAAGCATGATATCATCTGCGTATATGAAATGGTTAATTTTGTGCTTCTTAAATATGTTTGTAATGGGCTGGAGGTATAAATTGAAGAGGAGGGCTGAGAGGGCTGATCCTTGGGGGATGCCTTGACCTTGTGGGAAAGTTTCGGATGTGTCGTTACCTAATTGTATCCGTATTAACCTGTTTGAGATGTATGATTTGAACCATTCAAGGACTGTCCCTCCTATTTTTAGGTATTCTAGTCTGTTAATGAGGGTATTATGATTGATGCTATCGAATGCAGCAGACAGATCTATGAAGAGGAGAAGGAAGCCTTTGTTGTTGTCATTGGTGCCTCTGATGAGTAGATCTGTTAGGGCAATTAGGAGAGTTTCAACTCCGTGGAAGGGTCGGAAGCCAAATTGATGCTCATCAAGGAGTTTTTGTTCATCAATGTAGTCTTGTAATTGGAGTTGTATGGTCTTTTCTATTATTTTGGCAATTAGTGGTATGCTAGCTATTGGCCTGTAGGAGTTGGGGTCTTTTGGGTCTAGTTTATTGTTTTTTATTATGGGACGGATCGAGGAGAGCTTTAGGGCATTGGGCATGGTTCCTTGAGAGAGTGATTGGTTTACTATATGTTGGATATTTTCTGCAAGAAATTCCTTAGTATGTTTGATCCATGATACAGGGCAAGGGTCAAGCGGTGAGGTTGTGGTGTTAATCATTGTTATAATATTAAGGATGTGCTTTCTTTCAATCTTGTGAAAGGTTGTCCATTCATAATTACTGACATGTTTAGATATTGTGGTGGTTGGAGAGTAAGGTTTTACCTTTAGTTTCTCAGCAAAATGTAATGCTAAGGTTTGTACACTGATTGAGTCTTGGTTCAGTTCGGGGTTTTGTGTTTTTGTTAGTGTATTCACAATTGAGAAAAGTTCTCTTGGCCGATTGATAGCATGATTTATTAGTTTGGAGTAGTATTCCCTTTTTGACTTATTGATTGCTTCCTTGTATCTATTAAGTATGTTTATATATTTAGTTTTGTTATCGTGTGATTTTGTTTTTCTCCAAATTTTTTCTTGTTTCCGTAGTTGCTTTTTTAGCATGGCAATTTCTTTAGTGAACCATTTTTGTGATTCCTTCTTTATCTTCTGCATTGTTTGAGTGGGGGTTGCTGCTTTTTGGATAGTTTGGTTCCAGTTCTCTATTGTTTGTTCTATGTCATTTAGACTTGTGGTGAGTTTAGGTAGTATGTTGTCAAGGAATGTGTCATTATCAAAGTGGGGAAAGCGTGAGATATGTGATATTGTGTTTGTGGACTGTGATGTTGTTTGTGCTAATAGGTGGAATGTTATCAAATGGTGGTCAGACCATGGTACTTCCCTAGCTATCGGGGAAGAATGGAGTTTATGTAGGTTAAAGGGGGTAGGGAGGAAAACAAGATCAAGTGAGTTCCCTTTATTATGTGTGGGGGTATGGACTATCTGGTTAAATCCTATGTGGGACATTGAGTCAATGAAGTTGTCTTTTTGGGATTGGTTCAGAGATGGGAGGTTAAGGTCACCTAAGATTATGAGGGGTTTTCTCTGAGATGTTGTGCATGCGAGTTCAAGGATGGGGGAGAGATTTTTGTGATCAGCTGATGGGGGTCTATAGATTAAGGAGAATGCTAGTGTTCTGTTTTCAATGTTTATTATGTCCATTCCTTCGACATTGTTTGAGTTCGTTAGGGTGTATTGTAGGTTTTTTTTAGTGAGGATGAGTGCACCACCTCCTCTTTTTGTGTCACGGTGGCAGTTGAATACATCATATTGTGATGTGTGAAGTTGGTTTAATAATATTGTGTCTGTAGGTGTTAGCCATGTTTCAGTGATGAAAATGATGTCAGGTTGTTCGTCTCTTATTATGTCATTTACTATTGGTATTTTGTTCCGAATAGAGCGAATGTTTATTAAGATCAATTTTAGTTTGGTGTCCGTGCAAGTAGAGGATATTTTGTAGTCATGGTTTTTACAGTTTATTTGGATTACTCTAGGAGGATGTCTGTGGGAACTATTTGGTGGCGGGTTGTATGAGTGATGGTGTAGCGGAGAGCGTGTTAGATTGCGGTTGGGGTTGTGGATGATGGGGATGCTATTACAAGGGGGTTGTTGAATTTATATGTGTATATTAGTTGCAGAAGGAGGGCTATTAGAAGGAGAGTGGTTGGTAGTGACTTTATTTTTAGGTAGGCCATTATGTTTTGTATTTTGTTTTGTAAGAGATAAGTGTTTCTGGCGGGCTATGCAAGAGGGCTTGAGTGTGGTTGTGTTGAGTTGTACGTGATTAAGATAGAACAGCAAAGTATCAGTTAGAAGAGTTAGAACAGTAAGTTACTTTTGGCTGGCTGTTTGTCACAATTGTATAAGATTGTTACAATGTATCAGCTATTTGTAACAGCAGTGCAATGATTTGTAAGTGTAGCTTTATGAGAGTATTGCTGACTACAATAATGCCATGGGTAGTAACTATTACAGGCTAGTTACTAACATCCTTATAACAGTACTAGTTATGAATAACATGAACATTTACATATACTAAGTGCAAAGCCTCTGTGTTAACTGTGGGAGGCATGGGCAGCTATTGCGTGGTGCTGTACCCCAACGTGGGCACTATTATCACCAGTGGACCTATTGAAATGGAGGTTGTTGCACCTGCACTAATTGCAACCTTGACAGTCAGTGGACAGTGTTTACCCCCCCCCCCCCCTCGGCTGACTGCAATGCACTCACTTTGCCCACTCTCTGCCCCTAACCCACCCCTTCACCCCTCCTACGGGCGAGTCACAGTGTCTGCTCCTGTGCTAACAGTCACTGCACACTTAAACCCATGCCAACTGCATAGTCCACTTTAGATAAAGGCCCCCTAAATGTGCTCTGGAAATTACAGGAGTTACCTCCCTCATTCTGAGAGGAAATGTGCTGGTTAGATTATAAACATGGGAATTAGAACTACTGGGGTCACTATTTAAGCAACATTGGTTTTAAAAGTCCTCCCCAGCACATTGGATAACTCAAAGTCCGGCCAAATTTAAACAGTTAAGAACTAGTCAGGTAGCACCAATATTCAGTGCTATGCAGTTAAATTTAAGTGGTTAAGTCAGACCAAGCAAACAGCAGGGCTTTAGCTTTCACTGGCTGTATTCAGCAACAGCCATTTAAATGTCAGCCCCACTGAGGTCTTGTCCGGATTTCTGGCTTGGAGTCAGTGTGATCTTCGGAAGCTCACTCGAGAAATTGTCGTAATGCAAAGAAAGCATGTCTCCTGGTCCTTGGGAGCTGCTTGTGTGCCCGTGAAGTACGTTGAAAGCACTTTGAGAGTCTCTTTGGATAAAAGGAACTGTTTTAGCTGCTTTTTATTAGAACCATCACTGCAGTTTGGCTGCACTGAAAGCCTGAAGATCCCTGGACAGATAGGTTCCGACTCTGATTTGGACAGGTGAGATTAAGAGATCTGTGCGTGAGCCGGCAAGTTTATGTACAAGATTTTTCTTAAGAATTATTTGGTATGTACTTATGTACTATTGTCCTCTGTTACAAAAGTATGATGTTATACATTTTCAGTAAGTAATACTTTACTTTCACCTTATTGTATTGGATACAAAATAAAGGAATTTGGATTTACGCTCTGCAGCCATTTTCTTTTCATCATATTGCCTCAGGAGCATCATAACTCTGTTACCCACATTTCAGTAACTCTTCATAGTACAGTCATTTCATCATTAAGGTGATAAACATAACTGGATATGGTTACTGTCTCCAATGATGTAATAACTGAGATATCCCCACCCTTCCCCATATAATGCACATCAGGTTATGTCGCAACACAGTTTGCCTTAGCTCCAGGAACTAGAACAATGTGCTAAATATTTGGTCAGATCCGTTTACGATGCAAATGTTACTGTGTCTAGTGGAGAAGCTCAAACTACAGTGGCCCATCCCGAAGAGTGAGATGTAACTCCCCAGGGAGTGAGACTGAAGCCCAGTGCGTGAGGTTTTTCTCACAGCGCATTCGTGGTATACATTTGGAAAGATCTGCATGTTGAATTGCATTGCAAATGAAAGAGGTAGCATAAAATGATATTTGTAAGTTAAAATGAAACCAAGGAGATCTAGTTTTCCAATCCCTCCCTTCATAAACCCTCTCCAGTACCAGGCATATTACAAAGTAATACAAAAGCCTACAAACGTTGCTCAGGAAAGAACAAATCTACAAAATTTTCTATCAAATAGCATACGACTTGTTCCTCATGATATGTTGTTTATTTCTTATGCTGCCCTTGCGATTTGTTATATATCGGTCGGACCACCCGCCCTGTGAAGGTTCGACTAGCTGAACATGCTTCCCACATTAGGATGGCTGTTCGCTCAGCCCCGATTGTGGATCATTGTCTATCAAACCAGCATGATTTTGCTAGTTTGCATTGGTGGGTGATTGACCATGTACTGCATGACCCTCGGGGTTGGGGGCTATCGTGTGACATGATTTCAATGGGCTGAGCAGAGGTGGATATACAATTCGAACACTGTGAGCCCTCAAGGTCTGAACTTGGAGATTGATTGGCAAAGTTTGTTCTGACAACATCCAATCATGGTGAGGGTTTCCCCTTTCAATGGGATCATCATTTCCTGATTGACAGTTCCTCTTGGATGATGTCATTCATCAGTCAGCTGTTTGAATTGGTGGTGGTTATTTAAACTGCGGCATTTCTGATCGGATCTGCCCTTTACCAGTGTCCTGTACCACCGGCTGACTCACTGGTCAACACAATTTTTGTCACAGACCCACTCTGACCTGTTTCATATGTAATTTTTCCCATTGTTTACAAATATGGTATCAGAATTTTTCTATCACCCTTACTTCAGGAGATATCATCTAGTAAAGTGTGTACATTACTGTAAATTAGCCGTTACAGTAAACAAAGGTTGAATATGAAAAATTCCATCATAATTATTATTGTATGTTGTCAACCAAAAATGCTGAGTCATGTAGTTATAATATAATTAATTAACCGGGCCCCTTGCCTACTGGTCCGGCTGATACAAGCAGAAAATGCTGAGTCATGTATTGGTATGCTTTCTGTCGCCGTCAGCAATTGTGGTTTGTATTGTTTGAAAAAAACAGAATCTGAATGGAAGTGAGTTTGCGTCAATCTATTTCATAAACAGCAGTTGGTTAATAAATATTAACGGTTATCGCTTGTAGATGTTTAACAATGCCTTGAAAGTGTGTTAATCGTCCAGCTTAATTTTGCTACATTTGCGGTGAGATTACTTTTAAGAAGCAGAGAAGACATTTTACTGTGCTTGTTAAGACATGTTATACGCTGTACTTTGGATGTCAAGTCGGTGACCAGGACAAAAATTGGGCACCTCACGTCTGCTGTATTACCTGTGTCAGACTCTTAACAGGTTGGGTAAAGGGTGTTCGACACATGAATTTTGCTGTTCCAATGATCTGAAGGGAACCAAGAGATCACTTGACATATTGCTACTTTTGCCTTACAGACATTGCAGGCATTACTTCAAAATCAAAACACACTGTAAATTACCCAAATTTACCATCTGCCATGAGGCCTGAGCCTCATTGTCAAGAATTGCCGGTGCCAAATCCTCCAGAAAATCTTACAGTGAATGAGGATGAAGAAGAAGAAGAACCAATGAATGCTGATGATGTTGACGATGATGGCGATGTTGTAATGCAGGATCCAAGCTTTGAGGCATCCGGTTCCTCTTCTGAACCACATTTACTGGACCAAGGCGATTTGAATGATCTCGTCAGAGATTTGAATCTTTCAAAGCGACAAGCAGAACTGTTAGGGTCATGATTGAAAGGCTGGAATCTTCTTCAGAAAGAAACCAAAGTGTGCACTTTTAGAAATAGGCATACCGAGTTTGTGGTTTACTTTTCCTTTGAAGATGGAATTGCTTTTTGTTGTGAAGTTAAATCCCTGATGGAAACACTTTGTCCGGATTATAGAACAGAGGATTGGCGACTATTTGTTGATTCTTCTAAATATAGCCTAAAAGCTGTGCTTATCCACAATGGAAATATTTTACCATCAGTTCCAGTAGCTCATGCCGCCAATATGAAAGAAACTTAAAGCAGTATGCATCTCCTGCTAACAAATATCAAGTATGAAGAACACAAGTGGAATATTTGTGGCGATCTAAAAGTAATTGCCCTCTTGCCTGGACAACAGCTTGGTTGGGCAGTCTTCCAAGCGATAGTCACACCGCATTTTGACTATGCGAATATCATCCTTCATGGCCTCCCCAAGAATACACTAAATCCACTTCAACTGGCGATGAACGCGGCAGCCCGCATCTTATCTGGAGCTTCTATAAGAGATCATATAACACCAATACTGATCGATCTGCACTGGCTTCCGATAAACTTCAGAATAACATACAAAACCCTCCTCATCACATTCAAAGCTATTAATAAATTATCTCCTGCATCGATCTCAAATCTCATCACCCTGACACCAAACAACAGACCCAGGAGACTAGTAGCAGAAAACACACTAGTTACTCCTAGTATCTCCACAAAACGGACACAACAAACTACTAACAGAGCTTTTGTGTCCTATGCTCCCAAGTGCTGGAACAATCTACCTCCAAACATCAGATCAATCAGGGATATCACCCAATTTAGAAAGTCCATCAAGCACTATTTATTCACTTTGCACTTCAGGCTATCATACACACAATAGAACCGGCTATCGCCCACTCAGATAACTCCTACACATAACAGCAATCCAGAACAAAGGATCAAAATGTGAAAACACTGTATTCTTGTATTCTGTATTCTTGTCAAATTCGAATCTTGATGTAACCTATTCAATGTATATATAATTATGCATAATTATGTAGATAGTTATCCCCAGTTCACACCCAGTTTATCTTCCCTGTTATCTGTAAACCTAGATCAGTCATGTATTGGCAGGTATATTGTTGTTTCAATGTAAACCGCACTGATGATGAATAGTGCGGTATATAAAAAATGTTAAATAAAATAAATAAATAAATAAATTGTTGCTTTCTGTGTGAGCAGGGACAAGAAAAATCATTACATCCGGAAACAGTGGCCAAAGAGAACATCACTAGTCCCAGGCCAGAAAAATGTTGCACATGACCCACTTATGGAGCCAAATAAAGTATATCTACCTCCACTCCATATAAAGTTGGGTCTTATGAAGAACTTTGTAAAAGCCAATGGATAGAAGTGGACTTGGATTTGCATATCTAAGAGAGACATTTCCACGAATCAGTGAGGTGAAGATCAAAGAAGGGATCTTTGTAGGACCTGATATTAAAAAACTGATGAAAGATGAAAACTTTGACGGTCAGTTGAATGAAACTGAAAGAGCTGGATGGGAGTCCTTTAAGACTGTTTGCCGCGACTTCTTGGGAAATAACAAGGCAGACAACTATGCAGAATCAGTGGATACTCTACTGAAATCTTAGCAGAAACTGGGATGTAACATGTCTTTGAAAATGCACTTCTTGCATTCACACCTGGATTTTTTTCCTGCAAATCTAGGAACAGTCAGCGATGAACACGGGGAAAGGTTTCATCAGGACATTTCGGTAATGGAAAATAGGTACCAGGGCAAGTGGAGCTCCAGTATGCTTGCAGACTATTGTTGGACCCTTAAGAGGGATGTTCTTGAGGCGCAATACAGCAGAAAATCATATACAACTACTTTTTAGGAGACATTACGTTACAATATACATCTATATACATCTAATGTAAATATGAGCAACATAGTCTAAATTTAAACTACATGTCACTCAAAAACGTACATATCCGAGTTCGTAACCAAAAACAGTACTAGAATCAGCCATTTTCATTTCTGTGACAGAAAATCTTTTGGATTTTGTTTACCAGTTTATCAATCCCATACACCTGAAGCAGAGCATCACTGCTCAAAACATGCATGTCGTGGATTGGGAAACGTTGGAGGATAGCCAGGCGACTTAGTACTGGTCAGACAAAAAGGTTTTCAGCTAAGTCTGCATATTTCTTTGTTTGAAGAATTTTGTAAAACATTTGTGGAGGAACACTTTAATGATTAAAATGGATGTTCAGTTCATTCAGGAGTAAAGGGTATTTTCTCTCCTGATGGTGCATTTGACAAAAATATTCAAAAATATCCAAAAACTTTAGCTGATCTTTTGTTTCCACAATTTATAAGGGGTTATCCTTAATTTTTTTATTGATTGTGTTGGGTTTAATCCCACGGGACTGTTTGCTATATATAAATGTGTGTGACTTGTCATGTCTGTAGCCGCTAGAAGACTGACCTAGTTAAGAACCTCAGGCCTACTTGAAGCTATGCATGACTACTTAACAGATACTCCGTGCACAGGAGAGAAACCTATTTGGAGAAAAGGTTAAAGAGACCGTGGCTATTTATAAAGGAGAACTACTCCATCATACAGTCTTTTGTGGTGGCCAATATTGAATAACAGCAACCTTCTTTACAAAAAGACCATTCTAACTGAAGACCATACTGTCAGTATTTATTTTATTTATTTATTTATTTAACATTTGCTTCTATACCGCGCTATTAAAATCAGCGCGGTGTACATCAAACAGAAAACAGTACAGAAAATACCAGTCCTAGCCATATGGTTATAACAGACCTTAATTACAAAGACCACATCAACAATGCACTCAAATAACAAGAGAAAATAAGACTCAAAATCTAACCAGACTAATGCAAAACCTGGGCCTAGTTTTTGACTACAAAGATTTAAGCAATGTCCCAGTGGACATAAGAACTGGAAGCACATAACAACGGACAAATGGATTCTGTTATAAAATGTGGATATAAATTTTGCCTCAACTAACTGCCGCCCAGTTAGAGTCTTCTTTTCAACCTTCTCCAGCCTACCAATATTCACCAGGAGATCCAATCTCTACTGGTTGCAAATGCCCTAGAAGGTTCTGCACAATAAAATAAATCAAGGCTCATACTCCAAATACTTCCTGATTCCCAAGAAACCTGAAGTGATATGCCCAATATTAGATCTTTGAGCTTTAAATAGATTCCTTGTGGAAAGGAAATTCAAAACAAACTCTTTGGTCTCTGTTCTACCTCTTCTGCAAAAGGTACATTGGCTAGCTCTCTAGATTTAAAAGATGCTTGCACACATATTTCAATCAATACAAAACTCAAAAATTTCTTGCACTTTCAGTTTCTCACTCATCGTTTAAGTACAAAGTTCTCCCATTCCGACTTTCTTCTGCTCCTTGAGTTTCCACAAAATGTATGGCAGGTGTAGCAGCTCCGTGAGGCATCTAGGAATTTTCATATTTGCGTATTTGGAGAACTGGTTGCTATCAGGAGAAATGAAGAGCAAAGTGTTGTCCTCTCTACAGATCTCAAGGTAAATCTTGGGGTTTGTCATCAACATCACAAAATCAGCTCTAGTCCTACAGTTTATACAAGAGCATAGTCACACACTATTAACCAAAGCATTCCTTCCAATGCAGAGGGCAAAAGTCATAATCGAGTTGGTCAACAATTTATCATCTCATCAGATGACCTCAGTATACGTAGTTTCTTTAGAATGACTGCAAATGAGGGAAGAACACTACTACTATTACTATTACTGAACATTTGTATAACAATGCATGACATACGCAGAGCTGCACAGACACATGTAAAAGACAATCCCTGCTCATCAGAGCTTACAATCTAGTCCAATCTTCCAGCTTTTGTAGATCTTTCCTCATGTTATCCACTCTCTCAGGGGAGTCCACTCTGTTGCAAATTTTCGTGTCATCTGCAAAAAGACAGACTTTTCCATTCAGTCGTTCAGCAATATCACTCACAAATACATTGAACAGTACTGGTCCCAGGACTGATCCCTGGGGTATGCCACTAATCACCTTCCTTTCATCCGAGTGAGTTCCATTTACCATCAACTTCTGTCTGTCAGTCAACCAATTTCTGATCCAGTTCACCACCTTGGGACCCACCCCCAGGCTATTCAATTTATTGATAAGCCTCCTATGAGGAACAGTATCAAAGGCTTTGCTGAAATCTAAGTAGATCATATCCATTGCATGCCCTTGATCTAGTTCTCTGGTCACCCAGTCAAAAAACTCAATCAGATTTATTTGGCATGATCGTCCTTTGATAAAACCATGTTGCCTTTGATCATGCAACCTGTTGGTTTCGAGAAAGTCCACTATTCTCTCTTTCAGGAGCACCTCCATTACTTTTCCCACCACCGTGGTAAGGCTTACTGGCCTGTAATTTGTCACTTCTTCCCTATTACGACTTTTGTGAAGAGATGCCACATCAGCCCTTCTCCAGTCCTGTGGAACTTCTCCCGTCTCCAAGGATCTATTGAAAACATCCTTTAAAGGCCCTGCAAGAACCTCTCTGAGCTCTTTCAGTATCCTGGGATGTATCCCATCCAATCCCAATTCAAAAAAGCATGGGACAAACACAGAGGATCTCTGAAGGGAAAAAGGGGACTGTTGTAGTGGTTGATATGGAAGGGCAGACTAAATAAGCCATGAGGTCTTTTTCTGCTGTCATATTTCTATGTTTCTATGGCCTTGTCCACTTTCAGTTTTGCAAGCTGTTCAAACACATCATCTTCTGTGAATGGTGTAATATCTACTCCATTCCCATTTGTATATTTGTCAATCACAGGTGGTCCTTCTCCAGGATTTTCTTTAGTAAGATTTTCTTCTCTTAGAGTAGCTGGGTTTAAAAAAGGTTGGATTTCCTATGATACCATCTCTGTCCCCGATTGAAGTATTTAAAAAATATGTGCAGGAAGTTTTAAATGTTTCATCTGAATTAATTCCCCCAGTATTTCCTACCTCAGGGTAAAAAGGAAGGAAAGTTAGTTGAGGGTGCTATAGATATGGATGTTCTGGATGTTTCTGCTCTTTTGCAGTCACCTAAGGAAGCTGATTTAACTGTCTCCACAATGTTAGTGACTTTTGCGATTTCATCAGATAGAGACTCGTATTAAAATTATATTTTAAGAAACATTCAATGCTATTTATGGGGAAGAGGGTTGTGATGTTCCCTGACGTCTCAAGGGAGACTCAGAAATGGCGGAGGGCTTTTTTGTTGCTGAGACCAGGTGCGGTTCAGATTGGTGCTTCATTTATATTGAGATTTCCATGTAAATGTATTATTTCTTTTAAGGATAGGAAGTATGTATTTTTTCAGCCTGAAGAGTTATCATTGTTTATTAGTTCTCGGATTGTGACTTCTCCTCAGTGATTGTTCTAATCATATTGGTATATCTCTGTCCCACGCCTCTGTCTTTATTCCCGATTAATTTTCCTTTTGGATCAAGGATCCACTTATCCTTGTATCTTGTTTTCCTGGCTGACCCCCCCCCCCCCCCCCATTATTGCGGGCTAACTATGCCCTTGTATGTATGATTCCTACGATTTTTTTTCTTTGTACTGATTGTTTACTTTGCAAGTTGTTGTTTTCTGTACAAGCGATTTTGCTTGATTGTTATTGTAAAATTCTATTAAAAAAAAAAAAAAGGTTGGACAAGTTCCTGGAGGTAAGTTCCATAAACCATTGTTAAAGAGGACCCAGGTAATCCACTGCTTATCCCGGGACAAGCACTGTGGAACCTGCATGCCTTTTTGGGAACCTGACAGGTACATGTGACCTGAATTGGCTACTGTTGGATACTGGGCTTGATGGATCTTGGTCTGACCCAGTATGGTATTTCTTATGTTCTTATGTTTTCAGTCAACAGTGGTAACTAAACTTCCAGTAAACCACTGCATTAAACAATAGTGCAACTTACTGCTTCAGGGCCTAAGTCTGCCCTGTTGCTTCTCTCTACAGTATTCTATCTGTGTTTGTCACCTTTCCTTGCTCTCACCGTCTCCTTCTTGTCAAAGGAGGTGGCCCAGCTCTTTCCAGCTTTGACATGCACTCTTCATTGTAGTTAGACATAAAAAGCAGTGATTTCATATTCCCCAACTGAAGTAGCTTTCTAGGGAGACGAGCTGCCTCCTTCATGTTACATCCTACCTGGACCAACGTAATGCCTGCCTCCTCCTTCTGGGCCAATGTGATTCCTCAGTGATGTCATTTCCTGCTTCAAGGTCCACGACGCTGATCACCACAACACATCCCATGCCCAGCTTATTCTACAAGGGATCTGTTCTCCACTCAGACAAGAAGAGTGGCCAGAGCAGGATATGTGTGCACACTCCACCCTCCGATAACAGACAGAGCCAACTTGCCCACCATTAATATATATACACACACACACACACACAAGGTGTGTGCAGCAAGCTTCAATCAATTGTGTGACATTTTCCATAGACAAAGAGAATTATTGGAAGGGGTGAAACTCAGAGGTAACACAAGGAAACATTTCTTTACCAAGAGACTAGGACAGAGGTTCTCAGCCCAGTCCCTGTCCACAGCCACTTGGGTTTTCAGGATATTCACAATGGGCTCGATTCTGTCCTACGAAAAGCGGGGATGGAAGTCACAATGGGACGTTCATCCACACTATTCATGCCTTCCTCGCCGGCATCTAACCTCCCCGCCAGTTATATGGGGAGCTTAGATGGGGGTGGGGAAGGGGCAGATCGGGGGAAGAGTTAGGGCAGGCAGTGGGCGGTCGCTGGCCCTAGATGTCCAGGGCCGATTCTAATGTTGGCTCTGTAATCCAGGGTCGGTGACTTGTGCGGGGAAGTTATTCCACCTCCAGTAGGCCTGGGGCATGGATGGGGCAGTTGGAGCCTGAGGACATTCCCCGCAGTCTGACCCTGGCCTTAGGAGGCCGGATTGGGGGTCGGGCTGCGGGGAAAGCCTTTGTTCAGCTGGCGCCGGGATTGCGGCTTTACAATGGAGCCGCGGTGCCATGGGAACTGGATGCCATGGCACCGCGGTTCCATTGTAAAGCCCTGACTGAGTTAGTCGGGGTTTCCCTGTACATGCAGGCTGGACCGAATCGCAGTCTGGCCTGTATGTACAGGGCTGTTCACGATTCTGGTCCCGCAGGGCTAGATGTGCCCCGCGGGACCAGAATCATGACCCCCTCTGTATGTCTGGTTCAAACCAGACATATAGAGGGGCTGTAGATCTAGGATAGAAAGAGTCTGAATAGATATGCATGAGATTAATTTGCATACAAGGGAGGCAATGCATGTCAATCTCTCACATTGATATTCATTTTGGCTGGGTGTCCTGAGGACCACTGGATAAATTTCTTCCTGGAATAGAACACCAGTAGAAGCGAGACTAGAATTCAAGCATATGAGAGACATCAAGAGAGAGACAATGGGCGGCAGTAAAGGCAAAGCAAGGAGAAGAACTGGAGAAGAACTATGGTCTATGGTGAGCCAGTAAGTAGGGCAACTGGGCAGACTGGCTGAGTTATGAGGTCTTTATCTGTTACTAATTACTTTTACTACATCTGGCTGTTCTGTAACTTACAGGTTAAGATCTACCCAATTTACAGTTTCAAAATACTTTTTATTCATTCATTATTGGGGAGGCCAGATTTTGAAGGGATTTAGCCAGGCAACGTAATTACCCAGCTAGGTTGCTCTGCTTGAAAACATCTTCTTACTGGTGCAAAAAGTACTTTTAGACTTTCACTGCTGCTACTAAAAATATCTCTAGTGCTACAAAATCTACATAGTGCTGTGCAAATGTAAGAACAGTTTTTACAGCATTGCCCCTTCTCAAAAAAGGCATTTTTATGGAAATGATAGATTGCTGACAGCATGATGATTTGAGAAGGTAATGTGGATATCCTGCAAGATTTTATAAACAGGATTAAATACTAAAGACGGGACTGATATTCAGTGGTAGCAGCTAGGCTATTTAAAGCACCTAGCCACTGCCCCTTTAATTGAACTCAGATATTCAATACCGAAACTTATCCGGCATCTGGTGCTAAATATCTGGGTTTGCCGGTCTACAAACCCAGATATTCAAGAAAAGGGGACGGCTACTTCTGCAATTGTAAGTATTTACTTCTGGGAATTTTTCTAAATCTTGGGGAAATGAAATTCTTTAGATTAAAGCTGATTAATCTATGAACCCAGTATATTTGTTAAATCAGTCAGGGCCTAGTAGCAGCAAAGAGCTTTCAGTTTAAATTTAAAACACAGAAGAGAACTTTCTGGTTAAATTTAGAATCCAAGACTCCCTCTATCCAAGCAAGGGCTGTGGGACTCCCTCTGGAAATTGTGTAGCAGCCAGTTTTTAATAAGAGGATTGTGGAAAATTGCAAGAGGCTCTTGATAAATTGGAAGACTGGGCATCCAAATGGCAGATGAAATTTAATGTGGACAAGTGCAAAGTTATGCACCTAGGAAAGAACAACCCAAACTATGGTTACATAATGCAAGGTTCCATATTAGGAACCGCCATCCAGGAAAAAGATTTAGGCGTGATCATTGATAACATGTTAAAACCCTCCGCCCAGTGTGCAGCGGCGGCCAAGAGAGCAAATAGAATGTTAGGTATCATAAGGAAAGGAATGGAAAATAAAACAAAGGATATTATAATGCCTCTGTATCATTCCATGGTGTGACCGCACCTTGAATATTGTGTGCAATTCTGGTCGCCGTAACCTAAAAAGGATATAGCATTATTAGAAAATGTACAGTGAAGAGCGACCAAAATAGCAAAGGGGATGGAAGGATACCCCTATGAAGAGAGGCTATAAAGGTTAGGGCATTCAACCTGGAAAAGAGACGGCTGAGGGGAGATATGATAGAGGTCTATAAATTAATGAATGGAGTGGAACAGGTAAATGTAGATTGATTGTTTAGGTCATCAGAATATAGAAAGACTAGGGGACATGCAATGAAACTACAGGGTAACCTATTCAAGACTAATAAGAGAAAATATTTTTTCACTCAACGTGTAATCAAACTCTGGAATTTGTTACTGGAGGATGTAGTAAAAGCTGTTAGTGTAGCTGGGTTTAAAAAAGGTTTGGACAAGTTCCTGGAGGAAAAGTCCATATACCATTATTAAAAGGGACCCAGAATATCACTGCTTGACCCAATACAAGCATTGAGGAACCTGTGTCTTTTGGGGAAACTGCTAGGTAATTATGACCTAGATTGGCCACTGTTGGAAATAGGATACTGGGCTTGCTGGACCTTGGTCTGACCCAGTATGGCATATCTTATGTTCTTATCCATTAGGACAGCTATGCAGATGATCTAACTGAGTAAGTTATCCAGTTAGCAGCTGGATATTGCCATTAACCAGATAGCGATCGACTCTGCCCACAGATCACCCCGGTTTTAGCTGGTCATTTTTTATGCAGTCTGTGGGGATATTCGGTAGCCCTAAGTGGGAACAGTGCTTTTTAGCAGATTATAATCTAATTAGTAGCCTTGCTAAATAGCTAAAAGACTTTGAATATTGGTCCCATTAATTTAAAATTCCAGGTTACACACAGCTCATATAGGATCCCTTGTTTGGACAGTCTCATTCAAAAGGGTCCTGTTGGTTTTACTACCACTTTGTACCAGAAACCAACAGTATGCCACACTATGAGAGTTTCCATACAAGATCCCTCAAAAATTACTACTTATAATTTTCACAGTGCTAGAAGGCATATGCAGCTCCATCCATATAGATGGTGTATCAATATTCAATATTGATAGTGTACATCACACTATAATGCTTAATAACCTAAAACAAATAGGTATAAATGCCACGGTACACAAATGGTTCACTTCATATCTACATAATAGAACGCAAAATGTAAAAATAGCTAATCAGACATCCAACACATATAAACAAGAAATTGGTCTCCCACAAGGCTCAGCTCTATCAGCCCTCCTATTTAACATATATATAAAACCAGTTTGTGACATTTTCAAAAAATTCGGTGTACTCTATCATCTATACGCAGATGATATTATGTTATACATTTCATTCACCATCCCTGATGTACCGATAAAACTCTTAACAGATTGTCTTAACGAAATTGCAACCTGGCTAAAAGCGAAAAACCTCCACATAAACCATTCAAAAACAGAGGTATTAATTGTAACAAAAAACCATTCATATGTCCCTCCAACCCACATAACAATACAAAACCATGACATCACAATAAAAAACGAAATAAGATACCTAGGAATCATTTTAGATACACACCTTACGATGAACACCCACATTAGAAACATTATAAAGAAAATCTACTTCAAACTCAAAATACTCAAGCAACTACGCCCCTTAGTTCACTTACAAGATTTCATTAACATAATACAGGCAACCATAACCCCACACTTTGATTTTTCCAACCTAATTCTCTTAGGTATAACGAAACAAAACATTAAAAGAATACAACTAGCACAGAACGCAGCAGCTAGAATTGTAATGAAAGCACACTCATTCCAGCATATTACTCCAATATTAGCAACCCTGCATTGGCTCCTAATACAAAGCAGGATAATATATAAGACCACAATAACCACATTTAAAGCTCTCAATGGCATGGCTCCAATCCCATTAAGCAATCTTATAAGCAAGGAATCTCAAAAAGTCACTCACAGAAAAGGACACTCAAATAAATTAAGGACTCCAAATGATTTTATAAAAGCAACCAAACTAACTAATAACAGAGCCTTCTCACATGCGGCCCCCTTCATTTGGAACTCCATCCCAGAGGACCTAAGATCCACAACAGAAATTATAGAATTCCGCAAAAAACTGAAAACCTACCTCTTTACCATGCACTACAACAACATTGATAATACACTAATCATCCCAGAAAAAGGCTAAATAACACCCAACTGAGTAAAGCTAAACCTCATAATTAACAGATTTGCACCCTCTTGTAAATAACCATGATTTAAATCTAAGGAACCTACAAACCTGTATCTGTACATAGTTCATAAATTGTTCTTGTTCTGTTATGTATTTAACCATTACATTGTTCTGTTATGCATTTAACCATTCACCGTTCTGTTACGTATTTAACTATTACATTGTTTACTGTCAAAAATTGTTCCATGTAAAACAAGCCCTGCTTTGTTGACTGTTGTTCAATTGTGAGCCACATCTGAACTCTGGAAGATGCGGGATATAAATGATTGTTAAATAAATAAAATAAATAAATAAATAAATGTAAGACACAGTCCCTGCTCATCAGAGCTTACAATCTAATCAAGACAAAGAACATCACAAAACTGGGGACTAGAGTCTGGTAAGATACACATAAGTGGTGAACAGGAGAGTGAGGAGCATGAGGATCCAAAAGCACCCGGTTTTTATGTTTAAAGAGATTATGCACATAGGAGAAAAGATTTTGAAAAGAATTCAACCGATTCGAAGAAAACGTTTAGAGACAGAGTCTATCCTGATAGATGCATTCGAAAAGGATATGTTGGTGCAAAGACAGGGACGATCTTACTGTTGCATATTTGTCCAAAGACATTTGAAAGATAATGAAACAAGAATGGTACACTGCAGACTTTTGAATTGTCTGAGAAAAGAAAAGTTACTGTAGCCTCTAAGAGAAGATGCAGTCAGAGAGAAACTGCTTCCATCAGCTTTGCCTATACTGGCTAGCAACATTGCAATTAAGGGACATGATAAACGTGGAAAATCCTCAGTGCGTGAGGTTTGTGTGTTCGGAGGTGAAGAGTCACTTTGTCCATCCACACACACAGTGCACAGATGATTTCAAAAAAACTGCTCTAGTTATTAGGCCGAGTACAAAGATTCATAGGAATACAATATCAACTCACGGTTAAATTTGGATTTCATTACAGTGGGTTCCATTAGTACAATTTTTTGGACAAGAGCAGGACTCACTTTGGCTCGTTAAGCTGTATTTCTTTGCTCCTTATTATGCTTGCTATCTCTTATGCAGTTCTGTTTCTTTGATTCATTTATAGTACTAATATCAGTCTTTATGGTGGTGCACACGATAAGGCTCATCGGAATTTAGCAAAGCCCATTCTAAAACACGAATAAAGACATGCAGAAACGCACGTGGATTCATAGGCATGTGTAATGGGAGGAGCTGTTTTACGTGAGAAAAATTGACGGAGGAAACCTGGCTAATTCCTCCTATAAGGGCTAGCCAAAATTAGCACTTTTTAAAAACTTTCAGGTGTAAATCCTGATGTAACATTTTAACATAAAAGCATATTGCCAATAGGACGACCAGCACCCTGTACAGCCCGGCAGAATCGGGCCATGCAAAGGTACACCCCCATTCTGATCCAATGGCTCCCACGGGATCAGAATCGGGTCTAGTGCCTAAACGTGCAGGTCGGAACCTGATTCTGTCCAGCTGTACATCCCGGTGACTACCCAGCTAATTCAACTGGGCACGTGAATGGAGCCGCAGTGAATTCACAAGCAGTGATTGCCAGCCGCACCAGAGTGACTCCCATTCCCCACAGCCTGACGTCCGATCTGGCCTTCCAAGGCCTGGGTCGGGCTGCGGGGAACCTCTTGAGCCCCTTCACCACGATCCTCCGCTGTCCAGTCAGACATTGCACCTTCGAAGTTGAATAGGTCCCACATCTAGCCTGAAGGCTCTGGACGTATAGGGCCGACCTCAGAATTGGCCCTGTACATCCAGTGTCAAGAGCCGCCCACATCAAGCCCTTGCTCCACCTCCAGAATGCTCCCTCCTGCCCCCATCTGGGCCTCCCCTTACAAACTCGCTGTTCGTACACGGAGGTTAGGGACGGGGACGGCAGGGGATGAATAGCGGGGATGGATTTTCCAATGGGACAGAATGACCCCCGTAGTGTATGACACAGATAAAGACCAGTATGATCCATTTTGTCTGACCAGTAAGGTGGCAAGAGTGGTTGTACCTGCTGCTCCGTGCAGTTCGCCCCTTCTATTTGTTGAAGTATAAAAGATATTTAAATTTGGTTTGATTTCATCCTCTTGCTATAAAGGGATCCACTGTGTCTGTCCCATGCCATTTTGAATTCTGTCGCTGTATTAGTCTCCCACCACCTCAATCGGGAGGGCATTCCAAGCATCCGCCACCCTTCGGTGAAAAGGTATTTCATGACATTGCTTTTAAGTTTACCCCCTTACAGCTTCATGTTATACCCTCTAGTTTTACAGCTTCCCCGTCTTTGGAAGAGGTTTGTTTGTTCATTAATACCCTCTAAGTATTTAAAAGTCTGTATCATATCTCCCCTGTCCCTCCTCTCCTCCAGCGTGTACATGTTTAGGTCTTCAAGTCTCTTCTCATAATGCTTCTGACGCAGGCTCCAAATCATTTTGATCACCTTCCTCTAAACCGTTTCCAGTCTTTTTATATCCTTTGTGAGATACGGTCTCCAAAACTCAACACAATACTCCAAGTGAGGCTTAACCAGTGACTTATACAGGGGCATTAATACCTCCTCCTTTCTGCTGGTAATTCCTCTCTGTATGCAGCAGAGCATCCTTCTGGTTTGCCACCACCTTGTCACACTGTTTCGCCACCTTCAGATCCTCAGACACTATCACTCTGAGGTCCCTCTCCTGGTGCGTTCACACCACCCTCTCGCTCCCTATCGCATACAGTTCCTTTGCGTTTCTGCATCCCAAGTAGGGCCCTACCAAGCCATAAATGCTGCCTGTGCAATTTGCACATCTGGCACGTCCCCCCCCCCCCCAAACACAGGTTTGTCATTCGTCCCATGCCCGGCATCTCCCCATCTTATCTCCATGTCCAGCTGGTTCCCCCCTCCCCCCATGCTTCCTGTTCGCCTGCCGTTGCCCAGCCACCGTCGCTTCTGTGTTCCGGCCGCAGCAATGAAGCAGATATGCAATTGAAAAAAAAACATGCGGGTCTCGCCAACTCCATGCCTTCATGCAGGTCTGATCTCTGACATATGCTCATGTCAGAGGAGGGAGAGGCCAGGCCACTCATTCAAATGCAGGTCTTTGCAACTCCACACTTGAGTAGCTGGTCTGGTTCCTTCTTCCTCTTATGCGAGGATACATCAAAGGTGGGAGGGATCAGGCCAACGTGCGAGCGCAGAGTCAGAAAGATCCACAGGGATTTTATCAATTGGCTGTCCGCTCCATTCTGCTGCTGCCACTGCAGGAACACAAAAGCAGCAGCGGCGGGGCAACGGCAGGCAGCATGGGGGGAGCCGAGGCCAGCAACCTCCAAATGTGCCTCTATTTTTTTGCGTCCTCTCAGCTGCATCGCTTGCACAGAGCTAGGTACAGTGCTGATCCCAAGTGCATGACTCTACACTTCTTCGCATTAAATCTTAACTGCCAAGCATTAGACCGTTCTTTCAGTTTTTATAGCCGGATGGATGCTTGTCCTCATATTATCCACTCCTTCAGTGGAGTCCACTTTGTTGAAAATCTTCATGTCGTCAGCAAAAAGTTAAACTTTTGCCCTTTAGTCCTTCATCAATGTCACTTACAAAGACATTGAACAGTACCAGTCCCAAGATAGATCCCTTGGACACTCCACTGCCCACCTTCCTTTCTTCTGAGTAAGTTCTGTTTAGGATCACTATCTGTCAATCAACCAATTTCTGATCCAGTTCACCACCTTGGCAGGCTTCTCAGTTTATTGATAAGCCTCAACAGTATCAAAGACTTTTGCTGAAATCTACGCAGATCACATCCATCGTATGCCCTTGATCTAGTTCTCTGGTCACCCAGTCAAAGAACTCAGTCAAATTTGTTTGAAATGATCATCCTTTGGTAAAGTCATGCTGCCTCGGATCGTGCAATCCATTGGATTCTAGAAAGTCCACTATTCTTTCTTTCAGGAGCATCTCCATTACTTCTCCGACCACCAAGGTAAGGCTTACCAGCCTATAGTTTGTCATCTCTTCCATATTACCACTTTTATGAATAGGTATTACATCAGCTCTTCTCCAAATCTGTGGAACCTCTCCTGTCTCCAAGGATCTATTAAAAATATCCTTTAAAGGCGGTATATTTGTCAATCATACATGTCCTTCTCTAGGATTTTCTTTAGTGAATACAGAACTGAAGTATTTGTTTAGCATTTCCGTTTTTTCCACATCACTTTCCACTTTTGAGTCTTGAAATTCCATCACTGGTCTTTGTCTTCTTCCGAATATACCTGAAAAACGTTTGGCTCCACACTTCACATCTTTAGCCATCTTTACTGCCGTCTTTTCTTTTGCTATCCTTATTTCTTGCTTTGTCTCTTTTAACTTTATCCTGTTTCAGGATACTGGGCTTGATGGACCTTGGTCTGACCCAGTATGGCATTTCTTATGTTTTTTAGAGGAACTTACATAGAGATCCATTGCCCTTTTTATTGCCTCTTTCAGTTTAGTCCACTGCCTTTCCACTTCTCATATCTCCTCTCATCTTGCCAACTCATCCTTCAGGTACTTTCCCATTTTTCTGAAGTCAACGTTTTTGAAAACTAGAACCTGGAGTTTGCTGTAATTGGACTCTGCCTTGGCTTTTTTCTCAAACCACACAATGTGATGATCGCTGCTGCTCAAATGGGCACTCACCTGGACATTCGACACACTATCTCCATTGGTTAGTATTAGATCCAGCATTGAACTTCCCCTGGTTGGTTCCATCACCATTTGTCTGAGCTATGCTTCTTGGAAGGCATCCACAATCTTTTTACTTCTTTCCAAATTTGCAGAAGGAATACTCCAATCCACATCTGTTAGATTAAAGTCACCCAATATGATCACTTCTCTCTTTATTGCTACCTTTGCAATATCAATGATCAATTCTCTATCCATTTCTTCTGTTTGAGTTGGAAGTCTGTAGACTACAACAGTATGGATGATAATGCCATCTCCTCAATCCAACACAATCCACAGCACTTATCTTTTCCCCACGTCTCCTGTATTTCAGCAGTTTTAATATTGCTTTTGACATATAGGGCTACTCCTCCTCCTTTTCTGCCATCTCTATTCCTTCTAAATAGATTATGGCCAGCTGTGATTATATCCCATTCATGTGACTCATTAAACCATGTTTCTGTAATGGCCACAATGTCCATGTCCATGTCCATTTCCACCATTAGGGCTTCCAGGTCAGGAACGTTGTTGACTAGACTTCAAGCATTTGTACTCATTGCCTTCCAGCAATTGTTGGTTGGCTTGTTACACTTTGCATGGATTTTATTTCAGACTCCTTTTCCCTCTTGTCATTGAAGTGTGGGTTAATATGATGGCTTTTTCCAATGTTATTATAATATTTTTGCTGGAAGTGACATCCAAACTTGGGGGGGGTCCATTTGTCACCCCCTTTCCCTAGTTTAAATGCTTGTTTACGTATTGCTTCAATTTTTCACTTAGGATCCTTTTTCCTGCCACAGTCCATCAACACAGTATAGCCTCTTGTTCCATCTATTGCGCCCGTTGCCTATATATCTACTGTAAATCCTTCTTGTTTACACCAGGTGTGGAGCCACGTATTAAAGTTGGTCACGTGATGCAGCGTCTCTTCCCCCTTATCATGAACAAGTAGAACTTTTGAGAATGTTATCATGTTGACAGTGGGTTAAAGTTTCTCTCCCAAAATCTGGAAGTCTCTTTGTAATGTAGAGGTACTGTTCTAGCCAGGTCATTTGTACTCAAGTGGATAACAACATCAATTCTGGAGTGCTATCGCTGTCATATGCATGCATTCCCTAACAGAAATGGGGAAGACGTGTAGATTTTTGACCCATCCTCGCCACTCCCTAACCATGCGCCTGACATGTCCCCATGCAACTTACACACAATTAAGACATCCATATGTAAAGCGAGTCCTTTCTAAAATTGCTATTTACATGTGGATGCCATTTACACATGTATGTGCCATCATAGACAGGTGTAAAATGCGAATAAGGCTTCTAAAATAATCCCCTATATGTGCAATGAGTTCCTCTAATTGTCCCAGTTATTTGCTGCGTGTACCGGTAGCATACACACCCATGTGCCTCTAGCCCCAGGCGATATTATAAGCACCCCATGCCCGCGTGTATTTGGGGCATATTTCATAAAGTGAAGCACGTGCACACTTGATAAAATAAGGGGCGTACTGACGCATCTTAAGCTAGTCACACCTAGACTGGGAGGAAATGCAAATGAGTCATAGTATTCTACAACTTAAGAGTGTAAATTTCGGCCCCGCCTAGACTCCACTCCTTTGTATACACCAACTGGAAGTATGCGCATGCTGACAGTGTCATGACTGCCCAAAACGTGCACATAAATCCTTTCACATAGGGAATGACATGTGTAAATTGCACACAACCTTTTGCACGTCCCTTGTAAAATTGGCCCCAAAGTGCTGTTTTATGCACAAAAAGGACTAACAAAATTGCACGCAACATGATTTAAACCAAATATAACTCCTGTGTTCATTTACCCAGTTTAGCAATCTGGACATTCTCCAGGTCAATCAACTTTTGGGATGTTATTTTGTTTGTACAGAGGGCTTCCAGTAAAACGCTCTGTCTTTCATCCTCCACTATTTACAGGTGCTCTTTTACCTCTTTCTTTGTGTCCTTGATTGTTCAAGTGGCTTTTGAAAACCTGGACTTCTGAGAAGCTGTTTTGGCTCTCCTTCAAGTTCTCTACATGTTTTCCATGGATGTGCTGAATACGTGTATTGTTGAATATTGGTCTCTGTCCCAAGTTTACAGTAATAACCTTTACTTCTTGGCTATTCTTCTAAGGAACAATGACTAGTACATGGGGAAAGACTTCATGTCCCACTAGAAATATTTACTCATTGGATGCAGCTCCCAAGAACCTCATGTGGGGTTGTTGCTTGCAGAATTCCAAGCCGCAGGGAAATTCCCTGTGTTCCTCTATTACACTGAAAGACATTCTTTCTTAGGACGATCAGTGAGGACAGGGTCTTGTAATAACAACAGGAATGAAAATATATTATTACACATTCCCAAGTGCAGACAGCCAAAGACTGGAGAGACATTTGGTCTTTGGGAATATACACTATATTGCAACAATTATTCAGGCTTATGCTTACTCATACGTGTGTTTTTCAGCTGCCTTATATATCACAGGTAGTGTCTGAAGAAATTTAGCTCCCACGGGGGACATATCCCTTTGCTGTCTATCATCAATTTTTATATTGCAGAGCTTCAACTTGCCTCTGAAACTGCTTCAAAGAGATATGCCTTAAATATCTTCACAGCTGTATTTTGAGTTCTGTGATGATTTTAGTATTGGCCAATCTAACTAGCTTTTCTATCCTCTAACATAACCTAGTACATCAGCTTTTCTATCCTCTAATATAAGCTAGTACATCCCACAAACTGCGCTAGCATTGTGAAGTGGGGGTTTGCAAGCCCATCAAAACTGAGTTCCTTTTCTACATATAACACTGTCTTTTAAAAAATGAAAACTATACCTCCTGTCTACCTCTGTCATAATATGCAGGTGAACACATACTGCTTCGCTGCAGATTTCATTCCATACAGAGTTCTTTGCAAAATTGCAGAGTCAATTGTACACATGGCCACTAGGTGGAAGCACAACCATATTTTTCAGGAAGCTTAAGGATTGAATTGCCATGTGACCCCCAAGGTCAAAATTATTCCATGATTCATAGGCATTAAGTGAAGAGCAGCAACACAGTACTGTCACGCTGGAGCATAAGGTTGCCAACTGGCTCCTGATGCGCCCGACAGGCTTGATCCAGTCCTGGGTTTACCCTATTGCATGCAGGGACATGTAGTCTTGCTTTTCTTATGGAGTGCAATAGGGAATTCAGAACTACATCTCCATGCATGCAATGGGGTAAACCCAGGACTGGATCAAGCCTGTCGGGAGCATCTGGAGCCAGTTGGCAACCCTACTGGAGCATGATATATATTTGCATGCATCTACCTGTTTGTAGGCCAGAGGTGAACAAAGGTTTTGACAAACATCTACTTGTAAGATGTTTGAGAGCTGGACCGCAAAGATAAATAGGGAAGCAAAGTGGGCTAGTGCTCTCTTCTTGTCACAGCTCTTGTTGAAGGAGAGAGGGGGGATATCCTAGTCTATCTTTGTCTCTGTCCATCTTTCTTTTTGCCCTGTATAGAAGTTAAAGCCACTTTTGAAACAGGCAGTGAGAGAGGCTACAAATGCACATCTAGCCTGGGCACCTGCTTTCCAATGGCATCCCCCTCATCCATTGATTCACTCGGCCCTGTCATACATTGATAACCCCCAATCCACTCACCCCTTCCATTGATCACCCCCATCCATTGAGTCACTCAGCCTTGTTAATCATTTATCGGGATTTGATTGACCCCCTTAACGAGGCAGACAGAACGGTTTACAGAATAAAAAAATTACACACATAGTAAAGGCAGAAGAAGAAAGGGACTCTTTATTATGATAGGAAAGGGGGGGAGCAGAGTAGAGTAGTAGAAAGAGGAGATGGGCAGTAGACAGTTGCTTATTGGGGCTTACAAGGTGGTCTGGCTATCTATAGAACAGGTCTCACGTGGCTTCTTTCCAAACGCTTGGATGAATATGTTTTAAGGAGCTTTTTAAACTTGGGGAATGACTATTCCAACCTAAGGTGGAAGGGAAGGCAGTTCCAGAGAGCAGGGGCAACAAATAAAAATGCAGAATGGCATGTGGATTCATGTTTAGCATGTGCGGGGGATGGGAGGACGAGGCGACTATGTTGGAGGGAATGAAGACAGCGTTGCGGCCCGTAGGGGAAAGTCAAGGAGGAAAGATATTGTGGGGCTCGTATATGAGGATGAGGACTTTGAAGTGGATCCTTTGTGGGTAAGGGAGCCAATGGTGTTGAATGAGTTGGGGTGTGATGTGATCGAATCTTCTGGCCTGAGTGAGGGCATGGATAGAGGGTTGGAGATGTTTTAGCTGGTGTTGTGGAAGTCCGGTGAATATGATACTACAGTAGTCGAGACGTGTGATGACAGTTCTGAGCAGAAGTGTAGCCATGGTCACCTGGTCAAAGAAAGGGTGAAGAGCCCGAAATCTGTGAAGGGCTGAAAATGCAGAGCGAGTAAGATGAGAAATGTGAGTGGAGAAAGAGTTCAGAATCTATGTGGATACCAAGGTATTTAAAAGAAGGGAGTAATGAGATGGTGGTAGTGCAAAGTGAGGGGGCCAGAGAAGAAGAGTACTTGGAGCCTGTGATCCAGGTGGCAATGGTCTTAGAGGGGTTATGTTTTAGTGAATTATTATACAACCAAGCTGAAATGATGCCAGGGTAGAATTAATGATGGAAAGTCATGCAAGGAGTAAGATATAATCCGTAAATATATAGAAAGTGATACCCAGAGATTGAATGAGGGTGGTTAGGGGACTGAGGAAGATATTGAACAGGAGGGGGGATAGTGCTGACCCTTGAGGGACCCCACAAGGGAGGGAATGGGAGCAGATGAAGGGTTGTGACAGAGGACTTGGTAGGAACGATCATGAAGGAAGGAAGAAGACCACGAAAGAACAGTGCCCTGGAGACCCAATCTAACCCCTTATCCACTCACTCAGCCCTGTCACCCATTCATAAACCACCCGTCCAGTCACCCACCCCCTCCAGCGATCACGCCTTCATCCACTGACTCACTCATCCCCGTCACTCATTCATAATCCCCCATCCACTCACTCACCCACCCCCTCCACTGATTACCCCCTCATTCACTGACTCATTCAACCTCATCATCCATTCATAACCCCCATCCATTTGCCCTTTCACTGATCACCCCCTCATCCATTGACTCACTCAGCCCCATCACTCATTCATAACCCCCATCCACTTACCCATCTACTGATCACCCCCTTATCCACTGACTCACTCCCACCCTCTGCCCCTCTGCCCCATCACCCATTCATAATCCTCCTTCCACTCCTCACTCATTCACTCCTACACTGATTATTCCCTCCTCCATTGTCTCATTAATTCCTATCAGCCATTCATAACCCCCATCACTCACTCACTCATCCCTCCACTGATCACCCCTCACCCCCTCCACTGATCACCCCCAACACCCATTCATAACCCCCATCTACTCTCTCACCCCTCCACTGATCACCCATTCATCACTGACTCACCAACCCCATCACCCATTTATAATCCTCATCCGTTCAATCCTATCAGCCATTCATAAGCCCCATCACTCACTCACTCACCCCTCCACTGATCACCCCTCATCCATTTACTCATTCAGCGCCCTCACCCATTCATAACCTCCCATCTACTCACTCACCCCTCCACTGATCACCCATTAATCACTGGCTCACCATTTATAACCCTCATCCGTTCAGTCCTATCAGCCATTCATAAGCCCCATCACTCACTCACCCCCTCCACTGATCACCCCTGATCCATTTACTCATTCAGCACCCTCATCCATTCATAACCTCCCATCTACTCACTCACCCCTCCACTGATCACCCCCTCTCCATTGACTCACTCTACTACTAGTACTATTACTACTAATCATTTGTATAGCACCATAAGGCCTATGTAGCGCTGTACATAAAGATGTAAGACACAGTCCCTGCTCATCAGAGCTTACAATCTAATCAAGATGTAAAAATATCACAAAACTGGGGACTAGAGTATGGCAAGATACACAAAAGTAGTGAACAAGAGAGTGCGGGGCAGCAGGATGCAAAAGAAGCCTCATAGGGATATTTATTTATTTATTTATTTATTTATTTATTTAACTGTTGTTATATACTGTTTTTCTACGAGGCAAAATGGTTTACAAGGAGCAGGAAATGAAAGTTTACATAGAACAGTTGAAACTATGTACAGGTCAACAAAGGGTTGGTTTTTAGCCTGGATTTGAATAGGGCCAGAGAAGGAGCCCGACGCACCAACTTGGGTAGTTTGTTCCAAGCATATGAAGCGGCAAGGTGTAATGGATGAAGTCTGGAGTTGGCAGTGGCAGAGAAGGGCACAGATAAGAAGGATCTGCCAGAGGAGCAGAGTTCCTGAGGAGTAGTGTAGAGTGAGATAAGAGAGGAAAGGTATGAGCAGTGAGGAACCGTAGAATGAATGTAGGTAAGTAGGAGAAGTTTGAACTGGATACGGAAATGGATAGGGAGCCAGTGAAGTGACGAGAAGAAGGGTTACATGAGCATAGTGGCACTGTCACTGAACTCCATCACACATTCATAACCCCCATCTACTCACACCCCCTCTCCACTGATCACCCCCTCATCATTCAGCCTCATGACCCATTCATAACATCCCATCTACTCACTCACCCCTCAACTGATCACCCCCTCATCCATTGACTCACTTAGCCCCATCACCCATTCATAACCCTCCCTCCACTCACGCAGCCCTCACAGCACTCATAGCCTCCCCGTGTGCCGAATCAGCCATGCCCACTTTCTCCCCGCACTCTGTTAGTGCAACATGCCTTGGTGCAATGCTTACAGCATACACTCTTTAACTTGTTGCTATATGACCTTCATTTGCACTCTGAGTTATTTTAATTGTGCAATACTGAGAAAGTGCTACCAAACTGATACAAAAAATTCAGTTTACAGGTCTGGGTACAATGTGCTGGCATTAATAGTATATAACAAAAAAGAACAAGACTGCAGGCGATACAAAATGTGCTTTCTGTAGATGGATGGAGACTAAGCTTCCACGTGTAAAGATGTGGTTCTCAAAAAATATTAAACTTGCTTGAGATGGAAAAATTGATTGCATTCAGAGCAATGGGTTCAGATAATTTATTTCACTGAATGGAATTTCTCTATTAAACATTTCTGATGCAATAAGTAAGAAGTTTGAAGGGTCTAGTTGGCATAACAATCACACTTTTCTGGCATAGCCTAATTGAATGTCCTAACCTTTATTTGGGCTTTAATCAAAGCGTTGGGGAGAGAAAGGTATCACTGCGAAGGGACAGATGGAGAGAGAAGTCATCCATTTAATTTTTTAAACTTTGTTTTGTTGGATGCCAATCTGAGAGAAGGTGATTGTAAATGGAACTCACTCGGATGAAAGGAAGGTGATTAGCGGTGTGCCCCAGGGATCTGTCTTGGGACCGGTACTGTTCAATGTATTTGTGAGTGATATTGCTGAAGGACTGAATGGAAAAGTCTGTCTTTTTGCTGATGACACGAAAATCTGCAACAGAGTGGACTCCCCTGAGGGAGTGGATTACGTGAGAAAAGATCTACAAAAGCTGGAAGAATGGTCTAATGCTTGGCAGTTAAGATTTAATGTGAAGAAGTGCAGTGTCATGCATTTGGGATGCAGAAATCCAGGGAATTGTATGCGATAGGGGGCGAGAGTTTGCACAGACCAGGAGAAGGACCTGAGATCTGAGGATCTAAAGGTGGAAAAACAGTGTGTCAAGGCGGTGGCCAAAGCCAGAAGGATGCTGAGTTGCATACAGAGAAGAATTGCTAGCAGAAAGGAGGAGTTATTAATGCCACAGTACAAGTCACTAGGAGTATTGTGTTCAGTTTTGGAGACCATGGAGGTCATTCACGAACATAGGCTGCAGGGCTGCACGTCCTGGCAGAACGTACAGCCCCACAAGCCGTCCATTCCGGATTCCCCTTCCGGCTCTCCCTGTACATCCTGTGCATCAGGATGGGGAAAGTCACAGGGGGGAGGGAACAGGGCGGAGCAGGGGCGGGCCAGCCCGGCAGCATGTACAGGGCCAATTCAGGTCATGGCCCTGTACGTGCTGCCAGGCCCATGGGGATGAGCAGCAGGGAACTGGGAGGCTGGAGCCGCGGATGTTGGGGGCATTTGCAGGGAGGACATCCCTGCAGGCCTGATTCTGGCTACCATGGGAACATTTTGTTCCCGTGGACCAGAACTGGGTCCAAACAGTCCCGTCATCATTGGAAATGTCCGGATGGCCCAGAAGTCCCCCTCGATGAATTCAGCTCCATATCTCATAAAGGATATAAAAAGAGTTGAAACGGTTCAGAGGAAGGCGACCAAAATGATTTGGAGCTTGTGTCAGACGACATATTTGAAGAGACTTGAAGACCTAAATATGTATATGCTAAAGGAGAGGAGGGACAGGGGAGATGTGATACAGACCTTTAAAAACTTAAAGGGTATTAATGAACAAACAAACCTTTTCAAAGATGGGGAAGCTGTAAAACTAGAGGGAGTAACATGAAGCTTCAAGGAGGTAAATTGAAAGGCAAAATCAGGAAATACTTTTTCACTGAAAGGGTGGTAGATGCTTGGATGCCCTTTTGATGGAGGTGGTGGGGCAAATACAATGACAGAATTCAAAATGGCATGGGACAGACACAGTGGATCCCTTTATAGCAACAGGATAAAATCATAATAAACTTAACTATCTCTTATATCTCAACAAATAGGGATGACCTGCATGGAGCGGTGGGTACACCCCTAAACCAAACGCATGGGGAGGGGTGACCTGCACAGAGTGCAGTTGCACCTACTCTTGCCACCTTGCTGGGTGGACTAGATGGGCCATACTGGTCTTTATCTGTCATCATATACCATATTACTATGACTTCTGCTTTAGTGGGAAATGTTTTCATTAAAATGGTGGCATCTAACCATGGAAGCAGAGGTAACATAATGGTATAGTAAATAATGGCAGATAGGTTGAAATGGGCCCTCTAGAGTGCCCATAAGGGTGCTTAGGGTTGTAACTGTCTCTCCCTGCATGTTCTCCCAACCCCACACCATCTTCTTAGAAGTACAAAGATCTGCAGTTTTGAGCTGATGGTTCCGCTACTTGGTTTCCATCCTCTTGACATTCAGGGATCCCTCTGTGTTTGTCCTATGCTTTATTCAATTCCATCCCTGCTTTGTTTCTACCACTTCTTCATTCCAAGCATCCATCACCTTTTCCATTAAAAAATATTTCCTGATGTTTCTTCTGAGTCTACCTCTTTGGAACTCCATATCATGTCCCCTAGTATTACAGCTTCTTTTCCCTTGGAAAGAGTCTCTTTCTTGTACATTAATACCTTTCAGGTATTCAATGTAACCAGTAGGTTAAAATAAATACCTGTTTGGTATTAATGCCCCAGGAGGGGTGCAGAGCTTCATTCCTAGGACCCAGAGAGAGAGCACTGGAGCCTCAGATAAATTTTAAAAAGTGTAATCCCGGATTTGCACGCTTTAAAAAGTCTATTTTATTGCTAAATTTAAGTTTAATTTAAAACAATCCCAGCCCCATAGGAAAGCATTGAGGGGCTGGGGGAAGTGCAGGGATCTCTTTAGTGAGCAGTCTTTCAGGAGGGAAACTGCAGAGACTGATGCAGGGAGGCAGTATTTAAATTTGCTGCTTCAAAGGCTTAAAAGAACAGCACAGAACTCTAGGATATATTCTGATGTGTTACGTATTTGGTGTGGGGGGGGGGGGAGTGCCCTTTTCCAGAGAAGTGCTGGGGTACTATTTGCATTTCTAATGGGGGAAGACCACTAAACAGCTTATCTTGGGAGGACTGAAGTGAAGCTGAAAGAAGCAGTTGAGGGTTGGCAAAGAAGAGGGAAGGAGGTCTGTGTATGCTTAGAAAGTTTAAGGTAACTGGAAATTGGGTTAAAAAGGTTTAACTTTGTTAAGTCATTGGTCTGCTTATTGTTTGATATCTGCTTAGAGAGAGAATTGGAAGACAGAGAGTTAGCAGACTCTGAGTTTTATTAATTGTGTCCTGTGTTTGAAGCACAGATTTGCTGGGTACAAGCTGTATTGGAGGGAAAGGATTTGCTCAAACAGCTCAGAGCAGAACCTTTTGACAGTGTTTTCATTTATGTTGAAACATTTTTTATTATTAGAAATAACCCACCAGCATACAGCACAGTGCATCCCAGTACAACAATATGGTAACAGCAATTCAGCAAGAATACAAGAGACAATGCACAACAGCGTACATCACACCAGGCCAACATCATATAGAAGAAAGATTGAAACATGAAGACCGCTGATACAGCATAGAGGAAACATACATAACCAACAGCAGATGGTACTGAACCACCGCGCTCACCAAAATATCCAGGGAGGAGTGCACCCTCTTGGCAGGAAGCACCCCACCCCACCCCACCCCACCCCACCCACCAACCAAACCCCCCCCCTCCCCGTTGGGATATAGTCAAGCACGTGCCACCCGTTAGTCCCAACACGGAGTAATACAAAGAGCTTGGACAAGCCCAGGGTGGTTTCTGCTCCCAGGCTCGTCCCCAGCTAGGCAACCATCCCCCCAAAGACCCATGAAAGTCCCGTTCCTTCCCAATCCTATCCCACCCCCCCAATGCCACCCACCCTGATAACCATGCTAATAATCCAACCCAACCCCTATATCCACCCCCCCTTTTTTTATTCCCCCCTTCCCCCCCCCCCCCCGAACCAACTAGCCAAGGTACAGACTGTCAGGGCTGCTACTGCCGGCACACAGGCAGAGCCATCTGAGAAAGAAGACCAGAGAAAGCAAGACCAGAACGGGAGAAGATTGTGGGTGAGCAAAAGTATAAGGAGCGTTATCGGAGAGAGAAAGAACAAGAGAAAGAAAAAGAAGAAAAATAAGAAAGAAGAAAAGAGGAAGAAAAGAAGAAGAAAGGGGCCCAAGACACAAGAGAAAAGAAAGGGAAAGAGAGAAGAAAGAAAAACAAGAAGAACAAGGAGGAGAAATGAGAAAGAGGGAAAAAGGAGATCTAAGAGGGAGCGCAAAGAAGAGAAAAGAGAGACAAAGAAGTAAAGGCATACTCAGAATCCTGCTATGCACCCGCCAGGGCAAAGATTGCAGATGAGGACCCCAGCTATCCAGGAAACAGTGCCAACGACAGGCTGCCCCACGGGCACGTAACATTTCCATAAGCAGGAGCCTATGGAGCTGTATCCTCCAAAGGCCATATGTTGGGCCCCGGGCCTCGAGCCACTGTTGTAAGATTACCTGACGAGCGGGCACCAATACCAGACGTAACCAACGCAAAGCCGCAGGCCCCAGCACTGCCCCCCACGAATCCTCCCAGACATCTAGAACAGCATTCCCTGCAGACAAAACTACCGACTGCTGGAGGCACACCGTTAGATGCCCCATTATGCGCCCCCAATAAACCCGAATCTGAGGGCATTTCCAAAACATGTGGCCCAGAGACCCTCTAGGCTCAGCGCAACGCGGGCAACAGTGAGTAGTACCCACTCCGGCGCGCCAGGCCCTCAAGGGGGCAAAATACAGACGACGTAATACTTTGTATTGAGTGTCTCTGTACAGCACCGACACAGTCAGTGAGGTAATATCAGCCAGGCTACGGAGCAATCCATCACCCTGAACTTCTTCTCCCAACTCTGCAGTCCATGCCCCTGCCAGAGAGTCGATGCCCAGGGGCAAGGCCGCCTCCCACAACATATTGTGCAACCAAGATACCCGCGTCCCGGACTCGCCCCCCAATAACGCAAGCTCAACCACCAAGCAAATTTCCGTTCGTAAATGTACCCGGGGGACCCGCCGAACAAAGCTACGGAGTTGGGCATACAAGAAAAGGTCACGACCCTCCAGAGCGTAATGTTGGCATAGCCTGGGGAAACCCACCATCTCGCCTTCCGGGGTGACCACGTGCTCGAGATTCACTATCCCCAATTGTTCCCACCGTGAAAACTGTGATCCCCCCATACCGGGGGCGAAATCAGGATTACCCTTAATAGGAAGATAAGGGGAGGAAGCCGCGCATAGCCCCCTCTCCCGGCAGAAGAGCCTCCAGGCCGTCCGCACGGGAGCGAGCACCACCCTCGAAAAAGTACTCTCGAGCCCTTTAATCGGGGTGACGTGTAAAAGATATCGCAATTGAAAGGGATACGCTGCGCCCCGGAGCATCGCCATAGGAGAGTAATCCTCCAGATCCCACAACCAATCACGAGCAAAGCGCAGCAAACAAGCGATGTTATATTTCCGAATATCTGGGAAACCCAGCCCGCCCAAGCTGCGAGGCTGACTGAGGACCTCAAGGCGAACCCTCGGTCTCCGCCCCTGCCACAAAAAGCTGTTTAACAGGCGCCTCAAACGCCGGAGATCGAGGCGTTGGAGAAGCAACGGGAGAGTCTGGAGCATATAGAGGAGCTTAGGGAAGATGACCATTTTACACAGGGCTACTCGCCCCCCCAAGGAGAGTGGCAAATCATGCCATTTGCCAACACAGGTGTCGACCGCCTGCAATACCTTAGAGACATTCAAACGATAGAGCTCCCCGACATTCCCCGGTAAATAGATGCCTAAATATTTGAAATGGCCACTCGCCCATTTTAAAGGAAAGGTGTCCGGCCACCCCCAGTGCCCACCCTCGCCAATCAACATAGCTTCAGACTTGTCAAGATTAAGGCGGAAACCCGAGGGAACCCCGTAATCCCGAATAAGCTGTAACAAAATGGGAAGCCCCGTAAGGGGGTCACCCAGATGAACCAAAAGATCATCCGCAAAGGCCGCTACGCGGAAGTCCTCCCTCCCCACTGAGACACCATGAAATCCGACATCGGATCGAATTCGAATTAAGAGCGGTTCCAAAGTCAGAACGAATAGAAGGGGCGACAGCGGACAACCCTGACGCATTCCCTTCTGGATCGCAAAGTTGGCAGTCAATGCTCCGTTAATCATAAGGGCTCCAAGCGGGTTAGCATACAAGAGTCTGATCACATCCACAAAGAACCCTGTAAAACCCATCGCGTCCAGCACTTGATACATAAAGCCCCAGTTCACTCTGTCAAATGCTTTCTCAGCGTCGAAACTGATGAGCAAGGAGCGCTGCCCTGCCCGGCGTCCCGCACAAAGAGAGAGCAGGATCCGCTGGAGACTATACGCCGCATGGCGGCCACGAATGAACCCCACCTGGTCCCGATGTATCAGCGTCGGTAAAATAGCGGCTAACCGATCCGCCATTTTTTTCGCGAGGATCTTAATATCGACATTTAAAAGTGAAATGGGTCGGTAGGACCCCGGAAGAAGAGGATCCCGCCCCGGCTTAGGTAGAATGGTAACCACGGCCTTATTCGGCTCAAAAGGGAAGGCCCCGCGCAGCACCAGATCGTCAAAATAGCCCACCAGGGGAGCGACCACAGCATCCCCCAGAAGTTTATAGAACTCTCCCCTATAGCCATCCACCCCCGGAGCTCTGCCATTCTTGAGGTTCTTAATGCCCGCCTGTACCTCCTGGCCTGAGATAGGCTGGTTGAGAGCCTGTAAATGCTCCGCATTAAGTCGTGGCAGAGCACAGCCCGCCAGAAATGTGCGTCCCTCCTGCACCCCATCTCCCTCCCCTGCATACAAATGCCGAAAAAAATCTAGGAAAGCACACTCAATGTCTTCTGCAGATTTGCAGAGTCCCATCCGCGCGTTTAACAGCCCCGATGCATTGGGGTCCCCCCGGGGGCCTCACCAAAGAAGACATCAACTTCCCCGTCTTGTTACCATGCTGATACAACTGATATCGGTAGTATAGCATCGATTTTTGGGCCCGGCTGTGGAGAAGCGTCTCCAATTCTGTTTGGATTTCCCGCAGATATCTATGGTTCGCAGCAGTCTTACGTCCAGCCACCACCCTCCGTGCTTTGCCCAATTCACACTCGAGCAACAAAATCCTCTGCTGCAACTGTTTACGCTTCTGGCTATGAAAGCTAATGATCTCCCCACGAAGAACAGCCTTCCCCGCTTCCCAAAAGAGAGCAGGAGAGATGTCCGGGCGGTCATTAAAAGCCACATACTCCTTCCAGCGGGCTCGAAGGTGCGCCTCGAATAGCACATCCCCACTGAGATCCAATGGGTATCTCCAGAGACGATTACGGCGAGGACCAGCACCCCGGAGCTCCAAGAGCACCATCGCATGGTCTGACAAAACAGAGGACCCGATCTCGGCCCGGGAGACCCGACTAAATAGCGAATCCGAAATCAAGAAGAAATCAATACGGGACCACGTGCCGTGAGCTCGAGACAGGTGGGTATAATCCCGATCCCCCGGGTGCAGGACCCGCCAAATATCCAAAAGCCTGTGTGCCTCGCAGAGCCCCCACAAGCGCCGCCGGGCCCTCCGACTGCCACCCCCCGTCGTACCCGAGCGATCCAGCGTGACTTCCAGCACTTCGTTGAAATCCCCTCCCAGTATAACCTGATAACCACCAGTATCAGCCAAGAAGCGGGTAAGCGCCAAGTAAAAACTAGATTCATACACATTCGGGCCATAGGCAGAACATAGAGCAACTTTTACACCGTTCATCAAGCCCCATACACAGACATACCGACCCTCCGGGTCCGCTACAACCCGCTCTTCGACCCAACTCACAGTTTTATTGATCAAGATAACCACACCCCTCTTTCTTCCCACCGCTGGAGCCCCATATAAACGAGTAAATGGCCCCTTGCACAGCTTAGCATGTTCGGCTGCGGACTGGTGGGTCTCCTGCAACATGATTACATTTAACCGCTGACGCTTAAGATGTTGAAACACTTTGTAACGCTTCATGGGGGAGCCCAGCCCACAGACATTCCAAGAGGCTACTCTAATAGGCTCACCCATAATCGTGAATCCAATGGATCTGCCATAGAACATTATGCCAACGAACAACTAAGTGGGAACCCCCCCAGCCTGGGGCCCCCACCCCCCAAAATGGCACACCTAACCCAGATAGCCTTACCCAAATAGCCACCATCCAACAGCCGGCCCACACCCTACCCCAGCCCTCCTGAAGACAATTGGTACCCTCCCCTCCCAACCCTTTATTCCCCATCAACATGAACCCCTGTAGCTTGCTAACCCTACTATCCCCATCCCACCCCTCCCCCGCACCAAACCCTAGAGCAAACTCCCCCCCTCCCTCCCCCTCGCCACCCCCATTTGCCTCCACCCGCCGGCCACGTAGCTCCGGCACCACCATGAGTTCTTAAGCATGAGGAGCCCCCCCCTTCCCCCCAGCCCCAACCAAACCACCCACCCCACACCCCTCGTCCCTTAACCTATCCCCCTCCCACCCTCACAAACAAGTCCTGTCTCGCATAGCACTCCGTGAGCAGAAAGAGCTAGCACAAGCCCCCTCCCTGCAGAAAAAAAAAACACAGAGCACAATATCAATGGTGGCAGTATCCGGCCCCACGGGGGACAATCCCCCATCGCGCGAACAGAAGGCGCATATAGGGGGCGAACCCCAATGCAACAGTGTAAAGAAAAACAGAGACAAGGCCAAACTGCTCGCGCAACTGGAATTCAGGCGGCAATAGCCACGGCTAGCAGGCCCAGGCGGAGCCCCACACCGCCACGCCCCAGCGAGCAGTGGCGAGGTAGCATCCCGCCCAAGCACCAGCCGGCCCATGAGGCCCAACACACCACCTCCGCAAGATCATAGACAGCAGAATTAGTAAAAAACATTCGTACAGTAACGTGATAACAATAAATGCAGTAAAAATACTAATTATAATCATAAGTATAAATAGAAAAAAAGTAAATAGCAGTAAATATAAATATAAAGAAATATAAATAAATATAAATATAAATATAAGTATAAATATAAGTGGGGGGAGATTCATGGGGCAAGGAGAGAAACAAAAAGGAAAAAGAAAATTTAAAGCAGAAAAAAGAAAAAAAAGGGGAGGAGGGAAAAAGGAAACAAACCAACCTACTAAATGGGAGAAAAGAAAGAGAAAAACCCCTTCCCCCGCAGACTCAGAAATGTACACCATCTTTGGTAGGAGAACAGAACCTTACTAAAGGCAGTGAGAATGGAAAAAACATGATATCAAATTGCAAACCATAATGAGAGTCAGAGTTCAAGACACTACGGTGCCCGTGAAACATAGATCAAAAATAGACCATGGCCTCGCCGATATCCCCTCAGAAGACCGGCCCAAGCGCCGGCCCGAGCGTCCAGAAAGCGAGGCAGGCCAGCAAGAGCCTCACTGCTTGGCCAACGGGACCGGGGTTAGGCACCCCCAAGGCAGGAGAACCAAAACAGCGTCACTAGGACCCCCCACCTCGTTGAAACGTTCCACAAGAACTGAGGAGGGGAGTGAGAGAATGTTCAGGCGCCCAAAGATGCACAGCATTCGCACTCGTCACCGCTCCGTCAGTCAGCCGAGGCTGTGGTAGTAAGTCAGCGCCTCCTCTGGGGACGAAAACGCCTGACGTCCGCCGGGGGCATCCACCCTCAGGGTCGCAGGGTAGGCCAACGTGAATCGGATGCCCCGCTCCACGAAGCGCCCACAGACCTCCTTGAAGGCTTTCCGTCTGAGAGAGACCCCAGCGGAGTAGTCCTGGAAGATCAGGATCCGGGGGGCATTGGCCTCCGAGCGCCGCGCCTGTCTCGAGGCTCGCAGGACCCCTTCCTTCTGCCCCTCATTCAAGAACCTTGCAATCACATCTCGGGGCCGATTGTCTCCAGCGCGAAGGGTCCCCAGCCTGTGCGCTCTCTCCAAGACGATACCCCCAATGCCCTCCTCCAGGGGTAGGTGTGCCGGCAGCCATCTCTCCAGGTAAGCTCGCAGGTCGCGGTCAGGCACAGACTCCTCCACTCCAATAAAACGTAGATTGTTTCTCCTACTTCTGTTCTCGAGATCTTCTAATTTGTCTTGGTGCTTAGTGAGGGCCTCCTCCAGTTTTTTAATCCGGGCTTCGTCCTGGACCCGCGTGTCTTCCAGGGAGCCGATGCGCCTCTCGGCAAGCTCAACCCGGGCTGTGAAATCCGACACAGCCTGCCCCACGGCAGTAATCTGTGCCGCCAAGCCCCCGAAACGATCCTCGAGGGCATCTACCACTGCTCTGGACACCTCAGCCACCATCGCTGTTGTATCCACAGGCAGCGGGCCCTCCGGTGCTCCCTCCGCCATCTTGGCCTCACCACCGCGTGGTTTCTCCCGCCGGACTGATTTCGTCGCCATGCAGCACGCCCTCTCAGCAACTGAAGTGCTGCAGTCCGGCTCCGATCTACAAAGAAGCAGCTCCCCCAATTCGACGTAGCAGGAGAGGAGGAAAGATTAGAAAACGGGCTTGGGGGAAGAAGAGGGCTCCGGAGCTAAGAGAGATGCGTCTCACCTAGCTCACCATGCCACCGGAAGTCCGTGTTTTCATTTAAAAAGTTCTGCTTTTGGACAGAACTAAGAGAGAGTGTATAAGGAAGGAACAGAAGGGAGCTTCTTTAAGAATTTTTTTGAAGTAATGAAAAGCTTCTGAGCATAGGGAATTGGTTCAGCTTTTGTCTGTTGAGAAATACAATCAAAATCCTGAAAAAGGGATTTCTTGGAGCAGGGTTTGAAAAGAAGCAGGGAAACCTTTTCTGCTTTATAAATTAGAAAGTTTCTAAGGAATACTGGATTAAGCCCTTCAAGGAACTAAGGGCCTGATTTTCGAAGGCATTTAGACGGGTAACTGCCCATGATGCCCGTGTAAATGCCTTAACCAGGATTTTCCATAGGCACCTACATGGGTAGTGCTTTTGGAAAATCCTGATTAAGTCCCTAATGTGCCCAGATGCTATCAGCCTGATTCTGTCCCGCATGTACATCCCCTTTGTACGTCCAGTCTGAGCCAGACGTACAAAGGTAATCACAATTCTGATCCCGTGGGGAACATCTAGCCCCAAGGGATCAGAATCACGATCAGGCCTGTACATTCAGGCCGGGACTGCAATTCAGTTCCAGCCTGCATATACAGTCATTGCCTGGATAGCTCAGTCAGGCTTTTAAATGGAGCTGCGGCACCATGGCGTCACGTTGCCATGGCACCGCGACTCCATTTAAAAGCCGCAATGCTGGCTGCCACAAAAAAAGGTTTATTCCCTGCAGCCCAACCCCCTTGTAACTTATTTAGCAAGAACATCATTAATTTAAATTAATTTTATCATCATAAATATATATAATTATTTTTTATTTTTTATTTTCACATTTTTATTTTTTCTTTGGCAGGATGGTACATGGGTCTCCAAAGCGGTTTTACCAATTTTCCCTGTTATCTTTGTCTTTGGGACAGCGCAGCATATTACCACAGGCAGGACTTGGCCACAGTGAACTGAATTTTCTGTTGGGACAAAGAACGTGAAGTGGGAACCATTGGTGGAACCACAGAAGATGCTGATGCCACCACTGCACATCAAATTGGGTCTTATGAAACAATTTGTCACAGCTCTAGAGAAAGAGTCAAGTCTTCAAGTACCTTCAAGACTTCTTCCCTAAACTGTCTGAGGCAAAGGTCAAAGCTGGTGTCTTTGTTGGGCCACAAATAAAGATTCTTGAGTGCATGGAATTTCACAAGCTGCTTACTAGGAAGGAGAAAGCAGCTTGGAACAGCTTTGTTGTAGTGGCTCATTTTTGGGGGGAAATCACAAGGCCGAAAACTATGTAGAGCTGGTTGAGACTCTGGTTAAGAATTACGGCAAAATGAGCTGCAGGATGTTTCTCAAAGTCCATATCCTTGATGCTTATCTTGATAAATTCAAGGAGAACATGGGGGCGTACTCAGAGGAGCAAAGTAAACGGTTCCACCAGGATATACTGGAATTTGAATGCCATTATCAAGGACAGTATAATGAGAACATGATGGGAGACTACATCTGGGGGCTTATTCGTGAAAGTGATTTACAATATAATCGTCAAAAATCTAGTCATTTCTAAATGTTTTATGGTCTTTCTTGAATAACTTAAATATAACTAAATATATATTGTGTTTTTTTTATTTAATGTGTACAAAAAAGCATAAGACTGTTTTAACAATGGGAATATGTAAATTTCACAAATATCAAACCCCTGTTCACAAAAGCAAAGTTTAATGAGAATAATAACCATTTTCCAAACTTTTAAGTTATAAGCAATTAGGAAATAACAGTCACTACTCAGGAACAAAAATTGTGTTACACAGTAATAGAACGCATAAAATAAAATACAAAATCAAAATCCATTGTCATAGCCTTCAAAATTCTCAACAACTCATCTTCGCCACACCTGCAATCCCTATTTCAAATCACACCTGATAACGGAAAATGACGAACCGGCTCACAGAACATGCTATGCATACCACCATTATTTACGAAAACCAGTTCTACTACCTCAAAGAGAGCCTTCTCACTTTACTCTCCACACTTATGGAACTCTATTCCTGACAGATGAAGAATCAGGAACAGGACCTCAGAAAACACCCACAAACAGGAACAAAAGTGAGGGGCATCTTGAACAATTTTCAGAAGACTGAGTTCGTGAGGAACTAGCTAAACTTAAAGTAGACAAAGCGATGGGATCCAATGGGATACACCTGAGAATACTGAGAGAACTTGGGGACATTCTAGCAGCTCCACTGACCGACCTTTTCAATGCCTCTTTGGAGTCGAGAGTGGTGCCAGAGGACTGGAGAGAGGCACATATGGTCCCTTTACACAAAAGCGGATGTGATTGAAAACTACAGACTGGTTAGTCTAACCTCTATGGTGGGTAAATTATTGGAAACGCTGCTGAAAGAGAAAATAGTGAGGTTTCTGGAATTCAATGGATTACTGGATCCAGGGCAGCATGGATTCACCAGAGGCAGGTCTTGACAGACAAATCTGACTGATGTCTTTGACTGGGTGACCAAGGAGTAGAGAGCCCTAGATGTGGTGTATTTAGATTTCAGTAAAGCCTTTGACACCGTTCTGCACAGGCAACTTATAAACAAACTGAGCACCCTAGGGATGGACCTTAAAGTTACTGCTTGGGTTAGAAATTGGTTGAGTGGGAGGCAACAAAGGGTATAGATAAATGGAGCACACTCTGAGGAGAAGGAGGTTACTAGCGATGTGCCCCACGGATCTGTCCTTAGTCCTATTCCTTTTAACATCTTTGTTAGTGATATTGCGGAAGGGCTGTTGGGTAAGATTTGCCTCTTTGCGGATGATACTAAAATCTGCAATACAGTAGATACCCAAGAAGGCGTATATAACATGAGGAGGAATCTAGCTAAGCTTGAAGAATGGTCAAGAATTTGACAGCTGAGATTTAATGTTAAAAAATGCAAGGTCATGCATTTGGGCTGCAACAATCCAAGGGAGTGATATGGTCAGGGGCGGCTCAAGGCAATCTGCTGCCTGAGGCGAGGGATGAGATGCCCCCCCCCGGGTCGGGATCTTTCTCAAAACGCCAGTCAGGGACTGAACCAAATCAAATTAGATAACGTGGAGCAAATACAAGATGTTCACACACCAAGGAACTAAAAGAAAGAGTGAGAACCACAGCAGTTTATAACTCCAAATTAATTCATTTGTATTTTGTTATAAACTGCATTATGGTGCTTGCTTTTTCTTTTTGAACATACATTTTGCATTCACAGAACCCCCCCCCCCCCCAAACAATGGGTGCAGAGCAGAGGTAGGACATTCACCCACAGAACTCAATATATTTAAAAAAAATGCTGATTCTGGTCATCTCACCAACAACAAATTCTCCAGTACCAGGCATATTTGGAACTAATATAAAACCCTACTAAAATCACTAAGATCTGCAAGGCCAATCTACCATACCATCCCAGCATACACTTCCAAAACTCATATAATAAGGAGCCTACCAAGAAGAAAGCAGCATTATAAACACTGCTCAAAACATCTATACACTAATTTGAAAAGCTGAACAAGTCAAATTACTACAGTACAGATCCCGACATACAAATTCCATGTTAACAGAACTCCTGGCCTTGGTCACACACTCAGAACACAGACCATTACCAAGTACAGAATAAGTGACCACAACCTAAAGCAAAAATAAAAATATGTAGACAAAAATTAAAATGAAACCCCAAGAAGCCAGACTCCGCATGCGGTGCCAGACCAGATAAGAGATGCAGTTCCCCATAATATGTGAAATATAGATAGCACAAAGTCCAATCACTAAATTGAAAATAAAATTATTTTTTCTACCTTTGTTGTCTGATGATTTTTGATCATGCTGGTCCCAATCTGAGGTTTCCGTTTTCCTCTGTCTTCTCTTAGCTCTTTTTCTATGGTCTATAGTCTATCTGCTATTTCTTGTCTCTCGTTTTGCTTTCTTCATTTTCTTCCATCAGCCTTTTTTCAGTCCCAGTAACTCTCCCTAGTATCAGCCCACTTTACAGCCTCCCCTCCCAGTACCAACCCCCTTGGCCTTTCCAATACCGCCACTGGTGTCTATTCTCTTCGGGTCCCCCTCCTTCTCCATCATCCAGCTCCTTCTAGTTAAAATACCCTCCCAAGTATCAGCGAACTTCCAGTCCCAGTGCCCCCTCCCATGTCAGCTCCCTTCCAGACCCCCCCTTGACTGCTCCATTCCAGGCCCTCCCTGGTCTGCTCTCCTCCAAGCCCCCCCTGGCCTGCTCCCTTCCAGGCCCCCCCTTGACTGCTCCCTTCCAGGCCCCTCCTTGGCTGCTCCCCTGAAGGCTCCCCTTGACTGCTCCCCTGAAGGCCTCCCCTTGTCTGCTCCCCTCCAGGCCCCACCTGGTCTGCTCCCCTCCAGGCCCCCCCTGGTCTGCTCCCTTCCAGGCCCCCCCTTGACTGCTCCCCTCCAGGCCCCCCTCGTCTGCTTCCCCCTCATCTGCTTCCCCCCCCCCCCTCAACTCACCGATCCTTTAAAATGAAATGAAAGCAGCCGCGGGAACATTTCTCCATTCCCACAGCTCTGCTTTCAAACTGCTTGGCCCATCAATCTTTTTGGAGCTGGCGGGGGGGGAGGGGGCCGAGGCCGTCGCTTTTGCCGCCCTTCCGCTTCTGCTGGCTGCTTCCTCCAAAACGAAAGCAGCTCCGTTCCCGCAGCTGCTTTAATTTTGGAGGAAGGAGGAAGCAGCCAGCGGAAGCGGAAGGGCGGCGAAAGCGACAACCTCGGCCCCCCCGCCGGCTCCACAAAGATTGACGGGCCAAGCAGTTTGAAAGCAGAGCCGCGGGAATGGAGAAATGTTCCCGCGACTGCTTTCATTTCATTTTAAAAGATGAATCTTTGCAGACGGGCGGTTCTATCATAGGCAGTTTCTAAGGAGCGGCAAATAGTGCCGCCCCCCAGAATATGCCACCTGAGGTGATCGCCTCAGTTCGCCTAATGATAGAACCGCCACTGGATATGGTATAGGAGGTGAAATACTTCTGTCCACAAAAGAAGAGCGGGACCTAAGTATGAATGTGTCTGATGATCTTAAAGTAGCTAAACAGGCAGAAAAGGCGACGGCGAAAGCTGGAAGGATGCTTGGGTGCATAAGGAGAGGAATGGCCAACAGAAGAAATGAGATGATAGTGCCTCTATATAAGTCTTTGGTGCAACCTCTTTTGGAGTATTGTGTGCAATTCTGGAGACCGCACCTTCAAAAGGATATAAACAGACTGGAGTCGGTACAGAGGGTTGCTACTAAATGGTTAGTGGTCTTCATTATAAAGCATATGAGGACAGACTTAAGGAGCTTAATATATATACTTTAGAGGAAAGGAGGGCTAGAGGTGATATGATTGAGATGCTTAAATACCTCCGTGGCATAAATGCAGAGGAGAGCCTCTTTCAATTAAAAGCAAGCTCTGCTATGAGGGGACAGGATGAGGGTGAAAGGGGATAGACTCAGGAGTAATATTCCAAAATATTTCTTTACGGAAAGAGTGGTAGATGTGTGGAATAGTCTCCCAGTAGAGGTGGTAGAGATAAGGACAGTATCTGAATTCAAAAAAGCATGGGAGAAACACAGAGGATCTCTTAAGGAAAAAAGGGGACAGTTGTAGTGGTTGATATGGAAGGTCAGACTAGATAGGCCATATGTTTTTTTTCTGCCATCATGTTTCTATGTTTCTATATAAACTACGGACAACAATGGATACAGTAACCTTCACAAAAGCCCTAAAGATTCATATATTCAAAGATTGCTTCTCTGACAACATCACCTAACCAGCCACTAATCATCTACTCAACCCCTCTCCCACCACTCCCTCACCCCTCCAAGAAAGCAGCAGAGCGGGGCTGGCATTAGGGCGGGCAGCGCCCCCGTACATACAGGGCCGATTCTAATGTCAGCTCTTTAGGTCCAGGGCCAGAGGCCTGAATGGGGAACTTATTCCACCCCTGAGGTGGAATATGTTCCCCTAGTCAACTGGATCAGGCAGGCCCAGGGCTCCAAAAAGGTGGGAGGGGGCAGAGGAAATTCCCCGCAGCCTGACCCTGGCCTTGGGAGGCAGGGTCAGTGGTCGGGCTGTGGGGAATGAACAATTTGGTCTGGCAGCTGGGGACCACGGCTTTGGAAAGGAGCCATGGTGCCAGGGCAACCGGACGCCATGGCACCGTGGCTCCATTCAAAAGTCCTGACTGAGTTATCCGGGCAAAGCCTGTATGTGTAGACCAGCCTGAATTGGGGTCCTGGTGTGACCTACGGGATCAGAATCCTGGCTAACCCTGTGCGTCCAGTTCCGACTGGGCGCACAGAGGACCGGGATGTCCAGGACTGAATCGGGCCCTCCATGTTTTATTGTAACTTCGTTTCATTGTTCACTGTAACTTTGAGTTGTTTGTAAACCACTTTGACCTGGTGAAAAGCACAGCTAAATAAATACATAAAATAAGCTTGCCTTGCTTTCTCTGCTTTTTTCCTTTTTCATTGAAGGCCAGCAGCCATCATCTCCCATTGCCGGGTGGAAGTCTCGTGCGGCTGTTATCACGAGTCTTTGGCCTGGCAATGAAGGTGACAGCTGCTGGGCCTCAAAACTTCAATGAAAAAAGGAGAATAACACAGAAAACATTTTAAAGTAAGTTTGCCGCTCTGCCTTTCACACTCCCATTAGGCCTCCCTGCACTGCGAGGACTGCTTGGGCAAAATTTACGCCACTGCGGTAATTCATAAGTATATGGTTCAGTATCACCCTCTCCCCTCTGGGTTCCTTTACTAGTAGATGCTGAAACAGTAGAACAGTTCTCCCTGCAAAGAAAGGCTCTGAGAAAGGCAAGCAAACATTGCTCATGCATCAACAATTTCAGCTGCGGTCAAAAAGTAATCTCTGTTCTTCTGCTGGACAAGCCGCAGTCTGCTAAAATGTAGTACAATTTGAAGCTTAATATTTTAGAGAATGATGCTCTATTTGGTTACCACTTGCTGAAGGTTATAAAGGTTAGACAATCAATTTTAAGCCAGGCTTGTGTCGACAGCTGTGACACAGATTCCTGTTTTGAAATCCAGCTGCTAGCATGATCTTTGCATGGAAAGGTTATATTTTATCCTTTTTATAGGAGAGAGATTAGTAACAGCTTGTTCCTATTTTATTCTTCCACTATCTATTCAGTCATAAACCAAAAGGACATACCATTACCCAAAAAAGAAAAAGTCTGAGTCTAAGGTCCACTCCAGATCTGGAACAGAGCGAACACTTTGTTATCATAACTTCCTACTTGCAAATGGGTGTTTAGCAATAAATGGAGGAAAAGGAAGCTTGGTTTTCTTGACTGTGAATATTTAATAATGCTATCAGCTTAAAATAGTGTCGACAGCTAGTTAGAGAAAGTGAATAAACCTGCCCGGGGAAGTTTCATATAAAGGCTGAAATATTTGTACTGAATGGTTTGTTAATTGAAAAGCAGAGATGTGCTCCTTTGCATCTCATTCCAAAGCTACCTTTACTATCACTACTACTAATAATTTCTATAGTGGTATAAGGTATACACAGCACTGTACAGACACATGTAAAAGACAGTCCCTGCTCATCAGAGCTTATAATCTAGTCAACACAGACAACATAGTAGTTGTAGACATGGGATATATCTAGGGGGAATGGTAAAGAAACACAAAGGAGACCAGGTGAGTCAAGATCCAAAAGCAGCAGTGAAGAGGTGAGTTTCGGTCTGGATTTGAAAAGGGGCAGAGAAAATGCAGGCCTAAGGAGCAGCAAGGTGAAAGGAGCAAAGTCTGGAGTTAGCAATAGAAGAGAAGGGCACAGATAGAAGCGAAGAGGAGTGTAGGGAGGTATAAGAGAGGAAAGGTAGTGAGGAGCTGCAGAGTGAATGCACTATTAGGTCAGCAGAAGTTTGAACTGGATGCGGAAACGGATAGGGAGCCAATGAAGTGACTTGAGAAGAGGGGTAATATGAGCATGACGAGGCTGGTGGAAGATTAGCCATGCAACAGCGGATTGAACAGATTGAAGGGGCGACATGACTCAGAAGGAGACCAGCAAGGAATAGGTTACAATAGTCTAGACGGGAGGTGGCTAAGGAGTGGATAAGTTTCTTAGTAGTGTGTTCAGAAACGAATGGGCAAATTTTGTTTTTGTTATAGAGAAAGAAACGGTAGGTTTTAGCTGTCGGATGTATGTGAAGGAGAGAGGAGTCAAAGACGACCCCAAGGTTGCGAGCTGAGGAAACAGGGAGGAGTGGAGAGTTATCCACAGAGACTGAGAAAGGAAGAAGGGGAGACAAGGATTTAGTGGGAAAAATAAGAAGCTCAGTCTTGGCCATGTTCAGTTTCAAGCAATGATGAGACATCCAAGCAGCAATGTCAGAAAGGCAGACAGAGATCTGGGACTGGATTGCCAGAGAGATTTCAGGCGTAGAGAGGTAGATCTGGGAGTCATCAGTGTAAAGATGGTACTGAAAGCCATGGGAAGAGAAGAGGGCACCAAGGGACTGGGCATAGAGAGAGAAAAGGAGTGGACCCAAGACAGATCCTTGGGGTATACCCACTGAGAGTGGGATAGCAGTAGAGGAAGATCCACCAGAACAAACACTGAAAGAGCGATGGGAGAGAGAACATTTCCGTCAACAGAAGATTCAAAGCTGTGTTGCTTCGCCGATGGGAAAACTGGATGTGCCACAGAAAACACAATTTCACGGCTACCGGCCGTATGTGCCACGCCACTTTTGCAGAAGTTACCGGGTGGATTGCAACAGCATGGTGGGGGGAGGGGGGAGGGATAAAATAATCAAATCAGATTTTGTGATTATGGAATGGATTGGCCAGCCAGTCAGACATCAGATTCAGTGGGCACAGACAGTAAGAAAAAAACCCACAAGGGTGCCAGATTCAAAGTATTTATCCAATGGGGACAGACTTAGGACAGCAAAATAAGTTAGGAGCTTAGCACTGATTTTCAGCACTAGGCACCTAAATTAGCCACATAAATCAAGTGAAGGGCAGACCTAGGTTTAGGCACATGGGGCCCAATATTCAGTGCCGCTAACGCGGCTAGGAACCAGTGCTGAACAGTAAACCCAGATATTCCAGGTCGGAGCCATCCGTGTTAGACTGTAAGCTCTGATGAGTGGGAATTGTGTCTTACATCTATATGTACAACACTGCATACACCTTGTAGCACTATACAAATGATTGGTAACCGAGCGGTGGCTCACTATCGCCACTGACTGGTTACTGATCAGCGCCGCCTCCGCTCCATCCAAAATGCCCCCCAACTCACCCTTTTGATTTACCTCAGCTTACAAACTAGGTAATCACGTTTCTGCTCTGTCTCCACTGATACTTTGTAAGATCAAGACATCAATGAGCTGCAGATGATCCATCTCGGAGATGATTGCATGCATTTTCTTGAAGTATTGAAAATCTACAACATATTAGAAAATGTCTAGATGAAAGGTGCTTTATATAGCCAAATTACTATTACAACCATTCTCTGAGGAGGTAGAACCAAGGTAAGCGATAGGCTTCTGCTTGAGCTCAAAGTCATTGCATCCTTTTTCCATTTTTGTTCACACTGGAAATTAATTTTATGGATGGCAAAAAGGAAAATTTAAGCTTTATCCTTCCAGCTTATCAACTCCTACTTCACATCCTATTGATGTATGGGTAAGCGCTTCATCTACCCAAGATCTCATTAGTGCAGCTACTGGAGGGCAAATCGACCAGGGAGATGCACAGAGAGGTCTTTGAGTCCTTCCATTGCTTACTCCTTCAAAAGGTATAAAAAATAGGACACACACAATGAAGCTACAATATAGCACATTTAAAACTAATTGGAGAAAATATTTTTTCATTCAAATGTGTAATCGAACTCTGGAATTCATTACCAGAGGATGACGTAAAAGCTGTCAGTGTAGCTATGCTTAACAGAGGTTTGGAGAAGTTCCTGGAGAAAAAGTCCATAAACCATTACTAAAGAGAACTAGGGAGATCCACTGCTTACACCTGGGATGAGCAGCATGGAATCTGTCTACCTTTCGGGAACCCGCCAGGTACTTGTGACTTGGATTGGCCACTGTGGGAAACAGGATACTGGGCTTGATGGACCTTTGGTCTGATCCAGTATAGCATGTCTTATGACCTGGTAGCCATCTTTCAGGTCAGCTTCTTCTCAATGCCCTTGCCAGGTCCAAGAGGTTGCATTTGGAATGTTGAATAGCAGAATGTAAAAAGGTTCATTGTACAGCCAATGGAGTCCACCATGTGTGCCTGATGAGTCTCAACCCTGGTGGGAGTCCGGCAGTTGCGTTATCTTCAGGGGCTCTCCTGAAGGGAGAGAATTTGCTGTGGAAAATCTACAGGTCGGTGTTCCTAAAGCAGTCCAAGTGCCAGGCCATATTCAGGGCTTTTGGTGGTGAAATTTCTCATCATTCATGGGCATGTTTCAGAGGAATTAGAGAATTTGGATGCACACATGGAAGGTATTTTGCCTGAATGTGTGATGCAACTTTGTAAAGCAGAAAACTTCATTCCACTAACCACATTAGAACTCAATAACTCATAAAAGAAGAAGAAAGGATCTCAGAACATCAATGAAAGACTTATAAATGCAAATAAATGCTATTTAGTCAATCAAAGAATCCAAACACATCAATAATCCTCCAGACTCCTTCATAAAGATATCATAAACAAAAATATTTATTCAAAACCTCTTTTTCTTTCCAATATCCACAAAACTCTGTTATTCAAAAGGCGCCTTGTGCCCTACAGTCACAGTACAAGTCCAGCTCTTGCATATGCTCCCTTCAGTACACATATGTTTCTCAAACACATTCAAAGGTAAAGAACATCATATAGGTAAAGAACATCACTTATCTTAAGATGTCATTTGCTCCAATGCCACATATGACGCACCAGCTTTTTCAGGGGGTCAACAAGATACGTATTTCATTCCACTGTGAGAAGAGAGGCACCATAAAATTCAACATATACCCTAAAAATCCCATACACCTTTTTCAAACCAGAGGTCTACATCATATACTACTCAAAAACATTTCCTCATACCAGATTTCTGCACAACCCAGTCATACTTCTTATACGAGCTTACAGGGACCACCAGCATACATATTTCACTGCAAACCGTTCTTCCCGGGGCCATTCGAAAGATGCCAGTACAAGAACTTAAAATACATCCAGCCTCATCCAATCAGCAATTTCCCCCAAACGAACTACACTACCCAGCATTCTCAAGTTCTAAGACAGACTTGGTTCTGACCCATCCTTAATATACTCCCCAATCTAAAGTATATCTGCTTTGCTTTTGCATTTTTGATTCATTCCGAAGATTGGCTTGGAGTGGAATTCTAATACTATGATGCAACTTTGTAACATTACTGTTGAAGCAGCTACCAAGCTTTTAGCTGATTTTAATTTTAAAGTATGTAAGGAAGAGATTTATGTTTGTTAGAGATGTAAAAACTTATATGTGCACTAAACAATTTAAAACATTTAATCCTATGAAAACACATTAAATTGATTAGAAGGAATTAAGTAATTTATTTTATTTTATTTATACAATTTTATACACCACCTTATCTGAATTCAGGCATCCAATGCAGTTTACAATAAGTTAAAACAGAGGCAAACTGGGATCCAAGATGGTGCTGGTCTAGCAGCACTGGCTGGACATGTTTTTTCTTTCCCCCTTCGCTGTCGGCAGTTTGCAAGCCCAAATTATGGGTAAGCGCAAGGTGAAGGGGAAGGCTGGACTCCAGGGTGGCTCCCAGTCTCAACTGCTTAGGCAGACGACACTGGAAGATTTTCGTGTCCTAGTCGGAGCTTCGGAGCCTACCTCTTTGGATCAGCCCATGGCATCACCGGTGAGAGCAGTGATGGGGCTTCTTTCACCCCAATTGCCCGCATTCCACAGCCTAGACCTGTCTTCGCTGGAGGTTCACCTGTGGCAGTTTCCTCCCCCTTGGAAGAAAGAGCAGCTCCCGGTGTGAGGGCTGTGCAGCGGACCGTGAGTAAAATTGCACGGGGAGGGGGAGATGTAGGTCCGGGATCTTTTCAACTTCGGAATCAGGCAGGAGCAGTGACTATGGAGTCTCTCTGGGAGGCCATGCAGAGTATTAGCTCTTCTCTTCATCGTGTTTTGTGAGAGATTTATCCATTGTGTCTCAGAGTGTGGTTGAGCAATTGCAAATGCTGGGTATTCTGGTCAATAGGTGTGATTTGCTGGAGCCAAAGATTAAAGAACTTCAAATTTTGGGAGAATCTTTGGTGAAGGATAGTAATTTAACACACTGGAGAGTAGAATATCTGGATAATCAAGTCCAAAGAAATAATCTCCATTTTTTTGAACTTCCCAAGGTCCCCCTTAGTGTCTCCAGTGAATATGGTCAAAAAGTATTTGACTGAAGTACTGGGGATGACAAGTGAGCTGCTTCCACCCCTAGTGAGGGCCCAGTACCTCTTTGTACATGGGAGTCTTCAATCTAGAGTGGGTGAGAGCTCTGAGGGACTGAATCTTGCAGCCTTTCTTGAGTCATCCCTGGAAATTGTCACTCAAAGAACTACGCTTATTGCCACTTTTGTGCTTGAATTTAACCGTAACTCTGTATTTTGTTTGTATTTTCGCAATTTGATACGCTGTTTTATGATTCAAAAGTATGTATATTGCCTGATCTGTCTAGATTTACGCAAAAGAGGCGATGGAAATTTCTGTTGCTGCGACCAAGGGTATTGTCCCTTGGTCTCACCTTTGCTTTGAGATTTTCTTGCTGCATGAGCAGCTCCTGCGGTTTCCTGTCTATGCAGTGACACCTGGATTTTCTATGCCGGGGCCGCATATAACTCTGGCATGGAAAATCCGGGTTAGATGGGAGGTTGGTGGGCATAGCACCGCCAGCTCAACTTCAGGCCCAATATTTCCTTTTAAAAAAAATGACTGACTGGCTGATATTCAACGACTCAGCTAGTTAAACACGTGGCAGCTTTTGATAGCAGCTGAAAATCAGGCGCCATCCAGATAATGGCTTCAATTATCTAGATTAGGGGTGTCCAACCTTTTAGCTTGCAGGGCCGCATGGGCAATTTTTAAAAAAGGTCACGGGCCAGAGCAGAACTATCACAAGGAAAGCACAAAATAAATTTTATTGAACTATAGTCCCTCGTGAGCTAATCACTTTAGTGTGAAAGCTGACATTGTTTCTGCTTGCATAAATAGTCTATCTGCTGCAGCACTCATGTTATTCCTGTGGGCACAGTGGCAGATAGCGCAAGCTGTTTAGTCAAATATCTGCCACTGTGCCCACAGGAATAACATGAGTGCTGCAGCAGATAACAGGTCCACATGCAGTGCAAAGAGATGCAATTCCCCAATACTGTGTAAAATATAAAGATAGCACAAAGTCCAATCACTAAAATGAAATAAAATGATTTTTTCTACCTTTGTTGTCTGACCATTTTATTCTCTGATCATGCTGGTCCCGATCTGAGGCATCTGCTTTCCTGTCTTCTCTTAGCTCTCTTTCTGTGGTCTATGGTCCATCTGTCATTTCTTATCTCTTCTTTTGTTTTCTTCACTTCTTTCCATCAGCCTATTTCCAGTCCCCGTAACCCTTCCTAGTATCAGCCCCTTTCCAGTCCTCCCTCCCGGTATCTTCCAATGTCAACTTGCATTCCCATGACTGCCACTGGTGTCCATTCCCTTCCAGTCCCCCTCCTTCCCCACCATCCAGCTCCTTCTAGTCCAAATACCATGGCAGCCCCTCTCAGCATCCACTCCCTTCCAGTCCCATTCTCCCATCCCCTCGCATCAGCCCATTTGTAGCCCTAGCCCCCAGTTTTCTTCCAAGGCCTGCAGCTCTATCCTTCCCTCCCCACCATCAGCCCATTTCCAGTTGAAGCCCCCCCAATAAGCTCACTTCCAGTGTTAGTCCCCCTTCAACCCCATTACCAGTGCTAGCCTCCCCTAATCAGCCCAATTACCAGTCCTACCTCCCCCCATCAGCCAGTTCTAGCTTCCACTAATCAGCCCACTTCCAGTCCTAGCCTCCCCGCTCAGCTCATTTCCAATGCTAGCCCCCCCTCAGCCCATTCCCAGTCCTAGCCTTCCCTAATCAACCCATTACCAGTCCTAGCCCCCTCCCCCGATCTGCCCATTACCAGTGCTAGCCCCCCCCCCATCAGTCCACTATAATGCTAACCCGCACTGTCTCTCCCCTTTTTCTAGTACTTGTCCCCTGTCTCCCCCTTTGTCCCCCATCTCTTACCTTTGTCTCTCCTTGTCCTCCTCCTGTCCCCCTCCCTCTGCCTGCACCTCTCATCCAGCGGTGACGGGGGCACTATGGCTGTTTTAATTTTAGGTTTTGCTGTCTCTGCCCTGTTTGTGCCTTCCCGCTGTGTTTTTTCCTCAAGAATGCTTGCAGCAAAAAAAAATAATAATAAGGCAGCGGCAAGGCAGAGGCAGGACAGAGGCAGGAAAATCTAAAATTAAAACAACCAGAGTGCCGCCGCCGCACAAATTAGTCTGATTGCTTGCAGCGATCAGGCTGATTTATTTGATGCTGGTTGTTCCTGCTGGATGAGATGGAGCCCTTGTCAGTTCCCTTTCAGCCCCCTTCCTCCCTTCCTCCCTCACTTCCTCCTTCCATGTCAGCCCCCCTCCCTCCCTCTCTCCATCCATCCATCCATGTCAACCCCCCTCCCTCCCTCTCTCCATCCATCCATCCATCGTCAGCCCCACTCCCTCCCTCCCTCTCTCCATCCATCCATCCATGTCAGCCCCCTCCCTCCCCCCCATGTCAGACAGCCCTCCCTCCATCCATCCATGTTAGCCCCGTTGCTGATTCCCTGCCCCCTCCAACCCTCTCCCCATGTCTGCCTGCTACCGCTCTGTGGTTTCTTCTTCTGCAGCCGCAGTTTCCTGTCTCTTAGGGAACCGCGGCTGTGCCAGTGCAGCCGTTGTGGAGCCTTTGAGTCTCTCGACGGGTTCCGTGCAGCATTGTCCCGCCTCCAAAGGAAGTGGTAAACAACTTCCTTTGGAGGCGGGATAATGCTGCCCGGAGCCCTTCGAAAGACAGAAAGGCTCCGCAACGGCTTCACTGGCACAGCCGCGGTTCCTAAGAGGCAGGGAACCACGGCTGCAGAAGAATGGAGTCAGTGAGTTTGCCGCTGCCGAGAAGCGGACTCGGCAGCGGCAGCAACTTGTAAGCTTTTTTTTTTTAACTTGAAATACAGTGCATCTAGGGCCAGATAGAAATGCCTGGTGGGCTGGACTCTGGCCTGTGGCCTGTATTTTGGACACCCCTGATCTAGATAATGTTTGTCTCCACCCTCACCCTGTCCCTGTCCCAGACTGCTTGAACACTGACTATGAGAGGAATTTTAGAGAGATGTCCAAGTGCAATATGGGATGTCTAAGCCAGAACGTCTGAAAAACAAACAGGCACATCCAGGTGCAGACATGATTTCACAAACGTGGACATGCCTGATATGGATGGCTGCAGGAGCATCTACATAGACATCCTCAGAATAGTATTCCAGAATGCCGATGACTAGGAATAGTATGAAGGTTAGAGTAGTGGGCTAGGAACAGGGAAGCCAGAGTTCAAACCCCAATTATGCTACCACTGAAATTCTCCCGAGTCCTGGGGATGAAGGAATGCTTTCTCCTCTACACCTTCAGGATGCTTTTCAGCCAAAACCCATCTGTGACATCATCAGATCCTTCAATGTCAGTTACATGATATATGCAGACGATGTGCTATTATATATGCCAATATCATTGGATTGCCTAGACCTCACCCCTTTGACTAACTGCTTCGACACCATATCAGAGTGGCTCCTGTCACAAAACCTGCGAATACAACACAAAAAGACAGAAGTCCTTTTCGTCTCAAGGAACACCAACTTCACCCCACCTAGCTGTGTTAAGGTAAAGGATGCCCAACTACAAGTGAAACCTGCAATACGTTACCTTGGAGTAACGTTAGACCAAAACCTTGACATGAAGAACCACATAGCCAATACAGTCAAGGCAATCTACTTTAAAATCAGATCCCTCAGACACCTACGCACGCTACTCGAACAGGATGATTTCCGCACCATTTATCAAGCCCTTATACTTCCCCACTTCGACTTCTCAAACTCCATACTACAAGGACTCCCCCGGTCCACCCTGAACCCCCTGCAGCTGGCTATGAACAGTGCAGCACGGGTACTCTTCGGGGCATCCAGGAGAGACCACGTGACACCCCTTCTAAAACAGCTACACTGGCTCCCCATTCAAGCAAGAATCAGTTTCAAGACTTTACTGCTAACATTCAAAGTGGCTAAGGGGCTCACCTCTTCCTCTCTCTCTAACCTCATCCAACCACTTGCACCAAACAGGCCACGAAGAACAGCAGAATTGAACATGCTAGTTATCCCAAATGAAACCACAAGATGCACCAGATCAACAGCTAACAGAGCCTTCCGACTCTGCGCCCCAACTTTATGGAACACCTTACCACTTTCACGGCTCTCCCGCCCTTTTCAAAAATGCAGGTTTGACTGGCTCACCCTTTAGTTTCCCCTGTTATCTCCAAGTTACCAACCCTGTTATAATGTAAGCAAAGGATTGTCCCAATGCAAAATTTGTTAACTGTAAACCGCGCTGGTACCAAAGAGCGCGGTATATAAGAACTGTAAATAAAATAAATAAATAATAAGTTTAACCAGCTTGGATCAATAATCACTAAAGAAATGACAAGCACTCAAGAAATCCTACGGCACATTGTTCTTGGCAGAATGGCTATGAAGGACTTAGACACGATTCTCAAGAGCAGAGATGTCTCTCTCCATACAAAGATTTGACTTGCTCAAGCTATGGTATTTTAAATATTGCCATATGGATGCAAAAGTTGGACAATGAAAAAGATACGATGAAAATCAATGCCTTTTAATTATGGTGCTGGCAAAGAATAATAAGCCTAATATTCAATTGGGATGGCTATGTGCCGCTACGGCACATAGCTGTTGCTGCTGACCTCTAACCCCAGATATTCAATGCTGGGGTCATATGCAGCCCTGAGATTGAATATCCAGGGTCACCACACAGTCTCCAATGCCGTAGAAGCTAAGCAGGTAGTGGCGATATTGCACTGCTACCTGGTTAGCTCCCATGGTTAAAACTAGGCCAGCTTTTGCTTTGCCTAGTTTTACCCACAGGTCACTAATGTGGTAGTGGTGCAATAACGCCGCTACCCTGTTAGCGACTGTCGCTGCCCACAACACACCCCAGAACACCCATGACATGCCCTGATGCTAAGCGGTTATCATTGGGGCATATAGCAGCATTAGTTGCTATATGAAGCACTAACCATGTTAGTGCCATTTAATATCCCGTCAGTTGCATTTACATGGTTTACAGGTCAGTAAACCATGAATGCCTTTAGAATATCAGGCCTACTATGTATACCATGAACTTTCCGAAGAACAAACCAGTTGGTACTAGAGGAGATCAAACCTAAGCTTTCTTTAGAAGCTCAGATGGCAAGACTTCGACTTTCATACTTTGGACACATCATGCAAAGAGAGAGAACGTTAGAAAAAGACATCATGCTTGGTAAAGTAAAGGTCAACGCAAAAGAGGAAGGCCAACAATGAAATGGAATAACAGGAGCAATGAATGCCACTCTATCAACAAATAGCTGCTTAACTGAAGAATGAACACAGTCTTCAGAGGGGCACCATGAGTTAGCACTGACTTGATGACACTTAACAACGGGAACCCATCTTTCCAAATCCAAGCCTAAAATAAATTGCAGAGAGACACAGTAAGCATTTCCCTGACGAAAAAGGCTTACAATCAAAGTTTTGTACCTGAGGCAATGAAGAGTTATGTGACTTGCCCAAGATCACAAGGAACAGCAGTGGGAAAAGTGGGTTTGAGCTCTGGTTTCCCTGGTTTGCTGTCGTAGACACAACTCACCAGACATGGGAGGATCAAAAGAACCCTCCAGGTTCATGGATGGCCGCAGGAGTCTAGGCAGGAGACACCAATCAGTCAGCTGGTATGTATCATTTCCATGTCAATTATACCATGCAACACCCCCAAAACAATACACAAGGTCTGTGCCTTGGTATTTAACTTGTATCTCCTATTGGCCCCCTATTGTTTCTATGTGTTTGCCCTGCTTCTGCCCTCTATATTTCTTAACACTCATGTATAAACATATCCAAACTACTCAGCGCACGGGAGCATGCGAGTGCAGCTAGCGTCCGGTCAAAGGCTGGCGCTAGCAGCATGGCTGTGTAGCTAGCACGTGACTACTGCACTTTCCACAGCTATGCCCCCTGTCTCTGCCTTGACTCTGCCTATTCATATGGTAGCATGGGAATTTTAGCACACTTGCCTTTGGGCCACACGCTCCTTGCTATTGCGCAGCCCAAACACATGCAAAACCTGCGCTCTGGCTAATGCACTTTAGTAAACATGCCCCTTAATAAGGCACTTACAAGGCTACGACAAATGGAATATGCTTCTAAACGAAACATCTTCATGCATCTGCAAGAACAATTCATACCAGCACTACATCAACCTACTGATGTCTAGAAAAGTCACACCCTCTGACTTATTTCTAGCTTGAAAGAAATGTCTCATCACTAAATTCTTATCCATTTCATAGACAAAGAATATCACGAGTATGGCATGGGTGGTAACATCTTCCAAGAAATCCTGAAGAAAAGCACTACAATCTCCAAGTCACCCGTTGTCACTTGGCCTTGACATTAGAGGCCACTTACCCTTCTACTTACACCTAATATTTATTTATTTAATGCAATTTTATACCATTTTTCTATGTGTCAAAACAGTTTATAAAAAACTAGATGCAACCAGAGAACATTCTGTGCATTTGGCAATTACAGATAATGTAACGAGTACAATTACAGGTAACTTAACGATTACAAGCTCAATAACAGTAAATGTAAACTAATATAGGACAGGCTACAGTCTGTGCAATTTTGTAATTAATGTAATGTAGCGAGTAAACTAACAATAGCAATAATCTTAAACTAGAAACAATTGTGGTGGATATGGGATAAGTCAGTCTGTTGGCTAGGATAACTTGACTGCAGAGTACTGGTCATGGTGGCAGGCTGCTGTGTTATGTTATGTGTTATGGTGTTTTCGGTTTTACTGCCAGGAGGTGTTGCAGGAGGGGGAGTTCCTTTAGTGATTGGTGTATTTTGTTATTGTTTGGTGTCGTTGTGATGGTGATGAGGCAGGTAGCCATTAGTTTGTAGATCGTGGAGTGATGACTCGGTCTATGTTAATCCTGTTGCAAGTTTGAGCCATAGTATTCAAGGGAGAGGTTGGTTTTTAGTTTCTTGTGGAAGTCTGTTATGGATTCAATAGCTCTTAGGTTGGAAGGCAGAGAGTGCCAGACGGACGGGGCCTAGAGAGAAAATGTCCAATTGCATGTGCTCTGCTCTGCTTTTGCATTTCTGGATTGGTATGGCAAGGAGATTTTGTGTGCAGTGTCTCCATAGCATGTTCGTGTTTGATCCCTGTAGCAGAGTTTGTAGGTATTCCGCTGATTGGTTATGAAATATTTTGTAGGTGTTGAGGATGGATTTATATTTGATTCTAGAGGCTATGTGGAACCAGTAAAGTTGCTTTAGGATGGGGGTGATATGAATGTGATATTGAGCTCCCTGGATGATTCTTGCAAAGTGTTCTGTGCCAGTTGTGGTGGGAATAATGTGTGTTTGGGTAGTCCTTGGTAGATTGAATTACAGAGGGATTATGACTGCCTGGCAGACTGTACGGAAGTCTTCAGGTTTAAGGAAAGGTCATAGATTCTTGAGTGTTTTGAGTTTAAAATAGATTGGTGGTGTTTTTGACATGGGCTTGTAAGCTTAGTTCTTGATCAAGAACTATTCCCAGTTATTTGACCTGCATTTTGACTATTGGTGCTGGTTTGAAATTGGGGTCTTTAGTTATGTGAAGGACCTCTGTCTTTTTGTAGTTGATGGTGAAGTTGTGTAGGTGGAGCCACTTTACTATGGGGTAATTTCTCAAAATGGATTAGTTTTGCGCATGCTATGGCAGTTGTAAACCTCACTTCTAAGCCAGGAGAATGATCTTAGTCTCTCAAATTTACTGCTAATGCTTGGCGTAATCATGCATTGTGCCAAAGAGAACCTCCTGCTGGAGTTTGTAAGATGCAACATTTATTTATTTATTTATTTAGACAGTTTTGTATACCGCCTTATCCTTCAATCAAAGCGGTCACAACACAATTGGGGGATACATTTAACACGCAGGGATATGAGACACATACACTAATACTTAGAGGGAACATGGGCAATGGAGGGTTAAGTGGCTTGCCCAAGACCACAAGGAGCATCTGTGGGACTAGAAACCCCAGTCCTTCCGGCCCAAGGTTGCTGTCCTCTAGTGGGATTTGAACCCCCGACCTTCTGGCCTGAAGTACCTTGCCCCAACCACTAGGCTACTCCTCCCTCCCCCACTAGGCTACTCCTCCCTAGTTTGTCAAGATGTGCTTGGAAATTCTTCTTTATCAAACCTGTGGATCCCAGTACAATGGGAAATATTTCCATATCTTTCTGCCATATTTTTTGCTCTCTGACTGCATTTTTTGGTACTTCAGGATCTTACTATCTGTGTGAAGCATTCGGATATTCTTGAGTAGTCTGGTGTGACAGTGAAGAAGGGAGTGTAGATCATAATATCATCGGCGTACATTTGATAGTTGACTTTGAGGCTCTGGATTAGTGTGCATAGTGATTGGATATATATGTTGAATAAAATGGAGAAGAGGGAAGACCCTTGAGGCACACCTTGCTGAAGGGTGTATGGGTGGAATCTTTGGGAGATGACTTTTATCTGCTAGCTTCAGTTAGAGAGGTAAGATAAGAACCACTTGATGGTGGTACCCCACAGCCCGATATCATAGAGTTTCTTGAGCAGTGTGTGGTGTGACAGAGAGCCAAATGCCGTGGAGATATCCAAGAATAGGAGGATGAAGCCTTACGACGATTAGTCTGTCCAATAGGGAGGTAATGAGGGTTTCCATGCCATGGTTGGTTCAAAATCCATGCTGGTGCTGGTTTAGCAGTGCATGAAGGTCTATGTGATTTTGTAGCTGGCTCTGTACTGCATTTTCAATGATTTTTGAGATGAATGGGATACTGGATATGGGTCTCTATGAGGCAGGGGAGCTGGGGAACAGGTTAGGCCTCTTTGGAAGTGGTCTGACTGAAGATTGTTTAAGTGAAGGTGGCATGCAACCTGGGGTTAGAGAGTCTTGTAGGATTCTTAGGATGAAAGGTATAAGCTGTGACCTTGTGATTTTTATCCAGGAAACCAGGCAGGGGTCCAGGGGAGAGGCTGTTGTGTTCAAGTTGCTTATTGTGTTGTCAAGTTGTTCGGCGGTTACAATGTTGAATGTGGCCCATAGATGCTGAGGGTTGTCATTTGATTGTGAGGGAGCGGAGTGAATATGTTGGCGCTGTTAGAGTAGTATTTGGTTTGAGAGCCATGTCATATGGGCTTGGGGTGTTGTTTGGATTAGTCTGGGTGGGATCTCTTGTAAGTGATTTGGCGATGTCAAAGATTTCCCTAGGTTTGTTGATGGCGCTCATAAGGTTAGTGTGGTACTCCAGTTTTGTTTTATTGGTAGCAGTGCAGTATTTCCTTTGCTCATTTAGGTATTTGGTATAGAGATTGGAGTTTCTGGATCTCCTCCATTTGCATTCTAAGTGACAAAGGTTGAGTTTTTGGTCCTTTAGTGTTATGGAGTACCATGGTGTATGGCAGGGGTCTCAAACACGCGGCCCGCGGGCCGCATGCGGCCCGCGAGAGCATCTTGTGCGGCCCGCGAAGCACTTACCGGTGTCTAAAAAAAAAAAAAAAATCCAAACTTGCCGCCGCAGTATTAGGCGTCCCGCGGCCCCTCTGCCTGCTCTGAGTCCTCTCCTCCCTGCATCAGCTCAAAAAGTGGCGGCTTTCAGAGCCGCGAAGAGAGAGAGTTTCTCTCGCGCGGTTCTGAAGACTCGCTGCTCTTCAGAACCGCGCGAGAGAAACTCTCTCTCTTCGCGGCTCTGAAAGCCGCCACTTTTTGAGCTGATGCTGCAGGGAGGAGAGGACTCAGAGCAGGCAGAGGGGCCGCGGGACGCTTAATACTGTTGGCATTGGGATCAGGGACTGACTGCTGCCAATAGTGGCTATGTTTTAAAAAAATAATAGTCCCGGGTGAAAAACTGACACTACTCAAATTTCTCTGTGGCTGACTATGTTGTCTGTGTGAGTTTGCCATTGGTTCATAGACCCATCTGTCTGTTCATGCAACTAATAGTGAGCTCATCATTTTGGAAAATAAAAGAAAAACACAGTTTTAAGAAAAAAGGTAGGAGAGTCTATAAACATCAAAATAAAAGGCTTGTGCAACAGCTGGTGTAAAAATGGCCAGAGTGCACATGAGCTCTTTGGTCATATCATCAGTGCAAGACTTGGGGATCCTCTCCCATTGCTCCTGAAGTAGAGAAAAAGCAAGCAACTAGCCAGAGATGTCATTCCCAAATCCCAGAAACAGAGAATGTAGTAACACAGGGCCAGGGATCCCTTCCCTGGGACCCAAAAAGAGACAGGATGAATGAAGGAACCAGAGATCCTCTCCTCACAGAAGAATAAAGCGAGCATAAAGCTGGATGCCACCCTTTGAACAGCATAAAAGGAAGATCGTGAGTATAGGATCAACATAAGCAGAGAAGGAACATGGGGCAGAAGAATCCTCCCCCCAGGACCTTGAAGGAGAGAAACTGCACAGAACCAAAAGATTTCTCTCTCCAGACATCAGGAACAGAGAGAACAGAGAGCTAGGAAATCCCCTCCTTAGGGTTTTCAAGCAGAGAATGAACACAGGGCCAGAGATTCGAGCCACAAAGGTGAGAGCATCCCCCTCCATGTGACCAGAAAAGATATGGGAGTGGACACAGGCCCAGGGGCCCATTCTCCATGATTGTTCCCTTACATACAAGAGGAAATCAATTTATAGTTTTATTTCTACAGTGTTGTACATTCTAAGTTTGGCTTTTGGGGTTCCCAGTTTAATTGTCTTCCTGTTTCTAAATTGTGATTCCTTGTTTGGTGATGGTGTATGTTCTGCATGTTTACTAAAAGTTAGTGTATATGCAAATATTTATGCAAATGATGCCCTTATGCAAATGATGCCATTATGCAAATGAGGCCTGCGTCTTATGAGGCCTGCGTCTTGTGCGGCCCCCGGGTTACTCTACAAGTCCTCATTTGGCCCTCAAAGCAATTTGAGTTTGAGACCCCTGGTGTATGGTGTTGTCACTATGAATTGCTAGTATTTGGTGGTGCTAGGGCCGCTGTGGAGATTGTTGCGTTCCACTTGTCAACTAGTTCCTCTATGTGGGCGTTGACTGGGTTGAGTGTAAGTTGTGGTAGTACTGTTTGAAGAAAGGTTTGATTGTTGAAAGGATGAAAGATCAAAAACTTTATTCAAAAGGTAGCAAAGTTCCCTAACCTTCCACAAGCATTTCTTGAAAAACTCAACTGGTCTGATCACTGAGAATTGAGGAAAGATAAACACTCTCAGATCTCATCTCTTTTCCTGTCTCTCAGCAATTGTTGTACTATCTTGGATGATAGCAGTGCTCATTTTCTGAATGGAAGCACCTTGATCCTCTCGAATTTTGACTTTACCACTAATTTCTCCCTCAGTAGCTTCTAGCCTAGTGGTAAGTCCCTAGGCAAATCAAATAAATAAATCCATCCCCTCCAATCTCTTACTTAGTTATCTTCAATGTCGTGATGGCCTCCAGTTAGCTTCCAGTGTTATAGACTCTGGCCTCTATAAAAAGCTGAGCCATGTTTCAGGAGGGGTCCAGGCTGGGTGTAGTGCCTAGTCTCATTGTGGGATCAGGTTCCTGCTGCCTTCTCCCTTTACTGTCAATTCAAGGTCTAGCCTGACTTTATCTTACAGGGTCAGCGTTGCTGCAAGACCGCTACCAGCAGGCCCTGTTTCAGAGGGACTAGAATATGTCAGATACTGCAGGCTATTGACTGAAGGGATTCACCAGGTGACTCTCCCTCCTCCTGTATTGTTCCTTTCAAAGCTGCCCCATTACCCTAAATCTCATGGATGGCGAAGTTTTATGGCACTGAGGCTTTTCCCTCTTTCCTGAGGCCAGCTCTCACTGCTGGGTTCAATGCTGCTCGAGTCTGCACTACAAACTGCCCTATGGACCCTTGAGACATTGATGAACATTACACTACCCCCAGATTTTTCTATAAAAGATGTCATCCAGATTGTCAAAGGTACATGGACAAAGCATGACATTGGCAGCAGATAAGTAAACTTACAAAAATAGGACAGAAGCACAATACTAGGAAACTAACAATTCAATCCTTGGAGCCCCTCCATTTGTTTCCATGCCAGAGTAAATATTTCATCATCACAAGAGAAACACATGCACAACATTTTGATATATTAATGAACTAAAACAAAAAAAAAACAAGGAAGTCAACCTTACTAACAGGGGATCCAGATGATGGGCAAGACTTCCTTCCTACCATGTTGATTCATGGTCTGAGCACCCTACAAAGTATTTTCATGATCAAGCACGGGCATGATTCCTAGTGCTCTGTTGGCATTAAGCATTTCTAAGGAGCTATTGAGGTCTTCCATTTTCAGTTCTTTGGCAATCATAAATTTACTTGGCTTTTACAACATCCCTTGAGAATGGCTGCTCAAATCAAATTCAAAATGCAGTCCTGCTGCCAGAATGAATATCAAGCCATGTGAACATAAGAATTTCCATACTGGCTCAGACCAATAGTCCATCAAGCCCAGTATCCTGTTTCTAACAGTAGCAAATTCAGACCACAAATACCTGGTAGGCTCCCAAAACATAGCCAGATTCCGTACTCCCTACCCTCAGGGATCAGTAGTGGCTTTCCCAAGTCTACCTTAATAATGGTTATGGACTTTCCCTCTAGGAAATTTTCCAAACCTTGTTTAAACCTAATTATGCTAATTGCCTTTACCACATCCTCCAGCGATGAATTCCAGAGCTTAATTATGCGTTGAGTGAAAAAAAATGTTCTCTCCTCTTTGTTTAAATGTACAACTTTGGAACTTCATGGCATGACCTCTAATTGTATTTCTTAAAAGAGTAAACAATCCACTCCACTCAGGGTTTCATAGCTCTCATCATTTCTCCAGGCTGAAGAGCGCCTAACTCTTTAGCCTTTCCTTATTTTAGTTGCCCTTCTCTGTACCTTTTCTAATTCTGCTATATCTTTTTTGAGACGTGGAGTCCAGACTTGCATACAATACCCAAGATGGGGTTGCACCATGGAACAACACAGAGGCATTATGATGTCATCTTTTGTTTTATTGTCTATTCCTTTCCTAATAATTCCTAACATTCTGTTTGCTTTTTCAGCTGCCACTGCAAAATGAACAAAAAGATTTCAATATATTGTCTAGGAGCATTCATCAATGGCCAGCCCTGGCTATAAAGTATTGGCTGAAGGGGTATGTAAACTTTTGAACCTGTCATATTCACTTTGGGCCTGATATTCGAAAGAAATGTACATGGTTTACAGCCCAATAAACTGTGTAAACGCCCTAAATCAGGGTATTCAATGGCACTTATATGGTTAGTGCCACTGAATATCCCCTTCAAAGCTCTCTACACGCCCCGATGCTCTGTGGTTATCATCGGGGCATATTGGAAGCATTCTGGTGGGGGGGGGGGGGCAGAGGCAGAGACTGCCGCTACCCGGTTAGCGATCTGCAGCTAAAGCTAGGTCGGCTTTTGTCTCGCCTAGTTTTAGCTGTGAATGCTAACTAGGTAGCAGAGCAATATTGCTGCTACCCATTAGCTTCGGTGGCTCTGGGGCATGTGTGGCAACGCCATATATTCAATGCCGTCACTGCAGCATTGAATATCTGGTGTTAAGGGTTGGCGGGCAGGGCTTTGCACTGTAGCAGCACATAGCCTGCCCAGCTGAATATCGGGCCCTTTATTCTTTTCAGTCTGGACTATGGCAACAACCTGAAACATGCTTCAAAAACCAACCATCAATCAACCACAATCGACCAACACCTGAATTTGGAGACCCACATTAAAAATGTGTCTAAAGCAGACTACCATAAGCTGAGAACCCTCTGGCACCTATGCCGCCTTCTCAAGCACTCAGACTACCGCACTGTATCCCAAAGACCTCATCATCCCTCACTTAGACTACTCCAGCATCATCTACCATGGCATGTCAAAGCACGCTCTCCAACCATTACAACTAGCCATGAACACAGCTGCCTGAACACTCCTGTCTGCATCCAGATATGAACACATCACCCCCCCTGTTGATTCAGCTTCACTGGCTCCCCATCGCAAGCCGCCTGATTTACAAAGCCCTCCTGCTCACCTTCAAGACCCTTCATGGAATGTCTGCAACCTATCAACATATCACACCCCTCCTGAAACAGCTGTACTGGCTCCCCATTCAAGCCCGGATCAGTTTTAAGACCTTGTTGTTGACGTTCAAGGCCATCAAGAGGCTCTCCTCCTCCTCTCTATCTGATTTCATACAACCACTTGCCACCAACAGACAAAGAAGAACCGCCGAGACCAATATGTTATCAATACCAAAAGAAACGACAAACTGCACCAAAACAACATCCAACCGAGCCTTCAGTCTCTGCGCCCCAGCGTTATGGAACACCCTACCACCACACATCAGAACAATCCCTAACCTGAGCCAGTTCAGGAAAGCCCTGAAACACTTCCTTTTTGTCAAATATCTTACTGACGGCTCTGAACCCCAGTCACACTCGAATAGCTCGTCCTCAAATATGTAAAACACCAAACAGGTTCCTCCCCCATTTAACTTCCTATGTATATAGTTACCCTCTCTCTCCAAGTTTCATTCCCTGTTCAATGTAATGACCAGACATTTTGTATATTGTTGGATGTTGTTGTTCTTTGTAAACCGCGCTGATCATAAATAGTGCGGTATATAAGAATTGTAAATAAATAAATAAATAACCTCACTCACAAAACTCATACAACGTATGCCGTAGACTAGAACTAGGAGATCATGCATGGTGAATTCTCTCATCATCCCCTCAGCAGTAAGATCTTGTACCCAATTGACCAAGAATCGTGCATTTTCTCTATTTGCACCAACTCGATGGAACGCCTTACCCCCCGCGATACGAGCTATCCCAGACCTGATATCCTTCAGGAAGGCACTAAAAACATACCTTTTCCAACTAGCCTACAGCCAGCCACCCTAAACAAGTCCTAAGTGTAACTTATTGCTATCACTTAACACTTAGCTACCTCCCTCAACACTAGGATACATCTGTTCTCCTATGGCTCCTACCCAAGTTAAACTGTCCTACACAAACCCTGTTAATGTTTTCTAATGTTTACTGTTAACGGTTCATGTTAATACCAATTTGATGTAAATTTTTTCCATGTAGCCTGTTACCTGTTATATGCAAACCTGTTACTGTTCTTGTTATATGTAAACTGCACGGATCTGAAAAAGCGCGTTATATAAAAACAAATAAGAGTAGTTACTCACCTGTAACAGGTGTTCTCCAGGAGCAGCAGGAATCAGTCCTTACATATGGGTGACGTCGGCGCCAACGGAGCCCTCATGCGGAGCATTTCCCCAGCTTTCAAAGAAAGCCTTTGGGAATGCAGCGCGCATGCGAGTCCCCTTCCCGCCCAAGGGTGCCATCTTGCTCTGTCTGATGACATAGCTAAAAGACAACAAAAACCAAAATGAATCATATGACTGCAACTCTAAGGGGAGGAGGGAGGATCGTGAGGACTGATTCCTGCTGCTCCTGGAGAACACCTGATACAGGTGAGTAATTACTCTTTCTCCAGGACCAAGCAGGAAGTCAGTCCTCACATATGGGACTCCCCATCTTCAGGCTACCGGGAACCCAAGCTGAAAAATAAGCTCCCTCTAGAGCATCAGCATCCGTGAAAGAATCCTTTCTGAGAACGCCCCCGTATGGTAGCCCAACACAAAGGCCGGAGGGTAGGAGTTGCCTAGACCTCAAAGAGATTACGGAGTACCACCTGTCCAAAAGCACTGTCCCTACGGGACTCCCTCTCGAGGCAGTAGTGGGCCGCAAAAGTCTGGCTTGAAGACCAAGTAGAGGCCCGGCAGATGTCTGCCAATGGAACAGAGCAGAGATGAGCTACTGACATGGCCTTTGCCCTGACACGGTGGGCTGTGACTCGACCCTGCAAGGAGAGGCCAGCTGCCCTGTATGCCCAGGCGATACAATCCGCTACCTAAAGGGACAACGTATGCTTGGAGACAGGCAACCCCAGTTTATTAGGGTCAAAAGATATGAAGAGCTAAGGAGCCCTTCGATGCCCCTGCGTATGGTCTATGTAAAAGGACAATGCCCTTCTACAGTCCAGGATATGCAGGACTGTTTCAGCCCAGTTGACATGCAGCCTGGAGAAGAATGTTGGAAGAACCACTTCCTGATTGAGGTGGAAGGAGGAGACAACCTTCAGAAGGAACTTAGGGTGAGTCCATAAGACCACCCTGTTCTTATAGAACCGTATGTACGGTCTATCAGAAACCAGAGCTTGTAGTTCACTCACATGCCTGGCCGAGGTAAAAGCCACTAAGAATAACGCCTTCCAGGAAAGGAAGCGTAAGTGACAGGTAGCCATCGGCTCAAACGGTGGGCAAGTAAGTTGGTGCAAGACCACATTCAAATCCCACTCAGTGGCTGGTGGACGGATCAGAGGCTTTAGCAAAAGCAGGCCTCTGAGGAAGCGGGACACCAAGGGGTGGCCCGACAGAGATTGGCCCTCTACCTGTGAGTGGTGTGCCGATAGAGCACTGAGGTGGACCCGAACAGAGTTGGATTTAAGGCCTAGGTCCGACAGGTGAAGCAGATACTGCAGCACCACTGGCACCAGGCACGAAAAAGGATCTTCCAGGCGCTGAGCACACCAGGTGGAGAACCTACGCCACTTGAGGGCATAAGATTTCCGGGTGGATTGCCTCCTAGAGGCCAAAACTACCTCTTCCACTTCCTTAGGTAGAAGTAAGGGGGCTAGAACTACCCTTTCAGCAGCCAGGCCATCAGATTGAGGGACTTGAGGTTGGGGTGCAGGAGAGATCCGTGATCCTGAGATAGGAGATCGGGCTGCACCCCCAGAGGGAGTGGAGTGTCCACCGCCAACTGCAGAAGGAGTGGAAACCATGGTTGCCTCGGCCATCTGGGGGCTACCAGAATCATTGAGGCCTTGTCCTGAAGAACCTTGAACAAGGTGTGGGCCACTAGAGGCGTGGGAGGAAACGCATACAGTAGGCCCGTAGACCAAGAGATTAGAAACGCAACTGCTGCTATTCGCAGAGGATGCGGTTGTCTGGAACAGAACCTGGGTAGCTGACGGTTCAGTGGACTCGCAAAGAGATCGATGGTTGGAAGACCCCATCTTAAAAAGATCCCTTGGACCACAAGAGGATTCAAATGCTATTCGTGAGGCTGTAGAATCCTGCTCAATCTGTCTGCCAGGGAATTTTCCTGGCTAGGCAGATAAACTGCCTTGAGAAACATGTTGAGTTTGATTGCCAAGGAGCACAGGGCCTGTGCCTCCTGACAGAGAAGTTTGGAGCCTGTGCCCCCTTGCTTGTTCACGTAGAACATTGCCACTTGATTGTCTGTCTGAACTAAGACAGACTGGTGAGAGAGGACATGAGAGAAAGTCTGTAGAGCTAAGCGGATAGCTCGCAACTCCAATAGACTGATCTGCTGTGTGGACTCCCCAGGAGACCAGAGGCCCTGAGTGCAAGCTCCCTGGCAATGTGCACCCCAGCCCTGAAGGGAAGCATCGGTTGTCAGCACCTGTGTGTGTGGAGGCGCCTGAAAAGGCACCCCCTGGACCAGGTTCGGGAGATGCAGCCACCACCGTAGGGAGGCTGCCAGCAGTTTGGACACCCTTATCTTGTCTTTCAAGTTGCCTGTGGCTTGCACCCACTGAGCTCTGAGGCACCACTGAGCAGGTCGCATGTGCAGACGGGCATTCAGAGTTACATGGACCATGGATGCCATGTGGCCCAAGACCCTTAGGAAGTTTCTGGCGGAGACCAGAGAACCACTGTGGAACTGTTTGGCCAAAGCCATCAGTCTGTGGGCCCTGTTCTTGGGCAAATAAGCCTTCGCCTGGAGGGTATCCAATCGCGTCTCTGTTAAGCCCGCAGGGGCTTAACAGAGACGCGAGGGAGACACTCTCCCTTCGTGCCTCTCAAAGCCGGCACGGAGGGAGGGAGGGATGGACGGACGATTCAGCCGGGCAGAGGGGGGCCCCGCGGGTCAGTCCATGCTGCCGCGGCAGCAGAGGGGGCCCCGCAGGAACAGTCCATGCTGCCGCAGCGGCAGCCAGCGTTTTTTTTTTTTATTAAATGTTACTTTAGGCCGAGGGGGGGTGGGTAGGACTAGTAATGGGCTATTGGGGGGGGCTGGGACTGGAAATGGGCTGGGGGGGTTAAGGCTGGAGGTGGGCTGATGGGGTTAGGACTGGTAATGGGCTGTGGGCTGTTGGGGGGGGGTTAGAACTGGTAATGGGCTATGGGCTGTGGGCTGATGGGGGCTGTCTGGTAATGGGCTATGGGGAGGCTAGGATTGGAAATGGACTGGGGGGGTTAAGACTGGATGTGAGCTGATGGGGTTAGGACTGATAATGGGCTGTTGGGCTGTTGGGGGGGTTTTAGAACTGGTAATGGGCTGGGGGAGGTTAAGACTGGTAATGGGCTGTGGGCTGATGGGGGCTGTCTGGTAATGGGCTATGGGAGGGCTAGGACTGGAAATGGGCTGGGGGGGGTGAAGATTGGAGGTGGACTGATGGGGTTAGGACTGGTAATGGACTGTGGGCTGTTGGGAGGGGGTTAGTACTGGTAATGGGCTATGGGGGGGCTAGTACTATAAATGGGCTGATGGGGCGGGCTCACACGGGCGGTGGGCTGATGGGGTTAGGACTGGTAATGGGCTGTGGGCTGATGGGGGTTAGGACTGGTAATGGGCTATGGGGGGGTTAGGACTGATAATGGGCTATGGGGGGGCTAGGACAGGAAATGGGCTGATGGGGAGGGGTTAGGACTTGAGGTGGGCTTATGGGGTTAGGACTGGTAATGGGCTGTGGGCTGATGGGGGGGGGTAGGACTGGCAATGGGCTATGGGGGCTGACTGGAAATGGGTTGATGGGGTTAGGACTGGAAGTGGGCTGATGGGGGGGTTAGGACTGTAAGTGGGTTGATGGGGGGTTAGGACTGGTATTGGGTTGGGGGGTTGCTAGGACTGGAAATGGGCTGATGGGTGGCTAGGACTGGAAATGGGCTGATGCAGGGACTAGAAGGGAATGGATGCTGGGTGAGGCTGGAACTAGAAGGGAGCTGATGTTGGGGGAGGATTAGAATGGGATGGGGCTGGAAGAGTAAAATGGAGAAGGGAAAAATATTTTGTGTGGGAGGGATAAAAAATCTACAATTGGCCGGGTATGTTGGGAGAGTAAGTGGGGATTGAGGATGGAGGGGTAAAATTTGAGTGGATGAAATAGGAATGAGGAAAGAGCAAAAGGAGAAAGATTAGTATGTTAAAGCAGATGTAGAGAGAGAATGGAAAAAAACTAGAAGAGAGAAGAAAGGACAAATGGACAGCAGACGATGGAGAGTTAGCAGAAGACACGAAGAAACCAGAAGAAAGTGGCTGGAGCAATTGCAGCTGAAAAAAATGCACAAACGGTAAAAAAATATCTCTTTATTTTGAATTTATTAATTGGAATATGTCAGCTCTGGTAAATGTGCATCATTAACGTCTGCGCTTTGTTTAGTACAAGAGCAAATTAATGTATAGTTTTATTTCTACAGTGTTGTACATTCCAAGTTTGGCTTTTGGGATTCCCAGTTTAATTATTGTCTTCCTGTTTCTAAATTGTGATTACTTGTTTGGTGATGGTCTATGTTCTGCATGTGTAACTGAGCTGTGGTGTTCTGTTTATATAATTCCTATTTGACATTGCCACTTGTTCTCTTTCCCCAGTAGGTCATGTATTGTTGTTCTCTGAAATGTATTGGTTTAATATTTGCAGTGTTGCCTTTTGATTGGTAGAGTATGGTGCTTTGTGAGTCCTGGTAGTGCTGTTAGGATACGGCGGGTTTGCTATGGGTTCTAAATGGGCAGTGTTTGTAGTAGTTCCTAATGTGTCTGGCAGTTGGCACTGGATTATAGTAATGTAGAAATCTTTTAGTCTTTCTTTATCCATACACTCATTAAGAGGCACGTTTACTAAAAGTTAGTATATGGTAACATTATGCAAATATTTATGCAAATGAGGCCTCTTATGCAAATGAGGCCCCACACCCCCCTTGGGCCGCCCCTGCTGGGGGCCCACAATTTTTGTTGGCGTAGGGCTTCACTCAAGGTAAATCCGGCCCTGCCTGGAATAGAAGCCTCGCCCTATCAGGTGGTGAGGCACTGGTTCCACCGCCTGCTCCTGTAGAAGACTTGCCAACTCCTGAAGGAGGAGGTTCCTGTGCAGAGGGAGTCTTGGAGGCTCCCCTGGAAAATAGGAGGGAGGTAACTGGTTGAAGTGGAGCTAATAGCCCTTTTGGACTATGCTCAGTACCCAGGTATCCCCTGTTATGGCTGACCACCTGTGGGCGTACAGTGTCAGCCAGCCTCCTGTGCTGAGAGGAGTCAGCTGAGGAGGAGAGGCTATGCAGTGGGAGTCAAAACCCAGCTCCCTGCTGTGCGGGAGCCGGAGCTGATGGCTTGAGGGTTTTCTGCCTATGGGGCCCATGTCCCTGCCCCTTGGCCTGCTGACCTGATGGGGAGCTTTAGAGGCCTGAAATTGAGGGTAGGATTTGTAGGCAGTAGCCTTTCTCGGGTAAAAGGGCTTTTTCCCCGAGCCCTTCTTCTTCTGAGAAGGGGCAGAAGTTTTCCTGGACAGCCTTGTCCTGGTGAGAGTCTCAGACTCGAGTTCTGCAGCCTTTTCAGCCATGGGTTTGCCAAAAAGGTTCTCACCTCGGCAAGGGACATTGACCAACTTGTCCTGTACCCATGGCTCGAGGACCGATGACTGTAGCCAGGCCTGACGGCGTGCACCGATGCCAGCTGCGGCTACTCGGGCCGAAGCCTCAAAGCCATCATAGGCTGCCCGAGAGATAAACTTTGAGCACTCTCGAATCCTGGATGACAAAGCCTTAAACCTCTGCAAAGGTTCTTCGGAGAGGCCAGCTGAGAACTCGGCAATCTCCTTTGCCAGGTCTCGGAGGTACATGCCCATGTACAGCTGGTAAGTCTGGACACGGCAAGCCAGCATAGATCCCTGGAAGCACTTTCTACCGAGGGCATCCAGGTTCCGGGGCTCCCGGCCGGGGGCACCGAGGAGTGCATCTTCTGACTCTTCAGACGATGCATGGCCGATTCCACAACCATAGAGTGGTGCGGTAGCTGCGCCTTATGGAACCCAGGGCTCTTATGGACCCAATAAATGGAATCGACTCATTTGCTCAGAAGCGGCGCCGAAGCCGGTGCCTCCCACACGTGGAAGAGCAGCCGTTCCAGCATCGGAGGAACCGGTACAGTAAAGGCCTCCTTAGGCGGAGAGTCATACTGTAGGGCCTCGAGCTCCTCGGCTCAAGGCTCCTCCTCGGGATCTGCAGGGAAGGCCAAGGCTTTGGCCATGTCCCTCACAAAGTCCGAGAACCGGGTATCCTCCGGTGGGGACCGTCTCCGAGGCTCGGACTCTGGTGACGCACCGGGTCCGGAAAGTGTCCGGGGACTCCTCGTCCTCTTTCTCCCACTCAGACCCCTCCGAGGAGGAATCCAGTGGCTCCGACCAGGCGGGCATCGATGCCATCTGCCCTGACAACAAGAGTACTGGCATCGACGACCTCGGCCCCGAGCGGGAGGCCGAGGGGGACCTTGGCCGAGGATCGACTCGAGACCACATCGGTAAACTATCGGTAGTTTAACTACTGGCAGGGTCTTCCAAGATGGACAAGTCTCAGCTGAGGTGCCAGACCAAGACAAACCACCCATCTGGGCAGCAGCAGAATGGGATAGTGTTGAGAGCGGAGGATCATATTTCTGTGACAACGGCAACAACACCAAACTTAAACTACGCGGAAGAAAGGCCCGGCAATCTACTTCTGTATCTTGCCATGAAAACCCAATGGATAGTTACAACAAAACAAATTGTGCTATAGTGCTGGAAGATGAGACCCCCAGGTCGGAAGGCACTCAACTATCTACTGGGGAAGAGCTGAAGACTTTTCAGAGTAAAGCCAGCATTTATGATGTGGTTGGATCAAAGCCCTCGGGACGTTTGACTGCTGATGTAGCTGTGCATGAAATGAGAGTCAGAAGCTGTAAAGATGTCTTACACATTGGAACATGGAACGTACGAAGCATGAACCAAGGGAAGTTGGAGGTGGTCAAGAATGAAATGGAACGTGTACAACTTGATCTGTTGGATGTCAGCGAACTGAAATGGACTGTCATTGGGCACTTTTCATCAGATGATCACATGGTCTACTATGCTGAAAATGAAAGACAAAGAAGAAATGGTGTTGCATTTATAATAAAGAAGAAACTTGCAAGAACTGTAATGAAATACAATGCAGTCAGCGAATGCTTAATCTCTATTCGTCTACGAGGAATGCCTATCAACACAACTATAATTCAAGTATATGCCCCAACAACAGCTGCAGAAGAGAATGAAATTGAAGAGTTCTATGAACAAGTACAAGCTGAAATTGACAGAAAATGCAAACAGGATATCGTGATAGTCATGGGTGACTGAAACGCAAAGGTTGGCAACAAAGAAGGCAAAGTAGTTGGAAAATATGGACTTGGCAACAGAAATGAAGCTGGAGAAAGACTGATAGAATTCTGCAAGACCAACGATCTATTCATCTCAAACACCTTCTTCCATCAACACAAGCGGCGACTGTACACATGACTTCACCCAATGGATTGTATAAAAATCAAATTGACTACATCTGTGGAAGTCAACGATGGAAAAGTTCTATAACATCAACAAAGACAAAACCTGAAGCTGACTGTGGTACAGATCATCAACTACTAGTATGCAACCTCAAGCTAAAGTTGAAAAAGAGCAAACCACTCATGAATGCAGCACAATATGACCTTGAGAATATACCACTGGAATTTAAAGACTGCCTGCAAAATTGATTTGCTGCTTTAGATACAAATGACAGAGCTCCAGAAGAGTTATGGAATGACATCAAGAAGGCTGTGTTGGAAGAAAGCGAGAAGTCTCTACAAAAGGTGAAAAAGCAAAAACGGCCAAAATGGATGACGGAAGAAACTCTGAAAATTGCCCAGAAACGCAGAGAAGCCAAAGCCAGAGGAGAAAGAAAGACAATAACAGAACTCAACAGAGATTTCCAACGTGCAGTAAGACAGGACAAGGAAAAGTACTACAACGACGCATGCAAGGAAATAGAAGCAGAAACTATTAGAGGAAGAACAAGATCGGCTTTCCTAAAGCTACGAGAGTTAAAGAAAAAGTTCCAGCCTCGAATTGGAATGTTATAAGATGCTCAAGGTTCTATGTTGAAGGATGCTAAGAAGATCAAGAAAAGGTGGAAGGAATATACAGAGTTTTTATATCATAAAGATCAAGTGGACCAACAGTTGTTTCAACCTGTACCTTATGATCGGGAACCATTGGTGATGAAAGAAGAAGTTGAAGCAGCATTGAAAGCCTTATCAAAGAACAAAGCACCAGGCATTGATAGCATTCCCATAGAAGCATTACAGCAATCTGATGCAGCTGTTACCATATTTACAAGGCTCTGCCAAGAAATATGGAAGACAACATCATGGCCAACTGACTGGAAAAGATCTGTGTTTATACCAATACAAAAGAAAGGTGATCCAACTGACTGTGGAAATTATCGCACAATCACTCTGATCCCACATGCCAGCAAGATTCTACTGAAGATTATTTAAAAGAGACTACAACCATACCTGGAACAAGAACTACCTGAAGTGCAAGCAGGGTTCAGGAAAGGGCGAGGAACGAGAGACATTATTGCGGATGTGAGATGGATCCTTGAAAAGACTAAAGAATACCAAAAGGATATCTATTTGTGCTTTATCGACTATAGCAAGGCTTTTGACTGTGGAAACCATAAGAAACTCTGGGCCACATTAAAAAGCATGGGTATACCAGAACACCTGATCGTACTCTTGCTCAATCTGTACATTGATCAAGAAGCAACAGTTCGAACGGAACAAGGAGAAACAGAATGGTTTAAAATCAGCAAAGGTGTAAGACAAGGCTGCATACTTTCCCCCTACCTGTTTAATTTATATGCAGAACAAATCATCAGAGAAGCAGGATTGTATGAAGACAACAGAGGTGTGAAGATTGCTGGAAGACTCATCAACAACCTTCGCTATGCTGATGATATCACATTACTGGCTGAAAGTGAAGATGATCTGAAACATTTGCTTCTCACAATCAAAGAACATAGTCTCAAAATGGGCCTGCACCTTAATGTAAAGAAGACAAAGATCATGACAACTGGCATAATCAACAGGTTCATCGTTGAAGGAGAAGAAATTGAAATCATGAACAACTTTAACCTACTTGGATCAACTATCAATAACGAAGCAACAAGCAGTCAAGAAATCAGACGACGCATTGCTCTTGGCAGAATGACTATGAAAGATCTAGATAAGATTCTCAAGAGCAGAGATGTCTCTCTCCATACAAAGATTCGACTTGTTCAAGTCATGGTATTTTCAATAACATCATATGGATGTGAAAGCTGGACAGTGAAAAAGTTAGACAGGAAGAAAATTGATGTCTTTGAATTATGGTGCTGGCAGCGAATACTGTGGATACCATGGACTGCCCGAAGAACAAACCAGTCGGTACTAGAGGAGATCAAACCTAAGCTTTCTTTAGAAGCTCAGATGACAAGACTTCGACTTTCATACTTTGGACACATCATGCGAAGAGAGAGATCATTAGAGAAAGACATCATGCTTGGCAAGATAGAAGGTCAACGCAAAAGAGGAAGGCCAGCAATGAGATGGATAGATACAATAACAGCAGCTACGGGTACCAGTCTGTCAACAATGAGCCGCCTGACTCAAGACCGAACACAATTTAGGATGGCTATCCAGAGGGTCACCATGAGTCGACTCTGACTCAACGGCACTTAAGAACAACAGGAGTGGAGGAGTGGCCTAGTGGTTGGGGCAAGGTACTTCAGGCCGGAAGGTCGGGGGTTCAAATCCCACTAGAGGACAGCAACCTTGGGCCGGAAGGACTGGGGTTTCTAGTCCCACTGGTGCTCCTTGTGGTCTCGGGCAAGCCACTTAACCCTCCATAGCCCATGTTCCCTGTAAAATAGTTATCTCCAAGTTATAATGCCCTGTTCAATGTAATTTCAGTTTGTTGAATGTAAACCACACTGATGCAGAATAGCGCGGTATATAAGAGAATGAAAATAAGCACAACAACAAATAATCCATCTTTGTTTACCCATTCCACTCCATTCATTAATTTATAGACCTCTATCATATCTTTCCTCAGCTGTCTCTTTTCCAGGTTGAAGAGCTCTAACCTTTTTAGCCTCTCTTCATAGGGGTATTCTTCCATCCCCTTTATTATTTCGGTGGCAACTGTATTCTCATAACATCCCCCAAGCGTTGCTTTATCCTGCTAAGCTTAGAATTATTTGGAATGGGAACTTGTGTTCTTTTCAGAACCTAAGGAGGCTAAAAAATTTCTTAAACTGCATTTTCATGATGACCCCACGCTGGAGACATAGCATTCAAAAGCCCTGGAGCGTGGGCCCAGAGGGCCCCAGAATGCTAGGTGAGGAAAGCGAGCGGATACACTTCATCAAAAGATAGCGGGGGCCTTTGTACACAGTGATGGGGAAGAGGGGATCTTAATCGATGGAATGCATATTGAACTCTTGCACTGTGCTTGGACATCTGTGGAAAGCTGACATGGCCAGAGGTAGACTTTGTGTGGTGTGAGTGGGTGCTGGGGTACAGTTGTTAGTGACTGGGGGATGGAGCGAGGGGGAGATTGACCCCATCACATTGACTGCTACGGGTACTGGAGGCCTTGGGAAGGATGTGCAAGGGGATTCCAGCTGGAGGACTGTACCGACCTATTATTCCCAGGTAGGGTGCTGGATGGCACTGGGGATTCTTCTGCAGTGCTCAGGGAGCAGCAGGGCTGGCTTCTCGGTCCCATCTGGAGGGTGTCCTCCTTGAGGCCCTCAACGGACCACTGTTATGATTGTTGTTTGATATTAGTTTCAATTGTTTGAAGTCATCCCAGAGGTACTGCTTTTGGAGGGGGAGGTGGGGTTAGGGTTTGAGAAGGGGGGTTGGGTTGATATTGTGGGGGGACTGTCATGGCTGTGCCTTAGTTGACTGTGAGGTCTGTTAATGTTCTGAGCCTACAGACCCCTTGCAGGAGGAAGCTGGTGCTCAGGGAACTGGGCTGTTTTAATTTGGATATATACTTGTTACAAAAGACACATTTGACTGCCCAGGATATCAGGAAATTAAAAGCCCCATGGGTGGGAGAGGTTTTACACTCACCAAGGCAGTTCAATAGTGCAGATGTAGCCATTCATTTCAGAGACTTTTCTGGTAAGGTTCTCAATAGATGGAAGGACACACAGGGCAGAGTGCTTGGGGCAGTCAGTTAGCCTGATTAATGTTTACATCCCTAATAAGGGGCAGCTTCCTTTCCTAGGAGGGATCTTTATGAAAATGATGGGATGGACTGTTTTACCAGTGATATACAGTGGAGACTTTAAATTAGTCCCTCAGAGGACTGCGGATAGATCAACGTGAGGGGGGGAGTGGCAAAGTGGGGGATCTTTGGGCTCCTTGGGGAAAGCACACAATTTGATAGACATCTGGCGGATAAAACATCCGGGTCTACGGCAGTATATTTATTATTCATCTGTTCATAACTCGTACTTAAGGATTGATTTCTCATTTCTAAATCCATCCCTCTATTCTCTGGCAGTGGATTGTCACATTGGGAATATAGTGTGGATGGATCATGCACCTTTGGTTGGGGTTTGGATCAATGAAGGGGGCGGGGGAATCCAAGCCCTAGAGGCTTCTCTGCTGTTAGATGGGGGAGTGGTCAGGGAGATAGAGGGGGTGATTCAGGACTATATAAGGGCGAATGACACAGGGGAGGTTTCTCTGCATCTTATTTGGGATGCCCTGAAGGTGGTGGTTTGAGGCTGCCTGATTGAGCTGAGATCAGGAAAAAGGTGTGTGGGTGGGGTGGGGGGTGAGTTTGATCATAAGGTGGCATTATACGCAGATGTCAGCCTTTTGTTTTTGTCGAAACCCTGAGGGATCTCTTGCTGGTTTGAATCAGAATATCAGAGATTTGGGGTGGTTACTGACTATAAGCTAAACATGGATGGGAGCTGGAAGTGGGGTTGTGGGAGAGGTTCCCTTTTCAGTGGGAAAATGATTTTTTGACCTATCTAGAGGTTTGGATTCCTCATTGGTTGGATAAACCGTTCCAATTGCATTACCCTCCTTTACTTAAAAATGTCCGGGAGGGCTTGTGGAGGTGCAGCTTCTTGCCTTCGTCCCTTCTTACTAGAATTAATGTAATTAAAGTGAATGCTCTTCCCAGGTTATGATGATACCCTGTATGATACTGGATGCCTTCTTTAGGGATTTTCATAGGACAGTTGGTCAATTTTTGTGGTATGGCAGGAGTGCAAGGGTTAAGCTTAGTAGTCTGATGTGCCCTTGTGGGGGGGGGGGGAGGGGGTCTGGATCTCCCACGCTTTAAATGGTATTACTGGGCGTCTTCTATTGGTGGTCAACTAACCCTGCCCAGCATTGGATAACCTTGGAGGGTGCCCAGGTAGTGCTTTGCCCTATGGGGGTCCCCTTCTTGAGACCAGTAGGGAGGGGGAGTTGGTACGAGGACACCCAGTGATGGGGGATACCTTAGTAAGGTGGTACTGGATGGCATGCTGGTTGACCTTTTCCCCCCAGGAGTCTCGACTGGCCTAGCTGACAAATGCACAGGTTTTCCCCCCTGTAGGGTCTGACCTGCTCCAGTTTGGGTCGATGGTGTCCAATGGCATTCAGTGGATGGCAGATTTTATTAGGGGGGGATTCTTATCTAGACAGGAGATCATGGAAGGATTTTTAACTCTGTCTCCCAATTTCTTTTGGCTCTTCCAACTAGAACATTTTTTGATGTCTAATAAGGCTCAGTATCTCAGTGTGCCACACTTTTTGGAGGCCTTCATTTTGGGTCCTAAATCTGGCCTTCTGGCTCAGATTTATCAGATCTTGACTCAAATGAGCTGTCCCCTACATGGTTATCAGCGTAATTGGGAGACGGATTTGGGGCAGAACTGGTCAGTGGAACAATGGGGTAAGCTCTGGGAGAATACCTCCCATATCTCCTTTTCCCTGCCTCATTTAGATTCACAGTCTAAGCTCTTGTTCGAATGCAACTCACTCTGGTGGTTGAGAGCTATGAGTGGTCTCCCCTTTGGGGGTTACTGGGGGGGCTGTGGCACTTCAGGTACCCTTCTGCATGTAATGTGGAATGTGAGAGGCTTTGGCCCCTGTGAGAGGAAGTGATTGGGTGCTGTTCCAGTCTTACAGGGAGGAAGTTTGTGCGTGATCGAGCTATGATGTTATTAGGCTACACAGAAGGCCCCCCCCCTAGCTTTTTCTGCTTGGCAGTGCGGTTATGTATGGCAGCACAGTGGAGGAGCCCCACCCTGCCCACTATTTCAGACTGGCTGAAAAAGTTGCCTTTTCTTATGGAGATGGAGAGGGCGGTGGCCAGTGTGAGAGGGCAAATAAGCAAATTTCTTAGGAGATGGGATGGGATGGGATGGGAGAGGGAGGGCATTGGCTGAGCGGGTGGGGGAGATGGGGAACAGGGAATTGTCCAGCAGGTGCCTGGGTCCCTCTTCCCCCCTGGCTGATGGCTGTTGGTATGGGGTGGGTTCAACCGTGCACCTTACCGTTGGGGGGTCCGTGGCCTTGCCCTTCTTTTCTCCTTGGTTGCCCCGGATGGAGGGCTTTTGATCTGAATTTATTGAGCTCATTTTCTTCTTTCTGTTTATTGACTATCTTTGGTCTGTAGCCACTCTCCCCCCATTCCCTGTGTTCCCCTTTTTCCTTCCTCCTCCCGTCCATCCATCCGTCTCTCATCCCTTTCCTTAGTGGCTCCCTTTCCCTCATGGGGGGGCAGTTGTCTTTCTTAAGTGTGCCTTAGGGGCTTTAGTGCCTTAAGCCCACTAAGGGTCCTATGACTAGTGATCTTTGGGATGACAATAATGGTTCTGTGTTACATTGTTGGACATGTTGCTTACTCAGACCATGGTTCTTATATCACTGTACCTTTTGGCATGTACTTTTTGTTATAAAATGAAGAAAAATAAAGAATAAAAAAAAATTACCCCCTTTGGGTCTAAAACATAGATTTCCAGCAAAGGATTCTCAAATTGTAAATCCTGCATTGAGCTACAATGTTTATTGGCCTATAAAACTAATCAGGACATTATCCTGTGAAAGTGTAGAGGTTGGCACATTGACTTGACAGTGTTCTCATGACATCATCTAATCGTATCAGTATACGAAGTTCTAGCTGGACAATGAAGAATTCAGCCGCCTTGAAGCAGAGCCTTCTGGGCTGGGAGTGAGCTAGATAGTAACTTTTGATTAATCAGTCCAGCATCCATGGGCTGTGGTATAGCCAATCATACCATTTGCTTTGGGATATATGAAAGAACTCCGAGCTCTGAGACTTCTATTATCACCCTTTATAGTGAGTGCTGGGCTCCTGGACGACTACTGTGAGCTCTTTCATTTTTTACTGGACTTGTACCTTTGCTGTGCTACTAATGAGCTCCTAGTCCAAATCTTGCCTGACAAGCTTGCACTGAGAAGAGTCTGAACGTCTCCTGGCATCTTGCCCTCAGACTGCTGTGAGCTACTGCCACCATAAGTTGCCCTGTACCCCGGCCACTAAAGGGGCGTGACAGCATTCCTTCTAAAGGACTGCAGCCCACACACAGACTGCCATCCAGAGAGACAGACTGCTAAATACACAGTAAGGCCATGCCCATTCATTCTTTTATGTTGGATCATTTATATCAGTTGATTTTATCTTTAAGAGGCAACTTCTATCCAATTTGACTTTAGTAGTGTTTAAGATTTACTACAGAAATACATTTTCATGTACAGTTTGGTTAACTGGAAACACTTCTAACATGATTTGTGTCTGTTGTGAATCATGATGCTCTCACCTAATAAACTCCTTTGGCTAATCCGAGTTACACTCAGGAATCTGCGTGTCTGATAAATCAGGTTGCAAGGTATAATTTAGCTTTTGTGCTTGCAAACCTAAAAGCATTTCCAAGCTAGAAGAGTTCTATAACAGAGCGGGAAAAAATTCCAAACACAAGACTAGAAAGACTGAGAAGAAGCTGTCTATAGGAAACGTTTGGAAGCTGTTATTTCTGTTAAAGGAGGCATTGTAAAGTACTTACTGAAGGGGCATGCAGACTTGTGAACCACGCATATTCATCTAGGGGCCAATATTTGAAAGGCATTTATACAGTTTACAGCCCAGGGATATTCAACAGCACCTACATGGTTAGTGCCATTGGATATAGCATCAAGTTGTGTTGGGTGTGTTCTGGGACAGAGTGGAGGCAGGGAGTACCACGAACCGGACAGCGGCAATATTGGACCGCTACCTCGTTAGTGATCTGCAGCTAAAACTAGCCCAGCTATTGGCTCGCCTAGTTTTAGCCACAGATACTAACCGGGTAATGGTTCAATATTGCTGCTACCCGATTATTTATTTATTAAAAAATTTCTATACCGCGTTTTCCAAAAGATCAAGCGCAGTTTACAATTAACAACAATTTGAATAGTCCAAAGAACAAAGTACATACTCAGTTACATGGAACGATGTGGAACTAGATACAGTAGTAAAGAAAACATTGAACTATATACATAAGTATGGTCGACATAGGTAAATGGTGAAGCAATCTTAATAAGAACTATATACAGCTCTGGAAGGAATGTAGAGTGGTGTTACCCTTGGCGGTTTTTAGGAAGAAGGGAGTGCTGTATCAGAAGTCGTGTATTCTACTTGTGTGCCAAAATGGAGGGTAAATAGGTGTGTTTTCAGTTTTTTGCCGAACGTGTGGAGGTCATTTAATTCTCTGAGGTGGTTTTCTATGGGTGCCAAAACCGGATATTCAATGTTGTCATGTGGCATTGAATAATCCGGGGTTAGGGGTGAGCAAGCATGGATATGCACCCTTGCAGCGTATAGCCTGCCTACTTGAATTTCGGGCTCTTAAGTTTTTTTCAGTCTGTTAAAAATCAGTAAATAAACAGCATCTTATACATTCAAATTTTCAGAACGAGGGCATATCTAATTTTGTACTGTCTGGAGGATGTGCCAGCGTCTGTTCATTTAGGGAGTCATTGAAACATACTGTTTGACCAGGGACCTAAACTTTTACACACAACTGTAAAAGTTTGTGCTTGCTTTGGGCCTTTGGGACTTTGCTATTGCTTTCAAACCAAAAGCAGATGAAAACTTAGTGCACCCCTCTCATGCCCTATCAAGTGTGTGGGGTTTTTTTCCACTTACACCACTTCCGTTCTATAAGGGGAAGTTGAGAAAGGATGTGGAGATGGATGTGCTCATGATCCTAGCAGTAAGTTTGCACTACTCGTAATACCATGAGCTTACCACTAGGGGTCATCAGCACCATTTTGAAGAGGGATTCATGCAGAGCAAAAGCAAGAGGAAGTGGGCCTTACTCCTGTTCCCACTGACCAGAAATGCCCCGGTATGCCTGCGGATGTTCATCAGGAGAGGAGGGGTCCAGAGAGTTGGAGGGGGGCTTCCACAGAGAAAGGGTTGACTTTTTACTTTTTGTTGGGGGGGGGGGGGGGGAGAGCTATCGGAGGAAGCCACAGAGGGGTGGCAGAAGGGATTGGGTTGATGCTGCAGAGAGGCATATGGTGGGGTGTGGGGAGGGGGAGGGGGGGAGGACCCGATGTCAAAATTTCCATCTTCCCTTGTCAGCAGGCGCTTCATCTTGCTGGGGGAAGATGGAAATTCAAATATCTACATTTTGTTTTCCAGATATGGATTCCCTTTCTTTTCTTTATTAAGCTTTTGCATATGCAAAATATAATAAAGAAACAAGGACATGTTGCTTAACACACTCATAATACAGTTCTTGAAAATACAAAACTAAAACAAAAAACGCAACCACAGCCCACATCATGGGAAAAAGAGAGATAAATCACAAAGAAAAACTAATATCAATAATAATCAGGAGGTCAAAGGGGGAGACCACCCATCATTCTTTGGGCTAACAAAATTACTTGGACCCTTCCAAATGCGACTTATTCAGAAAAGTGTCCAACTGAGATACATCAAAAAAGAAATACGAATTTCCATGTAAAGTGACCACACATTTACATGGGAACCGTTAAAAAAAAAAAGGTTACACCCATCTGCAACACCCTAGATTTCAGAGCCAAAAATTGTTTCCTCCTAAGTTGAGTGTCTATTGAAACATCTGGAAACATATTCAACTTCTCCCCACAAAACACATGATCATTATATTTAAAAACAATTTTAAAACTCTGATCTTGTCTACCAGAGAAACAAAAGACACTTGTAATGTAGCTCGCTTGGAAATATTGTCTGAGGAATCCTCCAAAGGGTTAGTCAATTCCTGATTAACACTGGGGGATAAAACATCCAAATCTGCCACTCCAGGCAACCCTGACCGCAACTTAGTAGGTAGATAGTAACACTTTTGAATGGGAACCACATCGGAGAGCAATAACATTTCCTTAAAGTACTTTGTAAGTAAAATTTCAGCAGACAAAAGATGAGTAACTGGGAAATTAAGAAAATGTAAGTTGTTAGCCCTGGAAAAAATTTCCAAGGCTTCTAACTTATGATGTATTACCAAAGCGTCCTTAATTGCAGAAACATTAGCCTGCTGTACTAACTGCATCTGGCTATCCAACCTAGAAACAGAATCATAAGTCTAGAGTCAGATTCTTGCAGCTTTTGTGAGGTCTCCTGAGAAAACATACAGAGAAACGCCACAGTATTAGAAAACTTGGAATCCATCCTTGCGATAGCCAACCAAAAATCTTTCAAAGTAATGTCCTGTGCAGGTTTAGCGAGACTCTGACTGTCCTCCTGCAAAACAACAGGAACCGGAATTGGTCCTGGTTTGAAAGACGACATCAAAAGTTTCTGAAATCTGCCTGTCACCGTAGAAGATAACTGAGGGTGGGGGAAGGGTGGAGGGATCTGGTCTACTGAACTGAGAGATATTCCTTCAGGCGAGGGCTGCTGACTCACTTGAAGATCAAAGTGTTTATCCAAAGGGCCCACAGTTCGCACAGAAGCCTGGGCCACAGAGTCCACCTTGGCAACAGATATAAAATTCCGCATCCCCATGGCTTCAAACTGACAATAAACTAAACAATACCCGAGTCTTCCAATGACACAGTCAATCCTGAGTACTCCCCAGGCCCACCAGCACTGACAGACGCCGACAGTGCACCAAAGGGGTGAGACCTGCCCCTTTGGACATGCTCCTTCAGACCACGGTCCAGAGGACCTCCAAGCAAGGTGATATACAGCCCGGAGACCACAGGCAGCCAATGTCACTGGGATGGAAGGGGTTGCTGGCATCGTGTCTGTACAGACACACCCCCCCGCTGGTGTTTCCCCCTCACATGCAAAGCTCAGCGGCAGCACAACAGCCCAAAGGTAAGAACCTCAGTCCTTCCAGATTCCCTTTCTAAAATCAGGACTGCAGGGTGGGCCTTGCCCTCACCACTCCCCTCGGTTCTGTAGATGTGGTGAGCATTCCCGTGTCTACCAAAAGCAGATTCTGCAACAGCATGGAGACATGTATTTCCATCTACATGGCTCAATGCTGCTTTTTATATGGGGGAATGAATCTAAAATACCTCCCCCCCCCCCCCCATGTGTCTACGTTGCTGTCACATTACTTTCAGTCCTGAATGAAACCATCCTGTATTGCAGGAGTTCGCGTGAGCCATTGAGGATTTAATAACAATTTTTACTACTAACTGCCCCAAAGCAGAATTTCATTTTTCCATTCCATCATGCAGATTCAGTGACCCACACTGGACATTATGGACTCAGCTTTTTGCTCGCCCTCACTTAGGTCCTTCATTGGTCTTATCCGCTAAAGCTCTGCAGGGCCAATATTCAAAGCATTTATATGTTCATCAGCTGCCGATAAATGTATAACTTGGCTACCCATATATTTTAACAAAAATATCAGGCCATTTAAATTGCTAAACAGCTTGATATTATCCTTATAAAAAAGGGGTGGAGCGAGGACAGGTGAAAAATTATCGAGACAGTGGCAATATTCAGCCTCTACAGAGTTAAGTTATACAGATAGTTTATGACTGCTAAAAAGCAAGTCTAAACTAAATGGATAGTGCCAGCACCATGACTACTGCTACCTATAAGGACAATGGTCCTAAATGTACTAAAGGGCAGAGCTGGTGATTAACTTAAAGCGTGTTAGCCGTTAACACAGCGATAACGCAGCAAAAGCATGCATGGTAACAGCTAACACGGGCCAAATGCAGTAGCAGAGGGACTTTTCTGTGCTATCTGCAGTGCGTGTGGGTGGAGAGTGGACATGTCTGCATCAAGTGGGTTACTGTGAGTGTTGCAGCATGCAGTAACCGCGCATTTTGCAGACATCATGGGAGCAACTAACGCTGCCTCAGTGGATGATGCTTAGCTGCACCCACTGTGCTGCCGCGTCATGATCTCGGTATTTTTGCAGAGTTATCCACTAGGGAAATGCTGTGCATGCCTGCAATAGATAATGCACAGCTTTTGTAGCTAACATGTTGCTATTTGCACTAATGCGCCCTATTAGCTGCAAAAGACGAATGCACGTTTATCGCCCGAAATCCAGCCCTGCTTCTGCTCTTAATTTCATTTAAAAGTGAAGAAAATGGTGATTGGGCCCGAGATTGGTAAAGTTTCCATCTGCCCACAGTTGCCACTTAACATTTTAGGAACATACCAAATCAAAGGTCTTGCCAAATATGTAAATGGTCAAATTAGAAAATATGTGTAGCTGGCTGTGAGCCGGAGGGCTCTGAGTAACATGCTAATAACCGCACATAGATATTGAGTATGTCAAAGAATCTCTGACAAGATAGAGCTGATCTTTGTTCCTAACCCCCTGAAGAAAGAATTGAAATGCGTAGATGGTACCAATGAGGTAGAGCTGGGGAAACGCGGGAATGTCTTAAGATCTGCACGGGGGAACCCGTGGACAGTTTTGAAGATCTGCATAATTTCTTGCATTAGGGCATTTCAGGAACAGCTCTCAAGATAAGTAAGATTTTTATGAAAATTGAAAATTTACATAATATTGAGACAATTCTCCACGATAAAACAACTACAAAGACTTTAAAAGCTTTGGGAACCGGCGGAGTGGTTGTTGATGCAAATATTAGGCAAAAATTCTAAAGGGGAAACCCTTGGTAATACTGCCATTCCAAGTCTGAGACCACTGGTTCCATTAACAAAATTAATGACAATTATAAAAAAACTTGTATAAAAGATTTCTACTGACTAATATTTAAAACGATGTAGTGAAGTAATATAGGGAAGAATCTCTCGTATATGTGGAGGGATTACACATATTTTCTAATTTGATAATTGCACCCTCTATCAGTTGACGTTTACTATTTAGTGTTTTCACACGAAATATGTAAGTGGGCCTATCAACTCATAGAAGTTGAGGCTCCCCATGAACTGCATGTAGATCTCACCCCTTCCTTTAGTGTCTGACTGGCCTTAATCTTGAAGTCACCCGACACTATTAGCTCCTTAAATTGAAGCGATATCACAAGCACCAGATTGTCCAAAGCTACCTGTTCCTTGGAGGACTGTACACCAACAACATACATAAATCGGCCTAGTTCTGATGATGAAAGAAATCTACTTTTAACCAAAGAACAACCCTAACAGGGATAATTTTTAAACCTAGGACTTTCATAAAATAACCACCAGTCTATGTTCTGACCATACTCAAAAAAAACAAACACAAACAAACAAACCTATATCCTTATGGACACAAGGAATTTAAAGAAACAACAGTTTCTATCCCCAGAAGTCATCCACAATTTGTTCTCCTCAATCTAGTCTATTAAAGGATGACATTTATGGGAAATGGATCTTGAACTGACAAGGGCAATACAAACTGACGTTTCTATGAAAAATCTTAAATTATCCTATGCGTCTCTGCTTTTATGTCTGGTAACTAAGATCTCTAAAAGTCCACTGAGACAGAATTGAGAGGAAAAAGCCCTACTTAAGCCCCACTTATTTATTTTATTTTATTTTATTTTAGCTGTATTTATATCCCGCTTTTCACCGGGTCAAAACGGTCAATTGGGAGATACATTTAACACGAGGGGATATGACACACATACGCTAATACTTACAGGGAACATGGGCAATGGAGGGTTAAGTGGCTTGCCCAAGACCACAAGGAGTGCCTATAGGACTAGAAATCCCAGTCCCTCCGGCCTGAGATTGCTGTCCCCAGGTGGGACTTGAACCCCTGGCCCTCCGGCCTGAAGTACCTTGTCCTAACCACTAGGCCACTTAACACAGCACACATAAAACCCTATATACTAAAAGCCTTCTCTTGATCTAATAAAGGGGATCCAAAAATCACCACACCACAAGGCCTGGGGTGCTTTTATGCTGTCTGCTAAGCCCCTGGAGGGGAAGAAGAACCAAGTAAGAACATAGCTGTAGAATCTCAAATATGTAGGGCCCGATATTCAAGTAGGCGGGCTATGCAGTACTACAGCACACAGCCCTACCCGCTCACCTCTAACCTTGTATATCCAGTGCCGTTTGTGATGGCATCGAATATCCAATTTTGGTGCCCAGACAAAACCGCCGCAGAGGTTAACAGGATAGCGGTGATATTGGACTGCTACCTGGTTAGCATCCGTGGCTAAAACTAAGTGAGCCAAAAGCTGGCCTAGTTTTAGCCACGGATCGCAAACCGGGTGCAATATCGCCACTACCCAGTTATCGGTACTCCCCGCCTCTGCGCCAAAGCTAACCGGATAGCACCTGGGCAGGTAGGGGACATAGACAAGGATATTCAACGACACTAACCATGTAGGTGCTGTTGAATATCCCCGTTTAAGGCATTTACTAAACCATTTAAATGCCTTTCGAATATGGGGCCCATAGACATTACAGATTCATACATCATTTGTTAAGTTGCTCCCACAAAGATTTTATCAAATGGATTAGTTCTGTGCACATCATAACAGGAATAACCTCTCTCCTAAGCCAAGGTATGTGGACTATGATTTCAGTCTCTCAAATTTATGACGAATGCTCTTGGGAGTATTTGCATTATGCCAAAGAGTTCGTAGGATGTTATATGTATAGATCGACTGAGGCGTGCTTGAAAATTATTTTTACTCAAGCCTGCGGCATCCAAATATTGAGAAACATTTGTCTCTTTCTGCTGCATTTGCTTGGTCTCTGACTGCATTGCTCAGCATGTGTGGATCCTCTCTCTTTCCCAGAGCAACACTTTGCAGATCCCACTGTAGGAGTATTTTTTTAATTTGCCACTTGTTTTTCCTTGTTTGCTGATTTAAGTCTTTAGTTTCTGTTTCACAAATTCTGTTGCTTCCTTCTTTAGGGGTACAGGTGGATTTGCATTCTTTCCTTCTACTTGTTGGAAAGCTTGACCAAATTCAACGTTGGAGCCGAATTCTGGATGCTTACTTTTACTTTTACTTTGCATAGCTGTCGACGCTCTTCTATAGCATTGCTTTGGTTTTCTTTTTGCTCGTTTAAATTTTGGTGGACTAATATTATAGTCCTTTTCTACTTACTGTATGCTTTGTGCAATTTACTTAAGCTTTTGTAATAGCAAATGTTTATGTATTAGACACGCAGCGTTCTGCTACACAGTGAAAGATTATCTTTCAGTACATTGCCAGCGTTCTCATTACATTTTGACCCTGCACTCCATGTGCAGACATATGGAAGCAGAAAAGGCAAGAACAGAACCGTCATCCAACACCACTGTGAAACACATGAAAGAACTGGCAATATTAATGTAGAAATAAGAGGCGAGAGAAAGGAATAAATGAAAAAGGAAGCCTAATGCAACAGCAACAGTGTAGCAAATTCACTGATCAATATGAAATCTGAATAAAAATGAATAGTTCTACTCTATTGCAAAACAGTTTCATTTGAAATTAAATATTTTGTAGAGATTTGGGGGAATTGAGGTCATAGAGTAGGATGGCTGGGGGTCATTAAAAGCGGCCCCCTATTTTAATACTTCCTTCCTGCAGCAGAATTTGGCAGCAGATGGTTACTTGTAAGCAAGGCGCATCTGGAAAAAGCTGGAGGCGTTTAAATACATGGTAGAGAGCACCTAGGTCGCAGCAAGCCAAGATGATGGAGGCTAGTATGGACTCAGAAAGTGAGACAGGCTGAGGGCCAGGAGGAGAACACGCTCTTTACATGTCATGAAATGCATCAGTGGCTGGCCAACATTAAATCAAAAATCACTGCTGCAAAGCTGGGAATCATGGAGGCAATGTTGGGATTGGGGCAAGAGATAAACAAGGGCAGAGGAATTCAAAGATCACACAGTAATGCAACACTAAAAAATATATTACACGAGGCTCACAAAGAATGGGCTGACTAGACTGAAGACTTAGAAAATAGATCCCAGTGCATTAACATCCAAGTCAGAGGTATTCCCCAAGATAGAGTCCCTTACCAACTGCACCACAGTGGTGCAAGATTTTTGCAATAAGCTTTTGGAACAGGATGGAAACAAGACTAAGCCTGGACATAATATATAAATAGAGATAGCCCAACAGAGCTTAAGGCTGAAAAGGAACAACCATCCCATGATATAAGCATAAAAATATAGAAACAGAAAATGTTGACAGAAAAAGACCATATGAACACATTTAGGAGCTGGCTGCGAGACCTTTGTCACAGTGCCTCTCCCCTCCCCCCCCTCAAAAAAAAAAAAGGTATTGCAGCACCTTTAGAAAGAGCCTGATTTACTGTTTCCCATGTTTTATGAGGAAAAAAAGCTTAATAAATTAGATAAATGCTTAATAAATGCTTTAATGTGCTATTACACGGTGTCAACAAAAGGCAATGACCTTTCCTATTCCCCCCTCCCACCACCCACAATGAGTAGGTTGTCAGCAGCATATAGGTGACCCTTTATAGCTGCACCTGAGGTAAAACGTAGTTACTCACCTGTAACAGGTGTTCCCCAGGGACAGCAGGAATCAGTCCTCACATATGAGTGACATCAGTACCGACAGCCCTCGCAGAAGCATCTCCCCAGCTTTCAAAGAAAGCATTTATTTATTTAACAGTTTTTTATACCGCTTTATCATTTCAATCAAAGCGGTTTACATTTGTGAGGTGCCACCATACATGCATGGTACCCTTCCCACCCAAGGGTGCCATCTTGCTCAGTCAGATAACATAGCTAAAAGACGGCATTGCTTCTCTACAAAGGGGAGGAGGGAGGGTTGTGAGGACCGATTCCTGCTGTTCCCGGAAAACACTTGTTATAGGTGAGTAACTACACTTTCTCTGGGAGCAAGCAGGAAGTCAGTCCTCAAATATGGACTCCCTAGCTACAGACTACCGCAAGCCCGTAAAAAGGCCATGGTCACCCTTAGGGGGAGCCATGAGCAGCAGCAATTGAGTCCGCAGATACATACTACAGTAGGACCCGTGTGCCCGATGGGAACCAATACTCTGGTAGCCTGAACCCAAAAGGGTCGGAGAGTAGGAGTTGCCTAGATCCCGAAGCATGGCCTGGCCGAAGGCGCTATCCCGCTGGGACTCCCTTTCCAGGTAGTAATGAGCTGCGAAGGTATGGTGACGGCTCAACAGATGTCCAGCAACAGGACAGAGTGCAGGTTTGCCACAGAGGCCACTATTGGCCCTGATGCTGTGAGCCATGACCCGCCATCCAGCGTGAGCCTAGCCTGTGTATAGGCTAGTTCAATCTAATGATTGCTCCACAATAACATTCACGTGATAATGGACACAACAGTGTGAGCGGATTCTATAATACCCCACCAGAAAGTCTCAGACTCTGTAGCGCGCAAGTCAAACAGTATATAAAATACCATCCATAGCGCTCATCGCATCAATGACTTTTCTGGATTCTAATTGTTTATTTTGTACCCTCCACCATTTTTTACCATCCTCACACACTATTAAAACACAAGTGCTTATCTTTAAAACGTTCCCCAACGCCAACTTCAGGTGCCCTCTCAAACGTTTCACTCCAAACAGAGCTTCTTCAGGGGGTCAGTTTTAAGCATTTGCAAAGATGCTGCCCATGTTTTCTTCTATGTCAGCTGGAGCTGAGCGGATGCACGGCGTTTCTGATAGTATCCGCTCAGCAGCAGCTGACATAGAAGAAAACGTAGGCAGCATCTTCCCATGAGAGGAACCTCAGGTGGCAAGTAGCTAGAGGCTCAAATGGTGAGCGAGTGAGCTATGCCAATATTACAAGGGGTGTCCGATATTAAAGGTACAGGCCAAAATTACACTAACATTTGTATTTAAAGAAATTATTCAATACATTCCACCAAAAACTACATGCTTTTATTTACTTCTCCACATAATCGCCGTAAACATTGAGACATTTATCCCAGCGTGATCCTAGTTTGAACATCCCTTCACGGTACAGTTGCGTGTCAAGTTGCTTGAAGTAATCCATAACGGTGTCTTGCAATGCCTCCTGATCTTGCGGAAGTTGAGATCGCATATGATTTCATGAACAGAACTCTTAGGAATGCCAGTCATTTCAGCAATTTCATGAACTTTAATGCGATGATCCTCCCTAATCAGACGTTCGGCAATTGCGCAGTTGTCATCCGTGTGTGAGGTCCTTGGTCTGCCTCTTTTCTTTTCTGAATCATCATTCAACTCCGTTTGGCCATCTTTAAACTTGTTACACCAGACACTGACTTCTTTTAGGCTTAAAACATTCGGGCCATACATGCCCTCTAATCTGCGATGAATTTCGCTCTGCTTAACTCCTTCGGCTTGCAAAAATCTGATAACTCCACGCACCTCAAACTTCGAATACTCTGCGATTACACACACCATGTTTGTTTGCTTCCCGAAAACTACTCGTAATTTGAGGGTTTAAAAAAACAATGCTACAGACTCTCCTACTATGAGTACAAGTAGTCCTGTATATGACGGCACTATTGCGCATGCGGAGCCGGTATGATTTTATTACAATTTCTTATATACCGCGCTATTTAGCATGATTGCCACCTCTACCTTTAATATCAGACACCCCTCATACATTGAGGTCCTATTTCGTCAGTGGAGGGCAGACAGGGGGTTTGGACAATAGGAGTCCTCTCAGGTAACCAGTGGCTGGACCGAAAGGGGCTTGCCCTCAACAGGATGGTGATGGCCGCCAAGGCACTGAGATTTACTCACACAGAGTTTCATTTATTTTTATTTATTTATTTTATTTAACAGGTTTTATATACCGCTTTATCTTTTCAATCAAAGCGGTTTACATTGAAACTTAAACTTGGCAATATACATTAAACAGGGACATTGATAACTTGGATTTTTCTGAGGCAATGGAGAATTTGAGCCCGGATTGCGAGAGATGAAGAAGGTATTGTAGCACCAGCTGCACCAGACAGGAGAATGGGTTCACCTGCTGCTCCGTGCACCAGATCGAGAACCTGTGCTATTTGAATGTGTAAGCCCTCCTGGGAGGCCAGCAGGATCTCCTCCACTTCTCCCGAGAACCTGAAAAGGGGCTAAGGACACCCTTTCATCAGTCATGCCATCAGTGATAGGGTGCAGGAGAGAACCCTCCTCCTGAGACAAGAGCCCTGGGGAGTTCCCCAAGGGGATTGGAGTCTCCACTGACAACTGGAGGAGTAGCAGGAACCATGGCTGCCTGGGCCACCATGGAACCACCAGAATCAGCAACGCTTAATCGCAAAGAGCCTTGAAGAGTGTTTTGGCAATCAGCGGCATGGGTGGGAAGGCATACATGAGGTAGTCCAAACAATGGATGGGGAATGAATCTGCCGCTACCCGGGACGGGTGGGGCTGCTGGGAACAGAAGCAGGGCAACTGGAAGATGTCTGGGCTGGCAAAGAGGTTTGCCCATAGGGTCCCCCAGAGATGAAAGAGCCACTTGGCTACTCTGTGATCTAGCTGCCCCTCATGTGGCTGGAGGACCCTGGCTCAGTCTGGCTACCAGAGCGTTGTCCTGGCTTGGTAGCTATACTGCCCGCAGGAGTATTCCCTGTGCCCCCCCTTCTTGTTGACATAGAACATTGCCACCTGATTGTCTGTTTGAATCAGCACTGGCTGGTGTCTCAAGCGGTGGCAGAATGCTTGGAGGGCCAGAAATATTGCCTGAAGCTCCAGGAGGTTGATCTGCTGACTGCTCTTGGCTTGAGACCAGCTGTCTTGGGTTCGGAGTTCTTCACAGTGGGCGCCCCATCCCAGCAGGGAGGCGTCCGAAGTGAGGACCCTTAGAGGGCTTGAGATTTGGAAGGCCATCCCTACCTGCAGGTGTCAGGGATTTTGCCACCAAGTCAGGGATGCTGCCAGGTCACTGACACTCCGTCTTGGAGATGGCCCCTGACCTGTGCCCACTGGTCCTGAAGGCACCATTGAGCAGCCCTCATATGCAGGCGAGCGTCCGGGGTGACATGGACCGGCGGTTCCAAGTGCCCGAGTAGGTGCAGTAGGAGCTGAGCTGACACTGAGGGGTGGTGTTGCACCTCTCTAGCCAGTGCTCTGAGATGGTCTGCCAGGTCCAAGGGAAGGAAGGAAGGCCTTTGCCTGAAGAGTGTCCAGCCTTGCTCCTATGAACTCCAGACATTGCATCGGGAGGAGGTGCAATATGAAGTAGTTTATCACAAACCCCAGAAGTTGTAGGAGCTGGATGATGCATGCTGTGGCCGGCTGCATCTGTGTGGCCGTGCCTCCAATTGTCAAGGTAGGGGGAGACAAATACCTCCTGGAGATGGAGGAAGGCGGCTACTACTGCCAAGCATTTGGTGAAGACCATAAGAACATAAGAACATAAGATATGCCATACTGGGACAGACCAAGGTCCATCAAGCCCAGTATTCTGTTTCCAACAGTGGCCAATCTAGGTCATATGTACCTAGCAGTTTCCCCAAGGGACACAGGTTCCACAATGCTTGTATTGGTTCAAGCATTGATATCCTGGGTCCCTTCTTAATAATGGTTTATGGAACTTTCCTCCAGGAACTTGTCCAAACCCTTTTTAAACCCAGCTACACTAACAGCCTTTACTATATCCTCCGGCAACAAATTCCAGAGGTTGATTACACATTGAGTGAAAAAATATTTTCTTTTATTAGTCTTAAGTAGTTTACCCTGTAGCTTCATTGCATGTCCCCTAGTCTTTCTATATTCTGATAAGGTAAACAATCGATCTACGTTTACCCGTTCCACTCCGTTCATTAATTTATAGACTTCTATCATATCTCCCCTCAGCCGTCTCTTTTCCAGGTTAAAGAGCCCTAACCTTTTTAGCCTTTCTTCATAGGAGTATCCTTCCATCCCCTTTACCATTTTGGTGGCTCTTCTCTGAACCTTTTCTAAAATCGCTATATCCTTTTTAAGATACGGCGACCAGAATTGCACACAATATTCAAGGTGCGGTCTCACCATGGAACGATATAGAGGCATTATAATATCTTTTGTTTTATTTTCCATTCCTTTCCTTATCATACCTAGCATTCTATTTGCTCTCTTGGCCGCTGCTGCACACTGGGCCGAGGGTTTTAACATGGTATCCACAATGACGCCTAAATCTTTTTCCTGGGTGGTGGTTCCTAATGTGGAACCTTGCATCGTGTAACCATAGTTTGGGTTGTTCTTCCCTAGGTGCATAACCTTGCACTTGTCCACATTAAATTTCATCTGCCAGTTTGATACCCAGTCTTCCAATTTATCAAGATCCTTTTGCAATTTTCCACAATCCTCTTGGGTTTTAACAACTTTAAATAGTTTTGTGTCATCTGCAAATTTGATAACCTCACTCATTATTCCACTTTCCAGGTCATTTATGAATATGTCAAAAAGCAGTGGACCCAGCACAGATCCATGGGGTACACCACTATTCACCTTTCTCCATTGGTAAAATTGGCCATTTAGCCCTACCCTCTGCTTTCTATCTTTTAACCAGTTCCTGATCCACAATAGTACACTGCCTCCTATTCCATGACTCTTTAGTTTTGCCAAAAGTCTCTCATGAAGGACCTTGTCAAAGGCTTTCTGAAAGTCCAGATACACAATATCAACCGACTCACCTTTGTCCACCTGATTATTCACTCCTTCAAAAAAACATAACAGATTAGTAAGACAAGATCTTCCTTATCTATTAGCCATGTTGGCTGTCTCCCATTAGGTCATGACTATCTACATGCTGAGTAATTTTATTCTTTATGATGGTTTCTACCATTTTCCCGGTACTGATGTCAGGCTCACCGGTCTGTAGTTTCCCGGATCACCGCTGGAACCCTTTTTAAAAATTGGTGTTACATTGGCGATCCTCCAATCTTCAGGTATTAGAGATGATTTTAATGATAGTTACCAGATTACTAATAGCAGGTCTGCAATCTCGTATTTCACTTCTTTTAACACCCTTGGATGTATACCATCCGGCCCAGGTGATTTGCTACTCTTCAGTTTATCTAATAGTTGTAATACATCTTCCCGATGTATCGATATTTCCTTCAATTCTTTCGCACCTTTATATACCACTTCAGTCATGGGTAACATCCCTACATCTTCCTCAGTAAAGACTGAAGCAAAGAATTCATTCAGTCTCTCCGCTATCGCCTTGTCGCCTCTTAGTACTCCTTTAACCCCTTTATCATCTAATGGACCAACTGACTCTCTCACAGGTTTTTTGCTACGAATGTACTTGAAAAGGTCTTTACTTCGCGTTTTTGCTTCCGCAGCAAGCTTCTTCTGAAATTCTCCCTTTGCCTGCCTTATCAATGCCTTGCATTTGACTTGCCAGTGCTTGTGCTGTTTCCAGGTTTCGTCGTTTGGCTCTTTTTTCCATTTCCTGAAAGATGCTTTTTTGGCAACAGCCTCTCTGACCTCACCTTTAAACCATGCTGGCAGTTTTTTGGACTTCCTTCCACTTTTCTTAAAGCGTGGAATACAGCTGGTCTGGGCTTCCAAGATAGTATTTTTCAACAACAGCCAAGCCTGATGTACGTCTTTAACCTTTGCAACTGCTCCTTTTAGTTTTTTCTTAACTATTTTCCTCATTTTATCATAGTCTCCTTTTCGAAAGTTAAAAGGTAGTACTGTGGATTTCCTTACTATCCCTCCTCCACTAATTAAATCAAAGGCGATCATGCTATGATCACTATTGCCAAGTGGCCCCAACAACCTTATCTCTTGCACTAGATCTGGTGTTCCACTAAGGATTAGGTCTAATATGGCTTCCCCTCTGGTCGGTTCATGAACCAGCTGCTCCAAGAAGCAGTCATTTATTTCATCTAGGAACTTTATCTCCCTAGCATGTCCTGACGTGACACTGACCCAGTCGATACCGGGGTAGTTGAAATCAACCATTATTATTACTGTGCTGTAACTTTTGTTAGCTTCCTTGATTTCTTTGAGCATTTCATCATCCATTTGGTCATTCTGGCCAGGCGCTCGATAGTACACCTCCACTGCCATTGCCTTCCCCCTTTTACATGGAATTTCAATCCATATAGATTCTACAGCAGATTTTGTTTCCTGCAAAACTTTAATCCTTTCTGACTCAATGCCCTCTCTAACATAGAGAGCAACCCCTCCACCAATTTGATCAGCTCTGTCATTACGATATAGTTTGTACCCTGGTATCACAGTGCCCCACTGGTTGTCCTCCTTCCACCATGTCTCTGATATTCCAATCATATCTAACCTTTCATTTAGTGCTATATATTCTAACTCTCCCATCTTATTTTTTAGACTTCTAGCATTTGCATACAAGCATTTTAGAGAATGTATTTTATTCATATTAATTTGGCTATTGTTAGACATGGGTAATTTGGGATCTTTAAGCTCTGTCTGCTACATACTTGAGGGCATTTGGGCTACTTTACTCTTTTGTGGAACCTCTCTGCTTTTGGTAGTATCCTTCAAAGATACATTCTTCCAAACCATCTGCTCTTGGGCGACTGTTGGCTTTCCCCTAATATCTAGTTTAAAAGCTGCTCTATCTCCTTTTTAAAGGTTAATGCCAGCAGCCTGGTTCCATCCCGGTTAAGGTGAAGCCCATCCCTTTGGAAGAGCCCCTCCTTTCCCCAGAATGTTCCCCAGTTCCTAACAAATCCAAAACCCTCATCTCTGCACCATTGTCTCATCCATGCATTAAGACTCCGGAGCTCTGCCTGCCTTTTGGGTCCTGCGCGTGGAACAGGAAGCATTTCGGAGAATGCTACCCTGGAAGTTCTGGATTTCAACTTCCTACCTAAAAGCCTAAATTTAGCCTCCAGAACCTCCCTACCACATTTTCCTATGTCATTGGTACCGACATGTACCAAGACAGCAGACTCCTCTCCAGCACTATCTAAGAACTTATCTAGGTGGCGCGTGAGGTCCGCTACCTTCGCACCAGGCAGGCATGTTACCAGGCGATCCTCACGTCCACCAACCACCCAGCTATCTACATGCCTAATGACCGAATCACCAACTATAATGGCTGTCCTAATCCTTCTCTCATGGGCACATGGCCCTGGAGAAACATCCTCGGTGCGAGAGGGTTTTACATCACCTGGAGGACAGGTCCTAGTTACAGGATCACTTCCTGCCACACCAGGGTGATGCTCTCCTGTCACGTGACCTCTCTCCTCCATGGCAACAGGGATGCTGCCAGACTGGAGGTGGGACTTCAGGACTATATCCCTGTAGGTCTCGTCTATGTAACTCTCTGTCTGTCTTATGCTTTCCAAGTCTGCTACTTTAGCCTCTAGAGAACGGACTCATTCCCTGAGAGCAAAGAGCTCTTTGCACCTAGTGCACACGTAAGACATCTCACCAACTGGGAGAAAATCATACATGTGACACTCAATGCAAAAGACTGGAAAGCCCCCATCCCACTGCTGTCTGCATCTTAGTTCTAAGTTTGTGTTTAGATCTAAGTTCTTTACTCACTAAGGGTTGCTATGGATATTTATACTAATAAAACTGTACCTAATACGTGTAATATACCTTGTTCACCTGAAGCTTAATTAATCTCAGGTCCTTAGTGTATGACTGATTTGGGTAATGAGCTTCACCTGAGAGCACCTCCTGTCTTTTAAGATGTGTAAGTACCTATAAAGCTATGATTATCCCAGGGGAGGGAGGGAGGGAAATAACACTTATTAAAAGAGGGCTGCTACACAGTACCCTGTCTTGTGCTGTTGAGGCAAGCTAAATTCTAATTTGATTTAAATTATAGCTCTTAGCTGCTGCTAGGCTCTAACTTCTTATGAAATTTAAACTACAAGCTCTCTGCTGGGTTCTAAATTTAACCAGAAAGCTCTCTTCTGTGTTTTACATTTAAACTAAAAGTACTTTGCTGTTACTAGGCCCTGAGTGACTATTAAATTTTAAAACTACAAGCTCTCTGCTGGGTATGAAATGTAACCAGAAAGTTCTCCTCTGTGTTTTAAATTTAAACTGCTGCTACTAGGCCCTGACTGATTTAACAAAAATAGTGGGTTCACAGATTAATTAGCTTTAATACAAAGAATTCCTTTTAGAAAATTACCAAAAGTATGTACTCACAGTTGCAGATCTCTCTCCAGAAGTAACAGTCCCTTTTTCCAGTCCTTCAAGACACTGGAGGTGAAGGCCAGGCCGAAGGGTAGCACCCTGTACTGGCAGTGAGCACCCCCCACCATGAAGCGAAGGTACTGCCTGTAGCTGGGGTGAATGAGGATGTAGGTATAGGCATCCTTCAGATCCAAGGAGCATAGCCAGTCTCCCTGCTGGAGGTAAGGCAGAAATGTTCCAAGGGAGAGCATCTTGAACTTCTCCCTCACCAGGAGCTTGTTCAGGTTGCGCAGGTCCATGATGGTCCTTAGGCCTCCTGTTCTTTTTGGCATGTGGAAATACCTGGAGCAGAACGCCTTGCCCCCTAAGATGATGGGATACTGGTTCTACTGCTTTGTCCTCAAGAAAGCCTGCAAAGTTCCTTCAATAGGAGATCCCGGTGAAGGGGGAGACCTGGGGGGGCTCTCCCAGGAAGAAAGGTGGTGGTGTCTAAGACAGGTGGAGGAGGTAGCCCTATCTGACCATCTGGAGGGCCCAGGAAACTGTGGCAATGATTAGCCACTTGTGGGTATACAAGGTTAGACATCCTCCTGTGAGCTGCTAACCTCCTTGGGGTAGAGAAGCTATGCACAAGGATTTAAAAGCTCCCCCCTGGCTGGGCCGGAGCCAGGGCCTGGGGTCTGGGAGCCTTTCTGCTTACAATGGCCTTGCCCATGTCCTTTAGCCTACTGAACCTGCTGGGGTGCTGAGGAGGCCTGAAAATATGGGTAGCTTTTGTAAGCAGCCCCTTTCCTTGGGAAAAAGGTGCTCTTCTGTCCGGGAAGGGCAGCGGTCTTTTTGGAGAGCCTGGTCCTCGTCATGAACTCTGAGTCCAACTTGGCAGCCTTTTCCATCATGGGTTTGCCAAAGAGGTTCTCCCCTTGGCATGGAACATTGACCAATTTGTCCTGAACCCATTGCCTGAGGTCGGAAGACTGTAGCCAGGCCTGGCGTCAGGCACACATGCCTGCCGCGGCTACTCTAGCTGCCAACTCGAAACTGTCATAGGCTGCTCGAGTCATGAATTTGGAGCACTCATGGATGGCCTTGGACAGGTTCCTGAACCACTGCAGGGGTTCCTCAGAGAGCCCAGCCAAAAACCCAGCGAGTTACTTTGCCAGGTATCTCAGGTACATGCCGATGTACAACTGGTAGGCCTGGATTCGGCCGATAAGCATCGAGCCCTCATAGCACTTTCTGCCGAGGATGTCCAAGGTGTGGGCCTCCCTACCTAGGGGCACTGAGAAGTGCGTCTTCTGGCTCTTGAGCTGACGCATGGCCGACTCCACCACCATGGAGTTGTGCGGCAGCTGTGACTTCCTGGGCTCTGGCGGACCCAACACATCGAGTCGAGCCACTTGCTCACCACTGGCACCGAAGTCGGTGTCTCCCACATATGGAGCATTAGTCATTCCAGGATAGGTGGGATGGGTACTGTGAGCGATTCCCTCGGCGGGGCCTCGTACTGGAGGATTTCTAATTCTTCCGTCCAAGGGTCCTCCTCCGATTCCATCGGGAATGCGAGGGCTTTTGACATATCCTGTGCAAAGTCAAGGAATGCCATGTCCTTGGGTGGGGACCGACGCCAGGGTTCCGAGGGTGGCAAGTCTGAAGGGACATCATGATGGCATCGGGAGTCTGGGGGACTCCTCGTCCTCGGTCTCCCAATCCAAGTAGTCAAAGGAAGACTCCAGGGAAGGACAGCTTGCGGGCTCAAGGACAGAGTCCTGCCTGCTTCCCATGGAGGCCCCGCAGCTGGTGCCATGAACCCTAGCCAGGGGAAGACCTCAGTCCCATTGAGCGGGACCCAGAGTAAGACCTAGGCCGAGGATAGATACAGGGCCGTATGGTCTAGAGGATCAGCTCGGCCTCCAGGGAAGTCCTTGACATTGAGGGCAGAGGTTAGCAATGCCCACTGCTGGTCCATGAAGGCAGTCAGACTGCGCTCAATGGCTGCCATCCTGGATTCAAGTCCGTAAGGCTCTGCAGCCGTCGGCACAGGCACCGAGAATCTCTGTGCCTGCGCTGGTTCCCCCGAAGGGGAGTCCTCAATGAGGATAGACTCTGGCGACTGAGACTTATCTGTGATCGACTCCTTTCAGGTGACCTTGGTAGGCCACTCCCACTCCGATCCATCCAACAGTCATTGAAGACTGCAGGGACCTGGTCCAGGGCTTACCAGACCCATCAGAACCATCCAGAGATGCTGCCTTGGAGGGTTTCTTCTTCTTCTTGTGTTCCCTCGAGGTAGACTCCCTTTCTGAGGAGCTATGGCATCGGCCGGGGTCCATTGGGACATCATGGGATTCTGCGGCATCAGAGCAGGCCTTGGCCTTCAGAGCTGGGATCTCTGGGAAGAACTTGTGCTGCTGCTGACAGCTCGAGGGCCTTGGTGAACATCTTTTTACATAGATTGCAAGCCGTGGGGTCATGGTCCAGCCCTAGGCAGCGTAGCCAGCAGTCATGTGTGTCAATGAGGGACATTATTTTGGCACACCGACCACATTTCTTAAAAACACTGGTAGCCATGGGGGAAAAAAGTACAGCAGTGAGGTTGAAGACCTGTGGTGCTGCCAGTTGGGAAAAAAAGGTGTGAAAGCGCCAAAAGGAAGGTAGAGAAAAACGAAGGGACCTACAATATGATGCCAGGGCAGCGGGTTTAGGTTCGGGTGGCTGGAAGAATACCAGTGCACAACCAGAGAGAGTTTAAAACTCAGGTAGAGAAAAAAAATTTTCCAGGTGAAAACAAACATGTCTGAAGGGTTCCTTGGCAAAAGGGAGACTGAGCAAGATGGCACCCTTGGGTGGGACGGGTACCATGCATGTGTGGTGCCACCTCCCAAAGGCTTTCTTTGAAAGCTGGGGAGATGCTTCCACGAGGGCTCCATCGGCGCTATCACCCATATGCGAGGACTGACTTCCTGCTTGTTCTCAGAGAACTTCCTTTTTTGCTTTAGTTATTACTATGGCCTGGAAAAACATGATGCACCTCCCCCCCTCAAAAAAAAACCCCACCCTCTCTCAATCTTGGCACCCTGCCTTCACCCACTCTCTCTCTCTCTCTCATAGCCCCCACTCAGCATCTCTCATTGCCCCCAACCTTCACCCTGTGTGTGTCTCTCTCTATTGCCCTCCTCTTCAACCCTCACCCAATGTCTCTCTCTATTGCCCTCTCCCAAGCCATCTCTCAATGTCTTTCTCTCTTGGCCTCCCCCAGCCATCATTTGATGTCTCTCTGTCTCTATTGCCCCTCTCCTCCTTTTCTCAACCATCACCCGATATCTCACTGTTGTTCCAGAATTGTTCACTCTTCCACCATGATTGGCTCTTCATGTAGCTTGAGTCACACAGTAGAGAACATTTGCTGAGCTTGTTGTGCAATTTATAGTCAACATGACAACCTGGCACTTGGGATTTGTTGAGCCCTGGCCTGTCCAGTCTGCTGGTCCATAACAACTCGTATCTAACTTCAATAAAGCACAGAACAAACACAGAATATCTCTAAAGGAAAAAAAAGGGACTATAAAGCTTGTTAGTTGGCATGGAAGGGCAGACTGGATAGGCCATATATCTTTATCTGCCGTCATGTTTCTACTAAGTTCTACAATCTCTTCATCTACTTTAGAGAACCTTTGTGCTGTCCCATGTTTTCTTGAATTCAGATACAGTTCTCATCTCCTCCAACGCCACTACCGCCTCTGGGAGGCTGTTTCATGCATCCATTATTCTTTCCATAATGAAATACTCCTCAGATTTCTCCAGAGTCTATCTTCGTCCATCTTCATCGTATGTCCCTTCATTCCAGAGCTTCTTTCAGCAGGAGGAGTTCCACCTTCTGTGCATTTATACCCCAGAGGTATTTAAATGTTTCTGTCATATCTTCCCTGTCCCCTCGTTCTTCCAAAGTATACACATTGAGGATCTTTAAATCTATCCCTATATGCTTGATGATGAAGGCCACCAACCACTGTAGGGGCTACCCTCTGGACCAATTCCATCCTGTTTATATTCTTTTGAAAGTGTGATTTCTAGAATTGCATATAGTACACTCCACTGAGATCTCACTATTGACTCATACAGTTGTGGTCAATATTACTGGCACCCTTGCAGTTCAACTCCTTAATGCCCAATATCTCCTTTACAAAAATGGCCAGTGAAATGGCTCTAGACTATATTTGCACACATTTATTTATTTAACATTTTTTATATACCACTTTTTAGATTTAGCAAAGCGGTTTACAGTGAAACCGAACAATGTTTTACATAGAACAGTATACATCAACTATTTACATTTAACAATTGTCATAATCTTGCAACATTCTTATAACTATTTAGAGTAGCTCAGTGCATTGTTTTGTATGTCAACTTGTTATAGAAGGGGCTATTAGTCGGAGATTTTATTGTTATGGCTGTGTGGTTTTTTCTATGGTGACACATTATTAGACACATAAAGAATCAAATAAAACAAAACTAATTTAAAAAAGGAAATAGTATAAAAACTGTAACATTGCCAGGACATTATTGGCACCCTTATAAAGGATTCAAATCAGTTTGAACAGAAGACCCACATTCCCATTGCAGTTAAATTAGACACACCTGTGATCAATTGTCAGTACTCACATGATTTTAATCAACCAATAAATGATGGCTCTAATGTTCAAAATGGCCACATTCCCTTTCTGTTCCATTTTCACAGTTGTGAAGACGAGAGCTGCCTGAGACCATCAGAAAAGCCATTATCACCAAGCATCAAACTTCAAAGGGGTACAAGGCCATCTCCAAAGACCTTGGGATTCCTGTGTCTACAGAGCGCAATGTTATCAAGAATGTTTCTGCTCATGGAACTGTCAAGAACCTCCCAGGATGTGGTGGGAAGAGAAAAATGAATCCAAGGTTAGTGCAAACAGTTGGAAAAACACCATGTTCAACATCCAAAGAGCTTAAGGCTGACCTGGAGCAATCTGGAGTGGTGGTTTCAACCCACATCATACACAGCGCACTAAGCAAAGAAGGACTTCATGGGTGAAGGCCAAGTAGGATCCCATGGCTCATAGACAGATGTAAAAAGGCACGCCTGATTTTTGCCCAAACCCACCTTGAGAAACCACAATCCTTCTGGGAAAATGTTCTGTGGACAGATGAAAAACCAAACTTGAGCTCTTTGGAAATGCAGACCAGAGATACATTTACAGGCGAAGAAATGAAGCTTATAAGGGAAAAAAACGAACACTCTTCCTACAGTTAAATATGGTGGAGGTTCCATAATGTTGTGGGGCTGTTTTGCTGCCTCAGGAACTGGTAGGTGTCTTATGATGATGTCCTTCATAATCTTCACCAGATCACTTTCCTGTTGGCCATTCTACTTCCAATGCACCAAAGCATTCTTTTGGTTTTTGCTGTTGCCTTTTCTATCTATCTGTTTGGCCACTTTAAGATCATCTAATATGATTACCCCCAGGTCCCACTCTTCTTTCATAGATTGCAGTACATTGTTTGCACAGCTATTTTAAATCAGTCAGCATGGGTCATCACGCCAAATTTCTCTGTTTTATTTATACAATTTTAAATACATGAATAATCTTGAAAAAGAAAAAATAGCAATGATTGAAAATACAAAGACCAACAAGAACAACAAGAAATGACAGACTATCAATATCATTAGTCTCAAAATGAATCAAAGTGAGTAGAGGGGAAAGGATGCAAAAGTCTCCATTGAAAGATAAATAATATAAAATACAGACTACAGAAAAGGAACTCAAAACCTCATCTTGCTGAGCACAAAATACATTCTTAACAAACCAATGAATGGCCATTTCTAACCTTTATGGAAAGAAAAAGAGAACTGAGAAGGCTCAAAAAGATACAACATTATTGTATATGACAAAACATTTACATGGGAATTTAAGGAAAAAAGTGGCACCAATTTTATAGATCTTAACCTGCAAGACTAGAAAAGCCTTCCTTCTTTTCTGGGTTGATTTGGAAACATCGAGAAATACCTGAATCACCATATTCATAAATTTAGTATCCTTATGATGGAAAAAAAAGCCAGAGAAGAACTCAGAGATTTCCAACATGCAGCAAGACAAGGAGAAGTGCTACAATGACACATGCAAGGAAATAGAATCAGAAACTATTAGAACAACAAGATTGGTTTTCCTAAAGCTACGAGAATTAAAGAACAAATTCCAGCCTCAAATTGGAATGCTATAAGATGCTCAAGGATCCATGATATTGAGATGATCAAGAAAAGGTGGAAAGAAAATACAGAGTCATTATACCATAAAGATCAAGTTGATTAACAGCCATTTCAATCTGTACCTTTATGATCAGGAACCATTTGTGATGAAAGAAGTCAAAGCAGCATTGAAAGCCTTATCAAAGAACAAAGTAACGGACATTGATGGCATTCCCATTGAAGTATTACAGCAATCGGATGAAGCTGTTACCATACTTACAAGGCTCTGTCAAGAGATTTTGAAGACAAATTCATGGCCAACTGACTGGAAAAGATCTGTGTTTATACCAATACTGAAGAAAGGTGATCTGATTGACTGTGGAAATTATTGCACAATTTCTCTGATCCCACATGCCAGCAAGATTCTACTCAAGATTATCCAGCAGAGACTACAACCATACATGGAACGAATACTTCCTGAAGTGCAAGCAGGGTTCAGAAAAGGGCAAGGAACGAGAGACATTGCAGATGTGAGATTGATCCTGGAAAAGACAAAATAATACCAAAAGGATATTCATATGTGTTTTATGGACTACAGCAAGGCTTTTGACTGTGTAAATCATGAGAAACTCTAGGGCCACATTAAGAAACATGGGTATACCAGAACAACTGATAGTTCTCTTGCACAACCTTTACAATGATTAAGAACAGTTCAAATGGAACTAGGAGAAACAGAATGGTTTAAAAATCAGCAAATGTGTATGACAAGGCTGCATTCTTTCCCCCTATCTCTTTAATTTACATGCAGAACAAATCATCAGAGAAGCAGGACTGTATAAAGACAACAGAGGTGTGAAGATTGGTGGAAGACGCATCAACAACCTTCGCTATGCTTATGATACCACGTTACTGGCTGAAAGTGAAGACTATCTGAAACATTTGCTTCTCAAGACCAAGGAACATAGTCTTAAAATGGGCCTGCACCTTAATGTTAAGACAAAGATCCTGACAACTGGCAAAATCAATACGTTCATCATTGATGGAGAAGAAATTGAAATAGTTGACAACTTCCACCTATTCGGATCAACAATCAATAAACAAAGAACAAGCAGTTAAGAAATCAGATGATGCATTGCTCTTGGCAGAATGGCTATGAAGGACCTAGACAAGATTCTCAGGAGCAGAGATGTCTCTCTCCATACAAAGTTATGACTTGTCCAAGCAATGGTATTTTCAACAACATTATATGGATGCAAAAGTTGGACAGTGAAAAAGATAGGAAGAAAATTGATGCTTTTGAATTATGGTGCTGGTGACGAATACTGTGTATATCATGGACTGCCCGAAGAATAAACCAGTCAGTACTAGAGGAGATCAAACTTAAGCTTTCTTTAGAAGCTCAGATGACAAGACTTCTAATTTCATAGTCTGTACACATCTTGCGAAGAGAGAGATCGTTAGAGAAAGACATGATGCTTGGCAAGGTAGAAGGTCAATGCAAAAGAGGAAGGCTGGCAATGAGATGGATTGATACAATAACAGCAGCTATGGGTGCCACTGTATCAACAGTGAGTTGCCTGAATGACGACTGAACAGAGTTTAAGTCAACTATCCAGAGGGTCGCCATGAGAAGACACCGACTTAACAGCATTTAACAACAAGATTAAAAAAATAAACACAAAATCCAGTCACGATCCGGATCCAATGCAAATCTTACAATCAAGGTTGCAGGCCTAACAACTTCCTGAGAGTACTGCAGCAACTCGGTTAATTCTGAACTGTCCTAAGAAATCTGAAATAGTTCCATTTGATTCATAACCCTTTCAATATCTAGAAACATAATGACAGAAAAAGACCACATGGCCTATCTAGTCTGTCCTTCCATATCAACAACTACAACAGTCCCCTTTTTAGCTTTAGAGATCCTCTATGTTTGTCTCATCTCTACCACCGCCACTGGGAGACTATTCCACGGATCCACCACTCTTTCCATAAAGAAATATTTTCGCATATCACTCCTGAATCTATCCCCCTTCACCCTCATCCCATGTCCCCTCATAGCAGAACTTGCTTTCAATTGAAAGAGGCTCTCTCCCTGAACATTTATGCCATGGAGGTCTTTAAACATCTCAATCATATCACCTCTATCCCGTCTTTCCTCTAAGGTGTACATATTAAGATCCTGAAGTCTGTCCTCATATGCTTTATAGGTCACCCAGTCAAAGAAATCAATCAGATTTATCTGACAAGACCTGCCTCTGGTGAATCCATGCTGCCTTGGATCCTGTAATCCGCTGGGCTCCAGAAACCTCACTATTTTCTCTTTCAGCAGCGTTTCCAATAATTTACTCACCACCAAAGTTAAACTAACTGGCCTGTAGTTTTCAACCACATCCTTACTTCCGCTTTTGTGTAAAGGCACCACATGAGCCTCTCTCCTAGTCCTTTGGCACCACTCCCGACTCCAACGAGACATTGAAAAGGTCTGTCAGTGCAGCTGCTAGAACATTCCCAAGTTCCCTCAGTATTCTAGGGTGTATCCCATCCTGTCCCATCGCTTTTCTACTTTAAGTTGAGCTAGTTTCTCACGAACACAGTCTTCTGAAAGTTGTTCAAGATGTCCCTCGCTTCTGTTCCCGTTTGTGGGTGTTTTCTGAGGTCCTGCTCCTGGTTCTTCATCTGTGAACACAGAACAGAAATATTTGTTAAGCAATTCCGCTTTATCCTCTTCAGCTTCTACATATTCTTCCCCTTCACCCTTGAGTATGACAATACCACTTCTGCCCTTCCTCTTCTCACTAACATATCTTAAAAATATCTTATCCACCCCCCCCCCCCCCCCAATTTTATCGCATTGGCTATTTCCTCCTCTTTTTGAATCTTTGCTTTCCTGACTACTTTGCTATCTTCTCTAAGTTTTTCCAAATATAGATGCCTCTCTTTCTCTCTCTGTGATCTCTTGTATTTCATGAAGGCCTCTCTTTTTCTTCACTTTTTCAGCTACTTCTTTCGAAAGCCATAGCGGTCTCCTTTTCCTTTTACCTTTATTTACCATTTTAACAAAAAGGTTGGTTGCCCTTAAAATAATAGCAGGAATCATGTCCTCACATATGGGTGACGTCGGCACCGATGGAGCCCCCATGCAGAGCATTTCCCCAGCTTTCAAAGAAAGCCTTTGGGAATGCAGCGCACATGCGCGGTCCCCTTCCCGTCCAAGGGTGCCATCTTGCTCAGTCTGATGACATAGCTAAAAGACAGCAAAAAAAAAAAAAAAAGAATTATACAACTGCAACTCCCAGGGGAGGAGGGAGGGTTGTGAGGACTGATTCCTGCTGCTCCTGGAGAACACCTGTTACAGGTGAGTAACTACTCTTTCTCCAGGACCAAGCAGGAAGTCAGTCCTCACATATGGGACTCCCCAGCTTCAGGCTAACGGGGACCCATAGCTGAACAATGAGCTCCCTCTAGAACCCCAGCATGCATGAAAGAATCTTCTCTGAGAACACCCCCGTACGGTAGCCCAACACCAGGGTTGGAGGGTAGGTGTTGCCTATACCTCAAAGAGATGTCCAAAAGCACTGTCCCTGCGGGACTCCCTCTTGAGGCAGTAGTGGGCCACAAAAGTCTGGCTTGAAGACCAAGTAGCGGCCCGGCAGACGTCTGCCAACGGAACAGAGCGGAGATGAGCTACTGACGCAGCCTTCGCCCTGACACAGTGGGCCGTGACTCGACCCTGCAAGGAGAGGCCGGCTGCCCTGTACGCCCAGGCGATACAGTCTGCCACCCAGATGGACAAGGTATGCTTGGAGACAGGTAACCCCAGATTATTAGGGTCAAAAGATACGAAGAGCTGAACAGCCCTTCGGTGTCCCTGCATACGGTCAAGGTAGAAGGACAACGCCCTCCTACAGTCCAGGGTATGTAAGACCATTTCAGCCCGGCTGGCATGCAGCCTGGGAAAGAAGGTCGGAAGAACCACCTCTTGATTGAGATGGAAGGAGGAGACAATCTTTGGAAGGAACTTTGGGTGAGTCCGTAAGACCACCCTGTTCCTATAGAACCTTGTGTATGGTGCCTCTGAGACCAGAGCTTGTAGTTCACTGACTCATCTGGCTGAGGTAAGAGCTACCAAAAACAATGCCTTCCAGGAAAGAAAGCGTAAAGGACAAGTAGCCATAGGCTCAAATGCTGGCAAGTAAGTTGTTGCAAGACCACATTCAAATCCCACTCAGGTGCAGGTGGACGAATCGGAGACTTGAGCAAAAGGAGGCCTCTGAGGAAGCAGGCCACTAAAGGGTGGCCTGACAGAGAGTGACCCTCCACCGGTGAGTGGTGCGCTGACAGAGCACTGAGGTGGACCCGAACAGAGCTGGATTTAAGGCCCAGGTCGGACAGGTGAAGCAAATTTTGCAGCACCACTGGCACCAGGCACGAAAAAGGATCCTCCTTGTGCTGAGCACACCAGGTGGAGAATCTACGCCACTTGAGGGCATAAGATTTTCTAGTGGAGTGCCTCCTAGAGGCCAAGACCACCTCCTCCACCTCCCTAGGTAGCAGTAAGGGAGCTAGAACTAGCCTTTCAGCATCCAGGCCATCAAATTGAGGGAATGGAGGTTGGGGTGCAAGAGAGATCCCTGAACCTGAGATAGGAGATCGGGTTGCACCCCCAGAGGGAGTGGAGTGTCCACAGCCAACTGCAGAAGGAGTGGAAACCACGGTTGCCTCGGCCATCTGGGGGCTACCAGCATCACCGAGGCCTTGTAACGAAGCACCTTGAAAAGAGTCCGGGCCACTAGAGGCGTGGGAGGAAACGCATACAGTAGGGCCGTAGACCAAGAGATTAGAAATGCATCTGCTGCTATTTTCAGAGGATGCGGTTGTCTGGAGCAGAACCTGTGTAGTTGACGGTTGAGTGGACTGGCAAAGAGATCAATGGTTGGAAAGCCTCATCTTAGGAAGATCCGCTGGACCACCAGAGGATTCAACTGCCATTTGTGTGGCTGCAGAATCCTGCTCAACCTGTCTGCTAGGTAATTCTCTTGGCCGGGCAGATAAACCGCCTTGAGAAGTATGCCCTGTTGGACTGTCCATGAGCACAGGGCTTGAGCCTCCTGACACAGAAGTCGGGATCCTGTGCCTCCTTGTTTGTTCACATAGAACATGGCGAATTGATTGTCTGTCTGAATCAGAACAGACTGGTGAGAGAGGGCATGAGAGAAAGTTTGGAGAGCCAAGCGGATAGTTCTCAGCTCCAAGAGGTTGATCTGCTGTGCGGCCTCCCAAGGGGACCAGAGGCCTTGGGTGCATGCCCCCTGGCAATGTGCACCCCAATCCTGAAGAGAAGCATCTGTTGTTAGTACCTGTGTTTGTGGTGGTGTCTGAAAAGACACTCCACGCACTAGATTCGGGAGATGCAGCCACCATTGCAGGGAGGCCGCCAGCAGTTTGGACACCCTTACTTTGTCTCTCAAGTGTCCTGTGGCTTGCAGCCACTGAGTTCTGAGGCCCCATTGAGCAGGCCTCATGTGCAGACGGGCATTTGGAGTAACATAGACCGTGGATGCCATGTGGCCTAATAGTCTCAGGAATTGCCTGGCGGAAACCAGAGAATTGCTGTGGAACTGTCTGGCCAAGTCCATCAGTCTGTGGGCCCTGTCTGTCTACAGGCAGATAAGCCTTTGCCTGAAGGGTATCCAGTCTTGCTCCTATGAACTCTGTGTTCTGTGAGGGGTGCAAAGTGGACTTTGCGAAGTTTATGACAAACCCCAGATGCTGTAGAAGGCAGGCAGTGCGGAGGGTGGCCTGTCTGGTTTCCTGTGGAGACTGACCCCTGATGAGCCAGTCGTCCAGGTATGGAAAGACAAATATGCCCTGGACTCTGAGATGGGCTGCTACCACCGCCAGGCATTTGGTGAAAACCCTGGGGGCGGAGGTTAGGCCAAATGGAAGTACTCTGTACTGAAAATGATTTCCTCCCACTACAAATCTGAGATATCGTCTGTGGTCTGGATGAATGAGGATGTGAGTATAAGCATCCTTTAGGTCTAAGGGAGGAGTGGTCTAGGGAGGAGTGGTCTAGTGGTTAGGACAAGGTACTTCAGGCCGGAGGGCCGGGGGTTCAAGTCCCACCTGGGGACAGCAATCTCAGGTCGGAGGGACTGGGATTTCTAGTCCTATAGGCACTCCTTGTGGTCTTGGGCAAGCCACTTAACCCTCCATTGCCCATGTTCCCTGTAAGTATTAGCATATGTGTCTCATATCCCCTCGTGTTAAATGTATCCCCCAATTGACCGCTTTGACCCGGTGAAAAGCGGGATATAAATACAGCTAAATAAATAAATAAATAAGTAGCATAGCCAATCTCCCTGCTGGAGGTAGGGCAGCAGTATTCCAAGGGTAAGCATCTTGAACTTTTCCCTTGCCAGGAACTTGTTGAGATTTTGCAAGTCGAGGATGGGTCTGAGGCCTCCTGTTCTTTTTGGTACCAGAAAGTACCTGGAATAGAAGCCTTGCCCTCTCAGGTGGTGGGGCACCGGTTCCACCGCCTGCTCCTTTAGAAGACTTGTCAACTCCTGAAGGAGTAAGTTCCTGTGCAGAGGGAGTCTTGGAGGCTCCCCTGGAAAGTAGGAGGGGGGTAACTGGTTGAAGTGGAGCAAATAGCCCTTTTGGACTATGCTGAGCACCCAGGTATCCCCTGTTATGGCTGACCACCTGTGGGCGTATAAGGTCAGCCGGCCTCCTGTGCTGAGAGGGGCCAGCTGAGGAGGAGAAGCTATGCCACTGGAGTCAAAACACCGCTCCCTGCTGTGCAGGAGCCGGAGCTGGTGGCTTGGGGGTTTTCTGCCTACGGGGCCCATGTCCCTGCCCCTTGGTCTTCTGACTCTGTTGGGGAGCTGTGGAGGCCTGGTATTGAGGGTAAGATTTGTAGGCAGGGGACTTCTTCGAGTAAAAGGGCTTTTTCCCCGAGCCCTTCTTCTTTTGAGAAGGGGCAGAGGTCTTCCTAGACAGCCTTGTCCTGGTGAGAGTCTTGGACTCGAATTCTGCAGCCTTTTCAGCCATGGGCTTGCTAAAGAGGTTTTCACCTCGGCAAGGGACATTGACCAACTTGTCCTGCACCCATGGCTCGAGGTCCGAGCCATGGGTGCAGCCAGGCCTGATGGCATGCACCTAAGCCGGCAGCGGCTACTCGGGCCAAAGCCTCGAAGCCATCATAGGCTGCTCGAGATATAAACTTCGAGCACGCCCAGATCCCAGATGTCAAGGCTGTGAACCTCTGCAAAGGTTCCTCGGAGAGACCAGCAGAGAACCCGGCAATCTCCTTTGCCAGGTCTCGTAGGTACATGCCCATTTACAGCTGGTAAGTCTGGACATGGCAAGCAAACATAGAGCCCTGGAAGCACTTTCTACCGAGGGCACCCAGGTTCCGGGCCTCCCTGCCTGGAGGCACCGAGGAGTGCATCTTCTGACTCTTCAGACGATGCATGGCCGATTCCACAACCATGGAGTGGTGTGGCAGCTGTGCCTTCTGGAACCCGGGGCTCTTGCGGACTCAATAAATGGAATTGACCCATTTGCTAAGAAACGGCGTCGAGGCCGGCGCCTCCCACATGCGGAAGAGCAACCGTTCCAGCATTGGAGGAACCGGTACAGTAAAGGCCTCCTTGGGGGGAGAGTCATACTGCAGTGCCTCAAGCTCCTCGGCTCGAGGCTCCTCCTCGGGGTCCACGGGGAAGGCCAAGGCCAAGGCCTTGGCAATGTCCCTCACGAAGTCTGAGAACCGGGTATCCTCCGGGGGGACCTTCTCTGAGGTTCAGACTCCGGTGAGTCCAAAGGGACGCACTGGGTCCAAAAAGTGTCCAGGGACTCCTCGTCCTCCGTTTCCCATCCCAACCCCTCCGAGGAGGAGTCAAGCGGCACTGGTCGGGTGGGCACCGATGCCATCCGCCCCGACGCTGAGGGTACCGGTGTCGACAACCTCGGTCCCGCACAGGAGATCGAGGGTGACCTCGGCCGAGGATCGACTCAAGATCTCATGGACTCAAGGATCGGCTCGGCCTCCAGAGTCGACTTGGACGTCGAGGTCCCGGTGGTTGGGGCAGATGCACCAGTGAGACCGGCGATCAGTACCCGCTGCTGTTCCATGAAGGTAGCCAAACTGCTCTCCAAGGCCATCAACCTGAGTCCAAGCTCAGGAGACCCAGCAGCCTCCGACTCGGGCCCCAACGGCGTCGGACCCGACGTCGGCTCCCCCGGAGGAGAGTCCATGAGGACTACAGTACTCACGTGACCCGGGGCCTCAGTCTCTACACGAGGTTGTTTAACAGGCCTCTCCGACTCCGAAGACCCGGGACGGCGGTCGGGGCTATGTGACCTAGCCCTCGAGGAGCCAAGAGCGTCCACCGACGCCGCCCTCGCGGGTTTATTCTTCCTGCGGTGCTCCCGCGAAGGAGACCCCCTCTCAGAGGAGCCCCGACGATGCTCGGGGTCGGACTCCCGAGACGTCGAGGCCTCTGACGAAGTCTGGGCTCGGCCGGACGCGGAATCAGAGAAGATCCTTTCGCGTTGATGCTGCCGGTTCCTCAATGCCTTGGAGGACATTTTGCCACACAGGACACAGACCAGCGGGTCATGGTCGGGCCCAAGGCACCGGAGGCAGCAGTCGTGTGTGTCGGTGAGAGACATCAGTTTCTTACACCAATCACACTTCTTAAACCCACTGGCAGCCATCGGGGGAAAAAGAGCCCCTGCAAGGTCAAAAGACTGGGCTGCCAGGGAAAAATGAAAAAATGGCGCGAACGCTATTCTCTAAGGACAAAAACCGAAAAATGAAGTCCGGGCTCGATACCGGTGTACCGGGCCCAGGCGGGAAAGGGAACCGGCATTGAACCGAGTAATTACACGAATCCACACCGAAAAATCTACTTTTTCACGGGTGACCACGACACACTTCCGTTGGGCTCTGCGGAAAAAAGAATACTGAGCAAGATGGCACCCTTGGGCGAGAAGGGGACCATGCATGTGCGCTGCATTCCCAAAGGCTTTCTTTGAAAGCTGGAGAAATGGTCCGCATGGGGGCTCCGTCGGCGCCGACGTCACCCATATGTGAGGACTGACTTCCTGCTTGGTCCTGGAGAACCTACTCTACTAAAGTAAATATTTCTACTGAAGCACCAAAAACAATGTAACTTTGCTTTAAAAATATACAAAAACCCTATTAAGAGCTCCCAGTCAGAGAGCTAGAAATTTAATAAAACTAAACCCTCAAATCCTTACCGTTGTTTGACCTGTAGAGCCCTTGTTAGGAATGCCTCTGTTTTCTTATTCAGAGAAAGGTAATATACTCAAGCAACAGGTGGGACCAATTGAGGAGGAATTTTTAAAACCTCTGTCAGGTAACTTCTAAACATATCCTGCAAGGAAATAAAAGGCATCTGGGGAAGACTGATTAAACATAAAACGTATGCCTTCTCATGCATTTTCAACATTTTCCAACTTCATGTGAATAAAGGTACTATCTTTAACAAAGGTAACCTGATCTGGTAGGTGCCTTAAGATGATGCCCTCTATAATCTTCACCTGATCACTACAAGCTACTAATGCCTGCTCACAGGCTATAGTATGTTCTGAACCCTCTGCAGCTCAATATTCACTGAGGAAATTTGCTTTGATAGAGCTTTGCCCTTTTGAGCAATTGCAGCCCAAATGGATGCCAACATGAACTCAGCGGGTTTAGGCAATTGTAATAAAGAAGTACCTTGTTCAACGCTGGCTGCTCCAGAGCTCTCTGATAATCTTGAGGTCAGTTTCTCCACCGATATATGCTCCATTACCTGCAGATTAGCACTTTCCACACTCTCTGACCGTATTCCATCTATTCTAAAGCACGGTGTGTCCCATCGGACTCGCCCGAGTCCAAACCTCGGAGACGGTCCCCACCGGAGGATACCCGGTTCTCGGACTTCGTGCGGGATATGGCCAAGGCCTTGCCCTTCCCCGCGGATCCCGAGAAGGAGCCTCAAGCCGAGGAGCTCGAGGCCCTCCAGTATGACTCTCCCCCGAAGGAGGCCTTTACTGTTCTGGTTCCTCCGATGCTGGAGCGGCTGCTCTTCTGCATGTGGGAGACCCCGACCTCGACGCCGGTGTTAAGCAAGCGGGTCGATTCCATTTATCGAGTCCGCAAGAGCCCCGGGTTCCAAAAGGCACAATTACCGCACCACTCCATGGTTGTGGAATCGGCCATGCATCGACTGAAAAGTCAGAAGATGCACTCCTCGGTGCCTCCCGGCATGGAGGCCCGGAACCTGGATGCCCTCGGTAAGAAGTGCTTCCAGGGCTCTATGCTTGCTTGCCGTGTCCAGACATACCAGCTCTACATGGGCATGTACCTCCGAGACCTGGCAAAGGAGAATGCCGGGTTCTCTGCTGGTCTCTCCAAGGAACCTTTGCAGAGGTTCCAGGCCTTGTCCACCGGTATTCGACAGTGCTCGAAGTTTATCTCTCGAGCAGCCTACGATGGCTTTGAGGCTTCAACCCGAGTAGCCGGGGCCGGCATCGGTGCCCGCCAACAGGCTTGGCTACAGTCATCCGACCTCGAGCCATGGGTCCAGGACAAGTTGGTCGATGTCCCCTGCCTATTTTACGGAGCTCCCTTTTTGATTTTATTAGAGTTCCTATGTACCAGGATTCCGAGTTGATCTTATGTGGGTTTGATGTGTGTTTCAGAGTTGGGTTAGATGTATTTTGGATGTGTGTGTTCCATCTGTTAGTTAGTTCGTCTAGGTCTGTGGAATCTAGGTTTATGTGGGATGCAATGGTGCTTATGAGGTGTTCTTCGTTGAGTTTGCTGAATTTCCTAATGGGGTTGGTCATTCTCATCTCCTTTGAGTTTTTGGGTTGGCACTGTAGTTTAAGTTTACAGTTGATTTGGTGGTGGTCTGACCATGGTACTTGAGTTATGTTTATTATAGGTGGTTCATTGCTTTGTTGTGGATTTCTGGGTATGAAAATCATATCTAGGATGTTTCCTCTATCGTGTGTGGGGTTGCTTATTATTTGTTGGAAACCCAATTGGTCGATGGCTTCATAGAAGGAGTCCGTGTGGGACGGAGGAATTGATGCTAGGTTCAAATCTCCGAGGATGATCTGGAATTTTTTGCTTTGTGTGGATGTGATGGTTTCTAGTGCTGTGGCTAGTATTTCGTGCTGTGGTGAGGGAGGTCGATAGATTAGGCAGATGGATAATGCCATGCTCTCGACTTTAAGTAGGTCAAGATCTGGATTTGTGACCGTAGATGTGGTTGTGAGTTGAAGGCTGGTTTTGGCTGCTATAAGGACTCCGCCTCCTCTTCTGTTGATGCGTGGGCAGTTGTATAGTTGGTATCCGGGCTTCTGTATTTGGTTCATTGTTGCAGAGTCTGAGTCAGTGAGCCATGTTTCTGTTATGCATAGGATATCTGGTTGTTCGTCAGTTAGAATGTTGTGGATAATATGCGTTTTATTCCTTATTGACCTAGCATTAATAAGGATAATGTTACATGTGTGATGTTCTTGGTGTGTGGTTCGTGTGAGTTGTATTTGAGATCCAATAGTGTTCTTTGCTTTGGTTTTAGGGTGTTTTTGAGATTTGTTCCCTTTGATATGGGTGTGTCGTTGGGGTAATTTACTTGGTGTTTGTGTGGTGGTGATAGGATTTAAGTTGTATTGATGCAGGATGGGTAATGGAGGGGGGGGTGGAGAAGGTAGATTGGTGTATATAGTAGAGGAATGCAGTATTGTGAGTGTGGGATGGTTCTATATGAAGATGTTAGTATACACATGCACAAAATCAGGAAGGTGTGAGCAGGCTCCATTTTATGTCTGCCAGAAATACTTGGATTTTGGATTCGAGTGGCGCAGTGTGGGGTGAAGTCAAGGCAGCTGGCCTAGAGATGAGTTAGTGTAGGCCGGCAAGATAGTTGTTGGGTACCAACAGTCTAGCAGGGATAGATGGGTTGGGGTACAGCGTTTCTTATTACTTTAACAAAATAGGGATACAGTCCTAACGTTCCTTATCACTCAGTATAAACAGATACAGTATTGTGCGATACAGTCCTATCGTTACCTATCATTCAGTATAAACAGATACAGTATTGTGCGATACAGTCTTAAGGTTATTGCAAGAAGGTTATTGGGTTACTGCATTGAAATGTAACAACTTGCTGGTTAGAGATACTTTGTTTCATTTAGCTCTAAATAAACAGTAGTAGCCTTTAGAGTTGGTAGGGGTTTACAATGTAACAGCTGGCTTGAGGAGAACAGGGCTTGTGACAGTGGGGAGTTTACACATTATATATACAGAGGTATGTTGGCTCCTACTTGGGGGGGGGGGGGGGGGGTTAGGCCAGGGTTGCACAGTTCCACCCTTCTACATCAAATGCATATACTGCATGTGCAGATTTCCAGATAGCATCGTTACTCACCTGTAACAGATGTTCCCCAGGGACAGCAGGAAACAGTCCTCACATATGGGTGATGTCGGCACCAATGGAGTCCACGCGGAGAATTTCCCCAGCTTTCATAGAAAGCCTTTAGGAATGCTACCATGCATGCATGGTCTCCTTCCCACCCAAGAGTTCCGTCTTGCTCAGTCAGATGACATAGCAAAAGTAACTTAAACAATGTAGGGAGGCAATTCCAAGGGGAGAAGGGAGGGTTGTGAGGACCGATTCCTGTTGTCCCTGGAAAACACCCATTACGGGTGAGTAACTATGCTTTCTCCAGGAACAAGCAGGAAGTCAGTCCTCACATATGGGACTCCCTAGCTCCAGGCTGCTGAGAACCAAACCACAACAACACCACTGGTGACCCTTCAGTTGGCCGTAAGTTGCAGAAGGTGAGTCCCTATAGAGAGACTCTGCAAGACCCTCGCGTCCAGCGACAACCTCACTCCGGTAGCCTGAACACAGAAGGGTGAAAGGGCAGGAATTGCCTACACCTCAAGAATATTATGGATTACTGCCTGCCCAAAGGCACTGTCCCTGCGGGACTCGCTCTCCAGACTGTAGTGAGCTGCAAATGTATGAATAAAAGACCATGTGGTGGCCCTGCAGATTTCCGTCACCAGCACTGAGCGGAGGTTGGCTACTGACATGGCCATAGCCCACACGCGGTGTGCAGTGATCTGGTGCTCAAGGGAGAGGCCCACTCGCTCATAGGCGAGGGCAATGTAGTCCGCCACCCAAGTGGACAGAGTTCGCTTTGTTACTGGAAGCTCCAGCCTATATTGAAAATAAACAGATCATCTCTTCAAGGCCCATCAATTGGTGATACAAACTTTCACCCTGCTCACCTTCCTCCATAACCTTCTGTACCTTATGCATTATCTTACTGGTAACTGCTAACACTCTTTAAACTCTTACATTCTCCTTGAACCTCCAAGCAACTCACCTCCACCACTGCTTACTTACAATATTTTCTCCCTCCTAGACCACCAAAATCCTGTTTATCCACACACGAATTTATTTATTTATTTACATTCTCTTATATACTGTGCTATTCTGCATCAGTGCGGTTTACATTGAACAAACTGAAATTACATTGAACAGGACATTATAACTTGGAGATAACTATTTTACAGGGAACATGGGCTATGGAGGGTTAAGTGGCTTGCCCAAGACCACAAGGAGCACCTGTGGGACTAGAAACCCCAGTCCTTCCAGCCCAGGGTTGCTGTCCTCTAATGGGATTTGAACCCCTGACCTTCTGGCCTGAAGTACCTTGCCCCAACCACTAGGCCACTCCTCCACTTAACTGCCAAACCCATACCTACATTCAACCATGAAGCTCTTTTTACTCCTCACCCTCCTCTTACTCTTTGCTCCAATTTCCACCTCACTACAATCTTAGTCTCAATGCTACCACATCCCAATTTTACCATAGCGTCCCAGAGACACATACCCATTTACACTCTATAAATCCTCATATATACACCACAAACATTTCATGAACAGACATATTTATCACCCACACAAACATCCCCCCAAATTCACACAACACCCTATAAAAATTGTTCTGATAAATTCCAGATCTATCAGAAATAAAATTCCTACTATTCTAGATCTCCTCCATGACAATAAATCACATGTTCTGTGCTTAACAGAAACATGGCTAGCACTGGAAGATTCCGTATTACTCAACCAACTAGCTGAATCAGACTATAATATATTCCAATGCCCCAGATTAGGCAAAAATGGTGGTGGCATCTTAATCTTAACCAAAAAAGACCTCATATTGTCCCTCCATAGGAGTGAAAACATAGAAAATATTGACATCCTAATTATCGAAAGTAAAACATTAAAATAAGCCTATTTTATAGACCACCATCCCCCTATCCTGATAACCTAACAAATATATTGGAAACCGCTTGCACCTCAACTCCTAACAAAATTCACATAATCCTTGGCAACTTTAATCTCCCGTCTCTGAACCATTCTCAGACATCTCACTTTACAAATGCCATGCTTGGACTTGGCTTTCAACAAACAGTTCAATCTCCCACTCATAGAAAAGGAAACATACTAGACCTCATCTTCATCCCCGCTCACATCTCACAAGATACCCATTTTTCACCCCTAAAGTTCTCCCCTTACCATGCGCTGACCATTTTCAAATTGATTTCTCAATACCTTTCACATTTTCACCACTTGCAACCAATGATAACACACAATTTAGAACTAAATTCTAATAATTTAACAAAGAAGCATTTTTAAATGACACCACCCCTCTCATAGACTCCTCGGTTACAAATCTCGATAATATCATCAGCAACTGGAACTCCACTATTTCAAGAGCTGCACTAAACAGATTTGTCGGTAGGTTGGTAATGCTGCTTTGCCTAGAAATCCATTGCTTGTAGATTAACACTACCACCTTGCCTGGACATTCCATTGCTTGTAGGTTACTTCTGCTGCCTTGCCTGGACATTCCATTGCTTGTAGGTTAATTCTGCTGCCTTGCCTGGACATTCCATTGCTTATAGGTTAATTCTGCTGCCTTGCCTGGACAATTCATTGCTTGTAACATAATTGCATAGAACCTGCTACCCAATGTTTGTACTGTTTGCTTTCACGCTGCATAGTTTATTAATTCTATTAACTCCACTACTACCTCATAGCTAGCCTACTAACCAACCACAAGTAACACAACACATGGAGTAAAGATATCATTACCAATGCAGCACTGCAGGAAAGAAGAAACTGTACAAGAGAGAACAAACAAGTACACAAAAACAAGAAAAGGGACAAACACCCACCACCTATAGGACATAATTCAAGTTAAACCACAAACCTACTCACAGGTCAGTAAAATAAAAATTACAAAATGCACCCCACTACCCACTACCTCATGACCTACCTCACACTCCTCCACATGTTCGCACCCTGCACCCAATACATCAGACTCAATGAGCATATCCCCTTGATCAACCTACATACCACCCAACCCAGATACACATCATCATACCTTCCAAAGAACGCCAGCAACCTAAGCATACAGCCCACAAACCACACAATGCCACACGTAATACACCCACTCACATCACAAATAATGAACACACCAACCCAATCATAACCACAAACACCAGGTGTGCTCTACTAAATGCCAGATCTATCAGGAACACACCAAATACTATCCTAGACCTCATCCACGAAAAGAAGATGGATATAATATGCATCACCGAAACTTGGCTAGATGGTTCAGACCAGGTCATATTAAACCAAGTAACCCCTACAGGATACTCAGCATTTAACTGCATCAGAGCACAAAAGAGAGGAGGAGGAGTTCTAATACTTATCAGAAAGGAATACAGATTCAAATCAATCGCCACCGCTAACACAATCGAATCTAACACACTCACTATATCCAACAAGTACCTGAGCATCTCCCTCACATACAGACCACCTGGAACCACAACTGAACACCTCTCCACAGTAATCAAAACAATATGTGCACACAGCAGAAGACACAAACCCCTCATTGCATTAGGAGACTACAACCTAACATCCGCACCCACCAGAGAGACCGCATCATTCTTAAAAGCCATGGAGTCGTTAAAATACTGCCAGACAATCAATGCCCCAACGCACCACTATGGTACAACTCCAGACATGGTCTTTATGCCAGTGCAATTAGTGGAACAGAACAAGACCACAAAACCAACAATCACGCCAGTCCCTTGGTCAGACCACCATGTGATTGAATTCACCATGACCCTGAATAACCCCACCCAACGCAAAGAAGATGAAGGAGTAACTATACGGTTTAAAACATTTAACAGAGACTCATTCTTAAACAAAATCACTCCACAACTTCAACAGGAATACGACACCCTTGACCTAAACATCGAAAAATGGAACACTATAATATCTAATGCAGCATCTGCCCCAGCGATCACAGAACCACAAACATGCAAGAGATCCAATGCCCCATGGTACTCAAATGAAATCAGAATTGCAAAACGCACACTCAGAAGACTGGAAAGAAAATGGAGACGGAACAAATCACACAACCTCCTAACTCAATACAAAGACAAACAACGAGAATATAACAATCTAATAAATGAGCGAAGACAGCAACACCATACCAACCTAATCATGAAATCTACTAATAGACCAAGAGAACTCTTTAGCATTGTACAAAAGCTCACCAAGGACGACACGCAACAAAGTACCCACCATCTTGACCCACAAAAATATGCAGATTACATGAAGTCAAAAAACACCAACCAAACAAACGCTACTACACCACAAACGAACGATCAAATGATCAACAAACAGCAGAAAACCTGGGAGAGCTTCAGCACACCAACAAAGCAGCAGTCTCTTTTATATCGCGCTATTCAACATCAGTGCGGTTTACATTGAACATAGAAACTTACACATTTCATTGGCTGATCCGTGTTTACAATGAACAGGTATTAAAACTTGGATAACTTGGGGTAACTATTTACATCTATGCAACAAGATAGGTATTACCTCACTGGACATAGTCATGGTTGTTTTGTGTGGTAAGGCTTACTTAAACATACTTAGGCTACAAAGTCCATTTCCATTTATACACAGACGATATAATGTTCTACCATCCAGTTGACATCTCCAACCCTAATTGCCAGATTCTAGAATGCCTAAAAGACATAACTGATTGTCTAAATTTACACAACCTATGAATTAATTTCAATAAAACAGAAATACTTTACATAACTCGCAACCAGAGCTTCTCCCCACCTGCTAAAATCCACATTAATAATACTGACATTGAAGTCAAACAGGAAGTCAAATACTTAGGTATTATTCTGGACCAGTCCCTAACCCTGGCCTCATATATAAAATCTTTAACCAAGACTATTTATTTCAAGTTAAAGACAATTCGACTGCTCAGACCCCTTCTGGACAACCATGATTTCCTATCTATTCTACAAGCCCTCATCACACCGCACATTGATTACTGTAACAGCATTTCCTATGGTCTACCAAAAAAAACATACACCTACTCCAGTTGGCTCAGAACCTAGCCACCCACTTAATTCTAAATGCTTACCGCTACGAACACATCATGCCACTACTCCAAAGCCTCCACTGGCTACCCATTGAAGCTCGAATCATATATAAGTATTTAATGATACCTTCCAAATTATATACAGTAACAATATAGCCCTTTCCTATATCTCATCCCTCATAACCCCCTCACACCCTACAGGATCCAGAAGAACCTACTCAAAAAACACTCTTATAATCCCTTCACACATCCGCAACACAAACAAAACCATCAGCTCAAGAGCATTCATGTATGTTGCACCCACACTTTGGAATGCACTCCCAGACAACTTAAGGCTTATAAAAGACCTCCAGTCCTTTAGAAAAGAACTCAAAATGTTCCTTTTCATTCAGCACTTTAACCTCAATAACCTCTCTCAACCACCTCAACCACCACAAGACACCCCATAGTGCCTCCCCTTAAATGGCTCTATAGCATATGTACCATTAAACTTTATATAGCCCGAAACATCCCACACATTATCTGCTAACAATTATAAATAGTTCAACAACTGTATATAGTTTAAACGTATTGCAATGTTAAAGCTTCCATATGATGTTTGTATCTCGGTAAATAAATTCTACTGATGTTTTAATGTAACTTGTTCACTGCTCATTGTAAACCTCCACTGATCCTTGGAAGTGGCGGTACATAAATGTTGACAAATAAAGAGTAGTTACTCACCTGTAACAGGTGTTCTCCAGGAGCAGCAGGAATCAGTCCTCACATATGGGTGACGTCGGCGCCGACGGAGCCCTCGCGGAACAATTTCCCCAGCTTTCAAAGAAAGCCTTTGGGAATTGCAGCGCGCATGCGCGGTCCCCTTCCCGTCCAAGGGTGCCATCTTGCTCAGTCTGATGACATAGCTAAAAGACAGCAAAAAAATTAGCAAAAACGAAATGATAGGACTGCAACTCCAAGGGGAGGAGGGAGGGTTGTGAGGACTGATTCCTGCTGCTCCTGGAGAACACCTGTTACAGGTGAGTAACTACTCTTTCTCCAGGACCAAGCAGGAAGTCAGTCCTCACATATGGGACTCCCTAGCTTAAGGCTACCGGAGACCTCAAGCGGAAAAATGAGCTCCCTCCAGCTCAGTAGCACAGAAGGAAGGGATCTTCTCTGAAAACGCCCCCGACCGGTAGCCCAACACCAGGGCCGGAGGGTAGGAGTTGCCTAAACCTCAAAGAGATTATGGAGGACTGCCTGACCGAAAGCACTGTCCCTGTGGGACTCCCTCTCCAGGCAGTAATGGGCCGCAAAAGTCTGGCTTGAAGACCAAGTAGCGGCCCGGCAGATGTCTGCCAACGGAACAGAGCGGAGATGAGCCACTGACACAGCCTTCGCCCTGACATGATGAGCCGTGACTCGACCCTCCAACGAGAGGCCGGCTGCCCCATAAGCCCAGGCGATACAGTCAGCGACCCAGATGGACAAAGTACGCTTGGAGACAGGTAGCCCCAACTTATTGGGGTCAAAAGAAACGAAGAGCTGAACAGCACTCCTATGCTCCCACGTACGGTCAAGGTAGAAGGACAAGGCCCTCCTACAGTCCAGGGTATGCAGGACCATTTCAGCCCAGCTGGTGTGTGGCCTGGGAAAGAAGGTCGGAAGAACACCTCCTGGTTGAGATGAAAAGGAGAAACCACTTTTGGAAGAAACTTAGGGTGAGTCCGTAAGACTACCCTATTCCTGTAGAACCTAGTGTAAGGAGGATCAGACACTAGGGCCTGCAGTTCACTAACATGCCTAGCAGAGGTAAGGGCTACCAAGAACAAGGTTTTCCAGGAAAGAAAACGAAGAAGGCAGGTAGCCATAGGTTCAAAGGGCGGACAGGTAATCCGCTGCAAGACCACATTCAGATCCCATTCAGGGGCTGGTGGGCGCAAAGGAGGCTTAAGGAGAAGGAGGCCTCAGAGAAAACGAGCCACCAAAGGGTGGTTGGAAAGAGACCTGCCATCCACTGGTGCGTGATGTGCAGAGAGAGCACTGAGGTGGACCCTAACAGAGTTGGACTTAAGGCCCAGATTGGAGATGTAAAGCAAATATTGCAAGACCACTGCCACCAAGCAGAAGGGATTCTCAGACTGCTGAGCACACCACACGGAGAACCGACGCCACTTAAGAGCGTAGGACTTCCGGGTGGAGGGCCGCCTGGAGGCCAAGACGACCTCTTCCACCTCCCGAGGCAGCAGGAGGGGAGCAAGGACTACCCTTTCAGCAGCCAGGCCATCAGATGAAGGGACCGGAGGTTGGGGTGTAGGAGAGTCCCCTGATCCTGTGACAGGAGATCGGGTTGAAACCCCCGAGGAAGAGGAGTGTCCACCGCCAGCTGCATAAGAAGCGGGAACCAGGGTTGTCTCGGCCACTGGGGAGCCACTAGGATCATCGAGGCTCTGTCTCTGAGAACTTTGAAGAGCGTCCGAGACACCAGTGGCATGGGAGGAAAAGCATACAAGAGGCCTGTGGACCATGGAATCAGAAAAGCATGCGCCGCTACTCTGAGAGGATGCGGTTGTCGAGAGCAGAATCTGGGAAGCTGCCGGTTCAGGGGACTGGCAAAGAGATCCATGGTGGGGAGGCCCCACTTGAGAAAGATCTGCTGAACCACCAACGGATCCAATCTCCACTCGTGAGGTTGGAGGATCCTGCTCAGCTTGTCTGCCAGGTAATTTTCTTGACCTGGGAGACAGACAGCTTTGAGGATGCCGTGAAGGACGGCCCAAGAGCACAGTTTTTGTGCCTCCTGACAGAGAAGGAAGGAGCCTGTGCCTCCTTGTTTGTTCATGTAGAACATTGCAACTTGATTGTCCGTCTGGACCAGCACAGACTGGTGAGAAGTGAGGTGGGAGAAGGCTCTCAAAGCTAGGCGGATGGCTCTGAGCTCCAGGAAGTTTATCTGCTGAGCAGACTCCCAAGGAGTCCAGAGGCCTTGAGTACATGTCCCTTGGCAATGTGCTCCCCAACCCAGGAGAGAAGCATCGGTTGTCAGCACCTGAGAAGGCAGAGGAGATTGAAAATCCACTCCCAGCACCAGGTTTGGCAGATGAAGCCACCACCGCAGAGAAGAGACCAGCAGGTCGGATACCTGTACTGAGTCCGCCAGGCTCCCCGTGGCCTGATGCCATTGAGTGCGAAGGCACCACTGAGCAGGTCGCATGTTCAGGCGGGCATTGGGGGTCACATGGACCGTGGAAGCCATATGGCCGAGCAGTCTCAGAAATTGTCTGGCAGAGACCAGGGAATTGCTGTGAAAGTGGCTGGCGAGATCCATGAGCCTGTGTGCCTTGTCTAGAGGCAGGAAGGCCTGCGCCTGAAGTGTGTTCAACCTTGCGCCTATGAATTCGAGATTTTGAGAGGGGAGCAAAGTGGACTTTGCGAAGTTTATGACAAATCCCAAGTGCTGGAGCAGAGTCACAGTGCGATGAGTGGCCTGAGTGGCCTCATGGGAAGACTGGGCTCTGATGAGCCAGTCGTCCAGGTATGGAAATACAAAAAGGCCCTGAAGTCTTAGATAGGCCGCCACCACTGCTAGGCATTTAGTGAACACCCTGGGGGCGGAGGATAGGCCAAAGGGCAGTACTCTGTACTGGTAATGATTTCCTCCCACAACAAACCTGAGATATTGTCTGTGGTCTGGATGAATAAGGATGTGAGTATAGGCATCCTTTAGATCTAAGGAGCATAGCCAGTCTCCCTGCTGTAGGTAGGGCAGCAGGATTCCAAGGGTAAGCATCTTGAACTTTTCCCTTGCCAGGAACTTGTTGAGGTTTCGCAAGTCCAGGATGGGTCTGAGGCCCCCTGTTCTTTTTGGTATCAGAAAGTACCTGGAATAAAAGCCGTGACCTCTCAGGTGGTGGGGCACCGGTTCCACAGCCTGTTCCTGAAGAAGACTTGCTAACTCCTGAAGGAGTAAGTCCCTGTGCAGGGGGAGTCTTGGAGGCTCCCCTGGAAAGTAGGAGGGAGGTACCTGGTGAAAGTGTAGAAGATAGCCTTTCTGAACTATATGAAGCACCCAGGTATCTGATGTGATGGCTGACCACCTGTGGGCAAAGTGGACCAGCCGGCCTCCTGTGCTGAGAGAAACCAGCGGAGGGGAAGAGGCTATGCTGACGGAGTCAAAACCCCCCACCATGCTGAGCAGGAGCCGGTGTTGTGGGCTTGGGGGCCTGCTGCCTACGGGACCCATTACCCCGTCCCTTGGCCTGCTGACCCTGTTGGGGAGCTGCTGAGGCCTGATAATGAGGGTAGTGTTTATAGGCAGCCACCTTCCTCGGATAAAAGGGCTTTTTCCCCGAGCCCTTCTTCTTCTGAGAAGGGGCAGAGGTTTTTCTGGACAGCCGAGTCCTGGTCAGAGTCTCGGTCTCGATCTGTGCAGCCTTTTCAGCCATGGGCTTGCCAAAGAGGTTTTCACCTCTGCAGGGGACATCGACCAACTTGTCCTGTACCCATGGCTCGAGGTCGGATGACTGAAGCCAAGCCTGTCGGCGGGCACCGATGCCGGCTCCGGCTACTCAAGCCGATGCTTCGAAGCCATCGTAGGCTGCTCGAGAGATAAACTTCAAGCACTCTCGAATACCAGTGGACAAGGCCTGGAACCTCTGCAAAGGTTCCTCGGAGAGACCAGCAGAGAACCCGGCAATTTCTTTTGCCAGGTCTCGGAGATACATGCCCATATAGAGCTGGTAGGTCTGGACTCGACAAGCAAGCATAGAGCCCTGGAAGCACTTCCTACCGAGGGCATCCAGGTTCTGGGCCTCCCGGCCGGGAGGCACCAAGGAGTGCATCTTCTGACTCTTGAGTCGATGCATGGCCAATTCCACCACCATGGAATGGTGCAGTAGTTGTGCCTTTTGGAACCCGGGGCTCTTGCGGACTCGATAAATGAAATCAACCCGCTTGCTTAACACCGGCGCCGACGCCGGGCTCTCCCACATGCGAAAGAGAAGTCGCTCCAGCATCAGAGGAACCGGTACAGTAAAGGCCTCCTTCGGGGGAGAGTCATACTGGAGGGCATCGAGCTCTTCGGCTCGAGGCTCCTCCTCAGGATCCGTGGGGAATGCCAAGGCCTTGGCCATATCCCGCACGAAGTCCGAGAACCGAGTGTCCTCCGGGGGGGACCGTCTCCGAGTTTCGGACTCGGGCGAGTCCGATGGGACGCACCGAGTCCGAAAAGTACCGGGTGACTCTTTGTCCTCCGTCTCCCAGGCTGATTCCTCGGAGGAGGAATCGAGTGGCTCGGGTCGGGTGGGTACCAATGCCCTCCGCCCCAATGCCGAGGGTGTCAGCGTCGACAAACTTGGTCCCGAACAGGAGGCCGAGGGAGACCGTGACCGAGGATCGACTCGAGCTCGCATGGACTCGAGGATCGGCTCGGTCTCCGGGGTCGACTTGGACGTCGACGTCCCAGTGGTCAGGGCAGATGCACCGGCGAGGTCAGCGATCAATGCCCGCTGCTGGTCCATGAAGGCAGCTAAACTGCTCTCCAAGGCCGTCAACCTGAGTCCGAGCTCAGGAGACCCAGCAGCCCCCGACTCGGGTCCCGACGGTGTCGGGCCCGACGTCGGCTCCTTCAGAGGCGAGTCCACGAGGACTACAGTACTCACGTGTCCAGGAGACTCCATCTCGAGATGAGGATGTTTCGAAGGCCTCTCCGACTCCAAGGACCCGGGACGGCTATCGGGGCTATGCGACCTGGCCCTCGAGGAACCAGGAGCATCCACCGACGCCGCCCTCGCGGGTTTCTTCTTCCTATGATGTTCCCGGGCAGGAGACCCCCGCTCAGAGGAACTCCGACGATGCTCAGGACCGGAGTCCCGGGACGTTGAAGCCTCTGACGAGGTCCGGGCTCGGCCGGATGCGGAGTCAGAGAAGATTCGTTCTTTTTGATGCTGCCGACTCCTCAATGCTTTTGAGGACATCTTGCCACACGGACCACAGATCATCGGGTCATGATCAGGTCCGAGGCAGCGGAGGCAGCAGTCGTGTGTGTCGGTAAGGGACATAAGTTTCTTACACCGATCACACTTTTTAAACCCGCTGGCAGCCATCGGGGGAAAAAGGGTCCCTGCGAGGTCAAAAGACAGGGCTGCCAGTGAAAAAGAAAAATGGCGCGAACGCTAGTCACGAAGGACAAAAACCGAAAAATAAAGAACGGACCCGATACCGGCGTAGCGGGTCCGGGCGGGAAAAGGATTCGGCGTCGAACCGAGAAAAGAATAGTAAATAAAATCAACTTTTTCTGCGGCGATCACAAACAGCGTCTGTTTGTGACCGCCGCAGAAAAACGATCAGATACTTAGGTGTAACACTTGACCAGAGCCTGGACATGCATGCCCATATAGATAATACCGTCAGGACAATCTACCATAAAATACGGACACTTCGCCTCATGAAGAACACTCTAGAACCAAATGACTTCCGGACAGTCTTCCAGGCCATAATAATGCCCGACTTCGACTACGCCAACTCCATCCTACTTGGCCTCCCAAAGAACTCGATAAATCCCTTGCAGCTAGCGATGAACACCGCAGCTATGGAGCATCTCGGAGAGACCATATTACCCCCATTCTGAAGAGCCTACACTGGCTCCCTGTACAGTACAGGATCACATTTAAGGTCCTCACCATGACGTTTAAAACAGTCAACAGAATCACATCGACCACTTTGTCAGACCTGGTTCAACCCACCCCAGATAACAGATTAAGAAGGGCCACGTCCTGTAATACCATCCTCCTTCTGAAAGCCATTACAAAATGCAACAAATCTACGAGAAAGCGTGCCTTTGCATTGTTTGCCCCCTCCTGCTGGAACTCTCTCCCAGTGGAAATCCGGTCCATAAACAACCTCCCCCAATTCCGAAAATCCCTCAAGCACCATCTATTTCAACAACACTTCTGTAACTCTGACAACATCACCTAGGCAGCTTCTCACGACCCAACAGTCTCTCAACCCAGTGCTGCTTAAACAATTCCCAATGTTATCGTCCCAATACACCTAGACACCCATCATAGGGCTTGTATTTGTAGACTCAACTACGATATGACCCCCTTTCTGTACATAGTGTATAAAGTTCACCTGTTACCCATGTTTGAACTTACATAAAACAGGGAGTTTAATGTCTTAACGTTCAACATTGTACAAACCTGTTCCTTGTAAACCGCGCTGATGCGGAATAGTGCGGTATAGAAATACAATAAATAATAAATAATAATAATAATAGGACTCCGCGGAAAAAAGAAGACTGAGCAAGATGGCACCCTTGGGCGGGAAGGGGACCGCGCATGCGCGCTGCAATTCCCAAAGGCTTTCTTTGAAAGCTGGGGAAATTGCTCCGCGAGGGCTCCGTCGGCGCCGACGTCACCCATATGTGAGGACTGACTTCCTGCTTGGTCCTGGAGAAATAAATAAATACATACATACATACATACTGGGGTCATTTAATACAAAGAGCTGAGGAGCTTTGTGATGGGCCTGGATCCACTGCAAGTAGGACAGGGCTCGCTTACAGTCTAGTGCATGCAGTATGAGTTCCCTGCCAGCGTGAAGCCATGGGAAGAAGGTGGGAAGGACCACTTCCTGGTTGAGGTGGAAGGGAGATACCACCTTGGGAAGGAATTTGGGGTGTGCGGAGCAGTACCCTGTTTTTATAGAATCTTGTATATGGCGGATCCACCACCAAGGCCTAGGAGTTCACTCACTCTCCAAGCAGTTGTGAGGGCCACCAGAAAAAACACTTTCCAGGATAGGTATCGTAAGTGGTACATGGCCAGGGGCTCGAACAGCGGTCTGGCAAGTTGGGAGAGCACCATATTCAGGTCCCATTCTGCCATAGGGGGGCAGAGGGGTTTTGATAACAAGAGGTTCCATAGGAACCTGGAGACCAGGGGCTGGCTTGAGGGGGATTTTCCCTCTATAGGGTGATGGTGAGTGGCTATGGTACTCAGATGTACCCTTACCGAATTAGACTTCAGACCGGCGTGCAAGAGGTGCAGTAGGTACTGCAGTACTAGTTGCATGTGACAGGAGAAAGGATTCTCTTCTCTTTCTGCACACCAGATGGAGAATCTTCTCCATTTGAAGGCGTACACCAGTCTGGTGGAAGGTTTTCGGGAGGCCAGCAGGATCTCCTCGATTTCCCCTGGAAGACTGAAAGGAACCAGGGCTACCCTTTCAGCAGCCACGCAGTCAGTTAGCAACTCCAGGTTGGGATGCAAGAGGGAGCCCTCCTCCTGGGACAGAAGGTCCAGGTCCCGACCCAGTGGAACAGGGAGTGCCACCGACAAGGAGAGCAACAACGGAAACCAGGGTTGTTGGGGCCATCTGGGGGCAATCAGAATCACTGATGTCTGCTCGCTCTGGGCCTTGAAGAGGGTCTTTGCCACCAGGGGAGTTGGTGGGAAGGCATAGAGGAAGGCATCTGCTGCCACTCTCCCCGGGTGCGGCTGGTGTGAGCAGAAGTGGGGCAGCTGTATATTGTCTGGGGGGGAGAACAGGTCCATCATGGGCCTGCCTCAGAGGCGGAAGAGTCTTTGTGACACTATGGGGTTCAGACGTCATTCATGCAGGTGCAGGACTCTGCTGAGCTTGTCCGCTAAGCAATTGTCCTGACCTGGAAGGTATTCTGCCTGAAGCAGCATTCCATGGTGCACTGCGAAAGAGCGTAGAGCCACCGTCTCCTGGCAGAGGGAGCGCGAGCCCGTACCCCCTTGCTTGTTTACATTATTTATTTATACATTTCTTCTATACTGCCCCTTCCAGAGATCAAGGGCGGTTTACAGTTAACAATTGAACAACTTTTACATGGAACAGTGGTATTAACTATTTACAGGGAACATATTGTACAAACAAACTTGTGTGTCAACTTTCTATTTACATATATACATAAGATATGGTGACCTGGTTGCCCATCTGGATCAGCACAGGACGTTTGCACAGGAGGTGGCGGAATGGTCGTAGGGCCAGGAAAATGGCCCCGAGTTCCAGGAGATTGGTCTATAAGAGCGACGCCTCTTGAAACCAGCTGCCTTGCATGCGGAGATCTCCACAGTGTGCCCCCCAACCTAGGAGGGAGGCATCTGTGGTCAGGACCCTCTGTTGCGCATGAGCCTGGAATGGCATCCCTGCTTGGAGGTGGCAGAGTGACTGCTACCAGTTGAGGGAGTTTGCCAGCTAGCGGGTGACCCTGACCCTATCCCGCAACCTGCCTGTGGCCTGAGTCCATTGAGAGCAGAGGCACCACTGGGCTGTCCACATGTGCAAGTGGACTAGGGGCGTGACATGGACTGTTGAGGCCATATAACCCAGTAGGCGGAGGAGGCGAGCCAGTACTGACCTGTGACTCTGCACCTGTCCTGCCAGTTGTACGAGGCGATGCGCCCTCTCCTTTGGGAGGAAGGCCTTGACCTGTAATGTGTCCAACTGGGCCCCTGTGAACTCCAGGTTTTGGGCTGGAGAGAGGTGGGATTTGGGGTAGTTGATGACGAACCCCAAGTGCTGCAAGTGGCGGATTGTTCCCCCTGTGACCTGGCTGGTCTTGGGGGCCGTGCTGCCTCTGATGAGCCAGTTGTCTAAATGGAGGAAGACGAAGGCCCCTTGCAGATCCATGTAGGAGGCCACGACCACCAGGCACTTTGTAAAGACTCTTGGTGAGAAGGCCAGGCCGAATGGAAGTATCCTGTACTGTAGTGCTCTCCTCCCAACACAAACCTTAGATACTGTCTGTGGGAGGGGTGGATCAGGATGTGGCTATACGCATCCTTTAGGTCTAAAGAGCAATCTCCCTGGTGGAGAGTTGGCAGGAAGATCTTCTTGAACTTCTCCCTCACCAGAAACTTGTTCAGATTTCTCAGGTGTAGTATGGGTCTGAACCCCCAGTTTTTTGGGGGACAAGGAAAAATCTGGAGTAGAAACCTCTTCCCCACAGATGTCTGGGTACAGGTTCTACTGCTTGTCCACCCTGAGAGGAGCAAGGTCTGGTGAAGGAGAGGCGGAGCTGGCTCTCCTGGGAAGAACCCCGTGGGTGTTTGCTGGAACCGGAGGAGATAGCCCTCTACCACTTGTAGGATCCACTGGTCCATGGTGACCCCGGCACACCTGTGGGCAAAGAGCGCCAGGTGGCTCCCTGTGGGCTAGGGAGGGTCTCCCAGAGGAGGCTCTGTCCAGGGAGTCAAAAGCTCCCCCCAGGTTGGGTAGGAGCTGGGGGCTGAGGCTTCTGAGCCTTGGGCTTTCTCGGTCTGTCGTCATGAGTCTTGGGCTGAGAGCCTTGTTGTGGCTGCCCTGAGGATTGGTAATTGCCCTGGTGAAAAGACCCCTTTTTCCTTGGGAAAGGTGGTCTTTTTCCCCAATGGTTTCTTTTGGGGGAGGGTCAAAGGTCTTCCTCAAGAGCATCTGCCTGGTGATAACCTTGGCTTCTATCTCTGCCACCTTGTCAGCCATGGGTTTGCCAAACAAGTTTTCCCCAATGCAGGGAGACACACAGCAGTTTTTCTTGCACCCATTGCTCGAGGTTGAAGGTTTGCAACCAGGTCAGGCGCCAGGTCCCAATGCTCGCTGCTGGTATCCAGGCTGTTGTTTCAAAGCAGTCATAGGCGGCATGAGAGAGGAACTTTGAGCAGTCCTGGATCATGGCTGTCAGGGCTTGGAACCTCTAGAGGGGTTCTCTGGCGAGGCCTGCAAAGAAGCCTGCCAGTTCTTGGATGAAGCTCTTGAGATACATTCCTAGCTCATAGGCTTGTATCAGACAGCCCAGCATGGAGCCCTGGAAGCATTTCCGCCTGAGGGCATCGAGGGCTCGGACCTCTCTGCCTGGGGGAACAGAAAAGTAGCTCTTCTGGCTTTTAAGCTTTTGCCTCGAGGACTCCATGACCATGGAGTTATGTGGGAGTTGAGACTTTTGGAATTCAGGGCCCTTCTTGACGCAATAAATGGCATCCTATCGGCTGACCACTGGCACCGAGACCAGGGTCTCCCACATCCGCATGAGTGGCCGCTCGAGGATGGGCTGGACCGGCATCTTAAGAGTCGTGAAAGACAACATCCTCGGGGGGGGGGGGGGAGAAGACTCCGAAGGGATGTCTTTATCAAGAAGCCTCGATGTTGGTTTCCCAGTCAGAGCTGGAGGGACTCCCGTGCCTCGAGGCCAGCCCCCAGGAACCAGGATCCCCCGGTGGGTCTCAGGTCAGACTCCTGGAAACTGGCAGGGGAGGACCAGATACCCGAGGATCGGGACTGCGACCTCAAATGGTGCTGAGGACTCACCCAAGGTCAGTGGCACTCGGTGTAAGTGTGGGTTATTCCTTTCCCAGCACTATAAACCACTTACCCTTGGGACGTCTGCTAATCACCTTACCTGTGTAGCATATTCTTCCTGTGCTAGCAACAAGTCATCCGCCATTATCACCGTTCCCTCGGGCCATTTCCAGGGTAAGGGGAAGGGTCGTCCCATCAGAATTTCAAAAGGAGAGAATCCGGATGCCCCGGGGGTTCGCCTAATTTCTGCCAATACAGCTGGCAGATACACTGGCCACCTTCCTGGGGCGCGTTGTGTAGCCTTTTTAAATTTTTCTTTAATTGTTTGATTCATTCGTTCTACTATCCCTGATGGGACATGAAATTTCCAATCAATGGCAAACATCTGAGTAATCTGTTGTAACACCTTAGAGGTGAACACTGGTCCCTGATCAGAATCTATAGAAAGGGGACATCCAAAGCAGGGAATAACTTCCTTACAGAGAATTTTTGCTACTGTTCTAGCATCTTCCTTAGTCATGGGAAAAGCCTCTGGCCACTTTGAAAACCTATCTACAATGACCAACAAATACTTATAACCCCCTATCGATCATGGCATACATGTGAAATCTACTTGTAGGGCCTTGGGGTGGGGGTAAATGTTGCAATTGTCCTATTGTTTTTCCCTTCTGAACATTATTCCTAGCACATACTAAGCATTGACTCAGTTGTGATTCTACTAAATGAGGCAAATCTCTACAAATAAATATTTCCTGTAACTCCTCTTTCTGTTTTTATGCCCTACCCCATGTACTTGACCAATTAAGAGAGGAGCTGCCACTTTCGGTAGCCCTCTTCACCCCCCCCCCCTTTTCCTGCCAAATCTGTGCTGAATTTAAACTCATATTATGCTGTTCCCAATACATAATATCCTCGGGATCTGCAGCAGCCTGCAAGTGGTGCAGAGGAAAAAAATGCTCAAGAGGGGAAACATAATACTCAGATAGTAAAGGATCAGACAAATAATAAGAAACTGTCGGCATGCCCTGAGAGATATTATTACTACGTAAAAGTTCAATTTGGGCTTGTGCACACTGTTTAGCTGCAAGATCAACTAAGGCATTACCTTGAGAGGCAATAGAAGTGTCATATCTGTGTGCGGTACATTTAATAACGGCGACTTCTTTGGGTTTACATAAGGCGGCCAGCAGTTCATTAACCAATTGTGCATGAGAAATTGGTTTACCGTCTGCCGTTTTCCAGCCCCTATGCCCCCATAAGAGACCAAAATCATGCACCACCCTAAAGGCATACCTGGAATCTGCATAAATGTTAACACGTTAATCAGCAAATAATTCACAGGCGCTACCAATTCTGCAGCTTGTGCAGAACCATAAGGTAATAACTGGGCTTCATGCAAAATATTTGGGAGTTCTACAATGGCATAAGAAGCAATGTAGGCGTTGTCTATGGGACGGACACAGCTCCCGTCCACAAATATATGTGGAGCATCCGGGAGAGGGGAGGAGGGCAAATCAGGATGTACTGACGTCTCAAAGTTAATCAACTTTAAGCAATCATGTTCTTCTTGGGGCAACTCGGAATCATCTACTGGGTGCATTAAGGCCTGCAAGGCCAGCATCGGGGTAAAGGCAGCGGATTGCTGTTTAACTGACAACCCTTCAGTAGTTGTTAAAGTCACCTCATACCCACTAAGGCGCTGGGCTGTCATGTGTTGCGTAGTAAGGTTCTTTAACACATTCAAAACAGAATGGGTAGAAAACAGAATAGTCTCATGAGACAGGGTAATCAGGATAGTCATCTGTACGGCAATAGCTGAAGCCGCCAGGGCTCGCAAACATGTAGGCATACCCTTTACCTGGAGGGGCAATTTTTTCGATAAATATGCGACTGGGCAAATTCTCCCCCCCCCCCCCCCCCCCCGTGGTCTTGAGCCAAAATAGCTGCCATAGTTCCTCCTTCTTCCCTTACATATAAGTAAAACATTTTCCCATAGTCGGGTAGTCCAAGTGTAGGAGCCGAGATAAGCAGCTTTTTCAAAGTAGCAAATGCAGAAAGCATTTCTTCGGTCCATTCAATAGATGCAGAGCCTGGTAACTGCAAAGTAGCCCTTCGCAATATGGAATCCCAATAAGCACAGTCCGGGATCCAAGCGTGACAGGGGATACTAATCCAAGGAAAGCCAACATTTGTGTCACTGTTGTTGGAGGAGATAATTTTATAATTGCCTGTACTCGGGCGGGAGAGAGCGCCCGGTTTCCAGGGGATAGCACAAACCCCAAGTAGGTAACACGCTCACAACACCACTGGAGCTTTTTTAAAGAAGTCTTATGTCCATGGGAGGCTAGATGGCAGAGCAAGGATACAGAGTCGTTTCCACATTCTGTGATTGTTTTAGAACATAACAACAAATCGTCCATATACTGGAGAAGGGTGGAGGAACAAGACGGATGCCACATTTCAATTGATGCCTTAAGAACAAGAGAATATGCCGCCGGGGAATCAATGTATCCCTGCAGCAGGCGAGTCCAGGTATATTGTTTGCCTGCATGTGTGAAAGCCATAAGAGGCTGCGTGATGGGGTCCAGGGGTACATTAAAAAAAGGTATTAGCTAAATCAATAACCGTTAAGCATTTGGCTTCCGTAGGAATAAGAGTAAGTAGCCCGGCGATATTGGGCATCACCGGTGCCAGCGGGACAACAAGCTGATTTACGGCCCATAAATCCTAGGTAAAACGGAACCAATCCCCCTTAGGGACGGTATTCACGGGAGTATTATAAGGAGAAGCAGTAGGAACTACAATACCTGCTGCGACAAAATCCTGGATCATGGACTGCAAAGCAGTTTCCTTAGGGCCAGACAAAGGGTACTGTCGGATACAGACGACAGCTTGAGGATCCTTCAAACGTGCCATGTACGGCGTACAGGGGACCAACCCGGCGTCAGTTGGGGAGATGGCCCAGAGTTTAGGAGGAACCTTAGACAACCCATGCGCCTCTGTAGAAATCATATTTAATAAAAAAGGAGAGTGCAAGGCAAAAGAGCCATCTGAATTACTAATAGGTTACTGCTTCTAGGCAACAACAGGTCCCGCCCCAGGAGACTCACTGGACAAGAGGGAATAATCGTAAATGAATGTGTAAACAGAACGGTATTGTTACCAAGCGCGGAGACAGACAACGGGGTTGTAATCCACGTGGGGGTAGAGGTTCCATTTATCCCAACTGAGGCAGGACCTGGCGTTAAGGGTTCCCTACAAACAGAGGCATGCAACGTAGAGCAAGTCGCTCCCGTATTGATTACAAAGGAGACTTGCTGGCCATTAATGCACAACGTACAACAAGGGGGCTCCTTCCATCCACCTGTTAACTAAATCCAGATCGGACCCGTTGCCTCAGGGCAGCCCTATGGGCGTTGCAGGAGCTGTTGCCATGTAAAAGGGATAACAGGGGTTGCGGGGCTACTAGATGGGGGAGGGAGTGGTGCCGATGGCATCGCGGGAGGGAGCAAGGCCTACCCCCCCTGAGTCAGCACGGGGCCGCTACCTGCCGCGTAAGGGCACTCATTTTTCCAATGTCCTTGTTGCTTACAATGAAAACAAATCTGATTCCTAGATATTCCCTGTCCTATTCCTCTTCCACCACCCCACCTGCCTCGAAACCGGCCCCGCTGTTCCCTCCACCCCCGAGATTGTGACCACTGAGGCCCCGGGGGTTGATATCCCCCGGGGTAGGATTGCTAGCAACCAATATCCTGCTGCCAAGCATGAGAAATTTTACCTTTCTTAACATCCATATCTGCAAAGCATCCCGCCGCTTCCTTCGTTAATATTACCTTCTCTAATTCTGCCGGAGTCATGCTAAACCAAGCATCTATCATTTGCTTACATGCTACAGTCACTTCGGGACACATAGCCCCAAACAGCGTCTGAATTTACATCGAAGCCATCAGGTCTTCCTGTGATAAACCTGCCTCCTCCTTCCAACACTTAAGAAACCTTCGCACAAACTGTGAAACTCCTTCTCCTGGTTCCTGCACGCATGCAATAGATGCAGCAAGATTCTGTTTCGCCCCAAATAAATGCTCAAACTCTTCTAACACTTCGTCCCACATCTTTTTTATCACCTCGGGATATCGGAGGGGGTAATTAGAATCATCCGGTGTCTCATAAGGATTCGCCAGTGACTTAACTCTAGAAAAATCAAATGGGGTTTCTTCATCATACCCCAGGACACCCTCAATAATGAGGCGGTAGTCCTGTGCCGTGCACTATAAACCACAAGTCATACGTTACAAGTAGTGCACAGTGGCAGCTGGCGTTTTCATGGGGTTCGGGGCATGCTGTAAAATAGAAGAAAGGATAGTGGGATCCAGGGGCTTAACAACAAGCTGGTTACCAATAGTTAGAAAAGGATACTGGGCGTATATATGGCCCTTAGAGGTAGGGTCTCCTGTCACTCTATCACTGTTAGAAGTTCTCATGTCATTTGAATCCAGTTTATGAAAGAGGTTATGAGGGCTAAGCCCATTCCTATGAGCCCTAGCCCTACTCTGTTCCTGTCCCCCCCCCCCCCCGATCTTCGGTTGAAGGCATCGGAAGGGGGGAATTAGGGGGGGGGTAATAAGGGACTCCGGCGGGGCAAAAGGGACAGAGGGGGAAGTGGCAGCAGACCCTCTGGCCCCTGCTCGTGTCCCCAAACTCCCAGTAGAGACCTCCGGAGATGTCTTACACAATTGGCGAACCAATATTAAAGAATGTTTTTGTCGGAATAGCCAGCACAGTAGACAGGAAAATTACCTACTACCACCGTGGCCCGTCCATTTTAATCAGTGTTGAAAATCAATTTAAAACAGCTCTATTCAAAAATAGCTGGTACTTAGCTTTGTGAAAGAAACACAGCTGAAAAAATGGTTTTTATAACCCAGGCTCTCCAGTCGCCACCAAGAATCCAGAATAGGGCACGCCCATCAGGTGTAGCCCGTATAGAGGAACCAATCCACACAGGGAGGTGAAACCACCATTTTTTCAGCTGTGTTTTTAGGGCTGACGTTTTTTACACAGAGGTCTGACCTGAAGCAGGGGGCTTATGTGTATACCCCCGAAACGTGACACGTCGTATAAGTGACCTGCTGATGTAAAATTGATCTACTGTTGCTTACAGCGTTTTCACAGCCTGCTTGGTTCTCTTGCTGGGTTTTCTGTTATTTACTATTTATTGAGGCTCAGTTTAGAAGGTCTTTTGGTGTTACACAATTGGCGATACATGTTTTCCCTGGGCGCATCCCGACCAGCAGGGGCGGGCCCAGAATCGGTCAAGCATGGGCTTGAGTGAAAAGGTAGGGCAGGAGAAGGTAGCCAGGCAGCGGGCAGCAGTGGAGGCGAACCGGCAGGCTCCTCCACCTTGCCTCGCACAGCCTCATAAGTGGTACATATCTGCCGAAACATTTTATCTCTAGGTAATTCCCGGTGGGTGGGTGCACGCCCCGCCATTACTACCGGGGGGTGCGCGGTAGAAGCAGCCGCCGCCAGAACAATGTCCTCTAATGAATCAAAGTCTCTGGCTGGCTTTACAACGGCGGCCGATCCAACCAGGGAGAGGTAAATGGGCTGATATGCGGAGGGGCCGTGGGCACCGGGGAGGAGGACACCTTGAGTTGGGGTGATTTCGGAGGCAGTTCCCGGGGCGAGTCAAGCACCGGTTTCTGCTGACCATTATAATAAGGAGCCAGTTGTATCCATACAGTACCACATTCCTTCATATAAGATTTGGGCCATTTTGCGTCTCCGGAATAAAAGGGAAAAGCTTTCTTATCCCCCAGACACAATCCCCGAATCATATCTAAATGCCAGGCAGAGAAGCTACCCTCCCTGGGAAAAGGATTTGAGCTATGTAAACCTTCTGTCCATCCCGCCATATTATCCACCCAGGGATTAGTATAGTAACCCCCTGCCACTCTGTCTACGTATTCCTTCGGCGTCTCCCCATCTGCCGGGGGTGCGCCGGGAGGGACCGGGGTACGGCGAGAATAGGATGCCTTCTTAGCTGCAGTTTTAAACCTTATCACAACATTTGGCTGCACACGCATTCCCGCGGATTCTGGAGTGGTCCTTATCTTGGGACCCCCCATCCTCTAATTAATATCCAACAATCGCACGCTTGGCCACTTGCTCTCAGGCTGAGGCAGGGGCATCTTACCAAGCTTACACAATCACACAAGCTACAGAGAAGGAAAAGGGTAGTACCACGGACCCAGCAGGACGTCCCCATTATGCATAGCGCTACCAAAGCGCATTCCCGAGACGAGCTACCAAAACGACGTCAATTTAGGAAGCCAGGAAATCCCACTGCAGCTACCAAAGCTACGTCAATTTAGGAAGTCTGGAAATCCCAGTGCAACGGGGAAATCCTCACTTCTGACACCAAATTGTAAGTGTGGGTTATTCCTTTCCCAGCACTATATACCACTTACCCTCGGGACGTCTGCTAATCCCCTGGGCCGAGGAATCACCTTACCTTCTCTGTCTGGAATTCCAGGGAAACAAACACACACACACTCGCATAGAAGTAGTATGTAAGTTTATTCTACAGGTTAGAGGGGCTGTCTGTCTTTTATACATTAACAGAAACATATACATAAGTCATCAACTCATCCCCTGAGGCCCACCACAGCTTATCAGTAACTTCACAGATGTTAGTCGTCTCCGTGTAGAACAATCAATTTGTCTTAGCACAGCACATTCCTTTCCATATATAGGTATGTACAGGATTCCCATTTTCCCCTGCGGGCCTCCTAGTCCTCCTATACACACTTTAAGTCTTATTTTCCCCTATCACTCGGGGTCTGGCTTGATGCTCGGGGACTCCCGTGCAGTCAGGGGCCCGGTTGTCGGGGCGGATGAGCCAGATATCATCGCTTCCTGTAGGGCCAGGATGGCAGAGATATTCTGCTCCAGGGCCACCATTCTGGTCTCAAGACTAGAAGGCTCTGCAGCTGTCGGTGTAGGCACCGAGGGCCCGATGCCGGCACTCCTGTGTGTCCTCCATGAGGACCTCGGCCTCGAGGAGCCTCGTATGGTCTCCGCTAGCTGAGGACTCCTTTGTTTATTGTTTATTGTTTATTTCACATTTAATATACCGCCTCCCATAACATTGAGGCGGTTTACAAACAAAATCAATAGTTAAAAAAGAGGAAAGTACAATAAATGATAGAAGGGAGGAAAGTAGAGGCAGAATAAATATCCAGTTCAAAGACAGAAAACAGAGAAAGAAAACTTAGGGGGGGGGGGGGATAACAGACCTTGAGGGGGCGGTGGTTGGAGTCGCCTGAGTCCTGCCACGGGACCTTACTAGGTTTCACTGGTGGAGCCTCAACTTGTTTCGAGGACGTTTTCTTACCAGGGTCTGGGGTCTTTTCGGAGGAGCCGCCTCAGCAGGACTCTCAAGATACCCGGGCCTCGTGGGAGGTGCTCGGCTTGTGGCTCAGAATCGGTGAAGCCAGGGCAGAGTCAGACTACGGGAACATCCTCTCCTGCAACTCCGACCTTTTCTTGTTGGTTTTGGAGTCATGGCGTGGCACAGGTCCCAGGTAGTACTGTTGTGATCTGGGCCAAGGCAACGCACGCAGTAGTCATGGGTGTCTGTGACAGACATGGTCTGACTGCAGCGGTCACATTTTTTGAACCCCCCGGGAGATCTGGTGGGCCACACCAGGCCGGGGTCGACAACCCCTGGACAAAAAGGGCGCAAACACCGGTCAAGGCAAGTCTCATAAAAAAAAAAGGGGAGGAGCACTGAGAACGGTGTTGGGGACGGCGCCGGCTCGAGGCAGGAAGAGGAACCAGTATGCAAACCACGAAAACACTTTTTAAGATAATTTTTAAGAGGATTTTTCCGGGGAAACGGAACAAGCGTCCGTTGGGCTCCGTGGAAAAAAGGAGACTGAGCAAGATGGCACCCTTGGGCAGGAAGGGGACAACACATGCGTGGTAGCATTCCCAAAGGCTTTCTGTGAAAGCTGGGGGAAATGCTCCACGCGGGCTCCGTCGGTGCAGACATCACCCATATGTGAGGAATGACTTCTTGCTTGTTCCTGGAGAACTTTTCAATCATCTTCAAGCTTCACCTGTAGTTCCTCATTCCATTTACCAAATCAATCGTCCCATACTGAAAAAATTTGTCTCACTTTCACTAATATAGCTTTATTAAATTGTGAGTTGTCTCTACTGTAAACTGCCTTGGGGGCTTTTTTTTGAGGGTGTATGCGGTAATATGGAATACTGGCATCTTTTTCATTGCCTGCTAATATTCATCCATGGTCTTTAACCCTGGAATTACTGAGATTTTTTGCACACACTGAATACCGTTGGGGTCATAAATGACCCCACGACGATTTTAATTGTTAACCATGAAAATTTTAAACTAAACAGACAAAATATTATTCCAAATTAATTATTTATTATATGAAGGTTAAATGTTTTGAAATTTAATGCTTTATCATAAAATTACATGAAGAAGAGTTGCCATGAAAGCAGTTTTTGCATGCACTTGATGAACACAGTAAAGTACTACAATCATTTGCATGAGACACAGACAATTTCTGAATGTTCTTTGCAAACATTGCGCTTTCAGGAGGTGCAAACTGTGTTGCTTTTCTTGTCTTTTTCTCTGGAACAGCAGTGACACCTTGCCCTTTTCTTTGGGATCCCGACATTGCAAACAGCATCAGTGGCTTCTTCAATGCTGGAAGAAGTCTTGCTGCAATTACTCTGAAGCAGCTGCTTTCCCATCTCCAAGAGGAATAGACGACGTCTGTGCTTTGGACTGCCATTCTGGATTTAGTGACATCCAAACAATGAAGGCATTCAAAGCACTGATGTCCAACATGTTGTAGAAGATTGTCACTGGCCAGCGTCTTGTCATTCGTTTTGTGGTATACGTGCGCAACATTTGATCTGCTGTATCTACTCCACCTTTACTAGAATTATAGTCCAAGATCATGCGTGGTTTTTTTTGTCTGGACGTGTGTTATCTACTTCTTCTTGATCATACAAACTGCTCAGAAGAACAACCACTTTTCCTTTCTTCGGGCAATAGGAGACCAGAGTGGTGTCATCGCGAAAGGCAAACAGTGAAGTGAATACCTCTCGGCCCTTTGCTGTTACAAATTCTGGAGGTAATTCTTTTCTGTTCTTTCGAATTGTCCCCAAAAGTGTCATTTGTTTTTCTAGCAATTTCCGTGACAGGGATAAACTGAAGAAGAAATTGTCAACAGTAACATTTCTGCCAGTTCGCGTCAATCCTTCAGTGAGTTGCAGCATAACCCTTTCACCCTGAGTCTGTTCCCTGTTTTGTCCGAGTTCCCTTCCTGTATATACTTGAAGACGCAGAACATATGATGTTGCACTGTCACACAACATCCATAGCTTTATGCCATATTTCCCAGGTTTGCTGGGAATATATTGTCTGAACGGAACACGGCCACGAAATGTAAGCAGTTGCTCATCAATGGTTACATTTTCATCAAGAACTTTTGACCCCATAGGTACTCCCAGGGTTAAGTATTATGAAAGTCCCCTGCCCCTGCCTATGAGTACCAGTTAGTGGGAGTTAAGTGGGCACACATTCGATTTTCATAGTGCGGAGGTGAGGCCTTCCAATGTTCAACCTGATGGCCATTCAGGAGAAAGTCAGTGGAGAACTTTCTTAGCTGCAGGGGCTTGGATGACCTGCTTCAGAAGTAGCTTCTCTCTCTAGTCCTTGGTAAACTAAGCTATCTACTAAATTTGATCCCACTTGAAAATGGCAATTCAAATGCTCCGGATTGGCTGTGCAGGCCATAGGACACTGATCTCTTTAGTCTGTTGGTGGGCCCCCCTCTTGCTCTCTTAAGAGAGGGACCTCTTCGGGAGTGGGCCTCTGGTGATGGAGATCCCTTTTTCCCTTATGGCCTGATCCTTGAGAGGCATAGGCTGTCCAGGAAGGGTTACTCAGGAGTGGTAGTCGACACCTTGTTAAGGCCCAAAGGGCTTCTATGTCCTTAGATTATGTAAGAGTTTGGAGGGTTTTCAAAAGAGAGTGACAGAGATTGTTCTTTTCAGGCCCTAGAGATCAGAAAGGTGGATATTGTCTCTGTTGCTGTTCTTACAGTCTGATGTGGATCAATGATTAGCATGAACTCTTAGGGTGCAGGTTATGGCCCTAAAGTTGCTATAGAGGCTCTATCTAAGGCTCGTCTTTGGCAGCATACCCTAACATCTCCAGCTTTCTTAAGGAAGTGAAGCAGATCTGCCCTCCAGTGCATCCAATTGTTTCTCAGTGGAGTCCATCTGGTGTTGAAGGCTCTGAAAGAGCTCCCTTTGAGCCTCTCTGTAAAGCCTCTCAAGGATTTAACCCTTAAGGTGATCATCTCAATTGCTTCTGTCTCCTTATGGCAGGAGTTTTCAACCCAATCCAATGCATGAGAAAGATTTGCATGTTCTGCCTTCATTGTATGCAAATCTATCTTATGCATATTCATTGTGGGAATCCTGAAATCCTGACTGGCCTAGGGTTCCCCGAGGACTGGGATGAAAACCTATGCCTTATGGATTGTTCCTTCCCGTCTCTCAAAGTGCTGTCTCCCTTTCACCTTAATAAGACAGTCATCCTGCCCTCCTTCAAAGAGGACTTACAGACCCGCCTCTTTGCCTCTGGTGCATGTGAGGAGGGTGTTTGGCAGAGATTTGTAGATCACTAACTCCTCCTGTCATTTGGACCATCTCTGTTCTCTTCAGTGGTCCAAGGAAAAATCAAGCAGAAGCAGCAAAGTCCTCAATTGCTCGCTGGATTAGGGAGGCCATCAGTTCAGCATACCTTCTGTCCGGAAAGAGCAAGCTAGAGAGAGTCAGAGCAACCTTCACTAGGGAACAAGCCTCCTCTTGGTTAGAACCTGGCTTGATGTCTCTAGAGGTCCAACAAAGAAGCATGAAACCACGTGAGATATGCAAGAAACCCAGTCCAAACGTGGTAAAGAGAAAAAGGACAACCACTTTATTAGAAATTTTGACAGGGGTATAATAGCCAAGCCGACCCGACACAGGCCATGTTTCGGTTATGCCTTCATCAGGGGTATTCTTGGCATACAAAAATCATAAAAGGTAAATAAAAACAAAAATAAATATCAATATAATAAAAAAATAAAACAAATGCATAAAAACATTGTATATTGCAAAATTGTTGGATTAGCAAGATGCACATTTACACGATATATCTGCCGTTTGTAAATGATTAAATTTTGGGATTGTGGTACAAGGGTTGTTATTTATATTTCTGGCCTTAGCAACATTAAGTGTTGCCAGGCGCCATCCAATGGTTCCATTGGAACACTGACATTGTTGAACATAACCTCATTCATAACAGTTTATCATTTGAGCGTGATTTGTTGTTTACAGTAACTTGAAAAATTCATCTCGGGCGAAAAATGGAATTAACTCGTGAACATTTTCGTGCGATTATTTTTCATAACTTTCGACGTGGATTATCAAGACAAGAGTGCATCGATGAACTTAATTTTTTATACGGCGATAAAGCACCATCCTACAGCACTGTAAAAAACTGGTATAACGAATTCAATCGTGGCCGACGTTCGCTCCAGGACGAATTCCATCAGGGTCGTCCAAAATCGGTTGCTGTGCCAGAAAATATCGATGCTGTGTGTGAACTGATAAAGCAAGATCGTCATGTGACATACCGTGAGATTGAGGCATCTTTGGGCATTAGTATGACAAGCATCAATAAGATATTGCATGATCATTTGGCCGTAAAAAAGATTTGTTCGCGTTGGATCCCGCATAATCTGACAAACGCTCAAAAGAAGACTCGTGTCGATTGGTGCAAGGAAATGTTGAAAAAATACGTTCAAGGTGCATCAAAGACTGTGTATAACATCTACACAGGTGACGAATCATGGATCTATGCATATGAGCCCGAAACAAAACAGCAATCGACTGTATGGGTCTTCCAAGACGAGCCAAATCCAACAAAAGTTGTTCACGGAAGAAGCACATTAAAGCAAATGGTTGCCTGTTTCTTCGGCATTACCAGTCACGTGGCAACAGTGCTGTTAGAGCAACGTAGGACGGTCAATTCTGAATGGTACACGACCATTTGTTTACCAGAAGTCTTCGGAGAAATTCGGAAAAAGTCGAAGAAAAGGCGAATAATTCTTCATCATGACAATGCGAGCTCTCACACATCGGCTCAAACAAAGGAATTTTTGACCGGCCAAAACATCGAATTGATGGGTCATCCACCGTACAGCCCTGATTTATTTATTTATTTTATTTATTTAACTGTATTTATATCCCGCTTTTCACCGGGTCAAAGCGGTGTAACATATAACAAGGGGGGGGGGGGGTCAATACTTTCTAGGGTGGGGCCATCACCAGGGGGGCAACATTGATGATTCGGGGTGGACATAGACATGTACATTTCTGCAGTATCTAAGCATTAGTTCTTGAGGATGGGGTGGTTTTTCTGTTCAGAGATGTTCACGGAATAGGACTGTTTTCAGCTGTTTCTTGAATGATGTGATGTCAGCGTTGTTCCTGATGTGGTTTGGCAGAGAGTTCCAGAGGGATGGGGCATAAAGTTTGAAGGCTCTGTTGCAGGTCCGTTGTGTGGATTTGGTTCTTTTGTGGGGACGATGATGGAGTTATTGGAGGATTGTCTGGTTGGTCTGCTGTGGGTTGGGCGAGGCAGTAGAGTGTGGAGTGAGGTGTTCCGTGTTTGGTGGATAGTCTTGTGGGTGAGTAGGATAGCTTTGTACTTGATTCTTGCTTCAAGTGGAAGGATGTGGAGGTCTCTTAGGATTGGGGTGATGTGATCCCGTTTTTTCGCATTCTGAATAATCCTTGCCGTAGTATTTAAGGCAGTTCAGAGGGGGTTGGTTTGTGTGGCGGGTAGTCCATGGTAGATTATGTTGCAGAAGTCCAGATGGGGGAGTGTCATAGCTTGCATTACTGTCCTGAAGTCTTGAGGTTCAAGGAGGGGTCGGAGGCGTTGCACAGTTTTAGCTTTGTGGAATATCGTCCCGGTGGTCTTGTTGATTTGATGTTTAAAGGTGAGAGCTTGGTCAATGATAACGCCTAGGTACCTTATTTGAGGTTGGATTTGAATTTGCGTGGTTCCTATATTGAGGTGGGTAGGTGGTTTGAAGTCTGGTTCTTTTGTTACTATAAGGGCTTCGGTTTTCTTTATGTTGATGGATAAGTTGTTCTCCTGTAGCCAGTTGGACACATCGGTGAAGCAGGCTGATAGCTGGTCGTTTGCTGGGTTGGTGGTTGTGATCGGTGCGTAGAGCATTATGTCGTCAGCGTATATGTGGAAGTTGATGTTGTGGGTGCGTATGATTGAGCAGAGTGGGCGGAGATAGATATTGAAGAGCATGGCTGATAAAGTGGATCCTTGAGGAACTCCTTGATGTTGTTGGTAGGGGGGCGAGGTTGTGGTGAGGGTGCGGATCAGTTGCTGTCTGTTGGTTAGATAGGATCTGAACCACTGGAGCACAGTGCCTTTGATTCCAATTGATTGGAGTCTGTGTATGAGGATTTCGTGGGAGATTGTGTCAAAGGCCGCTGATATATCTAGGAAGACCAGGATGTATCCAGATTGTTTCTCTTGGGTTCCTATGATGAGGGTGTTCATCAGAATGGTCATGAGGGTCTTGACTCCATGTAGTGGCCGAAATCCGTGTTGCTGCGGGTCTAGAATGTCGTTGGTGTCCAGATGTTCTTGAAGCTGGCGTTGGACTACCTTTTCTATTATCTTGGCGGTGAGGGGGAGGCTCGCAACTGGTCTGTAGGAGGTGGGGTCTAGGAGGTCCAGGTTGTTTTTTTTCATGGTTGGTCGAATGATTGTGGTCTTGAGGGCGTCCGGCATGTATCCTTGTTTAAAGGATTCGTTTATGATGTGGTTTAATGGTGCACTCAGGTCTTCCTTGGTTTTCTTTATCCAGTCCGTAGGGCAGGGGTCTAGCAGGGAGGTGGTGGTGTTCAGACAGGAGATGGTGGAAGATATCTCTTTTGAGGTTGTATCGAACGTATTCCAGTCTGTGTTTATGATGGTACATGGATTTGCCTTTGTGGTTTCAGCACAGTGGTGTGATTTTTGAGGTTGTTGAAATTGTTTGTATTGTCGAGCAAGGAGATCAGGGGGGATATCTGGGAGCTGGTCGGGGGTACTGGGTGCTTTTGTCAGTTTTTTGACAATTTGGAAGAGTTCTCGAGGTTTGTTTATGGCTGTCGTGATGATTTTGGTGTGGTAGTTTCTCTTCGCGTTGTCGGTTTCTGAGTGGTATGTAGTGAGTTCGTAGAGGTATTTCGTTTTGTCCTTTTCGTTTTTGGTTTTCCTCCATTTCCTTTCTGCTCTTCTAAGTTTGGTTTTTAGTTTACGGAGGCCAGGGGTGAACCAGCGGGCCTTTGCGGAGATGGGTCTAGTACTGATTTTGTTTATGGTTGTGCTGGATGCTGAGGAGATTGTGGTATTCCAGTTGTGAATCAGGTCATCGAGGTTGTTGGAGTTCGTAAGTAATTTAGGCAGGGTTAGGGTTAGGAAGTCTTCTTTGCTGAATGCTTTGAATCTCCTTGTGTGTTGTATGTTTCCTCTGTTAGTGTTCGGTTGGTAGGCATGGGATATGTTGATGATGTAGTGGTCTGACCATGGTACTGGCGAGATTGTTGGACTGCTGCATGAGGAGGCTGTTTTGGAGTTTAGAAATATGAGGTCCAGCGTGTTTCCTTTTTCATGCGTTGGTTCATTTATGATCTGTGTCAGGTCCATTGCTGTCATGGCATTGATGAAGGTTTCTGCTTGTGTGCCTTGTAGTGATGGGAGATTGAAGTCACCCAAGATAACTTGTTCTTTTGAGGGATCAGTGCTTTCAGAGATGAGGTGTTGTATCCTTGGTAGGTCGGAGTTTGCAGTGGGTGTTCGGTAGACCAGGCATATTGTGAGGTGTTTGTTGGTGAGGGTGAGGATGTCTGCTTCATTGGAGGTTTCTGAGGCGTGGATTCGTAGGTGGAGGTTATCCTTTGCAATGACGGCTACGCCTCCGCCTTTTGCGTGTGTTCGGGAGCAGTGTTGAAGGCTGTATCCGGTTGGTGTCAGTTGGTTCATTATTACTGTGTCGGTTTCTGATAGCCAGGTTTCTGTTATACACAGGATGTCGATCTTCTCGGATGTGATCAGGTCATGGAGCATGTGGTGTTTGTTCCTGACGGAGCGTGCATTTATGAGTGAGATGGAGAGGTGGAGGTGGCTTTTGGGGTTGGTGGTATGGGGTGGGGTGAGGTGTGTGCGTGCGTGGTTGTGTGTAGTATTGCGGATGTTTGCGGGTTGAGTTGTTGTGGTGCCTGTGCATAGTGGGTCAATGAGTGCGGTTGGGTAGGGGTGGGGTGCCTGTGCAGAGGGGGTTGTGCAGGGTAGTGTGTCTGCGTAGAGGGGGTTAATGAGTGTGGTTGGGTGGGAGTAGAGAGTTAGGATAGGAGTTAGAAGGTAGATGGGGGTTAAGAAGGGTGGCATGGTGTATCGGAGTAGCTGGGTTTTTGGAGAGGTGTGGTCTCTTCTCTGCAGTGCTGCTGGTGTCTTGGTTTTTCCGGTTTAGTGGTGGTTGTCCTGTTGTGCTGCTGGCCGCGGTAGTTTTTCTGAATTTGTTCCTTTGTCTTGTGGTTGCTGTGCGCCTTAGTGCCGCGCCTAAGGGCCACGCCAAAGGGCCCTCTGGCGAGGCCCTCAGGCGCGGGCCCGCCAGGCGCGGGCGCGCCCGCAAGGGACGCCGCTTTTATGGAGGTGGTTGTGCTGGCTCCCACTGCCCCGATTGGGCAGGAGCTCCGGGAGGGTGGGAAGGTCCCGGCAGCGGCTCCCTTCTGAGGCAAGGGACGCCGCTTTTATTGAGGCGGTTGTGCTGGCTCCCACTGCCCCGATTGGGCAGGAGCTCCGGGAGGGTGGGAAGGTCCCGGCAGCGGCTCCCTTCTGAGGCAAGGGACGCCGCTTTTATTGAGGCGGTTGTGCTGGCTCCCACTGCCCCGATTGGGCAGGAGCTCCGGGAGGGTGGGAAGGTCCCGGCAGCGGCTCCCTTCAGAGGCAAGGGACGCCGCTTTTATGGAGGCGGTTGTGCTGGCTCCCACTGCCCCGATTGGGCAGGAGCTCCGGGAGGGTGGGAAGGTCCCGGCAGCGGCTCCCTTCAGAGGCAAGGGACGCCGCTTTTATGGAGGCGGTTGTACTGGCTCCCACTGCCCCGATTGGGCAGGAGCTCCGGGAGGGTGGGAAGGTCCCGGCAGCGGCTCCCTTCAGAGGCAAGGGACGCCGCTTTTATGGAGGCGGTTGTGCTGGCTCCCACTGCCCCGATTGGGCAGGAGCTCTGGGAGGGTGGGAAGGTCCCGGCAGCGGCTCCCTTCGGAGGAAAGGGACGCCGCTTTTATGGAGACGGCTGTGCTGGCTCCCACTGCCCCGATTGGGCAGGAGCTCCGGGAGGGTGGGAAGGTCCCGGCAGCGGCTCCCTTTGGAGGCAAGGGACGCCGCTTTTATGGAGGCGGTTGTGCTGGCTCCCACTGCCCCGATTGGGCAGGAGCTCCGGGAGGGTGGGAAGGTCCCGGCAGCGGCTCCCTTCGGAGGCAAGGGACGCCGCTTTTATGGAGGCGGTTGTGCTGGCTCCCACTGCCCCGATTGGGCAGGAGCTCCGGGAGGGTGGGAAGGTCCCGGCAGTGGCTCCCTTCGGAGGCAAGGAACGCCGCTTTTATGGAGGCGGTTGTGCTGGCTCCCACTGCCCCGATTGGGCAGGAGCTCCGGGAGGGTGGGAAGGTCCCGGCAGCGGCTCCCTTCGGAGGCAAGGGACGCCGCTTTTATGGAGGCGGTTGTGCTGGCTCCCACTGCCCCGATTGGGCAGGAGCTCCTGGAGTGTGGGAAGGTCCCGGCAGCGGCTCCCTTCGGAGGCAAGGGACGCCGCTTTTATGGAGGCGGTTGTGCTGGCTCCCACTGCCCCGATTGGGCAAGAGCTCCGGGAGGGTGGGAAGGTCCCGGCAGCGGCTCCCTTCGAAGGCAAGGGACGCCGCTTTTATGGAGGCGGCTGTGCTGGCTCCCACTGCCCCGATTTGGCACCCAATAACTTCTTTTTATTCCCGCACATCAAAAACAAATTACGTGGTCAACGATTTTCAACACCCGAAGATGCGGTTGATGCATTCAAAACGCATGTTTTGGAGTTACCTCAATCGGCGTGGAAAAAGTGCTTCAAAAATTGGTTCAAAAGCATGCAAAAGTGTATTGATCTTCATGGAGAATATTTTGAAAAACAATAAAACCAATTTCGATCATAAATATTTGTTTTTTCATTATTAGGCCAGAAATCACAAAAAACACCCACACTTGTGCTGTGAGACTTCAGGGTTCATTTTAACACTGCGCTTGGTTTTACTGTTTTTTTTCAAAACAATTCTGCATTAGATATGTCTTTAAATTTCTATCATTGTTAGTTTTAGACCCCCAACATAGGGCTTATTATGTAATTTGCCGTCTGGCTTGTTATATCACCAGCATTTTTAGCGAAGTTTTAAGATTATGGTTTCATTAAGTCATTATACTTTATTTACTTTCGTTTTTAAATTATGAGTAGTTTTCATAAAAAATTATTTGCATAGGGTTTCCTATGGTCATTATTTGGGTAGAAATTGTATTTTTTATTTCATGCTGATCACTCCTGTTTTATGCATAGTGGTAGTACTGATTAAATCTCCTTTTTCCCTTTAATTTACGAGACAACATAAGGGGCTATAATCAACAAAAGATTTTTCCTCCTTGCTATTGGTAACAGAGCTTTGGTTACATGTCACACCCTTTGTTCATTTATGGCTGTTTCTTTTGAATTTGGATTTTAATTTCATTTTTTTTGTTTATGATGATATTTTTAATGTTACAGCTATTCATATGCATTTTGTTTTTAGATTGCATATCTTATGTTATCACATTTGTTCAGTTTTATGTTTAATATTTTTTATCTTACATTTTTATGTATTTGTTTATTGTTTATTATAATTTATATTGTTTATTATTTTTGTTTTTATTTCTTTTATGATTTTAGTACGCCAAGAATACCCCTGATGAAGGCAAAACCAAAACACGGCCTGTGTCGGGTCGGCTTGGCTATTATACCCCTGTCAAAATTTCTAATAAAGTAGTTGTCCTTTTCTTCGTTACTACGTTTGGACTGGGTTTCTTGGTGTCTCTGGAGGAGTTACCTGGTTGTTTTAGAGCAGTTTTGTGAAACATTACAGTTGCATGAGGGAGCTGAAGCAGATGGCACATTTGGCAGGTTAGTTCTGTCCACAGCATTATCTTCTTCCTACCTTGGGTCCTAACTGTTTGAGTATATCCAACTAGTCTGGACTGGTCTAGTAGGATGATAAGGAAGGAGAAATTTTACATACCTGAATTTTCTTTCCTTGAATCCTGCTAGACCAGTCTAGGAGCCATCCTGGAAGATTTTTCCTACAGGTTTGGGAGTCCTGCTGCCGCTTGTTTGATGGTCCACTTCAGAGCGCAACACAGATTCATGTTTGGTTAGACAGCCAAATACATGTTCCTGTTAAGGATTCCAAATTAGGGGCATTGCATAATATTTATAGTTTCAGTTTTTCAGTCTTGCATACTGCTTGGGACACAACATACCGTGTCCTCTCAGTGTTGTTCCAAAGGATATACCAAGTGATGACATCCGTGGAAGTTGCTCATCCTGTGGCTGGGGAGCATAACCCACTCATCTGGACTAGCATAGCAGGATTCAAGGAAAGAAAATGATCAGGTATGTAAAATATTTCCTTGTGTCATCAATGTTACAACATTTACACTGGTTTCCTGTACAGTTCAGAATGCAATTTAAGATCATTTGTATGGTATACAAATTCAGAGGCTTTAGGGTCCTCAATATTTACAGAGTACGATTAGTCTTTGCATGTCCACTTATTCTTTATGATCCCAGCAAGCAGAATTGTCAAATGTTCCCTCCATGGCAATTTGACTCTCCCTATTTTGATCATGTGCTTTTTCTGAAATTGTCCTTCATATGGAATGGACTCCTTTTAGTTTTGTTTTAGAGAAAAATTATGTGCCTTTTTGAAAGCTGCTTAAACACTAGAAGCCCCAAAAGGAATTTTACCTAGAAACCCCAAAGTGTGTCAATTGACACATTATCACGACGACTGCGTTTAGCATGAAATGCAGATGTGAATTAATGTGAAGTTACTTATTTGTTAAATACGTGCAGTATGTGATGTCATTACATAACATCATAGTGTGTTTATTGTTTGTAATGTCCGAGTAAAACTGTAAACAGTGATCGAGATGCGCCACCTAGTGGGAACATGAATTTATACCTAGAAGCCCCAAAGTACGTCAATTGACGCATCCAAGACAATTGAGTGCGTCAATTGACGTACTTTGGGGCTTCTAGGTATAAATTCATTTTCCTGCTAGGTGATGAATCTGTCATTAATTTTCGATGCATGTATTTGAACATCTTGACCTTGCTAACAAAGTCATGGAACATGACCGACATGGTTCTAGCAGTGGCGCTGGTATACAACTTCGAAGATGCATTTGTGGCAATTGACGCACTTTGGGGCTTCTAGTGTTAAAACCCATTTCTTTGATATGGCTTTTAAATAAAATTGTGTCTTTATTGTGTTAAAATGATTTCATGATTTACTGCTTTTAATATTGTACCCCACAATGTGGATTTGTATATAAATTTGTGGTTGAGAAGTATTATAATGACTACTAGCAAACTCAATACAGTTTATTCTGAGCAGCAGCAGCAGCAGCAGTAGCCCATCTTAGTTTGGCTGTTTATTTCATCTTCATCACTTCTATATCAACAATTCCAAATAGGATTGAGATAAATTGCTATTTTTTGAAAGGTTTGTTGTTTTTTTATGAAGCAAAGGCACTTTTTGAATAACACGTCACAACCTACTGGCAGTGGAAAAAAAATCAGAGCTAAAAATTGACAGCTACTTTAAGCCAATTTCAGTCTGTTAGTACATTTACTAGGAAGGAAGCATGGAGTCACCGATACTCCTACAACAATAGGCTACAGACAATAGTCCATTTTCACCTTGCACTGATTCTATCTGTGCATGGCAGAGTGCATGCTAATAGTTAGGAACTAGAACATTGGTTGAAAGCACTTTCAAGACCCTGTAGTCTTACATTCTCCCTACGTTTCAGTTGCTTAACTTTCATTACATGTCTTCCTTGTAGCCTATGCACAGCTGAAGTTTTGAGACTGCAGAACCCCTTCTTTAGATGCAACATCTACGGGAGGAGTTATGTGGTCTCAAAATTCAGGTACATCACTACCCAGATATGATTTTTTGTGGGTCCTATAGAAGGCATCACAACTTGCCTATCATACTATTCTGCAAATGTACCCTCATATAGTATCCTTTGTGCATTTCCCTTTTTTGCCACTTAGATTCTCTTTTTGCACTTGCACTTGTATGACTTGTGTCAGTCATTAATTACATCCCTCTATGGACTGAAGCAAGGCTACCAGGTGTAGGACTTCATTTATTGCTGTATTAAAGCATAGAAAATTAGCACAGCTTCCCCGTTTTCCTGGCTACAAATCACACCAAGAAACAACAAAGGTGAGTGGCACCTTTAAAAAGCATCTTTAAAATTTGTTCCCCATTCCTTGAAGCTAGCAAAGTAAAATCTATATAAAATATACACAAAACAATATATTCAATTATAGAATTTTTATTAAAATATATATATTAATTGATAAAAATGCATTATGCTAGGACAGAACATTTAACAAGAGGACAAACAGAAAAATCAAATACTAAAATATTTCACCCAAACCATCTTAATTGCTTAAAAGCCAACAATATTGACTAAGATACATTCTATAATATTATTTGTGCGAGACAAAAATCAAAGGGTTGTAGAGGCTCTCATACACTATGTAAAAAAGTCTTAAAGAAAGATGCACATAGGATGAAAACGAATGAGGAAAGGGTGGCATCCCCTTCCTCCCCCAGCACATGGGCATGCCTAAGGTAGGGGTAGAGAAGCTAGTTACAGGTATTCGGGGATGGAAGCTCCTAAATGGCATGGGAAGTAATAGCAGCTTTTGTTTCCCCCGCTCACCTCTAGCAATATATAGTCCTTCATTGGCAATACCATAGCCATAGGAAAACAAACAATTTTTTACAGGATTAACTTTTTTTAAAAAAATGTTACATTTATTGCACAATTTAATATAAAAGTAAAATTATTAATTCATTACCTATAAGACACTCCCTTTTATCATATTTACAGGTTTAACTCTGTAGGAAAGAGAAGAGACTTATGTTGCAGTCTGTCAGATGAAATACCTCTGAGGCATTGAAGCTTAATTCGATTCTTTCTTACATCCTTACAAAGTGCAAAACCTTTGTTAAACTAATGACTAACAACTGTGTGCTGGTTCTGCTAGCCATTCTCTAAAATATTTCTCCATCACGCCCCTTGATTTCCAGCTGCCAACATTCACTGTAGGGATGATTTTCTGTGGCCGCAGCCACTGGACAAAACGTTTCATTTCTGAGTAGCTGCTGTGTTCACTGTAGGGGATTCCTGCAAAAAATAAAAAGGAACACACCTTTTGTTCAACTTTGAAGACATCCTTATGCTTTTTTATGCTTTTTTTTTTCCAAGTGCCTTAAAGTCAATGCTGACTCCTGGAGACCCAGCAGCCCCTAGGTTTTCTTGGCAAGGTATGACCAGAAGTAGATTGCCAGGCCTTTTCTTCCAAGGCAATGGAGAGTAAAGTGACTTGCCCAAGGACACAATAAATGCCAGTGGGAACTGAACCCAGATCTCCTAAGTAGTAGGATGTTGCTCTAACCACTAGGCTACTCCTCCATCTAGTCTTTGTACATGAAATTAATTTTGTCAGGTATCTTCAGAGGAAGGGAAAGCAACTCTAAACATTTTACAGAACTGCGCATAAAGCGTAGTTACTCATCTGTAACAGGTGATCTCTGAGAACAGAAGGAATTTAGGGGCATGTTTACTAAAATCCGCAAAATAGCGCACCGCAAAATAGTGCACGGCAACGCGGCACTGAAACGCGCAGAAACGCGTTTAAACGCCCCGCACACGTGCGTGTCACCCCCGCACAGGTACGCGGCTCACTAACGGGCCCCGTACAAGTGCGGGCCCGCAAATGTCCGATAGAGGCGTGGAACGGCGAAAGGAGGGCGGAGGAAGGCTCCGGAGGGGCGGAGGGACGGGGTCAATGGGTGGAGAGTGGGAGGGGAGAGGCTCCCCGCACAGTATCGGGCCCGAATTTGCATGTAAAAACTACCGCGAGTGAAACACTCGCGGTAGAAAGCATTTAAAGGGAAGAGAAACCATTTCCGTCAGCAATGTACAGGAAAACCGGGGAAACCAGCAAAACGTGAGCAGTGTGATATATGTGCACAGCACAAAAGTGAAAATAAAAATAGAAAATGACCACAATAGAACTATTAAAAATAGTAATTCAGCTGGGGAACAGTTATAGTGATGGGCAAATACAGAAATCACACCCAGCAAAGCTCCAGAAAAAAGAAATGAATTTTGGAAGGGTCTACTGAGAGGAGACTCTTCCAAAAAACATTTCCACGTTTTGGAGCTTTCCTGGGAGTGTTTGCTATGGTTGCCCATTAATATCACTGTTGCCCAGCGTGGTGATATTTTGTCCCACATTTCCCGTGGTCATTTCCGGGGTTTATGTGCACGTTTGTCACCAGACAGGGTGCATATGCCCACAGTAGAATTGCGTAGAGCAGGGTTTGTGACTCCATCCTGCCAGGCTTACTGCCTCCAGGGGCTGCCCTGTCTCTGTGGCCAAAGTGTGGTACAGCGGACAGAGTCATTACCTCTAGGACCAGAGGGCAGAGGTTCAAAACCCAGCTGGGGCACCTGCCAGCCCAGTCCCTATATTTTACCCACCACTAAATAAAGATAGCGCAGACACCCCTGTATGCATGGGGAAAACACCCATATTTTACCCAACACCGCACACACACCACAACAATGGGCATTACCTACAGCCAAGTCCCCCAAATGCAGTCCCATACTGCCACATTGCAATCAGGTCAACTGCTTTTTCTGAGAGAAGTTCATGCCAGCATGTTGGCGGACAAGTACATGTGGTGCAGGGGGCAGTGGCTGCTAACCACAGAAGACAGAGGCCTAGCCATGTGCAGGCTGGCACAGTCCACTGCAACAGACAGGTCCTGCCGGATCCACAGTCATGGACAGTCCAGGGAATCTAACCAATCTGTGGCTACACAGTGGTGCAGTGCACACAGACAGTGCATACAAGAACAGAAGGTTACAGGTTCAAAGCCCAGCTGGGGCTACTGTCAATCCTGCCCACATATTTTTCCCACAACTAAACAGTGATAGTAAGGACACACCTTTCATGGCGGGGACATATGCAATGGTAAGACATCTATCTTTTACCCCACTGAGCACAGACACCATGAACAGGGGCAGTACCTAGAGCAGAATCACCCAAATGCAGTCCTGGTGGGCCACACACCAGTCAGGTTCCATGCTGACACTCATACAAATGCCTGTGCTGTATATCTATGCACCACCCCCATGGCATGTAGATGTAGCCCATGCATATTCATGAGGGATAGCAGGAAAACCCGAACAGTGTGATGCAAACCTGGACTGGAGTTGGGAATCTGTGCCGTAAAGCAGCAGCCATCAAGGGCAGACACACCCACACCCACAGGCCCCATTGGCCAATGTCTCCTGGAAAGGCAGAACATTGGACCGTGCATGCAGCACCCAAAATGAGCACTTGCATAACTTACCAATGTCACCCTACACCTGAGGTATACGGTACACAGCTCGGAGACGTTTGCTAGGAGCACAGGCAGGCAGTTATCCATACGTTACGTACATACTGCTAGTTGACACCATCCAAAAAATCTGTTAGGTGTTTGCGGGGCATGCTCCAGGCCTGGCCTCTGACGGTGCTTACCACCCTGGGGAGTGACCACCAGCTGTAATGCGTACCATATCCATGCCTTGCCGTGCTCAGGACCGGTTTGGTGGGCAAGGCTACTTACCCCCTCAATCGTAGCACCATGATGGCAGAGGTGTGGAAGTGTGTGTCTGTCTATACAGTGGGTGTTGGCTGCAAGCCCCTTCAACAGCCCGCACTGCCAGCACTGTTGCCAGTATTGGCCAGTCAATGTGCATAATGAGGTGCAAGGTACCATGGGTATAGCCAGGGCAGGGTGGCGTGGCCAGGATGCATCTGCACTGGGCATAGGGCCCTGGCAGGGACATTGGCTGGGATATTGTAGTGTCCGGCCACCACCTACACAGACAGGGTGGCCAAAGCATGTCCTTCTGGGGGATCACGCTCACCCTGACTGTGCAGTGACCACAACATGGCTAGGCCCCCCCATAGTGCTGTATAGTAGTTCTCTCATGTGATAGATATGGGTTTCTCTTTGGGGCCCAGTCACTGATCTATCTGCTTGCTGTGTATGCAGACAGCCCAGTTCTGGGTGCATGCATCTCCATTGGGAACATGCACTATGGACTAACCAGCAGACTGTTTGTAGCTGGTAAATGTCTTGCTATAATGGCTTGCAGGGTGCAGTGGCTGTTGGCTTGCTGCAGGGGAATATCTGGTGGTGGAGTGCAGCTTTCCATACCCTGGGCTTATGTCTGTCTGCTATTGTGTTATGGCTGTGTATGGAGCTGCCTGCCTGGGGGGGGGGGGGGGGTGGTGGTGTTCCTCAGCAGGACTGGGGTTGATTTTGCCCTCTACTGCCACCTTTGCAGGGAGGTAGAGTGTGGATACCTTGATGGGGACCATGTTTGCCCCGGGGGGGGGGGGGGGGGGGTGTGCGCCTGATGGAGGCAGACAGGGATATCCATGGGGTTTGTGCAGAAACTAGCTATCTTACACATTAACACTGCTTTGGAACGCCCGCTTGGCCTCCATCAGCCATGGCAGGTGTTGTTGACCTGGTCCTGGCCACCTCATTGCACACTCAGGGTGAGCACAGTACCCGCACGATGTAACGGTGTGTGGCTACTCTGTGCCAGTAAAACACCCGGTCAGTGCCCCCTACTAGGCCAAGGTGCTGTGTGGGTGCACCCGGTCACTTCCCCCAACAGGGCCGAGGTGCTGTGGGGGTGCATTCCCCATCTTGTGTCCATCTGCGGACAGCTAATTTGCATGTGCAGTGCATCATGGGTACGGGTGGCCTAACCCTATCCTGTTGACACCAGCAGACTGTCTGTGAGGTGACGTGTAGGCTATCTGCAGCCAGCCAGGGGCCTGCTTACAGCTATGGAGCTGTAGCGCAATGGTTACATCACTGCCTGTGCAGCCAGAGGTCATGGGTTCAAACCCACAGTGGGGCCCTTTGGTAGGGCTGTCCACAGCTTTATTTTTATTTACTGTACATATGTCTATGCCGGCAAGACCACCCTCAGCTTACTATACCCATTAGGTGCCTCTGAGGGTGCTTCATAGGGCGCCCTGTAGGCCACCTTATGGTTGCCATCCCTATAGGGTGCACTATACATTATCCTGTGTCGCAACATACATGCTGCCCTATAGGGGTCATTCAAGGGTGCCTTGGCGAACAGTGCACTGTAACATGTGCCTTATGGGCCGCCGTATGTTAACATGCTGGGAGAGTGCGTTTGCTAGTAGTGATAACAAAATAAAATTATACAGCCTCCTACAGCACTCCACAACATAATACATACTGCCTCAGCAGGCATTTTTCACTGGGCATTGTGAGGAGTTGAACCCCTGATCCCTGCACCATTGGTCAGTGTTTTAACCATTGTGCTGTGGCTCTGTTCCTGTGCTTCTGCATCAGCGCGCCGCCTTGTGCCTATCAGCGCGCCGCCTTCTGCCGCCCAAGGGGACCAGTGCGCCGCCTTCTGCTGCCCAAAAATAACTGTGCGCCGCCTTATGCCGTTCCAAATTAATTTGCCTCCTAAAACAATGTTAATCATTACAGTTACTGCCTCAGCTGAACTTTGTCGTTGCGCACACTGGGGGATTGAACCCATGGCCCCTGCACCATTGGTCAGTGTCTTCACCATTGTACCACGGCTCTGTTGTTTTGTATACTCAGCAGCGCGCCACTTTGCCTTTCCACACGCTAATGTCGACCCCCGCACATTAGCGCGACGCACACACGTCCGGTTGCTTACTACCGTTTTTTTTCTATTTTCTGCCTGAACCGCCCACTCCTTATATGGCACAGGCACACTAGCGCGGCCCCGCACGTTAGGAATGTTTAGTAAACATGCCCCTTAGTCTTCATGTATGGATGACGTCAGTACCGACAGAGCTCACGTGGGAATGCTCCCGAGTGTCCAATAGGAAAGCTTTTGGGAGCATCCCACTGCACCTGCATCACTGTCTTCCTACCCTTGGAACTCTCCCTCCTCAGTTGAGCTTGTAGCCAAGATAAAGGGAGAGAAAAGAGAAACCCTAAAACTCCTAGAGAAGGAGGGTGGGTTGTAAAGACTAAATTCCTGCTTCCCGGAGATCACCTGTTACAGGTGAGTAATTATGCTATCTCCAGGAACAAGCAGGAATGTAGTCTTCACATATGGAACTCCCTAGCTCCCAGATGCCAGAGAAATGACCTCAGAATCGGTAGATTTGCCTCATAATAGGCATCAAGAGGTCATGGATCCTCCATGAATGTCTGGTATCGTTAAATTCCAGGACGGAGGGTGGGAGTTGCCCTAAATCTGAAAGAGGTGCTGGTGTACAGCCTGACCAAACATGGCATACCGGCGGGAGTCCTTGTCAAGGAAGTAATGAGCAGCAAAAGGTATGCACTGAAGACCAAGTAGCTGCTTTGCAGATTTTGTCAATGGCCACAGACCGTAGGTTTGCCGTCAAGGCAGCCATGGCACAAACATTATGGGCAGTGATGTGCCCTTCAAGGGATAGTCCTGCCTTATCATACACAAATGAGATTCAGTCTGCTATCCAATTGGACAGAGTACATTTAGAAACTGGGAGACCCAAGTGATTAGGGTCAAAGGAAATGAACAACTGCGAAGCTCTATGGTGTTCAAGTCCTTTGAAGGTAAAAAGCTAAGGCACACTTGCAGTCAAGGGTGTGCAAGGTTGCTTCTGCCCTAGAGGAATGCGGTCTAGGGAAAAAGACAGGAAGGTAAATTGATTGAGATGGAAAGAAGACACCACCTTCGGCATGAAATGGGGGCGAGTCCTAAGGGCAACCTTATCATGGTGGAACCAGGTATAAGGCAGATCTGACACCAAAGACTGAAGCTCACTAATGGGTCTAGCCGAAGTGAGGGCTATTAGGAAGATAACCTTCCATAAGAGAAACTTTAGTGAGGTTGTGGCTAAAGGTTTAAAAGGCAGCTTGAGGAGCTGCCCTAAGAAGACATTAAGATCCCATGCCACTGGTGGTGGTCTGATGGGAAAGCTTGGTTAATAAAAACCCTATCATGAAACACGCCACAAGTGGCTGTGAGAAGATAGGCTGTCCATCCAATGGATGGTGAGAAGCAGCAATTGCACCGAAGTGAACCCTGACCAAGTTTGTCCTGAGACCAGAAGAAGAAAGATGTAGGAGATATTGAAGGAGAGCTTCTACAAGAGCTGAAAAGGGATTACGCTCCTTCTGGAAACACCAGGTGGAGAACCTACGCCACTTGAGTTCATAAGAACGTTTCCTGGAGGCTAGCAGGATCTCCTTTACTTCCTGAGTCAGGTTAAAATGTTGTAAAACTATGCTTTCAGCAGCCATGAGATGGAGAGACTGCACATTGGGATCGAGTAGCATCCCTTCCTCTTGGGAGAGGAGATCAGGAGCTGACCCCAGACTCAGGGGGCAAGTCTGAGAGAGATATAGCAGGAGAGGAAACCCATGGCTGATGTGGCCAGCGTGGGGCTATGAGAATCATTTTGCCCCTGTCTGCTTGAAGCTTGAAGAGCATTTTGGGAATTAGAGGTATAGGAGGAAAGGCATACAGGAAATCCTGACCTCAGTGAAAGTGGAAAGTATCCACCTGTTGTAAGCTGGACATCCTTGTTTCTGTACCAGAACCCCGAAGTTTTGCATTTTTCAGAGTGGCAAAAAGGCCTACTTCTGGAGTTCCCCAGGTCTGAAAGATGAAGGAGGTTGTCCGAGGATGGAGGGACCATTCGTGTGAAAGAAGGATCTGATTTAATCTGTCTGCTAAGACATTTTGATGTCCCGGAAGGTACACCGTTTGAAGGTGTATCCAATGAGCAATGGCAAAAGACCAAAGCTGGAGAGCCTCCTGGCAGAGGGCCCAAGATACCATTCCTCCCTGTTTGTTCACAGAGAACATGGCTACTTGATTGTCTGTCTGGACAAGAACTCTGTGGCCCTGTAGGAGTTGTTGAAACACCTTGAACGCATTGAAGATAGCATGAAGCTCTAGAAGATTTATCTAGAGCTGCGACTCCTGCTCCATCCAAAGGCCCTGAGTGGAGAGAGGGCTTAAGTGGGCTACCCAACCCAGTTTGAGGCATCCATTGTCAGGATGCATTGATGTGGAGGCATCTGAAAAGGTGACCCTATAAGATGATTTGTTGGGGTACACCACTATAGAAGGGACTTGGCAAGCATGTCTGATTTGGATCTGGTCCTTGAGAGTCCCAGAGACCTGTTTCCACTGTAACGCAAGGGTCCATCAGGCTGTTCACATGTGCAACTGGGCATATGGGACCACATGTACTGTAGAGGCCATATGGCCCAGCAATTGTAGCATTTCTCTGGCAGAAAGATGGTCCCTGAGCTGTACCCGAGATGCAAGCTGTACTAGTCGAGTACAATGGTCCTGGGTTAGAAATGTCCTTGACCGCCGAGTGTCTAGAAGAGCTCCTATGAATTCTAGTGTTTGAGTGGGAACTAGATGGGATTTTGGAAGATTTTATCACAAACCCCAGATCTTGCAGTACCTGCATTGTTTGAAGGAGGGATATATGAACCTCCTGTGAGGTGGTTGCCCTTATTAGCCAGTCGTCTAAGTAAGGGAAGATGAATATCCCGAGAGTCCTTAGATATGCGGCTACGACAGCCATGCACTTTGTGAAGACTCTTGGAGCACAGGAGAATCCGAAGGGAAGGACTCTGTATTAATAGTGATTTCCTTGGAAGATGAAGCATAGATACTTCCTGTGTTCTGGATGAATGAGGATATGAGTATACGCTTCTTTTAGATCTAGAGAACAGAGCCAGTCCTGACTCTGGAGCTAAGGTATAAGTGTTCCTAGTGAGATCTTGAATTTATCACGGACTAGAAACTTGTTTAGGTTTCTGAGGTCTAAGATGGGTCTGTACCCTCAGTTTTTCTTTGGTTGAAAAAGTCGGGAGACTAGAATCCCGTCCCTTGTTGGGAATTTGGAACCTCTTCTATGGCACATTGTGACAGAAGAGAGGTGACCTCTTGCTGCAGGAGAGCAGTGAGTGGGGGTTGAGAATGATATTCCCCCACTAGGGTAGAGGGAGGTATGCTTTGTAAATGAAGCCTGTACCCTTCTCACACTATGGTTAGTGTCCACTGCTCTAAGGTGATAAGATGCCACCTGTGGGCATCATGGCAAAGTCTGCCTGCTATATGAAGGGGGTGAGGATTCTCCAGAGACAGGGTGGCTATGTTCTCTAGGAAGAAATCAAAAACCAGGCACAGACTGGGTCTGCGCAGCTGTTTGGGATTTAGGAGCCTGTGGCTTTTTCTATTGCTTGGGAGGCTGCTGCCTCTTCTAGGTACCCCAAGATTGTTATTGAGAAGCTAGGGGGTAAGAAGGGTAACATTTCTTCTTCATACTATAGAAAGCTTTCTTTTCAGCTGCTTTTTTCTTTACAGGGTTGGCAGTAGCTTTGGAAAGTCTATTGAGGGTGATATTCTCAGACTGAGAAGCCTTATCTTGCCAATCCTTTCCAAACAGGTTCTCACCAGTACAGGGAATATTACCCAGCTTATCTTAAATCCATTGTCCTGCAGAAGGGATGCCTGAAGCCAGGCAATCCTACGTGCACCTATGCAGATAGATGTTGCTCTGCTAGAGCATTTAAAACAGTCAAAGATTGCCCTATTGTTGAACTTCGAAACATTCTGGGCATGTTTGACTAATGTAAGATAGTCGGCCCTCTTATCATCCAGGAGAAGAGGAGCCATTGATTCAAGAGCCCTAGTTACCTCCTTAAGGAACATACTCATGTAGAGTATGTATGAACTTATGTGGGCTGAAAGCATGGAGGCTTGAAAGCATCGCTACCCCCAAAGGCATCAAGGGTTTTCAATTCCCTGCCTGGGGGATTGGAGGAATGTGTCTTAGAACTCTTAATTCAACACATAGCCGATTCCGCTACCATTGAATAGTGTGGAAGCTGTGTATTCTGAAAACCGGGATTTTCTAGTACCCGATACATAGTATTGAGTCGTCGACTATGGGAAGAAATGGTTAAGGACGTTTCCCACATCCAGAGCATAAAATCCTGGAGAATACGGTGAATAGGCAGAGGAGTAACCTCTTTAGGAGCTGTAGGGTATTGGAGGATCTCCAATTCTTCTGCTCTGGGTTCTTTCTCCAATGTAGGTGTAATGGATAGGCCTCTCTCAGTTTATCCTTGATAAACTCTTGAAAAGACATATCTTCAGGATGGGACATGCGCTGTTGCGGCGATGGTGAGGGTTCCCTCTGGAAGACTCTGCATTTTTTGTGTATTGATCGATGCATCATCCGAAGAATCGGAATCAGTAGAATCAAAGTATCGGCGGGAGCAATGCTCCTGCTCTTGTAAGTTCCAGTATCGATCAAAATCTGTACCGGCCCAAGAGACTTGCCGTACTGGTACCTCGGAACCAGGAACAGACTCAAGGGCCGGTATGGGCGGGAATGTGTCGAGCAGCATGAAACTCAATGCAGACTGCATCAGCAGCGTTGATGGTACTGGTACCGCCGGTAAGGTCCTGACCAGTACCAATACTGCTAACAGAGCAGCTAGACTCTGCTCAATGGCCGTATACAATGATCCATAGACCTTGCCGATGTCTGTGTATCGGTACTGGAAGCATGGGCTACCATCCCAGAACATAGCACCAGGCACTCTCCTGAGGTGGAGGCCTCGGGAGCATCCTGGACCCCTTTGGTGGCTTTGGAGGGGAGGTCTTCCCGCCGGGGCAGTTTGGCCAGTCGATCCAACTCGAGGGCAGGACAATCTGTCTTCGAGGAAAGACTTGTGTTTCGATACCTGAGATACATGTGAGGAAGACTATGCCCTCAACAACATTGAAGCGAGTGAAACCGCATCTGAAGGAAAGAGGGAGCAGAGTTTTGTGGCCCGATTCTGTAGGCCTCTGTCATCATTTTGCATAGGAGACATTCAGATGGCTGGTGATCTGGGCCGAAGCATTTAAGACACCGGTCATGGATATCAGTAGCAGAGATGGTGCTACCACACATAGAACAATTCTTAAAACTGTTTTTTCCATTATGTCAGTAGACTGAATGGAAGGCCTAAGGCCTAAAATGGCACTGATGCGCCTGAAAGAATTAAAGTTCTTTTTTTTTTTTTATACAGAGAGAAAGAAACAGAATCAAAGATATGGGTTCCGGCTTCGACAGGAAGGCAGACACAACCACAAAAAATAACAAAGAAGAAGAATGAAGAAATTTTCTGTGGTGACAGGATTTGCTTCCTGCTGGCTCTGTGGAAAATGAAAAACTGAGGAGGGAGAGTTCCAAGGGCGGGAAGGCAGCGATGCAGGCACAGTGGGAGGCTCCGAAAAGCTTTCCTATTGGATGCTGGGGAGCATTCCAGCGCAGGCTCAGTCGGTACAGACAGCACCCATATGTAAAGACTGCATTGCTGCTTGTACCTGAAGATACAGGTGAAAGATTGGTTAAAAATACGATCTTCCCAATTATATAGTAGTAAACAAACACTCACATTCTTCCTGAAATATTTTTGTGTAACTGCATTTATTCTAGGCAATGGCATCTGGGAATGCAGCGTACTTGTTGAAAAGGGACTCTCTTCAGCACTGCCTACATCTAGTAGCACCATAGTGGCGATTTTACCTACCGCTAATTAATTTGGGACAAATTCTGTAATTCTGCTAGTTTGATTTGGATGTTCTGAGAGTAAGTTACCTGGAAAAAATGTGTGATGTTCAGTGAACTCTCCTGTACAATGATGGTGCTGCTGTGATAGAAACATGACGACAGAAAAAGACCACATGGCCTATCTAGTCTGTCCTTCCATATCAACAACTACAACAGTCCCCTTTTAATTTTAATTTAATTTAATTAACAGTTTCTTATACCTTTAAACCGTTTCTTTTTACCTTTAGAGATCCTCTGTGTTTGTCCCATGCTTTTTTGAATTCAGTTACTGTCCTCATCTCTACCACCTCCACTGGGAGACTATTCCACGGATCCACTACTCTTTCTGTAAAGAAATATTTCCACTATCACTCCTGAATCTATCTCCCTTCACCTCATCCCATGTCCCCTCATAGCAGAACTTGCTTTCAAATGAAAGAGGCGCTCTCCCTGAACATTTATGCCATAGAGGTATTTATTTATTTATTTTATTTTATTTTATTTACATTCTCTTATATACCGCGCTATTCTGCATCAGTGCGGTTTACATTGAACAAACTGAAATTACATTGAACAGGGCATTATAACTTGGAAATAACTATTTTACAGGGAACATGGGCTATGGAGGGTTAAGTGGCTTGCCCAAGACCACAAGGAGCACCTGTGGGACTAGAAACCCCAGTCCTTCCGGCCCATGGTTGCTGTCCTCTAGTGGGATTTGAACCCCCGACCTTCCGGCCTGAAGTACCTTGCCCCAACCACTAGGCCACTCCTCCACTCCAAATTTAAACATTTAAACATCTCAATCATATCACTTCTATCCCGCCTTTCCTCTAAGGTGTACATCTTAAGATCCTTAAGTCTGTCCTCACATGCTTTATAACGAAGACCACTAATCATTTTAGTAGCCACCCTCTGCACTGACTCCATCCTGTTCACATCCTTTTGAAGGTGCGGTCTCCAGAATTGCACACTATACTCCAAATGAGGTCGCACCAAAGACTTATACAGAAGCATTATCACCTCATTTTTTTTGCTAGTCATTCCTCTCCGTATGCACCCAAGCATCCTTTTAGCTTTTGCTGTTGCCTTTTCTACCTGTTTAGCTGAAGATCATCAGACACAACCACGCCTAGGTCCTGCTCTTCTTTAGTGGACAAGAGTACTTCACCCCCTATACTATATTGCTCCATTGGATTGCTGCAGCTCAAATGCATGACCTTACATTTTTTTAACATTAAATCCCAACTGCCAAATTCTAGACCATTCTTCAAGCTTAGCTAGATCCCTCCTCATGTTATCTACACCTTCCTGGGTGTCTAATCTATTGCAGATTTTGGTATCAGCAAAGAGGCAAACCTTACCCAACAGCCCTTCCGCTATATCACTAACAAAGATTTTAAAAAGAAGAAAGGAGATGAGTATAAAAGCGAAGTTGCTCACCTATAAGTCATCCTTCTGTGAGGCTACAAGTCTTCACAAAGGACGATTAACTGACAGAACTTGGGTTGAAACAGTTTTTAAAAAAATTAAGAGTTTTTGAGAATGTTCTACTGAGCATGTATGGGAGTTCTTGCAAACACATTAACTCAAGGCCACCTCATTTCAATACGAAGCTTGTATTAGGGGAAGTCAACTCCTGGAAAAGGGTATGTTTTAGGAGGAGTCTTAGGAACAGCTGTCACAGGTAAGCAACTTAATTTTCTCCAAGGACAAGCAGGACAGCAATCCTCACAAATGGGAACTTCTAGCTACTGGTTACATTCAAATAATTTTCTTTTTAAAAAAGGGGGAAAATGGAAAAAATCTTCATGCCAATGGGCAGTCAACATGTTTTTGGTGGCAACAGGTCATTCTCTGCTTAAAAAAAGAGAAAAACACAAAACACTCTTCAGGATGGATTGACTAAATATATTGTTGCATCGGAAGACCCCATCTAAATAATGTGATATAAATGTGTGGACAAGTCTGACTTGCAGCCTTGCTAGTATCTTCCATGGAGACTTAATCTTAGGTGGGTCACTGATGTTGTCATAACTCCAATACTATGAATCTTGACATTCCCTTCCAGCGTTAAGCTTGCCCGAACATTATAGAGTGAGACACACAATCTGTTATCCAATTAAATAGTGTGCATTTAGCAATGGTGGTACCAGGCTTACTGGGATTAAACAAAATAAACTGGATGGACTTGTAAGAGCTTTGGTTCACACCAGATAAAATGAAAAGGCTCTTTTGCAATCCAGAATGTGTAAGACATGTCCACCTTTGTGGACATGTGGCCTGGGGAAAAATGCTGCAGAGTACTAACTGTTTATGGTGGAAATTAGACACCATCTTAGGCAGAACGTGGATGCATACACAGAACCACTCTATTGTTGCAAAACTCACTGTAAGAAGGATAAGTCACTAGGGCCTGCAGCTCACAAATTGTGTAAAATGAAGTGACCACCACTAAAAACGGAACCTTTTAGGTCAAGAACTTCAGGTCACGGGAGTTAAGAGCCCAAAAGCAGCTGCTATCACTAGATTAGTACCACCCTGAGGAACCAAGACAAAGCAGGTATTTTAATAGAAGGCTTCAGTAGAAGCAATGTTCCACATAAAACAAATAACTAAAGGCTGTGTTGCATAACATGACAAAGTTTTTACAATGAGCATGAGAGGAGCTCCAGAATCATTATCAGAGCTCTGAAAGAAAGTGGGAACACGGGAACACTGGGATTTAGAGAACCAAATACTATCCTCTCACATCCAGACTATGGGGGCTTGTAACCCAATGTTGGAATGTAATAGAATTTCCTGATAAGGAAAGGAATGGAAAATAAAACAAAGGATATTATAATGCCTCTGTATCGTTCCATGGTACGACCGCACCTTGAATATTGTGTGCAATTCTGGTTGCCGTATCTTAAAAAGGATATAGCGCTATTAGAAAAGGTACAGAGAAGAGCCACCAAAATGGTAAAGGGGATGGAAGGCTACTCCTATGAAGAGAGGCTACAAAGGTTAGGGCTCTTTAACCTGGAAAAGAGACGGCTGAGGGGAGATATGATAGAGGTCTATAAATTAATGAATGGAGTGGAATAGGTAAACGTAGATCGATTGTTTACGTTATCAGAATATAGAAAGACTAGGGGACATGTAATGAAGCTACAGGGTAAACTATTTAAGACAAATAGGAGAAAATATTTTTTCACTCAACGTGTAATCAAACTCTGGAATTTGTTACCGGAGGATGTAGTAAGAGCTGTTAGTGTAGCTGGGTTTAAAAAAGGTTTGGACAAGTTCCTGGAGGAAAGGTCCATAAACCATTATTAAAAAGGGACCCAGGATATCAATGCTTGACCCAATACAAGCATTGTGGAACCTGTGTCTTTTGGGGATACTGCTAGGTACGTATGACCTAGATTGGTCACTGCTGGAAACAGGATACTGGGCTTGATGGACCTTGGTCTGACCCAGTATGGCATATCTTATGTTCTTATGTTCTGGGAATCCTGAATTGAGAAAACAGGAGCCCACAGAGGCAAACAGTCTCAGTAAACAAATGAAGGCAATTAATCCCCAGCAACTAATTAGGCAGTCTGCTGGTGGATGCAAGTAAAAGCCAGACTGTTTGCAGAGAAGGGACATGCAGAGGAGCTCAGACTGGAAGGATCCAATAGTTCAGACTAAGGAGCCCCAATAGCCAAGCCAGAAGGATGGTTTTGGGAAAATAACCCTCAGGTACAGAATGATTGAGGCTTAGTCTCAGAATCTGTAATAAAAAGGTAAGAACTTAAATGCTATACATTGTTTATGTTTAAGGAATTAAGGAACTGCCAGTGTTTGGGAAGAGACAGACCAAAGTGTTTGTTGTATGATGTGTACTAACTAGAAGCCATAGCGGAGCATTTACAAAAGAGCCTGTGCTGCTGAAATGGGAAATGGATAGGTAGGCTGAGATAGGGCATTATTGTGCCACAGGAAATATATCTTAGTTTAGAGTGTTAAAGAGAGCTGTGAGAGAGGACAGGACATTGCTGACCAGAAGGCTCAGGTGAAGTAAATTTCTAATTAGACTATATTGTGTAAGTAGCTATATAAGTGGATATATGTTAAGTGTGGAAAATCACCAGTAAGACGACTATGGAGAAGCTTCCCCTTTAAACTGTCAAATAAAGCATTAAACTGTACACCAGTGTCCTGCTCATTCATGGTAAAGTAGTTTAGTGCCGAGTTCCTGTTCCAGAGCACTGACTCAAGAGAACCATTGACTCAGATGGCAATTCTCTTCCATTTAATCTATAATGTTCTAGTGAAACTTTCATAGAAGCCAGAAGAATGCAAGATACATTATGAGGCAGATTTAGAGAACCAAATACTATCCTCTCACATCCAGACTATGGAGGCTTGTAACCCAACGTTGGAATGCAATAGAATTTCCTGATAAGGCTGGTGAAATCCCAAACCAGATCGGTTCCTTGATGGATGACTCCCACAGAACAGAAAGCCAAATCCACCTCTCAGTCAATAAGGAGCTATGAGGATCACAGTTTCCTTGTCCCTTCTTAGTTTAAGTAAAGTTTCTGCCACTAGACGATCGGGAGGATAGCCATACAAGTGGTCTTCTCACCAATCCCAGGAAGGCAACTGAGAATAGCTTGCTGGGTATCTCCATCCTGAACAGAGCTGTACAACCTTACCAGTAGCCTAGCTATTAGACTAGTGGCCTGCTGACCAAGTGAGCAGGGTTCAATTCCCACTGGTGTTCTTTGTGGCCTTGGCAAGTCACTTTACCCTCCACTGCCTTGGAAGAAAAGCCTGGCATCTACTACTGGTCACACCTTGCCAAGAAAACGCAGGAGCTGCTGGGTTGCCAGGAGTCAGCATTGACTCAATAACATACATTGTTTCAACTCTAAACAAAGGCATAGAGGGGAATGACCTGTATGGAGTAGCAGTTACAAGTACTGCATGGGCCTGACAGCCTCAAAGACAGCGTAGTTACTCACCTGTAACAGGTGTTCTCCAGGAGCAGCAGGAATCAGTCCTCACTTATGGGTGACGTCGGCGCCGACGGAGCCCTCGCGGAGCAATTTTCCCCAGCTTTCAAAGAAAGCCTTTGGGAATTGCAGCGCGCATGCGCGGTCCTCTTCCCGCCCAAGGGTGCCATCTTAGCCAGTCTTCTTTTTTCCGCGGAGCCCTACAGACGTACCCGTCTTGTCCCCGCGAAAAAGTTGATTTTTCTTCAGAATTTCTCTTTTTTTTTCCATTCGGTTCGACGCCGGTCTTTTTCCCGCCGGACTCGCGACGCCGGTCTCGAGTCCTCTTCTTATTTTTCGGTTTTTCTGACTTAGTCAGTTTTTCGTTTCGGTTTTCCCTGGCAGCCCGGTCCTTTGACCTCGCCGGGGCCCTTTTTCCCCCGATGGCTGCCAGTGGTTTCAAGCGGTGTGGTCAGTGTGACCGAAATATGTCACTAACTGACACACACGACTTTTGCCTCCGCTGCCTGGGCCCGGATCATGAAGAACTGATCTGTGGGCCCTGTGGCAAAATGTCCTCAAAAGCGTTGAGAAGTCGGCGGCATCAGCGGGATAGGATCTTCGCTGACCCCAGCCGTACCCAGACCTCGTCGGAGGCCTCCGTGTCCAAAGGTTCCAGCTCGGACCGTCGCCGGAGTTCCTCCGACAGGGGTTCTCCCTCCGGGGACCATCGTCGTAAGGTGAAACCCGCGAGGGCGGCGTCGGTGGACGCTCCTGGCTCAGCGAGGGCCAGGTCGCATAGCCCCGATAGCCGTCCCGGGTCCTTGGAGAAGGAGCATCTCACGAAGCGACCTCGCCTGGAGTCGGAGCTGCCTGCTCGGGTAAGTCCTGTAGTCCTCCTGGACTCGCCTCCGAGACAGCCGACGTCGGGCCCGACGCCGTCGGGGCCCGAGTCGGGGGCTGCTGGGTCACCTGAGCTCGGACTCAGGTTGACAGCCTTGGAGAGCAGACTGTCTGCCTTCATGGACCAGCAGCGGGCACTGCTCGCTGGCGCCGCTGCCCCGACCGCCGGGACGTCGACGTCCAAGTCGACCCCGGAGACCGAGCCGATCCTCGAGTCGATGCGAACTCGAGTCGATCCTCGGTCGAGTCGGTCTGGGAGTCTGAAGAGGAAGAGGAAGAGTCGCCTGATTCTTTCCGGACTCGGTGTGTCCCCTCGGACTCACCGGAGTCCGAGCCTCGGAAGCAGTCCCCCCCGGAGGATGCCCGGTTCTCGGACTTCGTCAGGGATATGGCCAAGGCTTTGGCCTTCCCTGCGGACCCCGAGGAGGAGCCTCGAGCCGAAGAGCTCGACGCCCTCCAGTATGACTCTCCCGCAAGGGAACACTTTACTGTACCGGTTCCTCCCATGCTGGAACGACTTCTCTTCCGCATGTGGGAGAGTCCGGCCACCTCGCCGGTCCTGAGCAAGCGGGTCGATTCTATCTATCGAGTCCGCAAGAGCCCTGGCTTCCAAAAAGCACAGCTGCCACACCATTCCATGGTAGTGGAATCGGCCATGCATCGTCTTAAGAGCCAGAAGATGCACTCCTCGGTGCCTCCTGGCAGGGAGGCCCGTAACCTGGATGGCCTTGGCAAGAAGTGTTTCCAGGGCTCTATGCTTGCGTGTCGTGTCCAGACCTACCAGCTATACATGGGCATGTATCTCCGAGACCTGGCTAAAGAGCTAGCCGGATTCTCCGCTGGTTTGTCCGAGGAACCTTTGCGGAGGTTCCTGGCCTTGTCCACTGGTATTCGGGAATGCTCAAAATTCATATCCCGAGCAGCCTACGATGGCTTTGAAGCGTCGGCTCGAGTGGCCGCAGCCGGCATCGGTGCCCGCCGACAGGCTTGGCTTCAGTCATCTGACCTCGAGCCCTGGGTGCAGGACAAGTTGGTCGATGTCCCCTGCCGAGGCGAAAACCTCTTTGGCAAGCCCATGGCTGAAAAGGCTGCACAAATTGAGACGGAGACTCTCACCAGGACTAGGCTTTCTAGGAAGACCTCCGCCCCTTCCCAGAAAAAGAAGGGCTCGGGTAAGAAGTCCTTTTACCCGAGGAAGGCGGCTGCCTACAAACAATACCCCCATTATCAGGCCCCTGCAGCTCCCCAACAGGGCCAGCAGGCCAAGGGACGGGGTAACGGGTCCCGTAGGCAGCAAGCCCCCAAGCCTGCACCACCAGCCCCTGCTCCGCAGGGTGGGGGTTTTTGACTCACTAAGCATAGCCTCTCCCCCCCCGCTGGTTCCTCCCAGCACCGGAGGCCGGCTGGTTCACTTCGCCCACAGGTGGTCCAGCATCACCTCAGATGCCTGGGTGCTTCAAGTCGTGCGAGAAGGCTATCTTCTCCACTTCCACCAGGTCCCTCCCTCCTTTTTTCCGGGAGAACCTCCACGACCCCCTCTGCACAGGGAATTACTCCTTCAGGAGTTAGCAGGTCTTCTGCAGGAACGGGCGGTGGAACCGGTGCCCCACCACCTGAAAGGTCAAGGTTTTTACTCCAGGTATTTTCTGATACCAAAGAGAACAGGAGGCCTCAGACCCATCCTGGACCTGCGCAACCTCAACAAGTTCCTCGTGCGGGTGAAGTTCAAGATGCTTACCCTTGGAATCCTTCTGCCCTACCTCCAGCAGGGAGATTGGCTATGCTCCTTGGATCTAAAGGATGCCTACACGCACATCCTCGTCCACCCAAGCCACCGACAATACCTAAGGTTTGTGGTGGCAGGAAATCATTACCAGTACCGGGTACTGCCCTTTGGCCTGTCCTCCGCACCGCGAGTCTTCACAAAATGTCTCGCGGTGGTGGCGGCCCATCTCCGGCTTCACGGCCTCTATGTCTTTCCGTACCTCGACGACTGGCTCATCAGAGCAGCGTCCGCTCTGGAGGTCACCAACGCCACGCGCCGCACGGTGACTCTTCTGCAGCACTTGGGCTTTGTTATAAACTTCGCAAAGTCCACTTTGCTCCCCTCACAGGATCTCGAGTTCATCGGCGCAAGGCTGCACACTCCTCAGGCACGAGCGTACCTACCGCTCGACAGGGCTCTACGGCTCATGGACCTAGCCGACCGTTTTCGCAGCCAGCCCCTGGTCTCCGCCAGGCGCTTCCTGAGACTACTCGGCCATATGGCTTCCACCGTCCACGTGACCCCCAATGCCCGCCTGCATATGCGGCCTGCTCAATGGTGTCTCCGCCAGCAGTGGCAACAAGCCACCGGCGGCCTAGCAGACCTAGTGTGCGTCTCCGAGCCGCTGATCTCGTCTCTCCGGTGGTGGCTTCAGCAGCCGAACCTGATCTGCGGAATGCCTTTCCAGCCTCCTCAGCCGGCCCGGGTGCTGACAACAGATGCATCCCTCCTGGGCTGGGGAGCGCACTGCCAAGGGGCACGCACTCAGGGCCTCTGGACCGCGTGGGAGTCTGCTCAGCAGATCAACTTCCTGGAGCTCAGGGCAATCCGCCTGGCTCTCAAGGCCTTCTCCCACCTGACTTCTCACCAGTCCGTCCTTGTCCAGACGGACAATCAAGTTGCCATGTTCTACGTGAACAAGCAGGGCGGCACGGGCTCCTTCCTCCTCTGCCGGGAGGCACAGAAGCTCTGCCCTTGGGCCGTCAGTCACGGAATTCTCCTCAAGGCAGTTTATCTCCCAGGCCAAGAGAATTACCTGGCGGACAAACTCAGCAGGATCCTCCAGCCGCACGAGTGGCGTCTGGATCCCTTGGTAGTTCAGAAGCTCTTTCTGAAGTGGGGCCTCCCCACGATGGATCTCTTTGCCAGTCCTCACAACCGGCAACTTCCTCGCTTCTGCTCTCGTCAGCCACACCCCCTTCGGGTTGCGGCAGACGCTTTTCTACTCTCATGGTCGGGGAGCCTTCTGTACGCTTTCCCTCCCATCCCGCTAGTCTCCCGGACTCTTTTCAAGGTTCTCCGAGACAAAGCCCTCATGATCCTGGTGGCCCCTCGCTGGCCCAGACAGCCGTGGTTTCCGCTCCTGCTGCAATTAGCGGTAGAGGATCCGTTCCCTCTGGGGTTACAACCGGATCTCCTCACTCAGGATCAGGGGTCTCTGCTACACCCCAACCTCAGGTCTCTCAACCTCATGGCCTGGCTGCTGAGAGGGTAGTCCTCACTGACTTCCTGCTTGGTCCTGGAGAATCCTAGTTATAATCTGCTGGTCAAATGGAACAGTGAGGGATATTGTGGCAGGTACACACTGTAGGTGGCCGTGATGGACATGATGCAGCTAGGGCCGGCCCCAGAGTTGGTTCAAGGTGATGAAGCCCTAGGCAGACCTTAAACTTTACAGCTCCCCTCCCCAGCTATCAAAAACTAGCTGTGAATGCACTGCTCTTTGCTGCCCTAAGCGACCACCTAATTTGCCTAATGGTTGGGCCGTTCATGGGTGCAGCTATACCAAGTGCACTTCTTGAAGCCACTGGAGAAAAAATAATTACACTGAAATAAAATGAAGCTTTTTTTTAAAAAAAGGGAATATCAGATGTCACTTAGTACACCAATATCAGTGCAGGCAGTGATTGTACAAAGGCACCTTAGAAACCTAAAAACAAGGGTTTTCTAAAGGGAGAAATGTGAAAATAAGGGTCAAACAAGTTGTAGGTGATATATATAGGCTTCGGGAGAGCAGTGATTCTCGACGGGGGTGAGAGCAGGAGCTCCCCCTTCCTCCATAAGCCGCCAATCAGCTGCCATGAATAACGGCATAAAAACCGCCATTTCAGGGGCTTCGGGAGAGCAGTGATTCTCGACGGGGGTGAGAGCAGGAGCTCCCCCTTCCTCCATAAGCCGCCAATCAGCTGCCATGAATAACGGCATAAAAACTGCCGTTTCAGGGGCAGGGGCGGGCCCGCGCCTGAGGGCCTCACCAGAGAGCCCTTTGGCGTGGCCCTTAGGCGTTGGTCCGTGGCGTCTGTTTCTGGAGTTTCGCTGATGGCATGGTCTGGGTTGTCGTGTCTATATATCATGGTAACTTGCTGTTCTGTGTTCTTCTCTCTCTTATCTGTTTGACTACCTCTGTCCCCTATTCTGTCCTTTCAAATAAATGGCGTTCTTTTCTTATTTCCTTGAATGATATAGTATTGTAAACCGCTCTAATGCCTTTTTGGCCTGAGCGGTATATCAAATTTAAATAAACAAACATATTAAACACACAACTACAATTCTCTGCTAAAAATGTGTGTGGGGGGGGGGGGGAGAACAGACAAAATAGATGGTAGCTCAGCAAAACATGCAAAATAAAACAGAATTGCTTACTTGACTACAAACCATAAAGAACATCACTACTACTGGGTTATGCAGAAAAGAGCAGAACTGAAGTGGCTCTAACATAATAGCACTGACATGAGAATTCTCACACAGCAGAAGCTCTTAAGTTTTGTTTACACTGCTCCTACCCAGGCTCCATCAGAAGATGTCACCTATCTCAAAGACTTTTTTTGAATACACCAATTATATGGGCTATTTCTTTTTCATGGCTTCTGCCCATGTTGATTGGATAAATTCAATGGGTTTGTTGTGATTACATCACACAAGCCATTGCAAAAATTGGAGCAGGGCTTCACATTGTTTTATGAGCACTTCTGTGTTTTGGAGCCGAGTCCTTAAGCACCTGAAGCAGGGCTGAGTTACAGCTCAAAATGTGACACACGTCGTGTGGACTCTCAGCAAGACACTCCAGTGGCGCCATAAGTTGTGGGTTTTTTTTAAGAAAAGGCAGTTTCCTTGAATAAAAATGATTAAAAAGGAGGTTTCCTTCACGAGAGAGTGGAGATTCCCTCTCCTGTTGGTTCATCCAACAAAATAATTCATTAAGGTTAAGTTAAACATATCTGCTCATTGTTTGGAACTGTCAATAGATTCCAGGGAACTATCTGAAAGAGCCACTATTCTGAACTCCCCGGTATGTGCAAAGGTACATGCACGAATTGTGTTACCTGGAAGTGCTATAAAGCGTAGTTACTCACCTGTAACAGCTGTTCTCCAGGGACAGCAGGAATCAGTCCTCACTTATAAGTGACGTCGACAGAGCCCCCATGCGGAGCAAATCCCCAGCTTTCGAAGAAAGCCTTTGGGACATGCTACCACGCATGCATGGTCCCCTTCCCGCCCAAGGGTGCCATCTTGCTCAGTCAAATGACATAGCTAAAAATACGGCAAAAGGATAAAAATTAATGAAAGGACTGCAACTCCAGGGGAGAAGGGAGGGTTGTGAGGACTGATTCCTGCTGTCCCTGGAGAACACCTGTTACAGGTGAGTAACTATGCTTTCTCCAGGAAAAAGCAGGAATTCAGTCCTCACATATGGGACTCCCTAGCTATAGGCTAACGAGAACCCATAACTGAAAAATAGGCTCCCTCTAGAAGTGCCGCAGCAGCCATGATAGGAGTTCAACCGAGAACATAACACCCCGGTAGCCTGACACCAAAGGGTCAGAGGGTAGGAGTTGCCTAAACCTCGAACAGATTAGAGTACAGCCTGGCCGAAAGCACTGTCCCATTGGGACTCCCTATCCAGGCAGTAATGGGCTGCAAAGATCTAGCTTGAAGACCAGGTTGCGGCCTGGCAGATGTCTGCCAGCGGAACAGAGTGGAAGTGAGCCACTGATGCGGCCTTAGCCTTGACCCGGTGGGCCGTGACTCGACCCTGCAATGGGGGATCGGCCGCCCTGTATGCCCAGGTGATGCAATTTGCCACCCAGGTGGACAACGTACACTTGGAGACCAGCATCCCCAACTTACTTGGGTCATAAGAGAGGAAGAGCTGAGGAGCTCTTTGATGTCCCCGTGTATGCTCCAAATAGAAGGCCAACGCCCTCTTACAGTCCAGGGTATGCAGAACTACTTCTGCCCGGCTAGCATGGGGCCTGGGGAAGAAGGTTGGAAGCACCACCTCCTGGTTGAGGTGGAATGAGGAGACCACTTTCGGCAGGAACTTGGGGTGCGTGCGAAACACCACCCTGTTCCTATAGAACCGTGTGTACGGTCTTTTGGACACCAGAGCTTGCAGCTCACTCACTCGTCTAGCCGATGTGAGTGCCTCCAAGAAAAGCGCCTTCCAAGAAAGGAAGCGAAGATGATAGGTAGCCATCGGCTCGAAAAGTGGGCGAGTAAGCCGCTGCAAGACCACATTCAAATCCCATTCGGTCGCGGGGGGGGGGGGGGGAGGGGCGGACCGGAGGCGTCAGCAGAAGCAGGCCTCTCAGGAACCTGGACACCAAGGGGTGCACAGAGAGAGGTTGCCCATCCACTGAAAAGTGGTGTGCCGATAAAGCACTAAGGTGAACTCGGACAGAGTTTGATTTGAAGCCTAATTCTGAAAGGTGAAGTAGGTACTGTAATACCAAAGCCACTTGGCAAGAGAAAGGGTTCTCACTCTGCTGAGCATGCCACTTAAAGGTGTAGGTTTTTCTAGTCGATTGCCTTCTGGAGGCTAGCAACACATCCTCCATCTTTTTTAGGGAGGAGAAGTGGTGCAACCTGTAAAAGGGGGTGCTTGTTATGAAGGTACCATCACCTTGGCAAGTATGTAAATTAACTGTCTTGCAAAGGATTGTGGTTATTGAAGTCCATTCACACAAAGCTTGCCTTTTAAATAAATGAAGAAACTTGTAGTTGGTCGAGTGTAAGGCAAAATTAGAGTTTATTTATGGGGTGAATATTCCACACACAGATATACTTGGTAACACCATCCAGATAACTTCCCCAGGGTTTATTCAACATAAACAAAGGCAACTGAAAAGCTTATGTAAATAAGTATCAAAGTCCTTTATGGAACAGAAAGGCTTTCTTACAGCCACTGCTAATCAACTCCTTAGCAGTGCTGAGGTGGAAACAAACCAAAAAGGAAAACTTTTTTTATAAAAACATAGCTCTCTTTCTCCACACAGAAAATAACTTTTAAGTCCCACGTGTGCACGGCTTGTGCTGTGCTCTGCTCTACCAACAGGTGACAATTAGCTGCAATCAGTAGCTTGTTTTCAGCACACGTGCAAACTTTCCCAAAAGCTTTTTCTTTCCAACAAAACTTTATGGGAAGCCAGTATTTAGAATGTTTCCTTTTGATGTTTACTCTTATTTGGAGGATTTTTCTAAACTAACAACCTACTCAAAGAACAGTCCATATAAACATTCTCTTCATCAGATACTAAACCTTGCTCCTGAAATTGCATAGATTCACTTTCACTGTCTGGCTCAGAGGGTTTTATGAACTGACCTCTATACGGAGAGAAACTGTTTCCCTGCTGTTTGCATAGCTCAAAGCTAGAGAAACGTTCACAGTTCACACTGAATCCAGGCAAGCATCAGGCTGCTTCTTCCGGTATTCTGGCCAGTATGCAATAGAGCTTCTGTGTCCTGTCCTCCAGTTAGTATCCCTGGACCTCAGGGCCTTTTCTCCATACATCCTCCAAGAGGTAGTTGGGCTCCTTTTCTCCTTAGCTGCAGCAGACCTCTTCCTAGGTGCTGCTTGAGGGTCCCTGGCTGTGGATCTCCAGACCTCTGGCTTTCTCCAGTCCTCTGAAGGTTGTTTCCCCCAGGAATCTCTCCAGGCATACGTACTTCTCTGAGCTCCTCTCTTGGACAGTCTGCTTCCTTGTCCTTGTTCCTTCAGGTTCAGGTTGTTCCTTCTGTTCCTCCTGCTTCTGTTCCTCTTCTCCTGGTTCTCCATCTGGTTCTCCACCCCCTTCTGCCTTCCTGAAGATTCCCCTCTAGTTTTAAAGGGCTTAGATTGCAACTCCTCCCTTGCATTCTTCAGGTGTTGTGGATTAAGCTCTCTCCTAGAGGCTGTTTGATTAGGGATGACATAATGCTTTCTCTGATTAGACTCATGCTTTTCCACTCTAGCTCCCCTAGGGACTTTCTGCATACTGGTGCATTCTGGAACATGTAGTCTTTTAGGGAAACAAGCTGTCTTATTTCTATAACCTGCCAGCACAGGTCCCTTAATCAGAGTGAATTTCCTCTTTTGTCATTACTCCCTGAGCTTTGATAAGCTTTATCACAAACCTCAACCTTTCAGCAGCCATGCCATCAGGTTGAGAGACCTGAGGTTGGTTATGCAGGAGAGAGCCTCTCTGCTGCGACAGGAGGTTGGGTTGCAATCCCAGAGGAATTGGAGCCTCCGTCGCTAGCTGTAGGAGCAGCGGAAACCATGGTTGTCTCGGCCACCTTGGAGCTACCAGGATGACCAAGGCCTTGTCTTGAAGGATCTTCAATAAGGTACGAGCTACCAGGGGTATGGGAGGAAACGCATAGAGGAGGCCCACAGACCATGATATTAGAAAAGCATCTGCAGCCACCCTGTGAGGGTGGGGCTGTCTGGAGCAGAAGCGGGGCAACTGGTAGTTTTGCGGGCTCGCAAACAAATCCATGGATGGTCGTCCTCAGCACCGGAAGAGGTGCTGTGCTATGTTGGGATTCAGTTGCCATTCGTGTGGCTGGAGAATTCTGCCGAGCTTGTCGGCCAAGAAGTTCTCCTGACTTGGTAGGTAAACTGCCTTGAGGGACATACCCTGGCTGACTGCAAAGGAGCACAGGTCCAGGGTCTCTTGACATAGGATGCGAGAGCCTGTGCCCTCTTGCTTGTTCACATAGAACATGGCCACTTGATTGTCCATCTGAATTAAGACAGGTTGATGAACCAGGGTTTGGCAGAAGGCCTGCAGAACTAGGCGGATCGCTCGAAGCTCTAGTAGATTGATCTGTTGTCTGGATGAATCAAGATGTGTGTTGTAAAAGGGGGTGCTTGTTATGAAGGAACCATCATCTTGGCAAGTATGTAAATTGTCTTGCAAAGGATTGTGGTTATTGAAGTCCATTCACACACAAAGCTTGCCTTTTTAAATGAATGAAAACTCTTGTAGTTAGTCGAGTGTAAGGCAAAATTAGAATTTATTTATGGGGTGAATATCCCACACACAGATATGCTTGGTAACACCATCCAGATAACTTCTCCAGGGTTTATTCATCACAAAATAAGGCAACTGAAAAACTTAGGCAAATTAAGTATCAAAGTCCTTTATGGAACAGAAAGGCTTCTTCCAGCCACTGCTAATAAACTCCTTAGCAGGGCTGAGGGTGAAACAAATCAAAGAGGAAAACTTCTTTATACAAAAACAATGCTCACTTTCTCCATACAGAAAAGAACTTTTAAAACTCACGTGTGCACGGCTTGTGCTGGGCTATCTTCCACCAACAGGTGACAATTAACTGCAATCAGTAGCTTGATTTCAGCACACATGCAAACTTTCCAACAAAGCTTTTCCCTTTTCAACAAAACTTTATGGGAAGTCAATATTTAGAATGTTTCCTTTTGATGTTTGCTCTGATATTTAGGACTTTCCTAAAATAACAACCTACTCAAAGAACAGTCCATATAATCATCCTCTGTATCAGATATTAAACCTTGCTCTTGAAATTGCATTTATTTATTTATTTATTTAACAGGTTTTCTATACCGCCTTTTCCTTAAATCAAAGCGGTTACCAGACACAAGAAGGGAGAACAGAGACAGGGGGGCATACACTGATTAAACTAAAGAGTGAAGGTAAAATTGGGATACGCAACATCAAGGAACCGTTACAGTAAAACAAGTTACATGCAGGCTATAATAATAGAGACTGTTAGATGTCTGTGCCATAGTACTCAGTGAAGAGTACAAATTTCAGTTGTTTTCTGAACTCCTTTAAATCATCCATGGATCGCACATCGGGAGGGAGAGAGTTCCATATAAGTGGGGCCGATAAGGAAATTGCCCTTTGTGTAGTACATTTACACGCTTTTCTGAAACTACTTGGGGTGCTGAGGGTGTTTGATGTAGTTATTCGTCTTGGCCTGTTGTTATTCTGGAGTAAGAGGTTATGAAGGCTAAAAGCAGAGCATTTATGTCTGATCTTGAATATATTAATTACCATCTTGTATTTGACGCGCTGGCTTATTGGAAGCCAGTGGAGCTCTTTGAGAGTAGGGGTAATGTGATCTTGAGATGCTGAGCCAGCAATAATTCTGGCTGCCGTGTTCTGAGCCATCTGAAGAGGTTTAAGTGAGTGTTTTGAAAGACCGTAGTAGATAGGATTACAAAAGTCCAGAATAGGAGTTATTAAGGCTTGGCAGACAGACCGGAAGTGGTCATATGAGAGTAAGGGCTTGAGGCGTCTAATCACTTTCATTCTGTAGTATGCAGACCTCACAGTTTTTCTGATGTGTGACTGGAGGGTTAGACCTTTATCGAGGGTAATTCCAAGATATCTAACTTCATCCTTAACTGGTATTGTAATGTTGTTGTATTTAATGAAAGGTGGGGGGTTGAAGTCGGTGTTTCGAGTGACAATAAGCGCCTCTGTTTTATTGTAGTTTAAGGCAAGGTTATTGCATGTGAGCCAGGAAGACATGTTGTCAAGGCAATTTGTGATCTTGCTGTAGTCGGGGTTAATGAGATCAATCGGTGTATAAATCATGATGTCATCTGCATAAATCGTATAACTTATTTGATGGGCTGCCATAATTTGACAAATTGGCTGAATAAAAATGTTGAATAGAAGGGAAGAAAGCGCAGATCCCTGAGGTACTCCTTGCTTGATATTTGTAGGCTGTGAAGTGTTTCCAATTTTAACCTGAAACTGCCTGTTTGTTAAATAAGAGTTAAACCAACTAAGGACAGTACCAGAGATACCGATACTTTCCAATCTTGATAGGAGGATAGTGTGGTCAACTGTGTCGAAAGCCGCTGAAATATCTAAGAAGATCAATAAAGATCCTTGCCTGTAATTGTCTATGGTCTGGGTGATATCATTGAACAGATATAGCAGCAGTGTTTCAACTCCATGGTTGGGGCGAAAGCCATGTTGATGTAGATCGAGTGGGGCATGGTCGTCAACATGGTCTTGGAGTTGTAGCTGTACTGCTTTTTCTATTACTTTGGCTAGGAATGGTATGCTAGAGATTGGCCTATAAGCCGCTGGATTGTTCTTATCCAGGTTTGTCTTTTTGAGGATAGGCCTTATTGAGGCTAGTTTAAGTTGTTCGGGTATTATTCCTTGAGATAGGGATATGGATACGATATTGTGTATATAACTGAGGAAGTTATGCTTGGTTGCTTTGAGCCATTGAACTGGGCAAGGATCAGTAGGGGCAGTGCTAGTATTGAGAGCAGAGATGATATCCGAAATCTGTTTGGTTGAAGGAGTGTGGAAACTGTCCCAAATTGTTGTTATTGTTGTTGTTGTTGTGATGGAGCTGTAGGTTTCGGTATGTATTTGAGTTGGTATGTGACCTATTTTCTCATGGAGAAAGTTTGCAAAGGTTTGAGGGTTGATTTGTATGTCTTTGTCAGGACTTGGTTCTTTAGTTAGGTCTTTTACTATCTCAAAGAGTTCTCTGGGTTTATTGTAGGCTTTCAGAATGGTGTTTGTGTGATGCTCTCGTTTTGTATCGTTAATAAGATCATAATATCTTTTTTGCTTTGTTAAGTAAGTGTTTTGTGCAGTTGGAGATTTGGAGCGTCTCCAGTGGCGTTCTAGCTTTCTTAATTCTCTTTTAGCGTTGCGAATTGTATTGGAGTACCATGGAGCGTGTTGTCTTACGTTCTTTGATTTTATGTACGGTTTGGATTTTGCTGCTGTACTGATGGTAATGTTCCAATTCTTAACCAGTTTGTCCAAGTTAGGTTCATCCGAGTTGAGGTAGGGTAGTGTGTCTTTTAAGAATTGATCTTTTTTGAAAGCTTTAAATCTTCTGATTCCAAATGAAGCAGAATGTGTTATGTTGAACTTGGCCGTATTGTTTGTCAATTCAATTTTGATTCTGTGATGATCAGACCAAGGAATCGGGGTGATTATGGGTGAGGAAATAAATCCCTTGTCTAAGAGATAATTTGGGGCAAAAACTAGGTCTGGTGTGGAACCATGTCTATGGGTGGGAGTGGTTATTAGCTGAGAGAATAGTAAAGAGTCCATTGCCTGAAGGAAGGTTTGCCTATCATTGTTAGTTGCAGAGCTGAGATTAAAGTCACCTAGTAAGATTAAAGGTTTGTGAATTGTGGTGATTGCACAGACAGTTTCAAGAGTGGTAGTTAGCTCTTCAGCTGGTGCGTGGGGGGCCCTATAAACAAGGCAAATAGTTAGATACTTGTTTCCCACTGCAATAGAACTGCAATGCTCAGAGTTGCTAGAAGTGAGTGTTTGAAGTTGCAATGAGTCTTTAGCAATGATTAGAACTCCGCCACCTCTCTTTAGAGTGCGAGGATTATTAAAGGCGGAGTATGTAGAGGGGACCAGTTGGTTGAGGAGGACACTATCAGAGGGGGAGAGCCAAGATTCTGTAATGCATAAAATGTCTGGGTGCTGGTCCACAATGTGATCTCTGATTAAATGAATTTTGTTTCTTACTGATCTAGTATTCATAAGTTCTATAGAGGTGATGTTTAGTGTGTGGGGTTTTTTAGGGCATGCTTTAGGATTCAAATGATTGAGGTGGCTGCCAACATCATGTTTGTTACAGGATTTACTGTGAGATCTCGTGGAAGAGCAATTCCAAATGTGGTATATTGATATGATTGTTAGAAGCCATATATATAAATGTTGGAGCTGTAAGTGGGGTGTGCCTAATCGTTGAAGGATGATAAGGGTGTCCAAGAGAAATTTGGGGTGGAAGGTGGGCTTGACCATGACTATGATACCTCTTTTTTAACTAACGAAGGCTGTTGCTGCCAATTCGCATAAAACTAATGACATACCTTCTTTAGCTCCAACGACTTTCACAGTGTTTCTTGCAGGGAAAAAGAGGCAGATGGAAGCTCACGAAAAGGATACGTTCATTATCCGGCGTAGACAACACTTCTTCTTGAGCTTGCTTAGAGAACCGGCAACTGACTCAGAGGGCTTTAGGAACTGACTTCTACACGGAGAGAAACTGTTTCCCTGCTGTTTGCACTGCTCAAAGCTAGAGAAACGTTCACAGTTCCTACCTGAATCCAGGCAAGCATCAGGCTGCTTCTTCTGGTATTCTGGCCAGTATGCAATAGAGCTTTTGTGTCCTGTCCTCCAGTTGGTATCTCTGGACCTCAGGATCCTTTCTCCAGACGTCCTCCAAGAGGTATTTGGGCTCCTTTTCTCCTTAGCTGCAACAGTCCTCTTCCTAGGTGTTGCTTGAGTGTCCCTGGCTGTGGATTTACAGACCTCTGGCTTTCTCCAGTCCTCTGAACCTTTCCCCCAGGTATCTCTCCAGGCATAGGTATTGCTCTGAGCTCCTCTCTTGGACCATCTGCTTCCTTGTCCTTGTTCCTTCAGGTTCCGGTAGTTCTTCCTTCTGTTCTTCTGATTCCCCTTCTCCTTCTGTGCCTCCGTCTCCTTCTGTCTTCCTGACGATTCCCCTCTAGCTTTAAAGGGCTTAGATTGCAACTCCTCCCTTGCATTCTTCAGGTGTTGTAGATTAAGCATTCTCCTAGGGGCTGTTTGATTAGGGATGACATAATGCTTTCTCTGATTAGACTCATGCTTTTCCACTCTAGCTCCCCTAGGGACTTTCTGCATACTAGTGCATTCTGGAACATGTAGTCTTTTAGGGAAACAAGCTGTCTTATTTCTATAACCTGCCAGCACAGGTCCCTTAATCAGAGTAAATTCTCCTCTTCTGTCATTATTCCCTGAGCTTTGATAAGCTTCCTTATCACAGCGTATACGCATCTTTGAGATCTAAGGAGCATAGCCAGTCTCCCTGGCGAAGGTAAGGCAGCAATATTCCAAGGGAAAGCATCTTGAACTTTTCCCTCACCAGGAACTTGTTTTGCAGGTCAAGGATGGGTCTTAGGCCTCCAATTCTCTTTGGTATCAGAAAGTACCTGGAGTAGAAGCCTTTTCCCTGTAGGTGGTGGGGCACCAGCTCCACCGCCTGATCCTCAAGAAGACCTGCTAACTCCTTCACGAGGAGGTCCCTGTGAAGAAGGGGTCTGAGAAGCTCCCCTGGAAAGTAAGAGGGGAGCACCTGGGTGAGATGTAGCCCATAGTCCATTTGGACTATCTGGAGAAACCAGGTGTCCGTTGTGATGGCTTGTCACCTGTGGGCATACAGGGTCAGCCCTTCCTCCTGCGCAGGGCCTTGCCTCCTTGGAGAGAGGGACTATGCTCTGGGAGTCAAAAACCCCCTCCAGGCTGGGCTGGAGCCGGTGCCTGGGGGGGGTCTTGTGCTTACGTGGGCCCAGCCCCCATCCCTTGGCCTGCTGCCCCTGCTGGGGAGGCCTGATATGTGGGGTAGTTTCGGTAAGCTGATCCTTTCCTCGGGGGAAAAGGGCTTCTTACCCGAGCCCTTCTTCTTAGAAGGGGCAGACGTCTTCTTCTCGAGTCTTGTCCTGGTCAGGTACTCGGACTCGATCTCGGCAGCCTTCTCAGTTATGGGCTTGCCAAAGAGGTTCTCACCACGGCAAGGGACATTGACCAACTTGTCCTGAACCCATGGCTCTAGGTTGGACGACTGTAGCCAAGCATGGCATCGTGCACCGTTGCCGGCTCCCGCTACCCAGGCCAAAGCCTCCAAGCCGTCATAGGCTGCTTGAGTCAAACTTTGAGCACTCTCGGATCCCAGCTGACAAAACTTGGAAGCGCTGCAAAGGTCCCTCGGAGAGACCAGCTGAGAACCCGGCAATCTCCTTTGCCAGGTCTCGCAGGTACATGCCCATGTACAGCTGGTACGTCTGGATTCGGCATGCCAGCATGGAACCCTGATAGCACTTTCTGCCCAGAGCATCCAGGTTGCGGGCCTCCCGGCCAGGAGGCACCAAGGAGTGCATCTTCTGGCTCTTGAGCCGGCGCATGGCCTATTCCACAACCATGGAGTTATGCGGCAGCTGTGCTTTTTGGAACCCGGGGCTCTTGCAAACTCGATAGATGGAATCAATTTGCCTGCTGAGGACTGGCATCGAGGCTGGTGTCTCCCATATGCAGAGCATCAGCCATTCCAGAATGGGGGGCACCCGTACTGTAAGGGTTTCCTTCGGAGGAAAGTCATACTGAAGGACCTCGAGCTCCTCAGCTCGAGGCTCCTCCTTGGGACCTGCCGGGAATGACAAAGCCTTTGCCATGTCCCGGACGAAGTCCAAGAACCTGGTGTCCTCCGGGGGTGACCTTCTCTGAGGTTCAGATCCTGGGGAGTCTGACGGGACGTATTTGGTACGGTGGGTGTCCAGGGACTCCTCATCCTCCGTCTCCCAACCGGACCCCTCCGAGGAGGAGCCGACTGGCTCCGGCCTCAAGGGCTTCGGTCTCGACTGCCTCGACGGAATCGGCATCGACGACCTCAGTCCTAAACGGGAGGTCGAGGGGGACCTCGGCTAAGGATCGACTCAAGACCTTATAGACTCGAGGATCGGCTCGGCCTCCAGGGTCGACTTGGACGTCGAAGTCCCAGAGGTCAGGGCGGACAGAGTGTGAGACCGGCCATCAGCGCCCGCTGCTGGTCCATGAAGGCAGACACGCTGGGCTTCAAGGCCGCCAACCTGAGACCGAGCTCAGGAGGCTCCGCAGCCCCCGGGTCAGGTCCCGACGCCGGCTCTCCCGGAGGAGAGTCATTCATGAGGACAGCACTTACCTTCCTCGGCGTCTCCGGGTCCTTTCGAGGTAGTTTGGCAGGCCTCTCAGACTCCGAGGATCCGGGGAGGCGGGCCGGGCTACGCCACCGATCCCGCGAGGGACCAGGCTGCTCGGAGCTCTCAGACGACACCGCCCTCACGGATTTTTTCTTCCTCCGGTGTTCCTGCAAGGGAGACCCCCTTTCAGAGGACACTCGATGCTGCTCGGGATCAGACAGTTCCTGAGAGGTCGAGGCCTCTGACGAGGTCCGGGCCCGGGCCGGTGCAGACTCGGTAAAAATCCTACCATGTTGCTGCTGCCTGCTCCTCAATGACTTGGAAGACATCTTTTTGCACGGGCTGCAGACCACGGGGTCATGGTCAGGCCTGAGGCATCGGAGGCAGCAGTCATATGTGTCGGTGAGAGAAATTAGTTTCGTGCACCGATCACACTTTTTAAACCCGCTGGCTGCCATTGGGGGAAAAAGGGCCCCTGCGAGGTTAAAGGACCGGATTGCCAGCTAAACAGAAAAAAAAAAAAAGAGCACGAACGCTAGTCACGAAGGACAAAAACAAAAAATAGACCAGACTCGATACCGGTGTACTGAGCCCGAGGCGGGAAGGGGAACCGGCAAAGCCGAAAAACTAATTTCTGACTTTTATCAACTTTTTCCACGGGGGAACTGGGACAACGTTCGTTGGGCTCCGCGGAAAAAAGGAGACTGAGCAAGAGGGCACCCTTGGGCAGGAAGAGGACTGCGCATGCGTGGTAGCATGTCCCAAAAGCTTTCTTCGAAAGCTGGGGATTTGCTCCGCATGGGGGCTCCGTCGATGTCACCCATATGTGAGGACAGACTTCCTGCTTGTTCCTGGAGAATGCTATAAACGTTAGGCCAACCAGGGATACAAGCTTCTATTTGAGGAGTCATGGAAGCAGTGAACTCCTCAGCATCTACAGTTTGCATGGCCTACACCATATTCAGCGGTTAGTATCTAGGGCATTATTTAGCACCCCACAAGTGTCTGATTATAGACATTAAAAAATGGCATGTTTAATAATTCATGATTAGTTGCACCTTCCCACTGGATAAAGTCATAAACAAAGCCTCTGCTATTAGATGCAGTTCATTTAAGAACTGATGTAATACATGTTAGTTGTAAGTGTTTAGATTATGATTGAAAGCACCAAGAAGAAAGGATGCCTTTGTTTGAGGACAGTATGCAGTTTAACTGCTTCTCAACCATTTTCATCCTCTGGAAGCCAATAAAAGGCCAATGGTACCATTGTTAATATCATTCTATATACCCACATGTGAATGCCCCCCTGACTTACGATGTTTTATTGCCAAGGGGGAACAAACATTGTGCCTCCCTATGGTGCCAGAATGCTTATCCAGCAGCAAGCCACAACCAGTCATAAATCAGTGACTTACAAAGCCACAGACACTTGCTGCCAAAACCCCTTACAGTCATCACCATTAATTTAATGCAATGATTCATGGAAACGATGTCTAGAATGTACCCAGGGCAAACATGTGGAAGGAATTCTGGATCTAATAAAATCCAGCGAAATTAAATGTCTGTCTGAAAGATGAATGCTAAGGGCCAATGCGAAAATCAGACCTGCTTTTTATAGTTTTTTCTTCTGAAACAGTTATCTACTTACTCACAAGTAGCTGTGAAATCAGTAATCAAAATGGCCCACAGAGAAGGAACAACCGATAGCTGATGCAAGCAGGAGTTTCACTGTTGCATGAAAGCCACTGCAGAAAGCACAGTTACTTACCTGTAACAGGTGATCTCTGGGAACAGCAGGAATAAGTCTTCACATATGGGTACGTCGGTACCGACGGAGCCTGCACGGGAATGCTCCCCAGCATTCAGAAAGCTTTGTGGTTATTGCCCCAGCAATCAGAAAGCTTTTGGGAGCATCCCACAGCGCCTGCGCACTGACTTCCCGCCTTTTCCACTTCTTCTCCTCAGTTGAGTTTCATAGCTGAGACAAAGGAGAGAAAGAGGAAAGGAAGATAGATAGATAGATACAACTCCTAGGGGAGGTGGGTGGGTTGTGAAGACTTATTCCTGCTGTTCCCAGAGATCACCTGTTACAGGTAAGTAACTGTGCTATCTCCAGGAACAAGCAGGAATAAGTCTTCACATATGGGGACTCCCTAGCTATAGATGCCAGGGGGAGATCCCATAAAATGCGTGTCCCTGGATCAGGAGTGCATTTTCCACACAGGAATCTCCGGCATCCCATGAGGGATGGAGGGTAGGAGTTGAGAAGAGAGGAGCTGTAAGGAAAAACAGCGAACCTAAGGACTACAGAAGAGGAGTCCTTGGTATGTATGATAAGTATCATTAAAATTATTTAATGAACAATTATAATATGGAGCTTACCTACTGGATTGTAGGAAGTAGAGAGCGGGATGGAGTCTACTGGATATGCAGTAGCGGAATCCTCAAGGTGACCTCACAGCAGTGAGGATGAAGGTCCAAACCTGGAATTAGCAGGAGACCCAGGTGTCAACTGGGGCAGGATAAGAACGGCAGGTCTTCAACGGAAAGCTTTATGGGAAAAGCTGAAAATTCTTTTAGGTACAGAGTCATTAACATTGAGGACTAAAAGAAGAAGACTGACCGATTTGGACAACTAGCCCAGTCCTAGAGGGAAGGAGGGGTATGGAAAGAAGCCCGTATTCCCAAGGAGAACAGATGTGTACTCAGAAGTAATGAAGATGTACACTGTCTTTCCTAGCTGGTGAGAGATAGGAAAGATATTGAAGCCTGACGCTTCAAGGATAGGGAGACTTAGGGCAAAGTGGAAGCTGTTAGCACCACAGCAATGGTTGTGTGCATAAGAGCCCCCACATACTGAGGAACAGTATGAAAATATGGAAGCCCACTGTCTGGAACCTCTAAGAAGGTAAAAATTTTTATAGCATAGACAGTTAGGGAGATAGTATGTAATACATATTGACCTATAAAAAGCCTCCCAACAGATACATATATATATAGGGGGATATATACCTATATATATGTATATTATGTGTAAAGATTATATTTATATTTATATATATATATATGTGTATAGATATATATATATATATATATATATATATATATGTGGGGGCATCAATTATGCACACACAGCTTACAGACATATGTATGTAGATGCATATATAGAGATATATACATACATGAATATGAGTCTGAAGATACATGTCTACCACTAAGCCCCATAAAAACATTCACATGGGGAATGTGAAGGGGAAGATTCATCCAATAACAAGAGGGTGAAACCCACTTGACAGATATATAGAGAATCTATTTCCGTGGGCTAAGAGGATGCAGGAATGCAATCCAGTAAAATTACCAGGATGGTTGCGTGAAAAACAGAAGATAATATCAGTCTGTAAAGAGCAAGTCGGGAGTCCTTTAGAACTCTGACATGGTAGATGGGTAGAAACGCACAGAGAAGATACCAGGAGGACCCACTGGAGGGACATAGGGGTATCATGCGTTACAAGTAGCCTTGGATATTCACGCAGAAAAAGCTTATATTCTGAATTACAACAGGAGACAAGAGGGTGTGGAGAATCCTCACAGTCATGGGAATGATTTATAAGCTTTTTTCTACTATATAGAATAGCCCTCAGAGACAAAGATCAATGCTCTGTAGCAAGGGCCCATAGTAGAAAGCTTCTCTGAAGATTGCAGAGAGCATTGTGCAGGAGAATTATGAGATAAAACTGACTGAAGTCAGGTGTGTTGCCACATCCTAGGAAAAGGAGATGGCTAGAAAGAAGATAATGTGAGAAGCCTAAAGTGAGTAGGATTATCCAAGAAAGATGAGGACTAGCTTGGAATCACTACTGAGGCTAGACAAAAATTGTGGAAGATAGACTGGAACTTGTGGAAAAGTACCAGTAGTTCAATCACTGGAACTCCTGCATGCACAGCAGCTGAAAAAGACAGCAGAGAGAATCTTCCTGTGCAAAACAAAGAGAAACAGACAAAGGGAGAGGAGATATTCCTGTCCCTGCCTGATGAGTTATCTTGAGAATGTATTCAAGGAAACAAAAAGTCTACACTGGAATGAAAGGCTAGAGAAGCTTTTCAGTATGGTACCACTCAGTCAGGGGAAACCCTGGATGAGAGGGTAGAGAAAACAGGTAATTGGAGGGTGACTTACCCATATGGCGAGTCAGCTGAAGGAAAAAATGTTCATGTTGGGACAGAAACTATCATGGGATAGTTGTAACTTCCCTTCTTGGTAGTAAGAAGAGGAGAATTCTGTAACCCATGGACAAGAATATCCTGACAGCTTAGCATACTGAAAAAGGAAAACCCCAGTGTAGAGCTTTAAGAAAAAAACAGTGAACAAACTTCTGCTAGGAAGAAGTTAACTGTAGATTGCAACCTTCAGAACCTATGGTTGCTGGGTATGCTCAGACTGGCTAGAGTTTGGAAAACCTCAGACTAGGAGGAGGTGTCCCTTACTTGGGTACATCTGGATGATGGGCAGGAGAAGAATGAAACCTTCTTTTCTTAGGGAAAGAAGGTTTGGTAGGACATTTCCTACCTCCTGGGGAAGAAGGCGGCTTAGAATGGTCTCCAGAACCAGGGAAGTCAGTGGAGCAATGAGCAACCTGATGTAAAGCCTCCTTATTGAAGAGATTTTCTCCAGTACAAGGAGAATTACCCAGTGTGTGTTGTGCCCATCTGCTCAAGTCTGAAGCTTGGAGCCAGGCTCTACGACGTGCTCCAATGGCAATAGCAGAGGATCTGCGAACAGACTCAAAAGAGTCTAGAGAAGCACGAGAAAGAAACCAAGATATATTCCGGCTATGACTAAGAAGCAAGGAATAGTCAGCAGCCTTAGGCTCTGACAAAAAAGGAGTCAAAAGAGATAATTTCTTTGTGACCTCCTGGAGTGTTAGACTCATATAAAATATATAAGAAATAATTCTTGATGCCAGCATAGATATTTGTAAGGTTTGACGTCCAAAGGCATCAAGTGCTCTAGATGCACGACCTGGCGGATAAGAAGAATGCTTCTTCTTGCTTTTTACTTTCCTCATTGCTGATTCCACTACAATGGAATGATGGGGAAGTTGAGTCTTTTGAAACCCTGGAGAGGGGGGCACCTGATACAGAACATTAGTTGCTGTAGAAGGTGAGGGAACCCTTAAAGGTGATTCCCATATTCTTAGAAGAAGATCCTACAAAAAATGATGTAAAGGAAGCATTATATTTTCCTTTTCTGCAGGAGAGCCTTGGTTAAGATCACAGCTAGGGGATAGGAATAGCAAGATAGGTTGCCATATCAAGGAGAAATTTCTGAAAAGAAGGATCTCCAATGGGAACCATCCCTGGGTAGGCTAAAGTTGAAGAAGCAGCCTGAGCACCAGAGGATGTACTGGTCTGGTGCAGAAAAAGAACCCTACTAGATGGATAGTGATACTGGCAGTCACGATTTGAGGCAGTTAGTACTGCATCGTCCATGCCAGGTATCGATTCCAAACTAGGCATAGAAAGGATCGATGGTACCGATGTAACTGCAGGAATCGACATCGATACCGATACCGGCAGCTGAGGCGGAGACGGTAATGTCATCGAGGCAGTCATCGGAGGCTGCTCAAGCGGTACCGAGGTAACCAGAGAGTCTTGGTGAATATCCTCGGTACTGCGTATCCGGAAACGATAAGGGTCGGTTTCAAGACGCGTCGGTACCCAGTCATCTAGACTAGATATCGATTCCAGACTCGGCATCGAAGGGAGCGAGTCTATCGATGCATGTCTAGAGGGCACCGACATCAGTGGTGGTATCGGCAATGCCGATACAGGAAAGTCACTCTGTGTCGTATCGATCGGTCCCGAAGGTACCGAGGACGCCAGATGACGATCCCTGGTGAAGAGTGGAACACTCGACACTGGTGCCGATGCCGGGGTATCGGTACCGCTCGAAGCGGATACCACCAACGAGCATGGCTCAGGTATGTTCTGTGAGGGGTGAGTCCCAGGAACAACCTGAAACCCCTGAGATGCTTTGGAGCCCGAAGACTCCCGCCGGGGTTTTAATGCCAATGGGGCCTTGAGGGCAAGACCGGAGCCGTCATCATGCTTGGCATGAGACCTACCACTCAAGGATTGGCAAGTCTTAACAGACTGTTTGTGGGTTACCTGATCCTGTAGAGAAGAAAAAACCGGTGCTTTCATTGCCGGAGTGAAAACAGTATCGAGGGAAACTCGAAAGAGGGAAGGTCTTCTCACAGTATTGCAGCCTGATGGTTCAGGGGAAAAAGGGTCAGGACCCAAACAGGTTAGACACCAGTTATTGGAGTCTAAAAAGAAAACTGTGTTTTCACAGTGAAGGCACTTCTTAGGAGAAGAAGGCTCCATGATGAAGAGGCCTTGTAGGCCCAAAAAGTTAAGACAGAAGCAGAGGGAAAAATCTCTCTGAATTTAAGAAAAAGAAAAAACCACCGGCGGTACCGGTGGCGGCGGGAAAAACAGCCGCGACCACAAGAAATGAAGAATTTAAAGAAAAAGGTTTCTGCGGTGACAGGAGGACGTCCTGCCGGCTCCGCAGAAAAACGAAAACTGAGGAGAAGAAGTGGAAAAGGCGGGAAGTCAGTGCGCAGGCGCGAGGGATGCTCCCAAAAGCTTTCTGATTGGATGCTGGGGAGCATTCCCGTGCAGGCTCCGTCGGTACCGACGTACCCATATGTGAAGACTCATTCCTGCTTGTTCCTGGAGATAAAGTAATATTTGAGGTGCAACAATTTGCTCTACTTTAAATTGGAAGTTTATCTGCTATAGTAGTATAGGGGGTGAAGTACTTTTGTCCACTAAAGAAGAGTGGGACCTAGGCGTGGTTGTGTCTGATGATCTTAAAGTAGCTAAACAGGTAGAAAAGGCGATGGCAAAAGCTAGAAGGATGCTTGGGTGCATACGGAGAGGAATGGCTAGCAGAAAAAAGGAGGTGATAGTGCCTCTGTATAAGTCTTTGGTGCAACCTCATTTGGAGTATAGTGTGCAATTCTGGAGACCGCACCTTCAAAAGGATGTGAACAGGATGGAGTCGGTACTAAAATGATTGGTGGACTTCGTTATAAAGCATATGAGGACAGACTTAAGGATCTTAATATGTACACCTTAGAGGAAAGGCGGGATAGAGGTGATATGATTTCTGTCATCATGTTTCTATGTTTAATTTAAATATGTCTAGGACAGTCACCCATGTGGAGTGTGAGAGCAAATGCTGATTTAAGAAAAACAAAGCATAACACAGCTTTAAAAAAGTAAATAAAACCTTATTCTGTACAGGGATATTATTATAATGTTTATATTAGGGAGACCACGTGCTGCATGAGCGGGTAAGAGGTGTCTCTGCTCGCTCCGGGGCCACCCTGCTATTATTCGGCAAATAACCTGTGATTTCCCCGACGTCTTTTTCTACAACTACCTTGAGTGGAAGGGGGTGCGGTGGTGCCGATACTGGTGCACGCTTCTGCTGGAATATGCCTGCTACGCCGAGAAAAGAGAGGGAGAAAGTGCCGAAGTCCGGGACCGCGACTACGGCAGGCCCATCGGCGAACATGGCTGGACCCCGATCACCAGGCAGTGACAGCGTGGATTCAGGTCCCGAGGAACTGGCGCGGGAGGTGGCCAAGCTACTTGAGCCCAAATTCGATTTGCTCCTCAGTAAGCTGGAGACAGTGGCGGCGGCACTAACAGACTGCACGCATAAGGTGGAGGAGCTCGAACACCGAGTGTCGGCACTTGAGGAGGAGGAGGGGAAGCAGGCCTGGGAGAGTAGCCGGTTGCAACAACAAGTGGAGGCCCTTCTCGGGAAAGTAGATGACCTCGAGAATCGCTCGAGAAGGAACAATGTGCGGCTAGTCGGCATCCCGGAGACTAAGACAGATGATCTGCTGTTGGATTTGGTGGAGACGTGGCTGCCACGTGCGCTGGGTCTGGAGGAGCTAGTGGGGCCTATGAAAGTGGAGCATGTACATCGTTTGGGGCCCAGAACTGATCGCTGATCACCGACAGCGGCCCAGAGTGGTTATCGCCCGGATTTTAAATTTTCATCATAAGTGGCTATTACTACAGGCCTTTCGCAAGAAACGTGATTTGATTTTGGATAATTCTGCAGTGCTCTTGTTCCAGGATTACTCGGCTTCAGTTGCAGCAAGGAGGAAAGAGTTCTCTCCGCTTTGTGCGACACTCTTTCAGCGGCATGTGCGCTTTACCCTTGCTTTCCCAGCGATACTCCGTGTGCATCACGATGGGAAGCAGCATGTCTTGTCCACAGTAGCGGAGGTGAAGAGCTTCATGGATAAGATGGGCATATCTGGAGCAGGCCCGTGAACGGGCCGGGAGTGGAATATGAACCGTGTTCGTCCAACCGGTGGCGGGAGATCCGGCGGTGGTGATTGCGGATCAGCGGAGTTTACTGATGGACTACTTCCCTGACAGTGGACTTTTGCGTTAAACTTATTTAACTGCCCAGCAGGACTGCGCTGGTATTGGGGAGTGGGATCGAGTGGCTGTTTGTGTGTGTTGGGGCTTGTTGGCTGGTTGGGTTGGGGTGGGTGTTTGTGTGTGGTGCTTATGTGAGGTGGGCTTGTTTCCTCTCTCTGCTACTGCTGCAGGTTGCAACTTGTAGTGTACATGTTTGGGGTGTGTGTTGGTGTATGTGGGGGATAGTTTTGTAGCCGTACTTTGCTTTGGCTGAGTGTGTGTGTCTGGGTGGTTACGTGTGTGTTAGTGGTGGTAGAGGGTTGAGGAGGGAGCTACTTTGGAGGTGATTCATGGGGTGTTATGGTTCCTGACTGGGAGGAGTGGTGGTGGGTGGGGCGGCCCTGTAGCGCACTGTGGTGGTCTCGGGCCTGGCAGGGGGGGGGCCAGGAGTGGTATGTTTGTTTTTTTTATCTGGGGAGGGGGGATGTGTGCAGTGGTGTTGGTTTTGTTGACTATAGGGTTGGGAGGGCTGGTGGGTGGGGGGGGGGAGGGTGGGAATTGGGGGCTATGTAGCATGCCATAATGGTGAATCCTCTTGGTGGGGGACAGAGAGCCAGAGCTGGAGGGGGAGGAGTGTGGGTGCTGGGGCTGGGCAGCACTCGCTCTGCTGGTTACACCTGTGGACGTTGGAGTGCTCCAGGGTAGGTAATGGGGGCTAATGGGGACTGATGTGGGCTTTGTATCATGGAATGTGGGGGGTCTTAACACCCCGATAAAGCGAACTAAGGTACTGCAGGCGCTACAGAAAGAGGGTGCTCAAGTGGCCTTCTTACAGGAGACGCATTTAAGTGCCTGTGAGCATGCCAAGCTTCAAAACAAGTGGGTGGGGCGAGTGTGTGCTGCGGCAGCTGCAGAGGGTCGGAAGAAAGGGGTTGCACTCCTATTTCATAAGAACCTTACTGTGGATATTTTAAGTGAGGACCCGGATCCTATGGGGCGTTATCTCTGGGTGCATGCGAAAATTAATGGGGAAGAAATGGTTCTAGGTAATATTTATGCTCCTAATCAATCATGGCTTTTTCGAAGCTGTGGCTCGGAAGCTTGGTGGTTTACCGGACGTCCCGGTTATTCTAGCCGGTGACTTTAACGCCCCCCACGAGCCTGCCTTGGACAAATCTGCCCCAGGGGCAGGTGCTGGCAGTTGGGCCTCTAAAGGTGTGAGCTATCTTAGTCAGGCTAGTGGTTTGATTGATATTTGGCGGGTGTTGCATGGCAGTGAACGTGACTATACTCATCTGTCTCGCGCGCACCAGACCTGGTCGCGCATTGACTATATGTTGGTGCGGCCGGTGGATGTTGGGAGAGTTCGGAGGGCTGAGATTCGCCCGATTGTGGTTTCAGACCATGCGATGGTGACTCTTGCCTGGGCCAGTGGCCGCAAGATGGGGGGTCGGTGGTCCTTCCCTCGGCATCTTTGGCACAGGGTGGATTTTCAGGCTTTTGTTCGGGAGCAATGGTGTGACTTTCTGAGGCACAATGAGGGGAGTGTCTCCTCGGTGGCAACTTTGTGGGAGGCCGGGAAAGCGGTAATCCGTGGACAGGTGATTGCTTATGTAGCGCGCCGACAGCGTCAGATCAATGCCGACTTGACACGGCTTATGAATGACCTGCAGGCGCAGAAGCGGGCTGCTACTCGACACCCACGGGGAGCGGCGGTGCAGGAATACCTTGCAATTCAACGGCGGGTGAATGACCTCCTTCAAGAGCGAGCAGTTTTTGACCTGCAATACTATCGCCACCAGTTGTTTCGTTTTGGGAACCGTTCGGGCTGGTTGTTGGCATGGATGGTACGGGAGCGGCAGGGGTCTCATTTGGTAACCCGTATCCGCAATGAGCAGGGCGGGGTGCACACGGACCCCGCCGAGATAGCAGAGGTGTTCCACCGCTTTTATGAGCGCCTGTATACCCCGGATGGTGCAGACCTCGGACAGGCGCAGGCCTTTTGGAATGGTGTGCGGCTGGATCAGGTGACTCCGCAGGAGCGGGAGATGCTGAACCAAGCGATCTCGGGGTCCGAGATTCAGTGGGTGATTCGGGACGGGAAGTTGCATAAGGCGCCGGGCCCTGACGGGTATGGTATGGAGTTTTATAAAATTGTGGAGAGTCAGGTTGTGCCCACTCTGGCAGCGGTGTATATGGAAGTATTGGAGGTGGGGCAGTTCCCACGGGATATGCGGACAGCGGCCGTCTCCTTGATACCTAAGGCGGGGAAGGATCCTGAGGATCCGGCCTCTTATCGGCCGATCTCGCTTATCAACGTGGATATGAAGATCCTTGCCTCGGTGTTAGCTCTGCGGGCGCAGGAGGTTCTCTCCCGTATTATTGGACCTTATCAGGCGGGCTTTGTGCGTGGCAGAGCGGCAGCTCGAAACGTCGTTCAAGTACTGTTAAGTATGGAGCGGTGCCTTCAGGCCAATTGTCCTCTACTGTTAAGCTAGCCTCGACGCTGAGAAGGCCTTCGATCGGGTTTTGTGGGACTATATGTTTGAGGCCCTGTCTCGGTTTGGTTTTGCGGGTCCCTATGTGGAGTGGATTCGGGCCTTGTATAAGGAGCCGCGAGCCTTTCTCATGGTCGGCAGGGAGCGGTCGGAGCCGTTCGTTTTGCGCAGAGGGACTCGCCAGGAGTGCCCCCTGTCGCCTCTCCTTTTCATTTTGCATTTGGAGCCGTTGTTGGTGAAGTTGATGGGCCACGGCGAGGTGACGGGAGTTGTTTGGGCAGCAGGGGAGTTCAAATTGAGTGCCTTTGCGGATGATATCCTGCTCTGTTTAACGAACCCGCAGATTTCTTTGGAGAGGGCGCTGCGCACTATTGAAAGTTTTGGGGCCTTCTCGGGCTTGAAGATTAATAAGACTAAATCTTTAGGACTGGATGTGGGGGGCAGCTGTCGGCGGACGTGGGGTGGCCCTTTTCCTCTGGTTTGGGCACCAGGGCAAATACGCTACTTGGGTATTCAGATCCCCGAGCGGATGTACCGCGTGAATATCTCTTTGTTGCTGGAGGGCACGGCTCGTAGACTGCGGGTCTGGCAGGCCCTACCATTGTCGTTGCGGGGCCGAATTGCGCTCTTCAATATGGTAGAGTTCCCCCGTTGGGCGTATGTGCTACGTCATGTCCCAGTGTGGCTGACCCGCCGCGATTTGCGGCAGTTGGGCGGCTGTCTTTCGCGGTTCCTGTGGAGGGGCTGGAGGGCCCGCATCGCGTTGAACACTTTGCTGCAAGCCAGGGAGGATGGTGGTGCGGGGCTGCTCTCGCTTAGGTGGTATAACTTAGTGTGTTGGACGCGGATTATTCGGGACCTTCTGGGAGATGCCTCTGAGGTGGTACCTCTGGCCCTGCTGGATGAGATGGCAGCCCCATGGCACCGCATGACTTTGGTGCATGCTGAGCGGGGGCAACTCCCTGTGCGATGCCAACACTCAGTGTTCTGGATGGCCCTGCGTGCAGCGTGGGCGGCACTGTGCAGACATCGGGGGGGGGTAGTGGTAGTGGGGTGACGGATTGTTTGCCGCTTGGTGGGAATCCGGCCTTTTCGCCTGGGCTTGGGGCTGGGGTGGTGACGGCGTGGGCGTCTAAGGGAATACATTTGGTGGGTCATCTCAGGATGGAGACGGCAGCAGAACTAGATTCGTTCTCTTCGCTCAGGGGGCGTTATTGTCTCGAACTGCGGGATTTCTATTTCTTTCTGCAGGCACGTCATTATGTTGCAGCACTCCGGCGACAATCGGCTGCGGTGCTTTCTGGTGAGGGGATGCTGGCGTTGTTTAACTCTTTGGATGGGAAGATTACCGTCGGCACCCTGACTAGGTCGCTATATCCGGCGGGACGCAGTGTTTGTCTGGCGAGTTTGGAGGAGAAATGGCGGAAGGATGGGATCCCGCAAGCCACTGTTGGCCGGCTGCGCACCGCGTTTGCAGATATTAGTGCGCTTTCGGAAACTGTGCAGCTACAGGAAATTCAGTTTAAATTTTTGTGGAGGGCCTATGTCCATAATGTGTGGGCGGCGAAGGCGGATCTGTCTTCGTCGGACCTCTGTAGTCTTTGCCACGTAGAAAGAGGGGGCTTTGCTCATCGCTTTTGGTTTTGTACCCATATCCAGACCTTCTGGTTGGCGGTGGGCCGTCAGCTGGGGAGGTGGTTACGCACTGAAGTGGTCATTACCCCTGAGTGGTGTCTTTTTGGGTCTTGTGATGGAGTGCAATGCCTTGGGGACAGTGGGCGGCGGTTGTGTGCAAAGGGTTTTATTGTGGTTAAGCTTTGTATACTGCGGTGTTGGTTGAAGGCAGTTGCCCCTGGGGTGGGGGAATGGGAGAAAGCTATGCGGGACTTGCAAATGATGGAACAGCGCACTGCTCGGCTGCTGTCTGGAGGTGCGTGGGAGCGGTTTACGGCGGTGTGGAGCCCCCTGGGCGATTTGACCCCCTCTGGTGTTGTGGGAGGTAGTGGGTGAGGATTGCTAGGTGGCTTGTGTGGTTGGGTGCTACGGGGCGGGTTGGGGATTGGGGGGGGAGATGTGGGTGGCGTTAGGCGGGGGGTTGGTAGGGAGAGGTGGGGGGGGAGTTTGGCAAAGAGCTCATAGAGTTGGCTGGTGGCTTTGTCTGTATGAGTGCTACTTGGCTGGCATTTCCCCTGGAGTAGGGTTGGGGTTACTGGGGGGGGGGGGGGGCGAGTTCTATTTCTATCTTGGTGTTGCACTATTGTGTTACTGGTGCTTTGGTTTTGGTGTTGCTCTGTTCCTGTTCTTATTGTTGTTGAAATATGCCAATAAAAATGATTTACGTAATAATGTTTATATTAATGCCCAAAGAGCCAACTGGCAATGAAACAATTAAGCACTGTGCACTAAAAACATTAAACTCTCTGCTTTACCTGCCAATTTGCTTTTTACATTTAAGTTAACTCAAAGGCTGCCCATACACTAAGTCATGCCTATTAGTATTGTTGCTAGTGGGCATCCAATTCACTGATGGCTCTTTGGCAGAAATATTTATTTCCTTATCATCCTGCTAAACCAGTCCAGACAAGTAGGTTATGCTCCCCAACCAGCAGTTGAAGGCAAACTTGAGCAACTTTCAATGACGACTTCACTGGTACAGCACTGAGAGAAGCCCGTATTGACTGCCTCCAGCAGGTGGCAAGGTGTGTGGAGTGGTACAGCAGTGCAGACTGACCTGTCTCCCCTGGCCCGGACTACGGTCTTGTGTGAAGACTAGTAAGCCCACCATTTGCTCGGAGCTCTGGTATGCCTCGTCTCCTCGAACAGACAGCTTGCTCCATTTCCTGCCCTTCTATCCATAGGTTCCTAGCATCTGTAGGGTCACAGAGTGGAAGAACGATTCCCTAGGGCCCCTGAGAGGGGTTGGTATGCTGGGCCTAGGCTCCCTTCCTTCTTGAAGTCCTCTATTTGTTTTGTCTGAATTTTTCAGATTCCACCCTCCCTCAAGTGTTTTTTCTTTCCCACTGAATTCAATGGGTTTGTTTTATTTTTTATTTATTTATTTGAAAAGTTTATATACCACATTCCCAATGTTCAATATGGTTTACATAGAACAAAACATTACATGGAATGTGTTAATGTAAAAAAGAACTTTTCACTACATATAAGAAACCCATATAATCATGCAGGGAACAATTAGGATCCAAACATTAACATTAATAATAGATACTAGTAAATCATCCAAGGCATAAATAACATATATACAAGTACCGAGCGGGTGTATCGGTGTGGTGTAAGTGTTTATTATTGAGGGTGAAGGTGGTGCAAGTGTTTTTATTAACAAGGGGTGAAGGTGGGTTATATCTTAGCAGTGTTTTTGTATATAATTTAGTGGTGGTGCTTGCTTACTTATGTTATGCTCTAAAAGCGCATTTTCAGGAGTTTCAGGAGTCGGCGGTTGTACGGATTTTCACAGGGAGGGAGTTCCATACCACTGGAACATACAATGAGAATGCTCTTTCGCATGCAAATTGGTTGCATTTTGTGAAGTTTGGGTGCGATACAAGGAGGTGTTCTACGGTGCTTCTTCTCTGTCTGTTGTTGGGGAGTTTTGTTATTATAGTTTGTAAGTACTCAGAGGGCTGGTCGTGGAGGATTTTAAATATAGAGTAGTTACTCACCTGTAACAGGTGTTCTCCAAGAGCAGCAGGAATCAGTCTTCACATATGGGTGACGTTGGCGCCGACGGAGCCCTCGTGTGGAGCATTCTCCCAGCTTTCAAAGAAAGCCTTTGGGAATTGCAGGGCGCATGCGCGGTCCCCTTCCCGCCCAAGGGTGCCATCTTGCTCAGTCTGATGACATAGCTAAAAGACAGCAAAAAATTAGCAAAATAAATCATATGACTGCAACTCCAAGGGGAGGAGGGAGGGTTGTGAGGACTGATTCCTGCTACTCCTGGAGAACACCTGTTACAGGTGAGTAACTACTCTTTCTCCAGGACCAAGCAGGAAGTCAGTCCTCACATATGGGACTCCCCAGCTTAAGGCTACCGGAGACGCCAAGCGGAAAAAAGAGCTCCCTCGAGCTCGTCAGCACAGAAGGAAGGAATCTTCTCTGAGAACGCCCCCGACCGGTAGCCCAACATCAGGGCCGGAGGGTAGGAGTTGCCTAAACCCCAAAGAGATTATGGAGTACTGCCTTTCCGAAAGCACTGTCCCTCTCAAGGCAGTAATGGGCTGCAAAAGTCTGGCTTGAAGACCAAGTAGCGGACCGGCAGATGTCTGCCAACGGAACAGAGCGGAGATGAGCCACTGACGCAGCCTTCACCCTGACACGATGAGCCGTGACTAGACCCTCCAACGAGAGGCCGGCTGCCCCATAAGCCCAGGCGATACAGTCAGCGACCCATATGGACAACGTACGCTTGGAGACAGGGAGCCCCAACTTATTGGGGTCAAAAGAAACGGAAAGCTGAACAGCCTTCCGATGCTCCCGCGTACGGTCAAGGTAGAAGGATAACGCCCTCCTACAGTCCAGGGTATGCAAGACCATCTCAGCCCGGTTGGCATGCGGCCTGGGAAAGAAGGTCGGAAGAACCACCTCCTGATTGAGGTGAAGGTGAGACAACTTTAGGAAGAAACTTAGGGCGAGTCTGTAGGACTACCCTATTCCTGTAGAACCTAGTGTAAGGAGGATCAGACACTAGTGCCTGCAGTTCACTCACTCACCTAGCAGAGGTGAGAGCTACCAGAAATAAAGTTTTCCAGGAGAGAAAACGGAGAGGGCAGGTAGCCATAGGTTCAAAAGGCGGACAAGTAAGCCACTGTAAGACCACATTCAGATCCCACTCAGGGGCCGGTGGACGCAAAGGAGGCTTAAGCAGAAGAAGGCCTCTGAGGAAACGAGCCACCAAAGGCTGGTTGGAAAGAGGCCTGCCGTCCACCGGCGAGTGGTGAGCTGAGAGAGCACTAAGGTGAACTCGGACAGAGTTAGACTTAAGGCCCAGATTGGAGAGGTAGAGCAAATATTGCAACACTACCGCTACCAAGCACGAGAAGGGATTCTCACTGTGCTGAGCACACCATGCAGAGAATCTACGCCGCTTAAGAGCATAGGATTTCCTGGTGGATTGACGCCAAGAGGCCAAGACTACATCTCGAGGTAGTAGTAGGGGAGCTAGGACTTCCCTTTCAGCAGCCAGGCCATCAGATGAAGGGACTGGAGGTTGGGGTGTAAGAGAGTCCCCTGATCCTGAGACAGGAGATCGTGTTGAAACCCCAGAGGAAGAGGTGTGTCCACCGCTAACTGTAGCAGAAGCGGGAACCACGGTTGCTTCGGCCACCTGGGGGCTATGAGAATCAAGGAAGCCCCGTCCCTGAGGACTTTGAACAGCGTTCTGAACACTAGTGGTGTGGGAGGAAACGCATACAGTAGGCCTGTGGACCACGAGATCAGAAACGCATCCGCTGCTACTCTGAGAGGATGCGGTTGTCTGGAGCAGAATCTCGGGAGTTGCCGGTTCAGAGGACTGGCGAAAAGATCCATGGTGGGGAGCCCCCAGTTGAGAAAGACCTGCTGAACCACCAATGGGTTCAATCTCCATTCGTGTGGTTGCAAGATCCGGCTCAGTCTGTTTGCCAGGCAATTTTCCTGACCTGGGAGGTAGACAGCCTTGAGAAGGATTTCGTGATTGACAGCCCAAGAGCACAGTCGTTGTGCCACCTGACAAAGAAGGAAGGAGCCTGTGCCTCCTTGTTTGTTCACATAGAACATGGCAACTTGATTGTCCGTCTGGACCAGTACAGACTGGTGAGAGGCGAGGTGGGAGAAGGCTCTCAGAGCTAGGCGTATCGCCCGTAGCTCCAGGAAGTTTATCTGTTGAGTAACCTCCCAAGGGGTCCAGAGACCCTGAGTACATGTCCCTTGGCAATGTGCTCCCCAACCGAGAAGAGAGGCATCGGTTGTCAGCACCTGAGTATGCGGAGGTGATTGAAAAACCACTCCGAGCACCAGATTCGGAAGATGAAGCCACCATTGCAGAGAGGAGACCAGGAGGTCGGAGATCTTCATTGAGTCCGCTAGACCCCTGTGGCTTGATGCCACCAAGTGCGAAGGCTCTACTGAGCAGGTCGCATGTGCAGGCGGGCATTGGGGGGTGACATGAACCGTGGAAGCCATATGGCCGAGTAGTCTCAGGAATTGCCTGGCAGAGACCAGGGAATTGCTGCGAAACTGGCTGGCCAGATCCATTAGCCTGTGGGCCCTGTCCAGAGGCAGAAAAGCCTTTGCTTAAAGAGTGTCTAGTCTGGCCCCTATGAACTCTAAGTTCTGGGACGGGAGCAAAGTGGACTTTGCGAAGTTTATGACAAACCCCAAGTGCTGAAGCAGAGCCACAGTGCGAAGGGTGGCCTGATTGGCCTCCTGGGAAGATTGGCCCCTTATGAGCCAGTCGTCCAGGTACGGAAACACAAAAAGACCCTGAAGCCTCAGGTAGGCCGCCACCACTGCCAGGCACTTGGTGAACACCCTGGGAGCGTATGATAGGCCAAAGGGAAGTACTCTGTACTGATAGTGGTTTCCTCCCACAACAAACCCACAACAACCCATTCGGAATATTATTGATCCCCAAGACTTCAGAACAGTGGCCCAAGCACTCATCATGCCACATTTTGACTACTGCAACGCCATCCTACAAGGTTTACCTAAAAAAACCCTAAACATATTACAAATGGCACAAAATGTAGCTGCCAGGGTCATAATGAAGAAAAATCTAAGTGACCACATCACACCAGTACTAATTCAATTACACTGGCTACCCATAACAGCTCGCACAAAATACAAAATACTAACAACCACCTTCAAACTCATCCACAACTTAGCACCTTCCTTCCTCAACAACCTAGTAAGATTGCAACCTCCTACCCGAAACAGAAGAACCCACAATTCCAACATCCTTCACACTCCAACAGATATAAGATCTGCCAAAGCTAACACCAGCCACAGGGCTTTCTCATATGCGGCGCCAACACTGTGGAACCAACTCCCACCAGAACTACGAGCTAGCAATGACCTTCTAGACTTCAGAAAGAAACTCAAAACGCACATTTTCCAATCACATTTCAACCTGAACTAAACCCACAGATGGAGCAGCCCCTGACCACTGTGTCCAAGAAGATTATCCTGTATATATGTATTTATGTATATATGTAAATGAACTCCCCCATAGCTAAGAAGTGTTAACTCTGTATGATGTGCTTTTCTGACAATCTGTATGTAAACAAAATTTGTACCTGCCTTGATTCGGCAGTTTCACAATAGTAATCCTACCCGCTTCTGATCGCTGGAAGGAGCGGGCTACAAATGCTTGCTAAATAAATAAAATAAATAAAAATATTGTCTGTGGTCTGGATGAATAAGGATGTGAGTATACGCATCCTTTAGATCTAAGGAGCATAGCCAGTCTCCCTGCTGGAGGTAGGGCAGCAGGATTCCAAGGGTAAGCATCTTGAACTTTTCCCTCTCCAGGAACTTGTTGAGGTTTCGCAAGTCTAGGATGGGTCTGAGGCCTCCTGTTCTTTTTGGTACCAGAAAGTACCTTGAATAAAAGCCTTGACCTCTCAGGTGGTGGGGCACCGGTTCCACAGCCTGATCCTTTAGCAGACCTGTCAACTCCTGAAGGAGAAGGTCCCTGTGCAGAGGAGGTCTTGGAGGCTCCCCTGGAAAATAGGAGGGTGGTACCTGGTGAAAATGGAGAATATAGCCCTTTTGGACTATATGAAGAACCCAGGTATCTGATGTGACGGCTCACCACCTGTGGGCAAAGTGGACCAGCCGGCCCCCCGTGCTGAGAGAAGCCAGCTGAGGAGAAGAGGCTATACTGTTTGAGTGAAAAACCCCCACCCTGCTGAGCAGGTGCCGGTGTTGGTGGCTTGGGGGCCTTCTGCCTACGGGGCCCTTGACCCTGCCCCTTGGCCTGCTGACCCTGTTGGGGAGCTGCAGAGGCCTGATAATGAGGGTATTGTTTGTAGGCAGATGACTTCCTCGGGTAAAAGGTCTTTTTTCCCCGAGCCCTTCTTTTTCTGAGAAGGGGCAGAGGTTTTCCTGGAAAGCCTAGTCCTGGTCAGAGTCTCGGTCTCTGCAGCTTTTTCAGCCATGGGCTTGCCAAAAAGGTTTTCACCTCGGCAGGGGACATCGACCAACTTGTCCTGGACCCATGGCTCGAGGTCGGATGACTGTAGCCAAGCCTGTTGGCGGGCACCGATGCCGGCCCCGGCTACTCGGGTTGAAGCCTCAAAGCCATCGTAGGCTGCTCGAGAGATAAACTTCGAGCACTGTCGAATACCGGTGGACAAGGCCTGGAACCTCTGCAAAGGTTCCTTGGAGAGACCAGCAGAGAACCCGGCATTCTCCTTTGCCAGGTCTCGGAGGTACATGCCCATGTAGAGCTGGTATGTCTGGACACGGCAAGCAAGCATAGAGCCCTGGAAGCACTTCTTACCGAGGGCATCCAGGTTCCGGGCCTCCAGGCCGGGAGGCACCGAGGAGTGCATCTTCTGACTTTTCAGTCGATGCATGGCCGATTCCACAACCATGGAGTGGTGCGGTAATTGTGCCTTTTGGAACCCGGGGCTCTTGCGGACTCGATAAATGGAATCGACCCGCTTGCTTAACACCGGCGTCGAGGTCGGGGTCTCCCACATGCAGAAGAGCAGCCGCTCCAGCATCGGAGGAACCAGAACAGTAAAGGCCTCCTTCGGGGGAGAGTCATACTGGAGGGCCTCGAGCTCCTCGGCTTGAGGCTCCTTCTCGGGATCCGCGGGGAAGGGCAAGGCCTTGGCCATATCCCGCACGAAGTCCGAGAACCGGGTATCCTCCGGTGGGGACCGTCTCCGAGGTTTGGACTCGGGCGAGTCCGATGGGACACACCGAGTCCGATGGGTGTCGGGTGACTCTTCGTCCTCCGTCTCCCAGTCCGACTCCTCGGAGGAGGAATCGAGCGGCTCCGGTCGGGCGGGCACCGATGCCCTCCGCCCCGACGCCGAGGGTATCGGCATCGACGACCTCGGATCGACTCGAGGATCGGATCGGCTCGGCCTCCGGGGTCGAGGTCCCGGTGGTCGGTGCAGATGCACTGGTGAGACCGGCGATCAATGCCCGCTGCTGTTCCATGAAGGCAGCGAAGCTGCTCTCCAAGGCTGTCAACCTGAGTCCGAGCTCAGGAGACCAAGCAGCCCCCGACTCGGGCCCCGATGTCGGCTCCCTCAGAGGAGAGTCAACGAGGACAACAGCACTTACGTGTCCAGGAGACTCCATCTCGACATGAGGATGCTTTGCAGGCCTCTCCGACTCCAAAGACCCGAGACGGCTATCGGGGCTATGCGACCTGGCCCTCGAGGAACCAGAAGCGTCCACCGACGCTGCCCTCGCGGGTTTCTTCTTCCTGCGATGTTCCCGCGAAGGAGACCCCCGCTCAGAGGAACCCCCAACGCTGCTCGGGGCCGGAGTCCCGAGATGACGAGGTCCGGGCCCAGCCAGACGCGGAGTCAGAAAAAATTCTATCCCTCTGGTGCTGCCGACTCCTCAACGCCTTCGAGGACGTTTTGCCACACGGACCACAGATCATTGGGTCATGATCGGGTCCGAGGCAACGGAGGCAGCAGTCATGTGTGTCGGTAAGAGACATACGTTTCTTACACCGATCACATTTCTTAAACCCGCTGGCAGCCATCGGGGGAAAAAGGGCCCCTGCTAGGTCAAAAGACCGGTCTGCCAGGGAAAAAAGAAAAAAGGCGCGAACGCCAGTCACAAAGGACAAAAACCGAAAAAGAGAGAAAAGGACTTGATACCGGCGTATTGGTCTGAGCGGGAAAAGGATCCGGCGTCGAACCGGAGAAAAAAAGAGAAAAACAGAGAAAATCAACTTTTTCCTCGGGAAAAAACGAACTATGTCCGTCGGGCTCCGCGGAAAAAAGAAGACTGAGCAAGATGGCACCCTTGGGAAGGGGACCACGCATGCACGCTGCAATTCCCAAAGGCTTTCTTTGAAAGCTGGGGAAATGCTCCGCACGAGGGCTCCGTCGGCGCCGATGTCACCCATATGTGAGGACTGACTTCCTGCTTGGTCCTGGAGAAAGTGACGATGTTAATTCTGTCTGTCTATTAGTGGTAGCCAGTGGAGCTCTTTCTGTAGAGTGATGTGTGAGCCCCTTGATGTTCCGGCGAGTACCCTAGACACAGTATACTGAGCAAGCTGAAATGGCAATAGATGGGATTTTGGCAGGCCTTGGAGAATTGCATTGCATAAGGGTTGTATTCAGCTCTCTTGCTGCTTGTAATAAAGAAGCACCAACTTTAAAATAAAGACCTTGTTTTCTCTCTGTCAGCTAGGCCTGCGAAGCCTATGGGGGCAGCTGGGTTTCTCCAGGCAAGCCTGACAGGTTCTGGGATTCCCTTTTCAGGGTTCCTTTTTTGCTGTGGCCATTGCAAGTTTTTTTGGCAGTTCTTTTTTCATAGTCTTTTTACTTTTTGCTGCATGGAGCCTTGCTCTGTGGCTGGGTCATGTTGCGCCATCTGTGTGACCCCCTTTTTCAGTAATTTCAGAACCCCTTAAGGAGGACCTGGGGTAAGATGCAGATTCTAATGTCTCCTCCGTTTCTTCCATGATTTTCCCACCTGTGGGACAGGCCACTATATTGAAGGGAGGAGTGGCCTAGTGGTTGGGGCAAGTTGCCTCAGGCCAGAGGGCTGGGGGTTCAAATCCCACTGGAAGACAGCAACCTTGGGCCGGAGGGACTGGGGTTTCTAGTCCCACAGGCACTCCTTGTGGCCTTGGGCAAGCCACTTAACCCTCCGTTGCCTCAGGTACAAAATGTAGATTGTGAGCCCTTCAAGGACAAGGGAAATATATGCCGCACCTGAATGTACACTGCTTTGACCCGGTGAAAAGCGGTATATAAACATTGCTAAATAAAAATGTGGTGAGCAGGCCCCTAGCTGGATGGTCCCTCTCAAATTTGAACAGCAACTACTGAGAGCAACTCATGGGCTTTACTAGCTGCTTGGCAGCCCCTTCTGTGGGGTTCCAAGGTCCAGGCTTCCCCTACGGGTGAAATCGAAGCCCTAGAGTACTTCTGCTCCTGACTGCAGGGGTGGGTGGTGTCAAGTGCCCTTGCTTCGCATTTTGTCTCTTTGGCAGCCCAGCCTTATTCTCTACAGGAGTTGTTTAGAGTGCAGAAGAGGACTTTTTTTCCTCCAGAAGGTGAATCTGAGGAGGAAGTTAAGCTTCCCAAGATGAAGGAGAAGATCCTTTTGTGAATCCACCTTTTTCGCAGGAAGAATCTTCCTCCTATTCTGATTCAGGATGCTATGGCAGCTCTGTGTATTGATGAGTCTGCTCCCTGACCAGCTTTGCAAGCAGACCCAAGTTTGAAAGGCATCCGACACCCTTCTAGCTTCTTTCCTCTATGAGAGCCTAAGTGGCTGCTCATAGTCTCCCAATGAGAGCCTCCTGCGTTGGGTCTAAGGAGCCCCAAAGTTCTCTCTCAGCTGTATCCTCTGCCAGAGGGCGAGTTGTATTAGCTCTTCAGGCTCCCTTGGGTGGATGCCTTTGTCACGGCATTGACAAAGTACATGACCATTTCTGTAGAAGGGGATGCTGCACTTAGGGAGTCCTATGATGGGATGGTAGAAGCCCTCCTTAAAAATGCCTTTAAGGCTTCTGTCTTGGGCTCCCCAAGCAACACCATGCAGGTTTGGTAGCCCAGGTTCTTACATTGGGTCCAGCAGCTGCCAGACAGCCTGGAGGCTGTGAGGTTAGAATCTGGGGCCTCATTTGTGTCTGATACTGTCTTTGACTTGATCAGGATCACCAACAAGTCCATGGAAGCCATGGTAGTGGCTAGGCAGTGGTTTTGGCTCCACAATTGGGCAGCTGATATTGTCTCTAAGTCACACCTGAGCAAACTCCCATTTAAGGGCAGATTGCTCTTTGGGGAGGCCCTAGAGAAGATGGTGAAAGACCTGGACATCGCTTGCTCCCAAAGGCTCCCAGAAAACAGGCATAGGCGTGCTAGAAGTGCCTCTCTGAGCTCTGCATGGGACATGGAGGCTTCCTCGGACAGCTATATCCAGGCCAGACCTACTTATGGGACTAAGCCCAAGAAGGGCTAGTCCTTTCAGAGGTCGCAGCACTCTCAAGACTCAGCTATGGCACCTTCTGAAGCCAGTAAGCCCCTGCAATGAAGATTGCATGGGTTCCTTCCAAAGTACAGCTGATTTGGAGGCAGCTCTCTCAGAGCAGACCCATATTGCATCAGACCAATGGGTCCTCAGGCAGGGTTACACACTGGAGTTTGCAGAGCCTCTATGGGATGCCTTTTGTGGAGACTGCTTGCAGTTCCCCACTCAGAGCATGCTGGAGAAGGTCACAGCTCACTGCGCAAGAGCAAAGGCCTCCTCCTGAGTGGAATCTGCCTTGGTGTCTCCAGAGGACATTTGTAAGGCCTGATCATTGCTGAGCACCTTTATGAAGTACTACAGGTTGCAGGTGGTAACCGGAGCAGATGGCACTTTTGTCAGGAAGGTTATGTCTAAAGAGTCATCTTCCCCCTTTTGGACTTGTCTAGCAGGAATAAAGAAAAGAAAATGATCAGATATATGAAATTTCTCCATATATCTATATATAAAAACTGAAAACTTGTTTGCTTTTTTAGAAGGAAGTCTCAATTTCTATACAGTCTTATTTTTAATATTTGTTAAAATCCTTTGAGCTCCAGCAATTAAACCTTAGTACAGATGAGAATTTATTATGTTTACAAGGAACTATGATGCAACAGCATTTTAAATACTCAGCACACAAATAATAACATAAAACCTTACCACTTAATATACCAGGAGCTAATCAGCATGGAAAACCCATGTTTCAATCAAATGACAAAATACATCCATACCTTCCATCATGTGGGAAAATAAGGAGATTAACCAATAAAATTACAATAACAGTACCAAAGATAATCTGGCACATAAACAAGATAAAGTGATGGGAAATTTGAAGTGACATTGGAAACACATATTGCAGTCTAGAATGGTTAGAGGGCTAAGAAACAAGACTCAAACCTACTGCTCCCACCAATGCTTCTTGTGGGAAATGCCACTTTTTCCTCCACTGCCTCAGGTACAGACTTAGGGCCTCACCTACTATACATTTTTCCCATAGACACAAAGCAAGAGAAAACCTTAAGTAAATAGGCTTCTTTGACTGTAAGCTCTTGGGAACAGGGAATGCCTACTGTATAGAAATCAGGTTTGGAAAAGCAAATAAATCTAAAATCAGAATCTTCCAGAGATTATTTTTCATCTAGAAACCAAAACACTAGAAAATTTTTATAGCAGCAGACCAGCATCTCATTTGTTGCTTTGTCCTAGATATTATGTACTCTGAGATCCAAACTGTCCCCCATTCCTGAATACAGTGGCTTGCTTTGATCTGCCTGCTTCTCTATGTAAATAAATATGCTAACAAATTTCAGTACATCAAAAGCAAGCAGAAAGGGGCATCAGTCTGGTTTTTAAATTTCAATCATACCTTATGGAAAGGTAGAATTTGTTTTTGCGTCTACAATAGATCACAGTGCGCAGGATGTTTGTCAGATCACTGTCCATTAGTCTGTGTATTAGGATATTTATACACCATTTTCATAAACGTTGCGGCAACACAAAATAAACATCGCTACAATACAAATCCTACCCCTCTTCACTCTCACCAAGGGAAAGACAGTATTATCTTTTGACCCTTGTTTTTTCTCAAACCATCTCTTCCAATTTACCCTTCCTTTGCTGCCTTACGGTACACCTACCATCATTATATTCTTACTTTTGTTGAATCACTCCCTTCAGATATCTATATCTATATAAAATCATCTTCCTTGGTCTTCAACATCCAGTACGATTTCTCCTTAGAACATTTTTATATGAATCAAAGGCCACACTACACAAGTCATCACCCACAGAAACTGAAGTTGCTTACCTGTAACGGGGGTTCTCTGTAGACAGCTGGAGTGCCATCTGCGACAGAGACATTGGTGCTGAGCTCTCCCCTAGCTCGGAGAAGTCTCTTCCTGCCCAGCTATCTCTGCACAGAGAGTCAGTCCATAATTTAGCTGTATTAAGGTTGCACGCTTGTCTTTCAGGTTCTTCTTGTTTTTGATTTCTCTTCCCCTTGGTTCCTTTCTTTTCCTATGTTTATGTGTATTAGGCATTTAATATACTGACTTCTGTGGTGCTGGCATCAAAGCCATTTACAATTAGAAATAATCAAGAAATGATTCTGCACAGGGGGAAGGCATGATGGCGGCTTAGCAGGTGTCGGGCACAAGTCCATGATGGGAAAATGGAAGGCTAAAGGGGTTAGGAAGCCCTCCTCTACCCCGGCAGCTTCTTCCCCATTACCTGGAGGGGAGCAGGCAATTGGTCCGCTGGATTCCTTTTTCTTGCGTCCTCAGCGGCAGCTAGGAGACGTGGCGGAGCAGAGCCCTAAAGGTGTTCCATTGAAGCTGAGTGGCTCAGCGGTTAGCTCAGGGCCTGACATCTCTCCCCTAGAGCAGTGGCGTCCTCTGAAGGTGGCCTTGATGGTACAGAGTCCTATGAAATTGACAGAATTGCTGTCTTCCCAAGCGGGTGAGCTAGATCCAGTTGGAGGGTCGACTTCGGGACAGAGTGGAGGGAAGTTTCTAACCCTTTTGGGCCAGTGTTCCAGTATTCCATCACTTTGGAGGTGTGTTGGTGGGTCAGCTGAGATTATACATGCCCCTGGGAGTCTAGCAATGGATCAGCAGATGTCAGAAGCCGGTATGGGAGCGGCTGAGACCCTGGTAACTTTTTCCTTTGAGCGGCCAGAGGTTTTTACTTTAGAATCCATATGGTCTGCCATTGTAAAGCTTCGGGAAATGTTGGCTCTTCAAGTTAGTGCCTTGGTAGTGCAGTCTCAGTTTCATACTGCTTTCCTCCAACAGCATACATTGGAAATTTCTGTTTTGCAGTCTTCAGTGACATCAAGATGACGGAATGGGATCGAAGTGGCAGATGGCTGTCTTAATGGATGATATCTTTCCCAAAGCAACAGAGAACACTGTACAGAATGACAGGACCAGGATAGTTTATTGGACTTGATATACCACCTTTTGTAGGAATACACACAGAGCATTTTACAATAAAAAATGTTTAAGAGTCTTAAGAAAAGAACGCAACATTAAAATAGGAACACTGAATAAAAAAGTCTGCCTTTTGGCAGATGACACAAAAATTTGCAACAGAGTGGACTCCCTTGAGGGAGTGGATAACATAAGGAAAGATCTACAAAAGCTGAAAGAATGATCTAATTCTTGGCAGTTAAGATTTAATGTTAAGAAGTGCAGAGTCATGCACTTGGGAAGCAGAAATCCAAGGGAATTGTATGCGATAGGGGCGAGAGGTTGGTGTGCACGGACCAGGAGAAGGACCTTCGAGTTATTGTTTGAGGATCTCAAGGTGGCGAAACAGTGTGACAAGGTGGTGGCAAAAGCCAGAAGGATGCTGGATTGCATACAAAATGGAATTACCAACAGAAAGGACGAGATAGTAATGCCACTGTACAAGTCGCTGCTGAGGCCTCACTTGGAATATTGTGTTCAGTTTTGGAGACCATATCTCACAAAGGATATAAAAAAAAACTAGAAATGGTTCAGAGGAAGGCGACCAAAATCATTTGGAGCCGCGTCAGAAGACTTATGAGAAGAGAGCTGAAGACCTAAATATGTACATTCTGCAGGGGAGGAGGGACAGGGGAGATATGATTCAGACCTTTAAATACTTAAAGAGTATTAATGAACAAACCTCTTCCAAAGACAAGGAAGCTGTAAAACTAGAGGGCATAATGAAGCTGCAAGGGGGTAAACTGAAAGGCAATGTCAGGAAATACTTTTTCACTGAAAGGGTGGTGGATGCTTGGAATGCCCTCTCGATGGAAGTGTTGGGGCAAATAAAGTAACAGAATTCAAAATGACATGAGACAGACACAGGATCCCTTTAGAGCAACAGGATAAAATAAAAATAAACAAAACTATCTCTTATATCTCAATAAATAGGGGTGACGTACACAGAGCAGTGGGTACACCCCTAAACAAAGGCATGGGGAGAGATGACTTGCACAGAGCGGCAGGCTCTTGCTGAGCAGACTAGATGGACCATACTGGTCTTTATCTGCCGTCATATACTATGCTACTATCTAACAATAAAGAAATAGATCAGAGTGAGTAGTAAAATTGAGGACAGGAAGAAAAGACATAAATGACCAGCACCCTAGATAGCAAAAAAGAGTTTGCTAGAATTTCCAACAAAGGGGCATTAGAGGTTACCTTTCAGTAGTTCTAAACTAGTGAAGCTGGATATAATTCTAAACTACTACTACTAAGCATTTGTATAGAGCTACAAGACGTACACAACGCTGCACAGACATGTAAAAGACGGTCCCTGCTCATCAGTAGACACAGGATACATCTAGGGGGAATGGTAAGGGAATACAAAGGAGAACAGGAGAGTCAAGATCTTAGAGTTGTTGGGACTATTTTCAATTAGCAAAAAAAAAAAAAAAAAGAAGTACATCGCTACCCTAACCTGATGTGTTGATTATAGGTTTTCTGAGTGTCTTTATACTGTATAATGCCAAAGACTCAGGGGTTCAGGACTTTCTCCAGGATCTTTTGGCTTTGCTCGTTTGCCTTTTTAGTAAGCACAATATGAGGTGAAACCATAGATGATGGTGTTTTGACAAAATAAAAACTAGTCTCTTTGGAGCAATGGTGTTCAAGAAGTTATCTAAGGTGGTAATCTATGTATCCACTTTATCTTCCAAAGTGATCATTATGCAAATAAATGAGAGTGAAGACAAAGAATTGACAGAAATGTGATGCAATTTATTTATTTATTTAATTGCTTTTCTATACCGCACTATTTATTATCAGCGCGGTTTACAGAAAACGTATTTGTGCAAAGAGGGCAGTTCAATGCACTTACAATAAACAGGGTAAATAAACATGGATAACAGGTTAACAGGTAACAACTATTTACAATTAGGTATGCAGGCTTATACACCTATCTCGTCAGTAAGTACAGTTGATGCGGCAATGACATTCTGACAATTAAATAGAGGTGGGTTCGGAAAGTAGTGTCGTGGGCAGGGGGCTCGTGTGGAGAGAGTTGGACATGAGGGATGGTGGCTGAGAGCTGTCATTTGGGATGGAGAAGTGCTGGGTAAATAGGTGACGTTTCAGCGCTTTCCTAAATTGAAGGTTGTTGATGGTGCAGATGTCAGGTGGGAGAGCATTCCAGCAGGAGGGTGCGTAGAAGGCAAAGGCATGGTTGCTCGTAGTCTTGGAGCATTTAATGATTGCTTTGGGAAGGATGAGAGTGTTAAGTAGCAGCTGATCTCCTTATCCTGTTGGGGGGGGTTATCTGGACTAAGTCAGAGAGGGAGGTGGACGCGCAATTATGGATGACCTTGAAAGTCATTGTTAGAATCTTAAATGAAATCCTGTAGTGGACGGGGAGCCAGTGTAGGTGTTTTAGTATGGGGGTAATGTGTTCTCTTCTGGAGGCTCCGTGTAGAGTTCTTGCTGCAGCATTCATTGCCAACTGTAAGGGATGTAGGGTGCTCTTCGGAGGTCCGTGCAGTATGGAGTTAATGTGGTCGAAATGAGGCATTACTAGAGCTTGAAATACTGTTTTGAAGTCAACCGGGTCTAGCAGTTGTCTAATGTGGCGCAGTGTTCGGATTTTATGATATACTGCCTTTACCATGTTGGATATCTGCTCCTTCATATTGAGGTGTTGGTCAAGGATGATACCAAGGTATCGTATCGTAGGTTTGGCGAAGAGTTCAGCATCACGCACTTTTATGGATGATGGTGGAGTGAATGCTTGGTCTCTGCAGACGAATAGGACTTCTGTTTTTTTGAAGTTTATTTTGAGCTTCTGGGTGTGTAGCCAGTCTGTAACCACGTCGAAGCATGAGGACAGGTGGGAGAGATCTGGGTGCTCAGTTGATATTGTTGTGTACATCAGAACGTCATCAGCGTATATTAGCCAGTTGATGTGGAAGGATCTAATGAGGGCGCAGATGGGTTGCATGTAAACATTAAAAAGAAGTGCTGAAAGTGAGGACCCTTGTGGTACACCCTTCGCTTGCAGGAATGGATCTGATCTTGAGAGGCCGGAGTGAACATGTTGCCATCTTTCATTTAGGTATGATGTACACCATAATAGCGCAGTGCCGTGCACTCCCTTCTCGGCAAGGCGGGAGAGAAGTAGGTCGTGACTGACGGAGTCGAAGGCAGCCGCGATGTCTAGGAAAATGAGAGTAAAGGCTTGTCTGAGGTTGTCAATACCTACAGTTAGGGTGTTGAATAACGTGGTTAAAAGAGTTTCAACCCCATGTGACTCGCGGAACCCGTGTTGGCAGGTGTCCAGGGGTGAGTTGTTTTCAATGTGGTGGTCTAGTTGTCGTTGGACTATTTTTTCCATAATTTTGGCTAGGAACGGGATGCTTGATATTGGTCTGTAGGAGTCCATTTTAGCAGGGTCAAGTCTGTTGTTTTTGAGCAGGGGTCTGATTCTGAGCTTCAGGCTGTTGGGGAAGGTTCTGGTCAGGAAGGATGTGTTAATAAGATTGGTAAGGAATGGGCTGAGTTCAACACGTAGTGTTTTTATCCATTGTGCTGGGCAAGGATCATTCGGTGCCGTGGTGGTATTTATGCTGTTGATTATGTCTTGGAGTTCTCTTGCGGATGGGGTTGTGAATGTCGTGAGCATTTGTTGGGCGACGGTTAAGTCAGAGGTTAAGGTGGAGGGGGGGAGCCGCCCGGATTTGTCATCCAGGGCACCGGTACCGGAAGATACGTTGACCTGACTGGCTTTGGTTCGGAGGTATTCGGCATATTCTTGGGGGTCAGGATGGTTAGGTTGGTTGGGGGAAGGTTCTTTTGCTAGTGAGCTGACAATGCTAAAGAGATCGTGTGGCTTATTCAATGATTTGTGCAGCCTTTCAGCGTAGTATCATTTCATGCTTGTCGAGACTGCTGCACAATGTTTAGCTAGTTGAGTGGTGTAGGCTTCATGACTCTCAGTTGATCTTGAGTGCCTCCAGCGCTTTTCGAGATGCCTGAGCAGTTGTAGGGACTTCTTCAACTCGGGTGAGTACCATGGTGCTTTTGTTCTCCTGCGGGGTTCTCTGGTGATGGAGGGCAGGTCAATTCTGGCATCTAGGTTTGAGTTCCAGGCTGTAATCATATCATCGAGGCTCTGTTCAGGTGGGTTAAGGAGGTGTGCTTTTTTCAGGATTTCATCTTTGTTAAATGGACGGAATGACTTAGGTGTTGAGGCATAAGATTTGTCCGAGGACTGGGGGATGGTGGGCTCAGGGCATCCTGGCATTAAGAAGTTGATTAAGCTATGGTCAGACCAGGGTACTGGGCTTATAGTAATCTTAGGGTCATAGGTGGAGCTAAGAGAAGCTGGCGGTGCGAAAATCATGTCAAGCATGTTTCCCTTGATGTGAGTTGGTGCGTTAACTAATTGGGTGTATCCTAGCATTTCTAGGGCATCGAGGAAGGCTTTGTTGTGAGTGTCTTGGTGAGCAGGGAGGTTGAAGTCACCTAATACCCAGTTAGGTGTGCGAGGATTTGGGGGGTTGCAGGCGAGGTCAACAATTGTGGCTAGATCGTCTGGTGAGGAGGAAGGAGCCCGGTAGAGTAGGTTAATGGTGCTATGTTTTTTGGCTATGGTGATGGAGTCAAGATGTGGGGTGCTACTGGAGGACAACAGATGAAATTGCAGATCTGTCTTGGTCAGGATGGTTGTTCCTCCTCCTTTTTTATCACTCCTGTGACATGAATGGACAGAGAAGTTGGGTGGGACAAACTGGTGAAGGAGGACGGTGTCCGAGGCTGACAGCCAGGTCTCGGTAATGCATAGGACGTCGAGGTCGAGGGCGTCTAACATGTCGGCAACTGCTGGCCATTTCTGTCGGATGGAGCGTTAATTTATTTAGGCACACTTAAGGTCTCGGGGGGGGGGGGGGTATAGTGTTCTTGTTGGTGGGGTTTGGACTGCTGAAGGGCTATATAGATGAGGTGGGGATAAGGTGTATGGCCTGGTTGGTGGGCTGTCTGTTGACTATGGTGGTTATAGCTTCTCTTCCAGGGGCTGTGTAATATTGGGATGGAGTTGTAAAGAGTGGTGAGGGCTTGAGAGTCGAGTGCTAGGGCGAGTAGTATGTAGCACAAGGGAAGGGCATAGGCATGTGTGATTGAGGTGAGTTGTAGCATGGTGATTCGGCGGTCTGGGGTTGACGTGTGGTGTGATGGTTAAGGTGTTGGCGGGCTGATGTATCTGAGGGAGAACTATCAGCAGTAGTTCTGGCAAAGCAGTCAAAAATAATAATAATAATAGCAGTAATATTGACAAAAGGAGTAGTAGCACAAATGTTAGCAAGAGCTAGCAGCAATAATACTGGCAAGAGCTAGAAGCAACACTGTAGGTGAAGTGATGAAAGGCTAATAGAGGCAACTTACTGGCAAAATACTAGTAGGGCATGGTAACAGAGGTAGCAAATTACAATATAACTGTATGGAGTATTGGTAACAATAATTGTAACAGTCAGTGGTATATAGAAATACTTGCAGTAAGGTAGCACGGGGGAGAGCTGTAAGCTGTAGCAGGATTAGCGGTCGGTAAACTGTTGAATTTTGCTTCTTGAGGAGTTCAGTTTTCTGTCTTAGAGGCCGTGTGCGTGGACCGCTGGCCTTGTGGCGTTTTGATGTGGTGATTGTTGGCTTCGGCACTTTCTGGGCGGGCTGAGTGCTGTTGCTTCCTTGGGGGTCCTCGCCTAAGGGCCACGCCAAAGGGCCCTCAGGCGCGGGCCCACCAGGCACGGGTGTGCCCGATGGCGCTCCTTTTTAAATTCTGTCCGGGCTGCCACGATTGGGCAGGGGAGACTGCAGGGCGTCCTCTTCTGCGCCGGGTGCTCGATCCCTCCTGGGAGAGCCGCGGCCGGCCGGAGAGTGGAGGAGGCAGCAAAAAAGAGCTTGCGCCCGATGGCGCTCCTTTTTAAATTCTGTCCGGGCTGCCCCGATTGGGCAGGGGAGACTGCAGGGCGCATGATAATCTGGTTTCATGAGAAACTGTTTGTGCGGATGCGGGAATTTGAAGACTGGGTTTTAACAGGAAGTGATCAGTCCAAGGTAACTGTAACGACCCAATCTGAAAGACTTGACAAGAGATGACATCAGATTGGGGGGAGGGAAAAAAAGCAGATTTTAAATGTATGAATGGAAAATGTACTTTAACAATTTAGATTTTACACAACAACATGTTATCAGGGAAAAATGATGTTCTAGTCTAGATCATCATCAACATGGATATTAAAATTTCCAAGTATGAAAAGGTTAGGAAACAGTGTATAGATATGCATATCAGATACTATGGTATAAAAGAGCTTCCAAGGGGAGGAATTTACATTTGGAGGACAATAAACCAGCAGCATGCAAAATGTAAAGAATAGAACATTTGCGTGCCTACCTGGAAGCCTATCTCCACAGCTGGAGACCGAGACTTAACAAAAAAGTGCTATGCCCCACTTGACTGAAAAAAAGGTCTTCTGCCAAGGAGCAGTCTAAACTATAGAACTTTGTGAAGGTATGAATTGAAGAACATTGTGGTTGCCCTGCAGATGTCTTGTGCAGATAGAGGCCAGAGTGGCTATAGTTGCAGCTGTGGCTCACAGACTATTTCATTACCAGAGGATGTAGTAAAATAAGTTGTTGTTGTTGTTGTTGTGTGCCGTTGAGTCGATGTCGACCCTCTGGATAGTTGTCCTAAAATGTTTTCGGTCTTCAGTCAGGTGGCTCATTGTTGACAGACTGACACCCGTAGCTGCTGTTATTGTATCGATCCATCTCATTGCTGGTCTTCCTCTTCTGCGTTGACCTTCTACCTTGCCAAGCATGATGTCTTTCTCTAATGATCTCTCTCTTCGCATGATGTTCAAAGTATGAAAGTTGAAGTCTTGTCATCTGAGCTTCTAAAGAAAGCTTAGGTTTGATCTTCTCTAGTACTAGCTGGTTTGTTCTTCGGACAGTCCATGGATACACAGTATTCGCCGCCAGCACCATAATTCAAAGGCATCAATTTTCTTCCTGTCTATCTTTTTCACTGTCTAACTTTTGCATCCATATGATATTATTTAAAATACCATGGTTTGGACAAGTCGTATCTTCATATGGAGAGAGACATCTCTGCTCCTGAGAATCTTGTCTAGGTCCTTCATAGCCATTCTGCCAAGAGCAATGCATTATCTGATTTATTGACTGCTTGTTGCTTCTTTGATAGTTGATCCAAGTAGGTTAAAGTTGTCCACGATTTCAATTTCTTCTCCTTCAACGATGAACTTATTGATTTTGCCAGTTGTCATGATCTTTGTCTTCTTTACATTAAGGTGCAGGCCCATTTAAAGACTATGTTCCTTGATCTTGAGAAGCAAATGTTTCAGATCGTCTTCACTTTCAGCCAGTAATGTGGTATTATCAGCATAGTGAAGGTCGTCGATGAGTCTTCCACCAATCTTCACAGTTCTGTTGTCTTCATGCAATCCTGCTTCTCTGATATTTGTTCTGCATATAAATTATACAGGTTGGGGGAAAGTATGCAGCCTTGTCATACACCTTTGCTGATTTTAAACCATTCTGTTTCTCCTTGTTCCATTCAAACTGTTTCTTTATCAATGTAAAGACTGTGCAAGAGAATGATCAGGTGTTTTGGTATACCCATGCTTCTTAATGTGGCCCAGAGTTTCTCATGGTTTACACAGTCAAAAGCCTTGCTATAGTCAAAGCACAAATAGATATCCTTTTGGTATTCTTTAGTCTGAGGATCCATCTCACATCTACGATATCATCTCTTGCTCCTCGACCTTTCCTAAACCCTGTTTGCGCTTCAAGTAGTTCTTGTTCCAGGTATGGTTGTAGTCTCTTTTGAATAATCTTCAGTAGAATCTTGTTGGCATGTGGGATCAGAGCGATTGTGCGATAATTTCCACAGTCAGCTGGATCACCTTTCTTTAGTACTGGTATAAACACAGATCTTTTCCAGTCAGTTGGCAATGATGTTGTCTTCCATATTTCTTGGCAGAGCCTTGTAAGTACGGTAACAGCTGCATCAGATTGCTGTAATACTTCTATGGGAATGCTATCAATGCCTGGTGCTTTGTTCTTTGATAAGGCTTTCAATGCTGCTTCAACTTCTTCTTTCAACACCAATGGTTCCCGATCATAAGGTACAGGTTGAAACGGCTGCTGGTCCACTTGATCTTTATCATATAAAAACTCTGTATATTCCTTCCACCTTTTCTTGATCTTCTCAGCATCATTCAACATAGCATCTTGAGCATCTTGTAACATTCCAATTCGAGGCTGGAACTTTTTCTTTAACTCTCGTAGCTTTAGGAAAGCCGATCTTGTTCTTCCTGTAATAGTTTCTGCTTCTATTTCCTTGCATGCGTCATTGTAGTACTTTTCCTTGTCTTGTCTTGCTGTGATCGTCTTTTTCTCCTTTGGCTTTAGCTTCACTGTGTTTCTGGGCAATTTTCAGAGTTTCTTCCGTCATCCATTTTGGCCGTTTTTGCTTTTTCACCTTTTGTAGAGACTTCTCACTTTCTTGCAATGTAACATTCTTGATATCATTCCATAACTCTTCTGGAGCTCTGTCATTTGTATCTAAAGAAGCAAATCGATTTTGCAGGCAGTCTTTAAATTCCAGTGGTATATTCTCAAGATCATATTTTGCTACATTCATGACTGGCTTGCTCTTTTTCAAATTTAGCTTGAGCTTGCCTACTAGTAGTTAGTGATCTGTACCACAGTCAGCTCCAGGTTTTGTCTTTGTTGATGTTATAGAGCTTTTCCATCGTTGACTTCCACAGGGGTAGTCATTTGATTTTTGTACAATCCACTGGGTGAAGTCCAAGTGTACAGTTGCCACTTGTTTTGCTGGAAGATGTTTGAGATGAATAGACTGTTGATCTTGCAAAATTCTATCAGTCTTTCTCCAGCTTCATTTCTGTTGCCAAGGACTTCCAATAGTGTGGGCATCCCTCACCTATATAACCTATAACCTTGAGGTTCTGCTGCATAACTTGTAGTTAGTTCTCCCATTTCTCCCCTAATTCCCCTGCCCCATCCAAGTTCATGTCCCCGTTGAATGTTTAATGTAACTGCTTGTTTCTGTTTATAACCTGTTCTATGTAAACTAGATTCTATGTTATATACCTGTTCTATGTAAAGTTGGTTTGACGGCTCACGTTCTATGTAAACCGTGCTGATTTTAAATAGTGTGGTATATAAAAGCAAGCAAACAAGCGAATGAATGAAAGAACATTTATTTTCCAACCATTTCGCCTTTTTTTGAGATGCCATCTTTTGCGTTCCATTCACCCATGACTATCAGAATATCCTGTTTGCATGTTCTGTCAATATCAGCTTGTACTTGTTCATAGAACTCATCAATTCCATCCTCTTCTGCAGCTGTTGGGGCATATACTTGAATTATAGTTGTGTAGATAGGCATTCCTTGTAGATGAATAGAAATTAAGCATTCACTGACTGCATTGTATTTCATTATAGTTCTTGCAAGTTTCTTCTTAATTATAAATGCAACACCATTTCTTCTTTGTCTTTCATTTCCAGCATAGTAGACCATGTGACCATCTGATGCAAAGTGCCCGATGCCAGTCCATTTCAGTTCCCTGACACCGAACAGATCAATTTGTCCACATTCCATTTCATTCTTGACCACCTCCAACTTCCCTTGGTTCATGCTTCGTACGTTCCATGTCCCAATATGTAAGACATCTTTGCAGCTTCTGACTCATTTCATGCGCAGCTACATCACAGTCAGACGTTCCGAGGGCTTTGATCCAACCACATCATAAATGCTGGCTTTACTCTGGCTTCAGCTCCTCCCCAGTAGCCAGTTGAGTACCTTCCGACCTGGGGGGTTTCATCTTCCAGCACAGTGCAGTTTGTTTTGTTGTGACTATCCATTGGGTTTTCATGGCAAGTTTAAGTTTAGTGTTGTTGCCATTATCACATCCACTGCCAACACTGTCCCATTCTGCTGCTGCCCAGATGGGTGGTTTGTCTTGGTCTGGGCACCTCAGCTGAGACCTGTCCATCTTGGGAGACCCTGCCAGTAGTTAAACTACCAATAGTTTAGCCCTCAGCATTACTGATGCACACAAGCCCTCACAGCATGACAAGCTGCAAACCAGCTGTTAGTATAGCTAGGTTTAAAAGAGGTTTGGATACGTTCCTAGAGGAAAAGTCCATAAAGCATTATTAAAAAGAGGACTAGGGAATTCCACTGCTTACCCTGGATTAAGCAGCATGGAATCTGTATCTTTTTGGGAACCCGACAGGTACTTGTGACCTGGCTTGGCTGCTGCTGGAAATGGGATACTGGGCTTGATGTCCCTGGGTCATCAATAATTGTATCTGGGTCTGGTTGTAACAGAAAGATATACAAATCAGCTATCCAGGATGAGATTGTCCATTTGGAAGCAGGCTGGCCTGACATATTTGGGTTAAACTTAACAAAAAGCTGTGAGGAAATCCACAAGCTCTTCATTACATGCAGATAGTATAAGAGAGCCCTTCTACAGTCCAGAGAGTCCATGTGAGGTCCTGGAAAGCAGCATGGAAGTGAAGACGACAAGAGGGCTGAATGAACCTCTGTCTGCTTTCCCAGAATCCTCTCTGAAAAACTCCATTTTGAAATGAATGCATAAGAAAGTCTCTGTGTGTGTACTGTGAACTTTCAAACTGCTGAGAAGACGAATTGCAGACAGAATGTTTTACCCATGACTATACATAAACAAGGGAAAGACAGGAATTGGGGGAGGTTAAGGGAGATAGGACAGAGATAAGACCCCTGCAAAAGACCATAAAACAAGAGAAAGAAAATAATGTGTTCCTATGTTATTGTAAGGGAAAGCAAATGTATAAAATAGTGCTTTGTACAATGTAACTTAGACAGACAGTGTCTGGAACTCTGTATTGAGTGATGTCACTTTCTGCCTCACAGGATAACACTGTTATATTTGCTGCAGACCTATGTATTTTAGTTCAATAAATTAGATTGTTTTTTTTACTTATAAAGTTGCACTGTCTTACAAATTTATACACAAATTATAAGGAGTAGGCGAGGTCTAATATTGGGGTGACACGCAACACTAAGGCACAAATAAAAAAGCCTCAATAGCAGGACAATAGTTAGTTTCGGATATCCATCTCATTCAATCTTGGGAAGGAATTTCGGGCGAGTATAGAGGATCACCTTGTTGTGGAGGAACCAAGTATAGGAAGGATAGTGAACTAGTCTAAAGCTCATTTACCCTTCTTACCGAGATTATTGCCACAAGGAAAGTGGTCTTCCAGGTGAGATGTTTCAGGGAGGCTGACCTCAAGAGTTCGAAGGGCAACTTCATAAGTTCTGAGAGAACCACATTAAAAAAGGTACCACACAGATGGTGGTGCTATGACTGGAGGTTTGGTGTTCATGAGGCCCTTCATGAACCTCGTGATTACAGGATGTACAGAGATGGGTCTACCCTCCACAGGAGCATAGGAGGACGTTATGGCTGACAGGAGATATCTAACCAAAATAGTCTGTAGGCCTGAGTTGGAGAGGTATGCCAATACCTGGCTGAGGGGGCAGGACACAGGGTCCTGATTGTGGGACACAGGGTCCTGATTGTGAGACACAGACCATGGTGTAAAACGAGACCCTCTTTCATTGGTAGGAGTTTTGGGTTGCTGGTTTTTTGGAGGCTGGGATAATTGCGAGTGCTTCTTCTGACAGAGGGTCAACAGTCTTCATGCCTTGTTTATGTAACAGGAGGCCAGGGAGGCTCTTGAGGATGGGATGCAATAGGTAGCCGTGGTTTTGAAAAAGGAGGAAGGGGTGGTTTCCCCAGTGGTAAGCTAATGGTGAGCTACAAAAATGACTGTAGTCCTGTCCATTCAAATCCTGAGCGCATTTTAAGTCAAGAGCAGGAACCACGGAAATATATACAGGAGCCCATGGCTCCAAGAAATTGTGAAGGCAACATGTGCCCAACGATTATTGCTGGGTCAGATGGAGCAGAACAACATTTGGTTTTCTCAGCTGAGGTAAAGAGATCCACTTCTGGCATGCCCCACAAACTGAAGATTTACTGGAGGACTTCTGATTGATCTACGGACCATTTGTACAAATCCAGGCCCCGGCTGAGTGTGTCTGCGATCTGGACAAATACATTGCTCATAGGATGGTACTGATGGCCCTTGCAAGAAGCCAGAGACACAAGGCCTCTCAAATGTCAGAGAGAGAGAGCCTGAATCCCCTTGTTTGTAGATGTAAAACATGGTGATTTAATTGTTGGTCTTGCGGGCCCAGGATTTGAAGGTGGTGAGGGCATAGAACACTGCTCGAAGCTCCAGGACATTGGTGTGCAGAGCATTTTCTTGGACCATCCATACTCTGTGTGGTCAGATACAGTAGGTGTGCTCTCCATCAGTGGACAAAGGCATTGATTATAAGGAGGAGATGATGCCAAGGCTATTGGAACAAGTGGCCCTATTCAAAGTTTGATGGTGTGGCCCACTAGCAGAGGAATCTCTGGAGGTTCTGGAAATTTCACCCTGAAATGACAAAGTATGTTGACTCCAGTTCACTTTTAGGTGCCATTGGAGTGGGCACATATACAGTTGCACCAACTGAACAACATGGGCCAAGGCTGCCATGTGTCCCAGCAGTCGAAGAATTGCATGAGCAGAGATGCGCTGGCATTATGCCATTTTGATACTAAGTTGCCGGAGGATCAGGGATCTGTCGCTGGACAAATATGCTTTGGCAGACATTGTATCTATGTATGCTCCGATGAAGCATAACTACTGTTGGGGCTGCATTCGGATTGCTGGGTGTTCACAACGAAGCACAACACTTTTAGGGCATCCATTGCGCTTTGTACTGTGAGGACTGCCTTTTCCTTGGAAGTGGCAGAGATGAGCCAATCATCGAGGTAAGGAGATGTTACGAAATGAGGCCAGACTACTTCCAGGCATTTGGTGAAGACCCAAGGAGCAGAGGACAGGCCAAAAGATAACTCTGTACTGATAATGTTGGTCTTGGAATTTGAATCAAAGATATTTCCAAAGCTGGGGGGGGGGGAGGTGGGGGGGGGGGAGATGGGGATGTGGGTGCATGCATCCTTCAGATCCAGGGAGCTTAGCCATTCGTTGTGGTGTTGTAGCAGGAGGATGGTGTTAAGGGTGTTAATTTTTAACTTCCACTTTACATACAGATTAAGATCATGGCAGTCGAGGATGGGCTGAAGTCTATCTATCTGACTTCTTTGGAATAAAGGAAGAATTTGGAGTGGAACCCTGGTTCAGTTGGTGTGGGGGAACCTGCTCCATGACTTGGCTGTGGAGCAAGTTGTTGTTCTCCTCATGCAGGATGGACGTGTTCAGCTGAGACCTTGCAATCGCTGGGTTGTACATGGAGAGAGCTTTGAGAAGATGATATTGTATCTTTTTTTGGCAACGTTGAGGTTCCAGTGATCCTAAGTCATATATTGCCGTCTCCCAGAAATGCCAGATTTGTCCTCCCACTACTAAGTAGTCAAAAACTGGGGTTCAATTTGGTAAATGGCCAGGCAGGGTAGACTGTTGCTTCCTCTCCTGGGGCCATGATCAACAACTATAGGCAGGGCCGGGGAGACGCTGCACCAGTGGTCTGGAATAAGGCTGGAACCACCAAAGCTGATAAAATTGCTTAAGTATTGGTAGCAATATGTCCTCCAGAACTGGGGTCACTGTGGTTGAAGAGGTTGTGGCATGGGATCTGCCAGCTATGCTACAAATTCTCCAACCACAGAGGAGTGGTCTTTATCACAAACCATTATTAAAAAGGAGCAGGGAAATCCACTGCTTACCCTGGGATAAGCAACATGGAATCTGTATACCTTTTTGGGAACCTGACAGGCACTTGTAATCTAGATTGGCTATTGTTGGAAACAGGATACTGGGCTTGATGAACCTTAATCTGACCCAGTATGGCATATCTTATGTTCTTAATTTCAGTGGACTGGAAGGGCTATTATTTCCTTGGGGGCACTGCAAGCTCTAAGGATGGACTGGATTTATTTGCTGGAGTCTGGGCATCGCTAAAGGCGAGTACTCTCGAGATCTTTTGCAGAAAGTATGGGATAGCAGTAGTCTTCTGGTTTTCCTTACCTTCTAGTGAGGAGGTGTCCTCCAAATGCTGGGAGTAAGATGGGCTCAGGAGAGAGCAGACATCTCCACAACACGGTGGGAGTGCACCAATCGACAAGGGGCAGTGAAGTGGTATGGACAGTCCCTCGGGGGGCTTCAGTTGCTTCACGGAGGACTGCTTTTTGAGATGGAGAGCTGGTCTTCCTGCGGAGGTGCACACTACAGGATAGCAGCGCTATCCTGCATAAACCTCCTGAGGAGGGAGGATATCATTGAGGAGTTTGGACTGTTTGGCTCCTTAGATGGAGGGGTGCCCCTTCTGGGGAGAGATCAGGCATGGACATTTCCTGATGTTTGCACAGCTTACTGGGGGGGGGGGGGGTTGCTGGGTTGCTGCTATCCTTCTCAGACATTTGGTGCTTATTGCTGCTGTTGCTAGATTTACCCTGGTCTGTGGACAAGCTACCTACTGTTCCCCCAGTGACAGCTTTTGAATAAAGTTGTTTGGAGGGTTTAGATCTATGTTTTACTTCTGGTTCCCAACATTCTCTGGGAAGAATCGGCCCATGAGAGTCTGGGCAGCTGCTTCAAGGGTTTGCAGGTGAGGGAGTGGAGCACTGGGTCAGAGTCTGCAGGCTCTGAGCTGCCCCCCACCGGAGCCAGCGCTGGGAGGGAGTCTGCCTCCGGTCACATGGGAGGCCTAGCTGCCCTCAATCGTGCCTTGTCTGGGCCTGATGGGACTGAGGCAGTTAATCTGGAAGGAGCCGCGACCATGTAAAGGAGAAATTAGGCCTTACCTGCTAATTGTCTTTCCTTGAGTTCTCTCCGGGCCAGTCCAGGTACATGAGAGTAGTCAATCCCTTCCAGCAGCTGAGGACTGAAAAAACAAACTCTTTGCTGACAGGCTACCTAACTCCCCCTGCCGATAGAGCCTCAGTCTACCCCTGTCCAAGCAGTAGGAACCCCAAGTATAACTCACTTCGAACCAAAAAACAAACAAACAAACCAAAAACCTTGATCTGCCAACCGACCATAACCCAGGACAGGAACCCCTATCCTTAGCGTTAGGAAGCATCTGTTACAATCTCACAAAGCCATCCTAGGAGCCAATGGCATCCTTTTCCACTTAATTTTCGGTTACATTTGCTTCTTTTTTTTTAATTTTTTTTTTTTTTTCGTTAGCGGAAGCCCACACAATCCTCTTTGGCCCCTGCTACACACCTGATAGACCCCCAGTCTACACAGAAAACCTCGCCGACCGAACCGGCAACCCCTCGCAGGCACACCGGGCGGGACCTGGACTGGCCCGGAGAGAACTCAAGGAAAGACAATTAGCAGGTAAGGCCTAATTTCTCCTTCCTATTCGTCACTCCAGGCCAGTCCAGGTACATGAGAGTAGTACCAAAGCAGTACCTAAAATCGGGAGGGTCCTGCGAGCCCTGCTACAATAGCTGAGGCCCCAACCTTCGCATCCCCCCCGAGCCTGAACATCCAACCTATAGGGCTTTGCAAAAGTATGAAGCGAGGACCACGTTGCCGCCCGACAAATATCCACCGGCGGAACCAACGCAGACTCTGCCCAAGACGTAGCCTGACCTCGCGTAGAATGCGCCCTGAGACCCTGGGGAGGCAACCACCCCTCCGCTTCATAGGCCGCGGCTATCGCCCGCTTCACCCAGCGTGCGATAGAAGCCTTAGTAGCCGCTTCCCCTCTACGAGGACCTCCGAAAAGGACGAACAACCTATCGGACCTCCTAAACGCCTTCGTGGCTCTGAGATATCTCTTCAGCACACGACCCAAATCCAATTTCCCAAGTGAACGATCCAGTGTCTCTCCGTTCTGACCCTGAAACGTGGGAAGCGAAACTGACTGATTCATGTGAAAAGCAGACACGACCTTAGGAAGGAAAGACGGTACCGGCCGCAACACCACTTTTTCCGCCGTAAAGCGCTTGTAGGTCCAATACTCTTCTCGCGGAACACAACGCCACGAGGAAGGCGGTCTTCCAGGATAGTTCCCGCAGACTCACCGACGGCACTGAGTCAAACGGCGGACGCGTCAAAGCCTGCAGCACCAAGTTTAAATCCCAAGGTGGCACGACTCGCCGAAGCGGAGTTCTAATATTCCTAGCCGCTCTAAGGAAATGACGAATATCCGGATGGGACGCGAGAGTGCCTCCCTGCACTCTCCCCCGATAACAAGCTAGTGCTGCCAACTGCACTGAGAGCAAACTAACGGCCAGACCCTTTGAGGCCTTCTTGCGGAAAAGACAGGATCTCGGGAAGACCAGACGCGCCCGGCTTAACAGAACGGCCTTCACACCAAGCTTCAAAAATGCGCCAGACACGGATATAAGCCTCGGACATTGACCTCTTCCTGGACTGTAACATTGTGGCTATCACAGAACTCGAGTAACCTCGACGCTTCAACCGTTCCCTTTCAAGAGCCAAGCCGTAAGCAAGAATCGATCCGCCTGAGGCATTAACACCGGCCCTTGGCTTAGCAGGATGACGCGGCTGGGCAGCCGCCAAGGAATATCCACCAGAGGTCGCACGAGATCTGCATACCACGGCCGTCTTGGCCAATCCGGAGCAATCAGAATAATCTTGACATTGTGGCTCGCCACCCGCTGAACCACTCGTCCTATCAGCGGCCATGGCGGGAACACATAAAGCAGCCCTTGTTCCGGCCAAGGCTGCACCAAGCCGTCGAGCCCTTCCGACATCCGCTCTCTTCGCCTGATGAAAAACCTGGTTGCTTTGGCATTGGCAAGGGTCACCATGAGATCCATGACAGGCTGACCCCACCGCATCGTAATGTTGTGAAACACCGCCATGTTCAACTCCCACTCTCCGGGATCTAGAAGATGGCGACTGAGGTAGTCGGCCTGCACGTTGTCCTTCCCTGCCACATGTGCCGCCGATAACGCTACGAGATAGCTCTCCGCCCACTGCATTAGCAGCTGACTCTCCTCCAACAATGCTACGCTGCCCATACCGCCCTGCTTGTTGATATAAGAAATGGTCACCGCGTTGTCGGAGAACACCCGAACCGCTCGACCCTCGAGTAGATGGGCAAACTCCTGTAACGCGAAACGCACTGCTCTCAGCTCCAATCGATTTATTGACCAACTGCTCTCCTCTGCAGACCATGAGCCCTGTGTTACCTGAGCCAGACAATGAGCCCCCCAGCCGGCTAGGCTGGCGTCCGTCGTGACCAACACCCACTGTGGCTGGTCCAGAGGAATCCCTGCTCGAAGATGCTGGGGAACCAACCAACACCGCAGACTGTCGCACACCTGCTCTGGGCATACTAACTTCCGAGAAAGAGGATGATCCTGCGAAGACCATCTGGACAGCAAGGCCTGCTGAAGCGGACGCATATGTGCCCTTGCCCATGGAACAAGATCTAGGGCCGCCGCCATGGAACCCAACAACTGTAAGTACTTCCAAGCCGTCGGCGCTCGCAGACCCAAGGCGGCTTTTACCTGAGCAAAACTCTTTTGCATCCTGTCCACTGGCAGAAACACTGAACCTATCTCCGTGTCGAACACAGCCCCCAAATACTTCAGACGCGTCACCGGCTGCAACTGACTCTTTGCTCGGTTGATGACCCAACCAAGCTGACCGAGGAACTCCACTACTCGGGCTGTCATTGCGACGGACTCCTGCCGAGAGGACGCCCGGATCAGCCAATCGTCCAGATATGGGTGTACTCAAATTCCCTCCTGTCTGAGCGCTGCCGCCGCTACCACCATCACCTTGGTGAAAGTTCGCGGCGCTGTCGCCAGTCCGAACGGCAACACTCGAAACTGAAAATGACCCATGGGAACTGCAAAACGTAAATACTTTTGATGATCCTTTCTGATCGGAATGTGCAAATAGGCCTCCGTGAGATCTATGGACGAAAGAACTTCTCCTGGCTTTACCGCCGGAATAACCGACCATAGGGTTTCCATCCGAAAATGCGGCACTCGCAAACAGCGGTTCACGTGTTTGAGATCCAGAATTGGCCGAAAAGAACACTCTTTCTTTGGGACCACAAAATAAATCGAGTATCGACCTGAGCCGCACTGGTCTTGGGGCACCGGCACCACCGCTTGAAGGTGCAGCAGGCGCTGCAACGTTACGCTGACCGCCAACCTTTTCGCCAGTGGACCACACGGGGCTATCACCAGGGCATCCGCTAGCGGATGCGCAAACTCGAGCGCATAGCCTTCGCGGATAATCTCCAGCACCCACCGATCCGTAGTTATGGCGGTCCAGGCGGAGAGAAGGTCCTGCAAACGACCTCCTACCGGAATCTCCACCTGGACCTGCAAACCTTCATAGCGGCTTCTTAGCAGAGTTCTGCTGGGAACCGAAATAGCCCTGCTGAAACCTCTAGCTCCTCGAAAGGACGGCCCTCTGGATACAAAACGGCCTCTGTTATAAGGCGCAAAGCGAGGGCCTCGAAACCTGCGGAATTCCCTACCTTGACCTCTTGGCAGGGAACCCGACTTAGCCGCTCTCGGCTGGTCTTCCGGAAGACGTCCTCCTTTGGAATCTCCCAAATCCTTTACAAATTTTTCCAGCGCTTCCCCAAAAAGCAGTTTGCCCTTGTAGGGAAGTTTACTAAGTCGGGACTTCGAAGAAGCATTCGCCGCCCAATTCCTCAACCAAAGAAAACGCCGGGCTGCAATCACGGACGCCATGGATTTCGCGGAAATTCTGACCAGATCATAGAAGGCATCAGCCATATAGGCCACCGCCGACTCTAGCTTTGCTCCTTCCGCAGACGGATTCTGTTCGCCATCCGGACTCGGAGCAGCCTGCAGCCACCGAATAGACGCCCTGGACACATATGCCCCACAGATAGAGCTAAGGCACTGGAATCAAATATCTGCTTCAACAGAGCCTCCAACCTACGATCCTGAAGATCCTTAAGAGCTGTACTCCCGTCTACGGGGATAGTCATCTTTTTGGTGACTGCCGTCACGAGAGCATCCACCTTAGGCATGCGCAACAACTCCTTCTCCTCCTGGGGAACCTGGTAAAGCCGACCTAAGGAGCGCCCCCTCCTCAGGGTAGCTTCGGGGCATTCCCACTCAGACTCAATCATCTGCTTAATCACTCTATGTACTGGGAAACAGCGCTGCTCTGCCTGAAACCCCTGCAAAAGTGGATCCTCTAGATGCTCCTGCTGCACTGCTGGGAGCACGATATTTAAAGCTGCTAAAGATTGAGTAATTAAGGCTCCGAGCTCCTCCTTGCGAAAAACTCAGAAGACATTCAGGTCCTCGCCAGGCCCAATCTCCCCTTCCTCCAATTCCAACGGCCAGGAGTCCACACCAGCCTCTGAGCTCAAATCACCGTCCTGCACTACCAGAGCCTCAGAACTGAGCTGCTCGAAGCCCTCGCAGCCCAGATCCACAGCTTTGCTCTTTGAGGAGACTCCCCCCTCCGGGTCCTCCTCCTTGGACTCCCCTGGCAATGAACCCAACAGAGTAGAACTAGTCTGACTCACCACAGCCTGAGTCTTTTTTAAAACGAATGCCTTGTGCAAGGCTAGAATAAACTCCGGAGGAAAGAAGGAGTCTAAGGTCCCTTGCACCTCTGGCAGCTGCTGCTGAGTGGAAAGCTCCCCAGAAGACACATTTTTTGCCTTCGACTTTCTCTTACTGTGCTTTGGGAGCAGCGCGGGAGAACCGGCAGTCTCAGCTAAGATGGCTGCCGTTCCCGCCTTTTCGGAGGCGCCCTGAGGCCTGTCCAGTACATCCCCCGATGTAACCTTGCCCTCCATGCGGCCCTCACAAACACAACTCACAAAAAAACCAAATCTAGCCCAAAACGCGGAATCCTGCTGACCGCGGCGAACTAAGAAAGCCTCGGCGATGCAGCGTCTAGCAACCGCGCCAAAAAACGAAACCTTGCGACGCGTGTACCCCCGCGGCTGCGGGACCCCACCGCTCGTCAAAAAAGAACCGTCTTGCTCCGAACTGACCAAAGGTTGCCAATCATCTGCCCACCGACTGCTCGCTGCTAGCGAACCACGGTAACGGCAGTTAGTGGAGGAGGGGCAGAGGAATCTGGAGCTCCCAGCGTCTTACCCGAAAACTCCCCCGGAGCGATGGACTCTGTCGGGGCAGGCTCTGCTCCTTGCTGCTCACACATTAACTTCAGGCAGCCGAGAATGTCCGATCCGCTCTCTTAATGCCCTCAGGCTATTTTTTTTCTTTTTTTCTTTAAGAACTTTAACGGATACTTCCTTGGCTCAACTGCCCTGCCAGGGCAATCCAGCACAACAAGGCTGATATTCCTTTCTGTGCCTCTTCTAAAGCCAACAAACAATCTCAACTAAACTTCTCCCTTTAACTGATAAAAGTCTCTTTCCTACTCATCTCCTAGAGCCTGTCAGCCATCCATCCTGTTCAGCTGCTGAGGACTGAAAGACTGAGGCTCTATCGGCAGGGGGAGCTAGGTAGCCTGTCAGCAAAGAGTTTCAGTTTTTTCAGTCCTCAGCTGCTTGAAGGGATTGACTACTCTCATGTACCTGGACTGGCCTGGAGAGACGAATAGGAAGATCGGGTGAGCGATTGGGAGGTGAGGTGGACCACGATTGCAGCTTTTTGCTCTAGTGCAGGTGGGATCAATTTGAGCGATGTGGCATTTGCCCCGGTCTTGAGTGCTACAGTGCTGAGCCCTAGATCCGCTCCTGGTGTTTGTTTCTGTTGAACGCGGCAATTGCTGTGGTCAGACTGCAGAGCTTGGGTCTGTGATTTAATTTGTGATTGTGGTCTGATGCGGGAGGGGGAAAACCATGGCTACCGCTTGGCGCAGACAAAACAAACTGACTGTCTCTGCACAGGAATGGATAGGCAGGAGGCAGCACACATGCTCAGAGCCCGACACCAATGGCTCCATCACAGACATCACCCACTGGCGAGTGCATGCATCCCCCTGCTCGTCTCTGGAGAAAGCAAAAGCCCAGCATACAAAGAAAATACACAGCAATTTGTCAAAAAGTAAATCTTAGCCAGGTTCTAAAGGATGCCAAAGTTCTGCAAGTCAATAAACATGTACTTTTTCTTACATAAAAAACCCTTTAAATTCATATTCCTGTCTTCATACAAAATCTTCATACCATAGATGGTGATGTTTCCCCTGATTTCAGGTCTAATGTCTGCCACAGAGTTGAACCGATCAGAGTATGTCCATCCAGTTGGTTTGAAAGCCAGGACACTGTCATATTTGGAGAACTTATTCAAGTGGTTCAGTAAACCCTGTTAAAAACAGCAAAGCACATTTTCTTTTAACCATAAATTCAGTTTTAGTTATAAATATACAGGTAAAATTTTCAGAAACTGTGTCTTGTATACACCCTTGCACAATGTCCCCATTCTGTTGTCTAAAAACATACTTCAATCTCTCACACACAGTCCACCCCCCCCCCCCCATCAGCCAGTCTCTCTCTCTTTCACATAGTCCAGACTCTCATGCACACAGTCTCCTCCCGCATCAGCCCGGTCGCTCTCACACACAGTCTTTCTACCGCATCAGCCTGGTCTCTCTCTCTCCTTGTCCCCTCCCCCAGCCATTACCAGATATATCTTACCCCTCCCGCCATGTTGCTAACAGCTCCACCACAATTGGCTCTGCATGTAGCCTAAGCCCTGTAGTGCAGGACGTCTGCTGATCTCGTGAGACTTCAAATCGTGAGATCTGCAAACTTCCTCCACTCCAAACTCAAGCTACCTGCAGAGCCGATCGAGGTGCAGCAGCTAACAACGCGGCAGGAAGGGTAAGATATATCAAATGATGACTGGGAGAGGGGGCAGTGAGAGAGAAACACATTGGTTGGTGAAGAAAGATAAAGCACAGTTACTTACCTGTAACAGGTGATCTCTGGGAACAGCAGGAATAAGTCTTCACATATGGGTTCGTCTGTACCGACGGAGCCTGCGCGGGAATGCTCCCCAGCGTCCCATCAGAAAGCTTTTGGGAGCATCCCTCAGCGCCTGCGTGCTGCCTTCCCGCCTTTCCAACTGTCTCTCCTCAGTTGAGTTTTATAGCTGAGACAAAGAGAGAGAAAGAGGAAAGGAAGATAGATAAAGAGATACAACTCCTAGGGGAGGTGGGTGGGTTGTGAAGACTTATTCCTGCTGTTCCCAGAGATCACCTGTTACAGGTAATAACTGTGCTATCTCCAGGAACAAGCAGGAATGAGTCTTCACATATGGGGACTCCCAAGCTAAGATGCCTGGAGTCCTAGCATGATGGGGATTGGAACATGCTACACCTCATATGGCCAGGCATCCTGAGGATGGAGGGTAGGAGTTGAAAGAGAGGAGCTGTAGAAAAACAGCTAACCTAAAATAGGACTACAGGTAAGGAGTCCTTGTATGTATGATAATTATCATGAAAATATTGAAATGAACAATCACAATATGTACCTCACCTACTGGATTGCAGGAAGTAGAGAGGCTGATGGAGTCTACTGGGGATCCAGTAGAGGAATCCTCAAGGTGACCTCACTGAAGTGAAGGTGAAGGTCCAAATCTGGAAGTGACAGGTGACTCAGGTGTCAACTGGGGTAGTACAAAAACGGTAGGTCTTTAGCGGAAAGCTTTATGGAAAAAGCTGGGAACTCTTATGGCTACAGAGTTGCTCACAGTTAGGAGCAAAAGAGGAAGACTGACCGATTTGGACAAACTAGCCCAGTCCTGGAGGGAAGAAGGGGTATGGGAAAAAAGCACGTATTCCCAAGAAGGACAGATGTCTGAAGGGTTGAAACCTCAGATCTACTGAAGATCCACCCTGTCTTTCCTAACTGGTGAGAGATAGGAAAGATATTGGAGTATGGAGCTTCAGGGATACCTAAATCTAGGGTTAAGGTAAGAGCTGGCAGTACCACAGTAGTGGTTGTGTGCATAATACCCCAGACATACTGTTGGACAGTATGAACATATGCAAGCCCACTGTCTGGAACCTATAGGAAGGTAAAAACCTTTATAAGCATAGACAGTTAGAGAGATAAGTATGTAAATACATATCTACCTATAAGGAAGCATCTCGACAGATACATATATATACACATACATATACATATATATACACTGCACCTACACTCTGGAATCATCTGCCGCCAGAGTTACGAGCTTGCAAAGACCTAACTGACTTTAGGAAAAAACTCAAGACTAATCTGTTCCAGAGTCATTTCAATTTGACTTAAACCCAAGGGGTCTAAGCTTATCCACCCCAGGGGACCAAAACTGATCTATGTACGCCTGCTCGTTTATGTAAAATGTATATATGTATATATGTAATTACTGCCTTATCCTCAAATGTATAGAAGTATGCATGTATATATGTAATTAGTACCCATATCCTCAAACAGAACCCGCTTGTGTGATGTGCCTTCCCTCCGAATCAACGTGTACGCACCCCAAATTTTACTGTACTGATTTGACAGTTCTCCTTATGTAATCAGACCGCTGCTGATCGCTGGAAGTAGCGGTATATAAATGTTTGCCAAATAAATAAATAAATATATGTCTATAGAGAGATCTGGAGGGCATAACATATGCACACGCAGCTTACAGACATATGTATCTATAGAGAAGTATATAGAGATATATACATACATGAATATATATGTCTAAAGATAAATGTCTGCAATTAAGCAGATAGAGATATGTCCATAAGAACATTCACATGGGAGATGTGAAGAGGAAAGATTCATCTAATAACAAGAAGGTGGAACCTACTTGAGAAGATATATAGAGAATCTATTCCCCCTGGCTAAGATGGTGCAGGAATGCTATCCAGTGAAATAACCAGGAGGGTTGCGTGAAAAAACAGAGGATAATATCAGTCTGTAAACAGCAAGTCCTGAGTCATGTAGAACTTTCGCATGGTAAATGGACAGAAAACGCATAGGATGAGGTATCAGGCTGACCACTGGAGGGATACAAAGTGGTATCATGTGTTATGAGTTAAATATGTGCTGTCCATGAAGGAGTAGGATACCATGAGGACAAGCTGCAAGGAAAAAAAGAGCATATTCCTTGTAGGAATTGGAGAACTCTTTAGACATTCACGCAGAAAAGGCTTATGTCCTGTATTATAAAAGGAGATAGTAGGGCAGTGATGGCTAACCTTTTTGAGCCCGAGTGCCCAAACTGCCGCACAAAACCAAAGAATTTCCTCAAAGTGCCAGCACGTCAATTAAAGCCTCATTTGCATAAGGTGCCTCATTTGCATAAATATTTGCATAATGTTACCATACACTAACTTTTAGTAAACATGCCTCTTAATGAGTATATGGATAAAGAAAGACTAAAAGGTTTCTACATTACTATAATCCAGTACCAACCGCCAGGCACATTAGGAACTACTACAAACGCTGCCCATTTAGAACCCATAGCAAACCCGCCGTATCCTAACAGCACTACCAGGACTCACAAAGCACCATACCCTAACTATCAAAAGGCAACACTGCAAATATTAAACCAATACATTTCAGAGAACAACAATACATGACCTACTGGGGAAAGAACAAGTGGCAATGTCAAATAGGAATTATATAAACAGAATACCTCAGCTCAGTTACACATGCAGAACAGACCATCACCAAACAAGGAATCACAATTTAGAAACAGGAAGACAATAATTAAACTGGGAACCCCAAAAGCCAAACTTGGAATATACAACAACACTGTAGAAATAAAACTATAAATTAATTTCCTCTTGTACTAAACAAAGCGCAAAAATTAATGATGCACATTTCCCAGAGCTGACATATTCCAGTTAATAAATTCAAAATAAAGAGATTTTTTTATACCTTTTGTGCATTTTTTTTCAGTTGCAATTGTTCCAGCCACTTTCTTCTGGTTTCTTCGTGTCTTCTGCTAACTCTCCATCTGCTGTCCATTTGTCCTTTCTTCTGTCTTTTTTTTTTTTCCATTCTCTCTCTACATCTGCTTTAACATACTAATCTTTCTCCTTTTGCTCTTTCCTCATTCCTATTTCATCTACTCAAAATTTACCCCTCCATCCTCAATCCCCACTTATTCTCCCAATACCGGCCAATTGTAGATTTTTTATCCCTCCCACACAAAATATTTTTCCCCTCTCCATTTACTCTCCCAGCCCCATCCCATTCTAATCCTCCCCCAACACCAGCTCCCTTCTAGTTCCAGCCTCACCCAGCATCCATTCCCTTCTAGTCCCTGCATCAGCCCATTTCCAGTCCTAGCAGCCCCCAACCCATTTCCAGTCCTAGTAACCCCCCAACCCAATACCCGTCCTAGCCCCCCCTCATCAACCCATTTCCAGTCCTAACCCCCCATCACCCCCATTTTCAGTTTAAGCCCCCCCTATAACCCATTACCAGTCCTAACCCCCATCAGCCCACTTCCAGTCCTAACCCCCATCAACCCATTTCCAGTCAGCCCCCCATAGCCCATTGCCAGTCCTAACCCCCCATCAGCCCACAGTCCATGACCAGTACTAACCCCATCAGCCCACCTCAAGTCCTAACCCCTCCCCATCAGCCCATTTCCTGTCCTAGCCCCCCATAGCCCATTATCAGTCCTAACCCCCCATAGCCCATTACCAGACAGCCCCCATCAGCCAACAGCCCATTACCAGTCTTAACCCCCCATAGCCCATTGCCAGTCCTAACCCCCCCCATCAGCCCACAGCCCATTACCAGTCCTAACCCCATCAGCCCACCTCAAGTCCTAACCCCTCCCCATCAGCCCATTTCCTGTCCTAGCCCCCCCATAGCCCATTATCAGTCCTAACCCCCATAGCCCATTACCAGACAGCCCCCATCAGCCAACAGCCCATTACCAGTCTTAACCCCCCATAGCCCATTGCCAGTCCTAACCCCCCCCATCAGCCCACAGCCCATTACCAGTCCTAACCCCATCAGCCCACCTCAAGTCCTAACCCCTCCCCATCAGCCCATTTCTTGTCCCAGCCCCCCCATAGCCCATTATCAGTCCTAAACCCCCCCATAGCCCATTACCAGTCCTAACCCCATCAGACCACCTCCAGTGTTAACCCCCCATCAGCCCATTTCCAGTCCTAACCCCACCCAACAGCCCACCTCAAGTCCTAACCCCTCCCCATCAGCCCATTTCCTGTCCTAGCCCCCGATAGACCATTACAAGTACTAACCCAACCCAACAGCCCACCTCAAGTCCTAACCCCTCCCCATCAGCCCATTTCCTGTCCTAGCCCCCCATAGCCCATTACCAGTCCTAAGCCCCCATCAACCCACTTCCAGTCCTAATCCCATCAGCCCATATAGACTTAGCTCCCCCATAGCCCATGGCCCCCCCATAGCCCATCACCATTCCTAACCTCCCCCAGCCCATCACCACTCCTAACCCCCCCATCAGCCCATTTCCTGTCCTAGCCCCCCATAGCCCAGTACCAGTCCTAGCCCCAACAGCCCACAGCCATTACCACTCCTAACCCCCCAGCCCATCACCAGTCCTAACCCCCCAACAGCCCACAGCCATTACCACTCCTAACCCCCCCCAGCCCATTACCACTCCTAACCCCCCCATCAGCCCATTTCCTGTCCTAGCCCCCCCCCCGCCCATCACCAGTCCTAACCCCCCACCAGCCCACAGCCATTACCACTCCTAACCCCCCCCCAAGCCCATCACCAGTCCTAACCCCCCCCCCGAAATTTTTTACAAAGAAAGCTGTCGCTGCCGGGGCCGGGGCCGCCGCGGCAGAATCGAGTGTGCCGCGGGGCCCCCCCCCCCCCGCCCAGCAGAGCCTGCCCTCCGTCCCCGGTATCACCTCTCTCAGCTGCCTCCAGTCACACGCGCCGGCTTTCAGAGCGCGAGGGAAGAGTTTCTCCCTCGCTGCTCTGTTAAGCCCCCGCGGGCTTAACAGAGCAGCGAGGGAGAAACTCCCCTCGCGCTCTGAAAGCCGGCGTGTGTGACTGGAGGCAGCTGAGAGAGGTGATACCGGGGACGGAGGGCAGGCTCTGTTGGGCGGGGGGGGGGGGGGCCCCGCGGCACACTCGATTCTGCCGCGGCGGCCCCGGCCCCGGCAGCGACAGCTTTTTTTTTTTTTTTAATGCCGCATATCTTGATTGCGAACCTTCCCGCGTGCCAGCTGCAAGGCCTTCGCGTGCCACAGCTGGCACGCGTGCCATAGGTTCGCCATCGCTGTAGTAGGGTGTGGAGAACCCTCACAGTCATGGAAAATGACTGAGAAAGCCTTTTCCAACCATATAGGATAGTCAGAGACAAAACCCCATGCTCTCTAGCAAGGGCCCATAGTGGAAAGCTTCTCTGTAAGATTGCAGAGAGCATTATGCAGGAGAATTGGGAAATAAAACTGGCTGTTGGAAGAAAACCAGCTGTCACGTTAACTATGCTGCCAAATCCAAAGGAATTGGGGATGGCAAGAAAAGAAGATAGTGTGATAAGCCTGAAGTGATAAGGATTATCCCAGACAGATAAAAGCACTATCTTGGAATCACTACTAAGGGCAGACTGGAAGTAGTGGAAGACAAGAATGGAAACTTGTGGGAAAGTACCAGTAGTCCAATCACTGGAACTCCTGCATTGGCAACTGCTGAATAAGACATCAGAGAGAATCTTTCTGTGTAAAACAGAGAGAACAGACAGAATAAGAGGAGAAATTCCTGTCCCTGTCTGATGAGCTGCCCAGACAAAAGAAGGGAGTTTATTCAAGATAAAAAACTACACACTGTATTGATAGAAATGACTAGAAAGGCTAAAGAAGCCCTGCAGTGGTATGGTACCACCCTTTCAGGGGAAACCCTGGATAAATGGGTAGAGACAGGAGCTGAAGGGTGACTTACCATATGGTAAGTCTGTGGAAGGAAAATATTCATGTTGGAACAGAAACTATCATGGGATAGTTGTTAAACCTCTCTTCTTGGTAAGAAGAGGAGAAACCTGTGACCCATAGACATGAATATCCTGACAGCTCAGCATACCTAGGAGCAACTGGATGTCCTGAGAAAAGGAATCCATGTGTAGAGTTTTGAATGAAAAAACAGTGAAAAAACTTCTACTAAAAAGAAGTCAACTGTAGGTTGTAAACTTCAGGACCCTATGGTTGCTGGGTTTGTTCAGCCTGGCTAGAGTTTGGATTCTTCAGACCAGGGCGAGGTTTCCCCTGCTTGGGAACATCTGTATGATGGGCAGGAGAAGAGTGAAACCTTCTTCTCCTAGGGCAGCGATGGCGAACCTATGGCACGCGTGCCAGCTGTGGCACGCGAAGGCCTTGCAGCTGGCACGCGTGAAGGTCCGCAGAAAAAGAAAAAGCGGGCTCTGGCTGCTGCCGCGGACGCGGCAGCATGCAGTGTCCCGCGGGGCCCCCTCCGCCCGCTAAGCCCCTCTGCAAGGGCTTTCAGATTCGCGAGGGAGACAGCGTCTCCCTCGCGTCTCTGTTAAGCCCGCAGGGGCTAATGGGAAATTTCCCATCAGCCCCTTTAGACGCGAGGGACTGATGGGAAATTTCCCATTAGCCCCTGCGGGCTTAACAGAGACGCGAGGGAGACGCTCTCCCTCGCGACTCTGAAAGCCCGTGCAGAGGGGCGTAGCGGGCGGAGGGGCCCCACGGGACATTGCATTCTGCCGCTGCCGCGGCAGAAGCCAGAGCCAGCTGCTGTTTGTTTTTTTTTAAATTTGCGATGGGGGGGGGGGTAGGAGTGCTAATGGGCGGGGGGGGGGGTCGGTCTGCTAATGGGCTGGGGGGGTAGGACTGCTAATGGGCTGTGGGCTGATGGGGGCTGTCTGGAAGTGGGGTGATGGGGGGTTAGGACTGGTAATGGGCTATGGGGGGGGGTTAGGACTGCTAATGGGCTAGAGAGGGGGGGGTTAGGACTGCTAATGGGCTAGGGGGGTTAGGACTGCTGATGGGGAGGGTTAGGACTTGAGGTGGGCTGTTGGGTGGGGTTAGGACTGGAAATGGGCTGATGGGGGGTTAACACTGGAGGTGGTCTGATGGGGTTAGGACTGGTAATGGGCTATGGGGGGGTTTAGGACTGATAATGGGCTATGGGGGGCTGGGACAAGAAATGGGCTGATGGGGAGGGGTTAGGACTTGAGGTGGGCTGATGGGGTTAGGACTGGTAATGGACTGTGGGCTGATGGGGGGGGGGTTAGGACTGGCAATGGGCTATGGGGGGCTGACTGGAAGTGGGCTGATGGGGGGTTAGGACTGGAAATGGGCTGATGGGGGGTTAGGACTGGTAATGGGTTATAGGGGGGGGCTTAAACTGAAAATGGGGTGATGGGGGGTTAGGACTGGAAGTGGGTTGATGAGGGGGGGATAGGACTGGTATTGGGTTGGGGGGTTGCTAGGACTGGAAATGGGTTGGGGGGCTGCTAGGACTGGAAATGGGCTGATGCAGGGACTAGAAGGGAATGGATGCTGGGTGAGGCTGGAACTAGAAGGGAGCTGGTGTTGGGGGAGGATTAGAATGGGATGGGGCTGGGAGAGTAAAATGGAGAGGGGAAAAATATTTTGTGTGGGAGGGATAAAAAATCTACAATTGGCCGGGTATTGGGAGAGTAAGTGGGGATTGAGGATGGAGGGGTAAATTTTGAGTAGATGAAATAGGAATGAGGAAAGAGCAAAAGGAGAAAGATTAGTATGTTAAAGCAGATGTAGAGAGAGAATGGAAAAAAAACCCAAGAAGACAGAAGAAAGGACAAATGGACAGCAGATGGAGAGTTAGCAGAAGACACGAAGAAACCAGAAGAAAGTGGCTGGAACAATTGCAACTGAAAAAAAATGCACAAAAGGTAGAAAAATATCTCGTTATTAACTGGAATATGTCAGCTCTGGGAAATGTGCATCATTAATTTTTGTGCTTTGTTTAGTACAAGAGGAAATTAATATATAGTTTTATTTCTACAGTGTTGTTGTATATTCCAAGTTTGGCTTTTGGGGTTCCCAGTTTAATTATTGTCTTCCTGTTTCTAAATTGTGATTCCTTGTTTGGTAATGGTCTGTTCTGCATGTGTAACTGAGCTGAGGTATTCTGTTTATATAATTCCTATTTGACATTGCCACTTGTTCTTTCCCCAGTAGGTCATGTATTGTTGTTCTCTGAGATGTATTGGTTTAATATTTGCAGTGTTGCCTTTTGATAGGTAGAGTATGGTGCTTTGTGAGTCCTGGTAGTGCTGTTAGGATACGGCGGGTTTGCTATGGGTTCTAAATGGGCAGCGTTTGTAGTAGTTCCTAATGTGCCTGGCGGTTGGTACTGGATTATAGTAATGTAGAAACCTTTTAGTCTTTCTTTATCCATATACTCATTAAGAGGCATGTTTACTAAAAGTTAGTGTATGGTAACATTATGCAAATATTTATGCAAATGAAGCACCTTATGCAAATGGAGCTTTAATTGACGTGCTGGCACTTTGAGGAAATTCTTTGGTTTTGTGCGGCAGTTTGGGCACTCGGGCTCAAAAAGGTTAGCCATCACTGTCCTAGGGAAAGAAGGTTTGGTAGGGCATTTCCTACCTACTGGGGAAGGAGAAGGCTTAGAATAGCCTCCAGAAACAGGGAAGTCAGTGGACCACTGAGCAACCTGATATAAAGACTCCTTATTGAAGAGATTTTCCCCAGTGCAAGGAGTATTACCCAGTCTTTGTTGTGCCCATCTGCTTAAGTCTGAAGCTTGGAGCCAGGCTCTACGTCGTGCCCCTATGGCTATAGCAGAAGTTCTGCTAACAGACTCAAAGGAGTCCAGGGAAGCACGAGTAAGAAACCAAGAGATGCTTTTAATATGACTAAGTAGTAAGGAATAGTCTGCAGTCTTGGGCTCTGAAAGAAAAGGAGTCAAAAGATATAATTTCTTTGTGACCTCCTGAAGTGATAGACTCATATAAAAAATATGGAGTGGAGGAGTGGCCTAGTGGTTGGGGCAAGGTACTTCAGGCCGGAAGGTCGGTGGTTCAAATCCCACTAGAGGACAGCAACCTTGGGCCGGAAGGACTGGGGTTTCTAGTCCCACAGGTGCTCCTTGTGGTCTTGGGCAAGCCACTTAACCCTCCATAGCCCATGTTCCCTGTAAAATAGTTATCTCCAAGTTATAATGCCTTGTTCAATGTAATTTCAGTTTGTTCAATGTAAACCGCACTGATGCAGAATAGCGCGGTATATAAGAGAATATAAATAAATAAATAAATAATATGAGAGAATCCTTGACAGCATAGATGTCTGGAAGGTTTGACGTCCAAAAGCATCTAGTGTCCTAGACTCACGACCTGGTAGGTAAGAAGAGTGCTTCTTCTTACTTTTCACCTTCCTCATTGCTGATTCCACCACAATGGAATGATGGGGAAGTTGAGTCTTTTGAAATCCTGGAGAGGGGGGTACCTGATACAGAAGATCAGTTGCTCTAGAAGGTGAGGGAACCCTTAGAAGGTGCTTCCCACATTCTTAGAAGAAGATCCTGCAGGGAATGATGTAAAGGAAGCATTATATTTTCCTTTTCTCCAGTAGAAAGAGAGCCTTGTGTAGGATCATAGCCAGGGATAGGAATAGCAAGAAATGTTGCCATATTCAAGAGAAAATTCTGAAAAGAAGGATCTCCAAAGGGAACCGTCCCTGGACAGGCTAGACCTGAAGAACTAGCCTGGGCACCGGAGGATCTACTTGAGAATATAGGAATATAAGATCCTGCACGGTGCAAGAAAGGATCCTTAAGGGATGGATGCTGGTACTGGAGGTCATGCCCTGAGACAGTCAGCACTGCATCGTCCATGCCAGGTATCGACTCCAAACTTGGTATAGAAAGGAGCGAACCTGGTGAAAGAAGCATGGAAGGAGCTGGCCCCAATGTTACTGCGGGTACCGGCACCGATACCGATACCGGTAGCTGTGTCGGAATCGAAAGCGACACCGACATCGAAGCAGTCATCGGTGGCTGCTCAATCGGTACCGAGGTAACCGAAGGCTTTTGGTAATCACCCTCGGTACCGAGCATCCATAATCGGTAAGCGTCGGTACCGAGATGTGTCGGTACCCAGTCTTCTAGACTAGAGATCGATTCTAGACTCGGCATCGAGGGAAGCGAGTCTATCGATGCATGTCTAGAGGGTACCAACGTCGGTGGTAGTATCGGCATAGATGCCGATACTGGAAAGTCAATCTGGAGCGTATCGAACGGTCCCGAAGGTACAGAGAAAGCCAGATGACGATCCCTGGTGAGGAGTGAATTGCTCAACACCAGTGCCGATGCCGGGGTATCGGTACCGCTCAAAGCGGATGCCACCACTGAGCATGGCTCAGGTATGTTCTGTGAGGGGTGAGCCCCAGGAACAACCTGAAACCCCTGATAGGCTTTGGAGGCCGAACACTCCCGCCGGGGTTTTGAAGCCAATGGACCCTTGAGGGCAAGGCCGGAGCCGTCATCATGCTGTGCATGAGACTTACCACTCAAGGGTTGGCTAGTCTTAACAGACTGTTTGTGGGTTACCTGATCCTGTGGAGAAGAAGAAATGGTCGGTGCCCTGACATTGGAAGGCAACGCGGTATCGAGGGAAACTCGAAATGGAAAATCTCTTCTCACAATATTGTAGCCTAATGGCTCCGGAGGAAAATGGTCAGGACCCAAACAGGTTAGACACCAGTTCTTGGAGTCTAAAAACAAAACTGTACCGCCACAGCTTAGGCACTTCTTAGGAAAAGAAGGTGGCGGCTCCATGATGGAGAGGCCTAGAAGGCCCAAAACGTTTAAGACAGAAACAGAGGGAAAAAATTCCCTGAATTTAAGAAAAAGAAAAAACACCGGCGGTACCGGTGGAGTCGGGGAGACAGCCGCGACCACAAGAAAAACAAAGAATTAAAGAAAAAATTTTTGCGGTGACAGGAGGACGTCCTGCCCGCTCCGCGGAAAAACGAAAACTGAGGAGAGACAGTTGGAAAGGCGGGAAGGCAGCACGCAGGCGCTGAGGGATGCTCCCAAAAGCTTTCTGATTGGACGCTGGGGAGCGTTCCCGCACAGGCTCCGTCGGTACCGACGAACCCATATGTGAAGACTCATTCCTGCTTGTTCCTGGAGATTCCATTATCTCAGCCATTGGCTTTACTTTCACTCGCTCTCAGTCTTTTACATTAAGCGTCAATTAGGGAGGTCATTTATCAATTGGGCCCCGCTCTCTTCTTAAGTTTCTCCTTTGGCTTTGCAGCTACAAGATCATATTTCAAGAACAGAGAACACTGAATAAGAACTTTCTCACTGCAAATCGTTTGATATCTGACTGAATCTAAGAATTCAAAGTCTTCAGTCTGTTCTCAGCTTTACTGAAGGATAACATGATTTTTAGGAGGAAGGCCGAGTTTTTGGAATACAGATTGGCCTTGCAACTTGAGACTCTTGAATTTCCTTAATTATCACTGACCTTGCCTAAAGATATTTTGAAGTGCTGTATGTCTGAAGTTCTTAAATTCCAAGAGACTCATTTCCTGATTGTGCTTATTAGGTTATCCTCTGCTAAGAAGCAAAACCTTGGTTTGCAACATATCGAGGAGCACTTTGCCTGCCTAATCTCATCTGGGCCCCCGTTTTCCAAATGGACCCAGGAATGTGCCACCCGTAGCCCAATGCTGTGCATCGGATATGCATCTACCATCTGCCGAAGAGCAAATGGCTGCACCGTGCCATACATGGGGCAGGGCTCACAATTTCAGCTTTCACTGTAAATCGACTATACATACTATTCTTTATTTTGAAACTCTTCCTCGCCTCCAGAAGATGCTGCAAGGAGAAATTTGTTCTTACCTGCCAAATACCTTTCCTGGAGGCCAACCAGATTAGTCCAGAATGCACGGGTTGTACCCCTCAGCCAGCAGATGGAGACAGAGGTAAGAGCTGTACACTCTGAGCTGTAGTAGGCACTGTGCAGCCACTTGCTGTCCAGTATTCTGGTAACTAAGCAATGGTGAATTAACCTACCAACTGCCCTTCTAAGGAGAATATCCAGAAACTTAATTTGGGAAACCAAAATGCTGAAGTGAACCTGGGGCCCCAAATGGTACCACAAAAAAGTCTGCCAAAAGAACTGTAGGAAACTAAGAAATAGCAAGAGGGTGTGGGCTCTAAACTGGTCTGGTTGGATTTAAGAGAATAAGCAGGGAAGACCACATTTCTCCTCCTTTTACATCCTCCAGATCAGTCCAGAATGCAATGTAACAAAGCACTCCTTACACTGGGCACTCCTGCTCTAAGCCCTCTGATTCCAAAAGCAGCATCATTTGTATAGCCTGGTAGCACTATACAAATGATTAGGACTGGCCTACCCACTAGGCCTAGGGCAAAAGATTTCTGTCGGCAACAGGCCATGTGCTTTGGCACACATGCCCTGCTGCCCCCTGCTGATTCCGATAGTAGGCAGCTAGGCTTGGTGGGAGCAGCCTGTGGCAGGCCACCCACTGCCGGAATCAGCCGTAGGCGGGGGTGGGGGGGATGGCTAGATCTTCTGCCTAGGGCAGCAGAAACTCTTGGGCCAGTCCTGCAAATGATTAATAGTAATTGCAGTACTACTTTCTTGTGAAAGCATCTAAACAATTAATGCTTCAAAAAGGAGTATAATGAGGACCATCAGTTTTTACAGATTTCTCCTGCAAAAACTGAGTGAGCTTCTGCTCAAGAGGCTGACTTGACTCTGGTTTAATGTACCCAAAGGGAGTGAGGTGGAACAAGCTTTAAGAATATAAGTAGATTAAACTGCTTCCATAATGCAGTGCACAATAGTTACCTTGATAGCTGCTTCACCTTTCTTAGAGCCACCAATCATGAACAAGTGATCAGACTTTTGAAATTCATTAGTGACCTCCAGATAGCCCATAATGCTGTGCATACATTCAAGAGACTAAAGATGTGGACATCCTAGCCACAATCTTCCCACCTAAAAGGTGGCAACTCGACCACCTGTTTAATATGAAAATGTGAAAGGAACAGAAACCCCTGCCTCAGTAAACCATAAAAAAGGGCTCTTTACAAAACATGGCCTGCAGCTCACACATTCGCCTCACTGAATAAAGTCCAAAAAAGACCACCTTCAATATAAGATCCTTTAAACAAAGCTCTTCTCATAAGTTCAAAAGGCTCTGCACTTAGTTTGCAAAGCACCAAGTTAAGATTCCAAACTGAGACTACTGTTTGACGTGGAGGATGCAAATGTACAACCTCCTTCAGTAAGCGAATAATGTCTGGATGAGATTCCAAGAAAGAACTCTCCAAACAACCCCTTTCCTTTTAGGCGGAAAGATCATAGCCAGAAGTTTATTTATTTATTTATTTTAAAGGATTTATATACCGCCTTCTCCTGTAATCAAGGTGGTGTACACAGCAACCAATTGAACTATATTGACATTTGTGTGTGCATGCAGTGTGATACAGTGAATGAGTGTGTGTGTAAGTTGGCGTTGATTCGTGGTGGGCTATTTACAGCATGCGCTACTTTACAATGCTATGTACATGAGTGAGAAAGGGAGGGGGGGGGGTTGGTATGTAGTCCGGGAGCTGGCAGGCAGAATTATGTGATATCACCGTAATGCTCAATGAAGAGCGCCGTCTTGAGCTGTTTCCAAAAGTCCTTGATGTCCTCTGTTGATCGTAGGTCATCAGGGAGGGCGTTCCATATTGCAGGTGCCGCCAGCGATAGAGATCTTCTTGCAGTGTTCTTGCGTACCTTGGTAAAGTTTTTTGGTGTATTGATGATGTCAGAGGTGCCTCTCCTCCTTGGTCTTGTGCTGATGGTGGGTTGTATGAGTGGTTGTAGGCTGAGTGCTGAGGTCCGGTGTTTGATTTTGAATATGTTTAAGGCTGTCTTATATCTGATGTGGTAGCTGATTGGAGCCAGTGGAGGTGTTTTAGAATGGGAGTGATGTGATCTTGTCTTGATGAGCCAGATACTATGCGTGCTGCTGTGTTTTGCGCCCTTTGCAGTGGCCGGAGTGTCTGCTTTGTTAGGCCAAGATAGATTGTTCCACATCTTTAGTCTCTTGAATGTATGTAGAGCACTTATGCGCTAACTGGAGGTCACTAATGAATTAGAATTGCCTTCCTTAGGCATGTTGACCTTGTCCTTCGACTTGCTCTTATTAACCAGTCATCCAGATAGCGATGTACCAACACACCCTCTTCTGCATAGAGTCACTGTCTCTACTACCATAACCATGGATAAAAAGATGCAGGGTGCTGTGGCCAGGCCTAAGGGGAGTGTTTGAAATTGGAAGTGAGAACCTAACACTGTGAACCTTAGATATCTTTCATGAGGTTCCCAGACAGGAATGTGTAGCTAGGCCTCTCTGAGGTCGAACCCTATTAGCAATTCTCTGGTGCTCACTGCCAAAAAACAGACTGCAAAATCTCCATGTGATAAATGGGATAAAATGAGCCCTCCTTTTTTGGGATGACAACAATGATTGAATATCACCCTGCATTCTTCTCTTGAGTGCGAAAGCGTAGTTACTCACCTGTAACAGGTGATCTACGGGAACAGCAGGAATTTAGTCTTCACATATGGGTATCGTCGGTACCGACGGAGCCTGCACGGGAACGCTCCCCAGCGTCCAATAGGAACGCTTTTGGGAGCATCCTTCAGCACATGCGTGCTGCCTTCCCGCCTTTCCAACTGTCCCTCTTCAATTAAGTTTGTAGCTGAGTGAAAGGATAGAGGGAGCGAGGAAAGAGACAGAGAGATAGAGAGACAACTCCTAGGGGAGGTGGGTGGGTTGTGAAGACTAAATTCCTGCTGTTCCCGGAGAACACCTGTTATAGATGAGTAACTATGCTATCTCCAGGAACAAGCAGGAATGTAGTCTTCACATATGGGGACTCCCTAGCTGAAGATGCCAGGGAGATAGCCCCAGGAAGCTGCCACCTATAGTAAGGTGGGCCATGCTTCCTCCCATGGATCTCTGGCATCCCACCAGGGTTGGTGGGTAGGAGTTGAATTAGGTCTGAAAGAGATTTTGAAGAACAGCTTGGCCAAAGAAGGCATCCCGACGGGAGGCTTTATCTAGGCAGTAGTGGGCTGTAAAGGTGTGTACCGAAGCCCAGGTGGCTGCTCGACATATGTCATCAATAGACACAGAGTAAAGATTAGCCATAGAGGCTGCCATGGCTCTCACATTATGAGCTGTGACATGGCCTTGAAGAGGAAGACTCTTACTCTCATAAGCAAAGGATATGCATTGTGCAATCCATTTGGATAGAGTTCTCTTGGAGACTGGAAGTCCCAAATTTGACTAGAATCAAAAGCAATAAAAAGTTGAGAAGACTTTCTATGTTGCTGTGTTCTTTGTAGGTAAAAAGCCAAGGCTCTTTTACAATCCAACGTATGAAGGTTCCTTTCTGCATTAGAGGCATGAGGCCTCGGAAAGAATACAGGAAGATAAATTGATTGATTTAAATGAAAAGGCGAAACCACCTTTGGCATAAAGTGTGGATGAGTTCTGAGAACAACCTTATCATGGTGAAACCTACAGTAGTATAAGGAGGATCAGCCACTAAAGCTTGCAATTCACTAATGCGACGTGCAGAGGTGATTGCAATCAGGAAGATGACCTTCCAGAACAAAAGCTTTAGGGTTGTAGTGGCTAAAGGTTCAAAAGGCGGTTTCATGAGCTGCCCGAGAACTAGGTTTAAATCCCATGCCACCGGTGGTGGCCTGATGGGAGCTTTGTTAATAGAAGACCTCTCATAAATCTTCATATGAGTGGATGAGAGGAAATTGGTTGTCCATTTAGAGGCTTATAGAAAGCTGCAATTGCACTAAGATGGACTCTTACTGAATTGGTCTTTAGACCAGAATTTGATAAATGAAGTAGATAATCTAGTATCGATTCCAAAAGTATCATAAGGGGGTTTATCCCTTCTGTGAACACCATATAGTAAAACGTTTCCACTTGAAGGCGTAAGAGCATCTTGTGGAAGGTTTTCTAGAAGCTTGAAGGATATCCTTTATCTGTTGGGAAAGGTTGAGGTCCTGAAGGTCTAAGCTTTCAGCAACCAGGCCCTGAGATGCAGGGACTGGGGATTCGGGTGCCATAGCATCCCATTCTCTTGGGAGAGGAGATCTAGAGCATAGCCTAACTCCAGAGGTGCAGCTTGAGAAAGATGTAGAAGCAGGGGATACCACGTCTGGCGTGGCCACCGTGGTGCTATGAGGATCATACGACCTCTGTCTCTCTGAAGCTTGAAGAGTGTTTTGGGGATGAGGGGAATGGGTGGGAAAGCATAGAGGAAGTCGTGACCCCAGTGAAGAAGGAAGGCGTCCCTTGCCTGGCAATTTTGAGCCGGAATCCTGGAACAGAACCGGGGAATTTTGGCATTCAGTGGACTTGCAAATAGGTCTATGTCTGGGGTTCCCCAGATCTGAAATATCTTGGTCACCTGGTCTAGGTGGAGAGACCATTCGTGAGGCAGCAGTACTCGGCTGAGTTTGTCTGCCCAAAGGTTTTGAATGCCTGGAAGATATACCACGAGAAGGTGAATTTGATGCTCTCTGGCGAGGGCCCATAGTCATAAAGCTTTGTTGCATAACGACACAGAGCCTGTTCCCCCCTGCTTGTTCACGTAGAACATAGCTACTTGATTGTCCGTTTGGACTAGGACTGTCTTGTAGCTGAGCTGGGCATGGAATACTCGAAGAGCTAGATAGATTGCTCTGAGTTCCAGGAGGTTTATGTGAAGACAAGCCTCCTGTGGAGTCCAGGTACCTTGGGTAAAGAGATGATGCAGGTGTGCTCCCCATCCCACCTGTGATGCATCTGTTAGGGTGGTCTGGAATAGGGGTTGATGAAAAGGAGACACCACTAGAAGATTTTCCAGTGATTGCCACCATTATAGGGACAAGATCAGTTGTTGTGAGTTTGATATCTTGTCCGACAGACGTCCTGTGGCCTGTGTCCACTGTGTGGATAGGGTCCACTGGGCTGCTCACATATGAAGGCGAGCGTAGGGAACCACATGAACCGTGGATGCCATATGTCCCAATAGTTGTAGTTCTTGAGCAGTTAGGTAGGACTTCACCGCTGCTTGAGAAGCTAGCTGCATTATACGAAGACAGCGGGGTTGTGGGAGAAAAGCCCTCGACTGTCTGGTATCTAGACGAGCTCCTATGAACTCTAGGGACTGAGACGGAGCAAGTTGGGATTTTGGGAGGTTTATGACCAATCCCAAGTATTGAAGGATTCACATTGCGCGAGACAGTGCAGAGCTGGCTTCTGGAACAGTGGGGGCTCGAATGAGCCAGTCGTCCAAGTAAGGGAAGACGAATATCCCCAGAGTTTGCAGAAATGCAGCTACTACTGCCATGCATTTCATGAATACTCTTGGTGCCGAAGCCAGACCAAAGGGAAGAACCCTGTATTGGAAATGTTTTCCCTTGAAAAGGAATCGTAAGAATTTCCTGTGATCTGGATGGGTCAGAATGTGAGTATATGCATCCTTTAGATCTAGAGAACAAAGCCAATCCTTTGAAGGTATGGCAGAAGAGTTCCCAGAGAAATAATTTTGAACTTTTCTCGGAACAGATATTTGTTCAATTTTCTGAGGTCTAGAATGGGTCTGTGTCCTCCTGTCTTCTTTGGAATAAGAAATTAGGGGGAGTAGAACCCTGCACCCTATTGAAGAATGGGCACCTCCTCTATTGCTCTCTGAGCAAGGAGTATTGAGACCTCTTGATCCAGTAGATTGCCTGTAGAGGTTTGGGAATTGAACCGTCTTACAATTGTAGGAGGGGCATACTGTGAAAATGAAGCTTGTACCCCTCTCCCACAATGGACAGGGTCCAGTTTTCTGCTGTTATTTGGTGCCATCTGTTGGCAAAATGACACAACCTGCTTGGAATGTTTAGGGGTTCTGGACCTTTCAGAGGCAGGAAGGCTAAGTTCTCTATGAAGGAGTCAAAGCCCTTGAGGGGGCTGGGCCTGTGGAGCTGGTTTTTATTTTATTTATTTATTTTTTATTTAACAGTTCTTCTATACCGCTCTATTTTAGATCAGAGCGGTTTACATTCAACATCAACCATACAACACAGGAACCCTGAGTTGTATTTACAATAAACAGGAGATCAACTTGGAAGTAACTGGGGGGAACTATGTACATTGTATAACATATCTACATCTTATTTACACTGGGGGTCCTGATTCCATTTCAGTGGGTATCTTCTGAGCGATCAGTTGATTATCCTTTTTCATGCTGAGTCTGATTGTTTAATTGCAATGAGTGATTGTCTGAGGGGGCATATGTATGATTACTAGTGCTGGATTCAGGGTAGTATGTGATGAATAGGTGCTGCTTTAATGCCTTCCTGAAGTCAATTAGGTAAGTGATGTTTCGAATAGAGGTGGGGAGAGCGTTCCATGCTCTGGGTGCGTAAATCGTAAAGGCCCTATTTGTCATTGCTTTTGTGCATTTTGTTATTACTTTTGGGACCTCTAGTGTGTTTTGCATCATGGGTCTTCTGTTTCTGTTCTGTGGTACTTTATGTATCATCTTGCTGAGGGCTGTGGGGGTCAGGGTGTTTGCGGCTTTGAAAGTTAAGGTTAGAACTTTGTGGCGGATTCTTGCTTGAACTGGTAGCCAATGGAGGTTCATCAGTACTGGCGTTATGTGCTCTCTCCGTGAAGCCCCTGTTAGTACTCTTGCCGCAGTGTTCATTGCAAGCTGGAGAGGAGCCAGTGTTGCTTGAGGGAGACCGTGTAGAATTACGTTGGCATAGTCGAAATGTGGTAATATTAATGGTTGAGCTCTAAGGCCTTTTGGCTTCTTTTGTCTGGATTGTTGTTGTTGACCCTTCTGGGCAACTTGACCCCGAGCTTGCCCTTGCTGGGTATAGGACGGATTAAACTTCCTCTTTTTGCTGAAAAAGGTTTTTTTATAGGGTTTCTTTTTGGCTGGAGTGGCTGTAGATTTTGACAATCTATCTATCTAAAGTGATATTGTCAGCATCTATCTCATTAGCCTTCTCCTGCCAATTCTTGCCACAGAGGTTTTCTCCTGTGCAAGGGATGTTTCCCAATTTATCCTGTACCCAAATCTCCAAGTCTGATGCCTGAAGCCAGGCAATCCGACGTGCACCAATGGCAACAGCAGAGGTTCTGCTGATGCATCCAAAGCAGTCAAAGGCTGCACGGTTTACAAACTTGGAGACATCTTGAGCATGCTTGACAAGAGTAAGAAAGTCCTGTCGTTTGTCCTCAGGTAGAAGGGGGCTCATAAGCTCCAAATCTCCTGTGACCTCTTTGAGGAACATTCCCATATATAAAATATATGAGCTGATCCTAGCTGAAAGCATGGAAGCCTGAAAGGTTTGACACCCAAAAGCGTCAAGAGTCCTGCATTCACGACCTGGAGGATTGGATGCATGTCTCTTTGCACTTTTCATTCGACACATGGCTGACTCCACTACCACTGAATGGTGTGGCAGCTGAGTCTTTTGAAAACCAGTACATGGTGGAACTTGATACATGGTATCGAGTCTCCTAGAATGAAGACATGTGCTCAAAGGTGTCTCCCACATTCTGAGTATCAAATCATGAAGAATTTCATGAATGGGCAGAGTGGCTGCCTCCTTGGGAGCCTTAGGGTATTGGAGAATTTCCAATTCCTTTGCTCTAGATTCTTTTTCAGGAGCTACCATGATTGAAAGGCCTTGGGCCACATCATGAATAAAATCCTGAAAAGACATGTCTTCTGGAGGAGACATTCTTCATTGGGAAGAAGAGGAGTCTTCCGGGAGAAACACTCTGGTACCGGCAGAATTATCAGAGTCATCGGAATCGGAGGATTTAAAATATCTCTGATCCCGATGTTCATGCAAAGCAAGGTCTCGGTATCGATTGAAGTCGGTACCGAATTGGTCCGGTACCAATATGTCGATGCCAGAGAAAGTCGGCATGGGAAGGATTCCCACCGGGGCTGATACCGTCGGTGCTGGTACCGGGGCCGGTACCGTCGGTGCTGGTACCAGCATAGGTACTGGTGCCCGTTGAACCACCGGTGTCAACGGTACCGCAGCTGTAAGGAGAGCTGCAAGACTGCATTCGATAGCGAGGAATCTCTGGTCTATCGACGCTGCCGATGCCTGGGTATCAGTACCGGTAAAGGTGGCCGGAACCCCTGAGCATGGCACCAGTAGTTCTGCCGAGGTCGAAGCCTCGAGAACATCCTGGAACCCCGTTGATGCTTTGGAGGCCAAAGCCTCCCACCAGGGCTGTTTTGCCGGTGTAGTTTCCTCAAGGGCAATGCCAACGGCCTCTCGATGCTTTGAAGGAGAGCTACCCTTTGAGGGCCGGCTCTTATGTTTAGTTACCTGAGATCCATGGGAGGAAGACGAGGCTCTTGAAGACATCGATGCAATGGACCCGGTATCCGAAGAAAAGAGGGTACTGAACTTTGCAGCTCGGTTCTGTCTTCCTCTTCTAGTCATCCCCATACAGAAGGAACAATCAGATGGAGAATGGTCAGGGCCTAAACATTTTAGACACCAGTCATGGGTGTCGGTGATGGAGATGGTACCGCCACATTTAGTACATTTTTTAAAACCACTAGCTGGTTTTTCCATCTTTTGGGAAAAATGGGGCCTAATGCCCAAAATGGCGCCTAGCACCAAAAGAAAAAGTTTCTGAAGAGAAACAGCTCAAAAATAGATTTTTTTTTTTTTTTTTTTTTAAAAAGAAGAACGAACAAACCGGCAGTACCGGTAGGTGTCGTGCGGAGGCAAGCACGATCACAAGAAAACAAGTTTAAAGAAGAAATTTTCTGCGGTGACAGGGTATGTGTCCTGTCGGCTCCACGGAAAACGAAGAACTGAAGAGGGACAGTTGGAAAGGTGGGAAGGCAGCGCGCATGTGCTGAGGGATGTGCCCAAAAGCGTTCCTATTGGACGCTGGGGAGCGTTCCCGCGCAGGCTCCGTCAGTACCGACGATACCCATATGTGAAGACTACATTCCTGCTTGTTCCTGGAGATAAGGAATATTCACCACTAAAGATTGCAGCTTTCCCAAAGTGGAAAGCACCGCCACCTTTTTTGGCAGGAGCATGACAGGCAGAAAGCAAACACAAATTGATGAGCTGGTGGGAAAATTCTAACTTGCAACCCTTTAGAACAATATTTGGGGGCGGAGCCTGATGTCCAGCGGGATGGTCGCATAACGCTGAGGCTCCCGAGAGGCCTACTCAGAATCCTGAATTAACACCGTACATACTTGGAACTTCTACTCTGACCTTGCCGGGGCACATTGGTGAGATGGCGGGGACCAAACCCACGCGCCTGGAATTTGGATCTCCAGCGGCTTCTCACGGCAAACGTTCCAAAACTGAACCTCCGTCCCCGCAGAAGGGGCTGGCCTTGCGCGAGGGCCCCGAAATGCAGCAGGAAATCCTCGCAGAGATTAGAGGGGTCAAAAACCTCGTGCAGTCAAACGGTGAAGCACTCCGAGCGCTGCGGAAAGATTTTGGTGTGCTGCAAAGCAAGCTAGAAGGGCTTTCTTCGCGTCAGGACAAAATGGAGAGCATATTGGACTCCCATGCGGCCCGGTTGTCCAAACTCGACAAAGTTGAACGTCAGGTGCGGGCCTTGCAGAAAGAAGTGGAAGATGGCAATAATAGAGCGCGCCGCAACAACATACGACTCGTGGGCATACCGGAGGGAGCGGAATCGGGAGACATGAAAGAGTTTTTATGCAAAATCCTCCCTTCCCTGCTCCAAATCACCTTTACCAAAGATTTGGAGATCGATCGCGCTCATCGTGTACCCACAAGCATACCGCTCAACAGGAAGTCCCCGCGGCCTATCATTTTTCAACTTTTGAGATATCAACACGTGGAGCAAATTCTAAGTGTCTCTCGGGCAAAGGGCCATATGGAGTTTGAGAGCCACAAGATCTCCTTCTATCCCGACTTGGCTAAACCCACGGTCGACCGCCGAAAGCGCTTTCTGGAATTCCGGCCGAGGCTTCAACAACTACAAGCACGCTATGGCCTGATGTACCCGGCCAAGCTCCGAGTCACGCTTCACAATCAGACAAGAACATTTGAGGACCCTGATCTACTAGCGGAGTTTTTGGATTCCAAAGAAGCCGACTTGATGCGCTGACTTCCAGAATATTCCTGCAGGTATTCTCATATCCGCTGTACCTGCCATATTGGATCTGCCGCAGCCCAGCAAAGAGTCTGGCGAGGGCAGTTTGTTGCCTTACTTTTGATGATATCTGTGACCCGACTCCATCTACCCACAGTAGCCTCGATGAGTATCAGAGACAGTGTTAATTATGGACTCTGGTGTTTCTTTTCTTTCTTTTCATGTCTTTCTATTCCCTCTCTAGGGCCTCCTCCCGCAGACATATGGTCGCCATATTCTTTGGGGGTTTTGCTTCTTCTCTAAGATACTTTGGTACATACTTTTCAATATGGGGTGTATTAGCCAGAATACTCGGTGATTATGTCATTGTTGCACAGATTCTGATTATGTTGTATGTTTTCAAGCGCCCTTACCTAAAATGTCTATTACCGATTGATGGCACCATGTAAGATTTTCTCATTGAACGTAAAAGGAATCAATAATCCGATAAAACGGAAGAAAATCCTAAGCTACCTAAGTCAGGAAGCTGCGGATCTGATTTTTCTCCAAGAAACGCATTTAAATTCGAAGGAAACTCTTAAACTCAATATTAAACCTTACATGGTGGCCGCCTATTCCCCAGCCGTTTCTAAGAAATGTGGGGTTGCCATACTGGTTAGGAAATCTTTGCATGCTACTATTATTGCGACTAGCTCAGATACAGAAGGTAGATGGTCCAGAGTTCACCTCAAGATAGGTAGCCTTGAAGTTACATGTATATGCCTTTACGCTCCTAATGTGGATGACCCTGCCTTTTTTGCTACCATTGCTCAGGTTGCGCAGGCCTCTGCTAATACTTCATTGATAATTGGGGGGGATTTCAATCTAGTTCTTGATCCCCTGATTGACAAACAGCCGCCTAGGACAAGTGGTCCCCCCAAGAGTCACACCACGCTTACCTCCCTGATCAAAGATCTTGCTTTAGTTGATCTATGGAGGTTACTACACCCCAATGAGCTTGACTTCACCTTCTTCTCTTCCCCTCATAAATCCCAGTCTCGCATAGACTTCTTTCTAATATCAAAACTGTTAGTTCCTCAGGTGGACACTGCAAAGATTCACTCCCAACATATTTCAGATCATGCTGCCATTTCCTTTCAATTACACACTACTGCACCCCAAGGGAATTCGGGGGCCTGGTTCTTTGATAGAGCCCTGTTAACTCAACCAGAGTTCCAGTTAGAAATTCGAGCAGCCATACAGGATTACTTCCATTTTAATCTACCCCAGGATACTGCGAATTGGGCTTGGTGGGAGGGCTTCAAAGCGGCCATTCGAGCAACGATCACTAGCTATCAAATCCGCCTGCGGAAACAACGCAAACAGCAGCTACTCATACTAGACCAACAAATAAAAGCAGGCGAACGAGTTCTAACTTCACGTACTGATCCATGTGTATTAATTCGATTACAGCGTCTCCGTTTTCAATATAATTTAATCCTCTCAACTGCAGCTTCTAAGAGTATTGAGCTTCAGCGAGGGACATATTATCGTGAAAATAACCGAGCCGGTCGACTCTTAGCCAACGCCTTGAAAGGTCAAAAAGAAGCCAAACGCGTAGCGGCCCTTCGAGCTCCACAGGGAGGGGGCATAGTGACCACAGACTCCGACATAGTAGAGCTCTTTCGGGATTTCTATACCCGCCTATATCAATCTGAATGTGAGTTCTCGTCAGAGACATTCGAGCGATTGCTTTCTGGCATTCAGCGGCCGACCCTCTCTGAAGATGATAGGGATGCGATGGATGAACCCTTCTCTACTTCAGAGATCCAATCTGCCCTAAAACGAACAGCCTCGGGCCGTGCCGCAGGGCCCGATGGTCTCCCGACCGAATTCTACAGAACGTTCAGTGCAGATTTAGTTCCCTATTTAAAACTCTATTTTACTGCCCTTGTGGTAGATACATCCTCTTTGGGATCCTTTTCTGCAGCTAATGTGGTAGTATTTGAGAAAGAAGGCAGAGACCCGCTACTAACCGCCAACTACCGTCCAATCTCCCTACTTAATGCCGATTATAAGATCTTCGCAACGATCTTGGCCACCCGGCTATCTGACAGGATGGCCACCCTAATTCACCCCGACCAATGCGGTTTTATACCCGGCAGATCAACTGCTGACAATGCTCGGACCTTGTGCCATGTGCTATCCAGTGCTGCCAATCTAGATCATCCATGGGTGGGTCTTTCCCTGGATGCCGAAAAAGCCTTTGATCGCCTAGAATGGCCCTTCTTATTTGCAGTTCTCCGATGGTATGGCTTTGGGGAGGGCTTCCTCCGATATCTCCAAGTCATGTATACTCAACCCGTCGCCAGTATTTGTGTAAATGCCATCAAGTCTCATCCATTTAATCTCCAAAGAGGCACGCGTCAAGGTTGCCCCCTATCACCAATGCTCTTTGATCTAGCTCTTGAACCCCTAGCCCTCCTTATTAGACAATCCACACGTATTCGAGGTGTCCCCTTCAGTCATAGGGAGATTAAACTCTCTGCATATGCAGATGACCTTATGCTTTTCGTATCCCTCGATTCGGTTCCAGCGGTCTTGGATCTGATTGACGGATACTCACAATTATCGGGCTATAAAATTAACTGGACCAAATCTGTAGCATTCCCACTGAACCGCTGGGTACATGAGGCTGACATGCAGGCCTTTCCCTTCCTTTGGCAATCCCGCATGGTGAAGTATCTCGGGGTCCATTACTGTTCTCCTTTAGAAGACACTATCAGTTTTAATGCCAAAGAGGTAGTCTCCAAAGTCCATGAGCTCACAAATCGTTGGTCTCCCTTATCTCTTACATGGTGGGGCCGCTTAGAAACTGTGAAAATGATGATAGTCCCCAAAGTGAACTACATCTTAGAAATGCTGCCATGCTTACTCCCGCTACATACTTATAAAGATATTGAGGGCCTTCTCGTCCGTTATCTCTGGCAGGGCAAGCCACCAAGGATAGCTAAACAAAAACTACAGTCTGCAAAGGAAAGAGGGGGTACCAGATTTCCTGATTTTCTTAGATATCATCAAGCCTTCCTACTTAAGCAAGGTGCCCGATGGCTAGATGCCTCAACAGACAGCAGACCAGTTTGGCTTGACATAGAAGAGGAGCTTAGTAGCCCAATTCCGTTGACCCATCTCCCTGGTATGTCCTATCAAGTAGACACCCGCCATCCACCAATGATTGTCGATACTCTTGCGGCCTTTAACACTCTCATTTTATCACTGGGCCCGAACGTATGTCCTCAGGACGGACTCCCGCTATGGAATAACCCCAGAATTCAAGTCCTAAATAGAACGATAGCATGGAAAACATGGTACTCAAGGGAGATCTGGACACCCCAACAACTTTTCTCTGCAGCTCGTTGGAAAACCTTTTCTGATTTACAAAAGGAATTTGCGTTACCAGCGAAACACTACTTTCAATTGATGCAGCTTCAACACTGCCTCAAAAGTGCTCGAATCATGCCGCCCTCTGCCCCTACTGAGGACGGGCTATTAGAGATTGTTCACTCTATTAGTAGTACACATGGGGTAGCCTCTAACTTTTATAAAATATTATGTCAGGGTGCAGACACGGCCACTTTTAGTGCCCAACAAGCCTGGGAGCGCGAACTGCAAACCACTTTAACCCCCGTGCAATGGAGTGTTTTCTGGAGCAAAGTAGTGCGGGTTTCCCGGTCTGCCTCTGTTACCCAAACTCTCTTCTTTTTTGCACACAGATGCTTTTATACCCCAGAAAAAATAGCCAAATGGAACACAAATGCTAGGGACCAGTGTTGGTCTTGCCATACTGCTGTGGGAACCTTCGCTCATGTTATTTATGAATGTCCTCAACTACAGGTTTATTGGGGGCGGGTCTGGGGTTGTATTCAATTTATCTTACATCTTCACGAACCTCTCTCTTGGAAGATCGTGGGACTCCGCTCTGTGGCGGAGGTCCCCTCTCTTCCTAAGAAGGGTCGCTTTCTCCTTGATTTCATGCTGGGTATAGCCATATGCTTAATCACGAGGAATTGGAAGGATAGCTCTCGACTTACTGTCAATGAATGGTGGAACCTCGTCTGCTTATATAGTAAATATGAGCAGATACCTCGGAGAGCTATTCCCCATGCCCAAACTCACTCTCGCTTGTCTAAATGGCAGATGCTTAATGATTATGTACAATCTGCTCATTGTTCCAACATGCCTGTATAATGTGCACTCATCATGTTTCAGATCACCGTTAGGTTTTGTAACACAATAATGTAAGTACACGCCCGCTTCGGGAATGATTAGTTTTCTAGAGAAGAAGCAGGGGGGAGGGGGGTGGCAGGGGTTTACTTTGGTGTATGTATTACACTTTATGTATCTGTCTTTTAGCTGTATGTCTTCCTTTTCCTTTGTTGTTATAAAACGAAAATAAAGAATTTAAAAAAAAAAAAAAAAAAGAACAATATTTGAGAATACACTATCTGTAGTAATTTGGGTCCACTCCTTATAAAAGACAGATAGAAGATCGCCTATCCAAAATGACAAGGCAGGGATTCCCAAATCCTCATTGGATCCCTTTAGAGGCTCCAGCTCCGTTGTAACCCTGGGAACCACCTTTGTAGTCTTAAAAAAAATGGTAAGGGAAACTGGAACATTGGTAGTATCTTCTGGCATCACAAAATCTATACTTGCGGGCACCTAAGATGAGCTCTGTGACCTGCCCTCTAGCAGCCTGCGAGGCCTTGCTTCTCCAAGATCCTTCATGATTTTCTCCAAATCCTCTCCAAATTGGAATGTCTCCCTAAAAGAAAGCCTATTGAGCAGAATTTTAAAAGCTGTATTCACTGACCAGTTACACAGCCACAAGAGCCACCTGGCTGTCACCAACACTGCCATGGACTTGGCAAAAGAGTAAGCGTAGTTACTCACCTGTAACAGGTGTTCTCCAGGAGCAGCAGGAATCAGTCCTCACATATGCGTGATATCGGTGCCGACAGAGCCCCCGTGCGGAGCATTTCCCCAGCTTTCATAGAAAACCTTTGGGAATGCAGCGCGCATGCGCAGTCCCCTTCCCGCCCAAGGGTGTCATCTTGCTCAGTCTAATGACATAGCTAAAAGACAGCAAAAATAGCAAAAAACAAAATCATATGACTGCAACTCCAAGGGGAGGAGGGAGGGTTGTGAGGACTGATTCCTGCTGCTCCTGGAGAACACCTGTTACAGGTGAGTAACTACGCTTTCTCCAGGACCAAGCAGGAAGTCAGTCCTCACATATGGGACTCCCTAGCTTAGGGCTACCAGAGGCCCCAAACTAAAACATGAGCTCCCTCTAGAGCCTCAGCATGCAAAAACAGAATCTTCTCTGATAACGCCCCCCGACAGGTAGCCCAACACCAGGGTCGGAGGGTAGGAGTTGCCTAGACCTCAAAGAGATTATGGAGTACTGCTTGCCCGAAAGCACTGTCCCTGCGGGACTCCCTCTCATGGCAGTAGTGGGCCGCAAAAGTCTGGCTTGAAGACCAAGTGGCGGCCCGGCAGATGACTGTCAACGGAACAGAGCAGAGATGAGCCACTGACGCAGCCTTCGCCCTGACACGATGAGCCGTAACTCGACCCTGCAACGAGAGGCCGGCTGCTCTGTAAGCCCAGGCGATGCAGTCAGCCACCCATATGGACAACGTACGCTTGGAGACAGCTAACCCCAACTTATTGGGGTCATAAGAGACGAAGAGCTGAACCGCCCTTTGGTGCTCCCGCGTACGGTCAAGGTAGAAGGACAACGCCCTCCTACAGTCCAGGGTATGCAGGACCATCTCAGCCCGGCTAGCATGAGGCCTGGGAAAGAAAGTCGGAAGAACCACCTCCTGATTGAGGTGGAAGGAGGAGACAACCTTTGGAAGGAACTTAGGGTGAGTCCGTAAGACTACCCTGTTCTTATAGAACCTAGTATAAGGTGGTTCTGAAACTAAGGCCTGAAGCTCACTCACTCGCCTTGCTGAGTTAAGGGCTATCAGAAGGAGCGTTTTCCAAGACAGAAAACGCAGAGGGCAAGTAGCCATAGGTTCAAATGGTGGGAAAGTAAGCCGTTGCAAGACCACATTTAAATCCCATTCAGGGGCAGGTGGATGCACTGGAGGCTTAAGCAAAAGCAGGCCTCTGAGGAATTGGGCCACCAAAGGATGACTGTTTATGTTTATTAGTTTTGATAAAATCGCCTTTCTCCAGAAATCAAAGCGATGTACAATATAAAAACAATTGTCTTAAAAAAGGCCGAAGCCTGGAAAAGAAAAGAAATACAATATCTGATTAAAAGTACAGTTTCTGTTTAAAAAGAGTAGACAAGAGAGACATGGAGAGGGTGGGGAAGAAACAACAAGGGAAGGTTAGGGACGGGGAAGAGGAGATTACACAAAAGGAGAGGGCACATCAAAAGCCAAAGAGAAAAGGTGTGTTTTTAGGTTTTGTTTAAAGGTTGAGAAGAGTGGTTCAAGACGGAGGGGGGGAGGTAGTGAGTTCCAGAGGGCGGGGCCGATGAAGAAGAAAGCAGAGGAGCGGGTGGACTGTAAATGAGCACGGGAAGGGGAGGGAAGGGCTAGATGGTGAAGATGAAAGGAGCGGGGAGTATAACGAGGGGAGTGGATAGAGAGTAAGTCAGCAAGATATTGGGGGGAGCCAGTATGAAGTACTTTGTGTACCAGAGTGAGAAGCTTAAATTGGGAACGGTAAGGGAGGGGTAACCAGTGGAGGTGAAACAGGAGGGGAGTGATGTGGTCGCGGGGAGACGCATGACAAATAAGACGAGCAGCAGTGTGGTGTATGCGTTGTAAACGGGATAAGCGAGACTTAGGGAGACCGACAAGAACTGAGTTTGCAAAGTCGACACGAGAGATAACCAAAGACAACACAAGGGTAGTGAGGACTGCTGAGAGAGACTGACCTTCCACCTGTGAGTGGTGTGCTGAAAGAGCACTAAGATGAACTCTAACAGAATTGGACTTAAGGCCTAGGTTGGACAGGTGAAGCAAATACTGCAGCACCACTGGTACTAGGCATGAGAAGGGATTCTCATTGTGTTGAGTACACCAGGCAGAAAATCTACGCCACTTAAGGGCATAAGACTTTCTGGTGGACTGCCTCCTAGAGGCTAAGACTACGTCCTCCACTTCTCTAGGCAGTAGTAAAGGCGCTAGAACTACCCTTTCAGCAGCCAGGCCATCAAATTGAGGGACTGGAGATTGGGGTGCAAGAGAGATCCCTGTTCCTGAGACAGGAGATTGGGTTGTATCCCCAGAGGAAGAGGAGCGTCCACCACCAGTTGTAACAGTAGTGGGAACCAGGGTTGCCTCGGCCACCGGGGGGCCACCAGAATCACTGAGGCCTTGTCCCGGATCACTTTGAAAAGTGTCTGGGACATTAGAGGCATGGGAGGAAACGCATATAGGAGACCTGTCGACCATGGAATGAGAAACGCATCCGCTGCCACTCTGAGAGGATGCGGTAGTCTGGAGCAGAACCTGGGCAGTTGATGGTTCAGAGGACTGGCAAAGAGATCTATGGTTGGAAGACCCCATCTCAGGAAGATCTGTTGAACCACTAAAGGGTTCAACTGCCATTCGTGCGGCTGCAGAATCCTGCTCAATCTGTCTGCCAGATAATTTTCCTGACCTGGGAGGTAGACTGCTTTGAGAAGAATGCCATGATTGACTGCCCAGGAGCAGAGTTTCTGCGCTTCCTGACATAGAAGGCGGGACCCCGTGCCCCCTTGTTTGTTCACATAGAACATAGCCACTTGATTGTCTGTCTGAATTAAGACGGACTGGTGAGAGAGGAGATGAGAGAAAGTTCTCAGGGCTAAGTGGATAGCTCTTAGTTCTAAGAGATTGATCTGCTGTGCGGCCTCCCAAGAAGTCCATAGGCCTTGAGTACATGCCCCTTGGCAATGTGCACCCCAACCTTGAAGAGAAGCATCGGTTGTGAGCACCTGAGCGTGTGGAGATACCTGAAAAGGCACCCCTTGCACTAGATTTGGAAGATGAAGCCACCACTGCAGAGAAGACTGTAGTAGAGTGGACACCCTTACTTTGTCCGCGAGGCTTCCTGTGGCCTGGTGCCACTGAGTCCTGCGGCCCCACTGAGCTGGCCTCATGTGTAGATGGGCATTTGGAGTCACATGGACCGTGGATGCCATGTGGCCTAAGAGCCGCAGAAATTGTCTGGCAGGGACTAGAGAATTGCTGTGGAACAGCTTGGCTAGAGCCATCAATCTGTGGGCCCTGTCCATTGGCAGGAAGCCCTTTGCCTGAACTGTATCTAGTCGAGCTCCTATGAACTCCATGTTCTGGGAGGGGTGCAAACTGGACTTTGCGAAGTTTATGACAAAACCCAGGTGCTGAAGCAGGGCGACAGTGCAAAGGGTGGCTTGATTGGCCTCTTGTGGGGACTGACCCCTGATGAGCCAGTCGTCCAGATATGGAAAGACAAAGAGGCCCTGAACCCTGAGGTAGGCCGCTACCACCGCCAGGCACTTGGTGAATACCCTGGGGGCAGATGTAAGGCCAAAAGGCAGTACTCTGTACTGATAATGATTTCCTCCCACTACAAATCTGAGATATTGTCTATGGTCTGGATGAATAAGGATGTGAGTATAAGCATCCTTTGGATCTAAGGAGCATAGCCAATCTCCCTGCTGGAGGTAGGGCAACAGGATTCCAAGGGTAAGCATCTTGAACTTTTCCCTCTCCAGGAACTTGTTCAGATTTCGCAAGTCTAGGATGGGTCTGAGGCCTCCAGTTCTCTTTGGTACTAGGAAGTACCTGGAATAGAAGCCGTGACCTCTCAGGTGGTGGGGCACCGGTTCCACTGCCTGATCCTTTAGAAGACCTGCCAACTCCTGCAGGAGTAAGTCCCTGTGCAGAGCGAGTCTGGGAGGCTCCCCTGGAAAATAGGAGCGGGGTACCTGGTGGAAGTGGAGGAGACAGCCCTTCTGGACTATACTTAGAACCCAGGTATCCCTTGTGACGGCTGACCACCTGTGGGCGAACAGGGCCAGCCTGCCTCCAGTGTTGATGGAAGCCAGCTGAGGAGGAGGAGGAGAGGTTATGCCAACGTAGTCAAAAACCCCCTCCCTGCTGAGCAGGAGCCAGAGTAGAAGGCTTGGGGGCCTTCTGCCTACGGGGCCCATGACCCTGCCCCTTGGCCTGCTGACCCTATTGGGGAGCTACAGAGGCCTGATAATGAGTGTACTGTTTACAGGCAGATGACTTCCTCGGGTAAAAGGTCTTTTTCCCCGAGCCCTTCTTCTTCTGAGAAGGGGCAGAGGTTTTTCTGGACAGCCTTGTCCGGGTAAGAGTCTCGGTCTCGAGTTCGGCAGCCTTGTCAGCCATGGGCTTGCCAAAAAAGGTTTTCACCTCGGCAGGGGACATCGACCAACTTGTCCTGTACCCATGGCTTGAGGTCCGATGACTGTAGCCAAGCCTGACGGCGTGCACCGATGCCGGCCGTGGCTACGCGGGCCGAAGCCTCGAAGCAATCATAGGCTGCTCGAGATATAAACTTTGAGCACTCACGGATACCCGAGGACAGAGCATTGAACCTCTGCAAAGGTTCCTCGGAGAGACCAGCAGATAACCCGGCAGTCTCCTTTGCCGGGTCTCGAAGGTACATGCCCATGTACAGCTGGTAGGTCTGGACACGGCAAGCAAGCATAGAGCCCTGGAAGCACTTCTTACCGAGGGCATCCAGGTTCCGGGCCTCTCGGCCGGGAGGCACCAGAGGAGTGCATCTTCTGACTCTTCAGACGATGCATGGCCGATTCCACAACCATGGAGTGGTGCGGTAATTGTGTCTTTTGGAACCTGGGGCTCTTGCGGACTCGATAAATGGAATAGACCCGCTTGCTCAAAACCGGCATCGAGGCCGGCACCTCCCACATGCGGAAGAGCAACCGTTGCAGCATCGGAGGAACCGGAACAGTAAAGGCCTCCTTCGGAGGAGAGTCATACTGTAGGGCCTCGAGCACCTCGGCTTGAGGCTCCTCCTCGGGATCCGTGGGGAATGCCAAAGCCTTGGCCATATCCCGCACGAAATCCGAGAACCGGGTGTCCTCCGAGGGGGACCGTCTCCGAGGCTCGGACTCGGGCGAATCCGAAGGAACGCACTGAGTCCAAAAGGTGTCGGGCGACTCCTCATCCTCCGTCTCCCAGCCGGACTTCTCGGAGGAGGAATCGAGCGGCTCCGGTTGGGCAGGCATCGATGCCATCCGCCCCGACGCCGAGGGTACCGGCATCGACGACCTCGGTCCCGAACAGGAGGCCGAGGGGGACCTCGGCCAAGGATCAACTCGAGCTCGCATGGACTCGAGGATATGCTCGGCCTCCAGGGTCGACTTGGACGTCGATGTCCCGGTGGTCGGGGCAGATGCACCGGTGAGACCGGCGATCAGTGCCCGCTGCTGTTCCATGAAGGCAGCCAAGCTGCTCTCCAAGGCCGTCAACCTGAGTCCAAGCTCAGGAGACTCAGCAGCCTCCGACTCGGGCCCCCGGCGGCGCTGGGCCCGATGTCGGCTCCCCTGGAGGTGAGTCCACGAGGACCACAGTACTCACGTGACCCGGGGACTCCATCTCCACACGAGGTGATTTTGCAGGCCTCTCCGACTCCAAAGACCCGGGACGGCGCTCGGGGCTATGCGACTTGGCCCTCGAGGAACCAAGTGCATCCACCGACGCCGCCCTCGCAGGTTTTTTCTTCTTACGATGCTCCCGCGAGGGAGACCCCCTTTCAGGAGCCTCGATGCTGCTCGGGGCCGGAGTCTCAAGATGTCGAGGCCTCTGACGAGGTCCGGGCCCGACCAGACGCGGAGTCAGAGAAGATTCTTTCCTTTTGGTGCTGCCAACTCCGTAATGCCTTAGAGGACATTTTCCCACACGGACCACAGATCATCGGGTCCGAGGCACCAGAGGCAGCAGTCATGTGTGTCATGAGAGACATAAGTTTCTTGCACTGATCACACTTTTTAAACCCGCTGGCAGCCATCGGGGGAAAAAGGGCCCCTGCGAGGTCAAAAGACAGGGCTGCCAGTGAAAAAAGAAAAATGGCGCTAGTCACTAAGGACAAAAACCGAAAAAAGAGATCCAGACTTGATACCGATGTATCGGGCCCAGGCGGGAAAGGGAAACCGATGTCGTACCGAAGAAAACAGTTTAACGCAAAGAAAAATAAATTTTTTCCTCGGGTGAAACGAATACATATCCATCGGGCTCTGCGGAAAAAAGAAGACTGAGCAAGATGGCACCCTTAGGCGGGAAGGGGACCGCGCATGCGCGCTGCATTCCCAAAGGCTTTCTATGAAAGCTGGGGAAATGCTCCGCACGGTGGCTCCGTTGGCGCTGACGTCACCCATATGTGAGGACTGACTTCCTGCTTGGTCCTGGAGAAAATAAGATCATACAATGCATTCGCCGTATACACCAAACCAACCTAGAATACCCCCTGGAACGCAACCGAACACATAATAGATGAGCTTGATGGCAAAAACCCTCCACTGTGGAACAAATACAGCAGAGACTAATCAGATTCTACTCAGGCACTTCAAAGCTTTTAGCGTATTGTTAACAGTTATCTCAGCTATGGCGGTTTGGATCCTCGGATAGAGCTCTTTGGTCACATTTGATGCGGGGCCCAAAACATGCATGTCTGTGATTGAAGGCTTTTGAAGGATCGTTTATAATACTACCTGGTACTGGACCGCCTGTTTCAGATAAGCAATTTAAAATAAACAAGAATTAAAAAACAAAAGGATATTACAGTCATTAGAGCAGAGTGGTTTCAACTCCCTTCCTGATTGTTTGATCCGATAAACAGATATATTATTACTAAGTTTGGTGCACTGCTTTGAACACTGGATGATCTTTTTATTTTTTTTATATAATTTTGAGGTCATTCCAAATTTTTTGGGGGGTTGTTGAAAACAGGGATAAGCAGATCTCCTTGACCCACCTATTGATCCTTTCACACTGAGCCAAAGTAGGAATCATCCAACAGTGGTACTTAACACCATAATTTCCTTCCCTGCTGCTTGGGGCCAAACTCATACTTTGAAATGCACTCTCTCTGCTTGTAAGTCTCAATCACAAATTCCCCACCAGAAGCATTAGAGGTGGCAACCTTTGTCTTACCTTAAAGTTAATATGCATCATAGGAAGAACATGAAGGCAGGTACTATTCCAGTCTGTGGTGATCAGGGATTGCACTTCGTCAGACTCCAGGCACTGCAGTGTTTTATATTTGTCTTGAGACATACTGACTTTGCAACCCAACACTTCTGCTATAGCTGTGCATTAGAAGATAAGGCAAGTTAGTGTGAAAGCAGTATAAAATGTCAAACTCCCACCCAAACAAAAAACTACAGCCATGCCAGTCTAAGCAGGGTCAGTCCTAGTTAGTACTGGAAGGGAAACCATCTTGGAATACCAAGTGCTGTAGGCTTACTGTGTAGAAGAAAGGCCCGGCAATCTACTTCTGGTGGCACTGTGCCAAGAAAACCCAGGGGATATAGTCAACATGGACAACTATCCATAGGGTCTCCAGGAGTCAATATCAACTCGATAGCACTTAAAAACAACAAGCGAGAGGAAGTGACGTCACCCGGGTGATGGCAGCTTAAATTGTGAGCTCCCGTCGGGACGCTGCAATTAAGGCGAAATTAGTGATTTTACCCCCCTTCCCAACTTGCGGTGTGGGCAGCCAAAGAGACCCGAAGGAGTGGAGATGTCGGTGAGGAAGAAGTTGGCTAGATTTAAATCTTCGTATGGCGAAGCTGGAGAGCGAGGGGGGCGAGACCTCCCCGAGCACATGGCATCGTGTGAGGAATCCGAGGACAAGCTAGACCAGGCTGATGAGGGATGCACCAGAGATGATATTTGGGGCTGGATGAGATCCCTGAAACGAGAGATCATCGCCACTCGGGGAGAGCTCAAAGAGACTTTGGCGGGGATCAGAGAAGACGTTAGAGAGCTGGGCCACCGAGTGATAAAGTTGGAGGAACAGGCCGATCAGCTGGCAGAGAGAGAGATGTCGAAGCAGAGACTCGAATGCAGAGGTTGCAAACTGAGCAGGACTTACTTAAAGATAAATTAGAAGAGCTTGAAAATCGCTCCCGCCGCAATAATGTATGGATTCGGTGCTTGCCAGAATCGGAGGCTTTTGCGGATGCGGCGTCAGTGGTTCAGAAGGTTTGTCACTTCCTGCTGTGTGATGAGATGGGAGCGGGAGAGGAGGTGCCTTTTATTTATTTATTTATTTATTTAACAGTTATTTATATACCGCTCTTTCCCTAGTATCAAGTGCGGTTTACATGGAACAGTATGTTAATTGGTATGTAATATACCAAGTCAGTTTACATAGAACAGATAATTATAATTTACAAGGAATGTTGTAACATTACAGATATAACATATTAGAAGATATATACATTGTTAGTTTTAAATCTATAATCATCATGTGAATGAGAGTGTGGTATGGTAAATAGTGTATTAGTGACATTTATTTTGAAAATAGAGTATGTAATAATAATGTATAAATGTTAGCCTGTATCTATTTGAGTATTCTGTTCTGAGGGTGTATTGTAGTGTAATATGAATAAGTGAGTTTTTAATTTTTTTCTAAATTCTTTTATATCAGACAGCAGGCGAATGTTGTCAGGTAGATTGTTCCAAAGAATTGGAGCAGAGTGTGAGAAAGCTCTCTTATTTGTTTGTTTTCTGGCTTTTGTGAAATCTTTTGGTATTTTTGGTATTGTTATTTTTGGTATTGTTATTTTCTGGTGGAGAGGGCCCATAGAGCCCATATTCTGGTGGAGAGGGCCCATAGAGCTCATGGGAGGAGTGGCCTAGTGGTTGGGGCAAGGTACCACAGGCCAGAAGGTCGGTGGTTCAAATCCCACTAGAGGACAGCAACCTTGGGCTGGAAGGACTGGGGTTTCTAGTCCCACAGGTGCTCCTTATGATCTTGGGCAAGCCACTTAACCCTCCATTGCCAATGTTCCCTGTAAGTAAGTATTAGTGTATGTGTCTCATATCCCCTCGTGTTAAATGTATCCCCCAACCGCTTTGACCCAGTGAAAAGCGGGATATAAATGCAGCTAAATAAATAAAAATAGAGCGCTGGGGCCGCCACGGCTGGGAAAGCCATGAGATATTGTGGCCTGTTTAGCATCCTATGGCCAAAAGGAGAGGGTGATGCGTGTGGAAAGCAGCAGGAGGTGTTTTTCTTGGGAAGGACAGAATGTGGAAATGTACCATGATTTATCCGCAGTTACCTTGCAGCGGCAGAGGGATTTGCGGCCAGTCACACAGTACCTACGGACAGAGAAGGCGAAGTACCGCTGGCTTTTCCTCTTTGCCCTTTTGATGGATATAAATGGCAGGGGGTTCAGAGTGTGTACGGTGGAGGAGGCTTGGAAAATCTTGAGACAAGAGGGGGCACCAAATTTGCCTGGTTCGCCCAGAGAGCACAGGAGATTGTCCTAGATGGGAGAGGGTCCCGGTGAAGGGACAGCACCTGCGGCGGAAGGCTGGATATTCGGGACGTGGAGAAAATGTTGAAGAGATAGCCACATTAGCGATCACATGAACTCTGGGACTGTGAATTGTGATGTTTAAATACTTGGCTGGCGTATGTAACAAAAGGGGGTGATAACCAGGGGGAAATGAGGTGGGTGGGGGGATTGGGTTCGGGATAAGGAAGTGGTGGTGGGGGGGTCTGGGCAGGTATAAAGTATAAGTTATTATGTGTGTTTTAATGTTTATCTATTTCAAGTTAACAGTGCGGGAAGGGGGATGGCCCAGTGTCCCCGGGGGGGGGGGGGGGGGAGGGGGCGGGACCCTTCCACAGGGGTAGGCGGAGAAGAGCTCCGTGTGATGGGGGGGGGCCATAACATCAGTGAGAATGGGAGTGGATGGACTTAGGGAATGGCTTCTGGCTTGAAAGTAGGTTGTCTGAATGTGCGGGGAGTAAACTCTCCACAGAAAAGGAAATTGTTGTGGCGGGAACTAAGGGAGCGGCAGTGGCAAGTGGCATTTGTGCAAGAAACTCATCTGCGCCGGCGTGATGAGCGCCTGTTGAGCTCAGGTAGATTCCAGTGTTTCTTTGCTAAGGGGGAGGGGGACCATAAATAGGGTGGAGTTGCTAGCCTAATTAGGCTGGATGTTCCCTTCATTTTGGGTCAGGTATTCAGGAAAATGGATGGTAGGGCAGTGGAGGTGGTGGGGGAGATAGGGGGAGAGAAGGTTACGTTGGTCTCAGTGTATGGAAAGAGTAGTTACTCACCTGTAACAGGTGTTCTCCAGGAGCAGCAGGAATCAGTCCTCACATATGGGTGTCATCGGCACCGATGAAGCCCCAGCGGAGCATTTCCCCAGCTTTCTAAGAAAGCCTTTGGGAATGCAGGCATGCATGCGTGGTTCCCTTCCCGCCTAAAGGTGCCATCTTACCTCAGTTAAATGACATAGCTAAGAATAGCACACAAAAATGAAAAATAAACTATGTACAACTGCAACTCCAAGGGGAGGAGGGAGGGTTGTGAGGACTGATTCCTGCTGCTCCTGGAGAACACCTGTTACAGGTGAGTAACTACTCTTTCTCCAGGACCAAGCAGGAAGTCAGTCCTCACATATGGGTGACTCCCTAGCTCTGGGCTACCAGGAACCCAGGCTGAACAAGAGGACTCCCTCTAGTCCCAGCTGCAAAGAAAGGCTTTCCAAGGACACAACCACCACCGGTAGCCCAACAGAGGACAGGAATGCAGGAGTTGCCTAAACCTCAAAGAGATTCCGGAATACTGCCTGGCCAAAAGCACTGTCCCTACGGGACTCCCTCTCCAGGCAGTAATGGGCTGCAAAGGTCTGGCTTGAAGACCAAGTTGCAGCCCTGCAGATGTCTACCAAGGGCACAGAGCGGAGATAAGCCACTGAGGCAGCCATTGCCCTGACACGATGGGCCGTGACCCTACCCTGCAAAAGAAGGTCAGCCGCCTTGTAAGCCCAGGAAACACAGTCCGCCACCCAGATGGACAAGGTACGCTTGGACACAGCCAACCCCAACTTATTGGGGTCAAAAGATACGAAGAGCTGAGCAGCCCTTCTATGCCCTTGCGTACGGTCAAGGTAGAAGGATAAGGCCCTCCTACAGTCCAGGGTATGCAGAACTGCTTCAGCCTGGCTTGCATGAGGCCTAGGGAAGAATGTTTGAAGAACCACCTCCTGGTTGAGGTGGAAAGAGGAGACAACCTTAGGTAGGAACTTTGGATGAGTCCTGAGGACTTCCCTGTTCCTGTAAATCCTGGTGTAGGGCCTCTCACAGACCAGGGCTTGAAGTTCACTCACTCGCCTAGCCGAGGTAAGGGCTATTAGGAAGAGTGTCTTCCAGGAGAGGAAGCGTAGTGAACAAGTAGCCATCGGCTCAAAAGGTGGGCGAGTCAGCTGCTGCAAGACCACATTCAGCTCCCACTCAGGGGCAGGAGGACGGATGGGAGGTTTGAGCAAAAGCAAGCCCCTGAGAAAGCGGGACACTAAGGGGTGACCAGATAGAGAATGTCCCTCCAGAGAGTGGTGAGCTGCTAGAGCTGAGAGGTGGACCCGAACAGAATTGGATTTAAGACCCTGATTGGACAAGTGCAGTAAGTACTGAAGGACTACTGGCACAGTACAGGAGAAAGGATCCTTTGTACGTAGCTGACACCACACAGAAAACCTTTTCCATTTGAGGGCATAGGTTTTTCTAGTGGACTGTTTCCTAGAGGCTAGGACAACCTCCTACACTTCCTGAGGTAGGCCCCAGGGAGCCAAGACTACCCTTGCAGCCTCCAGGCCATCAAATTGAGAGATTTGAGATTGGGGTGCAGAAGGGAACCCTGCTCCTGTGACAGAAGGTCGGGTTGCAACCCCAGAGGCAGTGGGGGATCCACCGCCAGTTGAAGAAGAAGTGGAAACCAAGGCTGTCTCGGCCACCTGGGAGCCACCAGCAGGACCGAGGCTTTGTCCTGAAGAATTTTGAAGAGAGTTCGGGCCACCAAGGGCGTGGGAGGAAACGCATACAGGAGGCCCTGAGACCATGGAATCAGAAAAGCATCTGCTGCCATTCTCAGAGGATGCAGCTGCCTGGAGCAGAACTTGGGCAGCTGTTTGTTGATTGGGCTGGCAAAGAGATCCAGCCAAGGGAGACCCCATTTCAGGAATATCTTCTGCACCACTGAGGGATGCAGCTGCCACTCGTGGGGCTGCAGAATTCTGCTTAACCTGTCTGCCAGGGAGTTGTCCTGGCCTGGAAGGTACACAGCCTTGAGGAGCATGTTGTGCTTGAGGGCAAAAGAACAAAGGTCCTGAGCCTCTCGACAGAGGATCCTGGACCCAGTTCCGCCCTGTTTGTTCACATAAAACATGGCAACCTGGTTGTCTGTCTGAATCAGGACAGACTGATGAGCTAGGGCAGGTGTGAAAGCCTTGAGTGCCAACCGAATAGCTCTGAGCTCGAGGAGATTGATCTGCTGTGCAGCTTCCCAGGGAGACCAGAGGCCCTGGGTGCACTTGTCCAGACAATGAGCTCCCCAGCCTAGCAGGGAAGCATCTGTCGTCAGCACTACTGTATAAGCTGAGATCTGAAAAGGCATTCCTCTGAATAGATTGGGTGGGTGCAGCCACCAGTTGAGCGAGTGCAGAAATGGTCTGGACACCCTTATCTTGTCTCTGAGACCGCCCGTGGCTTGGGACCACTGAGTCCAAAGGCACCACTGTGCAGGCCTCATATGGAGCCTGGCATTGGGGGTCACATGAACTGTCGAAGCCATGTGGCCCAGAAGTCTCAGGCAGAGTCTGGCAGAGACCAGGGACCTGCTGAGAAATTGACTTGCCAAAGTCATCAACGTTTGGGCTCTGTTTTCTGGCAAGAATGCTTTTGCCAGGAGAGAGTCCAACCTTGTCCCTATGAACTCCAAGTTTTGGGAAGGGAGCAAAGTGGACTTTGCGAAGTTTATGACAAACCCCAGGCGTTGTAGAAGAGCAATGGTCCTGAGGGTGGCTTGATTGGCCTCTTGGCTTGTCTGACCCCTGATGAGCCAGTCATCCAGATAGGGGAAGACGAAGATGCCCTGATTTCTCAGATAGGCCGCCACCACTGCTAGGCACTTTGTGAAAACTCTGGGGGCGGAGGTGAGGCCGAAAGGCAGTACCCTGTACTGATAATGTTTTCCTCCCACGATGAACCTCAGGTACATTCTGTGGTCTGGATGAATGAGGATGTGAGTGTACGCATCCTTGAGATCTAAGGAGCATAACCAATCTCCCTGCTGGAGGTAGGGCAGAAGTGTTCCAAGAGTAAGCATATTGAACTTCTCCTTTACAAGGAACTTGTTGAGGTTCCTGAGGTCCAGAATGGGACGAAGGCCACCGGTCCTTTTTGGTACCAGGAAATACCTGGAGTAGAACCCGTTACCTTGCAAGTGGGTAGGCACAGGCTCCACCGCCCCGTCCACCAACAGACTCTGAAGCTCCTGACAGAGGTCTGTGTGCAGGGGAGGCCTTGGAGGTTCCCCTGGAAAGTAGGGTGGCGGTAGTTGGTGAAAGTGGAGAGCATAGCCCTTGTGGACTATCTCCAACACTCAACTGTCCCCGGTGATAAGGGGCCACTGGTGGGCAAAGAGGGCGAGATGACCTCCTGTGCAGGGTGGGGGGAGCAGTGGAGGAGAGGCTATGCTGAAGGAGTCAAAAGCCCCCATCCTGCTGAGTGGTAGCAGGGGCCTGAGGCTTGGGGGTCCTCTGCCTACGGGGCCCATTACCCTGGCCCTTGGCTTGCTGACCCTGGGGGGTAGCTTGGGCAGTCTGATATTGAGGGTACTGTTTGTAGGCAGTGCCCTTCCGTGGGTAAAAGGGCTTTTTACCCGAGCCCTTCTTTTTATGAGAAGGGACAGAGGTCTTCCTCGACAGCCTTGTCCGGGTAAGGTGCTCGGTCTCGAGCTGAGCGGCCTTCTCGGTCATGGGCTTGCCAAAAAGGTTTTCACCTCGGCAAGGGACATCGACCAACTTGTCCTGAAACCATGGCTCGAGGTCCGATGACTGCAGCCATGCCTGGCGTCGAGCCGCGATGCCGGCTGCCACAACTCGGGCCGAAGCCTCGAAGCCATTGTAGGCGGCGCGGGACATGAATTTCGAGCAGTCCCGAATCCCCGAGGACAAGGACTTAAATCTCTGCAAGGGTTCCCCGAAGAGACCAGCAGAGAACCCGGCCAACTCCTTGGCCAGATCCCGCAAGTACATGCCCATGTACAGCTGGTAAGACTGGACACGGCAAGCAAGCATCGAGCCCTGAAAACACTTTCTACCGACGCCATCGAGGTTTCGGGCCACCCTACCAGGAGGCACCGCGCAGTGCATCTTCTGACTCTTCAGACGATGCATGACCGATTCCACAACCATGGAATGGTGTGGTAGCTGTGCTTTTTGAAAACCAGGGCTTTTTCGGAGTCGATAGATGGAATCGACTCGCTTGCTAAGAACCGGCGCCGAGGCCGGTGCCTCCCACATATGGAAGAGGAGCCGTTCCAGCATCGGAGGAACCGGGACACTAAAGGCCTCCTTCGGAGGAGAGTCATACTGCAGCGCCTCGAGCTCCTCAGCTCGAGGCTCTTCCTCGGGGTCCACCGGAATAGCCAAGGCAGTGGCCATATCCCGGACGAACTCCGAGAACCGGGTATCCTCCGGAGGGGATCTACTCCGGGGCTCAGACTGCGGTGAGTCCGAAGGGACGCACCGAGTCTAAAGGTATCAGGAGACTCCTCGCCCTCCGTCTCCCAAGCCGACTCCTCCGAGGAAGAGTCGGGGTCCGACCCCGCGGGGCTCTGGAGCACCCGCCCCGATGCCGGAAGCACCGGCGTCGACGCCCTCGGTCCTGAACGGGAGGTCGAGGGAGACCGCGACCGGAGGTCGACTCCGAGCCACGATGGACTCGAGTATCGGCTTGGTCTCCGGGGTCGACTTGGACGTCGATGTCCCGGTGGTCGGGGCAGATGCGCCAAACAGGCTGGCCATCAGTGCCCGCTGCTGCTCCATGAAGGCAGACATTCTGCTCTCCAAGGCTGTCATCCTGAGACTCAGCTCTGGAGACGCAGCAGCCACCGCCTCGGGCCCCGGCAGCGCCGGGCCCGACGTCAGCTCCCTGGGAGGAGAGTCCATGAGGACTACGGGGCTTACATGTCCAGCAGACTCCGGCTCCACACGAGGAACTTTGGCAGGCTTCTCCGGTTCCACCGGCCCGGGGCGACGGTCGGGGGTCTTAGACCTGGCCCTCGAGGAGCCAGGGACCTCTTCCGACGACGCTCTCGTGAACCGTTTCTTCCTCTTGCGTTCCCGGTCGGGGGACCCCCTGTCCGAGGAGCTTCGATGGCGCTCAGGATCGGAATCCCGAGATGTCGAGGCCTCAGACGAGGTCTGGTCCCGGTCGGAGGCTGAGTCCGAGAAAAGGCTTTCCTTTTGCTGCTGGCGACTTCGAAGTGCTTTGGAAGACATTTTTCCACAGGCCCCGCACGACTTAGGATCGTGGTCAGGGCCGAGGCACCGAAGGCAGCAGTCGTGTGTGTCGGTGAGAGACATTAGTTTCATACACCGATCACACTTCTTAAAACCACTGGAAGCCAGCCATCGGGGAAAAAAAAAAAAAGAGACCCCGCGAGGTCAAAAGACCGGCCTTCCAGGGAAAAAGAGAAAAAAGGGCACGAACGCCAGCCACGAAGGGCAAAAACCGAAAAAGAAAAATCGGGCTCGATACCGGTGTACCGAACCCGGTGGGAGGGGAACCGGCATCGAACCAGTAGAAAAAGAGCAAAAAATTGCCGAAAAATCTAATTTTAAATCGGGAAAAGCGGAACATACGTCCTGTGGGCTTCACGGAAAAAAAGAGACTGAGGTAAGAGGGCACCTTTAGGCGGGAAGGGAACCGCGCATGCGTGCCTGCATTCCCAAAGGCTTTCTTAGAAAGCTGGGGAAATGCTCCACTGGGGCTTCATCGGCTCCAATGACACCCATATTTGAGGACTGACTTCCTGCTTGGTCCTGGAGAACGAATGGTATCCAGGGGGGGTTTTGGGAGGGGATGGGCATGTGGCTGGAGCGGAAGATTCAGGGGAAATTTTTGATGGGGGAGATTGTAATATAGCTTTGGATGGTAGAGCTGGGAGTCGAGGGGATAGTGACCTGGGTTTGAGGAAATTTCAGAAATGCCTACAAGATTATGGTCTCGATGACTTGTGGAGGTTGGCCCACACACTGGCCAGAAATTATACCTTCTATTCGGCGGTGCATGCCACCTATAGTCGGATTGACTATTGTCAGACGGCTGCCTAGGGTGAGAACTTACACAATCTTGACAATGCATATATTCATATGATTCTTGCAAGGTATTGTGGGTATTGTAGTTCATTCACTCCCAAACACAGCTGATGACAATAATTGAGTTGTGAAACCAAGTGGTAAGGCCAATAAAATACTTCTTTTATTGATGGGGTTTAATTCACCCAGCACAAGTATGCTTGTTAGCAATATAAATGAGGTTACTTGCTTGCAGTGTTTAAATGGATAACAAAAAGTCACAAAGTAAACCAGAAAACAACCTTCAGCTTGTCAGGCAATTAGCTAATGTTTTCTTAGCAAATAATTACCAAATACAAAGGCACAAAGAAATGAATAAACTTTGCTGGTTAGGTTAACTTCTGCTTATTTTTCATTCAGATCCAGCAGTGATTTTCCCTTGCTCACACACACAATCAGGTGCAGCTTTAATTACTATCAATTGACCAGCTAAAAGCCTTTAGCTGGCTGGCTGCTACTGTGTGAACCCAAATCCTGCTTTAAGAGCTGTTTGCAGTGGAAATAAAGAACAAAGTTAGGTTTCTTTGTGATGGCTGATGTGTTTGCTCACAGAAAGCTAGCAATAGCATTTAGATAGAGAACAGTCCATGTAAACTGTACTTTCATCTGCTGTATCTCCCCCTTCATCAATCAGCATAGGGTCACTATCATACATTGGCACAGACGAGTCTTTCATTAAGGCACTATCATGAGAATGATTATTCCCTTGCTGCCATTCTCTATTATAGATAGGGTCTGGATCAGTGTTCATACCTGAGCCTCTCCTGCTATCACTATTCCTCTCTGTATAGCCTGGCCAGTATGTAATCCAATTCTGATGTCCAGTCTTCCAATCTTGATCCCTGGACACTGGATCTCCTCTCACATACCTTCTGGCCTTGGTCTGAAAGTCCTTTCCACGTGCAGTCTTCTCTCTTCCAGGTAGCCACTGGTGATTCCTATCTCTGCCATTCCATTCCTCTGGCTGAATCCAGTCCAATGGACTCTGCTAGCACTTGGAATACCTCCCAGTATGGGTACTGCCTTGGAATCTCCCAGACCTTCCAATGGCCCTTCTTCTCTTCCTTCCAGAGAGTTTCCTTCTCTCTCTATCCGCTTGGCTTGGCTTCTGTTTCTCCAGGTGATACTGGTGCTTGAACTTAAAGCCGTTGCTGTCTCTGTCTCTGTATCTCTTCCTGAAGCTCTTCCTGTAGCTGTTGCTGAAGCTGTTATCTGAAGAATAAGCTCTATTCTTATTCTTTCCTAATGTGTGCTCCTCCCTAACACAGCGCAGCTGTGTTGAATCAGGCCCTGCCCTTTGAGATGAGTGCTTAGGGATTACCTCATAGCTCTCTTGATTGCACACACATTTTCTCACTTCAGCCCCTCTCATGGCTGCTGGAAACCTGGTGCATTCTGGGACTGGTAGTCTTTTATGTGAAAACTCTGTTTTCTTGCTTCTACCAGAACTGACAGGTTGCTTGTTCAGAGTCACATCATCTTTTCTATAGCTCCTACCTGAGCTATGATAAGCTTCCTTATCACATACCCCCCCTGCTTAAGTTATTACGGACTGGTTTTACTGGTGAAACTTCTTCTCTACAGTCCGTAATACCTACGAGAGTGTTATCTTCTTGAAGCTCACTTACTTCCTGACTGGGTTCAAGGTCATTATTTACAGGCCTCTCCCTCCAAGACTTAAGTACATTAATATGGTAGGTCTGCCTACGCCCTCTGGCATTTTCTACCATATAAGACACTGGGCTTACTTGTTTAACAACCTCCCATGGCCCTTTCCACTGTACCTCAAATCTTGGAGCAGTTCCTGCTACTTGAACCAAAACCTTTTCACCAATGCTTAATTGGCGGCTTTTGGCCTTTCTATCATACCACCCTTTCTGGCGAACTTGACTGTCCTGCAGGTTCCTCTCAGCAACCTGCAACGTCCTTTTCAAACATGCTCTCAAGTCACGTAGAAACAGTGGCACCTCCTGACTTCCTGGTTCAGGATCAATCCATTGTTCCCTCATAATATCCAACAAACCCCGGGGAGCCCTACCATACATCAACTCATACGGAGTTACACCTAGGGACACTTGAATTCTTTCCCTGCAGGCATATAAGGCAAAGGGTAATAACATATCCCATTCTTTTACCTCTCCTGCTAACCCCCTTCTCAACATTTGGTTGAGAGTTTGGTTGAATCTCTCCACCAAAACAGTTGATTGTGTATGGTAGGCTGAGGTTTTTCACGTGACGAATGCCAAAGGCATCCCAGACCTGGGCCAAATATTTGGATACAAAATTGGACCCTCGGTCAGTCAACACCTCTCTTGGGAATCCCACTTCACAAAACAATTTTACTAGCTCTAAAGCTATTGTTTTTTGCAGAAACATTCCTCAATGGTATGGCCCAGGGAAACCTTGTTGCCTGATCTACCATAACTAGGATGTATTGGAAACCTCGGGGCGTTTTGACTAATGGGCCTACAATATCCATGGCAATGCGACCAATTGGGTCTGTGATGATTGGCATGGGGATCAATGGCACCACCGGTGGGTGAGCCGCTGTAACTCGCTGACACGCTGGACATGTAGCACAAAACTGGGCAGTTTCTTTGAAGATACCTGTCCAGTAAAAACGCACAAGTATTTGATCCAGCGTTCCTTGCATACCTTTATGACCTCCCACTGGATGATCATGTGCTAGCCTAAGTACTAGCCCTTTGAAAGTTGTGGGTACCACCAATTGTTTACGTATGGCACCATTTCTGGGGTCCTGACTCTCTCTATATAATATGTCATTATCTAGTCTGAATCTGGGCAATTCCTCCCTGACCTCCTGAGCATACTTAAAAGCTCGGGTGAGAGCTTGATCAGCTCGCTGCTCTTGTGGAAAGTTAGGAAACTTTGCCACCAACTCAGCTGGCACCCAGGGTAAACTTTGACCAGCTAACATCTCAGCCCTACCCTATGCTCTGCAAAGTCTCTCACGCCTCTTTTGTGCTTTCAACTTTTTTACTTTACCAGATGATGGGGTTATTAAATCATCATGAGAGGGTAAGTCTCCTAATAACTCTGCCTGCTCCCCCTCCTCCTTCTGCTGGCTCTCTAACTTAGCCTGCGAGCGGGTGGATACAAGGCCCCTCTTATTACCCATAGTTTGGCCTTCTGGAAGCTTAACCATCTTTTTAGCTAGGGACTGAGAACTTCCAAAGAAAGGCCCGGGAGCTATTTCCATTATTAAACCTTCTCCCTCCTTCTTTCCTAGCCCTTTCACTAGTTCCTGCTTAAATCTTGGCCAGTCCTTTCCTAGAACCAAATCAAAGGGTAGCCTAGGCACCACTGCTAATAGGACTTCCTCTTGTTTCCCTAGGCACTTAACCTTTAGCCTATATGTGGGATATGATGATGCAGCACCATGAATGCATCTGATGTGAACTTGGCTTTCAGGGGTTCTAGGCACAAATCTTTCTTGGGCCTCTATCCTCTTCCAAAGCCTTTTTGACATCATACTCTGGTCTGCCCCCGAGTCTAATAATGCATTTGTGGTAATTCCCTGCACATCAACCATCAAAAGAAATCCTTCCTTGGGCTGTTTTAAATCCAGACCCATTAAACTAGTGTGTGTCTGGCATCTCTTCTCTAAGTGTCCCACTTTTCCACACTTGAAACATTTCTTTCTATTCCATTGTGTCATCTGGTTTGATACAGTACATTTATTTTCAGAAACATTCTTAATTATTCTCTTTTCTGATACAGCAGATCTAGCCTCAGCATCCATCTTTAGAGGGTCACCCATTCTATGGCAAGCCTGCGTGGCTTCCAAGAATCTCTCTGCTAGCATGGTTGCCTCTCCAAGATTTTGGCAATTTTGCTGTATAAGAAAAACATTCAAATCTTTAGGTACCCCAAGCATAAATTGTTCCAGCATTATAATATCTAATAACATTTCTACTGTCTTTTGCTCAGGCTCCAACCATTTTACAGCTAAACTTCTGATTCTCTGACTCAGAGCCCTGGGTGTCTCACCCACTTTCAATGTAACAGCTCTAAACATTCGTCTATACTCTGAAATAGACAACCCTAGGCGATCTCTAATAGCTGCCTTTACATCCTTATAAATGCCCTTCAGTTGGAGCGGGTGTCCTACCAATTGGAGAGAGTTCGACAGAGATATTATGAATTCGATAACAAAGCGGGCCGGCTTTTGAGCATTAAATTAAGGGCTCAGAGACGGAGGCAGGCTGTTGCAAAAATAAAGGACCCTCAGGATAAAATGTTGTTTAAAGGGCGCAAAATTAGAGATCAGTTTCGGGATATTACAAGGGCTTATATGCAGCGGAGCCCGGGGGGGGGGGGGGGGGGAACGAGGCTATTGGGCAGTACCTGCAGAATGGGGGGAATGGGAGTGGGCGGTTGGAGGAGTCTGAGGGGGAGGGGTTAGATGGGGAAACTGGGCTTGAGGAGGTGATGGGGGTTATTAAGGGCTTAGTGTTAGGCAAGGCACCGGGAATTGATGGATTCTCGAGTGTGTTCTATAAAAAAAGTGTCAGAGGTGCTGGAGCCTTCTTGACGAGAGTATTTAACGCTTTTTTACAGGGAGGGGCCTTACCGGCGTCAATGAATCAGGCGGCCATAGTGGTCATCCCGAAGCCAGGGAGAGATCCGGCGGTATGCGGATCATATAGGCCCATCTCTTTATTGGATATTGATGTAAAAATTTTGGCCAAGGTGTTGGCATTGCGTCTGGGGCCCTGTATGCCGGGTTTGGTTCATCCAGACCAATCTGGGTTTATTGAGGGCAGACAACAGGCAGACGGGATAAAGAGAGTCCTTCAGCTGGGTTGGCTGGCCAAAAAGGAGCAGCAAAGGGCCATGTTCCTTTCCATTGATGCGGAAAAGGCCTTTGATAGGGTCAATTTTGATTTTCTAATGGCAGTGTTAGAATATATAGGCCTGGGCCCTAACATTAGGTCTTGGATAAAGGCTTTATACGCGGCACCGGAGGCAGCGGTCCATGTTTTTTTCCTTGGGACGAGGGACGCGGCAGGGGTGTCCGCTGTCCCCACTACTTTTTGCGTTAGTTAAGGAGCCATTGGCAGCTAGAATTCGGTCGGTGAAGGATATTAAGGGGATAGAGGTGGGTTCATTGCAGCACAAGATTGTCCTGTTTGCTGATGATTTACTTTTCACTTTGACACAGCCGATTGTCTCTCTGCCGGTATTAATGAGGGAGTTACGGACATACGGGGGGGCTTTCGGAGTTCAAAGTTAATTGGGATAAAACTGAGGCGATGTCGCTCACGTTGCAGCCTCAAGTGGTGAGGAGCTTGCAGGCCTCATTTCCGTTTTGCTGGGCCAAAGAATCTATTCAGTACTTTATTTTATTTATTTTATTTAAAACTTTCTTATATACCGCCTCTTCCATAGATCAAAGGCGGTTTACATATAACAAGTGTAACAAGAACAGGTTTTACATAGAACAGATTTTTAAATTTACAATCAACTTTTAAATAAAAGCGGTTTACATATAACAAGTGTAACATGAACAGGTTTTACATAGAACAGATTTTTTATTTTTTTTTTTAAATTATTTACAAATCAACTTTTAAATCAACAGTTTTTAAATTATTGACAATCAACATGATTGTGAGTAACTATATTATTAATTGTAAACAACTATATACAGGAGTAGTAGAGTAGGTAGCTTAGGTAGACATTTGTTGGATTCAATCATCAACGTTGAGGTTACGGTTACTTGGGCGTTCGGGTTACGGCCGACCCAAGAGGTTTATATGGTGCGAATTATCCTCCTTTATTTGCCAGCTGCGGAAGGATATGGCTAGGTGGAAGGGGCAGGAGTTGTCTTGGATGGGGAGGATTGCAACTTTGAAGATGAACGTATTGCTGCGTCTATTATATTTGTTTCAAATGCTGCCGATTCAGGTTAGCCAGAAGGACTTGCGCCAATTGCAGAGTCAAGTGTTTGCTTTTGTGTGGGGGAATAGTCGACCTAGAGTGAGTAGACGGGTAAAGCATAGTTACTCACCTGTAACAGGTGATCTCCAGGAACAGCAGGAATTTAGTCTTCACATATGGGTATCGTCGGCACCGACGGAGCCTGGGCGGGAACGCTCCCCAGCGTCCAATAGGAAAGCTTTTGGGAGCATCTCATAGCGCCTGCGTGCTGCCTTCCTGCCTTTCCCAACTGTCCCTCTCCAGTTGAGTTTAAAGCTGAGACAGAGAGAGAGGGAAAGAGAGAGAAATAGAGAGATACAACTCCTAGGGGAGGTGGGTGGGTTGTGAAGACTAAATTCCTGCTGTTCCCGGAGATCACCTGTTACAGATCAGTAACTATGTTATCTCCAGGAACAAGCAGGAATGTAAGTCTTCACATATGGGGACTCCCTAGCTTTAGATGCCAGGGAGAGACCCCAGAAGTTGTGTGTCCCTGAACCAGGGCTCCATTTCCCCCCATGGATCTCTGGCATCCTACCAGGGATGGTGGGTAGGAGTTGATTAAGTATGGAACAAGTGTTGAAGAACAGCCTGACCAAACAAGGCATCCCAGCGGGAGTCCTTTTCTAAGCAGTAATGGGCTGTGAAGGTATGAACCGAAGCCCAAGTAGCTGCTTGACAGATGTCGTCGATAGACACAGAGTGAAGATGAGCCATAGAGGCTGCCATGGCTCTCACATTGTGAGCTGTGACATGGCCTTCAAGAGGAAGGTTCTTACTCTCATAGGCAAAATAAATACACTGTGCAATCCAATTGGACAGTGTTCTTTTGGAGACTGGAAGTCCCAAATGACTAGGATCAAAAGCAACAAAGAGTTGAGAGGACTTTCTATGTTGCTGTGTCCTCTGCAAGTAAAAGGCCAAAGCCCTTTTACAGTCCAAAGTATGAAGATTCCTTTCTGCATTTGAGGCATGAGGCCTTGGGAAGAATACAGGAAGGTAAACCGCTTGGTTTAAATGAAAAGGTGAGACCACTTTTGGCATAAAGTGTGGATGAGTCCTAAGGACTACCTTATCATGATGGAACCTTGTATAAGGAGGATCAGCCACCAACGCTTGAAATTCACTGATGCGACTTGCTGATGTGATTGCAATAAGAAAGATGACCTTCCAGGAAAGGAATTTCAAAGAGGTAGTATGGACTGCCCGAAGAGCAAACCAGTCGGTACTAGAAGAGTTCAAACCTAAGCTTTCTTTAGAAGCTCAGATGACAAGACTTCGACTTTCATACTTTGGACACATCATGCGAAGAGAGAGATCATTAGAGAAAGACATCATGCTTGGCAAGATAGAAGGTCAACGCAAAAGAGGAAGGCCAGCAATGAGATGGATCGATACAATAACAGCAGCTACGGGTACCAGTCTGTCATAGTCGACTCCGACTCGATGGCACTTAACAACAACAACAGTAGCTAATGGGTCAAAAGGAGGCTTCATGAGCTGCCCAAGAACCAGATTTAAGTCCCATGCCACAGGTGGTGGCTTAATGGGAGGCTTAGTTAAAAGAAGGCCTCTCATAAATCTCGCTATGAGAGGATGAGAGGAAATAGGTTGTCCATTTAGAGGCTTGAAAGAAGCTGCGATAGCACTCAAATGAACTCTCACTGAATTGGTCTTAAGCCCCGCATTAGATAAATGAAGGAGATACTCCAGTAATGATTCCAGAGGTATCACAAGAGGGTTAAGACCCTTCTGCGAGCACCATATGGTAAACCTTTTCCACTTGAATGCATAAGAGCGTCTTGTGGAAGGCTTCCTGGAAGCATAAAGGATATCCTTTACCTGCTGAGAAAGGTTAAGACCGTGAAGTTCTAAGCTTTCAGCAACCAGGCCCTGAGATGCAGAGACTGGGGACTGGGATGCCACAGCATCCCGTCCTCCTAAGAAAGGAGATTTGAAGCAGATCCTAACTCCAGAGGCGGAGCTTGAGAGAGATGTAGGAGCAGAGGGTACCACATTTGCCGTGGCCAATGTGGAGCTATGAGAATCATATGACCTCTGTCTCTCTGAAGCTTGAACAGGGTTTTGGGAATTAGGGGAATGGGTGGAAAGGCATACAGGAAGTCCTGGCCCCAATGGAGGAGGAAAGCATCCCTGGCCTGACAACCCTGAGCCGGAATTCTGGAACAGAACCGGGGAAGTTTGGCATTCAGTGGACTTGCAATGAGGTCTATGTCCGGGGTTCCCCAAATTTGAAAAATTTTGGCCACCTGGTCTGCATGGAGAGGCCATTCGTGTGGAAGCAGAACTCAACAGAGTCTGTCTGCCCAAGAGTTTTGAATGCCTGGAAGATACACTGCAAGGAAATGAATCTGATGCTCTCTAGCGAGGGCCAATAGTCGCAGAGCTTCGTTGCAGAGCGACAGAGCCTGTTCTGCCCTGCTTGTTCACATAGAACATGGCTACTTGATTGTCCGTTTGTACTAGGACTGTTTTGTAGCTGAGCTGGGTGTGGAATACTCGAAGAGCAAGGAAGATTGCTCTGAGTTCCAGGAGATTGATGTGGAGATAGGTCTCCTTTGGAGTCCAGGTACCCTGGGTAGAGAGGCCTTGCAGGTGGGCTCCCCAACCCACCTGTGAGGCATCTGTTGTTAGAGTGGCTTGGGGTGGGGGTTGCTGAAAAGGAGACCCCACCAGAAGGTTTTGGGGTGACTGCCACCATTGGAGGGACAAAATAAGGCGATCCAAGTTTGCTATTTTGTCTGACAGGCAACCTGACGCCTGAGTCCACTGAGTGGATAAGGTCCACTGGCCTGCCCTCATATGGAGGCGAGCATAAGGAACCACATGCACGGTGGATGCCATGTGGCCTAGCAACTAACATTTCCCGAGCAGTGAGATGAGGTTTGAGCACTGCTTGGGAAGCTAACTGCACAATGCGAAGGCAGCGGGGTTGTGGAAGGTAGGCCCTTGTCTGTCTGGTATCCAGCAGAGCTTCTATAAACTCCAGGGACTGAATGGGAGCAAGGTTGGATTTTGGGAAGTTTATGACAAGTCCCAAATACTGAAGGATGCGCATTGTGCAAGAGAGCAATCCTGGCCTCTGGCTCTGAAGGGGCTCGAATGAGCCAGTTGTCTAAGTAAGGGAAGACGAATATGCCTAGGGTGCGGAGAAATGCTGCCACCACAGCCATGCATTTTGTGAACACCCTTGGTGCAGAGGACAGGCCAAAAGGAAGAACCCTGTATTGGTAGTGCTTCCCTTGAAACAGAAAGTGAAGGAACTTTCGATGAGTTGGATGGATGAGAACATGAGTGTACGCATCCGTGAGATCTAGAGAACAAAGCCAATCCTGACTCTGAAGGTATGGCAGCAGAGTTCCTAGAGAAATAATTTTGAACTTCTCTTTGAACAAGAATTTGTTCAATTCTCTGAGGTTTAAAATGGGTCTGTGTCCTCCTGTTTTCTTTGGAATAAGGAAATAGGGGGAGTAAAACCCTGTACCCCGTTGGGGAATGGGTAACTCTTCTATTGCCCCTTGGGCAAGAAGCACAGTGACCTCTTGACCTAACTGGTCGTTGAGAGAGGTCTGAGAATTGAACTGTTTTACCATTGTAGGAGGGGGCATGCTGAGGAAATGAAGCTTGTACCCCTCTCTTACAATAGACAGAGTCCAATTGTCTGCTGTTATCTGACCCCATGGGCAAAATGACATAACCTTCCTGGTATGGTGGAGGGTTCCGTGACGTTCAGGGCCAGGAAGGCAAAGTTCTCTAGATAGGAGTCAAAGCCCCTGTGGAGGCTGAGTCTGCTGAGCCGGTTGAGGCTTAGCTGCTTTTGGTCTTTCTTAGTCTAGTTTGTTGCTGCTGTCCCTTTTGGGTATAGGAGGGATAAAACTACTTCTTACTGAAGAATGGTTTCTTAGAGGATTTTTTCCCCTCGCAGGATCAGCTGTAGATTTAGACAATCTATCCAAAGTGATATTGTCAGCATCTATCTATCTCATTAGCTTTTTCCTGCCAATTCTTGCCAAAGAGATTCTCTCCTGTGCAAGGAATATTCCCTAGTTTATTTTCTACCCAAATTTCCAAGTCAGCTGCCTGGAGCCAGGCAATCCTACGTGCACCTATGGCAATGGCAGAGGTTCTGCTTATGCACTCAAAGCAGTCAAAAACTGCACGATTCACAAACTTGGAAACATCCTGAGCATGTTTGACAAGGGCGAGATAATCTTGCCTCTTATCAACAGGAAGGAGAGGGCTCATAAGCTCTAAATCTCCTGTGACCTCCTTAAGGAACATTCCCATATATAAGATATAGGAACTGATCCTAGCAGAAAGCATGGAAACCTGAAAGGTTCGACGTCCAAATGCGTCAAGAGTCCTACACTCACGTCCTGGAGGATTAGATGCATGCCTTTTTGCACTCTTTATCCTTCTCATTGCTGACTCCACCACCATGGAATGGTGTGGTAATTGAGTCTTTTGAAACCCAGGACAAGGAGAAACTCGATACATGGTGTCGAATCTTCGAGAGTGAGGAGACGTGGTTAGGAGGTGTTTCCCACATCCTTAACATGAGATCATGCAAGGTCTCTTGAATTGGTAAGGTAGCTGCCTCCTTGGGAGCTTTAGGGTATTGCAGGATTTCTAATTCCTTTGCCCTAGGCTCTTTTTCAGGAGCCACTGTGATGGAAAGACCTCGAGCCACATCTTGGATAAAATCCTGAAAGGACATATCCTCTGGTGGAGACATCCTACGCTGAGGAGAAGAAGAATCCTCAGGAAGAAGTACTCTGGTATCGGCAGAGCTTTCAGAGTCTTCAGACTCATCCGAGGATTCGAAGTATCTCCGATCCGGGTGATCGTGCAAGGCACGGTACCGGTACCGATCAAAGTCGGCATCGGAGTGGACCGGTACCAACTTGTCGATACCGGATGGATACGCATGACTCAGTCCCGGTAGAATACCTGCTGATGTCGATGCAGTCGGTGCCGGTACCGGTTGAATTGTCTGAAGCGGTTTCAAGGGTATCGAGGCCGTGAGAAGAGCCACCAGACTGCGTTCAATAGCCAAGAATCTCTGGTCTATCGACACTGCCGATGCTTGGGTATCGGTACCGGAAGAAGTGGCCGGTACCCCAGAACATGGCACCAGTAGTTCTGCCGAGGTTGAAGCCTCGAGAACTTTCTGGAGCCCCGTTAGTGCTTTGGAAGCCGAAGCCTCCTGCCAGGGCAATTTTGCGGGTGAAAGTCCCTCAAGGGCAACGCCAGAGGCATCTCGCTGTCTAGAAGGAGATCTACCCTTTGAGGACTGGCTAGATTTATGTTTAGTTACCTGAGATACATGGGAGGAAGACGAAGCCCTGGACGACGTCGATGCCACAGAGGCTGCATCAGAGGGAAAAAGGGTGCTAAGCTTAGCAGCTCGGTTCTGCCGGCCCTTTTTCGACATCATCCCACAGGCAACACACTCTGAAATAGAGTGGTCAGGACCTAAACATTTGAAGCACCACTCATGGGTGTCAGTGACGGAGATGGTACCACCACACTTAGAACACTTTTTAAAACCCGAAGCTGGTTTTTCCATTTTGAGGGAAAAGGTTGGGCCTAGTGCCCAAAATGGCGCGTGGCACCCGAGAAGAAAATCACTGGAGAAAGACTCCAGAAACAACGGGGGGGAGGGGGGGGTTTAGAAAAAAGAAAAGAACCACCAGCGGTACCGGTATAGCGTCGAGGGAAGGCAGACGCGACTACAAAAAAGAATAGAAGGGATTTTTTTTCTGCGGTGACAGGATGTGCGACCTGTCGGCTCCGCGTAAAACGAAGAACTGGAGAGGGACAGTTGGAAAAGGCGGGAAGGCAGCACACAGGCGCTGTGGGATGCTCCCAAAAACTTTCCTATTGGACGCTGGGGAGCGTTCCCGCGCAGCCTCTGTCGGTACCGATGATACCCATATGTGAAGACTACATTCCTGCTTGTTCCTGGAGATTGCATGCTACTAGGGAAGTTGGGGGCTTGGGAGTTCCAGACTTGGGGAGGTATTATGAGGCGGCTCAATTACGTATGGTGTTTGAATGGAGGGATAAGGAAGCTTGCCCCAAATGCTTCCGAGAGGTGGAGCAAAATTGGGCGGCGGAGATATGCTTGAAATATTTACCCTGGATGATGGGCCCACCACCGGGAGGGTGGTGGAGGCAAAACCCCTTTATGTGGCATTTGCTAATGCAGTGGCATAAGGCTCGGAAGAAGTTCGCTCCGAGATCGACCTTTTCAAAGCTGGCTCCGGTGCGGGCGACATCTGGTTTTCTTCCAGGAAGGGAGGGAGTATTTAAGCGATGGGAAAGAGGGGGGCTGGATACCTTTGATAAATTTATTGCAGATGGGGAATTGATCTCCTTTTCAGACCTTCGGGTGAAATATCATTTGCATAGTGGGGATTTTTTCCCCATATGCAAACTATACATTTTTTATGCCAAAAGGATATTCGAGAGAGCTGGGAGGAGGGAGGGGATGATAGAGAGGTGTTGTGGTTGGGCTGGGAGAAATCGAGGGGGTTGATAACTGTTCTTTATAGAGGGTTAGGGGGAGACTCACCCCAGAAGGTCCCTCACCAGGAGTGGGAAAGAGAATTGGGAAGAGAGTTGGATAATCAGGAATGGAGGAGAGTGCATATAAATATCGTTCGGCAAGCTCTGTCGGTGACGGTGCAGGAGACTTCCTATAAGTTGCTCTATCGGTGGTACTACACACCAGTTAGGTTACACAAGATGTTCCCAGGAGAGTCTGATCGGTGTTGGAGGCAGTGTGGGGGAGAGGGGACTTTTTTGCATGTGTGGTGGGGGTGCCCCATGGTTACTATATATTGGAGGGAGGTGGGAACGCAGATATCTGAGGTGTTTGGAGCGGGAATGGGACTGGACTTGGGGTTTTGTCTGTTGGGAATTTGGTCTGAAGAGAGTCCTAGGAAGAACGAACGGCCCATACGGGCCTGTGTCCAGGCTGCCCGTAGTGAAATTGCTCGGGCGTGGAAGCAAACTCGGCTCCCGGGAATGGACCAGTGGGAGAGCCGCTTGCGACAAATTGTTTTGATGGAACAGTTAACAGCACTGCGCTGCCAGAAGCAGGAGAGATTTAATAAAGTATGGTTACCTCTACTGGACTATCTTAAACGCTGAGATGCCTTAAAAAGGGGGGGAGGGAAGGGGGGGGAAAGGGGAGGTTGAGGGGGGCGGTTTGCATTAACATGTATTAACTGGGTTTGGAATTACTGGCTTATTGAAATGTTGGTTGCACTATGTTTGTTCCAAATTGAAATAAAAATAAATATTTAAAAAAAAAAAAAAAAAGAACACAAGCATTTAAAGACAAGGAGTACCACAAAACATTGTTCTCATGACAGAAGGCCATGTATGACTGAATATTTTTGTTTAGGAAAAACAACATCTGAACTTGACAACCTAGCCCCCGATTCTCCTGAATACTTTTTATAGTTTTGTACATTCTCACTAGGAAATCTCCTTGCATAATCAAGACTCTTTACATTGTACTTGTTGATCAGTTCTTTCCATATCCTCATCCCTAGATCAAGACTACTGTTACTCAAATATTCACTCATACACTAAAAAGATAAGTTAGGAAGTGTTATCTTGTTTAAAGGGCAGGTAGTCCTAGACTCCATTTATACTTTGCTATTTGTAAAGTTTTAAATCTTACCTTAGGTTTTTCCTTTTCCCCCCAAATAAAGCAAGTATATATTCTGCTCAATGAAGGACCTTAAAATAGTAAACACTAGAATGGCTGCAAACATAGAAAATCTCTCAAGGAAAAAAAGGGACTGTACAGTAGTAGTTGGCATGGAAGGGCAGATTGTATAGTCCATATTGCCTTTATCTGCCATCATGTTTCAAAGTAAACATGGAAATATTCAGTTCAGTGGTTTTTAATTTTTCCTTGTGAAAGATTTTTAGGGTCCCTTTTACTAAAGGGCGCTATGGTACTGCACCAAATCCATGGAGTGTTAGGGCAACACCACTGCATTAACTGCTGGGAGCATGGAAAGCATGTTCCCGGCTGCTACTCTGGTGCTTGCGGCCCAACAAATAGAGCAGTAGGCCATCATGAAGGTAGTGCGGATGTGCTGCTGCATGGTACTTACCCTACCCACTCTCCACGCCTAACCCTCCCACTTGCAACCCTAAAGCATTATGGACAGTTCGTGCCAAAATCCAACAGTATTAACTTTCAATGTGTATCCAACACACGTCAGACCTGCACTGACAGCTTGCGCCCTTTAGTAAAAGGCCCCCTTAATATTTCTAATGGGGCAATTTCTCTAAATGGGTTAGCTTTGCGCATACTATGACAGTCATGAACCTCACTCCTAAGCCAGGGTATGTGGCGTATGATTTCAGTCTCTCAAATTTACTGCTAATGCTCGCCATAGTACTTGCATTGTGCCAAAGAGAGCCTCCTTCTGGAGTTCATAAGACATTAACATGTATGAGTAATTAGTCAAGATGACTGGAAGTTCTTCTTTATCAGACCTGTGGCTCCCAATATGATGGGAAATATTTCTGTATCTTTCTGTCACATTTTCTTAGTCTCTGCATGTCTTTGCAACTCATTTCTTATTCTATTCAAGAGTCATATACAATAAATTTTATATAAGCCCTTAAAAGTAGTCAGCATTGCATTCTTTAAGTTCTTGAAGATGTCCTCTTATGCTGATCAAAAAAAATCTTCACCTTCCTTAAAAAATGCCTTCAAGAATAATAGACTTGATCTTGCTTGCTGTAAACTTTCCAAAGACCCATTGAGGCAAGGACTCTCATAGTATGGCTGTACGTACACATTCACCTAACACTATCAAATGTTTCTTCCACGTCTAGTGAAAAAAAAAAAAACCCCAGAATAGGCTGCAATAATTGGGGACAAATTATTGAGCTACTAGTAACTATCCTATGCTGTCTGGGTCTCTTCTACCCAGGATAAAAACCATTTAATCTGGATGCAACAGGGGCTGCAACGCTGCTTTGATCTTTTTGCAAAGATCTGTCATTAAGCATACTATGAAATGATAAAGATCCATATGAACTACAATCTTCAGTGATGTTATTTTTTCCCAGCACACGGTTGATTTCTCTGATCCGTTAATGTGCAAAACCTGAGATTTCTTAAAAGGTTTTGAAGAATTCAGCTGAGAAAATATACAGTCTCATTATAGAAAATCACAAACCTACCACAGCAGTTCTTTGAAATGTCAAAACCCCTCTACATCAAAGGCTCTTCTGTTCTTTAGTTTAGAAGAAATATTCCCAATCACCAGGGGCCACAGAATGCCTCTCAGATTAGGGGGGGGGGGGCCAAGTTCCACTCTGCCTCTGCCCCAGCTCCAACCCTAGCCCCCATGGCTTTCCTCTCCTGTTTTGCTCACAGGGATCCCATCTCGGGTAGGCAGAACAGAAGGGAATGGCTGCGATCACGGTGGACTCATGTCTGCACACAGGATATCAGATCCCTCCGGGCAGGGTGGAAGGCTGCCGTGATTGCGGTGGCCTTCTCCTCCTGCCCGTGTCTATCCGATCTCCTGAGGGCAAAGAATGGCTGCTCTCTGCAGGCAAAATTTTGGTGGGGCCAGGGCCTGTGTGGCCCACCTCATTCCGACACCCCTGCCAATCTCCCATTTATTCATGAGCACAAAGCAGGTAGATAACATCACTATACAAAGCAGACATCTACAAGAAGTATCACATATAACAGCTTGAATCAGTACCTAGAAAGACTTTCTCTTTTCCAACAGAGTAGGTGCCACAAACAACGAGCGTCCTAGGCTGTAAAGTTACTATCTCAAAAGCAATGCTGACTGCGAACTGTATGGCTTCTTGTTGGGATGGGAATGTGTACTCCGGGCTGCAATAGCTGAAACATATGAATGAAATAAGTACTAAGAAACAAACACCACACCAAAAATTAATATATAATCTCTGCAGTCTTTTCAATAAAAGAATTATTATACAGAGGAGAACACAGTAAAAAGCCAACTGGTCATTCAGTCTGGCCAGATATTCCTGTCCACACTGCAAAAGTACATATCCCAGCTACCAATCATAGAATGTGTTCGCTAGTAAAACATTTTAAAATGTTTTAATTTTCCTCCACTGGACATGCAAGATTTTTTTTTAAATTCACAATCCTCTCCCCTTCTCTGTCCAGCCACAAGGTCACAAAATAATTCAAACCAGCATGGTTATTACGCATACATCTAACCTCCTTGGTCTCTGCAGCTTTTCCAGATCGGGCTCTGCCTCAACGAGGAGTGTGTAGACTGCTAGACAGACTCAGGTGTATGAGCAGCTGTATTTCTGCTTGGATGTCTACTTACGACTGTACTTGTAGTCTGCTAGACAGACTAAGCTGCTAAGACATCATTCTATCAAGTAATCACAGCCTACCACAGACCTGGCTATGTGAGCTGCTGTGTTTCGTCTAAGAATTCTAGTTCTAGTTATCACTGTATTTGCAGCCTGCCAGACAGACAATGCTACTAAATTCTTCCACTATGCATATGACTTGAGACATGAACAGTCATATGTAAAATTTAAAGCTGACTTTAAAACTTTTTTCCTCTCTCAGGTCTTTCAACTAGATTAGCTTGGGCAGTCAGGGAAGAATTTAGGATTATCTCAAAAATTGCATGGTCTGACTCTTATCCTCTGTGTAAAGCATTCTTCCTAATGAATTATCCAACCATGCTCTTTGGGCATCTGTCCACAACACTGTTCACCACTCTGCAGTCCAAGGATGCAAGGTGGTAAATCAAGACTAATGAAACAGACAAATAACTAAACAGCCAAGGCAACATTATCTGCCAATTGTCTTTCCTTGAGGTTCTCCAGGCCAGTCTAGTGATGAATGGATTGTCAGAGTTCACCAGCAGCTGAGAACTGAGCATGTCAGAAAATTCAGAAGTGTCTGTACAAGAACTCCCTCTTCAGCTCCAGACTCTATTGACAAAGCAGCCTCTTGAAACAATGTGTTGAACTCCTCAGACTAGAGAGAACAGGCGAGGTGCATTGCAACCCCTAACTAAAAACAGATTAGCAAATTATTAACACTATATACAGTGAAAGGACGAGACGTGTGGAGAAGGCCATCCTTGCCAAGATGCCCACCCCTATAGGGAGCACACCAGAACTACGATGCTGTCTTTTTCTGCCTCCGAGGACTTCTAGGCAGCCAGACAAGTTCCAAGCAACCTTGTTGCAGCCCTGCCCGAAAATGGGAAAGGCAGAATGGAGGGTCCTGGACTGGCCTGGAGGAACTCAAGGAAAGACAATTAGCAGGTAAGGTCTAATTTCGCCTTCTTAAATCGTTCCTCCAGGCCAGTCCAGTTATACATGGGATATACCAAAGCAGTGCTCAAACAAGGGAGGTACCCACGAGATCAGCCTGAAGCACCATAGCCCCAAAATGCATATCTGCAGCTGCCTGGACATCTAACCGATAATGTCTCATAAAAGTATGCAACGACAACCAAGTCACCACTTTGCAAATGTCCACGGGCGACATAAGACTGATCTCTGCCCAAGATGTCACCTGCAACCTGGTCGAATGTGCCAGGAGCCCTACTAGTGGAGTCTTTCTGCAAATGTCATAGGCAGAGCACCCAGCAGGCAACTGAGGCCCCCGTAAGGGAGAAACGGCTTCCAAGGCCTCCAAACACCACAAACAGATAATCAGATTTCCGAAAGGTCTCCATCCTTTTTAGATACCGATGTGAGACCCTGCACAGATCCAGCAAGTGCAACTGACGATCCTCCTCTGAATTCCCAAGCGCAGGAAAAGCTGGCAAGGAAACAGATTCAGATAAATATGAGAGACCACTTTCGGAAGAAATGAAGGAACTGCTCTCAACACCGCCTTCTCCTTAGATATAAACAGAAAGGGTTACCGGCAGAAAATAGCCTGAAGCTCTGAAATTTGTCTTGCGGAGCAGAGCACACCAAAATTACCATCTTTAAGGTGAGATTCTTCAAAGTTGCCCAGATAAGGGGTTCGAATGGCACTCCTGCAAGAATCGACAGGACCAAATTGAGGTCCCAAGGAGGAACTATAACCTGCAAGGGTGGCCGGACATGCTTCACTGCTGAGAAACAATACCACATCTGGATAAATGCCAAAGAACGGCCCTGCACTAGTCTCCGATAGCACGAGAGAGCCATCACCTGAACTTTTAGGGAACTGAGCGCTAAGCCTCTCTCAAGACCGCCCTGTAGAAACAGCAAGATATCCGGAAGAGTGAACGTGAATGGCTAAATGCTTCGGAACGTGCACCAGTCCTCAAACACCCACCAAACTCTCATGTAGGAGAGATGGTGGATCTTTTCAGTATGTAGCATAGTGCCAACCAACGCCACGGAGTAGCTATGATGTTTCAGCTGCGCTCTTTCAAGAGCCAAGCAGTGAGAACCAATCCACCTAAGGCATCAGCACCAGACCTTGAGACAGCAGGTTGAACCAGTCTGGGAGCCTCAGCAAGCACGTTAGGCCCGTGTATTATGGCCTCAGAGGCCAATCCAGCAAGATGAGAATCACTGGCTCAGTGTGCCTCTCTATCCACTGCAGTAGTCTCTCAATCAGCGCCCATGACGGGAAGACATACAAACATCCCTTTGGGAGGCCAGCTCTGGGTGAGAACATCAAGACTCATGGACATGTATTCTCGGGGCTTGCTGAAGAACCAGCTTGATTGGGCATTGTTTCAGGTGGCCATGAGATCCATGATCGGCACTGCTCAACACACCGTGATGTCATGAAACACTGTGGCATTTAGCTCCCATTCTCCTGGATCCAACTGGTGCTGACTGAGAAAATCCATGTGAACGTTGTCTTTTCCTGCTACATTTGCCACTGAGAGGGCATACCTCCATCGCAGGAGTGACTGACTCTTCTCCAACAGGGTCTTACTGCCCGTGCCCCTTTGCCGGTTGATGTACACCATGGTCGTGTTGTGGGAACATACTCAGACCACCCTCTGCGCTATCCAGGGGTGAAAGAACTGTACTGCAAGGAACATTGCATGCATCTCTAAGTGGCTGATGTGCCATGAGCTCTCCTCTGTGTCCACCTTCCCTGCATCACTTGTGATAGACAATGTGTTCCCCAACCAGTGAGGTTGGCACCTGTCATGACCAATAACCATTGTAGCTGGTCCAGCGGCATACCTGCCGTGAAATGACTCAACTGCAACTACCATCCAGACTTTCCCTTGTGCTCTGCGAACACGGCAATTTGTGAGACAACAGATGGCTCTGTGGGAACCAACGAGATAGTAATGCCTGCTGCAAAGGTCTCATGTGAGCCTGAGTCCAAGGCACAAGATCCAGAGCCGCCACCATGGACCCCAAGAGCTAGGGCACTCGTGTGCAAGAACAGTCGCACATGCGCCTGAAGCTTTTGCACTCTGCTCTTGGGCAGGGAAAACATCTCAGCTTCTGTATCGAAGTAGCCCCCCAGGTACATCAGCCACTGGATGGGCTGAAATTGACTCCCCCCCTTCTCCTTTCCTTTTCCCCTCCCCTTTCCCCCTTCCTCTGTCGCACTTCCCTTTTCCCACTCTTCCCCCTTTTTTCCATCCCCTCTTTCCAATACCCTACCCCCTTCCCTTCCCCTCCTCCCTTCCCCCACGCCCCCTCTTCTTTCCTTCCCCTTTCTCTCCCGCCCCCTCCCATTTTCTCATCCCTTCCCCCTCTCCCTTTTTCCTCCTCCCTCCCCCCCTCTCTCTCTCTCCCTCGCCCCTGCCAGGCTTTTACACTTATATTTTATTTTATTTTAAGATTTATTTATTTCTTATGGTTAGTTTACATTTTTATACTTATTTTATAATGTATTTATTTCTTATGGTTAGTTTATATTGTTTTATTATTTGTGGTTTTATGGTATCATTTAATATGTATATGGATTTTAGGTTACTTATTTATTTATATCTTAATAATGATTAAAAAAATTGTAATTTCAAGGTTGGGCTATGTGAAGTAGCTTCCATAGCAATTAGTTTTAATATAGATTTTATGGTCTTGTTGTTTTAGTTATTAATGGTTGAAGGTCATCGTTAAGGTGAGGACATTTTATTTTGGATCATGGTCATTTTAAAGGTTTGCCAATTAAAGGATTCATTGAAACTTATTTAGTTTCTTTTAATTGAATATAAGGGAACCAGTAGAATGAGAGATTAGTATGTATAAGGCATAGTAATTTATGCCATAGATTTGGTCTGAGATTATGTTGCAGGTTAGAAAGGAGAAATTTGAGCCCTTATTCCAGCCTCTTCCTTCTTTTTAATATTAATTCCTTGCCTCTGTAAATGTAGTATGGTCTACACTTCATGTATATGTTTTTTATAAAATCCCTGGGTGTGGTTTAGCATTCACCATTTTCTCCTTTCTTATATGATAGTTTAAGGCTACTGTTTTTAACCAAATTCTTTCCTTTTTTTTTGTTAAATCCACATTTTTAAAATTTAAAAAAAAAAATTATATAGCTTTTCAAATCACATGAGCCGTCTGGCATCGAGGTAGCTGCTTGTATGCATTCTCAGTGCCGTTCATTAACATCATTTATTTATTTTATTTTATTAACATTTCTTATATACCGCACTATTTGACATCAGCGCGGTTTACAAAGAACAAAAACATCCGACAAATTGCATATGTCTGGTCATTACAATTAACAGGATATGGAACTTGGATAACCGGGTAAACTATATACATAATAAGTGTAACGAGAAAAGGATCTTGTTTGTTGTTTACATCTTCGTTTGGCCGGCTTTTAAACATATAAGGTTCACTATGGGACCAATGGCTGATATTTATGTAAAGCGGCGAGTTCCTATATGATAAGTGGAAACATTGTGAAACAAAGTGACCTATGTTAGTTAACGGGTAGAGATGCCTACATACTCGGTTAGATAACGCTCTTAGGTTGGGTAGTCTTAGTACAATACAATATTTTTGTTATAAATTAGTCTGTATATACAGCCATGACACTGTAATTAGCATAGATTAGCTGATGCAGAGTTTCCCCGCGGAGATAAAAACAGCAGACTGCGCAAGTGCGGGCGTTTTTGCTGTCCGTGAAGGTAGCTCTGAAGGTGCGTTTTAAAAGATACTGCGCGCTCTGAAGATACTTAAAAACTTTCTATAAGGTATGATTTTTATAGCAAATTTCGAGAGTTCTTTACATTGTGGTTTAGAGTTGACGGTTGAAATAGCCAGATCAATAGTGATTCTATATATGAAAAGGTGTGATCTCCATATTACAATGAGAAGCCTGTATATAATGAATGGTGGGACCCGGAGTAGTTTTTGTATAGCTAGACATTCGTGTATGACATGGTTTATCTCCCCTGCCCTCCCTTCCTCCCCCCCCATTTGTAACAATATTGTCCAATTCATACCTGCATTTAGATTTATAATAAAATTCCTCTCACTGTATATCTATGAAACGGGCAGTTTTTGAATAAGTGAGAACCAAAAAGTCCCGATTTATCAAATAGATTATAGCCTGGTTTGGCCTTTGAAAATTTTCACTTTATGCATCTCTTCATACACTTACAGTTCCATGGACTATATAGTTTTTAGATTAGCAGTATGGGAGACTTCTCTCCTTCTTCGTTTGCATTTCTTTTAATGTTTTGAGAATTGATATTTATTATCTAAAAAATGTTTCTTTCCTATCCCTTTAGTTGCTACAATTGTGACAGGGTTCTTGTTAGAAGAGTACAATCATACATGGTCTGCCATCAGTCCTTTGATATAAGTCACACCCCTTGTTTTTTCTATTTAGATAGCTTGTCTATACGAGTTACACATTTTCTGGTTATTTTAGTCATTACTATTTTGTGTTTTAGACAATATGTTTAACCAGTAATTCATCATTTGATGACTTATTTGTTCATGTTCCCATTTAGGATAGTTTTATATATTTTTTTATATATATGTTTTATCACATTTTATATATGTTTTATTGCATTTGTTTATGAAATCACATTTCACGCTATTGTTTTTATTTGATACTGTTTTTATGATTTCCTTTGTTTTATTGGAGTTATTAATGTATGTTATTTATTATTTTAGTTAGCCAAGAGAACCCCTGAAGAAGGCATAGCCGAAACACGGCCTGTGTCGGGTTGGCTGAGTTGGCTGAGGCACCCCTTTTGGGGGTGACTGTTGTAGCCCTATGAAGAATCCTCAATAAAAGTTTCTTTGGTTATCACGCATAGACTGGGTCCCTGAAATTGACTTTTGGCCAGGTTGACTATCCAGCCCAGACTCTGCAAGAACCCATTATCCTTCCAATAGTGGCAATGGCTTCAGCCTCAGATTTTGCTCGAATGAACCAATTGTCCAAATAAGGATGCACTAGAATCCCTTCTTTTTGCAACGACGCAGCTACCACCACCATGACCTTGATAAAGGTTTGTGGAGCGGTAGCCAGGCCAAAAGGCAGAGCCCTGAACTGAAAGTGACCCATGGGCACTGCGAAACGCAGGAATTGTTGATGATTCAGCTGGATGGGTATATGCAAATAAGCCTCTGTGAAAACCAGTGCAGACAGGAACTTGCCCTACCTCACTGCCAAGATAACCGACCACAGGGTCTCCATGCAGAAGTGCGGGATGTGCAAGGCCCCGTTCACGTTTGAGATAGAGGTTGGGCCGGAAAGTCCCTCTTTTTTGGGCACCATGAAATAGATAGAATAACCACCTGTCCCACACTTGAAGCGGGGACACCGGCACTGGCACTATGGCCTCCAATTGCAACAAATGTTTCAGAGTGTCCTTGACCACTCTCCCCTTGTCTAGAGCTTTGCAGGCGAGAGAACAAAGATCTCAGAAAGAGGTCTGGTGAACTCTAGCGCGTAACCCTCCCAAATTATTTTCAACACCCATTGGTCGTAATGGTGACCCAGACGGAATAAAACTGCTATAACTAACTGCTGATCGCCACTTCCTTCTGGGCCCCCCTGGCTTTATTGGGGCTTTTTGGGTGGTGATGGAGGGGCAGCATAATACCCCCAGCCGGACCCCTGGGAGTCGGGAAAGGGCTGCCCCCGTGCACTGTAAGTCCTTCACTGATAGGGAGCAAACCAGTTGCTCCAGACCCTCCAAAAATCTCTGGGCTGCCCTTGCTCTGGAGACCCCAGTTTCAGGCCCTTGGGCTTATCCTCCTGTAAGTGGCCCCCTTTAGAGTCTGCCAAGTCCTTAACTATCTTTTCCAGCACATCTCCAAACAGTAACCTCCCCTTGAAGGGAAGCTTACCGAGTCTGGACTTGGAAGAGACGTCCGCAGACCAGTTGCAGAACCAAAGGAAATACCGCGACGCAATAATAGAAGCCATCATCTTAGAAGAGACCTGGACTAAATTATAGAAGGTGTCTGCATATATGAGGTGTGAGAAAAAAAACCTAAATTGTTCCATAAATTCCTTGTGTAGCCCTTAATCATATATCTAAGGGTGCCCTCAGTTCATGTAAGGCCTACTGGCCAAGGACACTTAGGTTCCTGCCCACCCTACCCCTCACCCCACCCACCCCAGGGCTGCATTGCCTAAATAGCGGCCATATATGTTGACATCTATCCTCTTAATTTGGTGTTACGTCCACCTTCTCTTCTCCTTCTAGGACCACACATGTCTTGTATTCAGTGCAATAATTGTGGTGCTTTCAATCTGAGAAGAATCATCTGGAACCTAAGAGCTTGCCCTATATGCCTCACGTTAGCTGCCATGCATAAAGAATTGACTCTATTAAGGGAAGAAGTGGCTGCAACGAAACACACCTCTTCTAGGATACAAACCAAACAAAGTCCACCACTGCTCCCACAAAGAATCAAACATCCCAGGAACAAATGGATCACAGTGGGCTCTGGTAGATTGCGTCCTGTAACGCAGAAACACCCTGTACATCATGAGATATCACTGCATAATGCCTTCTCTGCTTTGGTTAATGGGGATGCCCAATCCATGGAAACTTAAGGGCCCTTAAATGAGACAGTCAATGCCCAATCTCCTGATAAAGCACAAAATATGAAGAAAAACTCAAGGAACAGAAAACTACTACTACTTGGTGATTCCATCATCAGAGGCACCAACTTGGGAACACAGTTCAAAGGAGAGAAGTTAGTCAAATGCCTCCCAGGCTCTTCAGCTAGCAGGAATACAAACCAAATTGTTGATGTACTTAGCGCTAAAGAGAACACTCCAAAATTGATGTTGTCATCCACTTGGGAACAAATGACCTGGCTAGAAACAGTGCCACTACAGTTCAAAGGGACTTACAAACTCTGGGAGAGAAACTGAAGCCCATTGTTAACACTGTGGCATTCTCAGAAGTTCTACCTATTCTTGGTAAGGGGGCAGAAAGGCTACATCGCATAAACACATGGCTCCAGACCTGGTGCAAAGAAGGAGGATTCAGATTTATAGGTGACTGGGGAAACAGATGGACCAACAAGAGACTATACTGTGCTCATGGACTACATCTCTCTGTCGCAGGGAAAAGAATCCTAAGTGAAAAATTCAGGCAGTATGTGAATATGCATTTAAACTAGAAAAAGGGGATGATAGATGGGGAAGGTCAAGTTCAGGACGTCACTCCCTGCAAAAGCAGATCCTCATCAGAAACAGCCACACTTTTAAACCACACAACAAAAGCAAGTGGGAAGAAGTGGGCAGAACAAACTCAATGCAAAATACACGCAAGCCAGTTAAATGCTGGAAAGCAATGAGCACAAATGCTCGAAGCTTAACCAACAAAGTTCCAGACCTAGAAGCCCTAATGGTGGAAATGGACTTGGACATAGTGGCCATTACAGAAACATGGTTTAATGAATAGTATGATTGGGATATAGCCATAGCTGGCTATAATCTATTCAGAAGAGACAGAGAAAATGGAAAAGGAGGAGGAGTAGCCTTGTATGTCAAAAGCAATATTAAAGCTACTGAGATGCAGGGGGCATGGGGAAAAGAAGAAGCGCTCTGGATTGTGTTGGAAAGAGGAGATGGCACTGTCATCCATACTGCTGTAGTCTACAGAGACCTCCGACACAAATTGAAGAGATAGATAACAAACTGATTATAGATATTGCCAAGATAGCCACAAAGGCGGAAGCGATCATATTGGGTGACTTTAATCTACCCGATGTGGACTGGATTACTCCTTCTGCAAATCTGGAAAGAAGCAAAAAAATTGTGGATGCTTTCCAAGATGCGTTACTTAGACAAATGGTGATGGAACCAACCAGGGAAAGCTCAATGCTGGATTTAGTGCTCACCAACGGTGATAGCGTGTCGAATGTCTGGGTGGGTGCCCCTGTGCGCAGCAGCGATCATCACACGGTGTGGTTTGAGATAAAACCAAGGTGCAGTCCAATCATAGCAAGCTCAAAGTCCTAAACTTCAAAAACAGTGACTTCAGTAAAATGGCCAAGTACCTAAAGGAGGAGTTGGCAGGGTGGAAGGGGAAAAGGGAAGTGGAATTACAATGGGCTAAACTAAAGGTGGCAATAAAAGGGGCAACAGATAAATATGTAAGAAAAATAAAATAAAAAACAAGAGGAGAAGGAAGCCTATTTGGTTTTCCAAAGAAGTGGCTGCTCAAATAAAGACAAAAAACACAGCTTTCGCAAAATTCAAAAGCTTGCAAACAGAGGAACACAGGATCAACCTCAAAGAGACAAAAAGAGAAATAAGGAAAGCAAAATCAAAGGCAGAGGAAAAGATGGCTAAAGATGTGAAGCGTGGCGACAAAAAAAACTTTCTTCGGGTATATTCGGGAAAGGAAGATGATCAGAGGTGGAATTGCAGGACTCAGAAGTGCTGCGAACGGACTCATGGAAAGTGACATTGAAAAAGCAAAATTGCTAAACAAATACTTCTGCTCTGTTTTTACTAAAGAAAATCCTGGAGAAGGACCACCTGTGACTCCCAAATATAAAAATGGGAATGAAGTAGATACCACACCATTCACAGAAGATGATGTGTTAGAACAACTTGCAAAACTGAAAATGGACAAGGCCAAGGGACCGGATGGGATACATCCCAGGATACTAAAAGAGCTCAGAGAGGTTCTTGCAGGGCCATTAAAGGATGTTTTCAACAGATCCTTGGAAAAAGGAGAAGTTCCTCAGGACTGGAGAATGGCTGATGTGGTACCTCTACACAAAAGTGGTGACAGGGAAGAAGTGACAAACTACAGGCCCGTGAGCCTTACCTCGGTGCCAGGAAAAGTAATGGAGGCACTCCTGAAAAAGCGAATAGTGGACTCTCTCAAAACCAACAGGTTGCAAGATCTGAGGCAACATGGTTTTACCGAAGGACGATCTTGCCAAACAAATGTGATTGAGTTCTTCGACTGGGTGACCAGAGAACTAGATCAGGGACATGCGATGGATGTCATCTACCTGGATTTCAGCAAAGCCTTTGATACTGTCTCTCATAGGAGGCTTATCAATAAACTCAGTAGTTTGGGGATGGGTCCCAAGGTGGTAAACTGGATCAGAAATTGGTTAACAGACAGAAGGTGATGGTAAATGGAGCTCACTCGGATGAAAGGAAGGTGATTAGCGGGGTGCCCCAGGGTTCGGTCCTAGGCCCGGCACTGTTCAATGTATTTGTGAGTGATATTGCTGAAAGACTGAATGGAAAAATCTGTCTTTTTGCAAATGACACGAAAATTTGCAACAGAGTGGACTCCCCCAAGGGAGTGGTTAACATGAGGAAAGATCTACAAAAGCTGGAAGAATGGTCTAATGCTTGGCAATTAAGATTTAATGCAAAGAAGTGCAGTGTCATGCACTTGGGTAGCAGAAATCCAAGGGAAATGTACGCGATAGGGGGCGAGAGGTTGGTGTGCACGGATCAGGAGAAAGACCTTGGTGTGATTATTTCTGTAGATCTTAAGGTGGCAAAAGCATAGTGACTCACCTGTAACAGGTGATCTCCGGGAACAGCAGGAATTTAGTCTTCACATATGGGGTATCGTCGGTACCGACGGAGCCTGCGCGGGAACGCTCCCCAGCGTCCAATTAGAAATCTTTTGGGAGCATCCCACAGCGCCTGCATGCTCCCTTCCCGCCTTTCCCAACTGTCTCTCTCCAGTTGAGCTTAAAGCTGAGACAAAGAGAGAGAGAGGGGAAGGGAAAGAGACAGATAGAGAGATACAACTCCTAGGGGAGGTGGGTGGGTTGTGAAGACTAAATTCCTGCTGTTCCCGGAGATCACCTGTTACAGGTGAGTAACTATGCTATTTCCAGGAACAAGAAGGAATGTAAGTCTTCACATATGGGGACTCCCTAGCTTTAGATGCCAGGGAGAGACCCCAGAAGTTGTGTGTCCCTGAACCAGGGCTCCACTTCCCCCCATGGATCTCTGGCATCCAACCAGGGATGGCGAGTAGGAGTTGATTAGGTATGGAACAGGTGTTGAAGAACAGCCTGACCAAACAAGGCATCCCGGCGGGAGTCCTTGTCCAAGCAGTAATGGGCTGTGAAGGTATGAACCGAGGCCAAGGTAGCTGCTTGACAGATGTCGTCAACAGACACAGAGTGTAGATGAGCCATTGAAACTGCCATGGCTCTCACATTGTGAGCTGTGACATGGCCCTCCAGAGGAAGATTTTTACTCTGATAGGCAAAGGCAATTCACTGAGCAATCCAGTTAGATGGTGTTCTCTTGGAGACTGGAAGTCCCAAATGAGAAGGATAAAAAGCAACAAAGAGTTGAAAGGACTTTCTATGTTGCTGTGTTCTTTGTAAATAAAAGGCTAAAGCTCTTTTAAAGTCCAAAGTATGAAGGTTCCTTTCTGCATTTGATGCATGAGGCCTTCGAAAGAACACAGGTAGGTAGACCGCTTGGTTTAGATGAAAAGGCGAGACCACCTTTGGCATAAAGTGTGGATGAGTCCTAAGGACTACCTTGTCATGATGAAACCTTGTATAAGGTGGATCAGCCACTAGTGCTTGCAACTCAGTGATGCGACGTGCTGATGTGATTGCAATGAGAAAGATAACCTTCCAAGAAAGGAATTTCAGGGAGGTAGAAGCTAAGGGTTCGAAAGGTGGCTTCATGAGCTGACCAAGAACCAAATTTAAGTCCCATGCCACAGGTGGTGGCTTAATGGGAGGTTTATCAGCAGAAGGCCTCTCATAAATCTTGCTATAAGAGGATAGGAGGAAATAGGTTGTCCATTTAGGGCTTGAAGGAAGCTGCAATAGCACTCAAATGGACCCTTACTGAGTTAGTCTTAAGTCCTGCATTGGATAAATGAAGGAGATACTCCAGAAATGATTCCAGAGGTTTGGCAATAGGGTTAAGACCCTTCTACGAACACCATATCGTAAACCTTTTCCACTTGAATGCATAAGAGCGTCTTGTGGAAGGCTTCCTGGAAGCATAAAGGATATCCTTTATTTGCTGAGGGAGGTTAAGACCATGGAGATCTAGGCCTTCAGCAACCAAGCCCTCAGATGCAGGGACTGGGGATTGGGATGCCATAATATTCCGCCTTCTTGAGATAGGAGATCTGGAGCAGACCCCAACTCCAGGGAGGGAGCTTGAGAGAGATGTAGAAGCAGAGGGGTACCACACTTTCCGTGGCCAATGTGGAGCTATGAGAATCATATGGCCTCTGTCTCTCTGAAGTTTGAACAGGGTTTTGGGAATTAGGGGAATGGGTGGAAAGGCATACAGGAAGTCTTGACCCCCATAAAGGAGGAAAGCATCCCTGGCCTGAGCCCCCTGAGCCGGAATTCTGGAACAGAACCGGGGAAGTTTGGCATTCCATGGACTTGCAAAGAGGTCTATGTCCGGGGATCCCCAAATTTGAAAAATCTTGGCCACCTGGTCCGCATGCAGAGACCACTCGTGTGGAAGCAGAACTCGACTGAGTCTGTCCGCCCAAGAGTTTTGTATGCCTGGAAGATACACTGCCAGGAGATGAATCTGATGCTCTCTGGCGAGGGCCCATAGTCGCAAAGCTTCGTTGCAAAGCGACAGAGAGCCTGTTCCCCCCTGCTTGTTCACGTAGAACATGGTTACTTGATTGTCCGTATGAATAAGGACTGTCTTGTAGCTGAGCAGGCTGTGGAACACTCGAAGGGCAAGGAAGATTGCTCTGAGCTTCAAGAGATTGATATGTAGATGATTCTCTTGTGGAGTCCAGGTGCCTTGGGTGGAGAGGTCTTGCAGATGAGCTCCCCAGCCCACTGGAGAAGCATGTGTTGTGAGAGTTGCCTGGGGTAAGGGTTGTTGAAATGGGGACCCCAGCAACAGGTTTTGAGTGGACTTCCACCATTGGAGGGACAAAATAAGGCGATTTGTGTTTGCTATTTTGTCCGACAGGCATCGTGATGCCTGGGTCCACTGGGCTGCCCTCATATGGAGGCGAGCATAGGGAATCACATGCACGGTAGATGCCACGTGGCCTAGTAATTGTAGCATTTCTCGGGCAGTGAGATGAGGCTTTAGCACTGCTTGAGAAGCTAACTGCACCATGCGAAGGCAACGGGCCTGGGGGAGATAGGCCCTTGCCTTTCTGGTATCCAGCAAAGCTCCTATGAACACTAGAGACTGAGTGGGAGTTAGACTGGATTTTGGGATGTTTATGACCAGACCCAAATACTGGAGGATACGCATTGTGCAGGATAGAGAGGGCCTGGCCTCTGACTCTGTTGGGGCTCGAATGAGCCAATCGTCTAAGTAAGGGAAGACGAATATTCCTAGCGTGCGGAGAAATGCTGCTACCACAGCCATGCATTTCGTGAACACCCTTGGTGCTGAGGCCAGGCCAAAAGGAAGCACCCTGTATTGGTAGTGCTTTCCTTGAAAAAGGAACCGAAGGAACCTTCTGTGAGTTGGATGGATGAGAACATGGGTGTATGCATCCTTGAGATCTAGAGAACAAAGCCAATCCTGACTCTGAAGGTATGGCAGCAAGAGTTCCCAGAGAAATCATCTTGAATTTCTCTTAGACCTCAGAGAATTGAACAAATTCCTGTTCAAAGATAGGTCTGTATCCCCCTGTTTTCTTTGGGATAAGGAAATAGGGGGAGTAAAACCCTGTACCCTGTTGAATGGGTACTTCTTCTATTGCCCCTTGGGCAAGAAGAATGGTGACCTCTTCATCCAAAAGGTTGGTGAGAGAGGTCTGAGAACTGAACTGCCTTATCATTGTGGGAGGGGGCATGCTCAAAAAATGAAGCTTGTACCCCTCTTTTATGATAGAGAGTGTCCAATGCTCTGCTGTTATCTGCCCCCATCTGGGGACAAAGTGACACAACCTTCCTGGAATGGTGGAAGGCTCTGGTCCAATGAGAGCCAGGAAGGCTAAGTTCTCTAGCTGCAAGTCAAAGGCCTTGTGGAGGCTGAGACTGCTGGGAGGGTTGAGGCTTAGCAGTCTTTGCCTTTCTCTGTTTGGGTGGTTGCTGACCCTTCCAGACAAGCTGACCTGCAGAACATCCCTGCTGAGAATAAGCAGGATAAAACCTTTTCTTTTTGGAAAAGAAAGGTTTCTTGAAAGATTTCTTTCTTGCAGGATCAGCTGTGGCCTTGAATAGTCTGTCCAAGGTGGAGTTGTCAGCATCCAGTTCATTGGCTTTCTCTTGCCAATCCTTGCCAAACAGGTTCTCACCAGTACAAGGAATATTGCCCAGTTTGTCTTGTACCCAGAGCTCCAAATCAGATGCCTGGAGCCAGGCAATTCTTCGTGCATCTATGGCAATGACAGAGGTTCTGCTTATGCACTCAAAACAGTCAAAAGCTGCACGGTTGACAAATTTGGAAACATCCTGGGCATGTTTGACCAATGTGAGAAAATCCTGTCTTCTATCCTCAGGAAGAAGAGGACCCAAAATCTCTAAATCTCCTGTGATTTCCTTCAGGAACATTCCCATATATAAAATATAGGAACTGATTCTGGCAGACAGCATGGAAGCTTGGAAAATATGACGTCCAAAGGCATCCAACGTTCTGCACTCACATCCTGGAGGATTAGAGGCATGCCTCTTTGCACTCCTGATCCTTCTGATAGCCGATTCCACTACAATAGAGTGGTGAGGGAGCCGAGTTTTTTGGAAAACAGGACAAGGAGGGACTCGATATATAGTGTCAAGTCTCCAAGAATGAGGAGAGGTGGTAAGAGGGGTCTCCCACATTCTTAGCACAAGATCATGCAAGATCTCATGGATGGGCAAAGTAGCTGCCTCCTTAGGAGCTTTAGGATATTGTAAAATTTCCAACTCCTTTGCTCTAGGCTCTGTTTCCAGAGCCACAGTAATGGAAAGACCCCGAGCCACCTCCCTGATAAAGTCTTGGAAGGAGATATCCTCTGGAGGAGACATCCTGCGTTTAGGGGAGGAGGGCGCCTCTGGAATTAGTGCTCTGATTCCTCTGAGGACTCGAAGTATCTTCTGTCCGGATGCTCCTGTAGAGCCCGATACCCGTACCGACCGAAGTCGGTACCGGGAGGAAATCGGTACCGGTGTATCGGTACCGGAGGGCATCGAGAGACTGGGTGCCGGCAATGCGGACACCGATGTCGATGTTATCGGTACCGGTACCGGTTGAAGTGTCTGACGTGGTTCCGAGGGTGTCGATACCGCAAGGAGAGCCGCCAGACTGCGTTCAATAGCCAGGAATCTCTGGTCTATCGACACTGCCGATGCCTAGGTGTTGGTACCGGAGAAGACAGCCGGCACCCCAGAGCATGGCACCAGTAGTTCTGCCGAGGTTGAGGCCTCGAGAACATTCTGGAGCCCCGATAATGCTTTGGAAGCCGAAGTGTCCCGCCGGGGCAATTTTGACAGTGCAGAATCCTCAAGGGTAACGCCAGAGGCATCTCGATGCTTAGAAGGAGATCTACCCTTTGAGGACCGGCTGGACTTATGTTTGGTTACCCGAGATCCATGGGAGGAAGAGGAAGCCCTGGAAGACGTTGATGCCACCGAAGCTGCATCAGAGGGAAACAGGGTACTGAGCTTGGCAGCTCGGTTCTGCCGACCTCTTTTAGACATGATGGCACAGGACATACAATCCGTGATGGAGTGGTCAGGACCTAAACATTTTAGACACCATTCATGGGTGTCAGTGACGGAGATGGTACCGCCACACTTGGTGCACTTTTTGAAACCTGAAGCAGGTTTCTCCATTATAGGAAAAATGTTTGGGCCTAAGGCCCAAAATGGTGTGTGCACCTGGAAAAAAAAACAGGAAAAAGTTTTTTTTTTTTTTTTTTTAAGAACAGAAATAAAGAAAGAAAAACCGGCGGTACTGGTAGAGCGTCGAAGAAGGCAGACGCGACCACAAAAAAAGAAGTAATAAGGAAGAATTTTCTGCGGTGACAGGAACGACAACCTGCTGGCTCCGCGGAAAACGAAGAAATGGAGAGAGGCAGTTGAGAAAGGCAGGAAGGCAGCACGCAGGCGCTGTGGGATGCTCCCAAAAGCTTTCTAATTGGATGCTGGGGAGTGTTCCCGCGCAGGCTCCGTCGGTACCGACGATACCCCATATGTGAAGACTGCATTCCTGCTTGTTCCTGGAGATACAGTGCGACAAGGCGGTGGCAAAAGTCAGGAGGATGTTGGGCTGCATACAAAGAGGAATTACCAGCAGAAAAGAAGAGGTACGAATGCACTGTATAAGTCACTGGTACGGCCTCACTTGGAATACTGTGTTCGGTTTTGGAGACCATATCTTGCAAAGGATGTAAAAAGACGAAACTGTTAGGAAGGCGACCAAAATTATTTGGAGCCTGCATCATAAGCCTTATGAGAAGAGACTTGAAGACCTAAATGTGCACACTTTGGAGGAGAGGAGGGATAGGGGAGATATGATTCAGACCTTTAAATACTTAAAAGAGAAATAATGAACAAACAAACCTCTTCCAAAGACGGGGAAGCTGTAAAACTAGAGGGCATAACATGAAGCTGCAAGGTGGTAAATTGAAAGGCAATGTCAGGAAATACTTTTTCACTGAAAGGGTGGTGGATGCTTGGAATGCCCTATTGATGGAAGTGGTGGGGGCAAACACAGTGACGGAATTCAAAATGGCATGGGACAGACACACTGGATCCCTTTACAGCAACAGGATAAAATCAAAATAAATGGAACCATCTAATTTCTCAACAAATAGGGGTCTCCTACATAGAGCGGTGGGTTCACCCCTAAACAAAGACATGGGGAGGGGTGGCCTGCACAGAGTGGCAGGTGCACCTACTCCTGCCATCTTACTGGGCAGACTAGATGGACCATACTGGTCTTTATCTGCCGACATTTACTATGTTACTATGTTTTATTACAAAATCTACAGAGAAATTACACATTGTCCCCTTCAACGTAATTCCCCCCCCCCCCCCGAGTTAATGCACTTCTGCATTCGCTTCTGCAATGTACGGAAGCACTCGGTAAAGTCCTCCTCCTTGAGGTCCCTCAGCTCCCTTGTCACAATGGCCTTGATCTCTTCTACAGAGGCAAAATGAGTTTTTGAGCACAGTCTTCAGCCTGGGGAAGAGCCAGAAGTTGCACGGTGCGAAATCTGGGGAATAAGGAGGGTGGTCGAGAGCTGTGATCTGTTTGTTGGCCAAGAACTGCCTCACACTGAGAGCTGTGTGTGTGTGTGCAGGCGCGTTGTCGTGGTGGAGCAGCCAAGACTTGTCTCTCTACAGAGCCCAACAATACCCAAAATGGTCAATTCCGTAGAGCAAAATAACAGTTGAGCATAAAAATTATTGTTTATTACTCCAATATTAACCCGAGAACTTTTAACTTCTAATACGCTCCCATTCCTTATAAGTGCATTCAATCCTATCTATGAATAGAACTTTAAAACTTAAAGCAACTGGTCTCAGACTTATAAGAGCTACGGTTGTAATGTATCATCAACCAAATGCTCTATTTTGCATCAATGACCAATAACGTTGCTTTTACCAAGTTCCAAATCTCATCAGCATATGAGCAGTTTTTCTTCAAAATCCGTACACTTTTCAAATTTAAGTCTGAGACCAGCTGCTTTAAGTTTTAAAGTTCTATTCATAGATAGGATTGAATGCACTTATAAGGAATGGGCGCATATTAGAAGTTAAAAGTTCTCGGGTTAATATTGGAGCAATAAACAATAATTTTTATTCTCTACAGAGCCCGCCTGCTGCGCCGAACCCAGTCATGGTGGCGATTGAGGACCTGCTGGTAGAAGTGCTGGTTCACCGTCTGACCCTCAGGCACCAACTCATGATGGACCACTCTCTTCTGGTCGAAGAATGCGATCAGCATGATCTTGATCCTTGATTTGGACATGCGTGCCTTCTTGGGTCTGGGTGACAGTCGAGTCTTCCACTGCAGGCTCTCTCTTGCTCTCAGGGCCATACTGGAAGACCCAAGTCTCGTCTCCTGTGATGACTCGGCCAACGAACTCTGGATCTTCTTCAATCTTCTCTAGCAAGTCTCCACAAATATTGACCCAGTGCTCCTTCTGGTCGTCCGACCAAAGGTTGGGCACAATCTTAGAGCACACTTTCCACATCCCCAGCTCCTGCACCAAGATGGTCCGCACTGACTCCCTGTTCAGGCTGAGCTCCTCAGCTATCATCCACACCATCAATCTGTGATCACTCTGTCAATATTCTCAGCTGTCTTTGTCGTGGAAGGCCGTCCTGATTTGGTGTTATCCTCCACCTCCTCGCGGCCAGTCTTGAAGCGATTGTGCCACTCGAAGACTTGCGGCCTTGACATTGCATCTTCTCCATAAGCCGGCCCTTCTCCAACTTAACCAGAAATTTCAAGTTGATTCGTTGTTCCATATTTCTGCCACCTCCAGTTGCGTGACAAAGCGATGGAGCAGTGTGCTACAAAAAAAACCTGAAAAAGAAAAACAGAGTGAGAGAGATGAAAAATATTACAGCAGAATAGTGGCGAGAGATGTTGCACAACATAGTGACATAAGCAGTTAGCCAATTGGCATGGAGTTATGGGTGTGGCTACCACAGTCTAGTTTCTTTTTTGTCACACCTCGTACACTGCAGCTGACTCCAGCCTTGTGCCCTCCGCTGCTTGGTCCTCCAGGCCCGAGGTATTTAAGCCTTGAAGCCAGAGGATGGAGGCCCATGGTACATATGCTCCACATATGGATGCCAGCAGGGTGAGGGCACTTGAGTCGAAAGCCAGCTTGAGAAGAGACTCCACTTTGCTATCCTGGAGGTCTTCAAGTGTGGTCCCACCTTCCATTGGTATTGTGGTCTTTCTGGTCACCACTGAGACCAACACATCCACTTTAGGCATTCGTTTCCCTCTCCTTTGGTGGAATAGGGTACAACTGAGCCATCGCCCTACTGCCCCATAAAGTCACCTCAGGAAATTCCCATTCCGATTCAATCTTCTTGATCACCCTGGGTACAGGAAAACAAGCCTGCGCAACTTTGAACCCCTGTAAAAAGGGCTCCTCCAAGGGCTCCTCCACCGGAGCAGGAGGCACAGATGAATCTCCCTTTCTAACTCCGGGGCACCAGGCTCGCCCAAGAAGGCCAAGGTCCTTCCCCCCAGCTCCTCCAAAGCTGGAGATTGAGGGGAGTCCAGACCCAACCAGGTATCTGGTTCTCCCTTACTTCTTTTCCCAGAAGGGGCCTCTTCCTTATGGTCCCCTTCTGGCAGGGTCACACCATCTGAAAGAGCAGGGACTTTTGGAGGATGAACCGAAGCCTCAGACTTCTTCCTTTTAAGGCAATAAGCCCTATGGAGAGACAAGATAAAATCTGGCAAAAAAACGGCTCCTGCACTGCAAGGGAGTCCGAGGCTCTGACCATGGTGCTGGATCTGGCTGCCAATGCTACTGAGCCTTTGGATTTACTTTTCCCCTGCTTCATCTTTCCCTTCGGGGAAATGGTTGCTTCAGAGGAAATGGCCGCAGGAACTGCAGGTCCTGGGGAATCTCCTGCAGGGAGCTCAAAGTCAGTGTCCATATCTGCTGAGATACAGGACCGCTGAAAAAAACAAAAACAAAAACCCTCTGCCCTGCCTCAAGCAAACCCTGCAAAAACCCACTTAGGTTAAACCGCAGCTGCCTGCACGATGGACACAGGCAGTGAATGCCGGTAGCATGCACTCTGTGCAGAGGAAACCAAACAAAACAAAACTCTGAATGTGTGCAACCCCTGTGCAGGGGGAGTACAGCAAAGGCCATCTGAAGGCACCAAGCCAATACAGACCCCGAGCACAATGCAAGAGAAGAACCGATGAGAAACTAAAACACTCACCACTTCGACGAATCGGCCCCCCTCCGGACCCACACAAAGGATAGTGTCTTGCAAGGCAGCCGGGAAGCCTCAGCAGCCTTCCGTTAACAGGCGTCCGCAGCGGGAGGGGGGGGGGGAGTTGCAGGAGCCATTTTTATGTCAGTAGGAAGACTAGCCCCAGCAAGCCCTGCATTTATGCTGCACTCTGAGTTTTTTTCTTCATATTTATTTATTTAAGCTATCAAATGCAAAGTTCTTCTCAGGAAGTTTACCACACATGAGCTGTGTACTCAGCTGCTGAGAACTGAGAGACTGGAGTCCAGAACTGAAGAGGGAGCTCTTGTAAAGTTGTTTCAGAATTTTTTGACATGCTCAGTTCTCAGCTGCTGGTGAACAGTGTCAACCCATGGGTAACTGGACTGGCCTGGAGGAACGATTAAGAAGTTTGGGTTCTCTGGGGTAAATACCACCTAGGAGCACCTTGCATCACTATGAAGGCTTCTTACAAAAGAAAGAGAAGGTGGCAACATGCGCAAAGGCTTTCTGACATGTGGAAAAAGGGTTTTATAAATGTGTGTGCCAAAAGATCACATATAGGCATTCCCTGTGGGCACAGTTGGGTGGAAAAAGGTCAGAGTTGTAATGTAAACATCTACTGTTAAGATCTGTGGATGCATTGCAGGTGTAAATCTGTATGTGAATTTGTGTGCTAGTCGGCTGGTTTTGGGTGCTTATTTTATAAAAGTCATATAAGTGTTGATGTTGCCCTTATAAAATAAGCATCTTCTTGTTACTTTGATGTAGGCACCCTCTTATAAAGGACTAAATGCCGATTTGCACTTCTTTTCTCTCTGGGATCAAAATATGATTACATATATGTTAGAAAAAGAAAGGGATAGCAATTTTTCCCTCCTCTCTTAGATTCACAGTTTCCCAAAAAAATAGGTTTCCATGAATGAACTGTTGAATTTGGCAAATTCTCCTGATTTAGAGAATATAAAATCCTTAAAATCAGGGTCTGAACATAAGCTCTAAAGAAATTGCCAGTCCTTTTTTTTCTCTCTCTCTTTCAAAATTTAAGAAGGCATGATCAGAAACAAGAGGGGCTCTCTACAGTGCATACCCTAGAAAACAGATTCGGAAACAAGGGACTTACAAATTCCAAAGAAGTAAATTCTAGACTGTGAGCAATGTGCTCTAGAAACTTGAGTTTATCTCCTTTGAGGAACAGAGCATGCTCCAAATATCAATCATGGAACAGCTATCGCCCAGGAAAGGACTAGTCCTAGTATCTTCCAGAGTAACAACTCCAAGCCTGCTGGACTTATCCAATGCAGAATTTGTAAAAACAGTTAAAGCTTTTTTCTGTTGAAGAGGAAAGAGTAGTTACTCACCTGTAACAGGTGTTCTCCAGGAGCAGCAGGAATCAGTCCTCACATATGGGTGTCATCGGCGCCGATGAAGCCCCAGCGGAGCATTTCCACAGCTTTCTATGAAAGCCTTTGGGAATGCAGGCACGCATGCGCGGTTCCCTTCCCGCCTAAAGGTGCCATCTTACCTCAGTCAAATGACATAGCTAAAAACAGCAGACAAAAATGAAAAATAAACTATGTACAACTGCAACTCCAAGGGGAGGAGGGAGGGTTGTGAGGACTGATTCCTGCTGCTCCTGGAGAACACCTGTTACAGGTGAGTAACTACTCTTTCTCCAGGACCAAGCAGGAAGTCAGTCCTCACATATGGGTGACTCCCAAGCTCTGGGCTACCAAGGAACCCAGGCTAAACAAGAGAACTCCCTCTAGTCCCAGCTGCAAAGAAAGGCTTTCCAAGGACATAACCTCCACCGGTAGCCCAACAGAGGGCAGGAGTTGCCTATACCTCAAAGAAATTCCGGAGTACTGCCTGGCCAAAAGCACTGTCCCTACGGGACTCCCTCTCCAGGCAGTAATGGGCTGCAAAAGTCTGGCTTGAAGATCAAGTTGCAGCCCTGCAGATGTCTACCAAGGGCACAGAGCGGAGATGAGCCACTGAGGCAGCCATTGCCCTGACTCGGTGGGCCGTAACCCGACCCTGCAAAGGAAGGTCAGCCGCCTTATAAGCCCAGGTGATACAGTCAGCTACCCAGATGGACAAGGTACGCTTGGACACAGGCAACCCCAACTTATTGGGGGTCAAAGGAGACGAAGAGCTGGGTAGCCCTTCTATGCCCCTGCATACGGTCAAGGTAGAAGGATAAGGCCCTCCTACAGTCCAGGGTATGCAGAACTGCTTCAGCCTGGCTTGCATGAGGCCTAGGGAAGAATGTTGGAAGAACCACCTCCTGGTTGAGGTGGAAAGAGGAGACAACCTTAGGGAGGAACTTTGGATGAGTCCTAAGGACTACCCTGTTCCTATAAATCCTGGTGAAAGGCCTATCACAGACCAGGGCCTGAAGTTCACTTACTCGCCTTGCCGAGGTAAGGGCTATCAGGAAGAGTGTCTTCCAGGAGAGGAAGCGTAGTGGATAAGTAGCCATCGGCTCAAAAGATGGGCGAGTCAGTTGCTGCAAGACCACATTCAGCTCCCACTCAGGGGCAGGAGGACGGATGGGAGCTTGAGCAAAAGCAAGCCCCTAAGAAAGCGGGACACCAAGGGGTGACCAGACAGAGAATGTCCCTCCACCAGAGAGTGGTGAGTTGCTAGAGCTGAGAGGTGGACCCGAACAGAATTGGATTTAAGACCTTGATTTGACAAGTGCAGTAAGTACTGAAGGACTACTGGCACAGTACAGGAGAAAGGATCTTCTGTACGTAGCTGACACCACACAGAAAACCTCTTCCATTTGAGAGCATAGGTTTCCTAGTGGACTGTTTCCTAGAGGCTAGGACAACCTCCTCAACATCCTGAGGCAGGCCCCAGGGAGCCAAAACTACCCTTACAGCCTCCAGGCCATCAAATTGAGAGCTTTGAGATTGGGGTGCAGAAGGGAACCCTGCTCCTGTGAGAGAAGGTCGGGTTGCAACCCCAGAGGTAGTGGAGGATCCACCGCCAATTGAAGCAGAAGAGGAAACCAAGGCTGTCTCGGCCACCTGGGAGCCACCAGCAGGACCGAGGCCTTGTCCTGAAGAATCTTGAAGGGAGTTCGGGCCACCAAGGGCGTGGGAGGAAACGCATAGAGGAGGCCCTGAGACCAGGATATCAGAAAAGCATCCGCTGCTATCCGCAGAGGATGCGGTTGCCTGGAGCAGAACTTTACTATTCACAGTTAATCACATGAATGAATGCGTCGGGAGTGTGGGAGTGTAAAAGTTTAAGTTGCTATGTCTGCCTATGGACCACCGCTTACCAAAGAGCATTGATGAAGAAACTGGTGGAAGATCATGAGTTTTAGTTCTTGAGTAACACAAAGGAGTTTACTATGAACTACAGCTTTTGCCTCTGAGTTAAGGATACGGCAAATCCCTGTTAAAAGATGTGCTACATGCAAAGCTAAGTATCTTCATAGTTACCATTTTTTGTTATTTCCCTTCATTTGATGATCTTTCCATTTCATGTATTTGAGGCTCATTTGCAGTTAAGGGCAGCCAGTTCAAAGTAAGAATATATGAGAAGAACAATATAAAAAATATAAAAAAAACAAAAGAAAAAGAGCAAATATAGCGATACTAAACAGGTCATTGATATGTTGAAGACGTCCTTCACTGTATCCATTGAGCAGATCCAGTGATTAGTCTAATCTGAGACCTGATCGCTATTATTTAGAAGTTAGTCATGTGATTAACGGTGAATAGTGGAGCTTGTATTGAATTGTGTAGCTGGATAGCTTAAAGCTCTGAAAAGTGATGTCAAATTAATTTGGAGCAGAACTTTGGCAGTTGCTTGTTCATTGGGCTGGCAAAGAGATCTATCAAAGGGAGACCCCCATTTCAGGAAGATCTTCTGAACTACTGAGGGATGCAGCTGCCACTCGTGGGGCTGCAGTATTCTGCTTAATCTGTCTGCCAGGCAGTTGTCCTGGCCTGGAAGGTACACAGCCTTGAGGAGCATGTTGTGCTTGAGGGCAAAAGAACAAAGGCCCTGAGCCTCCTGACAAAGGATCCTGGACCCAGTTCCGCCCTGTTTGTTCACATAAAACATGGCAACTTGGTTGTCTGTCTGAATCAGGACAGACTGGTGAGCCAGGGTAGGAGTGAAAGCTTTGAGAGCTAAATCGAATAGCTCTGAGTTCGAGGAGATTGATCTGTTGTGCAGCTTCCCAGGGAGACCAGAGGCCCTGGGTGCACTTGCCCAGACAATGAGCTCCCCAGCCCTGCAGGGAGGCATCTGTGGTCACCACTACTGTGTACCCTGGAATCTGAAAAGGCACCCCCTCCAGTAGATTGGGTGGGTGCAGCCACCAGTTGAGGGAGTGCAGAAATGGTCTGGACATCCTTACCTGTCTCTAAGGCTGCCTGTGGCCTGTGACCACTGAGCCCGAAGGCACTACTGTGCAGGCCTCATATGGAGCCTGGCATTGGGGGTCACATGTACTGTTGAAGCCATGTGGCCTAGAAGCCTCAGGCAGAGTCTGGCGGAGACCAGAGACCTGCTGAGAAACTGATTTGCCAAGGCCATCTACCTTTGGGCCCTGTCTGCTGGCAAGAAAGCCTTTGCCAGCAGAGAGTCCAGCCTTGCTCCTATGAACTCCAAGTTCTGGGAGGGGAGCAAAGTGGACTTTGCGAAGTTTATGACAAACCCCAGCCTTTGGAGAAGAGCAATAGTGCTGAGGGTGGCTTGTTTGGCCTCCTGGCACGTCTGACCCCTGATGAGCCAGTCGTCCAGATAGGGGAAGACAAAGATGCCCTGGTTTCTCAGGTAGGCCGCCACCACTGCTAGGCACTTTATGAAGACTCTGGGGGTGGAGGTGAGGCCGAAAGGCAGCACTCTGTACTGATAATGGTTTCCTCCCACAATGAACCTGAAGTACTTTCTGTGGTCTGGATGAATGAGGATGTGAGTGTACGCATCCTTTAGATCTAAAGAGCATAGCCAATCTCCCTGCTGGAGGTAGGGCAGAAGTGTCCCAAGAGTAAGCATCTTGAACTTCTCCTTCACTAGGAACTTGTTGAGGTTCCTGAGGTCCAGAATGGGTCGAAGGCCACCGGTTCTTTTGGGCACCAGGAAATAACCTGGAGTAGAAACCGTGACCTTATAAGTGGGGAGGCACAGGCTCCACCGGCCTGTCCACCAACAGACCATGAAGCTGTTGTGTTCCCGGTCGGGGGACCCCCTGTCCGAGGAGCTTCGACGGCGCTCGGGATCGGAATCCCGAGATGTCGAGGCCTCAGACGAGGTCCGGGCCCGGCCGGAGGCTGAGTCCGAGAAAAGCCTTTCTTTTTGCTGCTGTCGACTTCTGAGTGCCTTGGAAGACATCTTCCCACATGGCCCGCACGACTTAGGGTCGTGGTCGGGGCCGAGGCCCCCGAAGGCAGCAGTCGTGTGTGTCGGTGAGAGACATCAATTTCTTACACCGATCACACTTCTTAAAACCGCTAGAAGCCATCGGGGAAAAAAAGAGTCCCCGCGAGGTCAAAGGACCGACCTTCCAGGGAAAAATGGAAAAAGGGCGCGAACGCCAGCCACGAAGGGCAAAAACCGAAAAAGAAGAATCGGGCTCGATACCGGTGTACCAAACCTGGCGGGAGGGGAACCGGCGTCGAACCGGAGAAAAAATAGCGAAAATCGCCAAAAAAATCTAATTTTAATCGGGAGAACAGGACACACGTCCGGTGGGCTTCACGGAAAAAAAGAGACTGAGGTAAGATGGCACCTTTAGGCGGGAAGGGAACTGCGCATGCGTGCCTGCATTCCCAAAGGCTTTCATAGAAAGCTGGGGAAATGCTCCGCTGGGGCTTCATCGGCGCCGATGACACCCATATGTGAGGACTGACTTCCTGCTTGGTCCTGGAGAACTAACCCTCCAAAAGTGGTTAGTTCTGATAAACACACATTCTTTTTTTTTTTTTTTTTTTTTTGATGCTCCATGAATTTGTTTATTTTTTTTTTTTAAACTTTTATTTTCATTTTGCAACAAACAAAAGAAACAACACACCAAAAGAGACAAAACAAGTATACAATAAGGAAAAGTAAACCCATTACCCCCCACCCCGGTGCTTCTTCTCTACCCGTTTGTATCAGCATGTGAGCGCTTCCAATTAACAGTGATTATACATCAAACAATCAAAAAAGTATCCACAATACAGCATGATCATGAGACAGAGATATATACAAAGTTAGTCAGTCAGATGAGAGCATTTAGCAAAATGTACATATTCATTGAGCATCTTCCATTGAGACCAATGAGAAGGAGTCTGAACGGAGGAAGCGAACAGACGAGGTATTTGTTCATATTTACTGTAGAGACAGGCATTATTCCACCATTCATTGAGGCTCAGATGGGAACTAATTTCCCAGTATTACTTAATTAGGGAAATAGCAATGCCAAGCATAAAGTTCAAAAGGAGATAAGCCATTTTTTGGGAGAGAGGGGATCCCCGCAACTGGGCGAAGTCCCACTATCCTCCAAGAAAGGGACTCCTGAGAGTGCGATATAGACTAAATACGACCCCAGACCCGACGCCAGTTATACTGTAGTACGGGATATTCATGCATAACATGAAGTAATAAACCAATGGCCGCAGGACGTGTCCAGCAACCATTACCCTGAGTAGTGTTCCATTTGTCTAATCTGTGAGGAGTGTAAAAACACCGGTGGGCTAGAAAGAAGAGGGTCTGAGTGAGTGAGGCGGGTCGGGAACCCGTGTCCCTCTGCTCCAGATAAGGCTCCATTGCTCCGAGGTTAAAGTCACATGCAATTCTCTCTCCCATACTTTCTGCGCTATAGAGGTATCTCTAGTGATAGCATTACATAAGGTTTAGTAAAAGTGGATGCTACACCCGGTAAACTCCCGAGAGATCGGAAGTCTCCAATCAACCTTATGCAGAGAGTGCCGATGGCGGGAGTACTCTAGTGCTCCGAATGCAATGCTGAAGTTGCACTGACCAGAGTCGGGAGTCGAAAGGTTGCATAAGAGTATTAAAGGCACCTAAAGTGTCGAAAAGCATTGGTGGATAGTGGGAGTCTAATGGGAGAGTCATACCAGGGAGTAAGGTAAGAGGAATCGGTGAGCAAAGGCCCGCTACTATATCTAGCCACACAGGTCTGCTCGGTACTGGATCTTCCAACCAACGAGCACCTTGTTTGAGAAGAAAGATTGAGGGAACACTTGAGGAAAATCGCCACCAAGTATTAATGGAGCATTGGCGGAGGCCGAGGCCTACTGCGCAAAACTTGCATAGTAAGCAGGGTTGTCCACATTCGGGGCATAGTGCAAATACACGTGAATTCACTATCTCCAACCTCAAGGTGTACACGGGCCCATCTACCCTCCATGTCAGCGCTAATATCAGGTACAGTAGCGTGCAAAGACTTCTTAACCAGAATGGCTATCCCGTACCATTTGGAAACGGTGGGAGAATAGGCAGCTACCATGTGAGGCCTAGCATTGAGTTTCAGTGTTTCAGCAGAGTGTAATGCGTTTCCTGAAGAAACACCAAATCAACATGCTCGTGGCTAAGATAGCTAAGGATTTTCTTTCCTTTGAGTGGACCAGTAATGCCTTTGACGATGAATAATAAGATTTTACATAAGGCCATTCAGAAAAGTTAAAATACTGAGCATGATAGCACACATAATTTCACTGTGTCCCTCAAACTGACTGTATCTGGCTGTACACATGACATAGGAAAAATAAGCTAATATAATACAATGAAGCGCCCCACATTAACAAAGAAAACCGCAGTACGGTAGAGGAGAAGCAAAACCCCAAAATTACTGGCGACCATGTGTCTGCGGGGAGAAACCCCAGAGAAGGCCGAAATTGAAAAAACATATAACCTGTAGGACTGTGCGTGCTCCGAATCCGACCGAGGCACACATCATGAAGGGATAGGAGACCAAAGACAAAAGTCATACAGAGAAAGAAAGAAAGTCCAGGCTATTTCTGTGCTGGGCTATGACCGCCGCATCGGGCCCTTCAAAATGGCGGACAGAGCCGGCAGATAAGAGTCCAAGATTTGGGATTAGCGCATCTGCTCTGCTTCTTTGGAGTCCAAAAATGTTGATAGTAGATCAGGATCCTCGAACGTCCTGGTCTGGTTGTGGAGAGTCACTCGGAGCTTCGCTGGATACAACAGGCCAAAGCGAGCCTGTAGCTGTTGAAGTCGAGGGCGAAGAGCAAGGAGTTTCTTCCGACGGTCAACGGTAGGCTTTGCCAAATCAGGAAAGAAGGAGACCTTACGACCTTCAAATTCCAAATGATGATTCGCTCGGGCAGCATGTAAAATTTGTTCCACTTGTTGATATCGTAGCAAGCTAAAGATAATAGGCCGGGGGGTCGTGCGGTTGAGCGCCATGCGGGCAGGAACACGGTGTGCTCGATCGATTTCCAGTTCTCTGTGAAAAGTGATCTTCAGCAAGGAGGGAAGAGTTTTGAGCAAGAATTCTCTTATATCTCCTGCTTCCACCCCCTCCGGCATTCCGAGGAGCCTCACATTGTTGCGACGGGCTCGATTATTGCTATCTTCCAACTCCTTTTGAAGATTCTGTATCTGGCGCTCAGCCTGGTCCAGTTTGCCCAAGCGCACCTCGTGCGAGTCGAGGACCCCCGCCATATTGTCCTGCCGTAATGAAAGACCTTCAAGTCGGTCCTGGAGCACTCCAAAGTCTTCTCGCATGGCTCGAAGCGCTTCTCCATTGGACTGCACCAATTCCTTCACGCCGCGTATTTCCTCCAAAATCTCCAGGTGCATTGCGGGGTTTTCACGAAAGGGAACCATCTTCTGTGGGGAGGACACCTCTGTTTTGGAGCGTTTTCCGTGAGAAGAAGAAGGAGACCCGAAGTCCAAGCGCGCTGATTTATGGGCCGCCATCCCCCCGAGGTGCCCCGGTCAGCTCGGAGCGAAATAGTAAATTTATATAGGTATTAAGTCAGGATTCTGAGTAGGCCTCTCGGGAGCTTCAACGCAAAGCGTCCTACCCGCTGGACATCAGGCTCCGCCCCCCGATAAACACACATTCTTATCTAATTTAAAATGAATTAGAAGCAAATGAAAAACTACTTGCCTCTTACTAGAGAACACTCCCGACACAATAAATGTACCTCCACTGAGAGTCTATCGTCTCCTCTTTAAAAAGGCGCTATTTATGAAATAAGATTGCTACCCCCAGTGTGTGAGTTATTTATACTACTTCAAGCAGCAAAATAGCATTGCCCTACCCAATTTATGTAAGCGTGTTTAACTTTATTCCAAGGAAACCTGTTTAGCTTGGAAATATTCACCCAGATTATAGAACTACAGCTGCATTTTTTGTGCTAACATTTTCTAGTATAAAAGAAAAATCAATAGAAGATTTAAATAAAGCTGCATATGGCAATTTTTTTTTCTTCAACTCTTAAACAACTTAAGAAATTAAAGCAAAGCTAAGCTCCAAAGGTGACAAAGATTTGAAGACAGAGATATAGGATGATTTCTGACGGGACACTTTGCAATCCCAAATGAGAATGAAGATCACAAATATTCATTTTTTAGCAAAATCATTTTACAGAAATAAAATGTAGATGTGAAACCTTACGTTGTGTCCAAGTAGAGCAGGTTAATTTTTCGACCGATTAGAGCTGGGTAACGCTCCATGCAAGGGTGTGCTCTGAAGTCCCCTGTGTGTAGCACAGTCGTTCCATTAGGAAGGCAAAACAGGAATAAGACAGCACCAGGACAACTGAGGAGATGGGAGAAGAAATACAAATGAGGAAGAAAACAAAAACAGTCAGTAGACTGGGACAAATGGACCCACCCAATTCTGCCAAGCTAGCTTTACCAACTGTGTCACTGCAAACCTTACTGGATTGCTGGCCTCCTTCCCTTGCTCTTATCACGCCCCATGGGATGCTCAAACTCTCATCATTTTATTAAACACCTCTGCTGTGGGCTATTCCACTTACTAAAGAGTCTTCCACCACTAGTGTCACTGTGAGAAACTCAGCTTCATACATAACTATTTACAAAGTTAATTACAAAATAGTTACAAAAAAATAGCATTAGGAACCATCAGAAAGGAGTCACGTGTACTAAATACTCACACCTTTTATTCCTGATATCAGTCATCAGTCCCACAATTCACTTTAGTCCATTAATTTTTCTTTGCTTTACTGCTCAAACATTTTTTAAAAATATTTTTCAGTTCTTTTCAAATAAGACCAGATTCCTTGTCAATACAGCCCACATCACATTTGTCACTGTTCACATGCTCAATTTCAGTTATCACTGTACTCTTTTACGTTGTATACTAATGAATTCTTTTGCTGCACATCAGTTGCTTGAGCAATTGTCTCAAATTTGTTCTAATTGTGCCATCAATATCCAGAACTTATCTGGCCACCGACTGCTTCAATACATCAAGCACTATTGCTATAAATTGATTAAGTTAAAAAATAAATAAAAATAAAAATGAAAAACGGAAATATTTGGCCTTCACGGGGAATGGGCGTTTTGGGGCAGAAAGATGCTTTTAGGCCTTTAACACCTGAAGTAGGAATCTGAAAAGCAGTTTAAACTTCTTTCTACAATTAACATGTAAAAAACAAATTCAGCACCAAAGCTACCTACTGGTTTGCTTCAAGTAGGATGACTTTCACTCCATTCACCATACATTCAGTGTTCATGGGGAGAGAGTTTATGTACTGCTCCTGCACGTGAAGCTTGCCCCTCACTAAATTTCCAGTTATCTGCAAGAAAGAGCAATATACAACATTTTTTTTTTTAATTTAAGTCTTTTAGCCATATACAACAACCAAATCAAAATAAGACAAGTTACTGCTATTACAGATAAGAAACAAGAACAGTACAAAAATAAACAGCAAAATGTAGTACAACAGATGTTACAGTCCACATCACGGAAGCTGACCTTAGCAAAGAACAAAATTACATAATATGGGAACCAAGTCAATTAATTGACGACATATTAAGAGGAAACGACTAAACTATGAGACCCTAACACACCCTGCTTATCATACAAAAATCTTTCCAGATGTGATATCTCAAAGAAAATAAAGGAAGCGCCCTCATAAGAAACCAGGCACTTACAGGGAAATTTTAGGAAAAAAGTAGCACCCAGAGCTAAAACGCGCGACTTTAAAGACAGAAACTGTTGGCGACGCATCTGAGTGCTACGAGAGACATCTGGGAAGATATTAATTTTCTGCCCGCAAAACAAAGCTGATTTAACCTTAAAAAAAGCTTTTAAAATACGCTGTTTAACCGTAACAGACGATAAGGGAACCAACAAAGTAGAGCGGGTATTTATAATATCTGCGGAATCCTCCAGAAAATTAGTGAGATTTGCAACATTGGGAATAATTTCATCTAACTCGCCCTCTATGGGGTTAACCCGTTTAGTGCCAGAGGGAATATAATATATCTGCAATACATCTAAAACATCAGATATGGCCAGTACTTCTTTAACATATTTATCAAAAAGAATTTTTGGTGCTATGAGAGAGGTACAAGGAAAATTCAAAAATCTTAAATTACAAATTCGTATGGAATTCTCAAGCGCTTCAAGTTTAGAGTGAAAAAACAAAGAATCCTTGATTCCCATCACATTTGTAGTTTGTAAAGACTGAACCTGAGATTCCAATTTTACCACTGCCTTATCCATTAAAGACAGTTTCTCGTCTAGTTGCTGCACAGCTACTGCAGCTTCCTGCGAGAAACAAGTAAATGAGGTAACAACTGTAGACACTTTAGAATCTATGCACTTAAGGGCGCCCCATACATCCTTTAAGGTAACTTCAGATTCAGAAGGAAGGACTGGAAGCTCCAAAACAGTATCCAGTACCTCCGTCTGAACAGGAGTAGGCATTTTAACAATAATCTTAGCTCTCTCCGAAACCTCTAGGGAATCCGCCATAGATACTACTTCAGTAACAGGGCAGGGAGGAGAAGGAGATCTCCCCCCAGGACTCAAAGATGCCCCCTCAGGTGAGGACTGCGCGAGGGGAAGGGGGGCAAAATGTTTGTCCAATGGGCCCACCGGTTTTGAATTACCGGAGTCAGCCGATTGGACTTTGCCTTGTTGCTTACCTTTCCTCTTACCCATAATAATTCAATATACAAACAAACCACAAACAAAAGAGGAAAGCTTAACAACTTCTCACCAAACTGCACTGCGTATTAACCTCCCACTCCGTCAGATGACTTCAAAACGGCATCAAAGGGGCGTCTAAGGGGCAGAACCTGCCCCTTTAGACATGCCCCTTATAATACGCCCCACGGTCGCGGAGAGAAACTACCTACAATTTATACCAGGAGGCAAGGTCCCTCGAGCAGCAGGCTGTCCCCGGAGTGCCTGATGGTCCGGCAGCACGGCAGAAGGGCAGAGCAGTTTCAGCACTCCTCCAACCCTCGGCAAGGCACCCGCTCCTCTATCGCTCTCCAAGGCAGCTCCGCAGCAGAAATGACACCGGGGGAGTTAAAGGGCTCCAAGCCCCCTCGAGCAGCAGGCTGTCCCCGGAGTGCCTGATGGTCCCGGCAGCACGGCAGAAGGGCAGAGCAGTCTCAGCACTCCTCCAACCCTCGGCAAGGCACCCGCTCCTCTATCGCTCTCCAAGGCAGCTCCGCAGCAGAAATGACACCGGGGGAGTTAAAGGGCTCCAAGCCCCCTCTCAAGCAGCAGGCTGTCCCCGGAGTGCCTGATGGCCCGGCAGCACGGCAGAAGGGCAGAGCAGTCTCAGCACTCCTCCAACCCTCGGCAAGGCACCCGCTCCTCTATCGCTCTCCAAGGCAGCTCCCGAGCAATATACAACATTGATAAATGATGCCATGTGCATAAAGTCCCAACAAGCTTTAGACATGCTTTAACACCTTAGAAAGATGTCTGCAGTTAGATAGTTTAGGTGGAAAGGCTTCCCCCATCTGTGGCCCTCCAATGCAGTCATTGCCATCCCTCTCTGGAGCCTGCAGCAGCAGCAGCAAGAGCCCCCAAAGCACGACACTCCAGTGCTGCATCACAGTTTCCTTCTTATCACAATGTGCTGTTTCTGTCCTCCTCTGAACCTGGAAGGGGGCAGAAACGGCACATTGTGAAAAGAAGGAAACTGTGACACAGCACTAGAATCTGTTAGTTAGCGCTGCATGGTGGTTTGGGGGCTATTGACACTGCTGCAGGCAACAGATGAGGGTGGCAAGATGGAGGGTCCATCTGGGGTGACTCCAATGCTTGCATCAGCCCCGTTTATTCAGCTCTCCAAAAAAAAAAAACGGAAGGATTTCCTACATTTAAATTTTAAGTATTGATGAAGCATCCAGTAGATGTCCAAGGAATGTAATGTCCAGGATTCAGTCACTACCCAAAGTCTGAACACGGCAGAAGAGTCACAGCTTAATTAATGTGAAACACTGACAATATCTTAGGCAGAAACGATGGCACCAGACAAAATTACCACCTTTTCTTTGGATATCAAAAGAAAAGGTTCCCTGTACGACAAAGCTTGAGCTCCAAAATCCTGCATGCCAGGTAAAAAGCCACCATGTACACTGTCTTCAGTGTAAGATCCTTCCTGGAGGAGCATCTGATGGGAGCATCTGTGAGTACCAACAAGACAAAATTCAGGTCCCATGGCAGAACTTGCTCCCAAACTGAAGGATGGGCATGCTTCACACCGCCCTTCAAGAAATGCACCATGTCCAGATAGGAAGTTAAGCATACACTCAGAATTCTGCCTCAAAAACAGGCTAAGGCCAACACTTGAACGCGCAAGGAATTCAAGGCGAGCTCTTTGTCTAATCCCACTGGCTAAAAAGGCCAGCACATTGGGCAAGGAAACAAAGCTCCCTTTCATCACACCAACTCTCAAAAACACACACCAAGACCAGACATAAGCCACAGAGGTCAAACGCTTCCTTGCCTGAAGGGTATCCTTTCTTTCTCAACTCAGCCTTCTCACCCTCTCAAGGGCCAAGCAGTAAACAAGAATTGACCCATGTCCAGTTTGAGAATTGACCCCCCGAGACAAGAGATAGTCCTGCACTGGCAGCCACCACTGATCCTCTATTGCCAGCCACACCAGATCCATATCCCATGGCCCCAAAGGCCAATCTGGTGCCATCATTATACTGTTAACTTGTTTTATGTATCTGTTGTTCATTTGTAAACTGCTATGATTACCCGAAATAGAGGTATAAAAACCACACAAATATATAAATAAAATAAAACTCTAGATCACCAGCTCCTAATGGGTCTCTATCTTTTGAAGACCTCGGCTAATCAGGGGCCAGGGGGAACACATACAGGAAGTTGCTTTTCGTGAACTTTTGAGCTAGAGCATCTAAGCCTTCTGACATACTCTTGCTTACAGCTGAAAAACCTGGATACCTTAGGCATTATCCATGATAAGAACATAAGATATGCTATACTGGGTCAGATCAAGGTCAATCAAGCCCAGTATCATTTCCAACAGTGGCCAATCTAGGTCACAAGTACCTAGCAGTCTCCCAAAAAATCACCTGTTAGAAGGCCCATTAACGCTTACTAAAGTGGACCCAGAATATCCACTGCTTGCCCCAATACAAGCATTGTGGAACCCTGTGTCTTTTGGGAGACACAGGTTCCACAAAGCTTGTATTGGGGCAAGCAGTGGATATTCTGGGTCCACTTTAGTAAGCGTTAATGGGCCTTTCCTCCAGGAATTTGTCCAAAATTTTTACTACATCCCCCAGTAACAAATTTCAGAGTTTGATTACGCGTTGAGTGAAAAAATATATATATATTTTTTTTATACCGCACTCTTTAGAATCAGTGCAGTTTACATGTATACTAACAGGTACTTTTTATTCCCTTGTCCCCGAAGGGCTCACAATCTAAGTGTACCTGAGGCAATGGAGGATTAAGTGGCTTGCCCAAGGCCACAAGGAGTGGCCAAGAGACTAGAGACCCCAGTCCCTCCGGCCTGAGGTTGCTTGTCCCCATGCAGGAATTGAACCCCCGGAGCTGTCTGTCGACTCTTGGAAGCCTACAGTGATTTTCCGCTGTTCTTCATGGTTCGGTTTTTTCTGGTTGCCCCACTGGGCGTTTTTGAAGGGTTTTTCGGTAGCCTGTAGTTAGGGGAGTCCCAAAAGTGACGATTGACTTCCTACTTGGTACCGGAGAAAGTGTGGTTACTCACCTGTAACAGGTGTTCTCCGGGAGCAGCAGGAATCAGTCCTCACTACCCTCTCTCCTGCCAGTAGGCTCAATTAAGTTATGTCATCATACTGAGGTAAGATGGCCCTGTTCAGGCGGGAAGGCGACCATGCATTCATTTCTATGGGCCATTGCATAACTTAGTGCACGTTAACTTTACTTAATGCGCGTTAACCTTTACTAAACATGCATCCAAGATAATAAAAACAAATACTGATACCTATAAATATATATATTGCAAAAAGAGAGGCAATATAAGGTGCTCGCTTGCCATGGGAAATGACCTGCTACCTTGTTATTCTCTCTCCCTCCACTTTTCCTGTATTCTGTAAACATACCTTACTACAATAGATTGGGAAACTGAATTTCTTGGTCAGACCGCCATAATGATCACAGTGAAAATGTGTGAGGAAGTAAGCTGTGCAGCCTTCTATTTCTCCATACTGAAAAGCATCAACTACAAAACCAGTTCCTGAAAGACAGAGAAAACATAGTCAAACAATGAAGTTTTTATCAATGTTTGTACAATCAAGATACATACAAGAAAAAAAATTGTAAGCTTTAATAACAGCAAAATAAATTGTAATTAAAAAAGGGAGCTATATTAAAAACGTATTTTCCAACATATTGATCAATGTTCAAAGGAGGTTATACATTTAGCAGCAACCACTAAATGTATAACCCCCCCCTATCTGTGAACTTTCAGCAGCACTATCCAAGACAGTGCCACTGAAAATTCTTACAGAACAGAGCAGCACTATTTGGATAGTCTGTGATACCTGGCTGAAATCCACAGAACTATGTAGATTAAACCTAGCAGTGCAAAACTGCTGTCCTAAATTAAATTGTTTAGCTCTATGAACAATGGCTGAATATTGCCAATTATCCTAATGGTGGTAGTCGTCACCGCTATATACATATATTCTTTGCTGCCTCTTCTGCGTATAGTATGGTTGGCATTAAAATATATTGATTCAAGTGTATGAGAGTGTCTATCCTTACCGAGTAGGATCTCCGGTAGCACAGGAGACAAGCACAAATGGGCAGACTGCGTCCACCAAGGTGACATTTTACTTATCAGTTAGTTAATGTCCTTTCCTTGAGTCCTGCTAGACCCGTCCCGACAAAGGGGTTGTCTCCCTACCAGCAGATTGGTGGAGACAGAGAACCAACGAAAAGCCCAGGTTTCAATGATATCACTCATGTCTCTATTAGCCTCAGCCACCAGAGGTCCTGTCAGTATTCATCCCAAAGCATATGGGAGATACATAGCAAGCCTCACACAACCTCAAATACAGGCAATGAGCAATCAACAGTAGAAAACTATGTACAGAAAAGTAAAAAACAAAACAGAAGGTTGTCAGCAGAAGATGAACCTGCAGAGCCAAGTATAAAAATCATAGTGGACCCAAGGGTACAGCAGCAGAACAGAATAATACAGTTTCAGGGGCAGGCCCTGGACTAGTCTAGTGGGGCTCAAGGAAAGAACATTAACTAGTACGTAAAATGTCTTCTTCCGTATCATCTTGCTAGACCAGTCCATACAAGTCAGATGTGCCAAAGCTACAACACCACAGGGCAGGAAGAAGACACAGTAGCCAGCAAAACCCTTGAGCTGAAGGCCGTGTCCACTCGCATGTGAACATCCAAGTGATTAATGCTTGACAGAAGTGGAAAGTGATACCCACATTGCTGCCAGACAATGTCTGAAGGGGCTACAGAGCTCCACTCTGCCCACGAAGACACTATGTACTTCACTAAACTCATCAACGAATCACTGCCTACCCCAAAACCTCAAGATCTCACATTGACAAACCATTCACACTTCCCACTGAACAGTTAATGTAACCATATAGTCTATGCATGTGTTACCATAATGTAAATAGAATTTGCAATCATGTTTTCTGTTGGATTGTACACAGTTTACCCCAGTTGTAAGCCCATGTTACGTTCCCTGTTATTTGTAAACTCAAGACATGTCTTAAATGTCTGAGTAAAAATCTGTTTTATGTAAACCGCACTGATAACAAATAGCGCGGTATATAAGAACTGTTAAATAAACTTGTGCTTAAGTAGAATGGGCACAGAAACCCTCCACAAGAGATAAGTCGAGACAATGGCCTCTTTAATCCAGCACCCCAACGTCGACTTGGCTGCCGCTCACCCTTGCGTGGGTCAGCAAACAGTACAAAAAGATGGTCAGACTTATGAAGGGAAACATAACCTCTAGGTACCAGAGGAACGCCCTCCGGACATCTACCAGGCAAAGATCCTTATCCTTTCCCCCGGACACTATTTATTTAACAGGATTTTTATATCACCTTCTCATACAATCAAAGCGGTTTACATAAAACTCAAAAATGTTAGAGAACTCAATGAACAAATCAGGTAGGGGTGGCATGCGGGAGTCCTTTAAGTCTTTGATAGTTCTGATTTTTTCTGGTAAGTTGTTCCAGATGGCGAGAGCAGCTAAGGAGAGAGCTCTCTTTATGATCGAGTTATTTGCCTTGGTGTAGGAACTAGGAATTGGTATTGTATCTCTGGTGTTCAGTCTCTTCGGTCTGCAGCTCAAGCTTGTACAAAACAGGTCTTGTAAGGTTCCAACTGATAAGTTGTTTCTTGTCTTGAATACAGTAAGAGCAGTTTTGTATTTAGTTCTTGAGGAGACTAGAAGCCAATGTAGTTGGTATAGTAAATGGGTTGTGTTCATATTTGGGCAATCCTGTTATGATGCGGGGGGGGGGGGGGGGGACAGTGTTCTGGGCCAGTTGCAAGGGACGGTTAGTTTGGATTGGAAGACCATGGAAGAGTGAGTTACAGTAATCCAAAATAGGGGTTATGAGTGTTTGACATACTGTGTGAAAGTGGTCCTGACTGAGGAGGGGCTTTAGTTTTCGGATAATTACAAACTTATGGAATATGTTCTTGGATGTTCAGGTAATGTGAGCTTGTAAGTTTAGGAAGCAGTCAATGGTGATTGCAATAAAGGAGGAAGTACGATACTTGGGTATTATAGTGTCCACTATGGATATAGATGCGGGGGGGGGGGGGGAGAGAGAATGAAGGGTCCCGTGTTATGAATAGTGCCTCTGATTTCTTAAAGTTGACTTGGAGGTTATTGGATGCCAGCCAGTTGCTCATTTCCATGAGGCTGTTTGTAATATTCGAGTAGTCGAGCGAGTCGAAATGGTTAGGGGAGTAGACCATGATGTCATCTACGTAAATTGCATAGTGGATCGTGTGCTGTTTGAAGATGGTACATATTGGCTGCAAGTAGATGTTGAAAAGTAGGGCAGACAGGGAGGATCCTTGTGGAACTCCTTGAGTTGAGAGAAATGATGTATTAGGATTGATGTATTAGGACCGACTTTGACCTTTTGTTGTCTATGACTGAGGTAGGAATTGAACCAATTGAGGGTTGTACCGCGAAGTCCAATGTTGGAGAGACGTTGTAGTAGGGTGCTGTGAGATACAGTGTTGAAGGCAGAGGAGATGTCCACAAAAACGGGAAGGAAACCAGTCTTTAGATTGCCAATCCCTCTTAGTAGTGTGTCAAAGGTGAATGAAGAGGGTTTCCACACTGTGATTAAGACGAAATCCATGCTGGTGTGGATCCAGTGGAATGTACATGTCGATGTGGGCTTGGAGTTGTTTTTGTATTGTCTTTTCTATTATTTTAGATAGAAATGGGAAGCTGGAGATGGAGTGGTAATTCGAGAGGTCTGAGTTGTTAGTTGAGATGTTCTTTAGTATGGGTCGAATCATGGCTTGTTTGAGTGTAGAGGGTATGTATCCTTTAGTTAGTGAACAGCTTATGATTTTATAGATGTAGTTCACAAAATCTTCCTTGACTGATTTGATCCACACCAACTGGACATGGATCAGAGGGTGCTGTACTAGTGTTTAAGGCAGTGATGATGTTAAGGATTTGCTCTGTTGTTGGAATGTGAAATTCTCCCCATTTATGTATGCTGTGAATGTCTGAATCTGGGGTGGAGAGAGCTTCCAGTTGTGAGGTCCTCAGGGATGGTTTGTGTTTGTTTATGAGGAAATCTGCAAAGATTTGGGGGTGAATAAGGTCCTCCTTGTGGGATGGGTCTTTAGTTAGTGTGCGGACAATTTTGAATAGTTCTCAAGGTTTGTTGCCGGATTTTAGGATGAGATTAGTCTGGTATTCTCTTTTGTGTTTATTGATTAGGTTGTTGTATTCCTTCTGCATGGTCGTGTATTGAATGAGATCCATATCCAGTTAAGTAACTGTACTGTCTAAATGTTTACACGTACCCTAATGTTAAATGTAACCCTCCAATTATGATGTGATGTGATGTGACCACCTTGATTGAAGGATAAGGTGGCATACAAATCTGTCTAAATCTGTCTAGTTCAATGTACCAGTTCTGTTTGTTATAATGTAAACCGCTGCTGATCCTTGGAAGCAGCGGTATATAAAAGCTGTCCAAATAAATAAAAATAAAAATAAATAAATAAATACATAAATTTATGCTCTAATTGGCAAAGTTTACGTTTCTGTTCTCTAATTGTTGGAGAGTACCATGGGGCTGAAATTGGTCTCTCTTCTTTGCTTCCAGAGGTGCGACGGTGTGGGGGTTTTGCTGCTGTATTAATGGTTGTGTTCCAAGAGTTGATTGCCTCATCTAGGTCATCGAAGTCTTGTGGGAGGCAGGGTAGAGTTTCTTTGAGGAAATGTTCCTTATGGAAGCTCTTGAATCGCCTTTCAGGGTAGGGTTTTCTTTGTAGTTTTTCTTGTTGGGGTAGAAGAATCTTGAAATGTATGGTGTGGTGATCAGACCAGGGTATTGGATAGATGTGAGGGGTTGTATGTCTCCATGCTCAAGAAGGTTCTTTGGTACAAAGATGAGGTCAAGCATAGAACCAGAACGATGAGAGGGGTCCTTAATAATTTGGCATAATTGGAGGGATTCCATTGCCTTTAGACAAGTTCAAGTTCGCTGTTCAAGGTGGAGTTGAGGTTTAGGTCTCCTAGTAGTATGAGTGGCTTTTGTGGAGAACTAGCAGCGTATACAGCTTCAATTATGATGGAGGTTTCATCTGTGGCTGCATGGGGTGCTCTGTACGTGAGGCAGATGGTTAAGTGCCTGTTTTCTAAGTTAAGTAGGTTGCAATGTTTGTGGCTGACAGCTCTTGAAATTTTGAAATTAAGATCAGTATGTGCGAGGATTAGGACCCCACCACCTCTCCTATGGGTGCATGGGCAGCTGAAGGCGGTGTGAGATCATGGTGTGATTTGAGTTAGGATGACTTGGTCAGTGGATTTGAGCCAGAATTCTGTGATGCATAGGATGTCAGTTTGATGATAAGACAAGCATCATTACAGACCACTTGCACTATTTCTGATGGACCTTGCATTGATTAGTCCTAGATTGATTGGAGAACTTGTGGAGTGTGGGGTGTGGTTTCCATCAATGAAAGCATTGGGTTGTATCCTTAATAGTCTGGGGGGTCGTCTGAGTGTGCTTGTGTGTGTTCAGCCATATCTGGGCATTACATGGGATATAGAGTGGAGGAGCTTGTATGCCTGTTGTGGGAATATATGTGGAGTAGGTGGCTGTTGTGAGTCAGCACAGTAGGATCCATATGAGGAAGAGGGTGTATATTATTTGGTAGGTTGGTGGTTTTGGTCCCAGTGTCCTTGCTAATGCTGTTTTATGCTTAAAGGAGTTTTGGAAGGGTGGAAGAAAGGTTCTTGCTGTGTAGATTTCCATTATAGTGGAGGGGTACTTACTGTTTCGAGAATTCTTAGCAGGGGTGCAACGTGGACTGTCATTCTCAGGAGTGAGGTGGTCAGTGGGGTCTGATGTCTGGAGGATGCAATGGACGAGAAGGCGGTAACCAGTTCCTCGGACTTGCTGAGGTGCTTGCAGTCGTTTGGTTAGGATCTTCGGCTCTCTCCTTGGGTATCTGCTATTCTGTAGTTCCCCACCTAAGGGCCATGCCAAAGGGCCCTCTAGCGAGGCCCTCAGGCTTGGGCGTGCCGAGAGGCGCTCCTATTAAAATTTGTAGATGCTGGGCCCTGATTGGCCATGCGTTGGAGAACGGGAGGGGTTTCAGCCTCTCGCTCTCTTCCCAGGAAGGAGGCTTCTTCTTCGGGAAGGAGGGCAGGTAACCCTCCTGGTTCACATGAAAAGGGAGAAAGTACCGTAGGCAAGAAGGAAAGCACAGGCTGAATGAGGAAAAAAAAAACCAACAGACTCCTTTGAAAAAGGACAGATGAGGATCTTGGCAAAACAGAGCCTGCAGCTCAGAAATCTGCCATGCGGAATAAATTGCAACCAAGAAGACAGTCTTGAGTGCCAAATCCTTTAAAGTAGCATGTTTCAACTACTCAAAGGGGGCCGCCCTCAGGGCCTTGAGCATCAAACACAGATCCCAGGCAGGGATGACAGACCGAAGAAGGGGAGAACACAGACATTGAACCCCATGAAGAAAACATGAGACATCAAGGTGTAAGGCCAAGGACCTGCCTACCACCAGACCACAGAAACAGGCCAGGAGCAGCAACCTGAACTTTCAGGGAGCTAAGTGAAAAGCCCCCCTCTAGACTATCCTGCAGAAGGCCAAACAGGGAGGACACCTTGGCTACCTCAGGAGCCAACAGCCACATGCCACACCAGTGCTCAAAGTACCATATCCATACATATGCTAGTTTGGTAGACCTCTTTCAGGTACCTAGCAGAGTAGAGATCACTGCTGGAGAGTAGCCCTTACATGCTAGCAGTTTCCTTTCAAGAGTCATGCCATAAGCAAGAAGGAAGCCCAGTCTTCCAAATCAGTCCCTACCGCAATAGCCCCCGAGACTGATGCAGCCGAAGAGGAGGCACCTACAGAAGCCGCATCAGGTCTACGAACCACACTCTCTGCAGCCAATCTTGCCTGAGTGGTGCTATATACATCGAATCACATGCTCCACCAGGGGCCATGGAGGAAACAGAGCAGCTGCTGATTTGGCCAAGGCTGGGTTAAAGCATCAACGCCATCAGACCCCATCTCCATGTGGCAACAGAAGAAACAGCAAACTTTGGCACTGGAGCGGATCGCCATCAGATCCATTATGGGATAATCCCAGTGGCGCAGAATCAACTAAAACCTCCCACTCTCCAGGGTTCAGAGTGCTGGCTGAGGAAGCCTGCTTCCTCAATGCCAATCCCGGCAATGCCCAAGAAAACAGTTGATCCATCTCCAGAGCCACCCCAGCACTCCTTATGTTGCCTTGCTGAATGACATAGGCCACTGCCATGAAATTCTCGGAAAACACTTGAACCGTCCAGCCTTTGCCTCGAAGTGGTTGTTGGACCACACCACTTCTCTGCGGTTCCAATAGCTCTAGGCTGTACTGTCTTGGCAATCGACTCCCTGGCCCAAGAGACTGGCATATGTTATCAGCAGGATCTAGGAGAAAACAGCCAGTGGTATGCTCTTCTTCAGATGACAGGACTGCCACCACCACTGCAGGCTAGCCTTCACCATCAATGGGAACAGAAATCTGCGCTCAAATTCCCGAGAACAAGGACCTTTGGGCATGCATCCACAGTACCATCTCTAGGGTTACCACCATCAATTCAGGAAGCTGACAATAATCCCAGACTCTGGGGGGCCTGTTGCGCACAGAAAAGCATCAAGCAATCCAATAGTCTTCCTACCTCCTCTGGCAGGAAAACTCTGCCCCCTCAAGTGTCAAAATATGCTCCCAGCAACTCCAAAGACTGGGAAGGCAAAAGCTGGCTCATTCCCTGATAGATCACCCAGCCAAGGCTTTTCAAAAAGGATGCCATTCGAGACGCCACCAGAGATGCTTCTGATAGGGAATGGGCTCGAATGAGCCAGTCGTCCAGATAGGGATGGACACAGATCCCTTGGCACAGCAGCCATAATCACCATGACCTTGGAAAATGACCCTAAGGAAGTGAATATCCGAAAGGGAGGGTGGTGAACTGACAGTGAGAGTTCCTTAGTGGAACACCAGATCTGGTGCAAGAGATAAGAATGTTGGGGCTACTTGGCAATAGTGATCATAGCATGATCGCGTTTGATTTAATTAATGGAAGAGGGATGGTAAAAAAAATCCACAGTACTACCCTTTAACTTTCAAAAGGGAGACTATGATAAAATGAGGAAAATAGTTAAGAAAAAACTAAAAGGAGCAGTTGCATACATTAAAGACTTACATCAAGCTTGGGTGGTGGTTAAAAATACTATCTTGGAAGCCCAAACCGGCTGTATTCCACGCTTTAAGAAAAGTGGAAGGAAGTCCAAAAAACTGCCAGCATGGTTTAAAGATGAGATCAGAGAGGCTGTTGCCAAAAAAGCATCTTTCAGGAACTGAAAAAAAGGAGACAAATGACGAAAATTGGAAACAACACAAGCACTGGCAAGTTAGATGCAAGGCATTGATAAGGCAGGCGAAGAGAGAATTTAAGAAGCTTGCTGTGGAAGCAAAAATGCATAATAAAGACTTTTTCAAGTACAGTCATAGCAAAATACTGGTGAAGGATAGTATTACTTTACATATGCAACAGGAACTGTTGGAGAATACACTAAGGGCAGTGAATATTTGATGTTTAAATTTTCCTTTTACCCGTTTTCTTTCTCCTCAGATATTATTTGATAAATATCTTGTTGACGTTTTGGGTTATGATAATATTACTAAGCCTTCTATTAGCAAGCTTTACTATTTACCGGTAGGAGGGGCGCCTCCTGGTAATATACCTCCAGAGGGTGCCCCTAAAGCTGTTTCTGATACTTTAGATGTGTCTGAATTTATTGAGTCATCGCAGGATTTAATCTCTACCCAGGCTACCTTGCTAGTATCATTTATGTCTGAGGATGTTAAGAACTCAGTAATGAGGTTGTTTTTTGCTAATAAAAATGCTATGTTCTGTGGGGGTAAGAAATATTTTTCCTGATGTCTCGAGACAAACACAACTTAGACACAGGGCTTTTTTGAATTTGAAGCCTCACGTCTTAGCTCTTGGTGCTTCTTTTTTCCTCAAATTTCCCTGTAAATGTGTAGTCGTAAATGATGGCACCAAGTATGTTTTTTCCGAGACTTCTTCTTTAGAATCATTATTCATCAGGCTCCCTTCAAAGCATTAATGTGTTTTATTTTGTTTTGCATTCTGTAAGTATAGAAATTAGAGCTTTTATCTAAGATTTCGGGCTCAACTCCTCAGTTTTCTTTTTATATTGTATTTGTATGATTTTCTTTTGTATTGGGTCTCGCTCCCCTGGATGTGGTATTTAAAAGGTGATACTATGGAAGAATTGAAAGAAATAGCAATGCACCGGGAAGATGTATTACAACTATTTGATAAACTGAAGAGTAGCAAATCACCTGGACCGGATGGTATACATACAAAGGTGTTAAAAGAACTAAAATATGAGACTGCAGACCTGCTATTAGTAATCTGTGAACTCTCATTCAAATCATCTGTAATACCTGAAGATTGGAGGATCGCCAATGTAACGCCAATTTTTAAAAAGGTTTCCAGGGCTGATCCGGGAAACTACCGAACGATGAAACTGATGTCAGTACCGGGAAAAATGGTAGAAACCATCATAAAGAAAAAAATTACTCAACATGTAGATAGTCATGGCTTAATGGGAGACAGCCAACATGGCTTTAGACAAGGAAGATCTTGTCTTACTAATCTGTTATGTTTTTTGAAGGTGTTAATAAACAGACAAAAGGTGAGTCGGTTGATACAGTGTATCTGGACTTTCAGAAAGCCTTGTTGAACTCCCCGAGGTCAAGAATGGACCCAAAAGAAACCGTCCTTCTTTGGCATCACAAAATCGATGTAATATCTTCCTTTGCCCTGCTCGTCTAGAAGGACAGGCACCACATCCTTTAGGTGCAACAACTTGTCCAGGTGGTCTGCACAGCAGCACCTTTGATTGCAGACCCACAAAGGGAAATGACGAAGACATCGAAAATTGGCTCTTTGCATTCCAGAACATAGTCGAACTGAATGGTCTCTAGTACCCAGTGATCATTGCCAAATTAATCACTTCTCCCTGCCCCACGCCAACCCCCCACCTACCACACAACTAGAAGACAGTGCAAACAGTTTAACAACAGTTCATAGAAGAGATTCTTCCTCAACTACCAACTGACTTAAGCAACCCTGACATACTTGTGGAACAATGGAACCGCGTCTCTGAAAAAGCAGCCACCACAACGACAACTACACCACCCTCACTCAGAAGATGCCCCAAAAATCCCATGATACACCATAGTCCTACGCATGTTCAAAGCTCAGCTCTGAAAACTTGAATGGAGATGGTGAAAAACACCACACCATGAGGACAAACTCAGCTACCTACCGCTACTGAACCTGAAAGACTTCAGAAAAAAGCTTAAGACCCACTTCTTCCAATCGCATTACAATATAACCTAGGCCCTGTACCCCACTACCATCATTTCCCACTACCAACTGTCTTCCATGCGTGGGACAACCGCCGTACCCTATGTAAACGCACGAGAACTGCATTCAGTCATGTGTAAATATGTATATAAAGTATCCTGTATGAAGTTTTAACATCAATCAACTGTAATCTGTAACCCTATGTTTGCTGAGCACTACCTCTCCCTCCCTAATCGCAATGTATATATTTCTAATTCCTGGCCGGTACAGCCACTCTCACCATGTATAGCAACCGCTGCTGATCGCTGGAAGCAGCGGGATACAAATGTACACTAAATAAATAAATACCGTACCACAACAGACAAGCCAAAGTGCAAATACCACACAAAACTAATCAACTCCGCAATCAATCATCCAAGAGAACTTTGACCTCATCCATCGACAACCAAGAAATCATGATCACCCCCCACCCAAACAGCTGGCAATGCACTGCAACTAGCTTCACCCCCAACCAATATCATCCACCCAAACCCACGGTCCTCTTTTGGAAACAAGAAGGAACATATTGAAAATGTCATATCGTCTCTCAACATAACATCGCCCCTCGACCCATGTCCAATCACCTGGATCAAGGCAGCCAAGAAGGAACTCAGCCCAATACTCACTAAAATCATCCAGTCTGTACTCAAGAAAAAAAAAACCCTGAAAATCTCATCCATATGTTCCACTGAAGAAACTAGACCATAACCCCTCTGACCAAACCTCATAAAGACCTACTGCCAGCCTCCCCTTCACTGCTAAAGTTGTAGAAATAACCGTTCCTGTCAATATGGTCCTGCAGTTGGACTTGAACAACCTTCTTGACCCGCAACAACACAGATTCCACCCCCTTCACAGAGTGGGAACACTATTAATTGCTCTAACAACCTAATACAAGGGATACAAAACACCAATCAGGGATTCCTACTGATCTTCCTGGATATCTCCACAGCCTTTGAAACTGTTAACCACAATATTCTTCTTCAACGCCTTAGAGCCACCAGATTCCAGAGCAGTTCTACAATGGTTCACATCATACCTAACCAACAGATAAAAATCGGTCCAAGCACTTCTACCCCATACCACCAAACACAAGGAGTACTCCAAGGGTCTACCCTGTCAGCACTCCTATTCAACATCTACCTGTGACCCCTCTGCTCAAATCAAGTCCCATGGCCTCAACTTTCACATTCTGCTTCAAACCCCCCAACCTAACAGACCAAGACAAACCTCTACAAGGAATACCCTTATCATACCCCACACCAGAATGAAATTCAATCAACAAACCTGTGCTCGAGCCTTACGACTCTACGCACCCTCAATCTGAGGCACACTACCAGACCCACTAAGAAGCATCACCGACCTCAGCACCTTCTGAAAACACCTGAAGACCCACCTCTTCTCAGAAGATTTCAGCCCCACCACATAGCCCCCCAGGAACACTCTGACTGATGTTTGATGTTTATTGCCAGATGTCCACTGTATATAGTTACACGCCCCCATGTAACCACAACTCCCTAAAATCGTAAACATTGTACATAGTTGATAGACTCATTTACTATGTACAGCATGCACTTGATAAATATAATCATTCCACTGTTAACTGTAAATATCTTGTTTCATGTAAACCACTTTGATCCAGAGAAAGGCTGAATATAAAGCCAGCTAAATAAATAAAATTGGTAACTCCAATTAGAAGAACCAGGAAATGAGCCCCCCCAAGGTGGTCCTCCTCTGGAGGGGACTGAGTCCCTTGGCCCACATGCTCCACGAAAGGACTGAGAATGAGCCCGAGCCCAAGGCCCTAAAGCAGAGGGGAAGAAAAGTCTTCCAGGTTGGTAATAGTGATAGTCCCAAGACCCCCGGGAATCCGGCCAGCATGCCCTTGGTGGTTGGGCAGAGGCTGGTGAGAAGGGGCCTGTTAAGTGGGCTGTGCCCTTTGAACTTGTCTTCTGGGAAGTGATAAGATTTTGTCTCGCCTAGGTCCCTCACCAGCTTCTCTAAAATCAGTGCCAAACAGAAGCTTCCCCTTAAAGGCTAGTTGAGCCCACCAAGCTTTGGAGGATGTGTCTGCTGGCCAGTGTCAGAGCCAAATCCAATGCCGTGACAGCATCATTAGGGCACCATTCCTGGCCACCAAACGTACCAGGTCATGCATGGCATAAGAAAGGAAGGCTGTAGCCTACTCTAAAAGAGGGGTATGTGGTACAGATGAATTTTGACTATTTGATTATGCCTCACTATTGATTATGCCTCAGTAGTGAATATGCCTCAACTGTAAATAGGAGCACTTGAAACTGTTGAAACAATTTACATAACTACAGATACTCGAAAGATCAGGGAGGAGACCTTCTCCTAGCAAGCAAATGGAGACCCATTACAGAGAACAAAAGAACACTTCACCTAGGAGCCTTTCTACTAGCAGACAAATTGAAACCCATTAACAGGACAAAACAGGACAATTCACCTTGCCTTGGAAACATTTCTCCTAAGAATTCATCAATTGTAATGTAGACCAGGGGGGGTGGGGGGTTCCCTTGAGCATTTTCAAGCACCTGGCCAGTGTCTTGGATGTGCTTAATGGATAACTGACTCTATACTACGTATGTGTCACATGATAGGAAATAACTGGATTGTTCTTGCAACTGGATAAAATGGGTACCTGTTTTCAGCTAGACAGAGAGAGAAATGGATTCATCTAGGAATGGACGCATTGCCTAGAGAAACTCCCGATTGAGAAGTCTCTCTTGTCTGGTTGAATCAGGGATCCATTCAATCGAAGTGTGACAGGGATGAAGTAAATCTCTTTCGGTGAAGTATATTCTTCTTCTGTAATTATCTTTCTAGTTATCTATTCTGTAATTAAGTGCTTTTATTCTAATAGTTTTCCAGATATCTTTTTAACTAATCATAGGTAGATATATGAATTACTTGCCTTTCTAAATAAGTACGAATTAAGAAGTTAAATAAGTGAAATTCAAGTTATCCCTGCTTTGTATTATAAATAAACGCACGTCTTCATTAACAAGGTGTGTTAGCCTTTGTTGAAGTAAGACATTTGGTACCAGAAGTGGGGTGCGATAAAAAGAAAGGCTATAACAATGTTGAAAAGAAGAGTAAAAAATGTAAATAGTACAAAGACTGTAAAGGAAGATAAAGATGTTGTAAATTTTGTAAATATCCCCGGATGGGATCAGGCGCCTTATGAAATATTAGCTAGAGAATGGTCTTGCAATTCAGGACTAAGTGAGAATTGGGAATCTGTTTTAAAAGATGCGGAACCTGTAAATCTCCTTACATGCTTGCAAAAAATACCTGTTGAAAAAGGGATAGAATTGAGTGTGTTGGGGAGGAGAGGTTGGCTTTTGCTGTCTGCATATCGTAAGATACATCAGACAAAATCCAGCAAAGTAGATTTGATTGAGCAACTTGAAAAACAGAATTGTGATTTACAAAATATGATAACAATGCTACAATGCCAAATCAGTTTGTTGACGGATAAATTAGATACTTATCAGCAGGTTGCTGAGAGAGCAGCTGTCAGGGTGGCCCAGTATAAATATCGTAAAAAAAAGGGGAGAGTAAATAAAAAGAAAGTGCACATGTCTATTGCTAAAGCAGGTGTAAATTGGAATCCTGATGACTGGGATGGTAATATCTGGGATTCTACTGAATCATCTAACTCTGAGGAAGAGCAAGGAGTTAGTAATGAAAACTATCAGGCACAACCGATTTATAGGAGGAAAGTGCAGAGTACTCCCCAAAATCCTGGAGGAGTTAATCTAGATACTGTGGAGGATTTTAATCAACAAGAGATTAATGATATCCAGGACAGGTTTAGGCAGAAACCTGGGGAATCACTGATTACCTGGATGGTGCGTATTTATGAAACTGGAGCTGCAGGAGTACAGCTAGATCATGGTGATGCTAGGAAATTTTGTCTAATTAGTGTTGACCCTGTGATACAAGAGCAGTTTCGTAATTACATATCACAAAATATGACTAATTTACTCCAACTGGCAGTAGAAGGATGTAATGCTAAATTTCCTGCCGAAGCTGATTGGCCCCCAAATGATAAACAATGGTTTGCTTTGCGTGACGCTATTCAGCGCATTAAAGAGGAAGGCATGAAAACTGCTATTTTTATAGGGCAAGCTGATCAGTTAATGAATTGTGCCATGACTGCATCAATGAGGAATAAGATTATACGTTTGGCTCCACCAGCTTACAAACATGTTATTATGACTTTACTGATAAATCAAACAGGGAATCCTTTATCAGAAGTAATAGAAGCAGTGAGACAATTAGGTGAATTGGGAGAGTGGGGTCCAAAGTACAGTGCTGGTGACAGAAGGGAGAATAGATCAGAAGGACAGAAGGGAAATATAAACAACAGAGTATCCAGGAAAGATATGTTTACTGCTCTCCTTAAAGATGGTGTTAAAAAGGAACAGATTGATGGAATTGACACACAGAGCATGTGGGAAATATATAAGAAAAGAGGGCTGTATAAGAAAAGTGGAAATAGGAATGTGAATTTACATAGCCCCACTATCTGTCACAGGATTGTAGCAGAACACTTAGATGAACTCCCACCTCCGGATGGGGTACAAATTTCACATTATATTGATGATATTTTAATGCAGGGGCCCTCACAAGAGATAGTGCAGGAACATCTTGAAGCTCTCATTGCACACATGAAAAAGAAGGGCTGGGAAATTAACCCTGCAAAAATTCAAGGACCAGCCCAGACAGTAAAATTCCTGGGCATACAGTGGCATCAGGGTCATAGAGAAGTGCTCCCAAAAGCCAAACAGAAAATAATGGAATTTAATACTCCTCGAAACAAAAAGGAGGCCCAGAAATTTGTTGGACTGTTTGGCTTTTGGAGGCAGCACATTCCCCATTTGAGTCAAATACTGGCACCATTGTATAAAATAACTAGGAAGAAATATGAGTTTGAATGGGGAGATGTGCAGCAGCAGGCTTTTGAACTGACTAAACAAGCTATACAGCAAGCCTTAGATTTATGGCCTGTTCAACCTGGGGAACTCGAGCTCAATGTATCAGTACAAGAACAGTATGCTAATTGGAGTTTATGGCAGAAACAGGGAAAGAAAAAAGTACCTCTAGGATTCTGGACGAGGAAGCTCCCTGAAGCAGGGACTAGATATACCCCTTTTGAAAAACAGTTGTTAGCATGTTATTGGGCTTTGGTGGATACAGAACAGGTGACCATAGGACACACTGTGATGTTAAGACCAGAAATTCCTATTATGCAGTGGGTAATGAGCTCCCCCAAGACACACAGAATAGGACATGCACAAGAAGCAAGCATAATTAAATGGAAATGGTATATTCAGGATAGAGCTAAAATTGGTATAGGGGGAACTGCTACCTTACATGAAAGGGTAGCTCAAGCCCCTCTTAAGGACACTGAGACCATGCAATTGCCAAATCATGAATTAACAGCAACAGAGTCTCCAGTGAAGTGGGGACAACCATTTGTACAATTAACCTCAGAACAGAGAAATCATGTTTGGTTTACTGATGGGTCTGCTAAATATGTGGGAAATAAAAGGTGTTGGAAGGCTGTGTCTTACAATCCCACTACTAAAAAATTGTTGACAACTACAGGTGAAGGGAAAAGTAGCCAATATGCTGAACTTTATGCAGTATTTCAGGCTTTAAAACAAGAGACCCCAGGACTTGTCATATTTACACTGATTCCTGGTCAGTAGCCAATGGCTTAGCCACATGGCTACCTACCTGGCAGCAAAATAATTGGGAGATACATTCAAGAGAAATTTGGGGAAAAGAACTGTGGCAGCAAATTTGGGAAATGTTGCTTTTAAGTACGGTAACTGTGTATCATGTAGATGCTCATTGTGCTATTGATTCGTTAGACAGATGGTTTAACTCTATTACTGATGAACAAGCTAAAATTGCTGAAGCACAAACAGACACCAAAGAATCTGACTTGCTGGGCATGGCAAAATGGGCTCACCAGAAATGTGGGCATTTAGGTGAAAAAGCTACTTTCCGCTGGGCACAAACACGGGGAATCCCTATCCCCTTAGATGCCATTAGAACAATTATCTTGCAATGCCCAATTTGTCAGCATATACAGCACAGGTCTGTCCCACACATAGTGTATGGCCATTTAGGGCGAGGAAAACTACCAGGCCAGATATGGCAAATAGATTACATAGGACCTCTACCTACCAGTAAGGGATGTCAATATGTATGCACGGCTGTGGATACATATTCCGGGTATTTAGTGGCATATCCATGTAAGAGGGCTACGCAGATTAACACCATTAAAACATTAGACCTCATTACTTTATATTATGGGATCCCTCTTCAGATTCAAAGTGATAATGGGTCTCATTTTAAAGGGAGGCTTGTACAGGATCACAGTAGACAGCATAACATTGAATGGATATTTCATATACCCTATTACCCTCAAGCTGCAGGACTTATAGAAAGAATGAATGGATTGCTCAAAGAACAGCTTAGGAAATTAGGGGAAGGATCCCTGCAAAAGTGGAGAGATCATTTATCTGCAGCACTACAGATCCTTAACAATAGACCAATTGCAGAAACTGAAACTCCTCTAATGAGGATGTTGACTCCCGCATTACAAATCAAATCTTATGTAGCCACTAACACTATTCTATATTGGGAAATTAAAGAAGGTGCCTTAGCCCCGTATCGGGCAACACCAGAGGCAGCCGGACTAGATTTACATGCTCTGCAGGAATATAGAATAAAGGTCCATGATTTGCAATTAATAGAAACAGGAATAGGAGTCCAGTTACCACCCGAGCATTTTGGGTTAATTGCCCCTCGCTCTGGATTGGCCCTGAAAGGCATACAAATACTTGGAGGAGTGATTAATGCAGATTATCAAGGAGAGATAAAAATTATTCTAATGAACAGTGGTAACTCAGATTTAATGATCCAGACTGGGGACAGAGTGGCCCAATTACTTATCATCCCCACTTATGGAGGAGTAGTAAAGAAGGGGAGTGCCCCCACTGCTCTAACAGTTAGAGGCGATGCTGGATTTGGATCTGCTAATTTAAACACCGGAGCAAGGATTTGGGTACAATCACCAAATCACCCACCTGAGCAGGCAGAAGTTATTGCCACTGGGAATGATAACATAATATTGATTATGAGACCTGGACAAGAAAAGTGGGAATATATACCAGCAAACAAATGTTACCTGCGAGAATAAAATGATGTCTTTTCATTATAGGTTATCTCTACACCTTATGAACCAATGAACCAGCATATTTCTATCAAGGACCGGGATCGGTTCCAGCAAGCTTTCACATGCCATGTAGTGACATGGGCACTCATTACTAGCCTGATCTTTGGTACATGGAAAGTCTATTACTGGAGAGTGCAAGTGGTAACCCAACCCGAATTACACTTGCCCAAGCGTTTAGCAGATGCGATAGAACCACCTCAGAATATCTGGACTTATTTAGCCCGAAAAGTTTTAAATATTTCTAACTTTTGCCTTTCGGACATGCGTAATCCAGTGGATCTGTTAACTACATGTTTGATTGCAATACCCACACCAGCTCGAGTTTTGTTGTACTATTTTAAAGCTACACAAAATGACAGTTGGGCAAATGAAGAAGATATAAGGACACACCCCATGCTATACGAATATTGCAGAGATTGTCCCACTAATTTCAATTTTTGGGATAACATGACTCAAATAATCACCCATAATATCGCCCCAGGCGATGTATGTTATAACATGACATGTAATCCTGATGAAATACCGAAATGCCAACAACTAAAGATGCAACAAGAAATTGCCAAGGACATTGATATAATACTTTTATGTGATGCAACTAGGAAATGTAGAAATGTAACTAATACTATGAATTGTAATAATACAATAGTACAAGCTAGTTATGGTAGAAATGTTAAACTGCCAATAGGGTGGTTATTGTCTTGTGGTAATCATACTTCAGTTGCTTTACAAGAATTATTTATTGACTTAAGTAGTACTAGGAAGGCAATCTTGCAAAATCGAGTAGCAATAGATTATTTACTTTTAAAACACAATTATGGATGTGAACATTTTGAAGGCATGTGTTGCTTTAATTTAACTGACCATGCTACTTCCATTCAGTCTCATATTCAAGCTTTGCAAGAACTAGCCAAAGATATTAAACAAGATATTAATGTTAATTGGTGGGATTGGGTATTTGGATGGCTGCCCAGTATGGGTAGCCTCAGACAAATCATTGGGGGAATTATTATTTGTATTTGTTTATTAATTATGATATGTTGTTTTATTCAATGCATACCCAGTTTCATTACTATATTTCATCCACCCAAAGTCCCCACAATGTTACCAGTATCTTATAGGCACAATCAATAGTCAAAGGACCGAATGTGGTACAGATGAATTTTGACTATTTGATTATGCCTCACTATTGATTATGCCTCAGTAGTGAATATGCCTCAACTGTAAATAGGAGCACTTGAAACTGTTGAAACAATTTACATAACTACAGATACTCGAAAGATCAGGGAGGAGACCTTCTCCTAGCAAGCAAATGGAGACCCATTACAGAGAACAAAAGAACACTTCACCTAGGAGCCTTTCTACTAGCAGACAAATTGAAACCCATTAACAGGACAAAACAGGACAATTCACCTTGCCTTGGAAACATTTCTCCTAAGAATTCATCAATTGTAATGTAGACCAGGGGGGGTGGGGGGTTCCCTTGAGCATTTTCAAGCACCTGGCCAGTGTCTTGGATGTGCTTAATGGATAACTGACTCTATACTACGTATGTGTCACATGATAGGAAATAACTGGATTGTTCTTGCAACTGGATAAAATGGGTACCTGTTTTCAGCTAGACAGAGAGAGAAATGGATTCATCTAGGAATGGACGCATTGCCTAGAGAAACTCCCGATTGAGAAGTCTCTCTTGTCTGGTTGAATCAGGGATCCATTCAATCGAAGTGTGACAGGGATGAAGTAAATCTCTTTCGGTGAAGTATATTCTTCTTCTGTAATTATCTTTCTAGTTATCTATTCTGTAATTAAGTGCTTTTATTCTAATAGTTTTCCAGATATCTTTTTAACTAATCATAGGTAGATATATGAATTACTTGCCTTTCTAAATAAGTACGAATTAAGAAGTTAAATAAGTGAAATTCAAGTTATCCCTGCTTTGTATTATAAATAAACGCACGTCTTCATTAACAAGGTGTGTTAGCCTTTGTTGAAGTAAGACAGGGGTAGTATCATCGGGGGGAAGAAGCTGGATCCACTGAAACAGGGCTCGAGATGTCAGGGTAGTACACACCGCCAGTTGTAGAAAAGCTGCTGCCACGGCGAACTGGCTCCTCAGCAAGGAATCCACTTTGTAGTCCAGAACAGCCTTTAAGGCTGATCCGCCTTCCACAGGAATGGTGGTCCATCTGGTAATTGCCGTGACCTGCACATCCATCTTGGAAATGTCAAAAAATGGAAATTACACTTACCTGGTAATTGTGGTTCCTGGAGGGACTCCAGTTTAGTCCTCCACCTCTGGGTAGTGCACCTCTTCCTGCAGCATGGAGACTGGACCAATCAGAATCTTGTCCTCACCGGCTGTATGCTGCTGGAGATCCCATCAGCCCCCAGTGAACTACTGACAAAGCAGACTTAAAGAAGCAACACATGAACAGATAAGAACTAACTAATCGTAAACTAGTAAGGTAAAACATTAGCGTTAAGCAATCCTCCTGAACCCCCCCCCCCCCCCCCACCAAACGAGGAAGCCAGGATTCCACTTTGCTTCTGACCCTCGCCCCAGATTAAGTGACAGCGACAGCAGAAGTTCAAGAAAAAAAGAACAGAAGGGGAAAAGAGAGCCTGGCCATAGCCAGAGATTCCAAACATGAACCATACTGTGATTTGCTTATCGGTACCCTATCTCCCTGCAGCTATCGCGCTGTTCAGCCAAAAACTCTCTCCCGGGTGGGGATGAGGACTAAACTGGAGTCCCTTCAGGAACCACAATTACCAGGTAAGTGTAATTTCCATTTCCTGAGCAGTCCTCCAGTTTAGTCCTCCACCTCTGCGATGTAACAGAGCAGTTAACATTGGTTGGGACCTCTCCAACCGGCGCGTAATACTGCCGATCCAAAGCAGGAATCCCCTGCTGCCAGAACATCCAGACGGTAGTGTTTGCTGAAAGCGTGAAGAGACGACCAGGTAGCCGCCCTGCAAATTTCCACAGGTGGAACTAAGCTGTGCTCCGCCCACGATGTCGCCTGTGCTCTAGTAGAGTGTGCCCACAACCACACCGAAACCGGACGACCTTGCAAAATATATGCCGACGCAATTGCCTCCTTCACCCATCTGGAAATGGAAGCCTTCGCCGCCGCTTCTCCCTTCCGCACCCCGCAAAACAGCACGAAGAGCCGGTCCAACTTACGGATGGCCTCTGAAACTTTTAGGTACCATCGCAACACCCGTCAGACGTCCAATCGATGCAAGCCCTGATCTATGGACTGTTCCGCCCCAGAGTTGAATACTGGAAGAAAGACCGAATGATTCAAATGAAAAACGGAGAGACTACCTTAGGAAGAAAGGATGGAACCGGCCGTAGAACTTCTCTGTCCCTCGAAAAAGACAAGAACAGCTCCCTCCACAACAGCGCCTGCAACTCCGAAATTCGCCTCGCTGAACAGATGGCCACCAGGAACACCGTCTTCAATGTTAAGTTCTTAACAGAAGCCTGGCTCAGGGGTTCAAAGAGTTTCTTGACCAAGGCCTCCAAAACCAGATTCAAGTCCCACGGAGGCACATGCACTCTGCGCGAAGGCCAAAACCGGAAAACCGCCTTAAGGAAACGCTGTACATCGGCGTACGACCCTAGTGGCACCCCTTGAATCCTGCCCCTGTAACACGAGAGAGCCGCCAGCTGGACTTTCAAAGAACTGGTGGCTAAGCCTCTCTCGAATCCGTCTTGCAAGAAACTGAGTATTACTGAAACGGAAGCAGTCGCCGCACGGATATGTTGCCTGGAACACCATTCTTCGAAGATCTGCCACACGCGCACATACACGAGGGAAGTGGATGTTTTCCTTGCCCGAAGCAGCGTGGCAATGACCGCCGGCGAATAACCTCTCTTTTTCAACCGTGCCCTTTCAATGACCATACCGTAAGCGAGAATCGATCCACCTGGGGCATTCGTAAGGGACCCTGAACCAGAAGATCCCCTAATGGCGGTAGCCTCCATGGCTCTCCATCGAGCAGTCGAACTAGATCTGCATACCACGGGTGTCTGGGCCAATCCGGGGCCACCAACAGTACCATGCCTCGCTGCGTTGAACCACTCGGCCTATAAGAGCCCACGGCGGGAAGACATAAAGGAGTTCGGACTCTGGCCAGGGCTGAATGAGCGCGTCTATGCCTTCGGACATTCTTTCTCTCCGTCTGCTTAAAAACCGGACTTGTCTTTGCCGACTGAAAGGTCCCCATGAGATCCATTATTGGCGGCCCCCATCTGTGGACAATTTGCACGAACAGCTGCCGATGAAGCTCCCACTCTTCGGCGTCCATCTGCACCCTGCTGAGGAAATCTGCCATCACATTGTCCTTTCCTGCAATGTGCACTGCTGAAATGGCCAGCAGACGAGGTTCTATCCATTCGAAGAGCTGTTCGGACTCTTCCTCCATGGCTACACTCCCTGCTCCGCCTTTCCAGTTGAGGTACGCTAACGTTGCCGAATTGTCCGAGAGAACTCGCACCGCTCGACCCCTCACTGAACTCCAATGCCTGCAGCGTCTGAAACACCACCCGTAGTTCGAGGCGGTTGATCGACCACAAGGCTTCCTGGGCAGACCAGATCCCTTGTGCAAACCGGTCCTCGCAATGGGCTCCCTACCCCGCCAGACTTGCATCTGTCATCAGAGGGAGCCAAACTGGTTGTTCCAAGGGCATGCCCGCCTGCAGAGACTCCAGAGCCAGCCACCACTGCAGGGCTCTGCAGACTCGCATCGGGCAGGGAAGACACTTGTTCAGCGAGTCCGACTGGTTCGACCAGCGCCGCAGTAGCACTCTTTGCAACGGCCGCATATGGAACCTGGCCTATGGTACCACCTCCAGAGTCGCAGCCATGGTCCCCAACAGCCGAAGGTACCACCATGCGGACGGTGCTGGGGTCCTCAAGAACTTGCGTACAAGTTGGTGCAAGATTTGCATGCGGCGAACCGGCAAGAAAACCAATCCTTTTGAAGTGTCGAACCGCACACCTAGATATTCGAGAGACTGAGTCGGAACCAAGTGACTCTTCTTTGCGTTGACTACCCAGCCGAGACTCTGCAGGAGCTGCACCACTCTGTCCGTGACCTTCAAACTCTCCGCCTTGGACTTTGCTCGGATTAATCAATCGTCGAGATAAGGATGGACTAGGATGCCCTCTTATCGCAACGCCGCCACCACTACCACCATGATCTTGGTGAAGTGCGTGGGGCCGTAGCCAACCCGAACGGCAACACCTGAAATTGATAATGGCCCCATAGGAATGCGAACCTTAGGTATTTTTGATGGGCTGCCCTAATCGGGATGTGCAAGTAGGCCTCCGTGAGATCGAGTGATGTCAAAAACTCCCCTTGACACACCGCTACGATGACGGATCTTAGGGTTTTCATGCGAAAATGGGGCACCTGCAGACAACGATTCACTCCTTTGGAGATCCAGAATAGGCCGAAGGGACCCATCTTTCTTTGGCACCACGAAATAAATGGAGTAGCACCCTAGACCAACGTCGGAGACCGGGACAGGAACTAATCGCCCCCAAGCTTAACAGCCGATCAGGCTGTTGCATACACTGCCTCCATTATATGCAAATCTCTCCCATGAATATTCGTTGTGGTTATCCTGAAAACCTGACTGGCTAGGTGGGTCCCGAGGACAGGGTTGAGAACCCTGCTCTAGACCCTCCTCCTCTTCCAGCCGAGCTGTGGAAAGATTTAGCGCCTGGAGAGATTCCGTAACCAGGGGTACATGTTCCTCCCTCCGAAACACCCTTATGATCCTTGCCTGATCAACCGACACCGTCCCCCTACATGAGCCGCAGACCACGCACTGCAGATGAGTAGACATGAAGAACTAGCGAAAGAGAGAGAGAGAGCGTGAAGTGGCTTTTGCTGCCTGGGTTCAGATGTAACTGATCCCTCCCCAGGAAAAAACAAATATCTCTTCAAGTTCTGTTTTTTTGGGGGGTCTTTTTCAGAACTCCCAAAAACAAAATGAATCTCCTATAATCAAAAGATCCAAGCCAGTCTAGAGCACTGAAGGAGAAAGTAGCTCTCCAGACACCTGCCCGCTTGTGCCGCTGAGTAAACCCCTGCACTGAGGCCCTCCAGCTAGCGCGGGAAAGAAAACAAAATGGCTGCCACCTCAAATAAAGAAATGGCGTGAAAAAGCACCTGATGCGGTCCGAGCCTTCACGCCCCTGATTGCTGCCCTTCAGACGCCTAGCGCTCCCTCAAATATCCGGAGACTTACCCCCGAAGACCAGCTCTCTCCGCCGCACCGTCTCGTGCACCGAGATCTGAGCCGCCGGGTCCTGCACGCTGCTCTCTGCTCCGGCGCATTGGACGCCATCAATCAAGGCCCTGCATCGCCGAGCGTGTGATTGCCACTGACAGATCTCTCCCCCGTACCGTCTAGGAGGAGAGATCTGCATAAGGAAATGAGAGCAGAATAGTAAAAGGGGCAGAAGGGCAGTGTAAAGCCCGGCTCCCCTGCAATCGTGCCCCGGTAGTCCTTTTTCCCTTTTTTTTTTTTTAAAAGGCGCAGTAACCTGAAAAGAAGGAAAGTAAAATAAGTTAAAGGGAATAAAAATAAATACTGAAAAATAACTACAGTGTTGCCTATTTAGTCCCTAAGTGAGTCCAGCTCAAGGCTCACACATCTTCCTGCTGCATGGAAACTGGACACACTGGGATCTCCAACAGCATACAGCCGGTGAGGACAAGATTCTGATTGGTCCAGTTTCTATGCTGCAGGAGGTGGTGCACTACCCAGAGGTGGAGGACTAAACTGGAGGACCGCTCAGGAACCACTCGACACTCTCCTCCTCTGGGAGAGCAGAGATCTTCTTATACACCCTTAACCCTTTTGATAGGGAGTCGAGGGGGGGGGTCTCACTCCGACTGGATCATATCCTCGATCACCTCCAAAAACGCAAAGACAGCAGTGGATTTCCACACCCCTTGAAGGAGTAGGTGTATCTTTGGCTCCTACTCTGTGCAGGAAGCATTCGCCAAATTCAAAGTGGATGAGACTTGGTAATCAACACCACTAGCTCTTCCTTCCTGAACAGGCGATCACAATGGCCTCTGCATAATCCTTTGAAGGTGAGAGCACTTCCTCATCCACATCAGAGCCCAGTACCAGGCCATCTGAATCTGAGGCATAGCCAACATCTCAGATAGCTCCCAGCTGTTCCCCATCTCCAGGGAGCACCTCTCGCCGGGGATGCTTAGCCAAAAGGTAAGCAAATAGGGCTTCTACTTTCAGCCTGTCTGGCACGAGAATGCATCTGGGGGCACCCAGAGGCCAAAGGCTCTGAATTACCACACCACAAGGACCAGGCCTGTTGCAAAAGGAAAAGAATTCCGGGGGAGCACAATCTAGAGTTCTGAAACCCTCCTCTTGGATAAGGCTCCCCAACACCATGGAGTATAGCCGCCACAGACCACCTAGAGAACGAGGAGCAGCTCAAAGCACGGTCGCTGGAGCCCCTGGCTGGCTGAATATTCTTACCCATAGTATGATCTGTCACCTCCTGCCTTAAGACAGATAAGACGTGAGGAATGTGGAAGACAAATTTATTTACTCACAAACCTAGGCAAATACCCTGTTATCCAAGTTTATATTCCTGTTCGATGTAAAACCAAACAGAATGTGTGTATTGGTAACTTTGTTATACTGTAAACCGCGCTGATACCGAATAGTGCGGTATATAAGCAACTGTAATAAATAAATAAATAAATAAAATAAATAAGTAAATAAATTTGTCTTCCACATTCCTCACGTCTTGGACTGTGTTTGTGCTATTAACGTGAGTACTGCCTACTTCTTGGACAGTCTTAAGACAGATAAGGACAGACTAACCATATCCCCCAGCTGAGAGGGGGAAAGAAGGCCCTCCAGGGGCTGCCATGTAGGAAGAGCAGAGTCCAGAATCCAAGGACGAGGCTCCTAGCTTGTCACGGGTCAAAACAACATTTCCTGGAAGAAGTCAGAGATTTAGGTCAAGTATCACAAAAGCATGTGCGCGCTAAGGCTGTATCAACCCACAAGTATGTGTTAAATAGTAATTACACTTACCTGGTAATTGTAGTTCCTTGAGAGACGACAGCTTAGTCCTCGACGAATGGGTAGTGCACCTCCTCCTGCAGCATGAAGACTGGACCAATCAGATTTCAGCTCCACTGGAACCATCATACCCAGCAACTCAGGAACTCCAGTGAACTATTGACAAAGCAAACTCAAACACGTAGCTAACCTCTAATAATAATGCTCTCTCATCAAAGTTTTCCTTTAAGATTTTCTTTTTTTTTTTTTTTTTTTTATATTGGTAGCCAAATCCCCTACAAAGAGGAACGGAAAGTCCCGCTCCTGCCACAGCAGAAAGGAATAGGTAGAAAAGAAAAGACAGCGGAACGACGAGAAAGAAAGCACACGGAAACGCACTCACCTGGGAATACTGAGCTCTGACCCCAAAGCGTGCCGTGCTAAAGAAAACAACACAGGGAGAGGCAGGAGGACTAAGCTGTCGTCTCTCAAGGAACTACAATTACCAGGTAAGTGTAATTACTATTTCCTTATCGTTCCTCCAGCTTAGTCCTCGACGAATGGGATGTATCAAAGCAGCCTAACGGGTGGGATTCTGCCAGCCGGCACGCAGAACCGCGGAACCAAAACCGGCATCGCTCGCCGCCAAGACATCAAGGCGATAATGTTTACTGAAAGTGTGCAAAGACGACCAGGTGGCCGCCTTACAAATATCCACCGGCGAAACCAAACTGAATTCCGCCCAGGACGCTGCCTGCGCTCTCGTGGAATGAGCACGTAACCCAGCCGGCGGAGCCCGACCGTGCAAAAGATAAGCCGAACCAATCGCTTCCTTAATCCAACGAGCAATAGAAGCCTTCGCCGCCGCTTCCCCTTTGCGAGCCCCGCCAAACAGTACAAACAAATGGTCCGATTTACGAAAAGCACTGGTAACTTTTAAATAGCGTCGCAAAACCCTCTTGAGGTCCAACCGACTGAGTCCGCGATCAGAAGCATGCCCTTCGGAATCCGAGAAAACCGGAAGGGAAACAACCTGGTTCAGGTGAAAAGGAGAAGACACCTTGGGCAAGAAGGAAGGCACAGGCCGTAGGACCACTTTGTGAGCCGAGAAAGCCAGAAAGGGCTCCCTGCAAGAAAGAGCCTGAAGCTCGGAAATACGGCGGGCCGAACAAATCGCGACCAGAAATACTGTTTTAAGAGTCAGATCCTTCACAGAACTACTAGAAAGCGGCTCAAAAGGTGCTGCACTGAGAGCGCGCAGCACCAAATTAAGATCCCATGAGGGTACCGATATTCGACGGGCTGGATGCAACCGAGAAACCGCCCGCAAAAAACGAACGACATCAGGATGAGTACCTAAGGACACTCCCTGAACTTTGCCGCGATAACATGACAGAGCCGCCAATTGGACACGTAAAGAACTGGCGGCCAGACCTTTAGTAAAACCGTCCTGCAAAAAATCCAGTATCACCGGAAGAGAGGCCGTAGCCGCTCGGATCTGTTTCCTAGAGCACCAGTCCTCAAAAATACGCCATACCCGAACATAGGCCAGTGAAGTAGAACGTTTGCACGCTTCTAACAAGGTAGCCACCACCGATCGGGAGTAACCGCGTTTCCTTAGCCGAGCCCTTTCAATAGCCAGGCCGTAAGAGAGAATCTCTCCACTTGCGGCATGCGGAGGGGACCCTGACATAACAGATCCGGAAACAAGGGAAGTTTCCAGGGAGGACCGTCCACCAACCGCATCAGATCGGCATACCAAGGATGACGAGGCCAATCCGGCGCTATCAATATCACCCGACCCCGGTGAGCCTCGATACGCTGGATAACACGCCCCAGCAGGGGCCCCGGAGGAAACACGTAGAGAAGACCCGTGGAGGACCACGTCTGCAAAAGAGCATCCAGCCCGTCGGACATCGGCTCTCTCCGTCGACTGTAGAACCGAGCTGCCTTCGCCGAGTGGAAGGTGGCCATGAGGTCCATGACTGGTTCGCCCCATCGCTGGACCAGCTGAGCGAAGACCCTGGGATGGAGTTCCCACTCGCCGGGATCTACCTGAACTCTGCTGAGGAAGTCTGCCGTCACATTGTCCTTCCCGGCGATGTGCGCCGCGGAGATGGCTGGCAGCCGAGGCTCCACCCACTCGAACAACGTCCGAGCCTCCGCCTCCAGACCGACGCTTCCGGTTCCGCCCTGCCGGTTGATGTAGGCCACGGTCGCTGCATTGTCGGAGAGAACCCGAACCGCACGAGATGATATCCGGGTCTCGAAGTGTTGCAATGCCAATAGAACAGCCCGCAACTCCAAGCGGTTGATCGACCAGGCACTCTCCTCCGGAGACCAGAGCCCCTGAACGAACCGGCCCTCGCAGTGAGCGCCCCAGCCCGTCAGACAGGCATCCGTTAAGAGCGGAACCCAGTGAGGCTGCTCCAAGGGCATCCCCACTCGAAGGGTGAATGGACTCAACCATCAACTGAGATCCCTCCGAACCGCCATCGGGCAAGGTAGACGTTTGCTCAGGAGATCGGACTGGTTGGACCAGCGACGGAGCAAGGCCCGCTGGAGCGAGCACATGTGAAAGCGCGCCCAAGGCACCACCTCCAGGGAAGACGCCATCGTCCCCAGCAACTGTAGATAGAGCCATGCTGACGGAGCTGGAGATCTGCGGAACCTCCGCACCAGAGACTGAAGAGACAAAATCCTGCGTTCGGGAAGAGACACCAACCCCCGGGAAGTGTCGAACTGTACCCCCAAATATTCCAGAAGCTGCGTCGGGATCACCTGGCTCTTGCGTGGGTTGACCACCCATCCAAGAGACTGCAAGAGCGCGACAACTTTCGTCGTCGCCGCCAAGCTTTCTGCGCGAGATTTCCCGCGAATCAATCAGTCGTCGAGGTACGGATGAACCAGCACCCCGTCTTTGCGAAGGGCCGCGGCAACCACCACCATGATCTTGGTGAAGACGCGTGGCGCGGTCGCCAGACCGAACGGCAAGGCTTGAAACTGGAAATGACCCCACGGCAGCGCGAAGCGGAGGTACCTCTGCTGGTCCTCCCGAATAGGGATATGGAGATAAGCCTCCGTAAGGTCGAGAGACGTGAGAAATTCGCCTCGGCGAACGGCCACTATGACAGACCGTAGAGTCTCCATCCGAAAGTGGGGAACCCTCAGACAACGATTCACTCCTTTGAGATCCAAAATGGGACGAAGATCGCCACCCTTCTTTGGCACCACGAAATAGATGGAATACCTGCCCAGGCCATATTCCGCTGGCGGTACGGGGATGACCGCCCCCAGCTGGAGAAGCCGATCGAGCGTTTGGCGGACCTGAAGGGTCTTTCGAACCCCCCGGCAGGGAGACGCCACAAAGGAATCGAGCACGGGACGGGCCAAGTCGAGAACATACCCGTCCCGTAGGATGTCGAGAACCCACTGATCGGAAGTAATTTGGGTCCAAGCGGAGAGAAAACGTCGAAGACGCCCTCCGATCACCGGCAGCTCCACCTGGACCCGCTGCCCTTCATTGGGGCTTTCGAGGGACCTGGGAACCAGCCGCCGAGAACCCTCGGCTGGCTCCCCGAAAGCCGCGAAAGCCCGACGCCCGGGAGCTATATCTACCCCGCTGGAAGCCACCATAACGGGGCGACCGGAATCTACGAAAGTCTCGAAACTGCCCCCGGGCGACCGGCAGCAACCTACCTCGCTTGGGCCTATCCTCCGGCAGGCGACCGCCTTTGGAGTCTCCCAGATCTTTGACCAACTTATCCAAATCCTCTCCAAAGAGCAGTTTACCTTTAAAAGGCAATTTGCCCAGCCGCGACTTGGAAGATCCATCGGCCGCCCAATTTTTTAACCAAAGGGCTCTACGTGACGCCACCACGGATGCCATGCTGTTGGAGAGAGCTCTGATGAGATCATACTGTACATCCACCAGATACGCCGTGCCGGATTCCAAACGGTGAAGCTCCGTCAGCATAGCAGTATCCAGGGAGGGAGTATGCTGAAACCACTGGACCCAGCGTAAACAGGCGCGGGCCACCCAGGCTCCACAAACGGAAGCCTGTAAAGCCAGTGCGTCCGCCTCAAAGGCCTGCTTTAACAGCCCGTCCATTTTGCGGTCCTGTGGCTCCCGTAAAGCCGCACTGCCTTCCACTGGAATGGTGGTCTTCTTAGTCACCGCTGACACGGCTGCGTCAACCTTGGGAGACCGAAAACGCTCCCGATCCGTTTCCGATAAAGGATAAAGACGACGCATGATCTTGACGCCTTTGAGACCAGACTCAGGAGTGTCCCACTCATCCTGAATCATCTGGTCAATAACCTTGTGAATGGGGAAAAACCACCTTAGACTGTCTTACTGCCTGAATAATGGGATCTGCCCCGTCCGCCTCCTCCACCGTAGCAGTAGGGGTCAGTCCCAGCGTCTGAAGCGCCTCCGAAACAAGAGCTGGAAGCTCTTCACGTCGGAACACCCGAATAATCTTCGCGTGATCCTCCGGCTCCGGCAGCTCGCCTTCCTCCAGGTCGTCAGCATCCACCTCCGGGTCAAACTCGGTATCATCCCCTTCAGGCCAATCCGTCTCCGCCGAACTAGGGTCGTGCATCCGCGGACGCTTAGGAGCCCTGTCCTCCGTCAACGGAGGCTCTGCCGCAGAGGCCTGGGTCGACAACCCCTGCGGTGGAAGAGGCGCCGCTCCCATGACCTGGCTTCGCGGCAGAACGCCTGGTGCAGGAGCAACACAAAATCAGGCGAAAAATCCTCCAAGGGCAATGCCCCTCCGAGGCCAGACTGCGCCACAGACGCCGCAACACTGTTAGAAGAAAGCCCCGAGGGCCCCTCCAGCGGCGTATCTAAGTCCACCAAGGCGGCACCAGACGACGGCGCCGCCGCAGGCAAAGAACTTTCCAGACGCTGCTCCATGCTGCGAGAAAGTGATGCACAGCGTGGGCACACTCCGGTCTCTGCGTCGGCACCCCGCCGAGACCCACAAATGAGACAAAGAGCCCCTGCTGACATGAATACCCTAGCGCCAGGATAAGCCAGGCGGCAGCGGGCAACAAAGAAATGGCAGGGAGAAGTCCGCTCACTGACCCAGAAGAACCATGCGGGAACTGGGCAGAAGCGCACAAATGAAAGCCTGTGCAGGTAAGGTGAAACGGTTCCCCTTCGCCTGGGCACCAAATCAGCCTATGTTTGTTTTTGTTTTGTTCCCCTTTATTTAGGCATTGGGTTATTATGCTTTTGCATGGTGTTCGTTTTTGTTTTTTTTGTTTTTTTTAATTGTTATGTGCTCTCCAGAACACCCGAGGGCTTCCCAACAGAAAAAGACCACCAAATCAAACAAGGAACAAATGTCCCACCAGAGAGAGGAAATTACCCGCTGAAGCACCCCCCCCCCCTCCGGAGCCGCGGGAACGCCGAAGGAGAAGGAAAGAATAAAAAGAAATAAACTAAAGAAACTACAAGATGGAAACTAACAGAAATGAAAATAAACAAGAAATAAACAAGAAATCCACCGCGAGGCACCCCGGAGAACTAACCACGAGGCAGGAAAGATGGCCGCGGCAGGCAGAAAAAGTTTTGGCGCGCTTCTGAATGTGCACCCGCCAAGGTAAACAGGCCGAAGAAAAGATCACCGCCGCGGAAAACTAACCCCGCTGAAAGTGGATATCCTGGGAGGCCCCCCCCACCCCCCGCACCAAGCTCCGATGCGAGACTCCCGAACAGCTGAAGAAATTACAGGACTTGGCTCAGAAGCCGTCCCGATTTCTCAGAGCCGTTAACACTTACCGGCACGAACTCCGCAGCCCCCTCCAACCTCCGGAGAGGAGCTGCAGTACAGGGTAAAATAAGATCGCGGCAAGGGCTGAGCAGGAGAGGGACCTCCCTCAGGCTCCCCCCCCCCTGCACGGAGTGCCGTGATAACACAGAAATTTAAAGGAGAAGCAGTCTAATCTAAAATAACTGAAAATAAGCCCTAATAGGGCTGAAATAAAATCAAAAGGTTAGCTAAAGATAAAAATAACTAACTGATCCACTAGTGAGCCCAGCTAGGCTCACTAACGTCCTCCTGCTGCATGAAGACTGGACACACTGGAGTTCCTGAGTTGCTGGGTATGATGGTTCCAGTGGAGCTGAAATCTGATTGGTCCAGTCTTCATGCTGCAGGAGGAGGTGCACTACCCATTCGTCGAGGACTAAGCTGGAGGAACGATAAGGAACTGCACTTTTACATTACACATGCTAAAGGTGCTAGGAAAGGAGTGCGCGTTGGAGCCACTTGGGTGGAACGTACATTAGGACCACGCACTCATCAGGCACACAATAGGCAAAAAAACTGTTAATGCGTGCAGGAAATGGTGGGAAATCCACACACAGCATCACTGGTTGCTAGCAGTCCAACCCAAATTTCGTCCCTCAGAGATGGAACCAGGAGCCCCTAACAAGAACAATGATGAGGTTAAGCCTTGGTATTCAACTCCTGACAGCCCTAGGCAGAGGATCCGTGCCGGGCTCAGCTCTACTCCCCTCAAAGCTGTTTCACTGGCTGGCTGTGGAGCACTGTGTGTAAGATTGCTGGCAGATCTCAAGAGTCTTTTCAGATCTGTCCAAATCCATCCAAATTGTGGCTGCTCAACAGGCTTTTTTCATGATAAGGGCAGGAAGCTGAACCAATTTTCCCTCCTCCTATAGCTACCAAAAAAACAGCAGTCTAGTGGAGCCTCCCACATTACGCTCAAGTGAGAGAGTCAAATTTTCTGTACTCAAGGTGGTCGTTCATGAGTATTTAATCAAATCTCTTTTCCTTGCAATCCTCAGATTTTCTACAGAAAGAAAATCCATCCACCATCTGCTGGAGACAGAAATACTGAAGGGACCTCTGTAACTGAGGCAAATAGAGGCAGGAGAGGAATGTCATTGAAATCTGGGCTTTTCGTTGCTTCTTTGTCTCCACCAATCTGCTGGTAGGGGAACACAACTCACTTCTCTGGACTGGTCTAGCAGAACAATATGGAAGTAATCTGTTCCTGCTACCATCGTTTCTGTTTCCAATTCTAATAAGGAACAGAATCAGGGCAAATATAATGTTTTTTTTATAAACTGCAGAATTTCTTACTGCTCACTCTATGGAGTGCTTCTTCAGCAAGGGCTGACTAGTCAGGAACCTTTACCAAAACTGCATTCAGACTGTCCCCAAGCACAGATATCTACAACACAACTTACCGAGTCACAAAATCTAAAAGTTTCAGAAAGCAAGGATCTTATTTTGTAGAAAGACAAATGGCTGAACACCAAACATTAACATGCATTAGAGCTATACAATGGTAGCACCATAATATATTCTGACAACATACACAATGGCCCTGTATGATTTTTTTCATAAGAACAGATTGAAAAGAAAATAAAAAGCCCTTGCTCTAAATACCAGCGACTCGTTCCCTCTGGGCTCTCCTCACAAGCTGATTTGTGTTTTCTGCTCTACAACAACAAAAGTAGTGCCGAAATCACCAAGCATGTCAGAAAATGCCCCAAGAAATGTTACATGCTGAAAAACTACTTTCCAGATAAATAGAGGAAAGCATTCTGAAAGTGAAATCTTTTCCACTTCAGATTCAATCTTAGCAAGAATATGGCTGATGATCTGAAACTCATTTCCAGCCTAACACTCTTGTCAGTTAGCTGTTTGGATCAATTTCCTAATACATGTCTCTTTTCAACTTCAGATATAATCAGGCACCAGGGTACCCGAGTAGGGAAAGCTTGGGGAGATCCATGGTGATGGAATAAGAGCCTACAAAGCAGCACACAGAAAGAGACTGGAGGGAAGCAAGAACTGTTGGAGAATGAGACAAGAAGTTTGAGAAAGGGAGATGAAAGAGGTTTAAAAATAGGGGGAAAATACAAAATACGCATAACAGAAAAGCAAGAAGGGGAAAAGATGGCCCGATACTGGGAAAGGGTTGTTCCATCATAACTGCTGCAGTAAGAAAAATCTAGCAAGCAAAAAACTGTGGTATTTACAAAGGAACTCAAAAACATGGATTATTTCAATTAGTTTGTAATTATAAATATAGGTGAAAGGGTCAAGCAGATTTTAAAATATGCTTTAGGGAAAATGTCTGCTTTTTTTCTGCATCACTGTGAATTTGTTTTATTTATATTATTGTAAACCGTGGGTAGTGTTTTTCAGATAGGGGAAAATGTAGAAGTGTAGAAGTATATAGCAACTTAGAATTCTATGGTGCTTGGGAGTGGCCTGTATGTAGTGGTAAATGTGGGTGTCAGAGCGAGCCTGTGTGTAGAAGGGGGCATATCAGAGCCAGCCCAGGCAGTTGCCTCGAGTGGCAAATTCTGGGGGGGGAGGGGGCAGCAAAGAGCAAAGCATTCAAAGCTAAACAGTAGATTCTGATAGCCAGGGAGATCACAAGGCGCAATGTCTGCCTAGGGCACCAGTACCTTGAACCAACTCTTGGGCTGGCCCTGGGGCAGATAAAAGGTCGGCCCTAGAGTTGGTTCAAAGTGTTGGTGCCCTAGGCAAGCCTCATGTTTTACACCCACTCTCGCTGTCAAATCTATTATTTGGCTTTGAATTACCCTGCTTTTGCCATCCTCTGGAAGTTTCTGCCTTAGGCAACCACCTAGTTTGCCTAGTGTTTGGGCTGGCCCTGGGAATGTGTGTGTAAATGGAATATGGATGCACAATGAGGCGTCTGTGTACTTGGGTGTTCTATCAGACACAGATACACACATCCCCCACCCATTCATTCCTTCCTCCTGCTCTTTGCCTGGTCCAATCTCCCTCATGTTGACCTCTCTACCCTAGCTGAACCGGGCTGTTTCAGGGGCAGTCTTCAGCAGTCGGCAGGATGACCTTTGCTGGACCACTCCAATGTTCGTCTTTAGCAGCCAACAGTATACTCAAAGAGGCTGCTGCAGTGATTGTTTTGCCCCTCTCCCCTTATGCTTTTGGTCAAAATGTCTTAGCCTGTGACATGAGTGTCATAAATGGATGGCCAAACAAAATAAAAAACACAAGTGCTTCTTATTTCATAAAACAAACAAACATTCTAACAGACGATTTGTATAAAAAAATTAAACAAAACACAGTAAGGGAAGTTTCTCAAATTTTGTAAATATTTTTAGATTTGTATACAAAGCTAATGCAAAAGATTAAATTTGCATTAATTGATTCCACCCTGAATTTCCATAACAGAAAAAGAATTTGATTTCTAGAAACACCTGTTTACTATATTATATAGGTTATGTTCAAGTCAAATCATATTTAAATCCAAATTTTCTTTTATATGCCCTTACCCACTCTTTTAAAGGCTCTGATGAACTCATGCTTCAGAACTTCAAATATTTTTATACTCAAGGGAAAATAATGTGTGTGCAAAGTGAATTTACACATTTATATTCTGCCTGTATTCCAGCGTCTGGATTTAAGGCAGATTAGAATTTGTCAAATCACAAACTCAAAGCAAAAAAATAAAAGAAAAATGCTGCAAAAGAAAATAAATGCCTGGAATCACTAGCATGCATCTAGTGATTCCAGGCATGTCTCTATTTTAGTTACCATCTAAAGTGTTAAATAAAAAAACACATTTGAAAATTTAGTACTGATACTTTAAGCCAAGGGAGTTCTCAAAGAGGCCACCAAAAGAACTGTGAGAACTTTTCCAACAATGCTCAGTTTAGGTTTTAGTAAAACACTCTGACCACATTTGAAAGAAAGAAAAAAAAACCCCACACATCAACACTGCTTTTAAGCAGAGACCTCTTAAAAAAAGTAAAAATTCTGAGAGTAAAGGGAAAACATCTTTATTTGAACAAGAAGTGTTAAGATATATGCCTTTCCTCTGCTTTCTCCCCCTCATTTTAAATTTCACAGACTTCTTTCTTTCTTTTTTTTATTTCTTGGTCAGTCTAATGTTAAGACCTAGGGGAGTCCTGTTTCCAGAGCTACCAAGTTACCAGTTCCAAGAAGGAGATTTCAGACAACGCTATCAAAGAATGTTATGGGACCTGCAGCATTGATTTCAATAGATAGAATCAAGAACTATAAACACCTCACTGCTTTTGCAATGTAATTTCAGAACCAGAACTGACAAAGTCTCCTTCCTGAACATAGGTAACTTGGCAGCTGTGCTTCCTTCCCTCATTTCTCCTTCCTAGTACACCAGTAGTATCTCCAGATCTCTGTCCTTATCCTGCATTTAGCCAAGATAATTCCAGTGTCAACACCACAAAAGGTATAGCAACAGCAATTTTATAATCTAAAGGTTGTGCCATAAGATTTCTAAGTATGTTTTTGAATTCTGATAAATACAGAGATGAACCAGGGAGAACTGTGGCAATGAATCAGTTTGGAGAGTTTTTCAGCTTGACCTATTAAAAATAACCTCATACTCATCAGCGCCAGCTGATTTTCAAATACAATATATACCATGCTGTATCCCCAACCTCCCCAAATTTCAACCTCATTGTTTCATTGGCTGACAAATTATCATGCTTTTAGTCACCAGAATCACATTAACGTGTTGAACCTGGAGTTGAAAAGCACTAAAATTGGTTTGATGAAATAATCACATGAGGTAGAAGATTGTCAAATGAAATGCTGATGCTTTATACATATTAAACTGGACAGCCCAACAAAACCTATCTGGCAATAGATAGGGCTCACCATATATCTCTGCATCTGTAGAGAATAGGTGAGTCAGTCCTGGTTTTACATCTAGTGCGTGAGCTACATGCATGTGGTGTCTGTAAACCCAGGGTTGGTTCAGCCTCCCCCTACAGTGAGCTACCTAGTAATCCTAAAGCAAAGATTTAAGGCTTATGTACCTCTAGCTAAAGGGCAGAATACTAATCATTACACATTTTCTTATTTGAGACATTAAAGACTTTCGCTCATATATATTCCGAGTTATAACAGCACCTAATAACTTCTGAAAACAGTTTCTCAGATTTGCACACCTTGTTATCACAGAAGTTGCCTATCAGATGTGGATAAACATGAATTCAATGGCCATTTCCACCTAGGTAACAATAAACAATTCCAAAGTCACATTAATTGGAAAATGACTCCCCTCCCCTCCATGCTCACCTGGTATCTTCTTATAGAAGGGGCACTGCCTCTCTCTTTTTTCTGTGGTAGATGATTCCTTGAATCTCTTTTTCCATCCACAATGCCCACCATTTGTGACTTCTCTAGGGACTCCACCTGTATTACAGGCTCCTGTAGCTGTTTCAGTACCTTCTCCCACCGATCCCTCTGCTTTTCTCTTTTTCTGCCTTGGTCTCTTTACATTGGATGTAGCCTCTGGACTTGAGTTGTGCTTTTGCAGGGCAAGATTTTTCTCCTCTTCCTTTGCTTTGGGTTTTAGGCCAAAGAAAACACCAATGTCCATTTGCTTAAAACGCTTTCTGGAAAGGCCTTGGATACTTGCATTTGTCACAGGAGCAGATGATAACCTTTTCAAAGGCACATTCTGGCAATTGAGTAATGCAGTCTGAAAGAGAGGATTTGCTTGTTCTGCAAAATGAGAGGGTGAGCTAGTAAATCCTGAGACACAGTCAAACAGCTTCCCACTGGGACTACCACTAAAAACATCATCTTTAACCTTCTGCTGCTTTACAATATCACTTTGAATCGAGTAGGAAAGCACCTCTTCTTCATCCTCAGCTTTCACAGAAAGCACCATCTTGCTACTAACCAAGGTTGAAGACAGCCAACCAGAAGCATCTGAGTCTTTTGAATTAGATTGACTTGTCCCAGGAACAGGTGAACTGAATTCTGGCCAATCAGGTTCTTCCTTAATTTTTTCAGGATCAAGAGAGAAAGGGGACTCTGCATCAAGGTGTTGGCTTAACAGGCTGGCAGCATAGCCCGTGCTGCTTGATGTACCAACTGCATCATTCTGAGAAAACTTGTCAGTAAAAGTTTTGGAATTATCAAGGTCACTTCCTTCATCACAATGTTCAGCAAATGCTGTGAAACTACCCCTGCCAGGATTGAGGTGCCCATAGCCCTTATCATTTGGTATCTCATTCAGTTTGTTTAATACAATAAAGCAGTCCATTTCCACGTCACTCTGCTCTTCTTCAGAATTCTCTGGGGGAAACAGCCTCTTTCTTGAATGCCTCACTTTCCTACTCTCATCATCACTACCCAAAGGTGAGTAAGATATTTCTAAGTTGTTAGAGTCATCTGGCACTGGCGGTTGCACGTGGAACTGTCCTGAAGCATCTGGGTTCTCTGCTTCTCCACAGGTTCTGCTTTCCTGAGACCCTGAGAGATCAAAATGTGTTTTGGTGTCTACTGACTGCATAAATTGCAGAGTGCTTTGGGTAAGAGTCTGGCCTTGCCAACGAGTACTTCTTGGACCCACTTTAGGGTGGATCTCTGACAATTCACCTTTTTCTGAACTTGCTTTTATTGGGAGGTGAAGATCCTCACCCAGAATATTTCTAATCTCAGTCTGTTTCATATTCCCTAATGTTTTATCTTTAAAGGTAGTGAAGCACCTTGACTTAGCAGCATCTGAACAGACAGTCCCCCTATCAGGACTACTCATTTGAGACTCGGCATAATCATTCCCTGATCTGTTCCTGGCAAGCAAGAAATGAGTGTACCGCTTGTAGTGTGAAGGAATAGTGGAGTTGCATTGCAGACCAACAGGGCACTCTGGAAAAACACAAACAACATTTGTGACAAGAGTAATACTGATCTGCATTAGAACAACACCTTTAAACTCTTCATGCAAACAGGACTGCTATCACTTTGCAATTACAAGACTTCGAAAACATCCATATCTAAGGTGAGGATCTGGTCATCACAATCCATGTTTCAATTACAGAGACTGTAAAGTGGAAAGAGACAACAAGCATACACAAGTGGACTGGGGAAAACCATTGCTTACTCCTGGGATAAGCAGCAAGGAATCTGCCTACCTTCTGGGAGCCTGACAGGTACTTGCAACCTGGATTGGCCACTGTTTGAAAAAGGATACTGGGTCTGACCCAGTATAAATCATCTTATGTTTTTACTAAAATTACTTGTCCAAGCTAGGCCAGAATGTCAGCAGCAGAAATGGATTGTGAACTCAAGTGGGGGCAAGGTCATAGAGACAAGATTAGAACTGAGACATAAGAATAACAACATGGCTTACCCATGGCAGAGGTGGGATTAGAAGGAAGGCACAGGGAGCAGAAAGTGACTTGTCTAGGATCAGGGCTGGCGCTACCACTAGATTAACTAGGTGGTTGCCTAGAATGCCAACCCTCCAGGAGCGCCTATTAAAGCCCCTCTTGGGACCTGCAGCGGTGGCAATGGTCAAACAGCACTGCAGCACTGTGGGGCTGTTTGCTTCTACTCCCTCTGACGCCTGATGCCAACTTCCTGTAAGCAAACAGGAGACAGGAAGTCATCATTTGACATCTTGAGCAGGCAGCAGCAAAAAGCCCCGTGGCGCCAAAGTTGTAAGGAAGTGCTATGGGACCATCTGCCGCCACTGCAGGTCCTGGAAGAGGTTGGCAGCAATGGGTGCCGCTGGGAGGGGGCACAAAGGATGAGGTTTGCCTAGGACCCTTCATCTCATTGCGCCAGCCCTTTCTAGGATAAGAGAGTGTTGATGGCAAGGGCACCAAAGTTGTAAGGAAGTGCTATGGGACCATCTGCCGCCACTGCAGGTCCTGGAAGAGGTTGGCAGCAATGGGTGCCGCTGGGAGGGGGCACAAAGGATGAGGTTTGCCTAGGACCCTTCATCTCATTGCGCCAGCCCTTTCTAGGATAAGAGAGTGTTGATGGCAAGGTCTCCTATTTGAAAACCATGGGCCAATATTCACATGATTAATGTGGTTAGCAGACCTGACATCACCTCCTGGATGTCTCACCGCCATTTCAAATTAAACATGGCCAAAACTGAACTACTTATTTTTCACCCTAAACCTGCTGGTCAGCAATGTCAAATGCAGCAGAAAGGTCAAGAAGAATGAGGATTGAGTAATGGCTTTTGGATTTAGCCAGGAACGAGTCGCTAGAGACTTTGGCAAGAGCCGTCTCAGAATGTAAGGGACAAAAGCCAGATTGAAGTGGATCCAACAGGGCTTGAGAGGAAAGAAATTCAAGACAATGGTGGAGGACTGCACGCTCAAGAAGTTGGGAAATGAAGGGAAGATGGGTCAATAATTAGGATAACTAGGTCAAGTGAAAGTTTCTTGAGGAGAGGGGTGACCACAGCATGCTTGAAGACTGCAGGGACCGTAGCAGTGGAAACCGAGAGGCTGAGAATATGTGAGATGGAAGGGATGACAGAGGAGGGTATGGAGTTAAGGAGAGGTGTGGGGGATATGATCAGAAGAGTAAGTAGCAAGTTTAGAGGAGGAAAGAAGGTAAGATTTTCTCATCAGAGATCACAGAAAAGGATGAAAGTCAACAGTGATTGAGGGGAAAAGTTGGTATTGAGGTGGGGGAAGAGGGGATTAAGCTGATTTAGTGGGGAACGGGAGTGTAATTTTGTGGATTTTGTCATGGAAATAAGTTGGCTAGGGTTTGGGCAGAAAGAGGAGGGATCGGAAGTAGAGGAGCTTTGAGGAGAGAATTAAAAGTTCAGAAGAGATGGCAGGGTTCAGTGGCAAGAGAGTTAGATGGACATAATAGTTTTGCTTGGTGAATGCTAAGGCTGACTGGAAGGAAGTAAACATGAATTTGAAGTAAAGAAAGTCAGAGAAGGAGCAAGTTTTGAGCCGAAAGCGCTCAGCTGAGTAGGCACAGGCGTGCAGATAGTGGGTAGTTGAAGATAACCAGGGCTGAGATATAGTGTGTTTCACAAGACATGGGATGGGGGGAGCAAGAGTATCTAGAGCAAGGGAGAGGACAAATTATAGGAAACTTTAGCCTCATCAACAGATTTAGAAGATAAGGTGGAAGAAAGAGGTGATGAGACAACAGTGGAGAGAGCCAATGGATCAATAGCATGAAGATTCCTAAAAAGAAATACAAAGACAAACATGACATTGCCGTGTAGAAAAAGTTGCTTTCCTCCCATCTGTTCCGAACGCTGTCTATCCATCCCCCAGTTCTTGCATATACTTTCTTAATGCTCTAAGACTTGCCAAAAACGGGCTTTAACAAATTTTTACTAAAGAAAATCCTGGAGAAGACCACCTGTGATTGACAAATATACAAAAAGGAATGGAGTAGATGTGTTTAGAACAACTTGCAAAACTGAAAGTAGACAAGGCCATGGGACTGGATGGGATACATCCCAGGATATTGAAAGAGCTCGGAGAGGTTCTTGCAGGGCCGCTAAAGGATGTTTTTAATAGATCCTTGGAGAAAGCAGAAGTTCCACAGGACTGGAAAAGGGTTGATGTGGTACCTCTTCACAAAAGTGGTAATAGGGAAGAAGTGACAAACTACAGGCCGGTAAGCCTTACCTCGGTGGTTGGAAAAGTAACGGAGGCACTCGTGAAAGAGCGAATAGTGGACTTTCTCAAAACCAACAGGTTGCATAATCCAAGGCAACGTGGTTTTACCAAAGGATGATCATGCCAAACAAATCTGATTGAGTTCTTTGGGTGATCAGAGAACTAGATCAAGGACATAGATTTCAGCAAAGCCTTTGATACTGTTACTCATCGGAGACTTATCAATAAACTCAACAGCTTGGGTCCCAAGGAGGTGAACTGGATTAGAAATTGGTTAACTGACAGATGACAGAAGGTGACGGTAAACGGAACTCGGATGAAAGGAAGGCGATTAGTAAAGTGCCCCAGGGTTCGGTCGTGGGACCAGTACTGTTCAATGTATTTGTGAGTGATATTGCTGAAGGACTGAATGGAAAAGTCTGTCTTTTCTGCAGATGACACGAAAATTTGCAACAGAGTGGACTCCCCTGAGGGAGTGGATAACTTAAGGAAAGATCTACAAAAGCTGGAAGAATGCTTGGCAGTTAGGATTTAATGTGAAGAAGTGCAGTGTCATGCACTTGAGAAGCAGAACTCCAAGGGAATTGTATGAGATAGGGTGCAAGAAGTTGGTGTGTACGGACCAGAAGGACCTCAGAGTGATTGTTTCTGAGGATTTCAATGTGGCGAAACAATGTGACAAGGCAGTGGCAAAAGCCAAAAGGATGCTGGGTTGCATACAGAGAGGAATTACTAGCAGAAAGAAAGAGGTACTAATGCCACTGTACAAGTTGCAGGTGAGGCCTCACTTGGGAATACTGTGTTCAGTTCTGGAGACCATATCTCGCAAAGGATATAAAAAGGCTGGAAACTGTTCAGAGGAAGGCAATCAAAATGATTTGGAGCCTGCAACAGAAGACGTATGAGAAGAGACTTGAAGACCTAAATATGTACACTCTGGAGGAGAGGAGGGACAGGGTAGATATGATTCAGACCTTCAAATACTTAGAGTATTAATGAACAAACAAACCTCTTCCAAAGACGAGGAAGCTATAAAACAAGAGGGCAGAACATGAAGCTGCAAGGGGGTAAACTGAAAGGCAATGTCAGGACATATTTTTTCACTGAAACGATGGTGGATGCTTGGAATGCCCTCCCGATGGAAGTTGTGGGGGCAAATACAGTGATAGAATTCAAAATGGCATGGGACAGACACTGTGAATCCCTTTATAGCAACAAGATAAAATCAAAATAAACATAACTATCTCTTATATATCAACAAAAGGGGTGACCTACACAGAGCAGTGGGTACACCCCTAAACAAAGGCATGGGGAGGGGTGACCAGCACGGGGGGGTAGGGGCAGGGCAGATACACCTACTCTTGCCACCTTGCTGGGTAGGCTAGATGGACCATACTGGTCTTTATCTGCTATTGTATACTATGTTATCTTACTATGTTCTTGGAACCTAGGAGCTGACTGCCGTACCCTAGATTACAGTGTACACCCCTACCCACCAAAGAGTGGCTTGGCGGGGTTTTTTATGTTTTGGGGCCTGATTTACTGTTTTCCCATTTTTTTCTATGGGAAAACGCTTAGTAAATTAAGCTCTTGGTGGGCAGTGGCCCCACGTCTCTTCATCTCTCTCCCACCATCCCATTGACCCTTTAAGCTATACCTGTGTGGAGCCAGTTGGGGTGTAGGTGTTGTGCTTTACTTCCCAAGCATTACCTCTTTATCCTCCAACTCCTTGTGCTCTTCCCTCTCCCCACCCCACTCCAAACCCTCTCTGGCTGTCCCTCTTCCACCCACCAATTCTGTTTCCCTTACCATTCTCCCTCCTTCCTTGCACTCACTCCCTGCCCTCCATCAAGTGCTGCAGGACTGACACTGGCTGCTCACTGGGATCCTATTTCTCATAGGCAGAAGTGATCATGGTTGGGCAAGCCACTTAACCCCTTTGTTGCCTTAGGTACAAAAGCAGATTGTGAGCCCTTTGGGGACAAGAGAAATATATACCGTACCTGAATGTATAACTCTTTGACCCGGTGAAAAATGGTATATAAACATTGCTAAATAAAATGGTTTGGACCGGTCAGAAAGATACACATGTATTTCCGATTTCATATAGAGGTTGCATGTGCCCCATGGAAAATCTCCATGTCTGTACTTATACTTGTTCCCAGGTATGCTTATGTTTTTAAGAAGTGCTTGTTTCGGCCAGCTCTTGATAGGAGGGACACGCCCCTTAATCTCTCAATGTTTATTTCCCCCTCCACATGTTATTTTGGTGGACACAGAACCATCTGTAATGGAGGAAGGGTGGGAGGATGTCTACATTTCCAAAATGACATGTGCATGCCAACATTTGCACATGCATGTTCCAAAATACCAGAATGCACACGTGAAAGTTGCAGACAGTGTCCTCCTCAGGACCTTCTGAATGGACATGCCACTGAGCTAATTTTCATCTGATGAACTGACATGGCAAAATAATGTGCAGGAATGGAAAAATGATTTAATACATACTTAAAAAACATAACAGTATAATAGTCCCTGTAAAATAGTTATCTCCAAGTTATAATGCCCTGTTCAATGTAAACCGCACTGATGCAGAATAGCGTGGTATATAAGAATGTAAATAAATAAATAAATATAATATGAATGAATTAGACACTTAAAAGAATTTCAGTGACAAATAAACGTATCATGTATGAAACTTCGTGAAAGACAACTAGTTATGTTGTCTACTGCCAGCCGGCTTATAGTGCGGTCAACCTGCTACTACTTCATGCCAGCCATCTGGCAAAATTTTCTGGGGGAGAACACGGGCAGGGCTTCTCACATTTATATTTTCCATGTGTAAGTTTGTGAAAGAGCATCTTCTGCTGCACATGCATGTGTGTGACTGCATTTCCTGGTTTGCTGTGACTTTTGATATCTATGTTAAGGGGCAGATATGCCGATTTTAGATCGGACTTAGATGTGCCCACATTCACCTTTAAAATTGACAAAATTGTAGACGTTTTCACATGGACATCACTGCAGCTACATTATCAGCTTTTCTAAAATGTGACTTCACATAAATAAGCAGGAACCAAAATAGAATACCAGTACCTGTTTCAGATGTTCTAGTTTCCAGCAAAGTATGAGTAGCTGGAACTGGCATATCAAATTTTTGCTGCAACTTACTTCGATTTTGTTGGAGGAATGTGTAAACAATTATGATTGATAAATAAAAACAGAACAAAGCTTTGAACTGTATCTATCAATATGGGAAAACCTCAAAAATATATCAAATGACTACTATTGATCTCTCTAAGCAAAAAAGTCATTGAAAATGCATCGTTGAGTTCTAAAAATATAGAAAGCACCAACCACTTTTTTTATGTCGGGCTCCCCCGGCAGGAGAGAGAAGGAAGGAAACCCTTCCGCTCCACTCCTGGAAATCCCTTTTGTTAAACAGAAACAAATTTCAAATTGCACAGAACTATTGAAATAGTGAAAAACCACTTATCTCAGGAAGCGCTTGATTTTCAACATGGGACACTATCACTTGAAACAGGGCTCTTGGTGGGCCCGAAACATGAATGTCATGTGCTTAATGCTTTGGTGTTCTCTCACAATGGATATATATCGCCAGTTCCTGAGATAAGTGGTTTTTCACTATTTCAATAGTTCTGTGCAATTTGAAACTTGTTTCTGTTTAACAAAAGGGATTTCCCGGAGTGGAGGGGAAGGGTTTCCCCTTCCTTCCCTCTCCTGCCGGGGGAGCTCGACATATAGAAAGCACCAACCACTTTTTTTATTTTTAGAACTCAACGATGCATTTTCAATGACTTTTGAACAGTATCTAAGCACTAAGACTGCAGAAAATCTAAAGGCCATCTCAGATCTACCTTTCCAAAATCTATTTTCACTCCCATATCGCCCATTGCAAGCAATGATATAACACTCTTCATGCCCCATCTCCCAACCCATCTGGAAGCATCCAGCAAAATGTGTCTGAGCTATCATGTATTTCTCTTTTTTCTTAATGGAGTTGTCTTGTTACTAAAATGGTTGCTCATTTATTTGAGTACTAAGTAAGGACATAAGCTACACCATACTGGGGCAGACCAAGGTCCATCAAGCCCAGTATCCTGTTTCCAACAGTGGCCAATCCAGGTCACAAGTACCTAGCAGTTTCCCAAAAGTACATGAGGTATGGTAGCTCTTCTTTATGTAGGTTACCTGTTGTTTCTGACTAAGCTGTAAATTCATTCATTTCAGTGATTGTCATTTTACTTGTCCAGGGACTAAGAATCCTGTTCAACATCCCTGTTTTCAGGGTAAAGAATGGTTTTAAGTTGTAAACGCTCTGGCGGTATTGTTTTTCCATAACTATTGCTATCTATATGACTTGTGTTAATCACTCATGGTAGGTATGTTCATTTTATCCAGTCCTAACCTAATAATTATTTACTCTTAGAACGTATATTGTGCTCTTACCCTTGTCTGTGCATCCTGGAGTATCCAAGCATTCGGAAACATGCCACCGAGGAGTCTGCACCAACAGAAGAGAGAAGGGCATTTGGCAACTGGGACAATACCCTTCATAAACAGATCGCATATTTTGAGGAGTTCGCTTCTTGCCATCAGATCCATTTTGCTTTTCTGAACTTGTTACACTTTCCTGAGATGGTGACAAAAGATTGTTTTCCTGTTTATTTACAGAACACTTTGGCCTCAGTTCACACTTTTCAGACTTCTTTTTGTTTCCCAGAGTCCTTTTACTTTTTCTGTTACTACTTTTTTTTGATGTACATTCTCCATCCTTAGTCTTCTTCCCAGATGGAACAAATTCTTCCCTGAAGTTTCCCGTCGCATCCTTATCTGCTGATTTCTGCCTTCTAATCGATTTATACTCCCAAATGTCATCTTCTACCAGTTCATGCTCTGACATGTCAAAAACTAAAGTGCATCTTCAACAAAACCATAATATAATTGCAAACAGCCTTATTTGCAGTGTGGATATTACATCTCATTCTCGAAATTCTCTCTAAATACAGTCTCGTGAATTTCAAAGTTCTTTATTCAGTCAAAATAATTTGCAGGCCAAACCCATTCATGATTGGAGAACTGACAGCTGGGAATCTGACGGCCCAGCAACAGAAAGGTACTTCAACATACGATGATTTATTTACGCATTTTCATGGGTAATTACGTCCAGGTATACGAGGTATTTTCCGTTTAACTTTCATTAACTGTGTTAATCTGCGTGAACTCGTGATAGTAAATGAGCTTTTAGATTTACATCTGAAGCCAGAGAAGACAAAGTGACTTGCCCGAGTTCAGCAGGATTTGAATCCCGGTTGTTCTGATTCTCAATCTATCGCTCTGACCACTAGGCCACCCCTAAAGGATTTTCTGTTTTTATACTTAGTACTGTACCGCTCGTCACGAAAACCCGCTTCATTCAAACAGGCCGCACGGCGGGTCCGTGTCCCCCACGGCGCACAAACGGGAACAAGAAACGTCCCACGGGAGGCGAAGAAGCGCCGGGATTAATATTGCATTCGTGATGCCGGCGCCCGGCTGAACTGAAAGACCCGCCCGGCCCGACTCCCGCTCGCTGCACATTCGCGAACGCACTTTCCACACGAAGCACCCGATTAAAAACGGACAAAGCCGGCCTAGTTCGGCGTTTACCCTCCCGCGGCGAGAACGACCGTTCGGCGATGATTTTCTAGCTGCTGCCCCGCGCCTCTGACGCGAGTAGCCGCCTCGAATCTGAGATTTGGGTTAGGAAGGCTGCGTGGCGGGGCCGGAGCGGTTACTTTGCTTGGCGCGCGCTAGGCCCCGAGATGATCTCAGTGCCACACACGGTTCATTGGGCTAAGGGCATTTTAGCAATATGAGCTTCCGGCTTACACTGTACAAATCAGTCGTTCATATGTAACCATATTAGGGTTGCCAACTGGCTCCAGATGCGCCCGACAGGTTAGATCCAGTCCTGGGTTTACCTCACTGCATGCAGGGATATGTAGTTCTGATTTCTCCATGGCACTCCATAAGACAAGGAAAACTACAAGTAACTGCATGCAATGGGATAAACCCAGGACTGGAGTACGTCTGTCAGGCGCATCTGGAGCCAGTTGGCATATAGATATCTGCAATTCAAAATAACATGTACCTTGTCCTTAGAAGGTACAAATAATGAGGTCTTGACTTACTACAGATGTACTATTAAGCTCACGCTTTTCCAGTAAGTTCAAAGAAGCCACGTTCTAGAGGTACAATAGTATTCCTGTCCCCGGAAGGCTTATACCTGAAGCAATGGAAGGTTAAGTGAATTGCCATGGCCATAAGGAGTGTCAATGGGAAATGAACTCTGGTTTCTCTAAAGTTTATCATGCTAGAGGCAGGCTGTTGAATGGCTCCACTCTTGCTTTTCCTAGCATTTGCTTGTTGTGCCCCAAAAGGAAAGGAAGGACTGAGAAGCACCCTCCTAAGACCTTGCCTTCTTTGGGGCCAATGGATCACTTTGTGCATCAGAGTGTGGTTCAAGATAAAGGGACCGTGCAGAGGCTGCTTGTTGTGGTGCGGGAGCCAAGAAACCCTCTGGACCTGCAAGCAACTCTGCCACAACCTGAATTCTCCTAGTCTCCATATGTAGGGCCTGAGTGCACCCCCTTCTCAGGGCTGGCCCAATCATTAGGAAAACTGTGTGGTCGCCTAGGGCGGCAACTTCTGGGGGTGCAGGAAAAAGCAGGGCATTGATAGCTAAACAATAGATTTTGATAGCCAGAGGGATGTAAAGCTTCAGGTTTACCTAGAGTGTTAACACCTTGAACCAACTCTGGGGCCAGCCCTGCCCCTCTGATGTAGTGAGGAAAGTTGCCCAGAGAAGGGGAGACTACTGTGACAGTGGCATTTTCAGTGTCTGGAATCAGCATCCCTTCTATGTCCAGACTATAAATAATGCAGCATCCATGCTTCCAACTAGATCCTCACCCAGAACACAAACCAAATGCTACATGGTTCACCAAAGATTTCAGGACTAAGGACCGAAAGAAAATGGCGAGCATCTAAGCAACCTGAATTAAAAACAAGATACATGCAAACACTAGAACCATACTGCAACAGGGTAATCAGTGCAAAAAAGGATCATCACACAAAATGAGCTCTCTGAACCACCCAAGAGTGCTAGTTAGAATTGTGAAATCTCTAACCACAATACCCAGTCATGAGACACTTGAAAACTCCACCCACCCACAAACCCTGGCAGATTTCTTCCAAAACAGGATGGGACCCACTAACAATGCACAATACACTCCAACTGACAATAAACCCACCAAAAATCAATGAACAACCTTCAACTCCATCTCTAATGAGACTATAGAACATATCATCAGCAGCCTCAACACCACTACATCACCACTGGACCCATGCCCCATCTGCTGGATTAAGATAGCCAAATCCGAACTATCTCTATTCATTGGACAGCTAGCACAGATTTCTCTTGAACAAGGTCTCCTTCCAAATTGAAGAAAACCCCGCGATCTGGCCAGAATACCACGGTTCTTTCGGTCTCTGGTCCCTCAAGCAGTGAGAAATAAGCAGAGTAACATAGCACACAATCACACACAAAGTGCTACTTTCTTTGTGCTCAGAGGGAAAACAACAGATGGTCTATGGACTCAGCACAGTTCCACGTCTGTTGGATTCAAATTCTTCCTCCTGAAAAGCTCTTTTTATTAAAGAAAAAGGGGAAGTAACACAGTCATTAATCATAACACAAGGTGTCACTAGAGTTCTTTTTAAAGAGTAAGAGCTGATTACATTGTATTCAATAAATTTACTTGATTATGACAGAATTATTTATAATTGCAGAGTTGCAGAAATTATGCTGTGCCAGCAGGGACCTATAGTTGACTGTACGATGAACTATGGTTGTGCAGTTCATAGCCTATGTTTACTCTTTATGCTTGCGTTAACAATGTTCCCAAACTATTTTAAAAAACAGTTACACAGAACTCATGATCATGATATCCTATTCTATTTAAGAGGAAGTAGGTGAAAGGACAAACATCTGAGCACATTTTAGAGATCTGCATCAAGAAATTCATCTATCTTTAATTACATATTGGGGATTCTGGTATCCCCTTTATCTGTCCATTTGTACAGTCCTCCCTGTGATTCTATAAAGAATCATTACAAAAGAGTGGTAGCTGAAACATGTCCAAATCCAGAATAAATCTTCTACAGTAGGTTTCATTTTGCAGATGTTCCTTCAAAGTCCTAGGCACATCTGGTCCATAGGTGAGTTCCATCTTGTTCATTGGAGGAAGTTGTTATTCAAAATCATGTGACATTGTTTGCCTTTGCTTAGCCTCAATAAGAATGTGTACAGAGAGCAAGACTTTACCAATTATTCTTGTAAGCATTACCTCTTCTAGCAGTGGCCAACTGCTTCTCCTAGATCTATCAATAATTCAGAGATTAGTCCTTCATATCATGACACCAGTCATCACTCCAGATTCTTCAGCAGCATCTTTTTGCACCATGGGGTGTGCCATGCACATCTTATATAAAGCTTTTTCAGTGACCGTACACCCAGGCTTCACTGCTGCGCATACATGAGTAGTTCCGCTGGAATCGCTGATCTTTATCAGAAGTCTCCATATTCAGTAGCATTATCATTCACAGTAGTTTTCTTCTTCGGCCCATAGGATTCAGTGCATACAATATATAATTTGTAAAAACCCAACTCTCCACTACAGCATCTCTCTTGATTCCACACAATTGCAAACAGGCACAATTATTCATCCCTAATGACAGTCTTAAATTGTTGAACAGAATTATCTTATCTACTGTTAATTACAATACATCTAAATTAATTACATAGCTAGCCTGTAACATACTTCTATTTTTTCATCTACATTCCTAAACTTATTCTGTCTACTTGCCAAATCAAATGTTAGCTTGTGGCCTGATAGACACATTTCTTTTTCCTGTCAGGAACACAATTGCAGATATTCATATCACTAATTATATTTGTGATGTACTCTCCAGCTATAACAATATACAAGATATAGTCAATCTGTTTATTCAAGGGGTAACAAACATTAAAACATAACTAGCAGTTTATGACAAATAAATTAAACTCATTTCAATTGTTTGTCAACAATTATTAGGAAGGCTGTCTTATCTTAGGTGATGGTTCAACTCACATTACTTTAAACATTATCAGTGATATACCGTTTTCCTTTTTATGTTATTATTTTTTTAATACCACTTTCCCCACTAGTCACAACAGTTCACATTACAACTAAAACTTGGTACAGCACATTAAACAGGAACATTGATAACTTGAATTTTTCTTTGTAAGGCAATGAGGGGTTAAGTGACTTGTCCAAGGTCACAAGGAGTGCTAGTACTCTAGTCATTAGACTACTTCTCTATTTTATTCTAATTTGCATAGACATCTAAGCTCGCAAAGGAAGGAACATTTACATAAGGGTGTATACATTCATAAACTATAAATCTTTTTTAACACCAAATTTAAACCAATTAGAAAGTCAATTACCACTTCTTAATGGCTTAACAGTTCTAACTTTGTTACACTGTTTTCAGAACAAAACAGCATAGTAGTAAAGGATCAGAACATAGAGCTCCCCATGCAAGAAGCGTGAGACAGTCAGTATTGATGATCAAGTGAGCAGATAACTCAAGAGCTCTAGAAAGAGTGAACACTCCAGCTAGTTGAACACTAGCAAATAGCAAAGCAGCCGACGCTGTCACAGAATCAGCTCTTACAATTGCATCAATTTTCTTTATTCATTGCGCAAAGCAGAACCATCAGTACATAGTGAGGTCAAACAGTAACAATCTGGAAGAAAACTGGAGGGTTTTTTAAAATTTGTTTTTTATTCCAAGTGTAGAAGATGCGAAAACTGAATGAGAGGCATATTGTAGTATTAGAAAATCAGTAATTTGGATTGTAAAGACTACTGCTGCCAGAGACTGAAAGCATGGAGGCATTCCTGCTACAACAGAGTAACAAGAAGTCTGAAAAAAATAGCCCAGTGGCTTAAGTCCAGTGGGAAATTTCTGAGCGAGAACACAAACAGCAGCAATAGAAGAGGTAAGCATATTGAATCTACCTCAGTGATACTAATTGTCATACGCCCCCCCCCCCCCAGCCCTCTGCCTAGGGGTCAGAGGGTTGGGGCTGCCATGATGTCCTTTATGCAGAAAATGACTATAGCTTTTACTCCCGCTATGCCTTATGGGAATGGTAGTTTTTAGTCCTCTGATAAAAGGATAGCCGTGAGTCGAGTGTTAGGCAAAAATTGACAAGAAAATTTATTCCCCTTCCCAAATAGACTTAGTGCAGAACAAACAGTACTCTTCACAGGAGCTTTGCTTGAAGGTGATTTACAGAAACAAAATAGCTGTATTTTCATACTCCTGGCTTCCAAAACGTGCAAGATATTTTTCTCTATAACAAAGTAGTAAATCAAAACAGCTTCTTCTTTTTCCTCAAAGAAGAAGATTCCTTTCCTCTGCTTTATCTCAGCTCATTCACCCAAATCTTTAGCGAAGAGATTTAATATTGTCTGCGAGACAGAGCGTACAATCCATTGGAATTTCTTCTGAGTCAGCAGAATTAAATTCCCATTGCATCTCCTCAACCTCAGGGCTTACTGAGCTTTGTTTCAAACTGTTACTGCTAGGCCGGGAATAACCTCTCTCTAAGAACTGGGGTGTTTCCCCTGGGTACAGTTCTAGATGGTGAGGTCTTGCAAGGTTTGTGGCTGTGGGGATTCTTCCCTGGCTCTCCCCTAGTTCTCTCCAGCTGCTAGGCAATGCTTTATACCTTTCTGCATTCAATTCCTGCCCAAAGCACTGCCCTAGCTCTTTAGTACAAGCTGAGCCTCTTGACTTCCCTGGTTTAGTTTTAGGTTCCCACCTCTATAGACCTTGAGACCTTTCCTCCGGCAGTGAGATCTGAAGGGCTCCCAACTCTCTCTGTCTAGGCAGGTTCCTAGTAACTGGCTGTGCCTTCTCTTCTTCTGCTCAGTTAGTCTCACTTCCCGAACTACAACCAGGTTCTTCACAGAGTCTCCAACCTTCTGAAGTCTCTGAGCCTCTCCACTTCTCTGAAGCTCTCCGTGTCCCAGTCTCTCCTTCTTGGCCACTGCTTCCTTCTTTGCCACTCCTTCCACCTCTTTGCTCTCTACCAGGCCTTCTGCTTCCCTCCTTCTCTGCCTCCTTCTCCTTCCTTTCTGGGGCTACTGAGCAGCGTTTATATTTCTGCTCTCTGAAGCTTGGCTCGGCTTTTTTAAGCAGGTGAGAGTAATCAAAGTCCAAGCTTGCTGCTACGTCAGAGCTTGGGTGTGTTAGCTCAACTGCTCCCTCTCTCTGCTTGCTTCTCTTGTGCAGACCCTGAGCTGTGTGTGTTGGCTGACTGTCATTTTTAAAGGTAAAATCCACCTTTCTTTCTACTTCCATAGGCTCTGCCTGTGCTTCTGTATTACATAATTTAAAACTGTTCCATTAGCAACCAGGCATTCGCTTCACACTTGCAATTAATAACATCATTTCTGCAGAGGTCTTTCCATAATAACTAAAACATACACGACATGAGAATTTAAGATCACTCCTCCAATCAACTCTTGCAGATTAGTTTAAAAGAGACTAGGAGAAATATCAGCATTTTTTTTTCTGCAGACATTGTTACTCATAGTTGTAATTTTCAACTAGTCTACTATCACAAAGGAAAAATAAAACATCATACATATATTTACCATATTGTTTTAATTACTTAATTCACTTGTTTGAATGTAGTTGTATCATTCACTTTTTCCCTTTAATTAAACAAACTTGCTTGACTTAACTTGACAAGCAATTCAATTTTGTTTTGTTTTTTCCCCAGTTAAGTTACTAACTTCTATCTTTCCTTTAAACACTAAATTTTTCTTAACCTTTGTCACATCACACAAATCCACACAATTTATCAAATATCTAAATACATCAAAGCATGGAAGACCTTCCCATTCATTCACATCAATTATAACTAAAAATACAATTTGCAGAATATCAATCATTTTTCTTCCCAGAGTATCCGGAGATATAAAAAGCACCGAGGAGTACTGTTTCTAATAATACTTTTGAGCATTTGCATTATTACACATAGAATGGAATCAGTAGATAAATTCTCATAACCAAAATAAGTTCAGATCCATGACCTACAAAACAAAACTTATTTACTATACATACACAAGTAAAAGAATGGCTAATCACATTTGGAGGTTTTTTTTTTTAACTTCCGCAATAAGGCTTATGGTTATTCTAACAAAAAAAAAAATCTTACCACCGTTGCTCAAGACTTTCTTCCTGCTAAAAATATGCAGTCATGCCAAGCTGTTATCTATGCCGGAAACCTCCAGATTGTTACTGCAGTGTACTGTACAGCACATTTCTCTTCCCTAACCACTAAATTAGAGAAAACAAAACTCCATACTACAGTTATGACATGAAAAGTAGTCCTTCAAAACTTTGCTCGATTAATTCTATTTTGTCATAGAGCAATGATTTAAGTTTTTCCCCATAAGTTGTAGTTTCTTTTATATTTACACTATCCTTCCAACCACTCAAACTAATTACTGATCAAAATCTTCAATCTCCGCCTTCAGCCTTAGCTGATATTGTGCACAGGTTTCCATTTGCTTCACCTCAGTCTCCAGCCTTTCACCTAAAAATGTATCTGATAAATTTGGACGTGACGGTGACCATTTCCCCTCAGAGACACTCCTCTCCAGTGAAGTGACTCTATTTGGAATCATCCATCTTTAATCTTTCTGCCTAGGAGTGCTTCCCTTCCTGGAAAACAGCTCCTTTTCCTAAATTTGTACAGTGGAAGTACAAAGCTCTCGATGTAATGCTAAGCCAGCAGCACTACTAGCAGCAGGGCTCACTAAGGATACCACTAAAGCATTGAAATCCTCCTCATAGGCTGGAGCAGCAAAAGGACATTACAGGATTCACAGTTCTTTAGAGGAGGATTACTAGCATTAATTTTAGTTTCTGTCCTTTTTGTTAAAACACTTATCCATCCTAAACACTTGATTTTTAAATTTTTCAAACACAGAGTCAGTGGCTTGCTGCACTTTTTCAGCAGCCTTAAACTGCCACCAACCATACACGACCCATTCGTGACTGGTATGAGGTCACCCCAAGTCATCAAGGGCCATCTCATACTGTAACCAGCACAGTTTGTCCTCCTGAAACATTCCACCAAGCGGGAACTGCAAACTGGGGTTAGAGGCAGTCATCGAATGCCAATGGCCAACATAATCAAGGGCGCTATCACCAAACCTGCGCCTCATTTCATAATTCGGGCTTCCCTTTTTCTGCCCTCTATTACGAGCTTTCTCTGCCCTATATTACGAGTTTTTTCGCCCCATTCATCTAACAGAGTACTCTGTTTAGTTTTACCGGCATTATTGCCCATTTTAAATACACACGACAGAAACCTGCCTCTTAATACTCACGGCAGAAAACTGCCACACGTATCCTGGAGACTTGTCTGCTGTTTCCAACTGCTGAAGAACACAGTGATCCGAGAATGGCACCAACTGAAGAAAACCCCGTGATCTGGCCACAATAACACGGCTCTTTCGGTCTCTGGTCCCTCAAGCAGTGAGAAATAAGCAGAGAGTAACACAGAACACAATCACACACAAAGTGCTACTTTCTTTGTGCTCAGAGGGAAAACAACAGATGGTCTATGGACTCAGCACAGTTCCACGTCTGTTGGATTCAAATTCTTCCTCCTGAAAAGCTCTTTTTATTAAAGAAAAAGGGGAAGTAACACAGTCATTAATCATAACACAAGGTGTCGCTAGAGTTCCTTTTACAGAATAAGAGCTGATTATTTATTTATTTATTTAATTTTCTTATATACCGCACTATTTGTCATCAGTGCAGTTTACATTGAAACAATACAACAATTCGTCAGATATAACAGACCTATTACAAGTAACAGGAAATTAACATGGAAGTAAACAGGGATTACTTTGTATTAAATAAAATGTATTACATTGTATTAAATACAATTTTATTAAATTAAATATTAAACAAAATGTATTAAATTGTATTAAAATGGATTACATTGTATTAAATAAAATGTACTTGATTATGACAGAATTATTTATAATTGCAAAGTTGCAGAAATTATGCTGTGCAAGCAGGGACCTATAGTTGACTGTACAATGAACTATGGTTGCGCAGTTCATAGCCTATGTTTACTCTTTATGCTTGCATTAACAATGTTCCCAAACTATTTTAAAAACCAGTTACACAGAACTCATGATCATGATATCCTATTCTATTTAAGAGGAAGTAGGTGAAAGGACAAACGTCTGAGCACATTTTAGAGATCTGCATCAAGGCATCAAGAAATTCATCTATCTTTAATTACATATTGGGGATTCTGGTATCCCCTTTATCTGTCCATTTCTACACAAATGACCTAAAAATGGCATTAATACAACAAATTCTTAAAACCCCCGGAGCCGACAAAGGAGACCCTGCCTCATACAGGCCCATTAGCGGCCTATCCTTCATCACTAAAATAATTGAAAAGATAGTACTCCAGCAACTACAGAACCATGTAGACAAATACGCCCCACTAGATCAACATCAGCACGGCTTCAGACCACACCATTAGGTTGAAACTCTCATCACACCACTAATAGATACAATAACAAGAGGCATTGACAAGATTGACCATGCATACATCCTTTTTGTTTTCCTATAAAGAACTTTTCTGTACTTGATTGTTTAATTTGAAATGTCATAACTCTATAATAGATTTTTATTCTTATTTGTTATCATCCCGAAACATACACTCAAATTTGGAAATGTGATGTATTTTAGAAAGTCCAATTGAAAATAACCGTACTGTTTTTAATAAATATATATATACTTTTTATTAATAATTTTTCTAAGTTTTCTTTGGAAAGTGGGAGGCATCAAAATTTTGTTAACTAAGGGAAGATAAACAAAAAACAGCAATTAATTTCAATCTGGAGTTTTCTTATTCCTTGCAAAAAAATCTCTACAACGCGACAGGAGAATGACATTAACTAAAAACAAACAAACAACTGTTCTAAAAAAACAGTCGCATTATTGCCCAGAGTTACACAGGCAAGTTATACAGGGAGGGAGGGAGGCGCAGTCTGGACACGGCAACTCCGTAGGCTGTGTCGAATCTGCGCTGGTGAAAGCACAGGCTGGCCGGAGGCGATGGAGAGAGCGGCGGGGTTTGGACATGGGAGCTCCGTACGCTCAGGCTGTGTCGAATCTGCGCTGGTGAAAGCGCAGGCGGCAGGAGAGAGATAGGGGCGGGGTTTGGACATGGCGGCTTCCTGCAACCTCCCTGACCTGCTGCTTCTGCAGGCCCCGCTGGACATCTCCTTGTTGGCAGCTGCTTCGCCGGCCGAGAGGGAGGAGCTGGTGTACCGCTACCTGGTGGAGGCGGACGGTCGGCGGGAACAGCTTCGTGTCCCCGACTTTCCAGCGGGTAGGTAGGAGGGGTGAGGTTAGGGGATAGCGGGGGCCACCTGTCTGGAGTCTCTTGTCCGGGGGGCGGGATGTTTGTTTGGGGCAGAACATAAGCTGCAAAACAAATAAAAAAAAAGGACTGTTTAAGAGAAGGGGAGGTCCAAAATGATCCACATTGAAGTTCAGTGAGTTCTTATTGCATGGGCGTAGGGGGGGGGGGGTATTGCATGGCGTAGGGGGGGGGGGGGGGTATTGCATGGGCGTAGGGGGGGGGGGTATATTGCATGGGCGTAGGGGGGGGGGGGGGGTATTGCATGGGCGTAGGGGGGGGGGGGTATTGCACATGGGCGTAGGGGGGGGGGGTATTGCATGGGCGTAGGGGGGGGGGGGTATTGCATGGGCGTAGGGGGGGGGGGTATTGCATGGGCGTAGGGGGGGGGGGTACTGTATGCATGGGCGTAGTAGGGGGGGGGGGTATTGCATGGGCGTAGGGGGGGGGGGGTGGGGTATTGCATGGGCGTAGGGGGGGGGTATTGCATGGGCGTAGGGGGGGGTAGTATTGCATGGGCGTAGGGGGGGGGGTATTGCATGGGCGTAGGGGGGGGGGTATTGCATGGGCGTAGGGGGGGGGGTTATTGCATGGGCGTAGGGGGGGGGTATTGCATGGGCGTAGGGGGGGGGGGTATTGCATGGGCGTAGGGGGGGGGGTATTGCATGGGCGTAGGGGGGGGGGTATTGCATGGGCGTAGGGGGGGGGGTATTGCATGGGCGTAGGGGGGGGGTATTGCATGGGCGTAGGGGGGGGGGGGGGTTAATTGCATGGGCGTAGGGGGGGGGGGGGTATTGCATGGGCGTAGGGGGGGGGGGGGTGGGTATTGCATGGGCGTAGGGGGGGGGGGGTTATTGCATGGGCGTAGGGGGGGGGGGGGTTATTGCATGGGCGTAGGGGGGGGGGGGGGTTATTGCATGGGCGTAGGGGGGGGGGGTTATGCATGGGCGTAGGGGGGGGGGGGTTATTGACATGGGCGTAGGGGGGGGGGGTATTGCATGGCGTAGGGGGGGGGGGTTATTGCATGGGCGTAGGGGGGGGGTTATTGCATGGGCGTAGGGGGGGGGAGGGGGTATTGCATGGGCGTAGGGGGGGGGGGGTATTGCATGGGCGTAGGGGGGGGGGGTATATTGCATGGGCGTAGGGGGGGGGGGGGTATTGCATGGGCGTAGGGGGGGGGGGTATTGCATGGGCGTAGGGGGGGGGGGTATTGCATGGGCGAGGGGGGGGGGGTCTTGCATGGGCGTAGGGGGGGGGGGTATTGCATGGGCGTAGGGGGGGGGGGGGGGTATTGCCATGGGCGTAGTAGGGGGGGGGGGGGTTATTGCTATGGGCGTAGGGGGGGGGGTATTGCATGGGCGTAGGGGGGGGGGGTATTGCATGGGCGTAGGGGGGGGGGGGTATTGCATGGGCGTAGGGGGGGGGGGTATTGCATGGGCGTAGGGGGGGGGTGGTATTGCATGGGCGTAGGGGGGGGGGGTATTGCAGGGGAGTAGGGGGGGGGGTTAGTATTGCATGGGCGTAGGGGGGGGGGGGGGGTTATTGCATGGGCGTAGGGTATTGCGTAGGGGGGGGGGTATTGCGTAGGGGGGGGGTATTGCGTTAGGGGGGGGGGTTATTGCCATGGGCGTAGGGGGGGGGTATTTGCATGGGCGTAGGGGGGGGGTATTGCGTATCAGGGGGGGGGGATTGCGTAGGGGGGGGGGTCGGTATTGCGTAGGGGGGGGGGGTTATGCGTAGGGGGGGGGGGGGTATTGCGTAGGGGGGGGGGGTATTGCGTGGGGGGTGGTATTGCGTGGGGGGGGGGGGGTATTGCATGGGAGTGGGGGGGGGTATTGCATGGGCGTGGGGGGGGGTATGCATGGGCGTAGGGGGGGGTATTGCGTGGGGGGGTATTGCGTAGGGGGGGGTATTGCATGGGCGTGGGGGGGGGGGGTTTATTGCAGGGGGGGTATTGCATGGGCGTAGGGGGGGGGTTATTGCAGGGGGGGGTTAATTGCGGGGGGGGGTATTGCATGGGCTTAGGGGGGGTATTGCATGGGCGTAGGGGGGGGGTATTGAATGGGCGTAGGGGGGGGGTATGGCAGGGGGGGGGGTATTGCAGGGGGGGGGGGTATTGCATGGGCGTAGGGGGGGGGTATTGCAGGGGGGGGTATTGCATGGGCGTAGGGGGGGTATTGCATGGGAGCGTTAGGGGGGGGGGGGTATTGCATGGGCGTAGGGGGGGTTATTGCAATGGGCGTAGGGGGGGTATTGCCTGGGCGTAGGGGGGGGTATTGCAGGGGGGGGTATTGCAGGGGGGGGTATTGCAAGGGCGGAGGGGGGGTATTGCATGGGCGTAGGGGGGGGGGTATTGCATGGGTGTAGGGGGGGGTATTGCATGGGCGTAGGGGGGGGGGTATTGCAGGGGGGGGGGGTATTGTAGGGGGGGGGGGTATTGCGTGGGGGGGGTATTGCATGGGCGTAGGGGGGGTAGTTGCAATGGGCGTGGGGGGGGTATGCAGGGGGGGGTATTGCGGGGGGGGGGTATTGCATGGGCGTAGGGGGGGGTTATTGCATGGGCGTGGGGGGGGGTATTGCATGGGCGTAGGGGGGTATTGCAGGGGGGGTATTGCATGGGCGTAGGGGGGGGTATGCAGGGGGGGGGTATATGCGGGGGGGGGGTTATTGCATGGGCGTAGGGGGGGGGGGGGATTGCCAAGGGCGTGCGGGGGGGGGTATTGCATGGGCGTAGGGGGGGTATTGCATGGGCGTAGGGGGGGGGTATTGCAGGGAGGGGGGTATTGCATGGGCGTAGGGGGGGTATTGCATGGGCGTAGGGGGGGGGTATTGCAGGGGGGGTATTGCATGGGCGTAGGGGGGGTATTGCAGGGGGGGGTATTGCATGGGCGTAGGGGGGGTATTGCAGGGGGGGGTATTGCAGGGGGGGTATTGCATGGGGGGGTATTGCATGGGCGTGGGGGGGTATTGCGTAGGGGGGGGTATTGCATGGGCGTAGGGGGGGTATTGCATGGGCGTGGGGGGGTATTGCATGGGGGGGTATTGCATGGGCGTGGGGGGGTATGCGTAGGGGGGGGTTAGTGCATGGGCGTAGGGGGGGGTATTGCATGGGGGGGTATTGCATGGGGGTGGTGGGGGGTATTGCATGGGCGTGGGGGGGGTATTGCATGGGCGTGGGGGGGGGGATTGCGTAGGGGGGGGTATTGCATGGGCGTAGGGGGGGGTATTGCATGGGCGGGGTATTGCATGGGGGGGGGTATTGCATGGGCGGGGGGGGGGTATTGCATGGGCGTGGGGGGGGGGTATTGCGTAGGGGGGGTATTGCATGGGCGTAGGGGGGGTTATTGCATGGGCGTAGGGGGGGGTATTGCATGGGCGTGGGGGGGGGGGGGTATTGCGTAGGGGGGGTATTGCATGGGCGTAGGGGGGGGTATGCCATGGGCGTGGGGGGGGTATTGCTATGGGCGTGGGGGGGGTATTGCGTGGGGGGGGTATTGCAATGGGCGTAGGGGGGGGGGTATTGCATGGGCGTGGGGGGGGTATTGGATGGGCGTAGGGGGGGGTATTGCGTAGGGGGGGTATGCATGGGCGTAGGGGGGTATTGCATGGGCGTGGGTGGGGTATTGAGTGGGGGGGGGGGTATGGCATGGGCGTAGGGGGGCGGGGTTTATTGCATGGGCGTGGGGGGGGTATTGCGTAGGGGGGGGGTATTGCATGGGCGTAGGGGGGGTATTGCATGGGCGTGGGGGGGTATTGCATGGGCGTTAGGGGGGGTATGCATGGGCGTAGGGGGGGTATGTGCAGGTGGGCGTAAGGGGGGGTATTGCATGGGCGTGGGGGGGGTATTGCATGGGCGTAGGGGGGGGGTATTGCGTGGGGGGGTATTGCGTAGGGGGGGTATTGCATGGGCGTGGGGGGGGTATTGCGTAGGGGGGGTATTGCATGGGCGTAGGGGGGGTATTGCATGGGCGTGGGGGGGTATTGCGGGAGGGGGGGTTATTGCATGGGCGTAGGGGGGGGTATTGCATGGGCGTGGGGGGGGTCTTGCGTAGGGGGGGTATTGCATGGGCGTAGGGGGGGTATTGCATGGGCGTAGGGGGGGGTATTTGCGTAGGGGGGGTATTGCATGGGGGTAGGGGGGGGTATTGCCTGGGCGTAGGGGGGGGTATTGCAGGGGGGGGTATTGCAGGGGGGGGTATTGCATGGGCGTAGGGGGGGTTTTGCATGGGCATAGGGGGGGGTATTGCATGGGCGTAGGGGGGGGTATTGCATGGGCTTAGGGGGGGGTATTGCAGGGGGGGGGGATTGCGTAGGCGTAGGGGGGGGTATTGCATGGGCGTAGGGGGGGGTGGGGGGGTATTGCATGGGCGTAGGGGGGGGAATTGCATGGGCGTAGGGGGGGTATTGCATGGGAGTAGGGGGGGGGTATTGGCGTGGGGGGGTATTGCGTAGGGGGGGTATTGCATGGGCGTGGGGGGGGTATTGCGTAGGGGGGTATGCATGGGCGTAGGGGGGGGTTATTGCATGGGCGTGGGGGGGGTATTGCGTGGGGGGGGGGGTATTGCATGGGCGTAGGGGGGGTATTGCATGGGCGGGGGGGGGTATTGCGTAGGGGGGGTATGCATGGGCGTAGGGGGGGGTTATTGGCATGGGCGTTAGGGGGGGGTATTGCGTAGGGGGGGTATGGCATGGGTGTAGGGGGGGGTATTGCATGGGCGTTTTAGGGGGGGGTATTGCGTAGGGGGGGTATTGCATGGGCGTAGGGGGGGGTATTGCGTGGGGGGGGTATTGCATAGGGGGGTGTATTGCATGGCGTAGGGGGGGTATTGCATGGGCGTGGGGGGTATTGCATGGGTGTAGAGGGGGGTATTGCGTGGGGGGGGTATTGCGGGGGGGCATTGCGTGGGCGTAGGGGGGGGCATTGCGTGGGCGTAGGGGGGCGGGGGCGGGGGGGTATTGCATGGGCGTAGGGGGGGTATAGGGGGGGTATTGCGTGGGCATGGGGGGGTATTGCTGGGGGTATTGCGGGGGGTGGGTGGGGTATGGGGGGGTATTGCGTGGGTATGGCGTGGGTGTGGGGGGGGGATTGCGTAGGGGGGATTGCATGGGCATAGGGGGAGATTGCGTGGGCGTAGGGGGATATAAATAAAGCTAAATAAATAAAGCAACAGGATAAAATCAAAAGAAGTATAATTATCTCTTATATCTGAACAAATAGAGGTGACCTACATGGAACGGTGGGTACACCCCTAAACAGTGGCATGGGGAGAAGTGACCTGCACGGAGCGGCAAGTGCACCTACTCTTGCCGCCTTGCTGGGCAGACTACTGGTCTTTATCTGCCGTCATATACTATGCTACTATATGTTACTATGACCTGGTACGTCTAGTGGTCAGGGATAGTGCTCTGTCAACTGTGACATGGTGTTGGATTTGGCTCCAACACTGGGCAGCAGGCACATTTTCCAAAGCCTTGTTGACCCAACTGCCTTTAAAGGGAAGCTTCTTTTTGGGACCGATTTGGAGAAGCTGGTGAAGAACTGGGCGAGATGAAATCATCTCCAGGAACAAGCAGGAATAAGTCCTCACATATGGGTACGTCGGAACCGACGGAGCCTGCGCGGGAAAGCTCCCCAGCTTCCCTGAAAGGAAGCTTTTGGGGCCTCCCACTGCATATGCGCGCTGCCTTCCCGCCTTCCTGACCAGCTCTCCTCAGTTTCTCTTTTTCCGCGGAGCCAGCAGGTCGTGTTCCTGTCACCGCTGAAGAAATTATTGTTTTAGTTTGTTTCTTTAGACCGCGTACCTGCCTTCCCCATACCGAAACCGGTACCGCCGGTCTCTCTTATCTCCAGGAACAAGCAGGAATAAGTCCTCACATATGGGTACGTCGGAACCGACGGAGCCTGCGCGGGAAAGCTTCCCAGCTTCCTAGAATGGAAGCTTTTGGGACCTCCCACTGCACATGCGCGCTGCCTTCCCGCCTTCCTGAACAGCTCTCCTCAGTTTCTCTTTTTCGCGGAGCCAGCAGGTGTGTATCTGTCACCGCTGAAGAAATTGTAGTTTTTTGTTTTGTTTCTTTAGACCGCGTACCTGCCTTCCCATACCGATACCGGTATCGCCGGTCTTCCTTTTTCTTTCTTGAAAAATTATTTCTTTTCTTTTATTATTTTTCAGCACTTGGTCACTTCAGTTAGGCCTTCTTGGCCTACTTGAAGTCTCCACATGGAGAAGCCAGCCCCTGGATTTAAGAAGTGTACCAAGTGTACTGCTGTAATATCAGTCACAGACACCCATGAATGGTGTCTTAAATGTTTGGGGCCTGACCACTCCATTCCGGACTGCCCTTCCTGCTCCCAAATGTCTAAGCGTGGGCTGCAGAACCGGGCCAACAAATTCCATGTGCTGTTTGCTTCAGAGAATCCAACATCACAGTCATCCAGGTCATCATCTCCGGATGGATCTCAGGTAACCAAACCTTCTGTGGGCAAGTCCTCAAAGGGCAAAACACCTTCAAAGCATCTATAGGCTCATAGTATTGATTACCCTGCCCCATCCAAACAGCCCCGTCGGTAAGCTCTGCCTTCCAAAACGCCAATTCAGGGGCTACAGGTTGACATCGATGGCACGGCCTCGAACAGATCACCTGTTGGAACTGCTCTGGCGGTACCGGGCCCATACCGGTACCGACATCCAGGCAGCCGTGGCGTCTATGGGCAATACTGGTCCAATCCATGCAGCAGGCCGTCATGGCTTTCATTAAAGCTGCAACGCCATCGGTACCGCCTCCAGCTGTTCTGGGCCCGGTTCCGGTATCGTCCGCCATGCCGGAAACCCAGGCCTTCCTCTTCTAAACGCAAATCGGTACAATATGGGCTTTCGCTCCATACCGCTTCCATACCCGGTACGCCCGATGTCGATACCGATCGGTATGCGTATCGTGCGTTGGGAGGAAACTAGAGAATACACCGATTCCTCTGAGGATTTTGGCTCCTCTGATGAGTCTGCAGAGCTCTCCCTTGACCTTCCTGAGGAACCTTCTTCTCCAAAAAGGAGAATGTCTCCTCCAGAGGAGTTGTCCTTTCAGGATAATATTGTAGAAATGGCTAAAGGCCTTTCTATCACTACCTCCTCTGAAAGGGAACCAAGGTCAAAAAGATTGGATATTTTAGGATACTCTAAGTCTCCTAAAGAAGCAGTTACCCTGCCTATCCATGAAATCCTTCAGGAACAATTGATGGATTTCTGGGAGAACCCTTTAACTCTGTCTCCTTATTCCCGTAGGTTGGACACCATGTATCGGGTCCCTCCTTCTCCTGGTTTTCAGAAAACTCAATTGCCTCACCACTCCATTGTGGTAAAGTCTGCAATGAAAAAGATCAAGAGTACTAAAAGGCACTCTTCTACACCTCCAGGAAGGGAATGTAAGACACTGGACTCTTTTGGTAGGAAAATCTTCCAGGCTAGTATGCTTATAGCCAGGATTAATTCCTACAGCCTCTATATGGGCATGTTCCTAGGGGAACTTGCCAAGAAAGTGCGGCATTTTGCCCCCTTTATCCCTGAGGATAAACAGGAGGACTTCCTTTCTGTAGTGAAAACAACTTTCAGATGTTCTAAGTTCTCCAACAGAGCTGCCTTTGATTCCTTCGAGGGAGCCAGCAGAGCTTCTGGCATTGCTATTGCAGCCAGACGTCTGGCTTGGCTCCAGGCTTCTGATCTGGAACCCTGGGTTCTAGATGACTTACGGAATCTGCCCTGTACAGGTGAGAACTTATTCGGTGCAGAGTGGCAAGTTTAAAGCCACTCAAATGGACGCTGAAAATGCCACCTTAGAGAGACTTTCTAAGTCCACTTCTACTCCCACTAAGAAGAAGTCTTTCAAGAGGCCTTATTATAAGGAAGGCCAGATATGCTTCCAATACTGGCCAGCAATCTTCTCAACCTCGTTTTGCGGCTAAACGTCAGCAAACGAAACAAGCAAGAGCAAAGCCTGCAGCAGCTACTACAGCTCAACAGGCTCCACCCCCTCAGGGGTTTTGACTTGCCCCTAGAGAACTTGCCATTCCTGGTTCTGGACCAACCAGAACCTCTCACCCACACCTGGAAGGTTAGCTCACTTTGCTCCCAGATGGGAACAAATCACAACAGAGCAATGGACCCTCTCTATCATCCGAGAGGGTTACAAACTTCATTTCTCCAACCTTCCTCCTCATCACATGGTGAGACCCTTCAATTCTCCATCTCCTCTCCTAGCCCTGTTGGGTCGGGAGATCTCTTCTCTGCTTGCCCAAGGGGCCATAGAAGAGGTTCCTCTTCATCAACAAGGGTCAGGTTTTCTACTCCCCCTATTTTCTCATTCCAAAGAAGACAGGGGGATTCAGACCAATCCTAGATCTGAGAGAATTGAACAAATTTCTGTACAAGGAGAAATTCAAAATGCTCTCTTTGGGCATTCTCCTTCCATACCTTCAGAGTCAGGACTGGCTTTGTTCTCTAGACCTGCAGGATGCGTATACACATCTACTCATCCATCCATCCCACAGAAAATATCTTCGCTTTCTGTTCAGGGGAAGTCATTACCAATACAGAGTACTTCCCTTCGGTCTCGCCTCTGCCCCAAGAGTCTTTACCAAATGCATGGCAGTCGTAGCCGCATTTCTCAGAAGCATGGGATTTTCGTATTCCCATATCTGGACGACTGGCTCATTCGAGCTCCAACTCAGTCGCAGGCCCAGATTTCCCTAGACCGCACAAGGAGCCTTCTGCAGTATCTGGGGACTGGTGGTAAACCTTCCCAAGTCTCAACTCAGCCCTACTCAGTCTCTAGAATTCATAGGGGCCCAGTTGGACACCACCACTGCAAGAGCCTACCTTCCACTGGTTCGGGGTCAGCGTCTGCTGAGCTTGGCCTCCCAAGCCCAGTCCAGTACTCACTTGACAGCCAGGGAAATGCTACGCCTCCTGGGCCATATGGCCTCCACAGTACATGTGGTGCCCTATGCTCGTCTTCATATGAGAGCAGCTCAATGGACCCTGGCCACCCAGTGGACTCAGGCGTCGGGAGCACTCTCAGACCAAATACAAACCTCAAACCGTCTGTCTTGGTCCCTCCATTGGTGGATATCCACCAAGAATCTGTTGTTGGGGGCTCCCTTTCAGCCCTTGCTACCCCAAGCAACCCTCACAACAGATGCCTCCCAATTGGGGTGGGGAGCCCATCTGCTAACTCTCTCCACTCAGGGCACTTGGTCTCCACAGGAGGCCACCCTTCATATCAACCTCCTGGAACTGCGAGCAATTTACCTTGCCCTCAAGGTCTTCTATACCCTCCTTGCCAACCTGACTGTCCTGGTTCAGACAGGACAATCAGGTGGCCATGTTTTACATAAACAAACAAGGAGGGACGGGCTCTCTGTCGCTTTGCAACGAAGCTCTCAGATTATGGGGCCTTCGCCAGAGAGCACCAAATTCATCTGCTAGCAGTGTATCTTCCAGGAGTTCAAAACTCTCGAGCAGACAGGCTCAGTCGAGTTCTGCTGCCACACGAGTGGTCCCTACACGTGGACCAGATAAGCAGAATCTATCAGGAATGGGGGAACCCGGACATAGACCTCTTTGCAAGTCCGTGGAATGCCAAACTTCCCCGGTTCTGTTCCAGGACTCCGTGTCAGGAAGCTCAGGCCACGGACGCCTTTCTCCTCCATTGGGGTCAGGCGTTCCTATATGCCTTTCCACCCATTCCGCTGATTCCCAAGACTCTGTTCAAACTCCAGAGAGATCACGGCTCTATGATCCTCATAGCTCCAAGCTGGCCACGCCAAGTGTGGTTCCCTCTGCTTCTACAGCTCTCCCAGGGATCCTCCCTGGACTTAGGAGCTGCACCAGACCTTCTGTCTCAGGAGGAGGGGACTGGGTGGAACCCAAACCCCAACTCCCTACATCTCCGAGCTTGGTTACTGAAGGCTTAAGTCTTCAAGACTTTAATCTTTCTCAACCTGTGAAAGATATCCTTCATGCCTCTAGGAAACCTTCCACGAGGCGGTCTTATGCTTTCAAATGGAAACGTTTTTCCATTTGGTGTGCTCAGCAGGGCCTTGACCCTCTGGCACTTCCTTTGAATTCCCTCTTAGACTATCTCCTGCATCTTTCCAATGCAGGCCTTAAGACGAATTCTGTAAGAGTCCATTTAAGTGCTATTTCAGCATCCCTGAAACCTATAAATGGACAACCTATCTCCTCTCATCCTCTTGTTGCAAGATTCATGAGAGGCCTGACTCTCACTAAACCTCCCATCAGACCCCCCCCCGGTCGCATGGGATTTGAATCTAGTGCTTGGTCAGCTTATGAAGCCACCTTTTGAGCCGTTATTTTCTACCTCCTTGAAATTTCTTTCCTGGAAGGTACTATTCCTAATTGCAGTCACTTCCGCTCGCCGCATCAGCGAACTGCAGGCTCTAGTGGCTAATCCACCTTATACAAGATTTCATCATGACAAGGTGGTCCTTAGGACGAATCCCCACTTTATGCCCAAAGTGGTCTCGCCTTTTCATCTTAATCAAGAGGTATATCTACCGGGTTTTTTTCCGGCTCCTCATGCATCCAGTGCAGAGAGGAACCTTCATACTCTGGATTGTAAAAGAGCTCTAGCCTTTTACCTTAATAGGACTCAGCCACATCGAAAGTCTTCTCAACTTTTCGTGGCTTTTGATCCTTCACATTTGGGACTTCCAGTCTCCAAGCGTACACTTTCCAATTGGATTGCTCAGTGTATTTCCTTTGCTTACCAGAGTAAAAACATTTCTCTGGAAGGCCATGTCACAGCTCACAATGTGAGAGCCATGGCAACTTCTATGGCTCATCTGCACTCTGTTTCCATTGATCAGATCTGTCGAGCCGCTACCTGGGCCTCGGTTCATACCTTTACAGCCCATTACTGTTTGGACAAGGACTCCCGCCGGGATGCCTTGTTTGGCCAGGCTGTCCTCAAACACCTGTTCCATTCTTAGACAACTCCTGCCCACCTTCCCAGGATGGATGCCTGAGATCCATACGAAGATGGCGAACCCTTGGAGGGGGATCTCCCAGGCATCTCAGCTAGGGAGTCCCCATATGTGAGGACTTATTCCTGCTTGTTCCTGGAGATAGCACAGTTACTTACCTGTAACAGGTGATCTCTGGGAACAGCAGGAATTAGTCCTCACAACCCACCCACCTCCCCTAGGAGTTGTATCTTCTATCTATCTGTCTTCCTGTCCTCTCTCTATTGTCTCAGCTATAAACTCGAAACTGAGGAGAGCTGTTCAGGAAGGCGGGAAGGCAGCGCGCATGTGCAGTGGGAGGTCCCAAAAGCTTCCATTCTAGGAAGCTGGGGAGCTTTCCCGCGCAGGCTCCGTCGGTTCCGACGTACCCATATGTGAGGACTAATTCCTGCTGTTCCCAGAGATCACCTGTTACAGGTAAGTAACTGTGCTTTCTTTTCTTTTAAAAAAAAAAAACAAAAAACTTTTTTCTGCACAACTTGGTGACTTCGGTTAGGCCTCAGGCCTACACAAATTCTCCTCATGGAGAAACCAGCCCCTGGTTTTAAGAAGTGTACCAAGTGTAGTGCTGTTATTTCTGTCACAGACACCCATGAATGGTGTCTTAAGTGTTTGGGACCTGACCACTCCATTCCGGACTGCCCATCCTGCTCCCAGATGTCTAAACGTGGGTTGCAGAACCGGGCCAACAAATTCCATGTGCTGTTTGCTTCAGATAATCCAGCATCACAGTCATTCAGGTCTTCCTCTCCGGATGGATCTCAGGTAACCAAACCCTCTGTGGGCAGGTCCTCAAAGAGCAAATCTCCTTCAAAGCATCGAGAGGCTCTCTCTTTTGAGTCTGAGGATCCTGCCCCAGCCAAACAACCCCGGCGGGAAGCTCTGGCTTCCAAAACACCATCTATGGGGTTACAGGTTGACATCGATGGCACGGCCTCAACTGATCACCTGTTAGAATGCTCTGGGGTACCGGCCCATACCGGTACCGATATCCAGGCAGCAGTGGCGTCTATGAGCAATACTGTTCAGACCATGCAGCAGGCCATGTTGGCTTTTATTAATGCTGCGACGCCCTCGGTACCGCGTTCAGCGGTACCGGGTCCGGTTCCGGTATCGTCTCCCATACCGGAACCGAGACCATCAACTTCCAAACGCAGATCGGTTCCGCATGCCGGATCTGGGTTTTCACCCGATACCGATCCCATACCCGGTACGCCCGATGTTGATACCGATCGGTATGCGTATCGTGCGTTGGAAGTAAATAGAGAATACTCTGATTCTTCAGAGGATTATAACTCCTCTGAGGACTCTGATGAGCTGTCTCTAGTTCTTCATGAAGACCCCTCTTCCCCAAAGAGGAGAATGTCTCCACCAGAGGATTTGTCCTTTCAAGACTTCATTATTGAACTAGCCAAAGGACTTTCTATTACCACATCCTCTGAAAAAGAACCTAGGTCAAAGAAATTGGATATTTTAGGATACCCTAAGGTTCCTAAAGAGGCAGTCACCCTGCCTATCCATGAAATCCTTCAAGAACACTTGATGGACTTATGGGAGGCTCCTCTAACGTTGTCTCCTTATTCTCGTAGGTTGGACACCATGTACCGGGTCCCTCCTTCTCCTGGTTTTCAAAAGACTCAGTTGCCTCACCATTCCATTGTGGTGAAGTCTGCACTGAAAAAGATTAAGAGTACCAAAAGGCACTCTTCTACCCCTCCAGGACGAGAATGTAAGACCCTAGACTCTTTTGGCAAGAAAATTTTCCAGGCTACTATGCTTATAGCCAGGATTAATTCTTATAGTCTGTATATGGGCATGTTTCGCAGGGAACTTACCCTAAAGATACAACATTTTGCCTCCTTTATCCCTGAGGATAGAAAAGAGGAGTTCATTTCTCTGGTGAAACAGCTTCTAGATGTTTCTAAGTTCTCCAACAGAGCAGCTTTTGATTCCTTTGAGGGTGCCGGTAGAGCTTCGGGCATTGCTATTGCAGCCCGACGACTTGCTTGGCTCCAGGCCTCTGACCTAGAACCCTGGGTCCTGGATGGCTTACGGAATCTGCCCTGTACAGGTGAGAACTTATTTGGTAAGGACTGGCAAATTAAAGCCACTCAAATGGACACAGAAAATGCTACCTTGGATAGACTTTCTAAGTCTACCTCTACTCCTGCCAAGAAAAAGTCTTTCAAGAGGCCTTACTACAAGAAGGCCAGATTTTCCACAAATACTGGCCAACAATCTTCTCAGCCTCGCTTTGCTGCTAAACGTCAGCAACCTAAACAGGCAAAGTCAAAGCCTGCAGCGTCTACCACTCCTCAGCAGGCTCAACCCCCTCAGGGGTTTTGACTTGCCCCTAGAGAACTTAACATTTCTGGCTCTAGAACAACCAGAGCCCCTCACCATTCCCGGAAGGTTAGCTCACTTTGCTCCCAGATGGGAGCAAATCACATCAGAGCAATGGACCCTCTCTATCATCAGAGAGGGCTACAAACTTCATTTTTCCGACCTTCCTCCATATACCATGGTGAGGTACTTCAATTCTCCCCCATTTCTCCTGGACCTGTTGGATCAGGAAGTCTCTTCTCTCCTTGCCCAAGGGGCAATAGAAGAGGTTCCTCTTCTTCAACAAGGGACAGGATTCTACTCCCCTTATTTTCTCATAACAAAGAAGACAGGGGGATTCAGACCTATCCTAGATCTGAGAGAATTGAACAAATTTCTGTACAAGGAGAAATTCAAAATGCTTTCTCTAGGCATTCTCCTTCCATACCTTCAGAGTCAGGATTGGCTTTGTTCTCTAGATCTCAAGGATGCGTACACACATATACTCATCCATCCATCCCACAGAAAATATCTAAGATTTCTGTTTCAGGGAAAACATTTCCAGTACAGAGTACTTCCCTTCGGTCTAGCCTCTGCTCCAAGAGTGTTCACCAAATGCATGGCAGTTGTTGCCGCATTTCTAAGAGGTCTGGGAATTTTTGTATTCCCATATCTGGACGACTGGCTCATCCGAGCTCCATCTCAGTCAGAGGCCCAGATTTCCCTGGACCACACAAGGCACATTCTGCAGTATCTGGGACTGGTGGTAAACCTTCCCAAGTCTCAACTTACCCCTACTCAGTCTCTAGAATTCATAGGGGCCCAGTTGGACACCACCACTGCAAGGGCCTACCTGCCTCAAGTCCGGGGCCAACGTCTGCTGTGCTTGGCCTCCCAAGCTCAGTCCAGCAGTCACTTGACAGCCAGAGAAATGCTGCGACTTCTGGGCCACATGGCCTCCACGGTACACGTGGTGCCCTACGCTCGTCTTCATATGAGAGCAGCTCAATGGACCTTGGCCACCCAGTGGACTCAAGCATCAGGAGCGCTCTCCGACCAAATACTCACCTCAAAGCGTCTGTTTTGGTCCCTCCAATGGTGGATGTCCACCAAGAATCTGTTGTTGGGGGCCCCCTTCCAACCTTTGTTGCCCCAAGCAACCCTCACAACAGATGCCTCCCAAACAGGGTGGGGAGCCCATCTACAATCCCTCTCCACTCAGGGTACTTGGTCTCCGCAGGAGACCACCCTTCACATCAACCTCCTGGAACTGCGAGCAATCTTCTTTGCCCTCAAAGTCTTCCATACCCTCCTTGTCAACCTGACCGTCCTAGTTCAGACAGACAATCAGGTGGCCATGTTCTACGTAAACAAACAAGGAGGGACAGGCTCTCTGTCGCTTTGCAACGAAGCTCTCAGATTATGGGCCTTCGCCAGAGAGCATCAAATTCATCTTCTGGCAGTATATCTTCCAGGGGTTCAAAACTCTCGGGCAGACAGACTCAGTCGAGTTCTGCTCCCACACGAATGGTCCCTACATATGGACCAGATAGGCAGAATCTTTCAGGAATGGGGAACCCCGGACATAGACCTCTTTGCAAGTCCGTGGAATGCCAAACTTCCCCGGTTCTGTTCCAGGACTCCATGTCAGGGAGCTCAGGCCAACGACGCCTTTCTCCTGCATTGGGGTCAGGAATTCCTATATGCCTTTCCACCCATTCCTTTGATTCCCAAGACTCTGTTCAAACTCCAGAGGGATCACGGATCGATGATCCTCATAGCTCCACGCTGGCCACGCCAAGTGTGGTTCCCTCTACTTATGCATCTCTCCCAGGGACCCTCCCTGGACCTGGGAGCTGCGCCAGACCTTCTCTCTCAGGAAGAGGGGACTTTCTGGCACCCAAACCCCAAGTCCCTACACCTCAGAGCTTGGTTACTGAAGGCCTAAGCCTTCATGACTTCAATCTTTCTCAACCAGTGAAAGATATCCTTCATGCCTCTAGGAAACCCTCCACGAGGCGTTCCTATGCTTTCAAATGGAAACGCTTTTCCATTTGGTGTGCTCAACAGGGTCTTGACCCTCTAGCACTTCTTTTGAATTCTCTACTAGACTATCTCCTGCATCTTTCTAATGCAGGCCTTAAGACAAATTCAGTAAGAGTCCATTTGAGTGCTATTGCAGCATCCTTAAAACCTATAAATGGACAGCCTGTCTCCTCTCATCCGCTTGTTGCAAGATTCATGAGAGGCCTGACTCTAACTAAGCCTCCCATCCGACCTCCTCCGGTAGCATGGGACTTGAACCTAGTTCTAGGTCAGCTTATGAAGCCACCTTTTGAACCGTTGGTTTCTACCTCCTTGAAATTTCTTTCCTGGAAGGTCCTTTTCCTTATTGCAGTCACTTCGGCTCGCTGCATCAGTGAACTACAGGCCTTAGTGGCTCATCCACCTTATACCAGGTTTCATCATGATAAGGTGGTCCTAAGGACGAATCCCCACTTTATGCCAAAAGTGGTCTCGCCTTTTCATCTTAATCAAGAGGTATATCTACCTGTCTTTTTTCCAGCTCCTCATGCATCCAGTGCAGAGAGGAACCTTCATACTTTAGATTGTAAAAGAGCTCTCGCCTTTTACCTCAACAGGACTCAGCCACATCGAAAGTCTTCCCAACTCTTTGTGGCTTTTGATCCTTCTCATTTGGGACTTCCAGTCTCCAAACGTACACTTTCCAATTGGATTGCTCAGTGTATTTCCTTTGCTTACCAGAGTAAAAACATTTCTCTGGAAGGCCATGTCACAGCTCACAATGTGAGAGCCATGGCCACTTCTATGGCTCATCTTCACTCTGTATCCATTGATCAGATCTGTCGAGCCGCCACATGGGCCTCGGTTCATACCTTCACAGCCCATTACTGCTTGGACAAGGACTCCCGCCGGGATGCCTTGTTTGGTCAGGCTGTCCTCAAACACCTGTTCCATACTTGAACAACTCCTGCCCACCTTCCCAGGATGGATGCCTGAGATCCATACGAAGATGGCGAACCCTTGGAACGGGATCTCCCAGGCATCTTAGCTAGGGAGTCCCCATATGTGAGGACTTATTCCTGCTTGTTCCTGGAGATAGCACAGTTACTTACCTGTAACAGGTGATCTCTGGGAACAGCAGGAATTAGTCCTCACAACCCACCCACCTCCCCTAGGAGTTGTATCTTCTATCTATCTATCTTCCTTTCCTCTCTCTATTGTCTCAGCTATAAACTCGAACTGAGGAGAGCTGGTCAGGAAGGCGGGAAGGCAGCGAGCATGTGCAGTGGGAGGCCCCAAAAGCTTCCTTTCAGGGAAGCTGGGGAGCTTTCCCGCGCAGGCTCCGTCGGTGCCGACGTACCCATATGTGAGGACTAATTCCTGCTGTTCCCAGAGATCACCTGTTACAGGTAAGTAACTGTGCTTTACCGTCTTCTGGAGGACAGGTACTGGGAGCCTGTGAAGTGGGCAGGAGCCCCTTTTCCATTAGCCTCTGCCCTTTCCTCATGGTAATGCTGGTCAGACTCCGGGGGTCTCAGGACTCCCTCTCTACTAGTCTGGAAAGCATTTCTTCCCCTCTACATTTGGACTTTGGGCTCATTCTCAGTCCTTTCATGGAGCGCGTGGGTCCAGGGATTTGTTCCCTTCCAGAGGAGGACCCTCCAGGATTGTGCAGTGAAGGTTTGGGGATCCATTCCTTGGTTTCTCCGGTTGTGGGCAGGCATCACCTCTTCTTTCAGGAAAGAGCGTGGGTCATCAAGGATTATTAGGTTCTAGATGCCATTCAGTATGGCGGTGTCCTAGATGCTTTCATCATCTCCCCTTGTGGGTCTGCAAACAAAAGGGCTGATGTGTGGATCACCTTTGACAAGTTGCTTCTCCTGAAGGCAGTAGTGCCCTTTCCCCTTGGATGATCGTGGAAAGTTTAGGCATTCCATCTGTTTCATGGTGCTGGAAAAAAAGGGCGGATCATTCTGGTCCAATCTGGATCTTAAGGGTATCAACGAGCATTTGCACATCCTGGGCTTCTGGATGGAAACACTGCGATCCATGATTCAAGTGGTGCATCTCTGGAATTGGCCGAGGCGCATTTTCATATCCAAATCTGAAAAGATCAGCAAAAGTATCTGCATTTTGTCATGCTTGGCTCTCATTTTCAGTTAGTCGCCCTCCTGTTTGGATTGTCCACTGCCCCAAGGACGTTCTGTAAGGTCATGGTGGTGGTGGCGGTGGCTACGGTGCCAAAGAATATGTGTGCACCCATATATGGATGACTGGCTCTTCTGAGCCTGTTCTCTTTCAGAGGTGTTTTAGGTAGTGACCCGAGTGATGTCCTTTTTGGAAAGCCTCAGCTGGGTGATAATTGGGGAAAGAGCCAGTTGATGCCTTCCCAGTCCCTGGAGTTCCTGGGAGCACATTTTGATGCTCAAGTGGGCAGAATCTGCCAAAGGAGAAAGTCAAAAGGTTGTTGGATTGCCTGGCACTGTTCTGTTCGCAGCAGACTTCCAGAGTTCGGGAGTATCTTCAGCTCCTCAGATTGATGGTGACGGCAGTTGAGATGGTACTGTGGGTGTGTGCTCATTTGCAGCTGCTCCAGTGGTCCTTGCTGTGGACCCTGAGTTCTCAGGAGTTTGAGCTTGGGCTCCCACTCCTAATGTTGGTGAAGGCCAGCCTATGATAGTGGTGGCAGCCCAGTCATCTGAGGAAGGGCATGCCACTGGATGATTGCTCATGGATCCTTCTGATGATGGATGCCAGTCTATTGAGCTGGGGAGCCCATTACCAAGACTGAACAGCCCAGGACCATTGGAACTGCAAGGGGGCAGTGTGAACTTTCAACTGCCTCGAGGTGAGGGCCATCAGGTTGGCTTTTCTATGTTTCTGGCCCCTGGTCGAGGGCCAGGAGGTTAGAGTATTTTCAGACAATGCAATGGCGGTGTCTTATGTAAATTGGCAAGGTGGCACGAGGAATGCAGGCTTAGCTCTGGAGATGGCGTTCTGTTTGCCTGTGCGGAGAAGAACCTCCTAGCTTTGTCGGCTCAGCACATTGCTGGGGTTGACAGTGTGGAAGCAGAATTCTCAGTCAGCACTCTCTGGATCCAGGAGAGTGGAAATTGAGTCAGGAGGTGTTTCAGTTGGATCTGCACCGCTGGGATCACCCCAAAATGGATCTGATGACTATACGCTAGAGTGCCAAAATGTGCTGCCTCTTTAGTCACTGCACGGAGACGGGATCTGAGGGTGTTGATGCCTTGGCTATACCTGCTGTATATGTTTCCTCCGTGGCCTCTGGAGTGTGTGATTCAGTGTAAAGAGCGCCATATGGGAAGGATTATTCTGATAGTGCAAGATTGGCTCAAGAGAGCATGGTGAGGAGATCTAATGCGGCTCTTGCAAGGGCTATTTTGGGGCCTATTGCGCCATGGACTAGTCATCCTGGAAGACTCACTTCCCTTTTTGCTTATGGCTTGACTCTTGAAAGGAGATAGCTAGTGGTGGTTTCCACTCTCTGCTCAGAGCCCGGAGGAGGTTTACTACCTGGCATTTGTATGGGTCTGGTGCTTCTTGAGCGATGGTGCAATGCAAGGCATCTACCGTAGCTGTTAGACAGCCAAGGTGCCGTCTCTGTTAGCCTTTCTGCAGAACAGTCCAGAGAAGCTTCCTGAAGTTCAGGTGGCAGCTTTGGCCTATTTTAGAGGTCAGGTGGCTGGTAAATCTCTAGCCTTGTACCAGGTGGTCCAGTCTCTGTGTCTGGTGCTTAGGGCCCTGATATCGTACTCCTTTAAGCCGTTGAAGTGAGCTACTCTGAAGGATTTGACACTCAAGATGGTTTTCTTGGTTGTGATTTGTTCCACAAGGCAGATTTCCGAGCTGCAAGCTCTGGCTTGACAAGATCCTTATCTATTGTTTTCTGATGAAGCCGTTTCCATTCAACCTGTGCCTTCCTTCTTACCTAAGGTGATTTCTCTCTTTTATGTGAGCCAGATGGTTTGCCTGTCCTGGGAAGGATAAGGATCTTTGCCTTGTGAATTTCCGGAAGGTGCTTTTCCGGTTCTTGGAGGTTACGAATTCCTTTTATAAACCAGATCATCTTTTTGTTCTGTTTACTGGCCCGTGCAAAGGTGATGCGGTGGCTAAGTCTACATTGGGGTGCTGGATTAAGGAGGCCATTGCCTCGGCAAATCTGTTGTAGAACAGGCCGGTTCCAGAGGGTTTGCGTGCCCATTTTACCTGCATGCAAGCGTCCTCATGGGTGGAGCAGAGCTCGGTAGCCCCTGCAGATATTTGTCGGGTGGTGACGTGGGCATCACTTTCCACTTTTATCAAGCATTACCACTTGGATGTCCATGCTCAGGGGGATGTGGCCTTTGACTCTAAGGTTTTGCGAGCTGCTGTGACTTCTTCCTGGGTGGTGGAGTCATAGGTTTAGGTACATCCTACATGTCTGGACTGGTCTAGCAGGACGATACGCTTAATAAAATAAACTTTAAGCCCTTCCTTGCTTTGCAGAAGTGAGTCAGCAGACTGCATACAGTCAACAATGTAATTTGAGAGAGAAATTGTGCCCTGCTGTTCCGAAAAATTTTCATTGGTATCCTCCATGAGGCATTTTAAATGCAGTAATTGTATTTTTTGCGAAGTGATGGAAGAAGGTAGCAATTTTGCAATCAATGGGCGTGCGTTTCACCACAAATGCTTTACATCCTGCACCTCTATTTATGTGGATTATTTGATTTGTTGTACTAAGTTTTATGTTGGGAAAACTATAGTCAATTAAGAACTCGTTTGTCTCATCACAAGAGCAATCTGTCTGAGTCTCTGAGAAAAAGCACCACTTGTTACATATTGTTTACAACATAATCATAACTTTTCAGATTTTCGTTGTATGGCAATTGATTTCATCCCTTCTAATATTAGAGGTGGTGACCGTGGACAGTTGCTATTGCAGTGCGAACAGCTCTGGATATTCACTCTTTAACACTTTGGAGCAACTGGTTTGAATGGAAGAATTGAGTGGGGTGTATTTTGAAACTTGATTAACTGGATGAACTAACTGGGTAGGTGTTGTCTATGTGGCTGTATATCGCTTCCACTCTGACGATGTTCCATTAAGATGACACCCGATCTGATGTTTTCAGATTAGGGCTTAGCCATTGATTTTATTATTTATTTATTTACATTCTCTTATATACCGCACTATTCTGCATCAGTGCGGTTTACATTGAACAAACTGAAATTACATTGAACAGGGCATTATAACTTGGAGATAACTATTTTACAGGGAACATGGGCTATGGAGGGTTAAGTGGCTTGCCCAAGACCACAAGGAGCACCTGTGGGACTAGAAACCCCAGTCCTTCCAGCCCAAGGTTGCTGTCCTCTAGTGGGATTTGAACCCCCGACCTTCCGTCCTGAAGTACCTTGCCCCAACCACTAGGCCACTCCTCCACTCCATTGATGAGGTAGCTTGTATTTGATTGGTGATTGCTTGATTTAAAACTGTGTCATCAGACGCTAATCTTTGCATAGTGGTTTCCCTGGTGAGGAATTTGATTCACCCATGAAGAAGCCCAGCCGGGGAAACAAAGATCTTTGGGCGGGTGTGAGGCTTAGAAACATAGGCCATGTGGTCTTTTTCTGTCGTCATTTTTCTATCTAGTCTATCCTTCCATATCAACAACTACAACAGTCCCCTTTTTTCCTTTAGAGATCCTCTGTGTTTGTCCCATGCTTTTTTGAATTCAGATACTGTTCTCATCTCTACCACCTCCACTGGGAGACTATTCCATGTATCCACGACTCTTTCCGTAAAGAAATATTTCCGCATATCACTCCTGAATCTATCCCATGTCGCCTCGTAGCAGAGCTTGCTTTCAATCGAAAGAGGCTCTCCCCCTGTGCATTTATGCCATGGAGGTTTTTAAATGTCTCAATCATATCACCTCTATCCCGCCTTTCCTCTAAGGTGTACATATTAAGATCCTTAAGTCTGTCCTCATATGCTTTATATTGAAGACCACTAACCATTTTAGTAGCCACCCTCTGTACTGACTCCATCCTGTTTATATTCTTTTGAAGGTGCGGTCTCCAGAATTGCACACAATACTCCAAATGAGGTCATACCATAGACTTATACAGAGGCATTATCGCCTCCTTTTTTCTGCTAGCCATTCCTCTCTGTATGCACCCAAGCATTCTTCTAGCTTTTGCTGTCGTCTTTTCTACCTGTTTAGCTACTTTAAGATCATCAGACTCAACCATGCCTAGGTCCCGCTCTTCTTTAGTGGACAAAAGTACTTCACCCCCATACTATATTCCCATGGATTGCTGCAGCCCAAATGAATGACCTTACATTTTTTAACATTAAATCCCAGCTGCCAAATTCTAGACCATTCTTCAAGCTTAGCTAGATCCCTCCTCATGTTATCTACACCAGCGGTTCCCTACTCCAGTCCTGGAGGGCCAAACACCATTCAGGTTTTCAGGCTATCCCTAATAAACATGCATGAGATGCATTTGCATGCACTGCCCCCATTGTATTCAAATGTATTCATGCATATTCATTAGGGACAGCCTGAAAACGTGAATGGTGTTTGGCTCTCCAGGACTGAAGTTGGGAGCCTCTGATCTACACCTTCCTGGGTGTCTACTCTATTGCAGATTTTGGTATCATCTGCAAAGAGGCAAACCTTACCCGACAGCCCTTCCACTATATCACTAACAAAGATGTTAAAAAGAATCGGACTAAGGACAGATCCCTGGGGCACACCACTGGTAACCTCCTTCTCCTCAGAGTGAGCTCCAGTTAGCTGTACTCTTTGTCGCTTCCCACTCAACCAATTTCTAACCCAAGCAGTAACTTTAGGGTCCATCCCTAGGGTGTTCAGTTTATTTATAAGTTGCCTGTGAGGAATGGTGTCAAAGGCTTTACTGAAATCTAAATATACCACATCTAGAGCTCTCCCTCGGTCCAACTCCCTGGTCACCCAGTCAAAGAAATCAATCAGATTTGTCTGACAGGACCTGCCTCTGGTGAATCCATGCTGCCTCGGATCCTGTAATCCGCTGGACTCCAGAAACATCACTATTTTCTCCTTCTGCAGCGTTTCCAATAATTTTCTTACCACCGAAGTTAAACTAACCGGCCTGTAATTTTCAACCACATCCTTACTTCCACTTTTGTGTAACTGCACCATATGAGTCTCTCTCCAGTCCTTTGGTACCACTCCCGACTCCAACGAGGCATTGAAAAGGTCAGTCAGTGGAGCTGCTAGAACGTCCCCAAGTTCCCTCAATATTCTAGGGTGTATCTCATCTGGTCCCATTGCCTTGTCTACTTTAAGTTGAGCTAGTTTCTCACGAATACAGTCTTCTGAAAATTGTTCAAGATGCCCTTCACTTCTTTTCCTATTTGTGGGTGTTTTCTGAGGTCCTGTTCCTGGTTCTTCATCTGTGAACACAGAACAGAAATATTTGTTAAGCAATTCCGCTTTATCCTCATCAGCTTCTACATATTCCTCCCCTTCACCTTTGAGTCTGACAATACCACTTTTTCTCTACCTCTTCTCACTAGCATATCTGAAAAATGTCTTAGCCAATGCAATAAAATGGGGGGGATATTTCCTCTTCTTTAATTTAAATGTAAAGAGGCGGTACCGTAAAAAAAATTCAGAGGATGGAGGAATTCTTTAAATTCTTTTTTTGCTTCTTTCCCTGTGTGTTTTTTTTTTTTTTAACTGAAAACTCTGATCCCCACTGCTCTCTGCTGCCCTGGGCTTCCCTCCTGTTCTGCCTGCTGGGATCCGATCTCCTGCAGGCAGAACAAGAGCGATCATTGCTGCGATCGGGGGTTAGATGGATTCAGACAGCCTGCGGCAGTGATCGCTCCTGTTCTGCCTGCGGGAGATCCGATCTTCCATCGGTAGACAGAAGAGGTTTTCGGCCCGTGATCAGAGGGGGTAGCAAATTCCTGGCACCAGGTATAACTTTCTAGTTGCCATGGTGACCTCGTGCCTGGGCTTTGTTGAGCCCTGGTCAAATGCGTCATAGAAATATTCTGCAATTGCTCATTCAGCAATTTGCAATGATAAGGAACAGAAAGCAGTGAGATGCTAGAAGTCTGTAAGTATTTCAGAGATACAGCAAAAGTTAAGAATCAGTAGGCCAGCACATCGCGGTGGGTAAAAGACTCCCAGGGTAGTTAAGGTCAAAGCAGAAATACTAAAATAATTCTTTGCTTTGGTCTTTATTGCAGAGGATGTTGGGGGCATACCTGCACTAAACCATCTTTTCAGATGAAAGAGGTGCTAGGGGAAATTACTTGCAATTTGCTCCAGAGTTTTGAAGGAGCTCAAAATATGAAAGTGCAGATCTGCCACTGGTAATCTTTAACTTGCCATTAAAACTAGCCACAAGGCTTTGAAAGAGGGTGCTACGAGTGACCTGGAAATGACCGACCAGCAAGCCTGATGCTGAATCAAATGGTGGAGGCAGATGTAAAGGACAAAATTTACAGGGCATATGAACGACCGTGAGTTTAGCAGAGGATGGTTATACTTTTACTAAAATCTTTGTTATTTGAGGATGCGAATAAGGATGAGCCATTTGGATTTTCAGAAGATGTTTGATAAGCTTCTCATGAGAGACTCCTCAGAAAAGTAAGTCATGGAGCAGGAGGCAAAGATCTTTAATGACTGGTAACTAGCTGGCCCTCCTTGGGCAAGTCACTTTACCCTCCATTGCTTCGGAAGAAAAAGCCTGGCAGTCTACTTCCAGTGATACATTGCCAAGAAAACCCAGAGGCAGTTGGGTTGCCAGGAGTCGGCACTGACTTGACGGCACTAAAAAAAAAACAACAAAACCCCCCTAAATAATAATGAAAGAATAGGATCTATTAGTACATTTTCTTAATGGAGAGAGGTGAATAGTGGAGTGCCCCGGGGATCTCTATTTGGTCCAATTTTAACAGATTCATTAATGAACAAGCAAAGGTAGCAGTAAATGAAGTGATCAAATTTGCAGATGATGCACAATTATTCAACATAGTTATGGTATAAATAGACTGTGAAGAGATTGAAGGAGGTTCTTACAGCAGCGCTCGACAAATTCTGGTCGTCATGGCACCTAGAAATTGCACCCTGGCGCCTGAGATTTCTTACTCCCAAAGGTTTAGGTGTGCTGTATTGAAAAGAGCCAAATAACAAAAATAACAAAACTCTGTCAATATAATCAGTAATCAAAAATAGAGCAGAAAATTAAGGAAAATAATGTCTGAACTCAATGTATATGTTGGAAGATTAGCCTTGAGGGAACTCCCCTCTCATAGCTTTACTTCCTATTTAATCAGTTGTTTGGCTCCTAATTACAGAACCATTTTGTTTGTGAGAAAAAAGCACACCACTTCGTGCCTCTACACATCACCAATAACCTTCAAAATTATGTGAAATCAAGTGCTGAATACATTCATCAAATTTAATGTTCTTAGAAACCAGCTCCCCTCATAGAAAAAAACAGACAAGCAGTTGATAATACTTATCCGAGCTGCAGTTACACAAACTCCTTTGACACAGCTAGGAGCTCCGAAGTGAAATAGTTAACAGCTTCACTTCCCAGTTCCACAGCAATAAATTCAACAAACAGCTTCACAGCTTCAAACCGCTTCACTGCTTCTTTTCACAACTTTGCAGCAATGATAACGACAAACACAGCACTGCATTTAGGGCAGCCAAAACTAGTGTGCCCTGTTTCAATGCTCAAACAGCTGCGATGTAATAATAGCATCCAAAACTTTTCCAGACGCTCATGAGAACTCGGTTAAATTCCATGCCACATGATGAAAGGGACCAATAGATGATTAGATAGGAACACCAATCACAGTTTAACACGTCATAGAAGGCTTGCCCAATCTAATTCATGATTGAGCCCATTGGGTGCTATGGAAGACAAACGGAATATCCATGACTATTCAAGGAACTGGAGGCGTTGTTCTCTGTTTCCACCTCGTGGATTCGGCGGTGCAAAATCTAAAACCCTTCAGTGAAACTCTGAAAACACATGTTAATTGTCCAGACAATGTTGAACTATAGGAGCCGTAGCGATCTTATTTTTGATCCGAGAAGCATGTTCATGTAAACGTATTCAAACAGAACGAATGGTACGTCCTATGTATAGCAACCTACATGGGCATAATAAAACATTTAACTACAAAAGCAGTAGAACAAGTAGTATGCCACTTTGCAATATGTGTGAAATCCAAATTCGGAATGCCCCATTCTCTGCCATCAATAGAGCGTGTACAGCAATCACAGTTATTGCATGCACAATGACCAGCCGTATCATAATCTATTGGAGATATTATGTCTTTAGGTGACACCGTAGTGCAAACCAGATCCCGAAGATTTGCACCCCTAGTATATGCAATTTGCAATGTTTTCTGGAAACAAGGGTGCAATGCTAAAACATGCCAATGTTTCATCAAAAATGTTTTAATTTTATTAGAATGAGACATAAATGGTAAAATGCCCACAAATTTCTCCAATTGATCAGAAGAAGACATAGATCATGAAAAATCCATTGAGTCGTAAGAGGGAATGAGCCATTCATGATGAGTAAATCGTGCTCTTGTATATGCTTTGCTTTATGACATTTTTCAGATTACCTCTTTGTAACAATCGACTAGACAAATCCTTAGCATGATGTATAATCCTATGTATTGGTACATATATGCCTAAGGTGCAAAAACTGTCCATATAGAAGGCCTTTCTTTAAAGAAACAGGATGAAAACTTGAAAAATTAAGTAAAATGTTTCTTTGAACTTCCTTACCAAACAAGGTAGTTTGAAGTATCCCATCATGTTTAGCTACCACAACATCTAAAAATTCCAAATTGTGAAAATGATGGTGTAATGTAAATTTCAAATGTGACTCTGCTTGCCATGAAATAGTTGTACTGATTTGCTTTTTGTAAATTGTTTCAGAACTGTGAAGAGAGAGAAAAGAGTTCTCTTGCTGGTTTGGTTAATATTAAATGCACAATTCTCATTTTGTGAATTCTAGGTCTGGAGTGGCTGAACACGGACAGTTTCATTTCTCTGTACGAAGACCTCTCTGGAAAAGTGGTGGTGTTGGACTTTTTCACTTACTGTTGCATCAACTGTATGCATCTGTTGCCTGACCTCAATGAGCTGGAGCACACATTCTCTGATAAAGGTATCAGCGCCTTATGGATTTTCCAGGCATGGTCTCTAGCAAAGTAGCTGATTCACTTCTCTTCTGGGCATTAAACATATGATGAGACTTCAGTGCTCTTTTAAGTGCCTCAAATGTACTTAGTCCCTCACTTTTAAGAGAATTACAATCTGTACTCGCTGCACTTCCGAAAGGGTTAAATTGGGCTTTTCTGAATATATAAATCATTGGTGAAATCCCATTACAAACTTACTTTTCTATAAAGGATGAGTCTTTTGAACTTTTTTTCAATTTTATTTGTTTTGTATTTTACTTACACCTTTCCAGTAACAGTTCAGGTACAGTAGGTAAATTCCATTCCCGGAGGGCTTACAGTCTGTCTGTACTTGAGGCAATGGGGAGGGTTAAGTGACTCACTCAAGCCCTCAAGGAACCTGCCTTCCTTGGTTTACAGCTTGCTGCTCCACTTTATAGATAGATTTGTGGCATTTTGTGAAGCCTTGATAAGGATTTCCTCATCTTGGAGAAAATTAAACTTAATTTTGCTCATTAGCATGTCACAGACTTGCCTGACATTTGAGCTAGAGCCTGTAAATCCTTTTATTATTTTACTTTTGCTAGTTGATTAAAGTACTGTGGTTGCTGCTGTTCCATTTAGATACATATAAATAAAGGTCAACAAACTGTAGATGAGAGCTGTTTATTAGATTAACTTAACGCATTCACGACCAGCCTTTGAGAGTGATGCTTCCTTTATCAGATTTGTGCAACCTGACCTAAGAATGGGCTCTAACAGGAGAGTTTGATAAATAAAGATCAAGTACTCTTGAAAGGCAAGGATGGAGGGGGAGATTTTAACCTGCTTGTTGTAGATTGTAGTATTCCATCAGCAGAATTGGTTAGAATTCAAGAGATAGTATATAACGGCAGATAAAGACAAGTATGATCCATCTAGTCTGCCCAGCAAGGCGGTAAGAGTAGGTGCATCTGCCGCTCCATGCAGGTCACTCCTCCCCATGCCTTTGTTTAGGCCTATTTGTTGAGCTTTAAGAGAGTTATGTTTGTTTTTATTTTATCTTGTTGCTATAAAGGGATCCTCTATGTCTGTCCCATGCCATTTTGAATTCTGTCACTTTATTTGCTCCCACCACTTCCATCGGGAGGGCATTTCAAGCATCCACCACCCTTTCAGTGAAAAAGTATTTCCTGACGTTGCCTTTCAGTTTACCCCCTTGCAGTTTCATGCTATGCCCTCTAGTTTTACAGTTTCCCCATCTTTGGGAGAGGTTTGTTTGTTCATTAATACTCTTTAGGTTTTTAAAGGTCTGAATCATATCTCCCCTATCCCTCCTCTCCTCCATAGTATATACATATTTAGGTCTTCAAGTCTCTTCTCATACGTCTTCTAATGTAGGCTCCAAATCATTTTGGTCGCCTTCCTCTGAACCGTTTCCAGTCTTTTTATATCCTTTGCGAGATACGGTCTCCAAAACTGAACACAGTATTCCAAGTGAGGTCTCAGCAATGACTTGTACAGGGGCATTAATACCTCTTCCTTTCTGCTGGTAATTCCTCTCTGTGTGCAGCCCAGCATCCTTCTGGCTTTTGCCACTGCTTTGTCACACTGTTTCACCATCTTGAGATCCTCAGAAGCAATCACTCCAAGGTCCTTCTCCTAGTCTGTGCACACTAACCTCTCGCCCCCTATCGCATACCTTGAATTTTCTGCTTCCCAGGTGCATGACTCTGCACTTCTTCACATTAGTCTAATGAATGGCAGTTAAGATTTATTCTTCCAGCTTTTGTAGATCTTTCTTCATGTTATCTACTCTGTTGCAAATTTTCGTGTCATCTGCAAAAAGACAGACTTTTCCATTCAGTCCTTCAGCAATATCACTCACAAATACATTGAACAGTACCGGTTCCAGGACCAAATCCTGGGGCACACCGCTTATCTTCCTTACATCCGAGTGAGTTCAGTTTACTGTCACCTTCTTTCATCTGTCTGTCAACCAATTTCTGATCCAGTTCACCACCTTGGGACCCATCCCATCCCCAAGCTGTTGAGGTTATTGATAAGCCTCCTATGCGGAACAGTATCAAAGGTATTGGGGTTGGCTTTGCTGAAATCTAGGTATATCACATCCATCGCATGCCCTTGATCTAGTTCTCTGGTCACCCAGTCAAAGAACTCAATCAGCTTTGTTTGGCAAGATCGTCCTTTGATAAAACCATGTTGCTTTGGGTCATGCAACCTGTTGGTTTCGAGAGAGTCCACGTTTCGCTCCTTCAGGTGCACCTCCATTAATTTTCCTGCCACCGAGGTAAGGCTTATCGGCCTGTAGTTTGTCACGTCTTCCCTATTATCACTTTTGTGAAGAGGTACCACATCAGCCCTTCTCCAGTCCTGTGGAACTTCTCGTCTCCAAAAAACAGAACAAAAGGGGTTGGGTTTTTTTTAGCATTTTTGCTTTTTCACTTTCCACATATCCGTTCCCAGCGGGATGGGGTGATAACAAACCCTGATACTTGTTTACAGACAGTCCTTTCACCTGAGCATGTGTGGAAGGGGGACAAAGAAAAAGCAGAGAGGTTAGAGAAGGGCTGCCAATTATCTGCAAGTTTGCATATGTTCATGGGTTGGATCTTAGGCTATTCTTCAAAGTGTGTATGTGTCTTAGACATGCAAATGGATAAAGAACATAAGATATGCCATACTGGGTCAGACCAAGGTCCATCAAGCCCAGTATCCTGTTTCCAACAGTGGCCAATCTAGGTCATACGTACCTAGCAGTTTCCCCAAAAGACACAGGTTCCGCAATGCTTGTACTGGGTCAAGCAGTGATATCCTGGTCCCTTTTTAATAATGGTTTATGGACCTTTCCTCCAGGAACTTGTACATACCTTTTTTAAACCCAGCTACACTAACAGCTCTTACTACATCCTCCGGTAACAAATTCCAGAGTTTGATTACACGTTGAGTGAAAAAATATTTTCTCTTATTAGTCTTAAATAGTTTACCCTGTAGCTTTATTACATGTCCCCATAGGGATACATCATAGGATATTGACTGAAGTCAGAAGGGTCTGTTCATTGGGTGTTTGGAGGTACGAGTGGTTCCCTGGGCCTGGAGAAGGGCAGATGCTGACCCTCTTTGTAAAAATGATAATGGGGAAAGATTAAAAGTTACAAACTGGTTAGTCTGACTTGCAAATTGTAATGTGTGCCTTTGAGTAAGTGCTGACTCTTGGCGACCCAGCAGCTCCTTGGTTTCCTTGGCACTGTCGCTGGAAGTAGATTGCCAGGCCTTTCTTCTGAGGCAGTGGAGGGTTAAGTGACTTTCCCAAGGCCAATAGGAGTGCTAGTGCGAATCAAATCCTAGTCTCTTGGTTGCCAAGCCAGTGCTCTAACCTAAGTGGTGAAAAAATTAATGTAGACCCTTCTGAAGGATAGGATAGCAAAACGTCTTGAATGCAGTAGTTTGCAGGATAGAAGGCAGCATGGTTTTATCAGGTAGCTTGTATGAGCAGAAAATTAGATTGTTGGAAGGTGCTACATGTGCAAATATACTTGGATTTCAGCAAAGTCTATTTATTGGACTTACTGTACCACCCTTTAGTTAGTAGCACCCTCAGAACGATTTACACATGAGAGGAGGAAAAGGTGAAGCAGGGATAGAAAAAAGGGGAAAATTGGAAAGGTTAACAATTCATCAAAAGAAGAGGGTAGGAAAAAAAAAGAGGGATAGGCCGGCTGAGCCGCAGCAGCCCAAGGAAGAAAAAGACCTCAGTCAAGGATACTATCCTGCATAGGAGGCTCATCAGGAAACTGTACAGCCTAGGGGTGTGATCTAAGGTGACGGACTCGATTAGAAACTAGTTGATGCACAGGGAATAGATGCAGTTTTCTGTTGTGAGTGGATTGCCTCTAGGATCATTTTCAGGGGTCTTCTGTTCACAATCTTTATGAATGATATTGTGAAGTGATTAGGAGGGATTGCATTTTTGCATATATCACTAAGTAGAAGGATGTCCAGTCAGGACAGTACCAAGCTAGAACTGCGCACAGTGCGACCAACTAATCTGGTGCCCCCTCTGCCCCAGCCATGTGTAGTAAGGGCCAATTCTTACTGACGCATACATGCACAAAGATAATGTCCTCTTTGGAGCAGGTGTAACTTTGTGCAGCATTTTTCAGGGAGGTGATGTTATAAAAGGCACATATGTTGTTCTTATAAAATCAGGTGCAACATAAGCACCTCTGTGCCTGCACAGCCTAAGCCCCCTTTTGTAAAATTACTCTTCAAACCCCAGTGACCTGCACAATGACCTAATTATTTCCCATTTCTCTACTTGCTCTGCCTGCGTCTATGCACCTAACATCCTCTGGCTCTTGTCTCTGCATTTTCGCTATCTTGAAATTATCCAATATAATCACCCCAAAGTCTCCTTCTTGCTCTCTAATCCCTCAGATCTCTGTACCCCAGATATATCACTCTGCATTTTTTAGTACGGAGCTGCCAAGCACACACACACTCTTCAAAGTGTCTTCACTTGTAAAACCATCTACTCCTCAGGCGTATCAACTGTTGAACATCTTAGTGCAGGGGGTGTTTCAACATTCAGCCTATGCGGTAGAAGCAGTTCAGTAGAGATTTTTAGAAAAAAAAATGTTTACTCAATTAGCTAGCACACATGATTTTGAATCCTTAAAAAGTGCTATTTGGTGAATATGAAGTCACAGTATAAATCATGCTATAAACAGACTGAAATATTCACTTGGCTTGCATATGAATATGAATTTGTGATCATGTGGCCCACTGTTCAAATACTGGATGCAGGGCCGTACCAAGGGCTGTGTGGAGCAGTGCGACCGCACAGGGCACAAGCACAGAACGGGCACCGATATCCTCATTGGGTTTACAGGAAGCTCAGAAAAGTGCATTATGCAGGCGTTTTATAGCATGCTTGTTCGTGCCTAGTCTATCCCCCCGTTTGCTCACTCTCTGTTCCTAAGAACACCTATGATGTCACATCAAAGTGAATATTTTGTTTTTGTAGTGCCTGCTGTTGTGGGTGCATACACTGGGGCAGTTTTATAAGCACCAGTTTGAACACTGAAAGCACTGTTTTACACATTCAAGCCGTAGCAAAATTATTCCTATTGTGTCCAGTTCTGGAGGCCATAACTACTGAAAAGCACAGAGTGAAAGCAGTACACCAAAACATGAGGTCTGGACCAAAAGCCCCGTGAGATGAAACTAAAGCTCTAATTATGTATACATACAGCAGTACTTCTGAACCCTCTCCTGGAGGTGCACCGAGTCAGTCAGGTTTTCAAGAATACCACAATGAATACGCATGAGAGAGAAATGCATACAGCAGGTCTCCAGTATGAAAAGCGGAAAATAGAGACAAGTTGGTATGGTTTATGGTTTAGGCATTTGATATACCGCCCTTTACTTACGCATCAGAGCGGTTTACATGTATATACTAACAGGTACTTTTTTGTTCCCTTGTCCCCGAAGGGCTCACAATCTAAGTGTACCTGAGGCAATGGAGGGTTAAGTGGCTTGCCCAAGGCCACAAGGAGTGGCCATGGGACTAGAGACCCCAGTCCCCCCGGCCTGAGGTTACTTGTCCCCATGCGGGAATTGAACCCCCGGCCAGGGGTAACCTGTCCCAACCACTGAGCTAATACTACTGTTTTAAAATGGAGACACCATTGAAATCTCTGGAGGTGAATGACTTCCTTAAGAGGATGACCCCCTACGTGTGAGGTCTTGAGAGGGCCATCTTTTGCCCTTGACAGAGAGTACATACCCTTTTATAGCACACAAATGGGTCCCTTAAATTCTGACATAAAACATGAGTCCTTTACCAACAGGATATAGCATATCAATATTGTTTCACAGAAGTAGCAGCTCATCCATAAAGTGCCATCAGAGCGCTCATCAGGATAAAGGACCCCTGAATCTTGTGCCAAAGTGAAACTGTTGTAAACTCCTTTCAGGGACTGTTTAATAATGAAGTTCGCTCTCTGTGCCATCGCGTGCAACCTTACGACGTTATCTACTACTTTTCTTGTTCTTCTCTTCAGCTGTGCTATTTTTGTTTTCAAAGTGACGTTCAGGCTATTTTAAATTCCAGTGGTTATCCATTTCATGTTATCGGCATTCCAAAAATGGCCTGCCCCTGAACTTCTGCAAGGGGGGAGTACTTCCAGGTATGAAAAAAATGTTTGGCATTGGTATCGTTTAAGGGCGTTTATATGTAACCATGATAATAACGTTTTAAAACTGGATAGAGAGCTAAAATGCATGTTTTGACCCTGGTACTCTCACCTGAAGTAAACATTTTAAAATAAAGCTAGCCTTGTTTACATCGTCACTTAAGACATTGTCAGTAAAACTTAAGACAGTTACCCTAAAGACTCTGTTAGAATAACATAAGCCTGAAAAGTGGTTGAAGTGTTGTGACTGATAACTGCAGGGACATCTTTCTCCATCACCTTTTCCACTGCCATTTTTTTTCTTCCAAGCACCGCATAGCTCAAACTCATGGAGACATTGAAGTGTCAGTGGTTGGGCCAAAAGCTAGACAGTGGCAATCAGCGAGACTCCCAACAGCATAAAAAGCTATTAGTAGCCACACTGGAGAAATGTTGATCTAACCCTCTTAGAAAGATGTCATGGACAAGTACGTTCAACCATAACTGTACTTTGACTCCCCTTTGCATTGAATCTGTAATAATTAAATGGAGGACTAGCCTAGTGGTTAGAAAAGCAGGTTGCAGGGACGCTAGAGTTCAAATCCTGCTTCTCTCAGTAGTGATTGTGACCTTGAGAAAGTCACTTCAACCTCCAGTGCCTCAGGTATAACTTAGTGAGACCACATGGGCAAGGTAATGACTTGGCAAAGGCAAGTAATTTAAATATAAAATCTAAATCTGATCCATGTATTCGCAGCACCTTAATTTTGCTATAAAACAGCTTCCAAATAAGTGTCCGAATTTTGTAGCAGTAGCAGCAGTTTGCAATTATAAATACTTGCCTTTTAATTTAAGTAGGGAAAGGACCTAACTAAATCTGATTAGCAGATGTAAAGGGTACATACAGATCTTCTAGTAACACATTTCTGTGTCATCTATATAGGGACAAAAAAGGAGCACAAACATTTCTAAAGAAAATGCTTTTTGTATTGGAAGTGAAATGGCTTCATGATCCCCTGCAACAGCTAAGAAACACATTCCAGCAAAACAAATATAAGCTTAAAAGAATACTTTGTTTCTCTGCAAAGTTGTAAGTTACTGTGGCACTTTGTCCAGAACACATTCTGTACTTGGAGCTAATCATGATTGTTAGTTAAAGAAGGTTGTGATAAACCAAGGATCCTTGGCAGGGGCTACACTTTCACTCTGCAGACCATCAGATGGCAGTCTGGGTACTTTACACATGTAGGGACCATGATCAAATTCTGTATAAGGAACTAATTTTTGATTGTTTTCTCCCAGGAGTTGAGATACAATGACAAGGCTTACTTCCAAGAATCATTTCAAGAGGGAGAAAAATGAAAAGACAAAAGATTATGATTCTTGTTCACTGTTTTAAGTGCTGCAATAATCTCCTAAGAATTAAATAACACAAAACCCAAATTCTCACCCTCCTAATGTCCTTTCCTTATTGTTCCTCCAGTTTAGTCCTCAACCTCTGGGTAGTGAACCTCCTCCTGCAGCTTGGAGACTGGGCATGTCAAACTCATGACATCACTGGATATAGCCTGCTGGTCTCTCCCATCAGCCCCCAGTGTGTCCAGTCTCCATGCAGCAGGAGGACGTAGTGAGCCTAGCTTCTGGGCTCACGGGGGAACAGATAAGGAGCATTTAGTGTGACAAATTCTATTCTGATTTTACTTTTGATTTTTACCTTTAATTTTACTTTTAATTCAGTTACCTTTGGTTAATTGGCAATCAGGGATTAGTTCCCTTTAGTTGTTAGGAGCAAATTTCCTTATATTTACAGTAATTTAAATTTGAGCCTGGCTCTTTAAATTAGTAGCAGCTCTCGCCTTCCCTCCTTGTCAGTTATTTTTACTTGCTGCAGGCATTTGCCGGTGCGGATCTGTCTCCCTTGACGGTATGGGAGAGAGCTCCTGGACCCGTACAGCCACACTGAAGCTGTGTGAGATGGAGCCTCTCCGTTGCTGCGGGATTTTAATTTTACTCTGTGGAACTGGCTGAGTGGTCCTCGCTACGGCTGCCGGGCGCAGCAGCGTGGCTTGAGGATCGGATAAATTCAAGGCAGTAGGAGCAGGCTGCGTGGCTTTCGGCCCTGCAGGTAAGGCCTCCGGGCTCTGTCGGTCTGCTGAGGCCTCCTTTTTGCAGTGGCTGTTGTTCTTGGCGCCAAAATTTGTTGGCAAAGGGGTGGCCATTTTTTCTCTAGGTATTTGGACCGCTTGGCGAGAGTTACAGCGAACTGCTGGTGTGAGGAAGACGACAGGCAGAATAGCTAGATTTTTAGGTCTAGTGTTTCTTTCTTTTGTTTGTAGGTTTTTCGAGGCTCGGGGGGCGGGGGGTCCACAGCCTTAAGGGGGCTGTTGTCAGTCCTCTTTATTTTTAAGTTTATTCTTAGTTTTATAGGACAGCAGTTTGGGCATTGATCTCTGATGCCACATGTTCTCTCCCTCCTAATCATGTCTCTAAGGAGCATCTGTTAAGTCCCAGGATATTAGGCAAATTGCCAGCTTTTAGGTTCAAGAGCAGAGCCCTAACCTGTAGTTGGAAGGAAGGAAGGGCTGGAAGTGTGCTTGAGACAGTAGCTCTTTTTTGTATTCACAAACGCCTGTGGTTTCACAGGGACAGGTTTAGGAAACCTTAGGCTATAAAAAAATATATATATAATCATAATAACAGTTAAACTGTCAATCAAGAAGTGCCTGTGCTACAGTCTATGGCCACCAGAGGGCAGCTGGTACACTCAATAGTGCCTTTCTGTGACCGTATATATGCAGCCATCTTCAGATTGATCTCTGGAAGTCAGGGAAGAAATAACCACAGGGCCACCTCATGGGCACTCAGGGGTTAGTGACTAAACACGCAACTGTAATGTTCTGCAAATCAAGATTATATGACCAAGATTTAAAGCTTTTAACTTCTGTATCGTTTGTCGGGCTCTGGTGCCCTAAAGGCCACTGGATGGCAGCGCTGCTCATGAATCACATATAGTATTCAGTGCCCCCATCCCTGGGGGGGTTTGTAAAATACAAAATCGTATTCTTCATCAGGTTCACACAGGCAGCAACCTCGAAGACCGCCACTTGTAAGGTTGTCGGTGTATCCCACTACTATTTCTCTGACTGCAGGAAGGCCGAGGGGGGGGGGGGTGCCTGTGTGTTTCATAGCTCCATTTAGCATGCCCTTCCCAGGAAATTCTCATCTATTTCTAGAGCCTGTGCTGTCAGAGCAGGGCTTTAAGCACTTAACAGGGGCACTGACCTGTCTTGCCATCTTGTTAAAGGGCCCGTGCTGAGGGTGAAGAAAAGGACGTCTAGGTAGCACAGTCTGGGGCTTAGCACTCCAGGGCACTGGAAGGTTTCATAGAGGAAGTCAATACTCTGTTTACTCCATGCATTCAGCCTATGTTCAAGCGTGCTAGCTGCACTGTGTTTGGGTGACAGGTGCTGGGTCACCCGTATATGTAGATGTGCATTTTGTATGTGCTCACAATTGCTTAGGCATGATTTTTGGGTGCACGCTTTGCAGAGTGAGACTGCATTTCTTTGCTCAGACTGTATTATCAGGCTAAGGTAATTTCTCCAGTAATGGGGGGATGTCGATTGTAATAAAGTGCGTGAGGTCCTTATGGTGTTACATGGGGTTGGAGATGCAGTCGTGGGCTCTACTGTGGAGTGAGCCGTCCGGAGGAGCTACAGTGTCACAGTCACCAGTTTCCCTTTCTCTTTGGGCTTTGCTCCCAGATCCTAGCCCCTCTTTCTCTCTGATGTCCAGGACGCAAGGTCCCCGGCCCACTGGACAATCTATTCTCAGCCTTTTCTCAATGCTGGTAGAAGGACTGGGAGAGTGAGAAAGGAAGACCAGGAACCAGCACCAGCTCTGATGTCTCTCCACTGCCAGTGTTTGTTACGGTCACATATTCCCAGTCAGTTATTTATTTGAGTATACTGATTGCCTACAGGTCAGCGTGGCATACAGTCGATTATGGTATTTCTATTTCCCTCGTCCCTGAAGGGCTCACAATTTATGTTTTGGTGCCTGAGGCAGAAGGTTAAGTCGCTTAACGAAGGCCAGAAGGACCACCGGTGGGACCAGAAACCCCAGTTTTTATGGCCCAAGGTTGGTGGTCTTGATTGGAATTCAAACCCTTGGTCCTCTGACAACTTGCCTCAACCACTAGACCACACTGCTCCGTGTGAGCTATCCACAGGGCCATAGGGCCAGGCGCAGCCTGTTACTTCCAAGGCAGAGACCTTGGGGAGGTTCCGTTCATAAGGATACAAGAAATACCATACTGGGTCAGACCAAGCTCTTTCAGGTCCAGTATCCTGTTTCCTAGGGTAGCCAATCCAGGTCTTAAGGACCTGGCTGGTTTCCAAAAAGACGAATAGACTACTCAATGCTTGTGTTGGGGCAAGCGGTGGATTCATGTATGCTCATATTTTAAGGGTTCCGTTGCATGTACAACAGATGTGACACTCTGTTGGGTTGTGTGCCTTGTAGAATATCTTGAATTGGTGAAAGTTGGTATAAAAAAAAAAATTAATAATTTTCCAGCTTCTCTCTAATAAAAGGTTATGGACCTTTCCTCCAGGAGCTTGGCCAAAACCTTTGTTAAACTCTGCTACGTTTGGAGATCGTTTCACGCAAGGCTCTTGGAGTACACAGGAGACCCAGTGGTCAATCAACTGACTGGAAATGCGAGCGATACGCCGGGCGTTGCAGGCATTCAAAGCTATGGTGACAGGTTGAGCGGTGCGAGTACTGTCCGACAACTCCGTGGCGGTGGCCTACATCAATCAGCAGGGCAGAACCGGAAGTGTGGCCATAGAGGCCGTGGCAGAGGGTCTGTGTGTGTGGATAGAACTTTGGCTGCCAGCGTTTTCAGTGGCGCATGTTGCGGGTAAGGACATTGTGGCGGTGGATTTCCTCAGCTGGGTCCGAGTAGATGCCGGAGAATGGGAGTGGCATCCGGAGGTGTTCGCACAGATCGGTCGTATATGGGGACAGCCAGTAATGGACCTCATGGCGGCGTTTCACTCTGTGTAAATGGGTCGCTTCTTCAGCAGATGACGCAAAAGAAGGTCGGAAGGCATCGGCGCACTGTTTCAACGGCAGCCGTCGTCCGGTCTTCTCTATGTTTTTCCACCGGGGCACTCATAGGTCGAGTGGTTCTGCGTATTGAAGCGCTTCGGGGAAATGTGTGGTTGGGGGCCTCGGGCTGGCCGAGGTGCCCGTCGTATGCCTGCCTCATACGGTTCCTCGACGGGAATCCATGGAGGTTTCCGACATTGGAGATTCTGTTGCTATGGAGTTCCCTTCGAGTGCCTCAGGTGCATCAATTTTCGCTTACGGGGTGGCCATTGAAAGGGCAAGCTTAAGGAAAAAGAGTTGCTCGGCAGCAGTCTTTGCCACCTTGTTGCAAAAAAAAAAAAAAAAAAAAAGTCTACGTCCCTTGCATATGTGCATATATGGCGCATCTTTGAGGACAGGTGCTCGCGGAGGCACGCTCGCACGACAACAGTGTCAGTTCCCTTGGTATTAAGTTTTCTGCAGGACGGGTTTGGTAAAGGCAGGTCCTGGAGAGTTCAGTTAGCAGCTCTGTCTTGCTGTAGGGGCAAAGGACAGGGAGTGGCTCTCATGCACAGGTCGATGTGGTGCGCTTTCTCAGGCGGTTACCAGACTGTAGCCCTCTTGTAGGATATTAATTCCACCGGGGAAGCTCATGTTGGTTTTAGGAGCGTTAGCCAGCGCGCCATTGGGGCCCTTGCAACAGGCGTAGGTTAAGGGTTTTGCCTTGAAGACGGTATGTTTTGATGGTCATTTGTTCGGCGAGGCGATTTTCGGAGTTGCAGGCGTTGACCTGTCAGGAATCGTTTTTTGTCTGTCTCCAGACAGAAGGTGGCCTGGCAGCTGGTTCCATCGTTGTTGTCAAAGGTGGTTTCTGTGTTCACCTAACTAAAATGGTCCTCTTCCAGCGCTAGGTGCAGTGGAGGGGAGCGTATTGAACCATAGCCTGCGCTGTTTGGACGTCAAGAGAGCGCTGTGGCAGTGTTTAAAGGTTTCAGAAACTTTCGCAAGGCAGATCGTCTCTCTTCGGGGTGTTCGGAGGGCCCTGCAAAGGGAAGCGGCGGCGAAGGAGTCCATTTCTGAATGGATTGGAGCGACGAGTGCGTCGGCTTATCTTCTACGGGACCGTACAGTCCCAGGGAGATTACGCGCTCACTCTACCAGAGTGCAAGCATCTTCTTGGACGGAGCACAGTTTGGTTCTGCCAGTGGACATCTGTAGGGAGGCCTCTTGGTTGTCTCTCCATACGTTCAGTAAGCACTACCGCCTAGATGTTCTGGCGGCTAAGGATGCCGTTTTCAGGGAGATGGTGTTGAGATCCGGCTGGAAAGGTCCCTCCCATTGATTACTGCTCTGATACATCTCAGAGGTTGAGGTCTAAACTGGAGGAACGATAAGGAAATAGGAATTACACTTACCTGGTAATTGTGGTTCCTTGAGTGACTCCAGTTTAGTCCTCATTCCTGTCCGGGGATGGAGTCTTAGCAGTGATCTTTCTGTTGGGGAAGTGCAAGGTTAAAAGTGGATGTAGGCCTTCACTGGTGTTCAGTCGTTTTGATGCTTCTATTTGTTTTGCGCTATATTGTTATATTATTATATTATGATATTATTATATATATTGCTATATTGCTCTGGATTGTTTAGGGCTAGGCATTCGATGGAAAGGAGAGCATGCAGGAAGCAGTCCCTTTCCTTCTGGAAGGGGAGTAGTAGGTAGATAGGTTATATGTTCTGCGTGCCCTTGAATATAATGTTAAGTTTAAAAAAGAAAAAAAAGGTTTACTGATTTTTTGTTCCTTTGAGTCTGCTCTGTCAATAGTTCACTGGGAGCTGATGGGAGAGACCAGCAGGCTATATCCAGTGATGTCATGAGTTTGACATGCCCAGTCTCCAAGCTGCAGGAGGAGGTTCACTACCCAGAGGTTGAGGACTAAACTGGAGTCATTCAAGGAACCACAATTACCAGGTAAGTGTAATTCCTATTTTTGTATTATTCCTCACATCAGTCAGATGGGAAGTTTTTCAAGCAAAAGACCTTCTTTGTGTGTTTTGACCGTGTAAAGTGCTTCATAACTGCCAGCTCTAAATAAAATAGAGGAAATATGGGCTACTGTCGTGGCTCAGATCACAATGCCGGGCACTAAAGTGCAGGAACCAGGTCTAGATCCTCTAGACCAGCGATGGCGAACCTATGGCACGCGTGCCAGCTGTGGCACGCGAAGGCCTTGCAGCTGGCACGCGGGAAGGTCCGCCATCGAAAAAAAAAACAACAACCCTGTCTGCTGCCGTTGTCGGGGCCGCCGCGGCAGAATCGAGCGTGCCGCGGGGCCCCCCTGTACCCACCGGCAGAGCCTGTCCTCCCCGTAGCAGCTCTCTCTTTGGAGCTGCAGTCAGACTCGCCGGCTTGCAGAGCGCGAAGGGAAGAGTTTCCCTTTCGCGACTCTGTTAAGCCCGCGGGGGCTGATGGGAACTTCCCATCAGCCCCCGCGGGCTTAACAGAGCAGCGAGGGAACTCTTCCCTCGCGCTCTGCAAGCCGGCGCGTCTGACTGCAGCTCCAAAGAGAGAGCTGCTACGGGGAGGACAGGCTCTGCCGGTGGGTACAGGGGGGCCCCGCGGCACGCTCGATTCTGCCGCGGCGGCCCCGACAGCGGCAGCAAACAGGTTTCTTTTTTTTTTTTTTAATTTTCCCTGGGCTGGGCTGGGCTGGGCTGGGGGTGGGGGGTGGGGGTTAGGAGTTGTGCTGGGCTGGGCTGGGGGGCTTAGGAGTGGTGATGGGCTGGGCTGGGCTGGGCTGGGCTGGGGGGGGGTTAGGAGTGGTGCTGGGCTGGGCTGGGGGGGGGTTAGGAGTGGTGATGGGCTGGGCTGGGCTGGGGGGGGGGGGGGGTTAGGAGTGGTGATGGGCTGGGCTGGGCTGGGGGGGGGGTTAGGAGTGGTGATGGGCTGGGCTGGGCTGGGGGGGGGGGGTTAGGAGTGGTGATTGGCTGGGGGGGGGTGGGGCGGGGTTAGGAGGGGGGTTGGGCTGGGCTGGGGGGTGTTAGGAGTAGTGATGGGCTGGGTGGGGGGGTTAGGAGTGGTGATGGGCACTGGGCTGGGGGGTTAGGAGTGGTGATGGACACTGGGCTGGCTGGGGGGGGTTAGGGGTGGTGATGGGCACTGGGCTGGCTGGGGGGGTTAGGAGTGGTGATGGGCGCTGGGCTGGGGGGGTAGGAGTGGTGATGGGCACTGGGGGGGGTTAGGAGTGGTGATAGGCGCTGGGGGGGCTTAAACTAAAAATTGAGTGATGGGGGATTAGGACTGGGAGTGGGCTGATGGGGAGGTTAGGACTGGAAATGGGCTGGTGGGATTAGGACTGGGAGTGAGCTATGGGGGGCTAGGACTGGTAATGGGTTGGGGGGTTGCTAGGACTGGAAATGGGCTGAGTGGAAGGGGGCTTGAACTGCAAATAGCTGTTGGGGATGGGGCTTGGAATGGAAATGGGCTGAGGGGAAGTGGGGGGCTTGAACTGCAAATAGCTGATGGGGACGGGGCTTGGAATGGAAATGGGCTGAGGGGAAGTGGGGGGCTTGAAGAAGGGAATGGATGCTGGGTGAGACTGGAACTAGAAGGGAGCTGATGTTGGGGGAGGATTAGAATGGGATGGGGCTGGGAGAGTAAAATGGAGAGGGGAAAAAAATATTGTGTAGGAGGGATGAAAAATCTACAATTGGCCAGGTATTGGGAGAGTAATTGGGGATTGAGGATGGAGGGGTAAAATTTGTGTGGATGAAATAGAAATGAGGAAAGAGCAAAAGGAGAAAGATTAGTATGTTAAAGCAGATGTAGAGAGAGAGAGAATGGAAAAAAAACTAGAAGAGAGAAGAAAGGACAAATGGACAGCAGACGATGGAGAGTTAGCAGAAAACAAGAAGAAACCAGAAGAAAATGGCTGGACCAATTGCAACTGAAAAAAAAATGCACAAAAGGTAGAACGATATCTCTTTATTTTGAATTTATTAACTGGAATATGTCAGCTCTGGGAAATGTGCATCATTAACATCTGCGCTTTGTTTGGTACAAGAGGAAATTCCTATTTGACGTTGCCACTTGTTCTCTTTCCCCAGTATTCACTGAAATGTATTGGTTTAATATTTGCAGTGTTGCCTTTTGATAGGTAGGGTATGGTGCTTTGTGAGTCCTGGTAATGCTGTCAGGATACGGCGGGTTTGCTATGGGTTCTAAATGGGCAGCGTTTGTAGTAGTTCCTAATGTGCCTGGCGGTTGGCACTGGATTATAGTAATGTAGAAATCTTTTAGTCTTTCTTTATCCATACACTCATTAAGAGACATGTTTACTAAAAGTTAGTGTATGGTAACATTATGCAAATATTTATGCAAATAAGACCACTTATGCAAATGACGTGCTGGCACTTTGAGGAAATTCTTTGGTTTTGTGCGGCAGTTTGGGCACTCGGGCTCAAAAAGGTTAGCCATCACTGCTCTAGACAATAGTGGCCAATGAGCAGTGCTAAGGGTATGCCATAGAAGAAAGACATCATTCTTGCCCAGGCCACACAAGAGCATCTTGCTGCCCCCAGGGGTGGACAGTCTGGGGAGGGATGTTAATTTTCATTTATCAGAGGAAATAAAATGTTGGAGCACCCTCAAATTTAAATTGGGTATAACAACGATCACCTACTGAACAAAGTCTGAAACATGGAAATCACTTTTAGGACTTAATTCAGGAATTTAAAAAAACACTTCTGGCAAAATATTGGGCCAATAAAAATGATCACTTTTACCATACTAGAATGATTTGAAGACTGTGTCCCAGACTGAATTTTTTTTGATTTGTCACAGTTCAAGGCTTCACAGATATCATGGGACTTTAAAAAAAAACTATGGGGCATGTTTACTGAAAGTTAATGCCTAATAAGTGCTGCTATGGCTCTTACTTCTGTGGGCGCTGGCAGCACTTATCGTGCTTTAACATTTGTTAATCCACATTAACCTTTTAGTAAGCATGTCCTTATGAGATTTGTCAAAGCTTATTTTGAGATCAGCAGTCAGGAAGGGTTTTGTTCAGGGGTTTAATTTATGAACAGTTATTATTCGCCAAGTACAACATCGCATATATCTATAGACATATAGTGCAATTCAATACAATAATAATTACCAGCAGACCCTTTTTCAGATCTCCATTTTATTCCTCCCCTTAAGCCTCTGCAAAAAGAATAGCTTTAACCCTTTTTACGGAAGATGGCAGTATTCTGATCTCCAGGAACAAGCAGGAATGTAGTCTTCACATATGGGTATCGTTGGTACCGACGGAGCCTGCGTGGGAACGCTCCCCAGCATCCAATAGGAAAGCTTTTGGGAGCATCCCACAGCGCCTGCGTGCTGCCTTCCCACCTTTCCCAACTGTCCCTCTCCAGTTTTTCATTTTCCGTGGAGCCGACAGGTCGCACATCCTGTCACCGCAGAAAATTCCATTCTTCCTGATTGTCCCTCCAGTCTAGTCCTGGAATCTCTGGGTTGTCAACCTCCTCCAGCAGCTTTGGAGACTGAGAAACGTCACTCCTGTGATGCCACCGGTATATAAGGACTGGAACCGCCTCCTCACACCAGTTTTATCAGTCTCCAAAGCAGCTAGAGGGGTGGTGAGCCCAGGGGTTTCAGGGCTCACTAGAGGAACGATTAAAGAGAGGTTTAAAAAAAAAAAAAAAAAGCGAAAAGGGAGCTAATTTAAATTCACTACCTGTGGTTTGCAGGTGATCTGGCCTTCCATTGCCCTGAGGTCCTCTGTTCCCTTCCGTTTCTTCCCCTCTTTCCTAGGGGCAGTCAGGAGCCAGCTTATTGACTTGCACAGCCTGGGGGAGAGGACCGGCAGCTGATTACCATTCCTTCGAGGAAGGAACAGGAACCAGTGGAGTGCTGAGCACAGCGTGTGCAGAGGACTTGCCTGCCAGTGCTTAGAGCCGTCGGGTGCAGCTACGACTGTGTTTGGCAGTTTTTTTGGGGGCACTGGCTGTTGAGCACTATCCAGATTGCTTCCGTTGTGCAGGGGAGCACGGGCCAAAAAGCTACAGTCAATTCGCCAAGGGCGATGGAGGTAAGGAAGTGTTTTTCGGCGGGAAACGTCAGTATTTGAAGTGACAGGCCAGACCGCGTGTACAGAGCGCGGGAAATCGCCGTTTGCAATTCCGGGGCTTCTGCAGCTTATAATTCGGTGAGGGAGCCTCGTTTTCCGTGGGTTTCTTCAGATTCTAGCTGGGGAGGCGAGTCTGAGGGGACTACTAAAAAAATAAAATAAAAATAAATTTCTTTTTTGGTTAGTTTTGGCACGGTTCTGTAAGAGCATCATGCCTTCCAGACAGCTCTGCCTGTTGTGTGGGGCCAGGAGGAGTTTGATGTCACAAGAAGGAGCGTGCAGGGGCTGCACTCCGGAATTGGAGGCTAAGGAGCTAGCTTCCGAGACAGAGGCAGGGGGGCAAGAGTACTTGGGGGAGGTTGTAGAGCCCATCTTTGCATCCCTGCCTGCTCCTGAGCCGGGGCTCATGCAGCTTCAGCTCAGGAACCCCCAGTTTCACAACCGCCTATATCAGGGAGTTTGGCTGCAAATGTTTTGCCGGATTTCATGGCTCTGCTCCAAAAGGTGTGGGGCAGCTCCCAGGGGACGCCGGCAGCAGGTACCTCAGGAGCTGGGCTCGGGCAGAAGAGGCCGAGTTCGCCTTTGACAGTGGAAGTGTCCGGTGTCAGCGCCAAAACATCCAGGGCAGATAGGGATCGACTAGAGCAGTCGGGCGTGTCTGAGGACTTACGTTCGGAAGAGACGGACCTGGAGAGGGGCCTGGAAGAGGATCTAGAGGAAGGCAAGATTAAGGAACAGGAAGATCAGGTAAGGGTAGTACGGGTGTTCCGTAGGGAGGAACTACTGGCACTCATGGCGGAGTCCCTCAAGACTCTTAATATGCTGGAAGAGGGGCCTGCAGAGGATTCTACCCTGGAGGATCCATTGCTGCAGGCTGTTCGGAAGACTCAGAGGGCATTCCCAGTGCATAGAGTGTTTAAGGAGATGATTCAGGAGGAATGGGATATGCCTGAAGCTGCGCTTAAAGGGTCTAGGGTTATGGCGAGGCTTTACCCTCTGTTGGATCAGGATCGGGAGTTGTTTAAGGCTCCGAGAGTAGATACTGCCGTGTCAGCGGTTACCAAGAAAACTACCATCCTGGTGGAGGGGTCAGCGGTGCTCAAGGATGCGCAGGACCATAAGTTGGAGACCTTACTGAAGCAGGTTTTTGAAGCAAATGCGCTATCCTTACAGGCGTCTATTTGTGGGGCCTGGGTGGTGAGAGCCTGTTTACGCTGGGCGCAGCGGATCCAGGGGGACCACTCGGAGGAGGAGACCGAGGAGGCATCCAGATTGGAATCCGGGGCAGCATATCTGGCCGATATTCATTATGACCTTATCCGGGGATTAGTGAAGAGCATGGCGTCGGTAGTCGCGGGGAGGAGGTGTCTTTGGCTGCGAAATTGGGCAGCGGATGGCTCTTCCAAGGCGAGATTGAGTAGGCTTTTCTTCCGCGGTAAGCTACTCTTTGGAGAGGAATTGGATAAGTTGGTAAAGGATTTAGGAGAGTCTAAGGGCGGTAGGTTGCCAGAGGACAAACAGAAGCAGGGACGCCCCGATCCTGGGCCTCGGAGGCAGCAGCGGGAGTTTCGCCGTTTCCGTTCCCCGAGGTTTGACAGGGACAGCGGGGACGTTTTCCTGGTTGGACCCAAGGGTTTCGAGGAGCGAGCAGGGGATTTACGGCTGCATCCTCGTCCTCCAATTTCAGAAAGTCGCAATGAAGTCAGGAGGGTCCAGGGGGAGCTAGTTCCCATAGGGGGTCGGCTGCGGGATTTTTACCCTTCCTGGGCCCAGCTCACTTCCAATCAGTGGGTGTTAGAGGTGATTCGAGAAGGTTATGCGTTAGAGTTGCAGCGGCCAGTGTCCGATTCTTTCATTCGGTCTCCGTGCAAAGCACGAGCAAAGCGCAAGGCAGTGCAGGAGACGGTAGAAAGGCTGCTATTTCTCAGAGCAATTGTCCCGGTTCCTACCGACCAGTTAGGATGCGGTCAATACTCCATTTACTTCGTGGTTCCAAAGAAGGAAGGGACGTGGCGACCCATTCTAGATTTAAAAAGGGTAAATCGCTGTCTCCGCTTATCTCATTTTTGGATGGAGACCCTCAGGTCAGTTATCGTAGCGGTGAGAAGAGGGGAATTTGACGTCCCTAGACCTATCGTAGGCGTATCTTCACATTCTGATACGGCGGGAGCATCAAAAATTCTTCAGGTTTGCGGTGCCTATGGGGCATTTTCAGTTTCAGGCGCTTCCCTTTGGACTGGCAACCACGCCACAGACGTTCACCAAGGTGATGATGGTGGTGGCGGTGGCCTTGTGAAAGGAAGGAGTGTTGGTACACCCATATCTGGACGATTGGTTAATCAGGGCAAAGTCCAGAGAGGAGAGTGTATCGACTATGGCCAGGGTGATAACTCTTCTGCAGAGTCTCGGTTGGGTGGTCAACGTAGCAAAGAGCAAGTTGGAACCGTCTCAAGACCTGGAGTATCTGGGAGCACGTTTCAACACGAGCGTTGGTCGAGTGTTTCTGCCTCGGCAGCGGGTGCTGGGACTCAGACAGTTGGTGTGTCGGTTTCTCAGCAAGCAGTGTCCCATGGCCTTGGATTATCTTCGGTTGTTGGGGACCATAGCAGCGACCCTGGAATTGGTTCCATGGGTGCGAGCCCACATGAGGCCATTGCAAAGAGCTCTGTTGAGAAGGTGGTCGCATCAAAGGGATTCACTGTCCCAGAGGTTGGCTTGCCCGCCGCAGACTTGCCAAGCTCTGCAATGGTGGTTGAGTCCAGGGTCTCTAGAAAGAGGAATGTCGTTGGAAGCACCGTCATGGATTTCCCTGACGACGGATGCCAGTCTGCAGGGCTGCGAAGCCCATTGTCAAGGTCGGCTGGTACAGGGACATTGGTCCGCCCTGGAAAAGACGTGGTCAATCAACAGATTGGAGTTGAGAGCTGTGGGGCTGGCTCTGCAGGAGTTGCACCCCTATCTCTAGGGAAAGGCCATTCGGGTGTTCTTGGACAACGCAACTGCGGTGGCTTACATAAATCGACAAGGAGGCACCAGCAACGTGGCGCTGGAGGCCGAAGCAGAGAGTTTGTTCGAGTGGGCCGAGAAGAATCTGGTGGCCCTGTCAGCGGTGCATGTCGCAGGGGTGGACAATGTAGAGGCCGATTTTTTTTTGAGTCGTGTGAAGGTAGACCCAGGGGAGTGGGTCCTGCATCCAGAGGTGTTTGGGATGTTGGTGCGTCGCTGGGGAACGCCGGTGATGGATCTCATGGCGACTTTCCAGTCAACAAAGGTTGATCGGTTCTTCAGCAGAAGAAAGGAGAGGATGGTGGAAGGCAGGGACGCTCTTTTTCAAGCTTGGTGGGAGGGGCAGCTTCTATACGTGTTTCCTCCATGGATGTTGATCGGTCGGGTATTGCAGAGCATAGAGCTCCACAAAGGGTGAGTGATTCTAATTGCACCGGATTGGCCAAGGAGACCGTGGTACGCGGACTTGGTCAGGCTCTTGGTAGGGGAGCCCTGGAAGCTTCCAGTTTGCAAGGACCTTCTAACTCAGGGGCCCCTCTGCATGCCCCAAGTGGATCGATTCTTGCTTACGGCCTGGCTATTGAGTGGGCTAGGTTGAGAGCGAGTGGTTATTCGGTGGTGGTGGTTGCTACTTTACTGAAAGCGAGATGGAGGTCTACTTCGTTGGCATATGTCAGAGTGTGGCATATCTTTGAGGCCTGGTGTGCAGAGAGGGAGTGCGTTTCCTTAAGGGCGTCAGTTCTGCAAGTGCTGTCTTTCTTGCAAGATGGGTTTCAGAAGGGCTTAGCGGCGGCTTCATTGAAAGTGCAGTTGGCAGCTTTGTCTTGTTATAGGGGTAAAGTGCAGGGCAGCTCGCTGGGTAGTCACCCGGATGTAAAGCGTTTTTTGAAGGCAGTAGCGCTGCTGCGGCCACTGCGTAAGCAAGTAGTTCCGGCATGGGATCTGCCGTTTGGTCTTGGAGGCGTTGGGGAAAGGGCCTTTTGAGCCTTTAGTGGAGGCATCGTTGAAAGATCTTACTCTTAAGGTGGTGTTTTTGGTGGCCATTGCCTCGGCAAGCTGAGTTTCTGAGTTGCAAGCACTGCCTTGTAGGAAGCCGTTTCTGTCTTTCTCCGATTCTAAGGTGGTTTTGCGGCCAGTTTCGTCATTCTTGCCTAAGGTGGTTTCGGCTTTTCATATGAACCAGGTGGTGTCGTTGCCGGTTTTCGTGACAAAAGGAAAGGGTCAGGTCGCAGAACAGCTTCATCGGTTGGATATTTGGCGAGCATTAAAGAAGTATGTTGCTAGGATAGGTTGTTTGTACTGTTTGTGGGTGCACAGAAAGGAGAGGCAGCCTCTTAAGGATCCATTGCTCGATGGTTAAAAGAAGCGATCGCATCAGCGTATCTTTTACGAGGCCGGATGGTGCCGGAAGGATTGCGGGCTCATTCCACTAGGGCGCAAGCGGCGTCTTGGGCGGAGTGTGGCTTGGTGCTGGCGGTAGAAATCTGTAAAGCGGCAATGTGGTCATCGTTGCATTCCTTTGTGAAGCATTACCGTCTCGATGTTCAGGTGGAAAGGGACACCTGTTTGGGATCGGCTGTACTTCAGGCTGGTCTAGTAGGACCCTCCCGTTGATTATATTCACTGCTCTGGTACATCCCCAGAGATTCCGGGACTAGACTGGAGGGATGATCAGGAAGATTAAATTAGGCTTACCTGCTAATTGTAGTTCCTGGAGGAACTCCAGTCTAGTACCGTATCCCGCCCTGACTCGGTTGACTGTGGCCTGAAGCAGGAGCTAACTTACAGGTAAGCAACACTTTTAGTGGTGTTGGGGCATGGTTCACGGTAGGGCAGGATGTCGCCTGGGGGTGGTGGTAGTCAGAGCTTCATTTTTCAGGGCAGAGAAAAGGGGGACCTCAAGGCATAGACAACAGCAAAACAGCTGAAGACAACCCTGTTCATCGATTACTATGGACATACCCCCTGAACCAGCATACAAGTCAGATCATCAACCCCCCCCCACCACCCCAAGACTGTATATAAGACTGTATAATAGCTCATGATATATAATAGCGCACTATGTAGATAAACCAAATCTAATCACATCCCCGCCAACACATACACACCACTCTGTACACTGCATGAAAACATTTGCCCCCTTGATTGTTTGCCGTGGAAACCGCTTTGATTGAATGATAAGGCGGTATATAAATACCATTAAATAAAATAAAAATAAAGGTGGCAAAGGTCTTGTAAATAGTTGGGCCTAGGGTCCTTTAAAGTTCAGTTGTGCAGTTACTTTGGTTCTGCAATTCACTACTTGTTGCTCCAGTGAGTCTGCTTTGTCAATAGGTAAACTGGTGTGAGGAGGCGGTTCCAGTCCTTATATACCGGTGACATCACAGGAGTGATGTTTCTCAGTCTCCAAAGCTGCTGGAAGAGGTTGACAACCCAGAGATTCCGGGACTAGACTGGAGTTCCTCCAGGAACTACAATTAGGTAAGCCTAATTTAATCTTATGCTTCTTTTTTATGGTCGCGTCTTCCTTTCCTCGACGCTATACCGGTACCGCCGGTTTTTCTTTTCTTCTTTTTAAAAAAAAAACAAACTTAGTTTCAGGGGTCTTTCCCTCAGTAACTTTCTTCTGTGGTGCTATGCACCATTTTGGGCACTAGGCCCAATTTTCTCCTTAAACATGGAAAAACCTGCTTCGTGTGGCAGTACCATCTCCGTCACCGACACCCATGAGTGGTGCCTCAAATGTTTAGGTCTTGACCACTCTATTTCAGAGTGCCTCGCCTGTGGAATGATGTCAAAAAGAGGCCGGCAAAACCGGACTGCTAAACTTAGCTCCCTTTTTCCCTCCGATGCAGCGTCCGTGGCATCGATGTCCTCCAGGGCTTCATCTTCCTCCCATGGATCTCAGGTACCTAAACATAAATTTAGCCAGTACTCAAAGGGTAGATCTCCTTCTAAGCATCAAGATGCCTCTGGCGTTGCCCTTGAGGGAATTTCACCGGCAAAAGTGCCCCGGCGGGAGGCTTCGGCTTCCAAAGCACTAACGGGGCTCCAGGATGTTTTCGAGGCCTCAACCTCGACAGAACTACTGGTGCCATGATCTGGGGTTCCGGCCGCTTCAACCAGCACCGATGCCCAAGCATCAGCAGCGTCAATTAGACCAGAGATTCTTGGCTATTGAACGCAGTCTGGCGGCTCTTCTCACAGCCTCGATGCCCCTGAAACCGCTTCAGACACTTCAACAGGCACCGACTGCATCGACATCGGCAGGTATACCACCGGGACCGAGTCATGCGTCTCTATCCGGCATCGACAAGTCTGTACCGGATCATTCCAATACCGACTTTGATCGGTACCGGTACCGTGCCTTGCACGATCACCGGGATCGGAGATACTTCGAATCCTCAGGTGAGTCAGAGAACTCCGAAGACTCTGCCGATACCAGAGTACTTCTTCCTGAGGGTGATTCTTCTCCTCAGCGTAGGATGTCTCCGCCAGAGGATATGTCCTTTCAGGATTTTATTCGAGATGTGGCCTGAGGTCTTTCCATCACAGTGGCTCCTGAAAAAGAGCCTAGGGCAAAGGAATTGGAAATCCTACAGTACCCTAATGCTCCCAAGGAGGCAGCTACCTTACCTATTCATGAGATCTTGCATGATCTTATGTTAAGGATGTGGGAAACACTTCTAACCACATCTCCTCATTCTCGAAGACTCGACACCATGTATCGAGTTCCTCCTTGTCCTGGGTTTCAAAAGACTCAATTGCCACACCATTCCATGGTGGTGGAATCAGCCATGAGACGGATGAAGAGTGCAAAAAGGCATGCATCTAATCCTCCAGGACGTGAGTGTAGAACTCTTGACGCCTTTGGACGTCGATCCTTCCAGGCTTCCATGCTTCCATGCTTCCTGCTAAGATCAGTTCCTATATCTCGTATATGGGGATGTTCCTTAAGGAAGTCACAGGAGACTTAGAGCTTATGAGCCCTCTTCTTCCTGATGATAAAAGGCAAGATTATCTTGCTCTTGTTAAACATGCTCAGGATGTTTCCAAGTTTGTGAATCGTGCAGCCTTTGACTGCTTTGAATGCATAAGCAGAACCTCTGCTATTGCCATAGGTGCACGTAGGGTTGCCTGGCTCCAAGCATCTGACTTGGAAATCTGGGTACAAGATAAACTGGGAAATATACCTTGCACAGGAGAGAATCTCTTTGGCAAGAATTGGCAGGAAAAAGCTAATGAGATTAGATGCTGACAATATCACTTTGGATAGATTGTCCAAATCTACAGCTGATCCTGCGAGGAAAAGATCCTCTAAGAAACCATTCTTCAGCAAGAAGAAGAAGTTTTATCCCTCCTATACCAGCAGGGACATTGTTCAGGTCAGTCTGCCCAAAAGGGACAGCAGCAACAACCTAGGCAACAAAGGAAGCCAAAAGCAGCTAAGCCTCAGCCGGCCCAGCAGACTCAGCCTCCACAGGGGCTTTGACTCCTGTCTAGAAAACTTTGCCTTCCTAGCCCTGAACTGCCCAGAGCTCTCCACCATCCCAGGAAGGTTATGTCATTTTGCCCCCAGATGGGGTCAGATAACAGCAGAAAATTGGACTCTGTCCATTGTACGAGAGGGGTACAAGCTTCATTTCCTCAGCATGCCCCCTCCTAAAATAGTAAGACAGTTCAATTCTCAGACCTCTCTCAACGACCAGTTAGGTCAAGAAGTCTCAATGCTCCTTGCTCAAGGAGCAATAGAAGAGTTACCCATTCCCCAACGGGGTACAGGGTTCTACTCCCCCTATTTCCTTATTCCAAAGAAAACAGGAGGACACAGACCCATTCTAGACCTCAGAGAATTGAACAAATTCCTGTTCAGAGAGAATTTCAAAATGATTTCTCTAGGAACTCTGCTGCTATATCTTCGGAGTCAGGATTGGCTTTCTTCTCTAGATCTCAAGGATGCGTACACTCCTCATGTTCTCATCCATCCAACTCACAGGAAGTTCCTTCGGTTCCTGTTCCAAGGAAAGCACTACCAATACAAGGTTCTTCCTTTTGGCCTGGCTTCTGCACCAAGAGTGTTCACAAAATGCATGGCTGTGGTAGCAGCATTTCTCCGCACCCTGGGAATATTTGTCTTCCCTTACTTAGACTACTGGCTCATTCGAGCCCCTTCAGAGCCAGAGGCCAGGGTTGCTCTCTCGCACAATGCGCATCCTTCAGTATTTTGGACTTGTCATAAACTTCCCAAAATCCAACCTTGCTCCCACTCAGTCCCTGGAGTTTATAGGAGCTCTGCTGGATACCAGACAGACAAGGGCCTACCTTCCACAGCCCCGCTGCCTTCGCATTGTGCAGTTAGTTTCACAAGCAGTGCTCAAACTTCATCTCGCTGCTCGGGAAATGTTACAGTTGCTAGGCCACATGGCATCCACCGTGCATGTGGTTCCTTATGCTCGCCTCCATATGGGGGCAGCCCAGTGGACCTTATCCACTCAGTGGACTCAGGCATCAGGTTGCCTGTCAGACAAAATAGCAAACTCAGATTGCTTATTTTGTCCCTCCAATGGTGGCAGTCACCCAGAAACCTTCTGGTAGGGTCTCCTTTCCAGCAACCCCTACCCCAAGCCACTCTAACTCCAGATGCTTCACAGGTGGGTTGGGGAGCCCACTTGCACGACTTCTTTACCCAGGGTACCTGGACTCCACAGGAGGCCTGTCTTCATATCAACCTCCTGGAGCTCAGAGCAATCTTCCTTGCTCTTCGAGTGTTTCACACCCAGCTCAGCTACAAAACAGTCCTAGTTCAAACAGACAATCAGGTAGCCATGTTCTATGTGAACAAGCAGGGCGGAACAGGCTCTCTGTCGCTATGCAACGAAGCTTTGCGACTATGGGCCCTCACCAGAGAGCATCAGATTCATCTCCTTACGGTGTATCTTTCAGGCATTCAAAATTCTTGGGCAGACAAACTCAGTTGAGTTCTGCTCCCACACGAATGGTCTCTCCATGCAGACCAGGTGGCCCAAATTTTTCAAATTTGGGGAACCTCGGACATAGACCTTTTTGCAAGTCCTCTGAATGCCGAACTTCCCCAGTTCTGTTCCAGAATTCCGGCTCAAGATTGTCAGGCCAGGGATGCTTTCTTCCTTCATTGGGGTCAGGACTTCCTGTATGCCTTCCCACCCATTCCCCTAATTCCCAAAACCCTGTTCAAGCTTTAGCGAGACAGAGGTCATGATTCTCATAGCTCTACGTTGGTCACGGCAACCGTGGTACCCTCTGCTCCTACATCTCTCTCAAGCTCCGCCTCTGGAGTTAGGATCTGCTCCAGATCTTCTCTCACAAGAGGACGGGATGCTGTGGCATCCTAGTCCCCAGTCTCTGCAAATCAGGGCCTGGTTGCTGAAAGCCTAGAACTTCAGGGTCTTAACCTTTCCCAGCAGGTAAAGGATATCCTTCATGCTTCCAGGAAACCCTCCACAAGACGCTCTTATGCATTTAAGTGAAAGAGGTTTACCATATGGTGCTCGCAGAAGGGTCTTAACCCTCTTGCGATACCTCTGGAATCATTACTGGAGTATCTCCTTCATTTATCAAATGCAGGGCTTAAGACCAATTCAGTGAGAGTCCATTTGAGTGCTATTGCAGCTTCTTTCAAGCCTCTAAATGGACAACCTATTTCCTCTCATCTTCTCATAGCAAGATTTACGAGAGACCTTCTTTTAACAAAGCCTCCCATTAAGCCACCACCGGTGGCATGGGACTTGAATCTGATACTTGGGCAGCTCATGAAACCGCCCTTTGAACCATTAGCCACTACCTCTTTGAAATTCCTTTCCTGGAAGTTTATCTTCCTCATTGCAATCACATCAGCACGTTGCATCAGTGAATTGCAAGCGTTGGTGGCTGATCCTCCTTATACAAGGTTCCACCATGATAAGGTAGTCCTTAGGACCCATCCACACTTTATGCCAAAGGTGGTTTCGTCTTTTCATTTAAACCAAGCGGTTTACCTTCCTGTATTCTTTCCAAGGCCTCATGTCTCAAATGCAGAAAGGAACCTTCATACTTTGGACTGTAAAAGAGCTTTGACCTTTTACTTGCGAAGGACCCAGCAACATAGGAAAATCCTCTCAACTCTTTGTTGCTTTTGATCCTAGTCATTTGGGACTTCAGGTCTCCAAAAGGACACTGTCCAACTGGATTGCACAGTGTATATCTTTTGCCTATGAGAGTAAGAACCTTCCTCTTGAAGGCCATGTCACAGCTCACAATGTGAGAGCCATGGCAGCCTCAATGGTTCATCTTCACTCTGTGTCTATCGACAACATCTGTCGAGCAGCTGCTTGGGCTTCAGTACATACCTTCACAGCCCATTACTGCTTAGACAAGGACTCCCGCCGGGATGCCTTGTTTGGTCAGGCTGTTCTTCAACACCTGTTCCAGATTTAATCAACTCCTACCCACCATCCCTGGTAGGATGCCAGAGATCCATGGGGGGAAGTGGAGCCCTTTCACAAGGGCATACAACTTTCTGGCGCCATCTCCCTGGCATCTGCAGCTGGGGAGTCCCCATATATGAAGACTACATTCCTGCTTGTTCCTGGAGATAGCATAGTTACTCACCTGTAACAGGTGATCTCCGGGAACTGCAGGAATTTAGTCTTTACAACCCGCCCACCTCCCCTAGGAGTTCTATCTCTCTATCTCTCTCTCTTTCTCTCTTTTCCTCTCTCTCTCTCTTGTCTCAGCTTGTCACGCCCATAGCCCCTTACATATGTATGGAGGGGCATGCTTGTTATATAGGATTCACCACTTTGGCAATGTTCCAGACTGACTATCTTGCAAAGGATTATGGTAATGGTAGTCCAGTCATGCGGTGCTTGCCTTTGAGGTAAATGAAGACTATGGTAGTTGGCTCGAGTGTTAAGGCAATGGCAGAATTCATTTATGAGGTAAATCAAAATGTACACAGATTCACTTGGTAACACCTTAGGATGTCTTCTCCAGGATTTATATTCAAAATAACAATACAACTGAAAGCTTATGCAAGTAACTTGTAAAGTCTATTAAACAACGGAAAGTCTTTCTCTCAGCCACTGCTGACCAACCTGCTCAGCAGTGCTGATGTATAGCAAATCAAAAGTAAAAGCTTCTTCACAAAACAGCTTTTCTTTTCCACATTCAAAGAACTTTTTATATCCAACGTGTGCACAGCCCAAGCTGTGCTCTGCTTTGATATCAGCTGGGTAACAAGCTTCAATCAACAGGCAAAGGGAGAATTTGAGAAGAAGCTTGCTGCGGAAGCAAAAACGCGAAATAAAGACCTTTTCAAGTACATTCGTAGCAAAAAACCTGTGAGAGAGTCAGTTGGTCCATTAGATGATAAAGGGGTTAAAGGAGCACTAAGAGGCAACAAGGCAATAGCGGAGAGACTGAATGAATTCTTTGCTTCGGTCTTTACTAAGGAAGATGTAGGGATGTTACCCATGACTGAAGTGGTATTTAAAGGTGTGGAAGAATTGAAGGAAATATCGATACATCGGGAAGATGTCTTACAACTATTAGATAAACTGAAGAGTAGCAAATCACCTGGGCCGGATGGTATACATCCAAGGGTGTTGAAAGAACTGAAATATGAGATTGCAGAACTGCTATCAGTAATCTGGTAACTATCATTAAAATCATCTCTAATACCTGAAGATTGGAGGATCGCCAATGTAACACCAATTTTTAAAAAGGGTTCCAGGGGTGATCCGGGAAACTACAGACCGGTGAGCCTGACGTCAGTACCGGGAAAAATGGTAGAAATCATCATAAAGAATAAAATTACTCAGCATGTAGATAGTCACAACCTAATGGGAGACAGCCAACATAGCTTTAGAAAAGGAAGATCTTGTCTTACTAATCTGTTATGTTTTTTTGAAGGAGTGAATAAACAGGTGGACAAAGGTGAGTCGGTTGATATTGTGTATCTGGACTTTCAGAAAGCCTTTGACAAGGTCCCTCATCAGAGACTTTTGGCAAAACTAAAGAGTCATGGGATAGGAGGCAGTGTACTATTGTGGATCAGGAACTGGTTAAAAGATAGAAAGCAGAGGGTAGGGCTAAATTGCCAATTTTCCCAATGGAGAAAGGTGAATAGTGGTGTACCCCAGGGATCTGTGCTGGGTCCGTTGCTTTTTGACATATTCATAAATGACCTGGAAAGTGGAATAATGAGTGAGGTTATCAAATTTGCAGATGACACAAAACTATTTAAAGTTGTTAAAACCCAAGAGGATTGTGAAAAATTGCAAGAGGATCTTGATAAATTGGAAGACTGGGCATCAAAATGGCAGATGAAATTTAATGTGGACAAGTGCAAGGTTATGCACCTAGGGAAGAACAACCCAAACTATGGTTACACGATGCAAGGTTCCACATTAGGAACCACCAACCAGGAAAAAGATTTAGGCGTCATTGTGGATACCATGATAAAACCCTCTGCCCAGTGTGCAGCGGCGGCCAAGAGAGCAAATAGAATGCTAGGTATGATAAGGAAAGGAATGGAAAATAAAACAAAAGATATTATAATGCCTCTATATCGTTCCATGGTGAGACCGCACCTTGAATATTGTGTGCAATTCTGGTCGCCGTATCTTAAAAAGGATATAGCGATTTTACAAAAGGTACAGAGAAGAGCCACCAAAATGGTAAAGGGGATGGAAGGATACTCCTATGAAGAAAGGCTAAAAAGGTTAGGGCTCTTTAACCTGGAAAAGAGACGGCTGAGGGGAGATATGATAGAAGTCTATAAATTAATGAACGGAGTGGAACGGGTAAACGTAGATCGATTGTTTACGTTATCAGAATATAGAAAGACTAGGGGACATGCAATGAAGCTACAGGGTAAACTATTTAAGACTAATAAAAGAAAATATTTTTCACTCAACGTGTAATCAAACTCTGGAATTTGTTACCGGAGGATGTAGTAAAGGCTGTTAGTGTAGCTGGGTTTAAAAAAGGTTTGGACACGTTCCTGGAGGAAAGGTCCATAAACCATTATTAAGAAGTGACCGAAGATATCAGTGCTTGACCCAGTACAAGCATTATGGAACTTGTGTCTCTTGGGGAAACTGCTAGGTACATATGACCTAGATTGGCCACTGTTGGAAACAGAATACTGGGCTTGATGGACCTTGGTCTGACCCAGTATGGCATATCTTATGTTCTTAACAGCTTTTCACCTTCTCTGCACAAGTATTTCACTTCTCCCAAAACCACCTCTCTTTCCACACAAACCTTCTGGTGTGCCAGTTACTAGAACATTTCCTTTTATGTTTGATCCACTTTCAGGATTTCTTTGTACTAGCAACTTTGCATAAAGAACAGTCCATGAAAGAATCGTCTTCCTCTGGAATTATATCTTGTTCTTCTATCTGCATAGGTTCTTTATCAGAGTCTGGCTCAGAGGATTTTACTAACTGACCTCCATTAGGACAGGAACTGTTCATAAGCACTTTGCATTGTTCTAGGTTAGACAAACGTCCAAAGTTCATACCTGAGTTAAAGCTGGCATCAGGCGGTCCTCTTAGATACTCTGGCCAGTATGCATTTGAGCTATTATGACCTGTCCTCCAGTCTTTATTTCTGGACCTCATGGCATCTGCTCCATACCTCTTCCAAAAGGTATTCGTGTTCCTTCTCCCTTCAGCTGCTTCTGTTCTCTTACCGGCTGCTTTAGGGTTCCTAGCTGAAGTTCTGTTCTAGTTTTAAAGTTCCCAGTCTCCAACCCCTCCCTTTCACTCCTCAGGTGTTGATGGTCAAATTCCCTCCTGGCAGCTGAGTAATTAGGAGTGACGTAAGGGTTTCTCACTCTGGGCTTACACTCCTTCTCCTCATCTCCACTAGGGGCTTTCTGCAGGCCATTGCAGCCTGGAATAACCTGTCTTTTAGGAAAACATGCAGTTTTATTCCTCTGACTTGACAACACAGGTCCCTTGATTAGGGTAAATTCCTTTCCTTTGTCACTATTCTCTGGACTCTGATAAGCTTCCTTATCACAAGCTATAAACTCAACTGGAGAGGGACAGTTGGGAAAGGTGGGAAGGCAGCACGCAGGCGCTGTGTGATGCCCCCAAAAGCTTTCCTATTGGACGCTGGGGAGTGTTCCCGTGCAGGCTCCGTCGGTACCAACAATACCCATATGTGCAGACTACATTCCTGCTGTTCCCAGAGATCACCTGTTACAGGTGAGTAACTATGCTTTCGTCCCTTGAAACCGGCATCAGAGCATTCCACAGTGAGGTCGTCAACACCGATTCCCCCCCCAGCGTCGGGACGGTCGAGACCGGGGTCCTCTGCCAGAGCCCCTCGATTCTTCCTCGGAGGCTTCAGGGTGGGAGACAGAGGAGGAAGAGTCCCCGGACACCTGTCGGTACAGGGACGTCCTGTCCGATTCCCCGGTGTCCGAGCCTTGGAGAAGGTCCCCCCCCCCCGGAGGACACTCGGTTCTTGGACTTTGTGAGGGATATGTCAAAGGCTTTGGCATTCCCCGCGGAGTCCGTGGAGGATCCTCGAGCCGAGGAGCTCGAGATCCTCCAGTATGACTCTCCCCCTCGGGAGGCCCTTACTGTATCCGTGCCTCCTATCCTGGAGAGACTCATGCTTCGCATGTGGGAGACACCGGCCTCGGCGCTGGTTGTCAGCAAGTGGATCGATTTGATCTATCGAGTCCGTAAGAGCCCTGGGTTTCAGAAAGCACAGTTGCTGTACAATTCTATGGTTGTGGAATCGGCCATGCGCAGGCTGAAGAGCCAGAAGACGTACTCCTCAGTGCCTCCCGGCAGAGAGGCCTGCAACTTGGACACCCTTGGCAAGAAGTGCTTCCAGGGATCTATGCTGACATGTCGGATCCAGGCTTACCAGCTGTACATGGGCATGTACCTACGGGACCTGGCAAAGGAACTCGCCGTGTTCTCGGCTGGGCTCTCCAAGGGACCTTTGCAGCGCTTCAAGAGCCTGTCCACCGGTGTCCGTGAGTGCTCGAAGTTCATGACTCGAGAAGCCTATGACTGCTTCGAGTTGGCTGCCCGGGTAGCTGCTGCGGGCATTGTTGCATGCCACCAGGCTTGGCTACAGTCGTCTGACCTTGAACAATGGGTTCAGGATAAGTTGGTCGATGTCCCATGCCAGGGAGAGAACTTCTTTGGCAAGCCCATGACCGACAAGGCTGCTGAGATCGGGTCAGAGTACATGACCAGGACACGGCTCTCAAAGAAGACTTCTGCCCCTTCTAAGAAGAAGGTCTCGGGTAAGAAGCCCTTTTACCCGAGGAAGAGTACTGCCTACCAAAGCTACCCCTCTTTTCAGGCCTCCCCACCTTCCCTACAGGGGCAGCAGGCCAAGGGACAGGGACATGACCCACGTAAGCAGAAGAGCCCCAAATCCCCAGGCACCAGCTCCAGCCCAGCCGGGTAGTGGCTTTTGACTCTTTCTGCATAGCCCCCCTCACCACAGGAGTGGGACAGCACACAGGAGGCAGGCTTGCCCTGTATGCTCACAGGGGGGTGGCCATCACCACCGATGCCTGGGTCCTCCAGATAGTCCATCAGGGCTGTCTCCTTCATTTGACCCAGGTGCCGCCGCCTTATTTTCAAGGAGAGCACTTCAGGTCTCCCCTTCACCAAGACCATCTTCTGAAGTAGCTAACAGGTCTTCTAGAGGATCAGACGGTGGAACCGGTGCCCCACCACCTGCAGGGCAGAAGCTTCTATTCCAGGTACTTTCTGGTATCAAAAAGGACAGGAGGCCTCAGGCCCATCTTTGACCTGTGCAACCTCAACAAATTCCTGGTGAGGGAGAAGTTCAAGATGCTCTCCCTTGGAATATTGCTGCCTTACCTTCGCCAGGGAGACTAGCTATGCTCCTTAGACCTCAAGGATGCGTATACACACAACCTGATACACCCAGACCACAGGCAATATCTATGCTTTGTGGTGGGAGGCAATCACTACCAGTACAGGGTACTTCCCTTTGGCCTGGCATCCGCCCCCAGAGTATTCACAAAATGCCTGGCGGTGGTAGCAGCCTTCCTCAGACTGCAAGGAGTTTTGATCTTCCCCTATCTGGACGACTGGCTCATCAGAGCCACTTCAGCCAGGGAGGTCCAGCAGGCCACTCTTCGCACCATCTAGGTGCTCCAGCACCTAGGCTTTGTGATAAATTATCCCAAGTCCAGCCCAGTACCCACTCAACAACTGGAGTTCATAGGGGCTAGACTGGACACACTGCAGGCAAAGTCCTACCTGCCAACAGACAGGGCAAACAGGCTTCTGGCCCTGACAAGAAAAGTGAGTCGCAATTCTCCGGTATCAACCAAACACTTTCTGTGTCTCCTCGGGCACATGGCTTCTACCGTCCATGTAACACCTGATGCCCGTCTCCACATGCGCACAGCTCAGTGGTGCCTTTGGGATCAGTGGACGCAGGCCACAGGCTGCCTCAGAGACAAAGTCAGAGTATCCAAGAAGCTAGTGCAGTCCTTGGAATGGTGGTTTCAGCCACCACATTTGAAGGCAGGGATGCCCTTCCAGGCTCCTCGTCACACAAGGATTCTAACCATGGATTTCAACTTCCTTCCTAAAAGCCTAAATTTAGCCTTGTGATAAGGAAGCTTATCATAGCTCAAGAAGGAGCTATAGAAAAGGTGAAGTGACTCTGAACAAGCAACCTGTCAGTTCTGGTAGAAATAAGAAAACAGAATATTTCCATAAAAGACTACCAGTCCCAGAATGCACCAGGTTTCCAACAGCCATTAGAGGAGCTGAAGTGGGGAAACTTGTGTTCAATCAGGAGGGCTATGAGGTAATCCCTAAGCACTCATCTCAAAGGGCAGGGCCTGATTCAGCACAGCTGCGCTGTGCTAGGGTGGAGCACTCATCAAAGCAGAATAAAGGTAGAGTTTATTCTACAGAGAATTATCCTCAGAATCAGCTTGGATATCCTCAGCTTGGACAGCTTCATCATCTGGAGGATCATCAGAAGCAGAAGCCAGAGCGGACGGACAGAGAGGGCAAGAAACCTTTTGGAAGAAAGAAGAGAAAAGCATTTGGGAGGTCTAAAGGAGTCCAGAGTAGTACGAATACTGGAAGGCATTCCAAAGGCAAGCTTACACCATTGGACTGGGGAAAGCCAGAGGAATGGTGCTGCAGAGCTAGGAACCTCCAGACGGTACCTGTGAGGGAGACGGCTGCACTTGGAAGGGATCCTAGGACCCGTGCCAGAAGGTATGTGAAGAGAGACCCAGTGTCCAGGGATCTGGATTGGAAGGCTGGACATAAGAACTGGACTACATACTGGCCAGGCTATTTAGAGAGGAACTCTAACAGCAATGGAAGCTCAGGTATGAACACTGATCTATGCCCTAGCTATACCCTTGAAAGACAGCAGGGAAACAAGTATTCTCCTGAGAGTGCTCCATTGAGAAATTCCTCTGTACCAATCCATGATATTGAACCCATGATTGTTGAAGAAGGGGGAGGGGTTGCAGATGCAGGCTGTGAATACATGGATTGCTCTCTGTCTAAACTCCTTTGGTAATTTTCTGTTACAAAGTACAACAACCATCACAAAGAAATACAAACTTGTTCTTTAAATCTACTCAGAAAAGCTCCTGAGTAGGATTTGAGCCACGCAGTAGAAAGCAAGCCAGCTAAGGGGTTTCAGCTGGGTAACTGCTAGCAATTGAGCCTTACCTAATTGCTTGTGAGCTCTGAGGAAATCACTTCTGAGTCTATGTGTGAAGATATAAGAAGTTAACCTGAAAAGAACAGTTTTTCCCTACTTTGTGGGTTTTGTTTGTTTATTAAAGCACTGCTAAGAAAATATTAGCTTCAGCCTACAGAAAAGACCAGTTTGTTACCAACCAGGTCTTTATTCTTTTGATTTGATTGCCTGACAAGTTCAGCTGTTGTTTTCCTGATTTTGTTTTGTTTAACACTGAAAGCAAGTATCCTGGTTTATGTGCTACCAAGCATATCTGTGTAGGGAGAAATAACCCCATAAATAAATATCTTATTGGCTTTACACTCAAGCACAACTAATTATTGTGAGCGGCTGTGTCTGGTGTGAATGGACTGCATTTCCCACAATCCCTTGCAAATCATATTAATATATGCCTTTGCCAAGACTGTGAACATTCTCACCCAGGCACCCATCTGACAGCCTCCAGAAACTCCCTACCACATTTTCTTATGTCATTGGTACCGACATATACCAAGACAGCAGACTCCTCCCCAGCACTATCTAAGACCTTATCTAGGTGGCGTGTGAGGTTCGCTACCTTTACACCAGGCAGGCATGTTACCAGGCGATCCTCACATCCACCAGCCACCCAGCTATCTACATGCCTAATGATCGAATCACCAACTATAACGGCTATCCTAACCCTTCCCTCATGGGAACATGGCCCTGGAGAAACGTCCTTGGTGTGAGAGGGTTTTACATCACCTGGAGGACAGTTCCTAGTTACAGGATCACTTCCTGCCACTCCAGGGTGATGCTGTCCTGTCACGTGACCTCTCTTCTCCATGGCAACAGGGATGCTGTCAGACTGGAGGTGGGACTTCAGGACTATATCCCTGTAGGTCTCGTCTATGTACCTCTCTGTCTGTCTTATGTTTTCCAAGTCTGCTTCTCTAGCCTCTAGAGAATGGACTTGTTCCCTGAGAGCAAAGAGCTCCTTGCACCTAGTGCACACGTAAGACCTCTCACCAACTGGGAGAAAATCATACATGTGACACTCAATGCAAAAGACTGGAAAGCCCCCATCTCGCTGCTGGACTACTGTCTGCATCTTAGTTTTAAGCTTGTGTTTAGATTTTTAAGTTCTTTACTTAATAAGGGTTGCTATGTATATTTATACTAATAAAACTGTACCTAATACGTTTAATATACCTTGTTCACTTGAAGCTTAATTAATCTCAGGACCTTAGTGTATGACTGATTTGGATAACGAGCTTTACCTGAGAGCACCTCCTTTCCTTTAAGATGTGTAAGTACCTATAAAGCTACGATTATCCCAGGGGTGGGTGGGTGTTGAGGAGGGAGGGAGGGAGGGAAATAACACTTATTAAAAGAGGGTTGTTACACAGTACCCTGCCTGTGCTTTTGAGGTAAGCTGTGACCAACTTCCTGGGTGATTAACAGTCCTTGCTTGGATAGAAGAAGTCTTTCAAAATGGCCTTTTGATCTGCCACCTGGTGTTAACACCTATTGCCCCCTAGGTAGAAGACCTCTTTGTAAAGGTCTCTAGAAGACTTTATTTGTTGCTCACAGAGTACTGACCCTGTTTTGCCTTTTATGCTAAGTTATATTCAGATTTGATTTAAATTACAGCTCTTTGCTGCTGCTAGGCTCTGACTTATTATGAAATTTAAACTACAAGCTCTCTGCTGGGTTCTAAATTTAACCAGAAAGCTCTCTTCTGTGTTTTATTATTATTATTTTTTTTTTTTTTTTTTTTTTTATAATTTTATTTAATGCAATCCAAACACAAATATCACATAATTAGGCAATCCAAATGAAATATACATAAGAAATGAATTTACAAAATTATAAACCATGTCAAATTGCCATATTAATCCACATCATGAAAAGCACAGCATAACACTGAACCTGAACAAAATTTCAAAGGCTACAACCCCTTACCCAGAAGAAGGAAATATATAATTGTACAAAATCATAAACAAACAAACCTCCCCACTCAACCTGCTAAGGAGTCTAAGAGAGCCTCTAGCTGCGGACTATCAGTAAAGACATAACTATTTCCCTGGATAGTAATCAGGCATTTACAAGGAAAACGGAGGAAAAAGGTACCTCCCCCAGCCAAAACTCTAGGCTTCAGCTGGAGGAAGGACCGTCTCCGAACCTGTGTGTGTCGGGAGACATCCGGGAAAATGGAAACCTTGTGCCCATAAAAAGGAAGATCCTTTTTCTTGAAAAAGGCCTTCATAATCAGGGCCTTATCAGCAATATTGACCAAGGTTATCACTAAAGTGGCACGGGTGGAAACAGGAATTTGCGAATTTTCCAAAAAGTCAGTCAGATTAAGGGAATCCTGAACCTCTTCCACCACAGTGCCACTGTCCCCGGAGGCCCCCCGAGCTGCCACATAAAATGAATGAGCCACCAAAATAGAATCAACGTCAGACAATTGCAATACATCAGTACAATACTGTTTAAACAAGGAAATCGACGACATTAAACGAATTCTAGGAAAATTCAAAATACGGATATTTTTAGCTCGAAGACTATTCTCCAAAGACTCTACGTGCTGAAATAACGTTAAGGTATCTCTAACCGTGGATTCACTCGTAGTCTGAAGCGGACCAACGAGCGTCTCCACTTGAGTTAAACGTGAGGACAAATTTTTAACAGTACCATCCACTGCATGCACCCGGTCAATTACCTGGCGAGAAAAAAGAGCAGTTTGATCCATAAACCGGGACAGCAGTGAATGCGTAGCTGAAACTAATTTCCACACATCAGACAAGGAAACATTATCGACATTAGCAACCACAGGTAAAGAAACTAAACTTTGGGGGCTAACTGCCAAGATAGAGTCAGACAAGGGTACCTCACTAGATGGTAAATGCAAAACAGCCAGTGGCGACTCCTCTTCCTCTCCAGTACCTGACGACTCTGAAGAGGAGGATCTATCTGAAGCGGTACTTTGAGAGGGTCCGGGATTAGGAGGAGGAGTCCTTTCGATCAAACTTAAAGAAGCTCCAGAGGTAGAAAGCGAGACGTCCTGCGCAGAAGAGGAAGCCGAAGGCAAAACAATCACATGTTGATCCATAGGACCCCGGATTGCAGAAGAAGAAGAAGTAACTGTAATGGCTTTATCAGGCAGCACATCCGACTTAGATGACTTATTCTTCCGCTTCGCATGACCCCTGGGCATTCTTCCAGCGACTAGGGCCTAGGCCCCAAAGTGGCACCGAAGGGGCACCAAAGGGGCGTTCCCCCTTTGGTCACGCCCCCTTCGGGCACGCAACCGCGGGCCGCAACCGCGGCCGCGAAGGCTGCCGGCGTCTAAATACTGCAGGAGCGCTGGTAGAAGGGAGGAGCTCCAACTGCAGCCAATCGCCGATGGTATGGGCAGCACACCGGGTCCAGGTAACAGAATAACGCTGGCTCTCACCGAGTCTCCCCTGCCGGCGTCTAAATACTGCAGGAGCGCTGGTAGAAGGGAGGAGCTCCAACTGCAGCCAATCGCCGATGGTATGGGCAGCACACCGGGTCCAGGTAACAGAATAACGCTGGCTCTCACCGAGTCTCCCCTGCCGGCGTCTAAATACTGCAGGAGCGCTGGTAGAAGGGAGGAGCTCCAACTGCAGCCAATCGCCGATGGTATGGGCAGCACACCGGGTCCAGGTAACAGAATAACGCTGGCTCTCCTCTCTTCTGTGTTTTAAATTTAAACTAAAAGTACTTTGCTGATACCAGGCCCCGAGTGACTATTAAATTGAAACTATAAGCTCTCTGCTGGGTTCCAAATTTAACCAGAAAGCTGGCTTTAGCAAGGAAGATCTTGTCTTACTAATCTGTTATGTTTTTTTGAAGGTGTGAATAATCAGTTGGACAAAGGTGAGTCGGTTGATATAGTGTATCTGGACTTTCAGAAAGCCTTTGACAAGGTCCCTCATCAGAGACTTTTGGCAAAACTGAAGAGTCATGGGATAGGAGGCAGTATACTATTGTGGATCAGGAACTGGTTAAAAAATAGAAAGCAGAGGGTAGGCCTAAATGGCCAATTTTCCCAATGGAGAAAGGTGAATAGTGGTGTACCCCAGGGACTTGTGCTGGGTTCGCTGCTTTTTGACATATTCATAAATGACCTGGAAAAGGGAATAACGAGTGAGGTTATCAAATTTGCAGATGACACAAAACTATTTAAAGATGTTAAAACCCAAGAGAATCTTGATAAATTGGAAGACTGAGCATCAAAATGGCAGATGAAATTTAATGTGGACAAGTGCAAAGTTATGCACCTAAGGAAGAACAACCCAAACTATAGTTACACGATGCAAGGTTCCACATTAGGAACCACCACCCAAGAAAAACATTTAGGCGTCATTGTGGATAACATGTTAAAACCCTCGGCCCAGTGTGCAGCGGCGGCCAAGAGAGCAAATAGAATGCTAGGTATCATAAGGAAAGGAATGGAAAATAAAACAAAAGATAGTATAATGCCTCTATATCATTCCATGTGACTTCCTGCCACTTTTCTTAAAGCGTGGAATACAGCTGGTCTGGGTTATCAAGATAGTATTTTTATTTATTTTTAATTTTTTTATTTACATTCTCTTATATACTGCGCTATTCTGCATCAAAAACACCCAAGTTTGATGTAAGTCTTTAACCTAACTGCTCCTTTTAGTTTAATGTTGTTGTTAAGTGCCGTCGAGTCGGACTCGACTCATGGCGACCCTCTGGATAGCTATCCTAAATTGTGTTCGGTCTTCAGTCAGGCGGCTCATTGTTGACAGACTGGTACCCGTAGCTGCTGTTATTGTATCGATCCATCGCATTGCTGGCCTTCCTCTTTTGCGTTGACCTTCGATCTTGCCAAGCATGATGTCTTTCTCTAGTGATCTCTCTCTTCGCATGATGTGTCCAAAGTATGAAAGTCGAAGTCTTGTCATCTGAGCTTCTAAAGAAAGCTTAGGTCTGCAGAATTCCTATGTATTTCGCTGCATTCATCATTCCGTCAACGATATGGCGTCTTCAACACCAGATCATGACACCTTGGATGGATGCTTCATGAAGATATTCAAGTACTGGATTGTACTCTTCATGAGGAAACCTTCTCATATAGGTTTTGCCCTGGTCACCCAGAATGCAGAACATGCTTTCATCACTGAACAGAACTTTCTCCCAGTCAGCCTTGCTCCATTTTGAGTACTTGGATGCCCACTGAGTGCATCTTTTCCTCTGTTCCACCGTTAGTAGCAGCTTCCTCCATGCCTTACAGCCCCTCAACCCATACTCTAAGCATTGTCTCCTCACAGTGGAAGTGCAGACTGTAACAGAACACTTTTCCTTCTATTCCCGCAGAAGCTCAGGGGAGGTTAGCTTGCAGTTGCCAAGAGATGTCCTTATCAAGGTTCTGTCATCCCTCTTCATTGACTTTCTAGGCCGACCGCTACGATGTCGATCCTGCGTATTTCCCATCTCCTTATGCCTTTTGCTGCAGTTGCGAGCTGGAATACCCCTGCTCATGCAAAACCATCACTCTGACCCAGTCCTCCATTGATAGAAATGCAACTTCTTCACCACACCAGGTTGTTGAGTATCAGATGTGATACACACCAGTTGATCCACATTAAATTCAAACCTGTGTGCTGCCAAAACACCGTGCATTGTTTGGCTATCAAATAAGACTTCCTATTAGCTGAGGAAGCGCAGTATTCTATTGGTTCATTTCGATCCCACTTTGACACAGAATCTGGTTGATCATACTGGGACATTGTTTCCCCATGACAGCGATACAAAAGTAGTTTTGCATGCAGAAATGGCTTCCAAATTAAATTTGTAACAAAACAGTATATAATAAGCCAGGATTCTGCCACAGAATTTGGAAAAATTGTCAAAATAAAGCCGAGAATAGCTTGTCATGCAGTCTATGCGAGACTTTTGCACACCACTATAACAAAGTAAATGATGACAGAAAATGATCAACTGGCCCTTCCAATCCATAGAATAGTGCCTCTACACATAGCTAGGGCTATATCCCAACTGCGAGCTCTAGAGCATGACCAACCATAAGTTACAGTTGTGGTCAACATTATTGGCACCCTTGCATTTTAGGTATGTAGTGTATAATATCTTGAGAAATAATTGGAAATATTCCAACTGTATGTCATAATATTTTAATAGTATGTTCAAAGGTATACAACAAAAATTTATTTATTAATTAGCTTTTATATACCACACTATTTAGTATCAGAGCAGTTTACAGGAAACGTGAACAGTTAGGCAACTTTACATAGAACAGACATAAGCATCAAAACAAGCAACTTTACATAGAACAAGCATAAGCAGCAAATCTAAATAACAAAGGCAGGTAAGTAGTAACAAAGCAGATGTCTGTACAACTTAGACATAGTAAGTTCTGAGGAAAAAACCCCAAAATATGACCTGAACAGGATTAATGGCACCCTTCACTAATATTTGGCACAACCCTTAGCAGTGATGACAGTCTCCAAACGTTTCTTGTAGTAATCTTTTAAGTTTCGTACATCTGTCTGATGGTAGTTTCTCCCACTCTTCAACTGCAATTTGTTCCAACTCATGAATGTTTCCAGGATTCCTTTTACCAATGGCATATTTAGGCTCCAAAGGTTCTCAGTTTCATTGAGATCAGGACTCATTGCTGGCCAATTTAACCATTCTTTTGTACTTTTAGATATATCTTTTGAGTCTTGTCCTGCTACTGTCATGTGAGCATGAAGCCCAAAAAATGCTTGATGCAGAGCTTGAAGAATTTGTGTATTAGAGCTCAAAACGCAGTACTGTGTCATGTTTGGGATGAGCTTTCAATGGCTCACTGATGCATGGTGCCTTACAAGACAGCAACTACCTGGCATTTCTCATCATTGGTATAAAGATTAGTCAATATGAAAAAAGCAAAGTGCCACTATTTTGTGTTTGACACTATTGTGTTTTTGCGCATTCACATTTTCTTTTTTTTAACCTTGTTGTTGTTAAATGCCATCAAGTCTGTGTCGACTTATGGCAACCCTCCGGGTAGTTGACCTAAATTGTGTTCAGTCTTCAGTCAGGCGGCTCATTGTTGACAGGCTGGCATTCGTAGCTGCTGTTATTGTATTGATCCATCTCATTGCTGACCTTCCTCTTTTGCAGTGACCATCTGTCTTGCCAAGCATGATGTCTTTCTCTAATAATCTCTCTCTTCGCATGATGTGTCCAAAGTATGAAAGTTGAAGTCTTGTCATCTGAGCTTCTAAAAACGTTTAGCTTTGATCTCCTCTAGTACTGATTGGTTTGTTCTTTGGGCAGTCCGTGGTATACACAGTATTCATTGCCAGCACCATAATTCAAAGGCATCCATTTTCTTCCTGTTTGTTTTTCATTGTCCAACTTTTGCATCCGTATGACGTTATTTAAAATGCCAAGCTTGAACAAGTCAAATCTTTGTATGGAGAGAGACACCCGTTTGAACTGTTGCTTCTTAATCAATGTAAAGGTTGTGCATCAGGTGTTCTGGTATACCCACATGCTTCTTAATGTGGACCAGAGTTTCTTATGGTTTACACAGTCAAAAGCCTTGCTGTAGTCAATAAAACACATATTGATATCCTTTTGGTATTCTTTTGTCTTTTCAAGAATCCATCTGTGATATTGTCTCTCGTTCCTCGCCATTTCCTGAACCCTGCTTGCACTTCAGGCAGTTCTCGTTCTAGGTATGGTTGTAGACTCTGCTGAATGATCTTGAGTAGAATCTTGCTGGCATGTAGGATCAAAGCGATTGTGTGATAATTTCCACAGTCAGTCGGGTCATCTTTCTTCAGTATTGGTATAAACACAGATCTTTTCCAGTCAGTCGGCCATGGATTTGTCTTCCAAATTTCCTGGCAGAGCCTTAGAAGTATGGTAACATCTTCATCCGATTGCTATAATACTTCAATGGGAATGCCATGAATGCCTGGTGCTTTGTTCTTTGATAAGGCTTTCAATGCTTCTTTGACTTCTTCTTTCATCACCAATGGTTCCTGATCATAAGGTATAGGTTTCTTGATCTTCTCAGCATCATTCAACATGAATCCTTGAGCATCTTGTAGCATTCCAATTTGAGGCTGGAATTTTTTCTTTAACTCTTGTAGCTTTAGAAAAGCTCATCTTGTTCTTCCTCTAGTAGCTTCTGATTCTGCTTGCTTGCATGTGTCATTGTAGTACTTTTCCTTGTCACGTTGGAAATCTCTGTTGCGTTCTAAAATTGCCTCTCTTTCTCCTCTGGCTTAAGCTTCTCTGCATTTCTGGACAATTTTCAGAGTTTTTCAGTCATTCATTTTGGCCGTTTTTGCTTTTTCACCTTATGTAGACTTCTCTTGCTTTGTTCCAACACAACCTTCTTGATGTCATCCCATAACTCTTCTGGAATTCTGTCATTTGTGACTAAAGTAGCAAATCGATTTCTCAGGCAGTGAAATTCCAGTGGTATATTCCCAAGGTCATATTTTGCTACATTCATGAATGGCTTGCTCTTTTTCAACTTTAGCTTGAGTTTGCATACTAGTACTTGGTGATCTGTACCACAGTCAGCTCCAGGTTTTGTCTTTGTTGATGTTATCAAGCTTTTCTGTCGTTGTCTTCCACAGATGTAGTCAATTTGATTTCTGTGCAATCAATTGGGTGAAGTCCACGTGTACAGTTGGTATTTGTGTTGCTGGAAGAAGGTGTTTAAGATGAATAGATCATTGGTCTTGCAGAATTCTATCAGTCTTTCTCCAGCTTTGTTTCTGTTGCTAAGTGCATAAGCCTTGTCTTGCCAGGAGCCTTTTTTCTCCTTCTCAAATGATAAGATGGTTCTATGGCCGGTGCCATCCTTTCTTCCCCAAGGTACTTTCAGCCTTTCACTTGAATCAGGCCGTCTCCTTACCAGTCCTGGGAAACCTGGAAGGTCCCTCTGCAGCGCCTCAACTATGCTTACTGGATGTCTGGCATGTCCTGAGGCATTACCTCAAGAGAATTCTGGCCTTCTGCAGGTCAGATCGCTTATTCATTGTTTGGTGGTCCACACAAAGGGGAGGTGGCTGCAAAGGCCTCCATTTCGAGATGTATCAAGGAGGCGATTGCATCGGCCTATATTGTGAAAGGGAGGCCAGTGCTAGCAGGGTTGCGTGTGCATTCCACGAGGGCACAGGCGGCTTCATGGGCAGAGTATTCTTTGGTGCCGCCGCTGGAGATTTGCAAGGTGGCAACCTGGTCAACGCTTCACACCTTTACTAAGCATTACTGATTAGATGTTCAGGCAGTGAAATGATGCCAGTTTTGGGTCGGCGATTCTTTAGGCTGGTCTGACAGGCCCCTCCCGATAAAGTAAACTGCTTTGTTACATTCCAGAGGTGCAGGACTGGACTGGAGGGATGATAAGGAAAGTGAAATTAGACTTACCTGCTAATTGCTGTTCCTTAAGGAACTCTAGTCCAGTCCTGGATCCCACCCTGAATGCCAGTTGCCTGGGACTGCGGCCTGAAAGAGGTTCCAGGGAGGCCAGGATATGGGGGGGGGGGGGGGGAACAGTTAGAGGGTGGACTGGAGGATGGATCGAGGGGCATGCTCGGCACGGTCAGCCTTATTCTGATGCATCACAGACAAGCTTCCACGCCTTTAAGAGGGGGAAATCCCTTCTGTGGGGGGGAGGGTAATTTACAATGTATTTTAAGAAAGGTATTACTTGTGTTTGGTTTAGCCACTTATTTGTTGCTCCTGTGAGTCTGCTTTGTCAGTAGGTTACTGGAGCTGGTGGGCAGTCCCTGCTGTATTAATACCGGTGTCATCAAAAGATAACATGCTCGGTCTCCAAGCTGCTGGAAGAGGTACACTACTCAGAGGTGCGGGACTGGACTGGAATTCCTCAAGGAACAACAAATAGCAGGTAAGTCTAATTTCACTTTACAGTACCTCCTTCCATTGTAGGCTATTTTACCTGTACCCTCTGCAGAGCAGCCAGCACCTGATGTGTCTTACTGTTCCTGCACAGGTATTGCCCTCCACCACAGTCTCTGCAGGTAGTTTTGAAATGTGCGGTACAGGAAGTTACGCTCTTCTTGCAAGACTTGAAGCAGCGAGATCAGCATAACTTCCTCCACCGCGTGGCTCAAACTACTTGCAGAGAACCAATCATGGTGGAGGGCAGCATCAATACAGGAATCAGATTTAAGGGGCATGAAATCCTGGTGCCAGGGTGCAATTTCTAGGCACCATGGCAACCTGGCACCCAAGATTTGTTGAGTCTTGTCTTATGTCATTGGAAAGTGCAAACAAATGAATGCATATTTAGTGTGGTTAGATACTGAATTGTGAAAGGTTCAAAAGGAGCTGGTGTGACAGCAAACTGTAGAATTGCAAGAACAATTCTTTTAGATTGTATCGGTAATGCTGTTCCTTATGTATCATATGGAAAGATTGCTGCGTATGTCTTGTTGCGCTATACAAACGCTCAGTAGTAGTAGTAGTAGTAGTAGCACTTAGGCAGTAGAGTGGGCTGTTTCGCAAGATTGGTATCTTCAGCTTTGGGGCTCCATTTTGTAGCAGTGTTGAAAGATGTGGCAGGGAGGCACCACTCTGCTAATAAACATACTGGCAATTATATTCATTGAGTTTTATGGAGAGCTCTATAAGGAAGGGGGAATAAGTGAAACTCTATTGGAAGCCTTTTTTTTGATAATCTGGAGTTGCCTTCTCTTCCAGTACGTCAACAGATCATTTTGTAGTCTCCCCTTCAGCATGAAGAAAATCTGCGGGTGATTGTTGGCCTTAAAAAATTGTTAAGCTCAGGTCCGGATAGTTTTCAGACAGAATATTATCATGTTCTTGGAAACCTTGTGTCTTTTTGCTTACGGCTATGTTTTCTGGATCAATGTATTTGGGGGGCCTTCTACGCTTCTTTCACTTAATACCATGATTCCTAAGGAGGCTAGAGATCTGATCAGCCCTGGGTCCTATTAACCAGCATCTCTTCTAGATGTAGGTATTAAATATGTGAAGGTTTTGGCTGATCGCTTGGGGGGGGGGGGGGGTATACCTCCCGAATTCATAGCTAAAGAACAAGTTGGCTTCATCCTGGGAAGATATGGAGTTTCTAATATTTGTCCTGTATTAATAGGTTTAGAGGCCATTCAAAGATATGAATATGAGAAAGGCTTTGATAAATTAGGTTGGACTTGGCTATGATTTCTTTAAAAAAAAAAAAAAAGGTTTTTATGAAGCGATACTCCAAAGTTTTAAGATTCTGTAAGCTCAGTCTGTAGCCAAGTTCTGTGAATGGAAAATTTTGGGATTTTCCTGAGGTGGAATAGGGGGATGGTGGATACCAGGCAAGGCTTTCAGCTGTCTTCAGAGCTTTCTGCCTTTTGTATTGAGCCCTTGGCAAAGAAAATAGTGCAGGACAACAGAATTCGTGGCATATCGGTCGCAGAGATGGAAGTTAAGGTGATGGGTCGCAGAGATGGAAGTTAAGGTGATGCATTATTCTGCTGATTTAATGTTATGCTCTGTATGGCATTTCCAAGAAATTTTGGAGCAGTTTGGTTTGATCTAGGAGTTGCAAGTTAATGAGACTAAAACCTTCTCTTTGGATATTATGAGTAAGGTGAAAGAATGATGGGAAGGTCTTGGGCTGAAGGTTTCTTGAGATATTTGGGAGTTCATTTGCCATGGAACTTACTGGATATTATGCATTAAATTTTAGCCCTCTACCCCAGGCTACCAAAATGCAGTTGGCTAGATGGCAGGGACTGCCTCTTTCTTTGTGGATCAAAGCAGCAATGCCAATCACAGAGTGAAGCTAGTTGTTATAGTCAAAATCAAAAGGACTTCATCCTAAATATACCCCAGGACAAACAAAGGAAAACTTAGATGGAAGAACTTTAATATAAGGAGAAAAAGATCTCAGTAGTATGTGAGCTGACCGTCATAGACATCACACAGTTGGCCCTTGACTTACACTCGCTACATCAATGATTCTGAAAAACTCCCTTTTTAAATTTCTTCCAATTTTTAATTTATCAAATGTTTTGTTCCAATTTTTTAGTTTATTTAATTTAATTATTTCAAAATTGCCTTTCATACCACAGAGCATATTGGAGTAGCTGAACAGATGACTTTAGTAACATCTAATCTCAATGATGATATGAATCATGCCTCTCAGGTGGCACTTAGCTGTATAGACAACAGACTCCCCTAGGGATATACCTTAGATTAGGGGTGTCAAACTCCAGTCACAAACCAGTCAGGGCCGCAAACCAGTCAGGTTTTCAGAGTATCCCTAATGAATATGCATGAGATATATTTGCATGCACTGCCCCCATTGTATGCAAATATATCACATGCATATTCATTAGGGGCATCCTAAAAACCTGACTGGTTTGCGGCCCTCCAGGACTGGAGTTTGACACCCCTGCCTTAGATGTTACTAATGTCACCTGTTCAGCTACTCTGTTCTCCATATAAATTTTCCTTTGTTCTCACTGGGGTATAAGTAGGATGAACTCTTTCTTTGTGGGGCAGAGTAGATCTCATTAAAATGATCATACTGCCTAGATGGCTGTATAGTTTAGAGTTTGTCTGTAGTTCTGCTCCAGTAGGATGTGAGGTGGTGGGAGAGTTGTAAGCCTCTGATATGTGTTGAAGTTTTTTTCTAAGAACGGTGTTCAGTGGAAGTTTAGGGTTACTTGATTTATGAACCTACTGTATAACATACATGCTTTGTTGAGGGATTAGATAAGTATTTTGTTTGTCTTTGTAGACACGTAGCGCTATATAAATGCTAAATAGTAGTAATAGTAGATGTTCCCCTGGAAGCACAGATGCTGAAACGCTTCTCATTATCCTTTGCGTTACCTGGGGAGGGGGGACTCTAGGGGTACACGGTGGAGGGCAATCAGAGTGTCTCATTACATTCAACATGATGGGCCGGATTTGGGCGAGGGAGCTTTTGGGACTGTCTTTCTGTTTCTCCAGGTTGTTTATCATCTGTGGTAATGGTGACTTTTGCCCTGTATGGAGAATCCAGTATTTAAGGCGTGGGACCGAAAGGGACTTCAGACTTTGGGGCACCTCTTGGAGGTGGGGAGGGAAGTGGTTAAGAGCTTTTGCATTTCTTAAGATAGAATGTTAGCTAATTGATAACCATAAAATTATTCTATCTTCAAGTGAGACACTATTTGCATTGGTGACTTTGCGAAGAAGGGCAGCCTTTGGGCAATATGCTGCTTCTATAAGCATGTAATACAGGATATGGAGGGGTGGAATCCCTCAGCCTTTAGTAGAAATATGGATCTGTGAACTTCAGGTGGAGATGGATGTGGATGACCTCAGCACCAGCGTGGTTGGTGTGCATGAGATAGCTGAGTTGGTGGTATGGCGTGAGTGTTGCATTTTAGATTCTTATATATATAAAGTAACCCATTGGGGCTCTTAAGGTGTGCGTATTGAATAGTGGTGCCTGCTCTAAATGTGGGGAACTTGAGGGCACTTATTTGCATTGTTTTGCAGTGTCCCTGTATTGAGTATTTTTGGAGGCATATGTATGTCAGTTTTTGTCTGCAGTGTTGGGAACTACTCTAGATTCTGATGGAGGGGCTTGTCTATTGTACATGCATAATTGATTTCCCTTGAGGAGGAGGACTGAGTTGTTTGTCCAAATGGCTTGACTGACTGAGAAGCGGTGTGTTATGCTTAAATGAACTAGTGAAGAGGCCCCCCTACCCTTGAGCTTTTGAGGCTGCAAATGCGTATTTTGGTGTGTATGGAAGCTTTGACTGCTATGAAGGCGAGCTTTCATAGGAGGAAGTGATTTTTGGCTATATGGCTTACCTGTTTGATGTCACTAACTCCAGGATGCAGAAGTAAACTTATTAATGCTATTAAACTAAACTGATAAGTAGAGGGGGGAAGAGGTTTCAATTGACTGTCTGCCTGTATTGATATGTATTGTTCTCTGGTGTGTTACCAGTAAAGTCTTTAAATCTCTTAACCATGTTGAGAGTTTATTGCCCATTGGAAACACCACCTTTTCGTGAGGTACATTCATGAGGATGTTTTCTGTAGAAGCCCCCAGACTCTGGAATTCGCTTCCTGTAGAGATGCACCACTTTTCTGACATTGGTATGTTTAGGTATCAGTTTAAGACTTCTTTTCCCGCAGGCATATATGGTGTCTAGTGACTCCAGTATATATTTATTTGGTAATTATATTAAGAGCAGATAATTTTATTTTTTGAGTTAGATTTGATTTATGATACATGTATTGTAGATGTTGGTTTGTTTATTATATATGTTGTTTTATATGATACCCCACCTAGCTTGCTGTGCTAAATATACATTTTTGAAATAAAAATTGAATATAAAGTGTGTATGTATATATATGTTCCAACAAGTGCACACATATTTTTACATAAAACATGTGTAGGCATCCATATGGGTGGTGTTTGGAGAGAGGACATGCAGAAAGTAGCACCTGCCTTGCAGCAGGTATAAATTTATGAGAATGCGCTACTGGAAAATTTTCTTGTACCCAATTTTTATAAAGGCACACACATCTGTGGTGCCTTTCGTAAAAGATACATTTTGGGCTTTTTTTTAATAGATGTCCAGTTATAAAGTTACCTTCCTCATGTCTGTTTAGATATCTTAATCGGACATCAAGTTAGATTAGAACAGAATTCTGTAAGTCGATATTTAATTATTTAAATTATGAAGGTTTCCTTTAGGCTTAAAATAGTGTGGTTGCTGTGTTAATCCACTTGAATGTGCAAAAACAAAGTTAAGTGAGCAAAACAAATACAACAGTTACGTTATATCGCGAAAAGCCAGTTGAGTCTCCAGATTTTGTCAGAGTGATCTGCTCTGGATCTCTGGAGATCTTCACACCTCTCCCTCTCTTGGGTGTATATACAAAGCAGGAATCTCAGAATCTTTTTATTGGTCATAGGTCCATTTTTCAAAAGATAGCAGAAGCTTGTAGAAAAAAATACAGAAAGGTAATTGTCAATGCAGTAAAGACGATGAGCAGTTTTCAGTGGGAAGCTGTCCAGATGAAAGGCAGTCAGTCAATCAAATGATTAAACATTATTCATTTCACTGTTAAACTGCCACATAATATGCGTGGAGTAGAAAATGCAGTTTGTGTCTCTCTTCATTTCCCTGACTGACCCTCTTGGTGCATGGTGGCGTATGGATTTCTGGCCACATCGAGGGAGGGATATTTCAGACAGCTGATTAACAGTCAGTAAAGAAGACAAAGATCCTGGCAACAGCAAAATCAATCTTTTCATCATTGATGGAGAAGAAATAGAAATAGTAGACAACTTTAACCTGCTTGGATCAATAATCAATAAAGAAACAATGAGCCGTCAAGAAATGCAGTGACAATTGCTCTTGGCAGAATGGCTGTCAAGGACCTAGACAAGATTCTCAAGTACAAAGATGTCTCTCTCTCCATACAAAGATTCAACTTGTCCAAGCCATGGTGTTTTCAAAAAAGTCATCTGAATGTAAAGGACTGTGAAGAAGAAAGACAGGAAGAAAATTGATGCTTTCGAATTATGGTGCTGGCAAAGAATACTGTGTATATTATGGACTGCCCAAAGAACAGATCAATGAGTACTAGAGGAAATCATACCTAAGCTTTCCTTAGAAGCTCAACTGAGAAGTCTTCGACTTTCATACTTTGAACACATCATGCAAAGAGAGAGAGCATTAGAGAAAGACATCATGCTTGTTAAGAAAGACTGAAGGTCAATGCAAAAGAGGAAGGCCAGCAATACATCAATCAGTTTGATACAATTACAGCAGCTATGGATGCCACTCTGTCAAGAATTAGCTGCCGGACTGAAGACCGAACACAGAACAACAATTCACAGTGTCGCCATGAATCAACATTGATTCTGCAGCACTTATCTACTACAACAAAAAAGCCCACATAAATTGGGCTGAAAATTATCCTGGTATTAATATGTTAAGGTAGTGTAGTAAATAGTATCTTTTGTTTAACAACGTCCGTTTCTACAGTTTGGTAACGAATTACCTTTATTTTAAATTTTAATTTTTCAAATGAGAACATTTGTGACGATCATAGTCATAATTTTGTGAAGTTTAACAAAGAGCAGCTGTCAGCAACACTAAAAAGGGCTGTAGTGTACTCCCTTCTGAAAAGGCTGCCTTGATCAAGATAAGCTATAAAATTACTGGCCAGTTTCTGGGAAAACGTATAGATCAGACAGTGTGCATTCAACTTGGCAACTGGCTAAAAAAGAGAAATTGGCTAGACCCATGTCAGTCTGGCTTCAGACCTTGGTGTGGAACAGAGACTATTCCTTGACTATCTCCACAGAAACCATGACAGAGGATCCATCTTGATACTAATGGTGTTGGATATCTCAGCGGCCTTCAGCACTATTGATCACAAGATTAGGTTTGCATGACTGGTGGAAATAGATATCTGCACAGTATTTCCATAGTTCAATTTCTGTCTGTCAGACAATCAGTTCTGTTCAGCAACACCATATCACCATGGGCATTGAACTGCAAGGTACCAAAGGGATCCATGCCGTCACCTGTTTTATTTAATATTTTCTCTCTCTTCAAGCAAAGATGTTTCCATTGATGACCACAAAATTCTATATCTATACCGGTGATGTACAGCTGCTCATACCCTTTGAACCAGATCTATCCATAGTTTTGTCCATCAGCAACTCAGAATGGGCACAAAAACAATAAACTGCCTAAACCCAAATAAAATAGGTTATATGGGTTCCTAACAGAGGCAGACAGGTACTGACATCAAAATCCCTTTTGGGAACCATGAACTTCCCTTAAACTCGCAAGTCAGAAATCTCAGGATACTGGCAGACTTGTCACTTATTTTGACCCTGCAAATTCAGGCAGCCTTTAAAAACTGCTTCTATCAACTGTGCCAACTATAAAATATTTCTCCCATACATTGAGAAGATGGGTTTGATTATTATGGTTCATAATGTCATGGCTAGACTATTGTAATGCCCTGCATGTTAGACTACAAAGAGTTTGCAGTAGTTCCAGTTAATTCAGAATGCTGCAGCACGACTGATAGAGGGCTACAAGTGGTGTGACCACATCATGCTCTTCCTGCAAAAGCTGCACTGGCTACCATTATCTTAGAGCGCCAGATTTAAAAATCTTTCTCTGATTTTCAAGGCCCTCAGACAAAATGGGTCAGAGTATTTAAAGCTCTCTACACACCTTTTAAGACCTGTAGGTTTGTCTTCAGGAGCATCCCTAACTGTACCCTTGTCAAGGAAATCAAGCAATATGACATCTGCCAGTGAGCATTTTCTGGAGTAGCTCTGAGTATCCCAATGCCTTTGTCTTACTCATCTTGCCTGTCTAATAGTCACAATTGCACTTGTTCTCTTTGCTTCCTATTACGATTTTTCACTGTATTGTGCTGACAATTTTGAGCAGTGTATCTGTTTATTTGCTAGATTTAATATAATGCCAGTGGCAGTAATGCATTAATAATGTGTTATGAATGTTCCGCTGTGTATTATGAGGTATCTTTGGTTTTCGGCTGACATTTTTTATTTCTGTTCTTCTGTACTGTTATAATATGTACATTTGTTGTTGTTAAGTGCCGTCGAGTCGGAGTCGACTCATGGCGACCCTCTGGATAGCTATCCTAAATTGTGTTCGGTCTTCAGTCAGGCAGCTCATTGTTGACAGACTGGTACCCGTACCTGCTGTTATTGTATCGATCCATCTCATTGCTGGCCTTCCTCTTTTGCGTTGACCTTCTATCTTGCCAAGCATGATGTCTTTCTCTAATGATCTCTCTCTTCGCATGATGTGTCCAAAGTATGAAAGTCGAAGTCTTGTCATCTGAGCTTCTAAAGAAAGCTTAGGTTTGATCTCCTCTAGTACCGACTGGTTTGTTCTTTGGGCAGTCCATGGTATACACAGTATTCGCCGCCAGCACCATAATTCAAAGGCATCAATTTTCTTCCTGTCTGTCTTTTTCACTGTCCAGCTTTCACATCCATATGATATTGAAAATACCATGGCTTGAACAAGTCAAATCTTTGTATGGAGAGAGACATCTCTGCTTTTGAGAATCTTATCTAGGTCTTTCATAGCCATTCTGCCAAGAGCAATGCATCGTTTGATTTCTTGACTGCTTGTTGCTTCTTTATTGATAGTTGATCCAAGTAGGTTAAAGTTGTTCACAATTTCAATTTCTTCTCCTTCAACGATGAACCTGTTGATTATGCCAGTTGTCATGATCTTTGTCTTCTTTACATTAAGGTGCAGGCCCATTTTGAGACAATGTTCTTTGACTGTGAGAAGCAAATGTTTCAGATCATCTTTACTTTCAGCCAGTAATGTAGTATCATCAGCATAGCAAAGGTTGTTGATGAGTCTTCCACCAATCTTCACACCTCTGTTGTCTTCATACAATCCTGCTTCTCTGATGATTTGTTCTGCATATAAATTAAACAGGTAGGGGGAAGGTATGCAGCCTTGTCTTACACCTTTGCTTATTTTAAACCATTCTGTTTCTCCTTGTTCCGTTCGAACTGTTGCTTCTTAATCAATGTACAGATTGCGCAAGAGAATGATCAGGTGTTCTGGTATACCCATGCTTCTTAATGTGGCCCAGAGTTTCTCATGGTTTACACAGTCAAAAGCCTTGCTATAGTCGATAAAGCACAAATAGATATCCTTTTGGTGTTCTTTAGTCTTTTCAAGGATCCATCTCACATCCGCAATGATGTCTCTCATTCCTCGCCCTTTCCTGAACCCTGCTTGCACTTCAGGTAGTTCTTGTTCCAGGTATGGTTGTAGTCTCTTTTGAATAATCTTCAGTAGAATCTTGCTGGCATGTGGGATCAGAGCGTTTGTTCGATAATTTCCACAGTCAGTTGGATCACCTTTCTTTAGTATTGGTATAAACACAGATCTTTTCCAGTCAGTTGGCCATGATGTTGTCTTCCATATTTCTTGGCAGAGCCTTGTAAGTATGGTAACAGCTGCATCAGATTGCTGCAATACTTCTATAGGAATGCCATCAATGCCTGGTGCTTTGTTCTTTGATAAGGCTTTCAATGCTGCTTCAACTTCTTCTTTCATCACCAATGGATCCCGATCATAAGGGTATAGGTTGAAATGGCTGTTGGTCCACTTGATCTTTATCATATAAATACTCTGTATATTCCTTCCACTTTTTCTTGATCTTCTCAGCATCATTCAAAATAGAACCTTGAACATCTTGTAACATTCCAATTCGAGGCTGGAACTTTTTCTTTAACTCTCATAGCTTTAGGAAAGCCAATCTTGTTCTTCCTCTAATAGTTTCTGCTTCTATTTCCTTGCATGCGTCGTTGTAGTACTTTTCCTTGTCCTGTCTTGCTGCACGTTGGAAATCTCTGTTGAGTTCTGTGATTGTCTTTCTTTCTCCTCTGGCTTTAGCTTCTCTGCGTTTCTGGGCAATTTTCAGAGTTTCTTCCGTCATCCATTTTGGCCGTTTTTGCTTTTTCACTTTTTGTAGAGACTTCTTGCTTTCTTCCAACACAACCTTCTTGATGTCATTCCATAACTCTTCTGGAGCTCTGTCATTTGTATCTAAAGTAGCAAATCGATTTTGCAGGCAGTCTTTAAATTCCAGTGGTATATTCTCAAGGTCATATTTTGCTGCATTCATGAGTGGTTTGCTCTTTTTCAACTTTAGCTTGAGTTTGCATACTAGTAGTTGATGATCTGTACCACAGTCAGCTCCAGGTTTTGTCTTTGTTGATGTTATAGAGCTTTTCCATCGTTGACTTCCACAGATGTAGTCAATTTGATTTTTATACAATCCATTGGGTGAAGTCCATGTGTACAGTCGCCGCTTGTGTTGCTGGAAGAAGGTGTTTGAGATGAATAGATCATTGGTCTTGCAGAATTCTATCAGTCTTTCTCCAGCTTCATTTCTCTTGCCAAGTCCATATTTTCCAACTACTTTGCCGCCTTCTTTGTTGCCAACTTTTGCATTCCAGTCACCCATGACTATCAGGATATCCTGTTTGCATGTTCTGTCAATTTCAGCTTGTACGTGTTCATAGAACTCTTCAATTTCATTCTCTTCTGCAGTTGTTGTTGGGGCATATACTTGAATTATAGTGGTGTTGATAGGCAATCCTCGTAGACAAATAGAGATTAAGCGTTCGCTGACTGCATTGTATTTCATTACAGTTCTTGCAAGTTTCTTCTTTATTATAAATGCAACACCATTTCTTCTTTGTCTTTCATTTCCAGCATAGTAGACCATGTGATCATCTGATGCAAAGTGCCCGATGCCAGTCCATTTCAGTTCGCTGACAGCCAACAGATCAAGTTGTACACGTTCTATTTCATTCTTGACCATCTCCAACTTCCCTTGGTTCATGCTTCGTACGTTCCATGTTCCAATGCGTAAGACATCTTTACAGCTTCTGTCTCTCATTTCATGCGCAGCTACATCAGCAGTCAGACTTCCCGAGGGCTTTGATCCAACCACATCATAAATGCTGGCTTTACTCTGAAAAGTCATCAGCTATTGCTAGCAATATGATACAGTGTCAATAATATGTACATTATTGACACCGTATCATATTGCTAGCAATAGGATTTAATTGAACTACACTGACATTTGGTCATCTTACTATTGCTATGCTGTTAATACAATGTAAGTTGTCTGTTTCAACCAGAACTTGTACACCACCTCAGGTGAATCTCTTCATAAAAACAGTTAATAAATCCTGGTAAATAAAGCATGTCTCTTAGTATGTTTTGCAAAACAGCAACTCTTTCCTGAACCAAACAAAGCTATCTTAGAGAATCTCCAGGCTTTTGGCTCTTGCACTTATGATATAAATGGCATGAAGAACAGAGGAGAGTGCACCTATTGCACATAGAAACACAAGGGGTGGGAACAGAATATGGACCAGGAGTACGGAAACAGCGCCACCTACTGATAAGGAGGCTCATGCTGAACAGCACAGACAACCCAAGCTCCTTGCTGGCTCTGGAAATACCCTAGAAAAGATGGGGGGGGGGGGGGGGGGATAAGAGAGGGATTCATATACCTCATAGTGATAAATGTACAAGAAACACATTTTTTTCCAGAGGAAAGAATGCTCTAGAACAATGTCCTTTGCCCTCCTCCCCACAGCCAGTTGCAGTTTCAAGATCTTCACAATAAGCATAACAGAGATTTGCATGCATTGCCCTTATTTCATGCAAATTTATCTCTTAAATACTCATTCTGAATATCCCAAAAACCTAACTGGCTTTGAGGGGGCGTCCACCAGGACAGCTTTGGGAACTGCTACTCTAGAACAAAAGGTCTTGGAGTATCACTTCAAGGTGGCAGACTCGGGAGCAACATCAGCAAATGTTTCTTCCTGCATGGAACAGCCTTACAGGGAAAATGGTAGAGAAAGAGAATAGTCCTTGAACTCAAGAGAGCACAGGGTAAGCACAAAGATTCCTACTTGAAGGGAAAGCCAGAGATTAGCTCGGGACTGTGGCACTGCAGTAAGAAGTAAATTCTGCAAATTAGGTAGGCCTTATGGTTCTTATCTTCCCTCATATTCTCTGCTTTGCTATTAGCCCCAGTCATGATAGTCTGCTTCTTGATTAATAATGTGTCAGCTCAGATAGGAATTACACATGGTCCTTGTAAGATTTTCCATTCAAGATTCTGAAAGCTTAGCAAGAAAAAAGAATTTCAGTCTTTTCTTCCAGTACAGATTGGTTTTTTTGCCCCAAATTTCCAGAATTGCCATTTAATCACAGCTCTGTGTACTGACAGCTGACAAGTGCGGATTCTCTCGGATGGTTTCGGTGATCTTTTATTTCAGTTAAGTACTTGTTTTTCTGTGCCGCCCACAGTTTGTATTCTTGTGGGTTTGCAGCCTGTAGTGCAATGCAATGTGTGCCTTCGAGTCAGTCCTGACTCGTATGTATATTCTCTCACTTGTGCTGATATACAGTGGTTGTGTATGACTGTGGTGATTTATGAGATAACCAATAATCAACTTTTTTTTAACCTTTATCTTAAAAAAAATGTCACACAGCAGATTTAGGAACATTTTTAGGTATTATTTGTAATAAAATACTGTAGAAATGACTTGTGTGCTTGATGACGTGTCTCTGTGCAGGACTTGGCATGCGTAAATATTTACACAGGTAAGCTTACTTTAAAAACACAGATAGCAGGAGCCAGTGACTAGAACAACGGGTGGGGTTTCCCAAGCCATGCTCAGGCGAATTATGGGGAATAACTGGTGCTATATAGGACTGCACCATGTTTGCTGTGGTGAAAGTAAGAGACAAGAGCATGGGGAGAGCGTTGTACATTGGTTAGGACAGAAAAATACTCCTCTGGTTGAATGAAGCTTTTCTGTGTGGGGGGGGGGGGACAATAATCAAGAGCATTACATAATTAAGCATCAAGAAAAGGAAACAAATAGCAGCATTTAGAGCAGCACACTGAAAACCAGGATCCAGATATCTTACCTTGGAGAAATCACTATCTCCAGAACAAGCAGGAATGTAGTCTTCACATATGGGTATCGCCGGTACTGACGGAGCCTGCGCGGGAATGGTCCCCAGCGTCCAGTCGGAACGCTTTTGGGAGCATCCCTCAGCACATGCGCGCTGCCTTCCCGCCTTTCCAACTGCCCCTCTTCAGTTCTTCGTTTTCCGCGGAGCCAACAGTACCCATACCCTGTCACCGCAGAAAATTCTGTCTTTAAAATTGTTTTTTTGTGGTCGTGTTTGCCTCCGCACGATGCCTACCGGTACCGCCGGTTCTTTTCTTTTCTTTTTTCAAAAAATGTTATACTTTGAACTGTTTCTCTTCAGAAACTTTTCTTTTTCGGTGCTAGGCACCATTTTGGGCATTAGGCCTCATATTCCTGAAACATGGAAAAACCAACTAGTGGTTTTAAAAAATGTACTAAGTGTGCCGGTACCATTTCCGTCACTGACACCCATGATTGGTGTCTTAAATGTTTAGGGCCTGAACATTCTCCATCTGAATGTCTCTCCTGTATGGGGATGACTAAGAGAGGAAGACAGAACCGGGCTGCAAAGCTCGGTACTCTCTTTTCTTCGGATGCCAGATCCATTGCATCGACATCTTCAAGAGCCTCCTCTTCCTCCCATGGATCTCAGGTAACGAAACAAAAAAGCTGGTCCTCAAAGGGTAGCTCTCCTGCTAAGCATCAAGAGGCCATTGGCATTGCCCTTGAGGGAACCACACCGGCAAAACAGCCCCGGCGGGAGGCTTCGGCTTCCAAAGCATCAATGGGGCTCCAGGATGTTCTTGAGGCCTCGACCTCGCAAGAACTACTGGTGCCATGCTCAGGGGTCCCAGCTGTTTACACCGGTACCGACACCCAGGCATCGGCAGTGTCGATAGACCAGAGGTTCCTCGCTATCGAACGCAGCATTGCAGCTCTTCTCACAGCTGCGGTACCGTTGACACCTATGGTTCAACGGGCACCGGTACCGACATCAATACCGATGCCGGTACCGGTACCGATGGTACCATCCCCGGTGGAAATTCTTCTCACACCATCTTTGGCTGGAATTGACAGATCGGTACCGGATCAACTCGGTACTGACTTCGATCGATACCGGGACCATGCTTTACATGAGCATCGTGGTCAGGAATACTTCGAATCCTCCGATTCCGAAGACTGACAATTCTGCTGGTACCAGAGGGTTTCTCCCGGAAGATCCCTCTTCTCCCCGAAGATCCCTCTTCTCCCCAACGCAGAATGTCACCTCCAGAGGACATATCTTTTCAGGATTTTATTTGTGATGTGGCCAAGGGCCTTTCAATCACGGTAGCTCCTGAACAGGAACCCAGAGCAAAGGAATTGGAAATTCTCCAATATCCTAAAGCTCCAAAGGAGGTAGCCACTCTGCCCATCCATGAAATTCTTCATACCTTGATGCTCAGAATGTGGGAGACACCTCTGACTACATCTCCTCATTCTAGGAGGCTTGATACTATGTATCGAGTTCCGCCATGTCCTGGATTTTAAAAGACTCAGCTGCCACACCATTAAATGGTGGTGGAGTCGGCCATGCGGAGGATGAAAAGTGCAAAGAGGCATGCATCCAATCCCCCAAGTTGTGAATGCAGGACTCTGGACGCTTTTGAGCGCCAAACCTTTCAGGCTTCCATGCTTTCAGCTAGGATCAGTTCATATATTCTATATATGGGCATGTTCCTCAAAGAAGTTATAGGAGACTTAGAGCTTATGAGCCCACTTCTCCCAGATGACAAGAGACAAGACTTTCTTGCTCTAGTTAAGCATGCTCAAGATGTCTCCAAGTTTGTGAATCGTGCAGCCTTTGACTGCTTTGAATGCATCAGCAGAACCTCTGCTATTGCCATTGGGGCACGACGGATTGCCTGGCTTCAGGCATCAGACTTGGAGACTTGGGTACAGGACAAGTTAGGCAATATTCCTTGCACGGGAGAGAATCTCTGGTAAGAACTGGCAGGAAAAGGCTAACGAGTTAGATGCTGACAATACCACTCTAGATAGATTGTCAAATCTACAGCCACTCCAGCCAAAAAGAAACCTTATAAAAAGCCCTCTTTCAGCAAAAAGAGGAAATTTTATCCTTCCTATACCCAGCAGAGTCAAACTCGGGTTCACCCCCGTCAATCCGGTTTCCGTCCCAATCACAGCACTGAATCTATTTTGCTCTCTTTCCTTAATGAAGTGCGTACCGCTCATGATCGAGGTCACATCTCCATCGCCGTTTCCCTAGACTTGTCTCTGCTTTCGACCTTGTGGATCACTCTTCTAGCTCGCTTACACGACGCTGGGCTCTCTGGCAGTGTTCTCTCTTGGTTTCACTCATTCCTCTCCATCAGAACTTTCTCCGTTTCCGCGGGTCTCTCTTCTTCTCCTCCCACCTCTCTCCCATGCGGTGTCCCCCAGGGTTCTGTCCTTGCTCCTCTCCTGTTCAATGTTTTCATGGCCCCCCTTGCACTCCTAGTTCAGCAGCACAGCATTTCTGCCCACTATTACGCTGATGATATTATTCTTCTCCGCCACACGGACCCCTCTGTCTCGGATTTCACCCCCCTCAACTCCTGCTTAGCTTCAGTGTCCTCCTGGTTCTCCACTCATTTTTTGCATGTGAATCCCTCCAAAACATCTGCCATTTGGTTTACCTCCGGTGCCCCAATTGCCCCTCTCACCCCCATTTTGTCCTGCTCCCCATTGCCAGTAGTTTCTTCCCTGCGCTACCTAGGAGTCATTCTGGACTTCGCCATGTCCTTCAAAGAACATATTTCCTCTGTTGTACAGTGGTCTTTCCACACCTTACGACAACTTCGTGCCGTTCGCCCCCTCATATCAGTTTCCTCTATGACCACATTATTACTGTCCTAGGTAGTATCCTGCTTGGACTACTGCAATGTTGTCCTGGCCGGCCAGCCTTCCTCAAACCCAGTTGCACGGATTACAACTTGTCTACCACACAGCTGCACGTATTCTCACTCACGCCTCCCGCTTCGATCACATCACCCCCATTCTGATTCATCTTCACTGGCTTCCCCTGGTCTACCATATACAATTCAAAGTACTTATATACGTGCACAAAACCATCTATACTGGTATTCCCCTCTACCTCGCCGATTTAATACATCTTCATTCGTCTCACTGTTCCCTTAGGTCAGTCCACCTGAACCGTATGTCCCTTCCCTCTCCATCACAAGCCCACCTTGAGTCCAACCGTTCTTCAGCATTTTTCTTTTTGGGCCCCCGACTCTGGAACTTGCTTCCCCCCCCCCCCCCCGCCCTCCGTTTGGAGCCCTCCTATAAAACCTTTAAGGCCAAACTGAAGACCCACCTTTTCTGCACTGCTTTCAACCTTCCTCCTCCCTCCGTTCCCCTTTCTCCTCTACCTCGTTGAACCTAGATGTACCTATTTCTTTGTTGCCATGCACTCTGTTTTGTTCTGTCTGCTGCTTTATTCTTTCTCTCTACTCTATCCTTTCTCTTAATCTCTTATGACATTCCTTTTCCTTTTTCAGCAGCTTATATATTTTGTTATTGTACACCGCTCTGGTGCCACTGGTAAAGAGCGGTATATTAAATGAGCCAATAAAGATAAAAGGTTGCCCAAAAGAGGCAAACTAGACAGCAAAGAAGCCAAAAGGCTCGAGAGCCCAACCAGCTCCGCAGGTTCAGCCCCCTCAAGGACTTTGACTCCTTCCTAGAGAGCTTAGCCTTCCTGCCTCTGAGGGGTCCTCAACCCCCTATATCCCAGGCAGGTTATGCCACTTTGCCAACAGATGGCATCAGATAACAGCAGAAGATTGGACTCTGTCCATTGTAGGAGAGGGGTACAAGCTCCATTTTCACAGCATGTCCCCTCCTACAATTCTAAGGCAATTCAATTCTCAAACCTCCATTGACAATCTGCTAGATCACGAGGTCTCAAAACCTCTTGCCCAAGGGGCAATAGAAGAGGTACCCATTCTTCAATGGGGTGCAGGGTTCTACTCCCCCTATTTTCTTATTCCAAAGAAAACAGGAGGACACAGACCCATTCTAGACCTCAGAGAATTGAACAAATACCTGTTCCGAGAGAAGTTCAAAATGATTTCTCTTGGAACTCTTCTGCCATACCTTCAAAGCCAGGATTGGCTTTGCTCGCTAGACTTAAAGGATGCATACACTCACATTCTGATCCATCCAAATCACAGGAAATTCTTACGATTCCTTTTTAAGGGAAAACATTTCCAGTACAGGGTTCTTCCCTTTGTTCTGGCTTCAACTCCAAGGGTATACACGAAATGCATGGCAGTAGTAGCTGCATTTCTACGATCCCTGGGGATATTCTTCTTCCCTTACTTAGGCGACTGGCTCATTCGAGTCCCTACAGTTGCAGAGGCCAGCACTGCACTGTCTCGCGCAATGCGAATCCTCCAATACTTGGGGTTCGTAATAAACTTCTCAAAATCCCAACTTGTTCCTTCCCAATGCCTGGAATTCATAGGAGCCTGTCTAGATACCAGACATGCAAAGGCTTTCCTTCCACAGGCCCAGTGTCTTCGCATAATGCAACTAGCTTCTCAAGCAGCAGGAAAATCCTCCCTAACTGCTCGAGAGCTACTACAGTTGCTGGGACATATGGCATCCATATAGTCCCATATGCTCTCCTCCACATGCGAGCAGCTCACTGGACCCTATCCACACAGTGGACACAGGCCACAGGACATTTATCAGACAAAATAGTAAACTCTCAATGACTAATTTTGTCCCTCCAATGGTGGCAATCGCTAGAAAATCTGACAGTGGTGCCTCCTTTCCATCAACCCCTTTTTCAGGTCACCCTAACAGATGCATCACAGGTGGGTTGGGGAGCACACCTGAATCATCTCTCTACCCAGGGCACCTGGACTCCACAGGAGGCTGGTCTACACATAAACCTGGAATTAAGAGCAATCTATTTAGTTCTTCGAGTATTCCACACCAAGCTCAGCTACAAGACAGTCCTAGTTCAGACGGACAATCAAGTAGCCATGTTCTATGTGAACAAGCAGGGCGGGACAGGCTCTCTGTCGTTATGCAATGAAGCTTTACGACTGTGGGCCCTTGCCAGAGAGTATCAAATTCACCTTCTAGTGGTATATCTTCCAGGTATTCAAAACCTTTGGACAGACAAACTCAGTCGAGTACTGCTGCCTCACAAGTGGTCTCTCCACCTAGACCAGGTGGCAAAGATATTTCATCTCTGGGGCACTCCAGACATAGACCTCTTTGCAAGTCCATTGAATGCCAAACTTTCCCGGTTCTGTTCCAGGATTCCGGCTCACAGTTGTCAGGCAAGGGATGCCTTCCTCCTTCACTGGGGTCAGGACTTCCTTTATGCCTTCCCACCCATTTGCCTCATCCCCAAAACACTCCTCAAGCTTCAGAGAGACAGGGGTCGCATGATTCTCATAGTGCCATGATGGCCACGCCAAGCGTGGTATCCCCTGCTTCTACATCTCTCTCAAGCTGCACCTCTGGAGTCTGGAGTTAGGACATGCTCCAGATCTCCTTTCCCAAGAGGACGGGACGCTATGGCACCCGAGTCCCCAGTCCCTGCATCTCACGGCCTGGTTGCTGAAGGCTTCGACCTCCAGGATTTCAACCTGTCCCAACAGGTAAAGGATATCCTTTAGGCTTCTAGAAAACTTTCTACAAGAAGATCTTATGCCTTCAAGTGGAAACGTTTTACTATATGGTGCTTCAAGAAGGGATTAAACCCCCTGGTCATACCCTTAGAATCGATACTAGAGTATCTCCTTCACTTATTGAATTCTGGTTTAAAGACCAATTCGGTAAGAGTCTATCTTAGTGCAATTGCAGCTTCTTATAAACCTCTGAATGGACAACCAATTTCCTCTCATCCACTCATATCTAGATTTATGAGAGGTCTTCTGTTAACCAAACCTCCCATTAAGCCACCACCGGTGGCATGGGATCTAAATCTAGTTCTCGGGCAGCTCATGAAGCCACCTTTTGAGCCTTTAGCCACTACAACCCTTAAGTTTTTGACCTGGAAGGTCATCTTCCTAATTGCAATCACCTCTACACGTCGCATTAGTGAACTGAAAGCTTTAGTGTCTGATCCTCCTTTATACTAGGTTTCATCATGATAAGGTTGTTCTTAGAACTCATCCACACTTTATGCCAAAGGTGGTTTCGCCTTTTAATTTGAATCAATTTATCTTCCTGTATTTTTTCCGAGGCCTCACGCCTCTAATGCAGAAAGAAACCTTCATACTTTGGATTGTAAAAGAGCCTTAGCCTTTTACCTACAGAGAACATAGCAACATAGAAAGTCCTCGTAACTTTTTGTAGCTTTTGACTCTAGTCATTTGGGACTTCCAGTCTCCAAAAGAACTTTATCTAAATAGATTGCCCAATGCATATCCATTGCTTATGAGAGTAAGGGTCTTCCTCTTCAGGGCCATGTCACAGCTCATAACGTGAGAGCCATGGCAGCTTCCATTGCTAATCTCCACTCCGTATCTATCAATGACATTTGTCGAGCAGCCACCTGGGCTTTGGTACACACCTTCACAGCCCACTACTGCCTGGATAAAGCCTCCCGTCGGGATGCCTTCTTTGGCCAAGCTGTTCTTCAAAATCTCTTTCAGACCTAATTCAGCTCCTGCCCACCAACCCTGGTGGAATGCCATAGATCCATGGGAGGAAGGATGCCTACCTTTCTACGGTGGCACCTTCCTGGGGCTATCTCCCTGGCATCTTCAGCTAGGGAGTCCCCATATGTGAAGACTACATTCCTGCTTGTTCCTGGAGATAACGTAGTTACTCACCTGTAACAGGTGATCTCCGGGAAAGCAGGAATTTAGTCTTCACAACCCAACCACCTCCCCTAGGAGTTGTCTCTCTATCTCTCTGTCTCTTTCCTCTCTCCCTCTATCCTTTCACTCAACTACAAACTTAACTGAAGAGGGACAGTTGGAAAGGTGGGAAGGCAGTGCGCATGTGCTGAGGGATGCTCCCAAAAGCATTCCTATTGGACGCTGGGGAGCATTCCCGCGCAGGCTCCGTCGGTACTGACGATACCCATATGCGAAGACTAAATTCCTGCTGTTCCCGGAGATCACCTGTTACAGGTGAGTAACTACTCTGTACTCTCCATTGCTTCAGGTACAAATTTAGATTGTGAGCTTTTGGACATGGGGAAATCCATTGAGATACAGTAAGGAATACCTTGAGCTACCAATTTATTTATTTCATTTATTTAAAGCACATTTATATATCAGAAAAACAGATTTAAAGAAATATTCTAAGTTGTTTATAATTAAACAGCTGTAATGCAAAAACTTAAAAAAACAGTGCAAATTGTCTTTTAATGTTTTATACTATCACTAGAACACTACCCAGGCACAATAATAATCACAAAAAATATATAGTGAAAAGGTGTGAGCTAGAGGTGGAGTCAACATTATTGACACACTTGCATTTTAGATATGTTGTGTATAATATCTTGAGAAATAATTGGAAATATTCCAGTTGTATGTTGTCATAATATTTTCATAGTATGTTCAAAGGTATACAACAAAAAAAGATGTCTGTGCAATTTAGACATATTAATTTCTGAGAAAAAAAAACAAAATATGACCTGGACAGGATTAATGGCACCTTTCACTAATATTTGGCCGCACAACCCTTGGCAGTGATGACAGCCTCCACATGTTTCTTGTAGCATCTATAAGTTTCATATCTCTATCTGCTGATAGTTTCTCCCACCCTTCAATTGTGATTTGTTCCAGCTCATGAATGTGTCCAGGATTCCTTTTACAAATGGCAGATTTCAGCTCTTTCCAAAGGTTCTCAATTGGATTGAGATCAGGACTCATTGCTGGCCTGCTTAAAGCAGTCCATTTTTATACTTTTGAATGTATGTCATAGGTCATTATTCTACTGGAGGACCCATTACCTTCGACCCAGACCTAGCTTTCTGACACTAGGTAGCACATTTTGCTCCCAAATACCCTGGTAGTCCTCTGACTTCATGATCTCTTTAATATGTTCCAGGCCTCCATTTCCTGAGGCAGCAAAACAGCACCACAACATTATGGAACCTCCACCATATATAACTGTAGGAAAGGTGTTTTTTTTCCTTATAAGCTTCATTTCTTTACCTGTAAATGTATATCTCCAGGAACAAGCAGGAATGAGTCTTCACATATGGGAGACGTCGCCAACGGAGCCCGCATGGGAATGCTCCCCAGCATCCAATCAGAAAGCCTTTGGGAGCATCCCCCGCGCCTGCGCGGTGGCTTCCCGCCCTTCCTACTGCCTCTCCCCAGTTTTTTGTTTTCCGCGGAGCAGGCAGGACGTCCCTCCTGCCACCGCAGAACTTTTCACCTTCTTTTTCTTGTTTCTGTAGTCGCGGTTTCCTGCCGACAGCGGCACCTCTGTGCCCCTTGTTCCTTATCTTTACTTATTTTTTCTTCGTCGCCTAGCGGGACCTTTTTTCCCCTCTGGGCGCCGAGGCCTACCGGGCTTACAGCATGGAGCCCCAGAAGTGCCCTCGCTGCGGGGACTTAGTTTTCCACATGGACTCCAACGCCTGGTGCCTCTCTTGTTTGGGGCCTGATCCTTCCCTCCCGGGTTCTCCGGGCTACGGTGTCGGGAGAAGACCTTCCCTTTTTCGGGTATCCCTCGATGACATTTTCACGCCCAAGGCGCGGCCATCGGGTTTTTCTTCTTCTTCTTCTCTCCAGGATGAGGTAACCACACAACAGTTTGTTAAGACTAGCCAAGTCTTGAGGGGCGAGTCTCATGCGTGGCATGGCGACGGCTCCGGCCAACCCCTCAAGCCCCCCTTGGCTATTATACCCCGGCGGGAGTCCTCGGGCTCCAAAGCATTTATGGGGTTTCGGGATGTTCCTGGGGTTCGCTCCTCACAGAACATTCCCGAGCCGTGCTCGAGGGAGGTACCCGCTTCGAGCGCTGCCGATTCCCCGGCATCGGCGCCGGTGTCGAGTGTTCCACTCTTCACCAGGGACCGTCAGCTGGTGTCCTTGGCGCCTTCGGGGCCGATCGACTCGACCGAGTCTGACCTCCCTCTATCCAAGCCAGGCTCGGGTGCGGTACCCGATCTGGGCGGCGCAGACCCCCCGGCGGCGGCGTCGGTGTCGAGCGTTCTGCTCCTTGCCGAGGATCGTCAGGGGCCGCTCGATTCGGTCCAGTCTGGCGTTCCTTCACCCCTGCCATCCGCGGGGGTGGTATCCGCTACGGGCGGTGCCGACCCCTCGACGTCGGCATCGGTGTCGAGCGTTCTGCTCCTCACCGGGGGTTGTCAGCCGCAGTCCGCGGCGCCTCCGGGGCCGACCGACTCCTGCCGGTATGGCGTTCCTACGAGGGTGCCGCTTCCCACAGGGGATCGCCGGTCGCTGCCCTCAGCACCTCTAGGGCTGGCCGACTCGACGCGATCTGGCGGCTCTACGTTCATGCCATGCGCGGAGGTGGTACCTGCTTCGGGCGCGTCGGCGTCGATGGTTCCACTCTTCGCCGGGGATGGTCATCTGGCCTTGCTCCCTTCGGGGCTAGTCGCTTCGACCCGCGCTGGGTCGCCGGTATCCCAGCCCTGCGCGAGGGTGGTACCGGGTTTGAGCGGCACCGCTCCGCCGGTGATGGCAGGGGCGTCGAGAGCCAGGGACCGCCGTCAGCCTTCCCCGGGGCCCTCGAGGTGTGTTGATCAGCCCCAGACGGGCGACCCCCCGGCGTCGTCGCGGCCGTCGAGGGCCCCGCTCTTTCCTAGAAAGGGGGCCTCGGGGCCTTCGATCGCTTCGATCCAGCCCGGATCCGCGCCGTCCCGCACCGGTACCCCGGCGACGGCGAGGGAGTTTTGCACTTCCCTCCCCGCAGGGACTCGCCGTCGGGCGACCTGGGTACCCTCGGGGACGGGTCGCGTGCCCCGGAAGGATTTCCCTCCAGGCCGGATGGGCTCGAGAAGGGGCCCGGCATCTGGCAGTGGCCGCCGCCCGACATCGGCGCCGGCGTCGGATGACTCCCTCTCCACCAAGCTTGGTCCTCGGGGGCCCTTGATGCTCGCGACGCCGATCGGCACGGTTCCGGCCCCGGGATCAACACCGCTGGCGCGGCCACCCCCGCCGGGGCCCTCTAGAAGGGAGTCGATCTCATCGCTCGGTTCGATGCCCAGCCTGGAATCGGTATCCAGCCTTGAAGGCTCGGCCACGACACATCTCGAAATCGGCCCCTGTCCCCTCTCGCGATGCGGAGCGGAAATCGTTGGCCACTGCCCTTCGGCTGCCGCGGAACCGCTTCAGTGGCCGGGGGCGGCGCCTCCCCCGGGGCCGGGGCCGATTCCGGCGGCCCCGTCGGTGCCATCGACCTCCTCGATGCCTAGCTTGGAATCCATTCCAGGAGCCGACGACGCCATGTTGACTGCCCCGATCCGGGGCTCTTGGTCCCCTCCTCTGCCCAGCAGGCATCAGCCCGAGAGGCTTCTCGGTGCCCTGGCGGCCCCTCCCACCACCGCCTCCCACGGCATAGCCCCTCCGGGGGAGCCGTCTTTTCAGAATTTCATACTTGACATGGCGGACTTGCTGGCCATCCCTGTCCCTGACCTAACTCCGGGCACTGCGGAACGGGCCGCCGTGATGCTTCCTCTCCACCCCTCCCTACAGGATCTCCTGCTGGGGGTTTGGCGGTCGCCTTTGAGGGTTCCGGCACCGTCGACTGCGATGCATGCTCTGTATCAGGTGCCCCCCTCCCCGGGTTTTCGGCAGCACCAGCTTCCACATCGTTCCATTGTGGTAGAATCGGCGCTGAGGAAGGCCGGAAGCAAGGAAAAGCATTCCTCCCGCCCTCCAGGCCGCGCCTCGAAGAAGCTAGATACACTAGGACGTCAAACCTTTCAAACGTCTATGCTGGCGTCCAGAATTATTTCATATATTTTTTATATGAGTCTGTCGCTCCGGGAGGTCACCGAGAGATTATCTCTGTTGTCCCCCTTTTTATCTGCAACCAAGGCCTTTGAGTATTCCCTGCTCCTTTATCACTGCAGGAATATCTCTGTGTTCCTTTCTCGTGCTTCTCTAGACTCCTTCCTGTCGGTCAGCAGATGTTCGGCTGTTGCCATTAGAGCACGCCGTACAGCATGGTTGCAGGCGTCCGAGTTGTGTAGACGAGCACAGCATAACCTGGGTAATTCTCCCTGTGACGGAGATCACCTCTTCAATGGTGAAGCCTTACGTCAGGTCGCGCAGTGCTTCGCTAACCTTCCCAGCGTTAGAAGCCACCCTAGGGCCCGGCTTCCCCCCGGCGGTGGTACACGCCTGTCCAGACCTTCCTTCCCTAGGAAGAGGCAATGTCACCCCCCAGCCCACCCGCCAGGTGCGCCCAAGCAAGGGACCTCTCACCCTGGGTTGAAGTTCCCGGGTCCGCGTCAGGACTCTCATACCAAGCAGGTTAGGCTCCGGTGGGCGGCTGCCTGCGGTTTACATTCTTACCAGAAGTTTACAATTGGGATGGGGCTCACTCAGTAGGGGAAATGGCTCGGGGGCTTATCCAGGGGTTTAGGTATTCTCCTTCCGCTGGTAGAAGGAGACCACCTCTGCTCCTTGATAGCTCTGGCCCGCGGTCAGCTGGCTTACCCTTAGGTACGGCTCCTAACCCTTCTTGGCCAGTATTCCCCTGCTGATTGCTTCCGTACCGGAATTTTCCTTCCAGCCTATAGTCCCCCAATGATTACCAAGGACTATGCTCTCATGTTCCCCAATTAGTGCGGGGAGCGAGCTCTGCGTGCAGGTCCTGGGGACACCTATAGGGCCTCATGCCCCCTGATGTGCTCTTCCGGACGGACACTATTCTCTGTCATGCACGCTACCGTGCTATTAGTTCGCCGATCTGCCCTTGTTCCACCGGAGTAGATCCCTCTCCGGACGGATCTTGACGCCACCTCCCCAGGTGGACGTTCTGTGGATCAATGGCAGGTTCCTCGGTGTACCTGCGTTAGTGCCGGGGTGGGGCGTTCTATATGCCCAACGGCCTAGATAGGCCACATATCCCCTGCTCTATCGGCACTTTTTGGGGGATGCCCACGGTGCCTGTGTTCTGCCGCCTATTTTTTCCCAATGGCTGGTACTCATGCACCCCCCCCCCCCCCCCGGGGTCCCACCAGTCTGCCTGCCTATTCCTTAGTTCGGCGCTCGGACTGGTTGTACTCTACTGCTGTGAAGTCAACAGCTTCTTTTTCAGTTATACCCTCCTCCCGGAGGTTCATACCCTTGTCTCCCTATCTTTTCGCTAGGGCAGACTGTGTACTCCTTCTGCTTCGGGGTACTCCCCTACTCTTCTCCGGAATAGGTTATCCAGATCGGCCAGTCTTCTGCTGTTAGTCCTCTGAGTTATGGACTCTGCTCCTAAGGGAGTGCTCAGCTTTGCATAAAGCTCCTTGAAGACCTACCGTCCTTCTCCTGACCCAGCTGCCTCCTGGATCTCTTGGCCTTCCGGATTTGGAACTTCCTCCTCGCTGCGGTGAAGTTCCCTTGAAGACCTCGCTACTGCATCTACCGTACCTTCATCACCGTTCTACTTCCTACAACTCAGTAGGTAAGCTCTACATGGTACTAAGTTATTAATTCCTTAATTACTTGCTGATGCTTCCATGCATTCTACTGACTACTCTCCCTGTAGTCTTTGGGTTTGCTGTTCTCCCTCTCAACTCCTACCCTCCATCCCTTCTCAGGGGATGCCGGGGTTTCAGGTTGGGAAAATGCCATCCCGTCCTGGGCCGGGCTTGCGGGATCTCCCCCGGGCATCCTCAGCTAGGGAGTCCCCATATGTGAAGACTCATTCCTGCTTGTTCCTGGAGATAGCACAGTTACTTACCTGTAACAGGTGATCTCCGGAACAGCAGGAATTAGTCTTCACAACCCGCCCACCTCCCCTAGGAGTTGTATCTCTTTCTCTCTCTTCCTTCCTCTCCTCTCCTTCTGGCTCAGCTATGAAACTCAACTGGGGAGAGGCAGTAGGAAGGGCGGAAAGCCACCGCGCAGGCGCGGGGGATGCTCCCAAAGGCTTTCTGATTGGATGCTGGGGAGCATTCCCGTGCGGGCTCCGTCGGCGACGTCTCCCATATGTGAAGACTAATTCCTGCTGTTCCGGAGATCACCTGTTACAGGTAAGTAACTGTGCTTTCTGATCTGCTTTGCTGAAGAACTCAAGTTTTAATCTGCCCACAAAACATTTTCCCAGAAGGATTGTGGTTTCTCATGGTTGGTTTGGACAAAGTTCAAGTGTGTCTTTTTATGTTTGTCTTTGAGCACTGGGTCCTCCTTGGCCTTCGCTGATGAAGTCCTCCTTTGTTTAGTGCACAGCATATGGTGCGGGTTGAAACCACCACTCCAGATTGTTAAGCTCTTTGGATGTTGCACGTGGTGTTTTTCCAACAGTTTGCACTAACATTAAAAGACTTCTTAGATTAATTTTCCTCTTCCCACCACATCCTGGGAGGTTCTTGACAGTTCCATGAGTAGAAAACTTCTTAATAACATTGTGAACTGTAGACACAGGAATCCCAGGGTCTTTGGAGATGCCCTCGTACCCCTTTGAAATTTGATGTTTGGTGATAATGGCTTTTCTGATGGTCTCAGGCAGCTCTCTCGTTTTCACCATTGCAAAAATGGAACAGGGAGTGAATATGGCCATTTGAAACATTAGAGCCATCATCCATTGATTGTTTCAAGTCATGTGAGTGCTGACAATTCATCACAGATTTCTGATTTTACTGCAAAAGTAATGTGGATCTTCTGTTCAAACTGATTTGAATTGTTTATAAGGGTGCCAATAATCATATCCTGGCAATGTCCCAGTTTTTATACTATTTCCTTTTTTAATTGGTTTTGTTTTATTTGATTCTTTTATGTGTCAAATATATGTGTATATATAGTCTAAAGTCATTTCACTGGCCACTTTTTCTTGAGATATTGGACATTAAGGGTTGAACTGCAAGGGGTACCAATAATGTTGGCCACAACTGTAAATCCAAACAAATCAATTTATTAAGGGAAGGGGCAAAGGTTTGCCCCTTCCTCACTCTTCTTTTGACCCCTCTACTTTACTCTCTTTCTATCACGTTGTCAGCTCTGACCCATCCATACAGTCCATGCTCCACTCTCATCCAGCCAGTCCTTACGCTCTCTTCTCTATTCATCCATACAGACCACACACTTTCTCTTCTCCCAGACCTTCCCTACTTCTTTTTAAGCTCCCTCCTTTATTTATTTTACACCTTCTTTCTCTTACTTGATGCTCCATATGCATAGGTTGTTTTTTCTTTGCGGATAGGGTGCTTAGTACTCCCTATGCTCCCCATTCCCCCATCCTAAACTTCTCTATTCCTTATCGTCCCTTCAGTCCAGTCCCTCACCGCTGGGTAGTGCTCCTCCTCTCGCAGCATGGAGACTGAGCATGGCAGAATTCTGGCACATACACCGGTGGCACCTCCCACTAGCTTCCAGTGTGCTCAGTCTCCACGCAGCTGGAGGTAGTGAGCCTAAGTTCTGGGCTCACAATAGAAGCATATAAGTAGCTGGAGTCAGGATCAGTGGATGTTTAGTTTTGTTTTTCTATCTATATATTTTTTCTTTTCTTTGGAAGCTTTAAGTAATGCTCCTTTTGTTTGTTTTTTTTTGTTTTTTTTTAAAGGGTACAGGATTAGGTGGGGCTAGTGAAGGGGCAGTTAAAGAGGATTCCTGCTCTGCCTTCACTTTAATTCTAATTTCTTGTCTGCCCTGCTGCACTCCCCTCCTTGTCTGTACAGAGGGGAGTTGTGTCTGTGTGCCTTTTCTGCCGGCTGATAGGCTCCGGATCGGGGAGGAGGGGGGGGGGGCATCAGCTCAGTGGCTGCTGCTTCTCTGCCTGCCTGAGCTGTTTAAAGAATGATTTTGGCTCAGCGCTGCAGTCTGTCGATGATCAGCAGTCTCAAAATCGCTAAGAAAAGCTGTTTTCCTTCAGGTGAGTGCGTGACTGTATTTTAGTGCGGTGAAGTCCTGTTCCCTCATGTTGAGCCTGCCGGGTCTATTTTTAGCGCGTCGGTTTCAGTGGGGCCGTTTTTCCTGTGTTTTTTTCTGTAGTGTCTTTTTCTTGGGTAAAAGTGCCATTGTCAGCGTTTTTGGAGCAGGAGAGTGTTATAGTTTTCTCTATATATTTTTGTGTTTCCCTTCTCTGATTAATCAGAGTAAAAAATATTAATTAATTAATTAATAGTGATAAGACACAAAAGAGACCCAGCAGCTGGGAGCCGCCTTTTTTGGTATTGTTTGGAAGGATTTCTGTACCTTTTGGGGGGTACCAGAGTCTGTGCGTCCGCAGTGTCTTGTGTGGTGTGGTACCCATCGGGGGATGGTTTCGGACGTAAGGGTCTGTCGCAGTTGTGCGACAGAAGCGTTTGGGATGGAACAGCAGTTGCAAGACAAGCTTAAGGAGGTGCCCGTTGCTGCACCTCAGGAGGCTGGGCTAGCGGCGGAAGGTGGTTCGCTGCTAGAGCCTCCAGCCTCGCCTTCACCCTCGGCGTTATTGTGTCTGAGTCCAGTGGTCCTTTCAGTGGTAAATGCCTCAACTATGGTTGACTTTTCACGGGCTTTGTGTTACTGTTACATCAAGCTTACTGCCTGTGACAGCAGGGAACGCTTCTGTATTTCACAGATGGGGGCTCTGGGGGGAGTCCGCGCATCTGTGGAGAAAGCTGTAAGCTCAGAGGCGAGACCGGCTAAGAGGACTCGGCAGCTGGACGAACATCCGCAGGGGTCGGATTGGTTTGAAAGTGACGAGTTGGATATGGAGCTAGAGGGTCCTATGGAGGAGCTTGAAGAAGGTGAAATTCAAGAGCCGGAGGACCAGGCTAGAATTATCCGAATGTTTCGGAGGCAAGAGCTGACAGCCCTTATTACAGAGTCTCTACAGGCCCTTAACCTCTCACTTGGCGTGCCTACCTAGGAGGACGGTGTAGAGGATCCACTAATTCAGGCAGTACGTAAATCTCAAGCAGTTTTTCCGGTTCACAAGGTGGTTAGACAGATGATTCAGGATGAGTGGGATTTGCCAGAGGCAGATCTTAGAAGAATTAGATCTATGTCTCGACTATATCCCTTAGCTGACCACGAACGAGAGCTGTTTCGTTCCCCGCGAGTGGATGCAGCAGTTTCTGCAGTTACAAAAAAGGCTACCATTCTGGTGGAAGGTAGTGCGGCCTTGAAGGACAGTCAAGACAGGAGAGTGGACTCTTTGGTAAAGCAAGCCTTTGAGGCCAATGTGCTCTCGTTGCAGGCCTCTATTTGTGGAGCTTGGGTGGCGAGAGCTTGTCTACGCTGGTCTCAGCGTTTGCAGCAGGCGGGACAGCCTTCGCAAGAGCAGTTGACGGACTTGACAAGGTTGGAGTCTGGAGTGGCTTACTTAGCGGATGTACATTATGACCTCATCAGAAGTTTGGCCAGTAGCATGTCTTCATTGGTGGCGGCCCGTCAGTATATTTGGCTGCGCAATTGCGCAGCGTATAATTCCTCTAAGTCTAGGCTTAGCAAGCTCCTGGTTAAAGGGAAGTTATTGTTCAGGGAGGACCTGGACAAACTAGTCAAGGATTTGGGGGAGTCAAAAGGTGGGTGGTTACCAGAAGACAAGCCAAGACCGGGGCGGACTGGTGTGGTGGTTAGGGGTCAATCTCGAGATTTTAGATGTTTTCTAACTTCGCGTCTAGGTACCTTTCAAAGGGGAAGGTATCTCTTTCGGGGTCAAGTAGAATGTAAGGGGTGAAAGTCTGACTGAAAGGGTTCCAGAAGAGCTTGAGGGAAAACAAATTCATGACAGTGGTGAAGGACTGCGTGCTCAAGAAGTTTTAGAAAGGAAGGGAGATTGGACGATAATTAGGAGAGTGAAGGTTTCTTGAGTAGGGGTGTAACCACAGCATGCTTGAAGGCTGCAGGGACAGTAGCAGTGGAAAGAGAGAGGTTGAGAATATGGGAGATGGAAGGGATAACAGCGGAGGAAATGGAGTAAAGGAGATGGGTGGGGGTGGGATCAGAAGAGCAGATAGTAAATTTGGAGGAAAGAAGATGAGATGTTTCATCATCAGAGATCTTGGAAAAGGAAGAAAGGGTAATAGAGATTGATGGGAAAAGTTGGTATTGAGGAGGGAATGAAGTTCTTGGGGGGAACTAGAAAGAAATCTCATGTATTTTGTAATAGAAGAACTCAGCTAGGGTTTGGGCAGAGAGAGAAATGGTGATAGAAGGGGGAGGTGCCTTGAAGAAAGAACTGAGAGTAGAGAAAAATCAGCACGGATTAGTGGCAAGAGTCAGGTGGATATAGTAGTTTTGCTTAGCAAGAGCTAATGCAGACTGGAAGGAGGTAAGCATGAATTTGAAGTGAAGGAAGTTCGAAAGGAGGCAAGATTTTAAGCCAGATGCACTCAGCTGAGTAGGCACAGGAGCAGAGAAAGTGTCAAGTTGAGGGCAACCAGGGCTGGGGTGAAGTGCATCTGACAGAACAAGGGATGGATGGAGCAAGAGTATTAAGAGCAGAGGAGAAGGCAGTATTATAGGAAACTATAGCTTCATCAAACGATTTTGAAGACAAGGTGGAAGAAAGAGGTGATGAGACCACAGTGGAAAGGGTCAAAGGATTGATAGCATGAAGATTCCTAAAGAGGTGTGAGGAGACAGAACAGGATTGAGGTGGAGAGTGATGAAGGGAGAAACATAGAAGGTAATGATCAGATCAGGGAAGAACTGCAAGCAGAGCCTTCAAATTCTGTGCACCCAGATGCTGGAACGCCCTGCCTCACAACATGCGTGCAATTCCTGACCTATGCCAGTTCAGGAAGGCCTTGAAGCACCACCTCTTCCTCCTGCACTACCCGACAGATAACGCCATATCAGCCCCGTCCATGGATCCAACACAAAGCCCCCAGGACTAGGCAAAATGATGTGAACCCGCCTTGTGCAAGACTGTAAATAGTTACCCCCTGTTATCCAAGTTTTAACACCTGTTCATTGTAAACACAAAGTACCCAAGGAAATGTGTAGTTCTATGTTCACTGTAAACCGCACTGGTATTGAATAGCGCGGTATAGAAGAGACTGGAAATAAATAAATAAATAAACAAACTGAGATACAGAAATTGGAGAGTAGACATTTAGAAAAGAAAACCAAATCAAGGCAGTGATCACGCTGATGAGTAGGTGCAGAAGCGCAAAGTTGGAGATTGAAAGGTATTTAGAAGCACCGGAGTTAGAGAGATTTATTAACATGAATATTGAAATCACCAAGAATAAGCAAGGGGGAGAAAGAATCAAGGAATAGGTTAAACCAAAAGTCAGTCATTAAGAAAGATAGAGATATTTATCAGGGGGTCTATATATAACAGCTATTCGGAGAGGTAAGGGGTTAAAAAGATGGATAGAATGGACTTTAAAGGAGGAAGAGGAGGAAGAGGGAGTGGTTGAAATTGACAGTACGAAGAAAGCAGAAACCCAGCACCGCCACCATGGCCAGTGGTGCAAGGAATGTGGGGAAAATTGGTAAGCACCATGACAGAGGGCAGCAACAGAAGCAGTGTCATCGGTGAGAAGCCAGGTTTCAGTGAGAGTTAGAAGACTGAAGGAGTTAGAAATTATAAGGTCACGAGTAAAGGGAAGTTTATTAGAAATGGATTGTGCAGGGGGGCGGAGCCTGATGTCCAGCGGGTAAGACGCTTCGCGCTGAAGCTCCCGAGAGGCCTACTTAGAATCCTGACTTAATACCTATACAAACTTACTATTTCGCTCCGGGCTGACCGGGGTACCTCGGGGGGGATGGCGGCCCATAAACCAGCGCGCTTGGACTTCGGGTCTCCTTCTTCTTCTCACGGAAAACGCTCCAAAACAGAGGTGTCCTCTCCACAGAAGATGGTTCCATTTCGGGAAAACCCCGAAATGCACCTGGAGATTTTAGAGGAAATACGCGGCGTGAAGGAATTGGTGCAGTCCAATGGAGAAGCGCTTAGAGCCATGCGAGAAGACTTTGGAGTGCTCCAGGACCGACTTGAAAGTCTCTCATTACGGCAGGACAATATGGCGGGGGTCCTCGACTCGCACGCGGTGCGCTTGGGCACACTGGACAAGGCTGAGCACCAGATACAGAATCTTCAAAAGGAGTTAGAAGATAGCAATAATCGAGCCCGTCGCAACAATGTGAGGCTCATTGGAATACCGGAGGGGTTGGAAGCGGGAGATATGAGAGAATTCCTGCTCAAAACTCTTCCCTCCTTGCTGAAGATCACCTTTCATAAAGAACTGGAAATCGATCGTGCACACCGTGTTCCTACCCACATGGCGCTCAACCGAACGACCCCCCGGCCTATTATCTTTCGCTTGCTACGATATCAACAAGTGGAACAAATTTTAAATGCTGCCCGGGCGAACCATCATTTGGAATTTGAAGGCCACAAAGTCTCCTTCTTCCCTGATTTGGCAAAGCCTACCGTTGACCGACGGAAGAAACTCCTTGCTTTTCGCCCTCGACTTCAACAGCTACAGGCTCGCTTTGGCCTGTTGTATCCCGCGAAGCTCCAAGTGACTCTCCACAATCAAACCAGGACATTCGAAGATCCTGATCTACTATCAACATTTTTAGACTCCAAAGAAGCAGAGCAGATGCGCTAATCCAACGACTTGGACTTTTATTTGCCGGCTCTGTCCGCCATTTTGAAGGGCCCGATGCGGCGGTCATAGTCAAGAACAGAGACTACCTGGACTTTCTCTCTTTCTTTCTATGACTCTTTTGTGTTTTTTTTTTTGGTCTCCTGTCCCTCCATGATGTGTGCCTCGGTCGGATTCGGAGCATGCACAGTCCTACAGGTTATGTGTTTTTTCAATTTCGGCCTTCTCTGGGGCTTCTCCCCGCAGACACATGGTCGCCAGTAATTTTTGGGGTTCTGCTTCTTCTCTACCGCGCTGCGGATTTTCTTTTTTAATGTGGGGCGCTTCATTGTATTATCTAAGCTTATTTTCTTTTATGCCATATGTACAGCCAGATACAGTCAATATGAGGGACATTGTGAAATTATGTGCGCTATCATGCTCAGAATTTTTAACTTGTCTGAATGGCCTTATGTAAAATCTTATCACTCAACGTAAAGGGCATTAATAGTCCAATCAAAAGAAAGAAAATCCTTAGCTATCTTAGCCATGAGCATGCTGATTTAGCGTTTCTTCAGGAAACGCACTTAAACTCTGCTGAAACACTGAAACTCAATGTTAAACCTTATATGGTGGCTGCCTATTCTCCCGCCGTTTCCAAACGGTGCGGGGTAGCCATTCTGGTTAAGAAATCTTTGCAAGCTACTGTAATTGATACTAGCGCTGACAAGGAGGGTAGATGGGCCCGAGTACATCTTAAGGTTGGAGATAGTGAATTTACATGTATTTGCATTTATGCCCCGAATGTGGACAACCCTGCTTACTATGCAAGTATTGCGCAGTTGGCACAGGCCTCTGCCAATACTCCATTAATACTTGGTGGTGATTTTAATCAAGTGTTAGACCCTCTGATAGATAGACAGCCGCCTAGAACGAGTAGTCCACCCAAGAGTCTTGCTACCCTTACAGCTCTGATGCAAGATCTTGCGCTGGTAGATATATGGAGGCTGCTTCACCCCTCCGACTTAGAGTTCACTTTCTTTTCTGCCCCCCATCACTCCCAATCTAGAATAGATTTCTTTCTCATTTCCAAAGCACTGATTTCTCAAGTAGACACGACTAGGACTCATCCTCTCCATATTTCAGATCATGCTGCCATATCTTTATCATTACATGTCACTGCGCGGGACGATTCTCCCCGAGCTTGGTTTTTTGATAGATCCTTACTGGGTCAAAAAGATTTTCAGGTTGATATAAAGGCCGCTATCCAAGATTATTTTCATTTTAACTCACCCCATGACACAGCGAGCTGGGCTTGGTGGGAGGGTTTTAAAGCATCTATCCGCGCAACTATAACTAGCTATCAAATTCGGCAGGGGAAACAAAGAAAGCAGCATTTACTGATTCTAGAGCAGCAGATACAAGCTGGGGAGCGTCTCCTCACGTCCCGTACTGACCCATGTATTTTACTCCGTTTACAACGCTTGCGTTTTCAATACAATCAGCTTTTGTACACTGCTGCTGTTAAAAATATTGAATCACAACAAGGGCTATATTATCGGGAAAATAATCGTGCTGGCAAATTATTAGCAAATGCCCTAAAAGGTCAAAAAGAAGCCAAGCGTGTTACCGCCCTCCGTAATCCGTCGGGGGGGGGCTTGGTCACTAAAGATACCGAAATCTTAGAACTCTTTCGTGATTTTTATACTCGGCTTTATCAATCTGAATGTGATTTTGAGCCAGATGTATTTGAACGCTTACTTTCAGGGGTACAAAGACCGACCCTATCTGACGAAGATAGAGTGGCCTTGGACACACCATTTACTGTCTCAGAAATTCATTCTGCTATCAAGAAATGTGCCTCAGGTCGAGCCGCAGGCCCAGACGGTCTCCCTGCTGAATTCTACAAAACCTTTCACGCTGACTTAGCTCCAGTTTTGAAACTTTATTTTTCTGCTCTGGCCGAGGAGGGTTCTCCTTCTGGGTCCTTTTCAATGGCAAATGTAGTAGTTTTTGAGAAAGAGGGGAGAGACCCGCAACTAACAGCTAATTATCGTCCAATTTCCCTCCTAAACGCGGACTACAAAATATTTGCCACCATTCTCTCTACCCGGCTCTCTGATAGGATGCCTACCTTAATACACCCAGATCAATGCGGTTTCATTCCTGGTAGATCAACTGCTGACAATGCTCGGACTCTATGCCATGTACTGACTACCGCAGTTAATCTTGATCGCCCATTTGTTGGCCTCTCACTTGATGCTGAGAAGGCCTTTGATCGCTTAGAGTGGCCCTTCCTGTTTGCAGTCCTCCGCTGGTACGGATTCGGGGAAGGTTTTCTCCGTTGTCTTCGCACCATGTACGCACAGCCTACAGCCAGTATATGTGCCAATGCTTTAAAGTCTCAGCCTTTTCCCCTTCAACGCGGCACTCGCCAGGGATGCCCACTGTCTCCACTTCTCTTCGATCTTGTACTCGAACCCTTGGCTTTACTAATCCGGCAATCGGAGGAGATTCATGGAGTCCCCTTTACCCATAGGGAAATCAAAATTTCAGCGTATGCTGATGACCTTATGCTTTTTGTCTCTATAGACTCAGTACCGGCTGTCCTAGAGCAAATTGGTAAATACTCACAACTGTCCGGTTATAAGATAAATTGGACCAAGTCGGTAGCCTTTTCATTAAATCCTTTGCTTCATCAGGCAGATATGCAACCCTTCCCCTTTTTATGGCAACCTCGCATGGTCAAATACCTTGGGGTTCACTATTGTTCTCCTTTGGAAGACACTATCTCCTTCAATGCCAAAGACTTAACCTCTAAAGTCCGGGCGCTTACTCACCGCTGGACTCCTTTAACACTTACCTGGTGGGGTCGATTAGAAACCATAAAAATGATGATTGTTCCGAAAGTGAATTATATCTTAGAAATGTTGCCCTGTCTCTTACCTCGACGTATATATAAAGATATAGAGGGCCTTCTGACTAGATACTTGTGGCAAAATAAGACACCTAGGATAGCGAAACATAAGCTGCAAGCAGATAAGGAAAATGGGGGTGTCAGATTCCCTGATTTCCTGAAGTATCATCAATCTTTTCTTCTCAAACAAGGCGCTCGTTGGCTGGAAGATCCAGTACCGAGTAGACCTGTGTGGCTAGACATAGAAGAGGACCTTTGCAAACCGATTCCTCTTACTTTTCTCCCTGGTATGACTCTCCCATCAGACTCCCACTTTCCACCAATGCTTTTAGACACCTTAGGTGCCTTTAATAATCTTATGCAATCTTTAGACTCCCGACTCTGTCCGTTAGACAAGCTCCCACTTTGGTACAATACTCGATTTCGAATACAAAATAAGCCGATGGCGTGGAGCCCCTGGTACACTAGGGGCATTTGGATTCCTAGTCAGTTGTTCCATGAAGGTCGCTGGAAAACTTTTAGTGAATTGCAAATTGAATTTGGTCTCCCAGCGAAACACTACTTTCAGTTGGTGCAACTTCAGCATTGCCTTCGGAGTGCTAAGGTGCTCCCGCCATCGGCCTCCCCTACACAAGGTTGGTTGGAGACTATCCGATCTATCGGTAGTTCACCGGGTGTAGCATCCAATTTTTACAAAACCTTATGTAATGCTATAACTAGAGATACCCCTATAGCGCAGAAAGCATGGGAGAGAGAATTGCATGTGACTTTGACCCCGGAGCAATGGAGCCTTGTCTGGAGTAGAGTGACACGGGTCTCCCGATCCGCCTCACTCACTCAGACACTCTTCTTTCTAGCCCACCGGTGTTTTTACACTCCTGACAGATTAGCCAAATGGAGCACTACTCAGGGCAATAGTTGTTGGACATGTCATGCGGCCATTGGTTCACTACCTCATGTTATGTATGAATGTCCCGCACTACAGTATTACTGGCGTCGGGTCTGGGGTCGTATCCAGTCTATTTTGCACTTTCAAGAGCCCCTTTCTTGGAAGATAGTGGGACTTTGCTCAGCTGCGGGGATCCCCTCTCTTCCAAAAACGGCTTACTTCCTTTTGGACTTTATGCTTGGCATTGCTATTTCCCTAATTACGAAGTACTGGAAAAATAGCTCCCATCTGAGCCCCAATGAATGGTGGAATCATGTCTGTCTCTACAGTAAATATGAACAAATACCTCGTATGTTTGCTTCCCCCATTCAGACTCCTCATCATCGGTCTAAATGGAAGATGCTCAATGATTATGTACATTCTGCTCAATGCTCTCATCTGACTGTCTAAATTTGTATATATCTTTGTCCCATGATTATTCTGTATCGCAGATACTCTTTTGATTGTTTTGATGTATAATCACTGTTGTTTGGAAGCGCTCACATGCTGACATAATCAGCTAGAGAAGAAGCGTGGGGGTGGGGGGTAATTGGGTTTACTTTTCTTTATTGTATACTTGTTTTGTCTCCTTTGGTGTGTTGTTTCTTTTGTTTGTTGCAAAATGAAAATAAAAGTTTAAAAAAAAAGAAATGGATTGTGCATTCCATAATGTACAGGAAAAAAAGGAGAGAGGAATGAGAGTGAGAGACAAGTCTAGGGGGGGCCAGGGTTAGGATGAATGTCACCAGAAGAGAAAAGGAGGAGGAAGATAACAGTACGAGGCAGAGAGGAGATGGAACTGGAAACAAAAGCATTAGGGGGTGCAGTCATGGTGGCAGCAGCAGAATTGACTATTGAGCTCCTTGAGTTCAGTAGACCAAAATAGTTCGATAAGTTTTCTGAGTGTCCAAAATGTAGAAATAATAGTAGTAAATGTCTCTGGATTCTTTGATCTCAGAAATGTAAGTCTTGGTGCAGAATCCAACTGGGACAAAGCAGTAGCCTTCTTGACACTTATCATAGTGGTCAGCCAGACATTTAAAGCCCATCCAGAACGTGTACAGTAGTCCGCAACAGCCCCCACAGTACAGAAACAACAGAGAAGGTGAAAACCAAAACTATCAGCCTGGGCCTGGCAAAAACAATTAGCAAATACAAGACAATACACACCAAAGGAATCAGTGCAGTCCTTTCCGCCCTTACAGTTACCAGCTGATTTGTTACACCAGATCACATGCAAAGATCCAATGGCGGAGCAGAAACGGAAATAGCCCTCATCTTCATCTTCCATGTCCAGCACTGTTGAGCTCCCCCCAGCAGTAATGAATTTCATTTCTCTTATCCCTTCCAGGTCCTCAATTTTTTCATAGTCCCTTTTCCCTTTCTCAGTCTCTATAGCTCTTCCCTGCCTCACTGGCAGCTGCAGGCAAGAAGCAAGGCTACCCTGCACCCTGCTGCAGTTCCCTCTTTCCCCTGCAGCCATTGGTGGTTGGAGTTCTTAGCAGCTAATAGGCTGCGGTGGAAGGCAGGAGCAGGAACAATAGTAGGAAAACAGAAGGGCTTCCCTCCTGCCCTCTCCTGTGGACCTGTAGCACAGAGCTCAGGGAAGTGCTGAAAAGAATATTGGGCTCTCACAGCACCCACAGAACTAGCACCTGTTTTTATCATCTGTGATAGAATAATGGTGGGACCAAGCAGCCCTGAATTTGACCACTGTTGAAATAGGATTCAGGGCTTGATGGATCTTTTGGTCATGGAACCATGATGGCAGAAAGACCATTTGGCAGCACTTTTCAAATTTTTATATCCTAAGACCCCATTTTAGCAACTGAAAATTCACATGACCCCCAGATGATGAAATCAGAATAGCAGGTCTCCAGCTTCCTTCCCCTCCCTCCTGCTCATCTGAAGTAGAAAGCAGGGGCAGCAGCAGTCAGCACAGGATCCCTTGTGTCAGGAGGCAGTGTGTGCTTTTTGTCTACCTCACGTCGAGGTAGAAGCGGCGGCGGAATTGCTGTTATTTACTGCTCTTCTGCTTCACTATCTGAGCTCCCCCCTTTAGCCTCACTATTCTACCCTGAGTCCCTCCTTGTGCGACTAGATTCCTCCCCCTCCCCATGTTATTTCCTTCTTATCTACGCCCCTCCTTCTCTTTCCCCTCCCTCCTGGGATTCTCTATTGACTACCTCTATCTCTGAAGTCTCACTCCGCTATCCTCGTCTTTTAATCTTAGGTGATTTCAATATTCATGTTGACGTCCCCTCCTCAGCGAGAGATCTTTCATTTCTTACTTTTCTGTCCGATCACTCCCTTCGTCAATTTGTTTCTTTCCCCACTCATACTGCTGGTCACACCTTAGATCTCCTCATCGCTTCAAGCTCCTTCCCTTTACCACCCCTGTCCCTCTCCTCTTCTTCTCTTCCTTGGTCCGATCACGTATGTCTTCTTTTTGATGTTTCTGTTCCACCCACTACCTCCTCCCTGAACTCCAGTACCAAGTCCTCTTCCACGCTTTCTCGCCGAATTACTGCCAATACCCTTCTTCAACTTCCCTCCCCAGCCTCCTTACTTCCGGCAGATTTCAATGCTCTCCCCCTCGACGTTCAGGTTCATAAATTGCATTCATCACTCTCCTCCGCCTTGGACCTTGCCGCTCCTCTTCGCCCACATCACCCCCGTCGTCGTCTCCCACACTATCCTTGGTTTCACCATGGTCTAATTCTACACCGTAAGCACCTTCGTCGTGCAGAACGCCTTTGGCTGAAACATCCCTCCCCTGTCACCTCCACTGATTTCCATACTTGTCACCGTCACTATCGCACTCTTCTTCACGCGGCAAAACGTGATTACTACACTGACCTCATTTCTTCTTCCTCGAATTCTCGTCAGCTTTATTCTGTCCTACGTTCTCTTACAGCCTCTCATTCTGCATCATCCCCCTCTCCCAACGTAACTTCCTCCTCCCCGGATTCCTCTTCTCTTGCCTCTTTCTTTGTTTCCAAAGTTAGTACTCTTCGCCAAGCTTTTCCCCAATGTCCCCCACCTCTTTCTCCCCCCACCGAGTCCCCCCTTTCCCCTCTCCCTTCTTCACCATCCTCTACTCCTACATTATCACATTCCTGGTCCTCTTTTGATCCCATCACTTCCGAAGTTCTAAATAAGACCTTTTCTACCACCCATAAAACTACTTGCTCAGCTGACCCTATTCCCTCCCAATGGCTTCTAGAACCCTCCCTAGCTCTATCCCCATATATCCTTTCTCTTTTCAACACAAGTCTATCCTCTGGTTCTTTTCCCTCCACCTGGAAGCATGCGATAGTCCGCCCCATCCTGAAATCTCACTCTTCTGACCCCTCTGTTCTTTCTAATTGGCGCGCCCCGTTTCTAATCTATCCTTTCTGTCGAAACTCCTTGAGAAGCTGGTCTTCTCTCAACTTTCCTCTCATCTTGAACTTTCTCTTACTCTTCACCCCCGTCAATCAGGTTTCCGCCCTGGTCATAGCACTGAATCCGTTCTTCTTTCTCTTCTCAATGATCTTCACATTGCTCACGATCGCGGTCTCATCACTTTGGCTGTCTCTCTTGATCTCTCTGCGGCTTTTGACTTGGTGGACCACCACACCCTTCTTTTTCACCTTCGGGAAGCTGGTCTCTCTGGTGCGGTTTGTCAGACGGCTGCCTAGGGTGAGAACTTACACAATCTTGACGATGCATATATTCATATGATTCTTGCAAGGTATTGTGGGTATTGTAGTTCATTCACTCCCAAACACAGCTGATGACAATAATTTGAGTTGTGAAACCAAGTGGTAAGATCAATAAAATACTTCTTTTATTGATGGGGTTTAATTCACCCAGCACATGTATGCTTGATAGCACTATAAATGAGGTTACTTGCTTGCAGTGTTTAAAATGGATAACAAAAAGTCACAAAGTAAACCAGAAAACAACCTTCAGCTTGTCAGGCAATTAGCTAATGTTTTCTTAGCAAATAATTACCAAATACAAAGGCACAAAGTAAAGAATAAACTTTGCTGGTTAGGTTAACTTCTGCTTATTTTCCACGCCGATCTCAGCAGTGATTCTCCCTTGCTCACACACACAATCAGGTGCAGCCCTAATTACTATCAATGGACCAGCTGAAAGCCTTTAGCTGGCTGGCTGCTACTGTGTGAGCCCAAATCCTGCTTTAAGAACTGTTTGCAGTGGAAATAAAGAACAAAGTTAGGTTTCTTTGTGATGGCTGATGTGTTTGCTCAGAGAAAACTAGCAATAGCATTTAGATAGAGAACAGTCCATATAAATAGTTTCATTTGCTGTATCTCCCTCTTCATCAATCAGCATATGGTCACTATCATACATTGGCACAGACGAGTCTTTCATTAAGGCACTATCATGAGAATGCTTATTCCCTGGCTGCCATTCTCTGTTATAGATAGGGTCTGGATCAGTGTTCATACCTGAGCCTCTCCTGCTATCATTATTCCTCTCTGTATAGCCTGGCCAATATGTAACCCAATTCTGATGTCCAGCCTTCCAATCTTGATCCCTGGACACTGGATCTTCTCTCACATACCTTCTGGCCTTGGTCTGAAAGTCCCTTCCACATGCAGTCTTCTCTCTTCCAGGTAGCCACTGGTGATTCCTATCTCTGCCACTCCATTCCTCTGGCTGAATCCAGTCCAATGGACTCTGCTGGCTTTTGGAATACCTCCCAGTATGAGTACTGCCTTGGAATCTCCCAGACCTTCCAATGGCCTTTCTTCTCTTCCTTCCAGAGAGTTTCCTTCTCTCTCTATCTGCTTGGCTTTTGCTGAAGCTGTTCTTCAAACTCTCCTTGAAGCTGGGCTGGAGCTTGTAGTAACTGTTATCTGAAGAATAAGCTCTATTCTTATTCTGTCCTAATGTGTGCTGCTCCCTAACACAGCGCAGCTGTGTTGAATCAGGCCCTGCCCTTTGAGATGAGTGCTTAGGGATTACCTCATAGCTCTCTTGATTGCACACACATTCTCTCACTTCAGCCCCTCTCATGGCTGCTGGAAACCTGGTGCATTCTGGGACTGGTAGTCTTTTATGTGAAAACTCTGTTTTCTTGCTTCTACCAGAACTGACAGGTTGCTTGTTCAGAGTCACATCATCTTTTCTATAGCTCCTACCTGAGCTATGATAAGCTTCCTTATCACAGGTTCTCCGATGGTTTCATTCATTTCTATCCTGTCGCTCCTTCTCCGTCGTCACTGCGTCCTCTTCCTCTGCTCCCACTCGTTTATCCTGTGGTGTTCCCCAAGGGTCTGTTCTCGCCCCATATTTTTCTAGCCCCTCTTGCTCTTTTAGTCCAACAGTTTAGCATCTCTGCATATTACTATGCAGATGACATCATTCTCCTACATCACACTGACTCTTCTTTCCCTGATATTTCCCCTCTTAACCTCTGTCTCACTGCTGTGGTGTCCTGGTTTTCTTCTAATTTTCTACATGTTAACCCAGCAAAGTCTTTTGCTATCTGGTTCACTTTTGGCAGCCCCTCCCCTACCTGTGCCCCTTCTCTGTCCTCACAATCCATCCCCCTGGTCCCGTCACTCCGATACTTAGGTGGTGTTCTTGACTCTGCCCTTACTTTTAAAGACCACATCTCCTCAATTGTTCAGCGCTCCTTCTTTTCCCTCTGTCAACTCTGAGCAGTCCGTCCTTTTCTCTCTATTCCTGCTTTAACCACCCTCCTGCTTACCCTTGTACTGTCTCGTCTTGATTATTGCAATGTCTCTTTCGCCGGCTTACCACAGCCCCAACTGTCTCGTCTCCAACGCGTCCAAAATGCTGCCATCCGTTTGTTGACCCATGCATCACGTTTCGATCACGTTACTCCCCTTCTCTATCAGCATCACTGATTACCCATCTTCTTCCGCATTCAATATAAACTTCTAATCTTTGCACACAAAGTAATCCATACTGGCACTCCCCTTTACCTGGCAAATCAGATACATTTCCGTACCTCCCATCGTCTTCTCTGCTCCATACACATAAACCCCCGCACACGCCCGCCTTGAACAAACCCGCTCCTCTGCTTTCTATTTCCTGGCTCCAAGCCTCTGGAATTCGCTCTCCCCTCTCTCCGTGCAGAAGAATCCTATCAATCATTCAAAACCCAGCTCAAAGCTCACCTCTTCTGCCTCGCGTTTGATCCTCTTCCCTAGTCCATCCCCTCTCCCTTCTTTTCTATTGTGACTACCCATGTATTGTATGTCCCCCCTCCTTCCCCCCTTGATAGTACTCGTATATTGTCACTCTTTCTGCTTATCTTTATTTCCTGCTCTTATCTTTTCTTTCCTTTCTCTCCTTTCCTTTTCTCATAATTGATGGCGTTCTTTTCCTTTTCTGCAGCCAAGAGCTTGTTTTAATTAACTTGCTTTATTTTATTTTATTTATTGTAAACCGTTCAGGTGCCCACGGTATTGAGCGGTATAACAAGTTTTAATAAACATAAACATAAACATAAACCCCAGTACTCAACATGGATTTCTGGTTTAAGAGAAAGCTTACCCAGAAGGGGGCGCAAGGGCCTGTTATTGTTCACTGGCTCACAGGCTACATAGATCACAGTGAAAGTCCAGAGAGAAGGGGAAATGGCCATATTTCTGTGACCCCCCAAGTTTGGGAACCACTACCATATGGCCTATCTAGTCTGCCCTTCCATATCAACTACTATATTCCCTTTTTGTTCCTTTAGACATCTTCAGTGCTTGTCCTATGTTTTCTTGAATTCTGATACTGTCCTCGTCTCTACTATCTCCACTGGGGAGTATTCCACCCATCTACCACTCATTCCCGAGTCTATCCCCTTTTCACCTTGATCCTATGTCCCCTCATTGCAGAGCTTTCTTTCAATTGAAAGAGGCTCTCCTCTTGTGCATTTATGCCACAGAGGTATTTAAACGTTTGTCATATCTCCTCTATCTTGCCTTTCCTCTAAAGTATACATATTGAGATCTTTAAGTCTGTCCCCATATGGCTTATAATGAAGACCACTGACCATTTTGGTAACCACCCTCTGCACCGACTCCATCCTATTTATATTCTTTTGAAGTTGCGGTCTACAGAATTGCACACAATGCTCCAAATAAGGTCTCACCAAAGACCTACATAGAGAGGCTGGCCATTTCTCTCCTTATACACCTCAGCATCCTTGTGGCTTTTGCCATCGCCTTTTCTACTGTTTTGCCACTGTAAAATCATCAGAAACAATCATGCCCAGGTCCCATTCTTCTTTCGTGGACAGAAGTACTTCACCCCCTATAATATACCGCTCCCTTGGATTTTTACAGCTGAAATGCATGACCTTGCATTTTTTAGCATTAAATCTCAGCTGCCAAATTCTCAACCGTTCTTCAAGCTTAGCTAGATCCCTCCTCATGTTATCTACTCTTTCCTGGGTATCTGTTCTATTGCAGATTTTGGTATCATCTGCGAAAAGGCAAACTTTATCCTATAACCCTTGCGCAATATCACTAACAAAAATGTTTAAAAGAATTTGGTATTTGGTCTGACCCAGTATGACAGTTCTTATGTTATGCAGAAATACAAAGTGCTTCCTTGTTTGTTAGAATCAAAAAAGGTAGTCTTTATACCCTTTGCATTTATACAATAAACACTTTTTGGTTTCTTAAATTACTTTTTGAATATTTCTCTAATTTTCTTAGACGTTGAAAGTATGATAGTTGTGTAGATCAGTGAAAGAAGCTCCTACTTGAGTGCATTTTGAATTCTATTTTTGAGATAGCAAAAGGTGTGAAGACTGGCAAGGCATTGTTTATAGGATTGTTGTAACCTTTAACATTTATTACAGCTTCGCTGGTGTAAACTACATTACATAAGGTAGATGACAGAGTCTGTATCTTGAGAGTTTGCCATTTTGACGACAGGGAAGGTAGGTGACTTGCTGAGTGGGCCACAGTATGATTGGCAGAGATGGGATTTGAACATGAGTCCTTTAGTTTCAGCTGTTTCTTCAACTTGGAAAAGAGTCAGCTGAGGGGAGTTATGATTGAGGTCTATAAAATGAGTGGAGTGGAACGGGTAAATGTCGATCGGTTGTTTACTCCTTCAAAAAATAAACAAACTAGAGGACATGCAATGAAGCTACAATGTAGCACATTCAAGACTAATGGTAAAAAATATTTTTTGACTCATCACATAATCAAAAAATGGAATTCGTTGTCCAAGGATATAGTAAAAGCTGTTGGCTGGGTTTAAAAGAGGTTCGGACTAAATCTACCATTTATCATTTGTGTAGTGGTACAGGGCGTATGCAGTGCAGTACAGAGACATGTAAGAGACACCCAGTATGGCATATCTTATGTTCCTACACTGCAAGCTACTTTTTTCGCTTTTTTGTGCAATCGGCTTGATTTTTGTTGCATTCGACCAAATATTGCTTAATTGAACCATTTGTAACTTTGATAAGGCAAACACAAACTTAGTTGTACATCGGTTCACACCAAATCAATCAAGGTTGGATTTGTTATGCATTGAAACATTTCCAGGAAACTGGATTTATATATATATATTTTTTTAAAATCAAACTTAAGTAAAATAAATACAAAAAGGGGCCATAGGATTCTGTGACTGTTCTACTTAACACAGTGTCTGGTGATACCCTCCCCGTGCTTCTTGGCTTGCTGCACTGATTATGTAAGAGCAATCTGTTGGAAGAGCTGCTGAAAGAATGAGGCATCGCAGTCAAAGCCACCTAAGGGGCTGTCAGGCTTCACTGACATAAAACAAAAGGACTGCGGAAGTCAGTAAGAGAGCCAGAACTTTGTACTGTCCTTATTATGGTATCAGAAAATTTTGGCTTTTGAAATTACCTGCTTCATAACATGGTAGAATAAACAACAGAGAGTACATGCTGTAAAGCTGCTAGCAGTTTTGCAAGACAGAAAATTGAAAGGTCTCAGCTGACAGTCAACCACTGAGCAATCCCAGGACTGGGCTTCTAATTAGCAAACCTCAGCCAGGTTTGAAGAAAGGATTTAAAGTTAAATCTTTGGTACTTGAAGTCAAGATTTTCGCATTGAGAAAATGTTATTTATGGTGCTAAGACCCTGATTCACTATTTTTAAAGGTTCTATGTACCTAACAAGTTCCAGTTTACTAAATAGTTTTCATCATAGAAACAGAATAGGAAAAAAGTCTTAGTTTAGGTCCTTAGTGAGCTAAGCACCTAAATCGACATTTTTTGAAAATTGATTTGAGCTGAGTTAAAAGTTTATAAACCACAGTACCTAAAAAGCAGGCAGCCCCAGAGACATAGTTATGGGAAGTTAAGTGCCTGATTTTCAGTGCCAGGCATTTAACTTAGGAACTTGAACCTATATGAATGAATTGCAGGTCTAAAATTAGGCTCCTAAATTACACTGAACATTCTTCTAAGGGGTCTGTTTACAAAACCGTATTAGCTGTTAACATGACGGTGGTTTTCTGCTGTACCTGCAGAACGCGCTTCTTCTGCATTAGTTGGCAAGTTAAGGGCGGAGAGTGGGCGGGAATGCAATGCACAGTTACTGGGGGGCTTCAACTGCGCTTGGTAACCACCAGATGTGCAGACAGTGCAGGCGCTACTAATGCCACCTTAGCGGGAGCTGCATCCTGGCTGCTGTTCCACCATGCTGTCTGCAGATTCAGTGCATCATTTGCTTGGGAAATGCTACGCATGCCTCCAACAGATGATATGGCGTTATCTGCAAAAGCCGTGCGTTATCTGCACTTTTTGGCCACATTAGCTCTGAAGCCAGATTGTTGCTGTTCCCCCTGAGGCCGAACTAAGAAATAGTTGACAGGTTCAAAATGCAATGTTGTTTTGGGGCTATATATGAGTTTTCTATAAATGTTTCACATGGTTGAAAAAAAAAAAGTAAAATGGGCTGGTAACATCAACTAGCTGAAACTGGGCTATGTTTGTCATAAAGAGTCCAACAAAAAAATGTGATTTGGTAGGAAGATATTGCGTCTGGGTTTGTTTGTTTTTTCCCGTAAGGCATGTCTTCTGGCACGTAAAGAAACCCTGAATGCTTAGAACTATTACCCAATGAAAGAGTTTTCTATTTGACTTGCTGGTAATGGAAAAATTTGGAGTGGGAATGTGATACTGGGTCAATGGACAATTTTTCAGAACACCCAAGAAGCTTGTTGGAATTTGTTGCTACCAAAGGCTAAAAGCACGGTACTGAATTTATAATGAGAATCTAGATTTAGGATCTGAAAAGTGGGGTAAATGTGGAGAGTGACTGCTGTACTTGGGAGGAGGGGGGTAGACCTTTGGGTAAGTGAAGGGAGGGAAGATAATTAGTGTTTTGGTTTTATCGTTGTATGTGTGCACCTCCACTGTTGAAAATGTATTTGGAAGACTAGTATGTATAAGTAGTTACCACATGCAGGTTTCCTTAAAAGCTATGAAATAAGTCTTCAAATAAAGGATAAGAGGCGGGAGATAGTTTGGGGGGGGGGGGGTTAGTTCTTACTATCTGGTGAGATGGATAGGGGTTTGGGGAGAGAAAAAAATGTGTATAATTGAATACAAATGTATGGTATGAGATGTACTGTATATCAGAAGCAAATGTATGCCTTGCTATTTCTTTACCAAGTTCAATAAACAAGTTGATTCATTAAAAAAAAGCAGCATATTCCTCCTTTTTACCCGGGGGGAGGGGGCACAAGTTCTGAGCAGACACAGCCCTTCCCATATGCAGCAGTCTTCTCAGCTCCTCAGTTTTTTTTTTCCTTAACTGACATGAAAACACAGCCCTCCTGATTTTTTAGTTTTTTTTTTTTTTACCTCTGTCTTCTGATGTTGTATGGTGACATTTTTTTTATTTCATCCACAAAGAGGCAAATCATACCCGACAGCCCTTCTGCTATATCACTAACAAAGATGTTAAAAAAATCAGACCAAGGACAGATCCCTGGGTCACACCACTGGTAACCACCTCCTCCTCAGAGTGAGCTCCATTTACCTGTACCCTTTGTCGCCTCCCATTCAACCAATTTCTAACCCAAGCAGTAACTTTAAGGTCCATCACTAGGGTGCTCAGTTTGTTTAGAAGTCACCTGTGAGGAACGATGTCAAAGGCTTTACTGAAATCTAAATACACCACATCTAGGGCTCTCCCTCGGCCCAACTCCCTGGTCATTCAATCAAAGAAATCAATCAGATTTGTTTGACAAGACTTGCCTCTGGTGAATCCATACTGCCTCGGATCCTGTAATCCGCTGGACTCCAAAAACCTCACTATTTCCTCTTTCAACAGCGCTTCCAATAATTTACTCGCCACCGAAGTTAAACTAACCGGCCTGTAGTTTTCAACCACATCCTTACTTCCGCTTTTGTGTAAAGGCACTACATGAGCCTCTCAGGAGCAAAAAAAGAAGCGGCAGATACACACCCAATAACCTTAAAAACTTTATTAAACCAAGGGGTTGGCCACCCCTTGGTTTAATAAAGTTTTTAAGGTTATTGGGTGTGTATCTGCCGCTTCTTTTTTTGCTCCTGCTCGGTTGAGTGGCTAGTGCTGTTTTTTGTGGACCCCACTACATGAGCCTCTCTCCAGTCCTTTGACACCACTCCCGACTAAATAATTTACTATATTGTTAACCCTTGTTATTTTTCCTACATTACCATGTGCTGTTATGTCTATACTGTATATGTTTCCCTTGCTTATACCTTTGTATTTCTTGTAACCGCTTTGATTGAAGGAAAAGGCGGTATAAAAACTTGTTGAATAAATAAATAAATAAAACGAGGCATTGAAAAAGTCAGTCAGTGGAGCTGCTAAGATGTCCCCAAGTTCCCTCAGTATTCTGGGGTTTATCCCATCCAGTCCCATCGCTTTGTCTACTTTAAGTTCAGCTAGTTTCTCACGAACAGTCTCTTCTGAAAATTATTCAAGATGCCCCTCGCTTCTGTTCCTGCTTGTGGGCGTTTTCTGAGGTCCTGCTCCTGGTTCTTCATCTGTGAACACAGAACAGAAATATTTGTTAAGCAATTCCGCTTTATCCTCATCAGCTTCTACATATTCCTCCCCTTCACCCTTGAATCTGACAATACCACTTTTGCCCTTCCTCTTCTCACTAACATATCTGAAAAAATGTCTTATCCTCCCCATTTTATTACATTGACTATTTCCTCCTCCTTTTGAATCTTTGCTTTCCTGACTATTTTGCTAACTTCTTTAAGTTTTTCCAAATATAGACGCCTGTCTTCCTCTCTCTGTGGTCCCTTGTATTTCATGAAGGCCACCCTCTTTTTCTTCACCTTTTCAGCTATTTTTTTCGAAAACCATAGCGGTCTCCTTTTCCTTTTACCTTTATTTACCATTTTAACAAAAAGGTTGGTTGCTCCTAAAATAATCCCCTTTCAGTTTTGCCCACTGTTTTTCTAGCTGTTCCCATCCCGCTAACGACTCCCTGAGGTATTGGCCCATCTTGGCAAAGTTAGTTTTCCTAAAGTCTAAGACCTTCGCTTTTGAATGAATTTTATCAGCCCAGTCCTAATACTGAACGACACCGTCTGGTGATCACTGGATGCAAAATGATCTCCCACTATAACATCAGAAACACTTTCACCATTGGTAAGCACCAAGTCCAGTATAGCCACTTTCATGTGTGGGTTCTGTTACCAGTTGCCTGAATAGTTCTCCCTGTAGAGAATTCAGGATCTCCTTACTTCTAAATAATTCTGCAGCAGGAATGTGCAAATCAACATCTGGCATATTGAAATCCACTATCAGTAGCACTTCCTGGCAATGCTGCTTATGTCTTCAATTAACTCTCCGTCCACCTCTTCCTCCTGTGAGGGTGGTCTGTATATCACACTAATGCAAATAGATTTCTCTTTTCCTCTTTCTAGTTTAACCCACAGTGCCTCCTCTTTCTCTTTTAAGCTCTGTAGTTCCAAAGCTTTAATATTATATTTGACATTTATTTATTTAATGGTATTTCTATCCCGCCTTATCCTTCAATCAAGGCGGTTACACAGCAAACAATCAGTGGGAGTGGTGCTTGGGTTCAGTGTGTGCATCATGTACAATGAAAGTGTGTGTGTGTGGGTGGGTTGATTAGTGTGCGCTATTTACAGCATGAGCTATATAGTGCCACTCCTCCTCCCCTTCTTCCTACCCTGTCTTTTCTGAATATAGTCTGGTATAGTTACATCCCAGTCATGGTTTTCTGTGAAGCATGTTTCTGTAACTTCCACTAAATGCAAGTCAGCCTCTCCCATTAAAGCCTCAGCATCTGGGATGTTATTTCCTATGCGACGGGCATTTATACACACCACTTTCCATATGTTGCCTCTTTTATTTTTATTTATTTATTTATTTAACTATTTCTTTTATACCGCCCCTTCCAGAGATCAAGGGCGGTTTACATATAACAGGTTAACAGTCTTGTACACAGTTTGTATACATTTTACATAGAACAATAGAAATCAACTATTTACATTGAACATTGTACATAGAACAATAGAAATCAACTATTTACATTGAACAGTAAATATATTAAAGAAAAACAATAAGCAGAGACATCTTTTAAGTATTAAAGCAAGAACTTTGTAGGTATTAAAGCAAACACATCAAACTTTTTACAAATGTATATTTACAGTGTGTGGTGTGTGTGTTGTGTGGGGCAGATATTGGTGTAGGTGTTGGAATTTAGTTCCTTTTTTTTTTGTCGTCTTTGAGGCGTGTGAGTGGGGGGGGGGGGTAGGCTTGTGTTTATATTGTTTGGGTTAAGGGAGTTTGTGCATGTGTGACCAGGTTTGTTGTGGAGCTAGCTTTGGGGTAGTAGGGGACTTCGAAGTGTTCAGTGAACAGGTAGGTCTTTAATTCTTTTCTGAATTGGAAGAGGTCTCTTATGGTGCGAAGTTCAATAGGGAGGTCGTTCCAGAGTGTAGGGGCAGTGAATGAGAATGCTCTGGAGCTAGTGGTGTTCTTAGTTTTGCGGATGGTTTTAGGTATGATGAGCGAGTGGGCCGCGTTTTGTCTGAGGGTCCTTGTTGAAGTTGGAGATTGCAGTAATGTGGATAAGTGTGAGGGGGTTATGTCGTTTATGAGTTTATAGGTTGTTAGGATGATTTTATATTTAATTCTACTGTTTATAGGGAGCCAGTGGAGGTCTAGCAGTATAGGGGTTACGTGATCTGTTAGGGGAGCTTTAGCAATCACTTTTGCACAGATGTTTTGTGCTCTTTGCAGAAGAGCACAAAACATTTATACATTAATGTCTTTTACCCATTTCCATAAAGGTGTTTAATATTTCACTTACCTGGGGGCTTTCTTCACCCATTCCCAGTGAATCCAATTTAAAGCCCTCTTCAGTAGATTAGCCAGTCTGCTACTGAAGACACGTTGACCTTTCTTGGACAGATGGACGCCATCTCTGCTCTGCAACCCTTGGAACAGCATCCCATGGTCCTGGAAACCAAAACGTTCTCTGACACCATCCACGCAGCCAGGCATTCATCTCCAGGATGCAAGCTTCTTTACTTTGGCCTTCACCCTCAATAAGGAGGATTTAAGACAACACCACCTGCGTCCCTATCTGCTTCACCCTCTGTCCCAGAGCCATGAAGTCACTTTTAATATGCTCAGAGGGATACCTGGCAGTATCATTTGTGCTGACATGGATTAGCAAGATTGGGTAATAGTGAATGGGCTTGATGAGTCTCGGCAAACTCTCCGTAACATCTCTGATTTTGGCACCTGGCAGACAGCATACCTCTCTGGACACCAAGTCTGGTCAGCAGATGGATGCCTCAATACCCCTCAGAAGACAGTCACCAACCACTACTACCCTTCACTTCCTTGTGGTCACTGTTTCTGTAATTTTGGGGTGCTCGAGCTCTGGTTCTTCCCTTTCCAGGGATGTTTTCACCTCCTCCACTTCCAGGGCACCATAATGGTTCTTCAGTTCAAGGGCTGGAGAAGTTGGATTGGTGATTCAACAGGCCCTGGTGATTTGTGTCCAACCTTCGTCATTCTCTAGGCTCCCATATTCTCCTCTCCTGGAGAGCTTGGATGTTGCAAGAAGCATCTTATTAATGTACTTCTCACTATCTTGAATGCTCCTCAGCCTCGCCACCTCCTCTCTGAGTTCCTCCACTTGTTTCCTGGGAGCTTCAGCATGCAGGCATCCTGCACATGGAACCTGGCATTGGGACCTCTATCTGGACAGAGGCAGAAGCTGTGATGGTGACAACAGCTTTGGCGATACAATTTTTCCCAGCTATTGTTCAGTTGGTAGAACTTAGGTATCTGTTGAAACAAAAGAGAGAGAGACCTACCAAAGTACCAGCCAGTTACCCAACTGTCCTTTCAGAGAAAAAGCAGTTAAATCTCTTATCTCCAGGAACAAGCAGGAATGAGTCTTCACATATGGGTACGTCGGTACCGACGGAGTCTGCGTGGGAACGCTTCCCAGCGTCCAATCAGAAAGTTGTTGGAAGCATCCCAACACGCCTGCATGCTGCCTTCCCGCCTTCCCAACTGCCTCTCCTCAGTTTTCGTTTTTCCGCGGAGCCGGCAGGACGTCCTCCTGTCACTGCAGAAAATTCTTCTTTTATTTTTTATTTTTCTTGTGGTCGCGGCTGCCTTCCCCGACGACACCGGTACCGCCGGTGTTTCTTTTTTCTTTCTTGTAAAATTTTTCCTTTTTAAGGAATATATTTTTTCTTCCTTAGTGTCTCACGGTTCTCAGGCCTTCTAGGCCTCTCCTTTTTCCTTCATGGAACCGCCAGCCACTTTCCCCAAGAAATGTACAAACTGTGGCAGTACAACTTTATTTTTAGACGTACATATTTAAAGGGGGCATGGCTTGGACCTGCCTCCAAAACACTATTCTACAGCCATAATTTATATTTATTTATTCATTTAACAGCTCTTATATACCGCGCTCTTTGTTATCAGTGCGGTTCACATTCAACAATATATTACTCAGACAGTTAAGACCTGACCTAAGTTTACAGATAACAGGGAACATAACATGGATATGAACTGGGGGAAACTATTTACATTTAAACAGATATCGTAATGGTGTTCTATTTACAGTAAAGTACATCTTACAGCAGTACAGTTCTATATGGTCTGTGTTACATATTCTATAAGAGACATATTTGGTTAATCGTAGTAGGGATTGAGTTGTTGGAGGGAGGAGCTGAGGCGTTGTTAAGTTGCGAGAAGTGCATAAGTAATTGTTGGTGCTTGAGGGCTTTTCTGAATTGCATAAGGTCGCTGATTGATCTGATGCTGGGAGGGAGCTTGTTCCAGCATCTGGGGGCATAGGACGCAAATGCTCTATTATTGGTTAATTGAGTCCATTTTGTGGAATCACTAGGGATATCTAGCGTATTTTCGGCTAATGATCTCCTGGATCTATTGTTCGCGGTGAGGGTGAGAAGAGATGAGATTGAGGAGGGCGAAATTTTATTAATGGCTTTGAAAGTAATGAGAAGGGCTTTATATGAAATCCTGCAACTTAATAATGCTTCCAAAATAAATTCAGTCACACTTTACTAAGTCTGAGAATGAAAATTATGCTTAAAATTGTTTATTGACTAGATTTCAATTTATACTACTGGGTCAGTACATATGATCTTGACTTCTGAAGTGCTAAGGATATGCGAATTATAATGGGAAGGGATCTCAATTTAAACCATAAATTACTAAAATACATGTACGTCTTTGACTGGATTTGTGATAAATCTGTTTTTGTTTGAACAGTACTTGTTGTTCAGACAAAACAAATAATGAATGATGCAATTTGAAGGTGCTATTGTGTCATACATTCTCTTACTTCATCATACCTCTCCTTCCTGTCCCGATCTTGCCCCATTGAACTCCTGTCTTTCATCTGTTGCAAACTGGCTCACCACTAACTGTCTTCACCTAAATCTTACTAAGACTCTTGCCATTTGGTTCACCTATGGTGGTCCTTCCCCCTCTCTAGCCCCTTCTTTCTCTGACTCTCCGGTCCCACTAGTCTCCAACTTTCGGTACTTAGGTGTCCACTTTGATTCTGATCTTTCTTTTCACACTCCCCATATCACTAAAACTTCTTTCTTTTTTCTTCGTCAAATTCGTTCAGTTCGCCCTTTTCTCTCTCCTTCAGCCCTGACCACACTGGTATTATCTTTAGTTATGTCACGAGTAGATTTCTCCAATTCATTGTTCCTTGTTCTCCCTAAAAATCAGGTAATCAGACTTCAAAGAATATAGAATACTGCTGCACGCCTTGTCACACATTCCACTCTCCGGGATCATGTCACTCCTGTTGCCTGTTTCATTTCGTTCTCAATTTAAGCTCTTGACCCTGTTACATAAAGTTTACCATACTAGCACCCCATCGTATCTGATTGATCTCCTCTCCTTTCACTCCCCTAGGTATGCACCCCGCTCTTTCCACCTCAATCGTCTTGCCCTTCCTTCCCCTTCCCGTGCCCACTTGCAGCTTACCCGTCTTTCTGCTTTTTACTTTGCTGGTCCTGCTCTTTGGAATTCTCTCCCCTCTTCCCTCCGTCTGGAACCACAATATGTCACTTTCAAACAACCTCAAGACCCATCTGTTCTCCCTAGCATTTAATGTTCCTTCTCCTTTTGTATGAGTTTACCCCTTTTTGTATATTAGATTTGCCTTTTGTATCTCGTCCCGTCTCTATTATCTTTTTCTTATTCTGTCCTTTATAATTTTGTACATTTCCTTTCTTTTTACCGGCTTCGGCCAAATTTTTATGTATTTTATTATTGTACACCGCCTTGATTGATATAGAAAGGCGGTTTTTATCAAATGATTAAACCTTAAACCTTATACATGATATGAATTGCATCATGTTATTCCTAGAAGTCATAGATGATGCAATCCTAACTCAGTTTAATTACATCACTTTGCTGAAAAACTTGCATATTTTTTTTTAATGCACATGACCTGTCAGTAGTATTTTGGCTGTAGACCAGTTTTCTCGGTGTTTGTTTTTTTCCATTTAGTCAAAGTGAGAGATGCCTTGTAATTGTTTGAACAATGCAGATCACTTCTGCTGCATTTGTGTTGAAGTGATTTTTGCATCAGAAAAACTCTTGATCAAGAAAGCCTACCACCTTTACTTTGGCTGCAGAATTGGAGATCAGGACAAGAGCTGGGCCCCACACATATGCTGCAACACTTGTGCAACAAATCTTCACCAGTGGTTGAATAGAAAAAGGAAATTCATACCTTTTGCAGCACCAATAATTTGGACAGAGCCAACAGATCATATCAGCAATTGTTACTTCTGCATGGTGCTCCCTGTTGGGAAAGGTTTGTCGAAGAAAAACATGGACTGTGCAGTATCAAAACGTTCCATCAGCTATATGCCCAGTACCCCACGGAGAAGGACTGCTGGTTCCTGTTGCTCCAGAATTATTCTCACTTGAATCAGATGAGGAAGAGGATGTGGATGAAACGTCTGGTCCCAAACTATCAATGTCACATGACCCAGATTTGCTCCCATTCTCATCCTCTGAACCATACCTCTTAACACAAAGTGAACTGAATGACCTTGTCAGGGATTTGGAACTACTTAAGAGTAAGGCAGAGCTGTTGAGCACCAGACTGCAACAGTGGAATCTCCTGTCAGGTGGTGATAGGGTTTACATGTTCCATGAATGTCAAAAGGATCTTATTACATTCTTCTTCATGGAAGCTGATCTTGTAGCCTACAACAACATTGATGGTCTTATGGCAGCCCTCAGCATCATTCATCATCTAGATGTGTGGGGACTGTTCATCGATTCATCGAAGAGGAGTCTTAAAGCTGTTTTACTGCATAATATTTTGCCATCAATTCCAGTTGGCCACACAATCCATATGAAGGAAACCTATGACAATATAAAACAGCTGTTGAGATGCATAAACTATGACCAATTGGCAGCTTTGTAGTGATTTGCTCTGTCATTGCTGTGTTGCTCTGTCTGCAGACTGGATACACAAAGTACTGCTGTTTCCTCTGTGAACGGGACAGTCGTGCGAAAGATTCCCACAACAAGAGAGTTTGACCACTCCAACAGTCATTGGAGCCTGGAAAGAAATTTGTGCAGCATCTACCACTTGTTGAATCAAGGAAGATTTTGTTACCACCATTACACATTAGCCTAGGATGGTATTTAAAGGTGATACTGCGGAAGAATTGAAAGAAATATCGATGCACCGGAAAGATGTATTACAACTATTTGATAAACTGAAGAGTAGCAAATCACCTGGACTGGATGGTATACATCCAAGGGTGTTGAAAGAACTGAAATATGAGATTGCAGACCTGCTATTAGTAATCTGTGAACTATCATTAAAATCATCTGTAATACCTGAAGATTGGAGGATCGCCAATGTAACGCTAATTTTTAAAAAGGGTTCCAGGGGTGATCTGGGAAACTACAGACTGGTGAGCCTGATGTCAGTACCAGGAAAAATGGTAGAAACCATCATAAAGAATAAAATTACTCATCATGTAGATAGTCATGGGTTAATGAGAGCCAGCCAATATGGCTTTAGACAAGGAAGATCTTGTCTTACTAATCTGTTATGTTTTTTTGAAGGTGTGAATAATCAGGTAGATAAAGGTGAGTCGATTTATATAGTGTATCTGGTCTTTCAGAAAGCCTTTGACAAGGTCCCTCAACAGAGACTTTTGACAAAACTAAAAATTCATGGGATAGGAGGCAGTGTACTATTGTGGATCAGGAACTGGTTAAAAGATAGAAAGCAGAGGGTAGGGCTAAATGGCAAATTTTCCAAATGGAGAAAGGTGAATAGCGGAGTACCCCAGGGATCAGTGCTGGGTCTGCTGCTTTTTAACATATTCATAAATGACCTGGAAAAGGGAAAAGCGAGTGAGGTTGTCAAATTTGCAGATGATGCAAAACTATTTAAAGTTGTTAAAAGCCAAGAGGATTGTGGAAAATTGCAAGAGGATCTTGATAAATTGGAAGATTGGGCATCCAAATGGCAGATGAAATTTAATGTGGACAAGTGCAAAGCTATGCACCTAGGAAAGAACAACCCAAACTATGGTTACATGATGCAAGGTTCCACATTGGGAACCACCACCCAGGAAAAGGTTTTGGCGTCATCGTGGATAAAATGTTAAAATCCTCCGCCCAGTGTGCAGCGGCAGCCAAGAGAGCAAATAGAATGCTAGGTATCATAAGTAAAGGAATGGAAAATAAAACAAAGGATATTCTAATGCTTCTGTATTGTTCCATGGTGCGACCGCACCTTGAATATTGTGTGCAATTCTGGTCGCTGTATCTTAAAAAGGATATAGCGTTATTAGAAAAGGTACAGAGAAAAGCCACCAAAATGGTAAAGGGGATGGAAGGATACTCCTATGAAGAAAGGCTAAAAAGGTTAGGGCTCTTCAACCTGGAAAAGAGATAGCTGATGGGAGATATGATAGAGGTCTATAAATTAATGAATGGAGTGGGACGGGTAAACGTAGATCGATTGTTTTACATCATCAGAATACAAAAAGACTAGGGGACATGCAATGAAGCTACAGGGTAACTTATTTAAGACTAATAAGAGAAAATATTTTGATTACGTGTAATCAAACTCTGGAATTTGTTATCGGAGGATTTAGTAAAGGCTGTTAGTGTAGCTGGGTTTAAAAAAGGTTTGGACAAGTTCCTGGAGGAAAGCTCCATAAACCATTATTAAAAGGGACCCGGGATATCACTGCTTGACCTATGTGGCCTTTTTCTGTCGTCATATTTCTATGTTTTTATAAGGGGACTGTTGTAGTTGTTGATATGGAAGGACAGACTAGATAGGCCATGTGGTCTTTTTCTTTCGTCATATTTCTATGTTTCTATGTATCTCCAGGAACAAGCAGGAATGAGTCTTCACATATGGGTACGTCGGTACCGACGGAGCCTGCGCAGGAACGCTCCCCAGCGTCCAATCAGAAAGCTTTTGGGAGCATCCCTCAGTGCCTGCATGCTGCCTTCCCACCTTTCCAACTGTCTCTCCTCAGTTTTCGTTTTTCCACGGAGCCGGCAGGACGTCCTCCTGTCACCACAGAAAATTCTTATTTTTTATTTTTAGTTTTCTTGTGGTCGCGGCTGTCTTCCCGACGCCACCGGTACCGCCGGTGTTTTTCTTTTCTTTCTTGTAAGATTTTCCTTTTCAACGGAATATTTTTTCTTCATAGTGCCACGGGGTCTTAGGCCTTTCAGGCCTCCCCTATTTTTCCTTCATGGCCACGAAATGTTCAGTTTGTGGCGGTACAACTTTATGTTTAGACCCTCGAAGTCGGTGTCTAACCTGTTTGGGTCCTGACAACAGTTTGGTGAGAAGACATCTTCAACATCGAGAATCCCTCGATACACGGTTGCCCTCCAACTTCGGGGCACCGTCCCCTTCTTCTTCCACTTTGATTCAGGTAACCCACAAACAGTCTGTTAAGACTAGCCAGTCCTCGAGTGGTACGTCTCATGCACAGCATGTAGACAGCTCCGGCTTTGCCCTCGATGGCCTCCTGGCTTCAAAACCCCGGCGGGAGTCTTCGGTCTCCAAAGAGGATAAGGGGTTTCAGGTTGTTCCTGGGGTTCACACCCCACAGAACATACCTGAGCTGTGCACGGTGGTGGCATCCGCTTCGAGCGGTACCGATACCTCTGCATCGGCACTGGTGTTGGATGAAACACTCCTCACCAGGGATCGTCATCTGGCCTCCTTGGTGCCTTCGGGACCGATGGATACGTCCCAGATTGTCTTTCCCTTATCGGTTCCAACACCGATACTGCCACCGACGTCGGTACCCTCCAGATGTGCATCGACAGCCTCGCTTCCTTCGATGCCGAGTCTGGAATCGATCTCCAGTTTGGAGGACTGGGTACCGACTCGCCTTGGTACCGTCTCGCAGCGGTACCGAAGGCTCGGTTCCGATGACTCGGATCCGCAACTCTCGGTTCCCCTGAGGCCGCTTGAGTTGCCACTGGTAGACCTTCATTCACCGATATCGGACACGGTACCGAAGTCGGTACCGATGTCTTCATTACCCTCGCAGTCGGTGCCTTCCATGCTTCGCTTCTCAGGCTCCTTACCCTCGATGCCGAGTTTGGAATCCATTTCTGGTCTGGAAGACTGGGTACCAATAGATTTTGGTATCGACACCGATCGATACCGGTGGCTCGGTACCGAGGATAGCAGCCGGAGGTTTTCGGTTCCCTCGGTACCGATTGAAGTATCGCTGATGACTACTCCGATGTCTTTGTCGAGCCCGACTCCGACATCAGTACCGGTATTGACTTCAGTACCGGTATCCACAGTAGCATCGTGGCAAACTCCTACCATGCTTTTTACAACAGCATCGCTCCATTCTATACCAAGCTTGGAGTCGATACCTGGCATGGACAATGTGGTAAGGACGGTTGCTGTTCCTGACAACCAGTCCAAGCAACCATCCCTTAAACATTCCACACTGCACCCTGCAGGATTTTCTATTTCTATATCTCTGGATAACTCGGTGGGTGCTCAGGCTAGTTCTTTAGATCTAACCTGTCCAAGGGAGATTCCTGTTGGGGATCCCTCTTTTCAGAGTTTCCTCCTGGATATAGCAAGATCCCTTGCCATTCCTATTCCAGGACATGGTCCTGCACCAGGCTCTGTTTCCACCAAAGCAAAGGACAATATAATGCTTCCTTTGCATCATTCCTTGCAGGATCTCCTCCTAGGAATGCGGGAAACACCTTTAAGGGTACCCCCACCTCCCAGAGCAACTGATCTCTTATATCAGGTGCCCCCCTCTCCAGGGGTCCAAAATACTCAACTTCCTCCTCATTCCATAGTAGTGGAATCAGCAATGAGGCGGATAAAGAGTAAGAAAAAACACTCTTCTTATCCGCCAGGTCGTGAGTCTAAGACACTAGATGCCTTTGGACGTCAAACCTTCCAGACATCTATGCTTTCTACAAGTATTCTCTCATATATATTTTATATGAGACTTTCTCTTGAGGAGGTCACAAAGCAATTACATCTTTTGACTCCTTTCCTTCCAGTTTCCAGGAGAACAGACTATTCCTCACTGCTTAAGCATATCCAGAATATCTCTTGGTTTCTTTCTTGTGCTTCCCTAGACTCTTTTGAGTCTGTTAGCAGGACTTCTGCTATAGCTATAGGGGCACGACGTAGAGCCTGGCTCCAAGCTTCAGCTTTGGCCAAGTGGGAACAACAACGACTGGGACATACTCCTTGCACTGGAGAAAATCTTTTCAACAAGGAGTCTTTACGTCAGGTTACTCAGTTGTCCACTGATTTACCTGTTCCTAAGGGTTCTTCTACACCTTATTCTGTCCCAGTAAGTAGGAAATGTCCTACCAAACTTTCTTCCCACAGGAGAAGAAGGTTTTATTCCTCACTTGCCCATCATACAGATGTTCCCCTACAGGGGAGCCATCGTCCTGGTCTGAAGAATCCAACTTTTCACCAGGCTCAGCAAACCCAGCCTCTGAAGGGTTTCTGATCAGTCATCATCAAATGCTTGTGACTCTTGGGGTTAGAATCTACAGTTGCTTCTTCTCAATAGAGGCAATCCACTGCTTCATTCTAACCCCTACACATGGATCTCTTTCCAAAAGACATCCATTTTTTCTATATTTCTATGAGCTGTCAGGATGTTCATGCCTATAGGTCACAGGTTTCTCCTCTTTTCCTGCTAAGGAAAGAGGTCTGACCACTATTAAATGGTAGTTCCTGTGCCTGCATGTATTTTTCCTTTCTATAGACTTACTACTTGGTAAGTCTTCTTCAGCTCTATTCTCTTCACCCTCTTACCAAGCTATTTCCTCTGTAAGAGCGGAATTAATTACAGAGGGCTTTTTTCTTCAGCCTCTCTAGTTTTCTCACTTTCCAGTGTGGAGTTTTCCTCTCTGAGTTACCTCTGTTTCCATCTTACTTTGGGGCAGCTTATCAGACATGTCCAGAGTTTCTACTCCTGTTCTGTCTGTTCTTTCTGTTTTTCAACAGTAAGATTCTTTCTGCTATCTTGCTAGCAGCTGCCTATGCAGGAGCCTTAATGTTTCGACCACTGGTTCTTGTCCACAAACAACCAGATTTGTCCTCCACTAACATTCTGTCTAGTCTTAGTAGTGGCTCCAAGTCAGTGCTTCCATCTATCTTGGAGATTATCTCACTACAAGCTTTCTAGATGGTCTTCTATTTCTGCCATCTCCATTCTCCTGGGTTTGGCAGCATAGTTGGCAGAGATACTGGCTCTCTAGCAGCCAGTTCTATCTCCTCATTCTCCTGCATCATGCTCTCTGCAGTTCTACAGAGAAGCTTTCCACTATGGGCCCTTGCTAGAGAGCATGGGTTTTTTTTCTCCAACAGCTTTCTTAGATGGTTAGAAAAGGCTTTTCAGTCATGTCTCCCATGACTAGAAGGTTCTCCCTTCTTTTACTATCTCCTTTTGCCATAAAGGACATAGGCCTTCTCTTACCTAAGAGCTTAAGGAGTTGCCAATTCCCTGCTTTGGTCCATAGCATTCCCAATCGGGGATATGCTCTTTCTCCTTGCAGCTCGTCCTCATGGTAAGAACGTATGATACCTTTTGCCCTTCAGCAGGTCAACATGATACCTCATCCTTATCTGTCTTCTGTCTACTTACCATGCTAGAGTCTTGGACGACTAAGGACTTGCTGGCTACAGATTGATATCATCCTCTGTTTTCATATGACCATCCTGGTTATTTTACTAGCTAGCATCCTTGTGGATCATAACCAAGAGGAATAGATTCTCTATATATCTTCTCAAGTAGGTTGCACCTCCTTGTTATTAGCTGAATCTTTCCTCTCCACATGTCCTATGTGAATTCCATGCTGTAGGCATATATCTGTCTGTTTAAATACAGACACCCATATTTAGGCCTACATATTCATATTTATCTTTGTGTGTATTTTATGCCCTTCCATATCTCACTATAGATATATTCTTATATATATATATATATGTATCTGATGAGATATTTTATTATAGATAGATCTGTCTCCACATACTTATCTATCTCACTATCTATGCTCATATAGCTATCTGTTCTGACAGAGGGATTTTGCCCATACCTCTGCTATTCAGCAGGTTTGGGATTCTACACACACAACCACTCCTGTGGTAGTCAACAATTCTTATACCATAACCTAACAGGTTTAGGTACCTCTGAAGCTCTCCGTACCTAATATCTCTCCTAGCTTACCCCAGTTAGGAGAGATATTGTGGATCTTCAGTTACTCACAGGCTTAACGCCTCAGGCATTTGTCTTCACCCTGGGATACAAGGGGTTCCCATACCCTCTCTCCCCACAAGGACTGTGCTTGTTTGTCCAAATCGGTTAGCCTTTCTCTTTTTGCTCCCAAGAGTGAGATACTCTGCCGCCAAAAGAGTTTGGTTTTTACCATACAGCTTTCGCTGAAGGCCCACCGCTTTTGTACTACCCCAGTTTTTTCTACCAGGGGTGCCTGTTACCCTTCAGGATTCTGACCTCTTCTGTTTTTCCTACAGGTTTATTACCTCCACTTTTCAGTGAGGTCCTCTTCACGGTTCCTCTACTGGCTTCGCAGTAGATCCATGAACCTCCATACTTCTATGAAATCCTGTTGGCGGAGGTCCATATTGCAATATTCTTTGCAATATCATTGATGACAATCATTATCCACACATGGACTCCTTTCCTGCAGTCCTGTGCTAGGTTAGCTGTTCCACAGCATCTTCCTTCTTCAACTCCTACCCTCCATCCTCAGGATGCTTGGTGTTGTGGGGGACAGCATGTTCCAACCTATGCCATGCTCGGACTACAGGCATCTCAGCTTGGGAGTCCCCATATGTGAAGACTCATTCCTGTTTGTTCCTGGAGATAGCACAGTTACTTACCTGTAACAGGTGATCTCTGGGAACAGCAGGAATAAGTATTCACAACCCACCCACCTCCCCAGGAGTTGTATCTCTATCTATCTTTCCTTTCCTCTCTCTCTCTCTCTCTTTGTCTCAGCTATAAAACTCAACTGAGGAGAGACAGTTGGAAAGGAGGGAAGGCAGCACGCAGGCGCTGAGGGATGCTCCCAAAAGCTTTCTGATTGGACGCTGGGGAGCGTTCCCGCGCAGGCTCCGTCGGTACCGACGTACCCATATGTGAAGACTTATTCCTGCTGTTCCCAGAGATCACCTGTTACAGGTAAGTAACTGTGCTTTTTAATACAAGCATTGTGGAACCTGTATGTCTTTTGGGGAAACTGCTAGGTACTTAATGACCTAGATTGGCCACTGTTGGAAACAGGATACTGGGCTTGATGGACCTTGATTTGACCCAGTATGTCATATCTTATGTTCTTAATGACAAATGTTGTCAAGGCCATGGACAAAACAAAACCGGCTTCCAAGTATCTTAGCAGGAAATGTCTATGACTAAGGGGTATGTTTACTAAGCCGGGTTAACAGTTAACCCGGGCTATGTGCAACTAGGTCCCATGTTATTCAATGGGACCTAGTTGCAGATAGCCCGGGTTAACCGTTAGCCCGGCTTAGTAAACATACCCCTAAGTGAAGCTAAGATAAAGGAAGGTGTCTCTGTTGGTTCTCAGATTCGTGAATTTCTTTGAGATGATGCATTTAACCATGCACTATGTGGTAAAGAAAGGGCAGCATGGAAAGCCTTCCAATTAGTGGCTACACGTTTTTTCGGAAACAAGAAGGCAGACAACTTCAGGAAGTTAGTGGAAAAAGCATACAATGCATACAAAAATCTTGGCTTGCACTCTCACCTTGATTTTTTTCCACTGAATTGAGGCGCGGTGAGCGATGAGCATGGCGAGCGATTTCATCAGAATAGTGCAGTGATGGAGAAAAGATTTCAAGGCAAATGGAGCCCATCGATGCTTGCAGAATATTGCTGGACAGTGACAAGACACTCCATTTACAAAATACAAGAGACAAGCCAAGAAACGCGAAGTAGACACCGAATAAGGTCTGAAATGAATACTAATGCATACACAGACATTTCTGGCTTTCTGTTTTGTACTAACTTTTTAAATAAATTGTATTTAAATAACCCTTTGGCTGATTTGAACTTTTGAACAACGATATGACAGGTCATATATATGGCAACCATAAACACATGAAAAGACCTAGGTTTATAATAATATGTGATTAAAAGTCTACTACCAACATTATATATACACATAAAATAGAAAAGCTTAGATAGCTTTGAAACAGTAGCCAATTAGTGGTTTTAATTGTCATTTTTTAATTCAGCATATGAAAATCCATAAGAATTGTTAGATTTTGTCTCTGAAGCAGACAACTTTTTAAAAACTGTTTCAGTGGTCTACAGACATGCATTTCCCATTTTACAATGGGAAGCAACGTCTGTATTAAAGACATCTGCATGTTGGCTTCAGCACTTGCCCTGAGGCACACACAAGCGCCAACTCCCAGTCTGCACCGAGCATCTCAAGCAAAAGTCGAGTGCAAAAGCCAACGGAACCCCTGCCTCCCCCCCCTCCCCCCCAACATCATTGGACAGCGTTACAATATTATTGATTAATCCACAAATAGGAAATTGCATATTCATCCGATTCCAGCATCTTTAGGAAGACGTCTGAATCCATTTCAATTTGAAGAGAAGCAAAATACGTGTTTGTCTTGTCAATTATAACTTTAACACAAAAGGGTAATTTTGGAAATGTTATTATTCTCCATTTACATTTAGTGATCAAGGGGATTCTTTTCTATTTTTACCAGAATTTTCTGAGAATTTGCAAACTAGGGATGTGCACAGGCAAAACATTGTTTTCATTTATTCCTTTTCTTGGTGTAGTGTGTTTGGTTAGTTTCACACGTTAGCTTTAATAGCAATATTTTTAATGCATACTATAGAATTTTAATGTCCACTAATTGACTTAATGCACATTAACGTGCACTAAATATTCTAAAGCATTCTAACAAATGTGCATTCCTATTGCAAGTGCTTACTTTCAAAGGAGGAAACATGGCAGTTGTACCAGATTAGAGTTACTATTACCAATTTTGGATCAACTAATAGTGTTTGGGAGTGCTTGAAGGTTTCGGAAAAAATATATGAAAAGTATGCTTTCTGGACCCTTTCTTGAGGGAAAGCCACTGAAGAATCTTGCAGAAATGGTTTTCGTATAGATCCACCTTGACAAGAAAACCCAGTGACTGGATTATAGGGAGTCTGCATTGACTTGATGACACACATCACATTACATTATTACCAAAACCTTCCAGCACTCCCAAGACTATTAGTCAGTGTTATCACCTGACTGCCCACAGAAACAGCAGGTGCAAAGGGATGGGTGCCCTTACGTTAGTTTTCCTTTGAAAATTAACTGCATAATATGTGTATACTTGCAGCAACATAGACTTTCTAAGTTTACCCTTAATTCATTGCCACAAATGTTTTAAATAATTCAGCAGTGATCCAAACAAACAAAATAATGAGGTCTCCCATTCCATTCTTTGTGTGTTATTATATGTTTAAAATTTTTGAAAGCCTTGCCTATCACCTCTATTGGAAATCTAAGAAACAGACTAATTGTTGTTTAAGGAATGTAGTAATTTCATTGTTTCATTAATCGAGCAGAATGGAATAATTAAGGAAAATATCAATAATTCTTTAAATTTATATTTTCAGACTACATGAGCTAACATTAGGAAATACCCGTTCAGATTATCCCTGGAGATGATAAAATCATTACAGATGTGAACTAGTTGTGTATTGGAATAACCAGAAACAATGAAAGAAGCATTTACTAATTTAACTGCATGCAATTTGTTTTTTGTTTGCTTTCAGATGGCCTTGTTGTTGTGGGTGTCCATTCAGCCAAGTTTCCAAATGAAAAAGTTCTGGATAATATTAGAAGTGCGGTTCTTCGATACAACATCTCCCACCCTGTGGTGAATGATGCTGATGCAACTTTATGGCAAGAGCTCGAAGTGGCCTGCTGGCCCACTCTGGTCATCCTGGGACCACACGGAAACCTTCTTTTCTCGCTGGTTGGAGAGGGAAACAAAGAAAAGTTATTTTTATTCACCTCCATAGCTTTAAAGTATTACAAAGAGCAAGGAGACATCACAGACAGCTGTATTGCAATAAAGCCATACAGAGACTCGCTGCCGCCTTCTCCTTTGCTGTTTCCTGGAAAAGTGACAGTAGATATCTCTGGTGACATATTGGTGATAGCAGATACAGGACACCACCGGATTTTGGTTCTCAAGAAGAGTGGACAGGTCCTGCATGTTATTGGTGGTAAGAACTAGATATTTTCTGCAATATCAAATGATAAAAGCATGTTCAAGTAAGTCCCTTTAAGTTGTAAACTATTTCTAAATGTTTGAATAGCAGAACTGGGCCTTGTGTCCAATATGAGTAGCCACATACGAAATGTAATGAAGGCTTTCTACATGGACTTACTTTGGGCCATCCATTCCAGCTCTGTGTGAGCAGAGAATGGGGGTATGCAGTTCTAAGAATGCATATGTACTCAAGTAAAATGTACAAGTATGAGCAAATTTGGAAACATTTGAGGTTTCGCTCACCCTGAGATTCGCTGGAGGGATTCACTTACCATTTTATCATTAATTATAATGCCAGAAATGTCCATATTGGTACTGATGCTGTATTCCCAGAGGTTAGTTTCACCAACAAGGCAAGTGGAATGAAACAGGCAGAGATTCACCTTGTTGGAAGCACTTAATTATGTGGAAGGACTGTTGGCACCTCTGTGGCATTTTCTATCCTTAATATGAGAACACTAAGAAATGACCAGTTTATTATCTCATGGAGTTTTCATCTTCCTAATAATACTAGTATTTCCATAGCACTGCAGTCTAGTCAAGACATAATGATAAGACTTCAGGAGCTATTTATTATAGTTAACAAGGCTCTGATCAATGAGAGTCAGATTCTGAGATTTAAAAGACCGGTGGAAAATCATAACATGCTAACCTACCTATTCTAGTCATTCAGTGCAGCCACAAGTAAAGCGTACAGTTGAGTGTTGGTGATGGAGGAGAAGGTTATGGCATAGAGTAGCTTGCCTCATGGATAGAGGTGGTGAGCCAGGGATATAGGGAGAGAAGAGAGTAGAGGTATAATACAGGGCCAACATTAGTGGGGAGCAACCAGGGCAGTATCACAGGAGGGCCCCTGCGTTACCCAGACCTGAAGGAGGTACAGCTTATTGCCAGGTTTTATGGCCCTCTTCAAGTTTTTGTCCTGAGTCTTAGAGTGCCTAACACCGACTTTGGCTTGAACTGTATGTGCACATGAATGGGAAGACTATTGTGTTAAGAAGTAATTCAGTGGGAGATTTACAAGGAGCAGGCTACATTTCTTTAAGTGGCAGTAATGAGAGAAAGAATAAGGGTTCAGTTGTGTGCTGGAAAAAATAAAAACAGATTTTGATGGTAATATAGCATAGGAATCCCAAAATCCAGTCCCCAAGGTCTGTTTTTTCCAGGATTTCCACAATGGATATGAATGAAATTTGGGTGCATATTGCCTCTATTGCATACAGATATACATCATGCACGTCCATTGTGGAAATCCTGTCAACCAAACTGGTTTGTGATCCTCATGGACTAGATTTGGGTACCTCAATTATAAAGAAAGAGATGATGGACCCAATATTCAGAGTGATTAGCAGATCTGCTAACCGTGTTGATTGAGGCAACTGGGATATTTAGCGGCACTAACACAGTTCAGAGGTGTTGGAGCACTGTGTTCCATGGGGGGGGGCAAGCTCCAACCCTTGGCCAGCCAAACTCCACGTGGCTGCGATTGCCAGCCTTCCCATTCTTCTGCCTTTGGGAGATCAGGTCCCTGTGGGCCGACGTAGGGGAAGCTCCAATTGCAGCAGCAAAGATTCGGTGGGGCCAGGGCCCCTGTGGCCCCCCAATTCCAACACCTATGCAATTGTATCGCTGAGTATTCCCGGGTGCTGCCATTGAGTGCCTCAATTGCTAGCCAGCTAGCATCCGGGTATTCTGGGGGCAGAGTGGAGATGGCACCCAAGGATACCCGGGCAGTATCAATTTATTTTATTTAACATTTCTTATATACCGCCTTTCATGATATTCAACGATTGCCCCATTATCTCTATGCAGCGAGATAGGCACCTTAAAAGGCTGCTTTCTGGCCAGCCCGGATGATCAATGCTGAGGGTCGAATATGGCCCTGGCATTGAATTACCGGGTTTTTAAGTTCCATGGCGATGGCTGGTCTCTTTACAAGAGCTAGCTGCTGCCTCTGAATATACTGTCTTGTCTATGTTAAGTTTAAAATGGTGATGATGGGTAAGCAGATGGAGATTTTGGCTTGGAATTTTTGTTGAAATGTACGTTTGGGAGTTATATAAAGATGGTACTGAAAGTCTTGAGAGGGAATTTGAGTGTCAAGAGAATGAATGAATGTAGAATGAAGAGAGTCAACAACAGAGTCCTGAGGCACACCGGGTCACAATGGAATAATGTTTGAGAAGGAGGAGGATCCATCAGAGAAGCCACTAAAAGTGTGATGAGAGATATAAGTAGAGAGCCAAGAGAGAACAGTCCCAAAATCCAGATAACAATGGGTCAAGGAATAGTTGGTGATAAATGGTGTTGAAAGAGCAGGCAGGTCAAGGACAATAAGGATCCAGTAAAGTCCCTTGGCCCAGACTGTGAAGAGGTCACAGTAAACCTTTGCCAGGACACCTGGAGTTTCTAGTCCCACAGGGCACCTGGGGTTTCTAGTCCCATAGGCGCTCCTTGTGGTTTTGGGCAAGCCACTTAACCCTCCATTGCCCATGTTCCCTGTAAGTATTAGCGTACGTGTCTCATATCCCCTCGTGTTAAATGTATCCCTCAATTTTGTTGTGACCACTTTGATTGAAGGATAAGGTGGTATACAAAACTGTCTAAATAAATAAATAAATGCATGCCAGGGCAGCAGATGCTAGACATCTCCTAGTCCTCAGCTGTTGTGTTGTCTGTCTTGACTAGATTGTAGCTCTGAGCGGGGACCGTCTCATCCTTGCCTCTGTACAGTGCTGCGTATGCCTTGTAGCACTATATAAATGATTGGTGATAGTAGTAGTAGCAGATGTGAATGGCAGTTTGGATATGAAAGGAAGGAGGGAGACAAAATGCTAATTAGCAGGGCAGGGTAAGGTCCATGGAATGTGAATTTTTCTAAGGAACAGTGTGATCACAGTATGTGTGAAGACAGCAAAAACCATTGCTTTAGGGAGGGATTGAGATTGTAACAGGATTGGCATAGGGCAGAGATCCTCAAACTACGGATGCAGCCCTTGGAATATATTTTCTTGGCCCTCCATGCTTCCCATTGAAAAATATTATTTTGCCCATACACGCCATTCTGCGTCTTTCTTTCCCTCTTCAGCTAGCAGACTGACCAGCCCAGCCTCAGTCTTGGTGGGCTTATCTTGCTGTCCCCCCCCCGCCAAGTTTTCCCATTGTTCAGATCCTCCTCCTCCGCTCTATCAGGAAAGTGGCAGTAACCTTAAGAATAAGGTGAGAAAGCAATGGGGCTGGGAGTAGCCACTACCTCTGGAGACTGAGATTGTCAGATCTGCCAAAAGTGAAATGACCCAACCATTTGCAGGGCTGGCGCAATATCCGTCATACCAGGCAGTTGCCTAAGGTGCCAACACCTTGAGCCAACTCCAGTCCAGTGCAGGCGCTTGGATTATGCTCATCCACCAGGAGGGGGAGACTGAGAACAGCAAGCTCAAAATTTTTCTTTTAAGTAGCCTGTGCTTCCCTGCAGAGCCAGTATTTCTCAGTCTCCAGCAGGTGGACTATGTGTTGTTTTCCTTAGTTAAGTGCTGGGCCGCTATTTTGGGGTGCAGAACCCAATGGCACCGGCTCACTCCCCTAGCTAGCTGCTCCTAATTCCCTCTGGGCAGTAGGAGACAGCTGCTACCCCCTTCCTCTCCTCCCCAACTCTTGGGAGGAGGCTGGGGATTGAGCTCTTTGCTCCTGTTTAAATCCGTAAAAAAAAAAAAAAAACAGGCAACATCGGGAGAGGCAGCAACAGCACTGCAGGACCCCCAGGAGCCGGTGAGTCAGGGTGGGGGGAGGTTCCTGTGCGGCACGCACATGGCTGACAACATGCAACAACCGCGAGAGCTTGCCCTCCGCGGTAGGGCTCTGCCTCACCGGTGTTAGAGAGCACGGCTGCCACAGGTACACTTAGATTGTGAGCCCTTCGGGGACAAGGGAATAAAAAGTACCTGTTAGTATACATGTAAACCGCACTGATTCTAAAGAGCGCGGTATTAAAAAAGAAATAAATAAAATAAATAAATAAATAGTCAGCAGTCCAGCTGCATCAGAGGCAGCCATGGAGGGGCTTTCTGGCCCCGAGTGCCCTTTGGGGAGGGGGGAAGGCCGGGACACCCACGGTTCTGGCGGGAACAGCCACCATCTTGTCTGCTACTTCTGCTTCTGCCTCAGAACGCAGAAAAACTCCTTTTTTGAAGTCTGTAGCCCCTGAGCCCCTGGGGTGGTTGGAGGGGATCAGAATATCAGGGGCAAGTCCCCCTTTTCCCAGGTGTTTGTGTTATTGCAGCATCAGGGCCTTTTTCATGCAGCAAGGCCCTGGGGGGGTCCCCTGATTGGCGGTCTCCCTCCTTGCAGGGAGGGGGGGGGGACTGTCAGTCCTGGTGACAGGAAAGCGTCCATGCCAGGAGAGATCCCTGGACTTTGAAGGAGTCTTCATGGGGCCCTTGGGGTCTTAGGGGCTCTAGAGGATCCATATGATTATTTGGAGGATCCGGACCTTGAGAAGAGGGGGAGCTCCCTGCTAGGGAGGATTCCATAAAGAAATATTTCCGCATATTACTCCTGAGTCTATCCCCTTTCATCCTCATCCTGTGTCTCTTCATAGCATTTATGCCATGGAGATATTTAAACATCTCTATCATATCTCTCTATCCCACCTTTCCTCTAAAGTATAGATATTTCTTAATCCTATCCTCATATGCTTTAAAATGAAGGCCACTAACCCTTTTAGTAGCCATCCTCTGTACTGACTCCAACCTGTTTATCTCCTTTTGAAGGTGTGGTCTCCAGAACTGTGCGTGATGCTCCGGCTGAGGTTGCGCCAAAGACCTATACAGAGGTACTATCACCTCCTTTTTTCTGTGGCCGTTCCTCTCCGTATGCGCCCAGGCATCCTTCTGGCTTTTGCTGTTGCCTTTCTTGTGTGTTTGGCTACTTTAGGATCGTTCGAGACAATCACGCCCAGGTCCCACTCTTCTTTTGTTGACAGTAGTATTCCCCCCCCCCCCACTTCACTGTACCGCTCCCTTGGATTTTTGCAGCCCAAAATGCACGACCCTGCATTTTTTAGCATTAAATCTCAGCTGCCAAATTCTAGACCATTTTTCAGGCTTAGCTAGACCCCTTTTCATGTTATCTACTCCTTCCTGGATAGTCTATTGCAGATTTTGGTATCACACGCAGAGGCAAACCTTACCTGACAGCCCTTCCGCAATATCACTAACAAAGATGTTAAAAGAATGGGACCAAGGACAGATCCCTGCGGCACACCACTGGTAACCTCCCTCTCCTCAGAGTGAGCTCCATTTACCTGTTCCCTTTCTTGCCTCCCCCTCAACCAATTTCTAACCCAATCAGTAACTTTAGGGTTCATCCGTAGGGTGCTCAGTTTCTTGATAAGTCGCCTGTGCGGAATGGTGTCAGAGGCTTTACTGAAATCCAAGTACACCACATCTAAGGTTCTCCCTTTGTCCAACTCCCCTGGTCACTCCGTCAAAGAAATCAATCAGATTTGTCTGACAGGATCTGTCTCTGGTGAATCCATGCTGCCTCCGATCCTGTAATTCATTGGACTCCAGAAGTCTCACTATTTTCTCTTTGAGCAGCGTTTCCAGTAGTTTACTCACCACAGAGGTTAGACTAACTGGCCTGTAGTTTTCAACCACATCCTTACTTCCGCTTTTGTGTAAAAGGACCACATGTGCCTCTCTCCAGTCCTCTGGCACCACTCCCGACTCGAAAGAGGCATTGAAAAGATCAGTCAGGAGCCGCTAGAACATTCCCAAATTCCATCAGTATTCTCAGATGGTATCCCATCCGGTCCCATCGCTTTGTATACTTTTAGTTTAGCTAGTTATTCCTGAGCATGGTCTTCTGAAAATCTTTTGAGATCCCCGTCTCTTCTGTTCCTATTTTTTCTGCGGTCCTGCTCCTGGCCCTTCATCTGTGAACACAGAACAGACATATTTGTTAAGCAATTCAGCTTTATCCTCATCAGCTTCTACATATTCCTCACTCTTGAGTCTGACAATGCCACTTTTTCCTTTCCTCTTTCACAAAAGATATCTGTAAAATGCATTGGCTATTTCTTCTTCTTTTAGCATCTTTGCTTTCCTAACTACTTTGCTTGCTTCTCTTAAGTTTTTCCAAATATAGATGCCTGTCTTCTGTTCTCTGTGATCTCTTGTATTTCATGAAGGCCTCCCTCTTCTTCTTCAGCTTTTCAGCTACTACTTTTGAGAATCATAGCGGCCTCCTTTTGCCTTTTACCTTTTACCTTTATTTACCTTTCTTTTTTTTTAATTCTTTATTTTCATTTTACAACAACAAAGGAAAGGAAGACATACAGCTAAAAGACAAATACATACATGAAATGTGATACATACACCAAAGTAAACCCCTGCCACCCCCCTCCCCCCTGCTTCTTCTCTAGAAAACTAAATCATTCCCAAAGCGGGCGTGTACTGACATTATTGTGTTACAAAACCTAACGGTGATCTGAAACATGATGAGTGTACATTAAACAGACATGTCGGAGCAATGAACAGATTGTACACGATCAGTGAGCATCTGCCATTTAGACAAGCGAGAATGAATTTGGGTATGGAAAATAGCTCTCCGAGATATCCGCTCATATTTACTATATAAGCAGACAAGGTTCCACTATTTATTGACAGTAAGTCGAGAGCTATCCTTCCAAGTCCTCGTGATTAAACATATGGCTATACCCAGCATGAAATCAGGAGAAAGCGACCCTTCTTAGGAAGAGAGGGGACCTCCGCCACTGAGCGGAGTCCCACAGTCTTCCAAGAAAGAGGCTCGTGAAGGTGTAAGATGAATGGAATACGACCCCAGACCCGCCCCCAGTAAACCTGTAGTTAAGGACATTCATAAAGAACATGAGCGAGGGGTCCCACATCAGTATGGCAAGACCAACACTGGTCCCTGGCAGTTGTGTTCCATTTGGCTATTTTCCTGGAATATAAGAACATCTATGTGCAAAAAAGAAGAGAGTTTGGATAACAGAGGCAGATCGGGAAACCCGCACTATTTTGCTCCAGAAAACGCTCCAATGCACAGGGGTTAAAGTGGTTTGCGGTTAGCGATCCCAGGCTTGTTGGACTCTACAAGTGGCAGTATCTGTACCCTGACAAATAGTTCATAAAAGTTAGAGGCTACCCCAAGTGTACTACTAATAGAGTGAATTAGTTCTAATAGCCCGTCCTTAGTAGGGACAGAGGGCGGCATGATTGGAGCACTTTTGAGGCAGCATGGAAGCTGCATCAATTGAAAGTAATGTTTCGCTGGTAACGCAAATTCCCTGTATACATCAGAAAAGGTTTTCCAACGAGCTGCAGAGAGGAGCTGTTGGGGTGTCCAGATCCCCCTGGAGTACCAGGGTCTGGAAGTAATCATGTATGGCTGCTCGAATTTCTAACCGGAACTCTGGCTGAGTTAATAGGGCTCTATCAAAGAACCAGGCCCCCGAATTCCCTTGGAGTGCAGTAGTGGGTAATTGAAAAGAAATAGCAGCATGATCTGAAATATGCTGGGAGTGAATCTTTGCAGCGTCCACCTGAGGAACTAACAGTTTTAATATTAGAAAGAAATCTATGCGAGACTGAGATTTGTGAGGGGAAGAGAAGAAGGTAAAGTCAAGCTCATTAGGGTGTAGTAACCTCCATAGATCGACTAGAACAATATCTTTGATCACAGAAGTAAGCGCAATGTGACTCTTGGGGGGACCACTTGTCCTAGGCGGCTATTTGTCAATCAGGGGATCAAGAACAAAATTGAAATCCCCCCCAATATCAATGAAGTATTAGCAGAGGCCTGCGCAACCTGAGCAATAGTTGCAAAAAGGCAGGGTCATCCACATTAGGAGCATAAAGGCATATACATGTAACTTTAAAGTTACCTATCTTGAGGTGAGCTCTGGACCATCTACCCGCTGTATCTGAGCAAGTCGCAATAATAGTAGCATGCAGAGATTTCCTATCCGATATGGCAACCCCACATTCCCTGGAAACGGCTGGGGAATAGGCGGCCACCATGTAAGGTTTAATATTGAGTTTGAGAGTTTCCTTCGAATTGAAATGTGTTTCTTGGAGGAAAATCAGGTCCGCAGCTTCATGACTTAAATAGCTTAGGATTTTCCTCCGTTTTATCGAATTATTGATTCCTTGTACGTTCAATGAGAAAATCTTACATGGTGCCATCAATCGATAATAGACATTTTAGGTAAGGGCGCTTGAAAACTTACAACATAATCAGAATCTGTACAATAATGACATAAGCACCAAGTATGCTGGTCAATACACCCATATTGAAAAGTATGTACCAAAGTAACTTAGAGAAGAAGCAAACCCCCAATGAATATGGCGACCATATGTCTGCGGGAGGAGGCCCTAGAGAGGAAGATAGAGACATAATAAAAGAAAGAAACACCAGAGTCCATAAGTAACACTGTCTCTGATACTCATCGAGGCTACTATGGGTAGATGGAGTCGGGTCACAAATATCTTCAAAAATAAGGCAACAAACCGCCCTCGACAGGCTCTTCGCTGAGCTGCGGTAAATCCAATATGGCAGGTACAGCGGATATGAGAGTATAGACAGGAATATTCTGGAAGTCAGCGCATCAAGTCGGCTTCTTTAGAGTCCAAAAACTCCGCTAGTAGATCAGGGTCCTCAAATGTTCTTGTCTGATTGTGAAGCGTGACTCGGAGCTTGGCCGGGTACATCAGGCCATAGCGTGCTTGTAGTTGTTGAAGCCTCGGCCGAAATTCCAGAAAGCGCTTTCGGCGGTCGACCGTGGGTTTAGCCAAGTCAGGATAGAAGGAGACCTTGTGGCTCTCAAACTCCATATGGCCCTTTGCCCGGGAGGCACTGAGAATTTGTTCCACATGTTGATATCTCAAAAGTCGAAAGATGATAGGCCGCGGGGTCTTCCTGTTGAGCGTTATGTTTGTGGGTACACGATGAGCGCGATCGATCTCCAATTCTTTGGTAAAGGTGATTTGGAGCAGAGAAGGGAGGAATTTACTTAAAAACTCCTTCATGTCTCCCGATTCCGCTCCCTCCGGTAGGCCCACGAGTCGTAGGTTGTTGCGGCGCGCTCTATTATTGCCATCTTCCACTTCTTTCTGCAAGGCCCGCACCTGACGTTCAACTTTGTCGAGTTTGGACAGCCGGACCGCATGGGAGTCTAATATACTCTCCATTTTGTCCTGACGCGAAGAGAGCCCCTCTAGCCTGCCTTGCAGTACACCAAGATCTTCCCTCAGCGCTCGAAGTGCTTCACCGTTTGACTGCACGAGGTCCTTAACCCCTCTAATTTCTGCGAGGATTTCCTGCTGCATTTCGGGGCCCTCGCGCAAAGCCAGCCCCTTCTGCGGGGACGGGGGTTCTGTTTTGGAGCGTTTGCCGTGAGAAGCCGCTGGAGATCCAAATTCCAGGCGCGTGGGTTTGGTCCCCGCCATCTCACCAGTGTGCCCCAGCAAGATCAGAGCAGAAATTCCAGTATGTCCGGTGTTAATTCAGGATTCTGAGTAGGCCTCTCGGGAGCCTCAGCGTTATGTGACCATCCCGCTGGACATCGGGCTCCGCCCCCCCTTTATTTACCTTTCTAACAAAAAGGTTGGTTGCCCCAAAATATCCCCTTTGAGTTTTGCCCACTGTTTTTCTACATCCCCCCACTAATGACTCCTTGAGGCATTGGCCCATCTTGGCAAAGTTAGTTTTCCTAAAATCTAAGACCCTCGCTTTTGAATGGATTTTATCATCCCTATTCCTAATTTTGAATCACACCATCTGGTGATCACTGGATATGAGATGATCTCCCACTATAACTTCAGAGACACTTTCACCATGGGTAAGCACCAAGTCCAGTATGTCCCCTTCACATGTGGGTTCTGTTACCAGTTGCCTGAATAGTTCTCCCTGTAGAGAATCCAAGATCTCTTTACTTCTAGATGATTCTGCAGCAGGGATGTTCCAGTTAACTTCCAGCATATAGCTTTAATGTCATTTTTTATGTATAGTGTCACTCCTCCTCCCCTTCTTCCTACCCTATCCTTCCTTAATAAAGTATATCCTGGTATAATTACATCCCAGTCATTGTTTTCTGTGAACTGTGTCTCTCTAACCACCACTAAATCCAAGTCAGCCTGTTCCATGAAAGTCTCAACATTTGGGATCTTATTTCCTAGGCAACGGGCATTTATACACACCATTTTCCAGATGTTGCCCCTTTTACCCATTTCTATAGAGGTATGTAATGTTTCACTAACCTTGGGGCTTTCACTTACCTAAAGGCTTTCTTCATCCATCCCCAACGAATCTAGTTTAAAGCCCCCGAGAGAGCAGTCGATAGACGGTCGCCTAACCCGCTTTTATCCCTCCCTGGTTTAACTTATGATGGATTCTTGGGTTCTGGAGGTCATATGCAAGCGCTGCACCCTTGGTGTGCCAGACCCCTTGTGGACACTTTTATGGTGTCTCCTTGTCGAACTCCTGCCATAGCCTTGGCGGTCCAGAAGACGCTTGACTACTTTCTGCAGCTCTAGGCCGTAGTGCCCTTGTCCCCGGAAGAGTGGGCGATGGGGCTTTACTCCAATTCCTTAGTGATGCCCAAGAAGGAAGGTTCCTGGCGCCCCATTCTGGATCTGAAAGGGATAAACAGGCCCCCTTGGGTTCCACATTTCCGCATGAAGACTCCGTAGTCAATGACGTCACTTGAGAAGAAGGGTGATGTGAGTATAACGGGGCTGGTGGAAAATTAGCCATGCAGCTGAGTTCTGAACAGTTTGAAGGGGAGAGAGATGACTCGGAGGGAGACCAGCAAGGAGGAGATTGCAGTAATCTAGACAGGTGGTGACTAAAGAGTGGATAAGTGTCTTAGTGGTATGATCAGAAAGGAAGGGGTGAATTTTGTTAATGTTCTAGGGAAAGGAACAACAGTTTTACCAATCAGTTAGATGTGTTTGGAGAAGAGGAAGGAGTCAAAGTGGGCTGAAAAAACAGGAAGTGGAAGAGTGTTATCTACAGAGATAGAGAAAGAAGGAAGGAGGGAGGAGGAGGGTATAGGAAGAAAATAAAAGTTTGGTTTTGGCAATGTTCAATTTCAAACGGCAGTGAGACATCCAGGCAGCGATGTCAGACATACAGAGATTGAGGCCTAGAGTGTCGGAGAAATATCAGGTGTAGAGAGAGAGATTTGAGAGTCATCAGTGTAGAAATGTTATTGAAAGCCATGGGAGGAGATGAGAGCACTGGATATAGAGAGAGAAAATCTGATGAATGGACATGGCAAAATAATGAGCAGGAATGAAACATGATTTAAATGATTTTGTGATTAATGCTTAAAAACGTAAATGTATATGTATTTTTAATATGAATGAATTAGACATTTAAATTAATTTGAGGCGGTGACAAATGCATCATATATGGAACTTCTTGAAAAATGACTTGTTACACTGTCTGCTGCCGACTGGCTTACGGCGTGACCCACTCGGTTACTCCTTTATGGCCAAAACTTTCTGGGGAGAACAGCGTGTAGCAGGAAAAGCCAGATCTTACGTCACTAAGCAACTACCTTGCTGCAGTAGCCTCATAGCTTTCTACTAATAGACTGAAAATGAATCCTATCAAATGTGCAACCATTTGGTTTGCTATAAAACTGACATACTCTCTGCCTCACCCTGCAGTTACTGATGATGCAGTCACTGTACACTCCTTTATCAGAATTCTTGGTGTTCAGCTTGACTCTTCTTTTAACTTTGACATTTCCCAATTCATTCTCTGAGGAACATTTTGGATCTGTAGGAATTTACATACGCTAACTCACGCTATTATATTAAGGTGAATTGCCAATTGCCATTCTGTCTTTAATAGGCTCAAATTCTCGTCTATTAGAAGACTACAAATAATACAAAATACTGCAATCCGTATTATTTACAAGGCTCATAGATTTGGTCATGTCTCACTTTTATTAATGGAGCAGCATTGGCTCCCAGTTTTCTACCAGGTGAGATTTAAACTATGGTGGTGGTGGTGGCGTTACACAAGGAAGGAATTCTGGTGCATCCATACCTCGACGATTGGTTAATTCGGGCCAAGGCCGAGAGCCTTCAGGTAACAGACAGAGTGGTAAAGTTTTTGCAGAGTCTCGGTTGGGTGGTCAATCCAGCCAAAAGTCGCTTGGTGCCCTCCCAGGACCTCAAGTATTTGGGAGTGCGCTTCGACACGAAGAGCGGACAGGTGTTTTTGCCAGAGCGGCGAGCCCAAGTTCTCAGGGGTCTGGTTCGCAATTTCCGGGCCACTCCGGCGCCTTCGGCGTAGATTTATCATCGCATACTGGGAACGATGGCGGTGACCCTGGAGGTGGTGCCTTGGGCCAAAGTTCATATGCGGCCGCTGCAGAGGGCACTGCTCCGCCAGTGGTCGCATCAGTCAGATTCATTAAACATAAGAACATAAGATATGCCATACTGGGTCAGACCAAGGTCCATCAAGCCCAGTATTCCGTTTCCAACAGTGGCCAATCTAGGTCATATGTACCTAGCAGTTTCCCCAAGGGACACAGGTTCCACAATGCTTGTATTGGTTCAAGCATTGATATCCTGGGTCCCTTCTTAATAATGGTTTATGGACCTTTCCTCCAGGAACTTGTCCAAACTTTTTAAAACCCAGCTACACTAACAGCCTTTACTACATCCTCCGGTAACAAATTCCAGAGTTTGATTACACGTTGAGTGAAAAAATATTTTCTTTTATTAGTCTTAAATAGTTTACCCTGTAGCTTCATTGCATGTCCCCTAGTCTTTCTATATTCTGATAAGGTAAACAATTGATCTACGTTTACCCGTTCCACTCCGTTCATTAATATATAGACTTCTATCATATCTTCCCTCAGCCATCTCTTTTCCAGGTTAAAGAGCCCTAACCTTTATAGCCTTTCTTCATAGGAGTATCCTTCCATCCCCTTTACCATTTTGGTGGCTCTTCTCTGAACCTTTTCTAAAATCGCTATATCGTTTTTAAGATACGGCGACCAGAATTGCACACAATATTCAAGGTGCGGTCTCACCATGGAACGATATAGAGGCATTATAATATCTTTTGTTTTATTTTCCATTCCTTTCCTTATCATACCTAGCATTCTATTTGCTCTCTTGGCCGCTGCTTCACACTGGGCCGAGGGTTTTAACATGGTATCCACAATGACGCCTAAATCTTTTTCCTGGGTGGTAGTTCCTAATGTGGAACCTTGCATCGTGTAACCATAGTTTGGGTTGTTCTTCCCTAGGTGCATAACCTTGCACTTGTCCACATTAAATTTCATCTGCCATTTTGATGCCCAGTCTTCCAATTTATCAAGATCCTCTTGCAATTTTCCACAATCCTCTTGGGTTTTAACAACTTTAAATAGTTTTGTGTCATCTGCAAATTTGATAACCTCACTCGTTATTCCACTTTCCAGGTCATTTATGAATATGTCAAAAAGCAGCGGACCCAGCACAGATCCCTGGGGTACACCACTATTCACCTTTCTCCATTGGGAAAATTGGCCATTTAGCCCTACCCTCTGCTTTCTATCTTTTAACCAGTTCCTGATCCACAATAGTACACTGCCTCCTATCCCATGACTCTTTAGTTTTGCCAAACGTCTCTCATGAGGGACCTTGTCAAAGGCTTTCTGAAAGTCCAGATATACAGTATCAACCGACTCACCTTTGTCCACCTGATTATTCACTCCTTCAAAAAAACATAACAGATTAGTAAGACAAGATCTTCCTTGTCTAAAGCCATGTTGGCTGTCTCCCATTAAGCCATGACTATCTACATGTTAAGCAATTTTGTTCTTTATGATGGTTTCTACCATTTTTCCCATTATTGACGTCAGGCTCACCGGCCTGTAGTTTCCCGGATTACCCCTGGAACCCTTTTTAAAAATTGGTGTTACGTTAGCCATCTTCCAGTCTTCAGGTATTACAGATGATTTTAATGATAGTTCACAGATTACTAATAGCAGGTCTGCAATCTCACATTTCAGTTATTTCAACACCCTTGGATGTATATCATCCAGCCCAGGTGATTTGCTACTCTTTAGTTTATCTACTAGTTGTAATACATCTTCCCGATGTATCAATATTTCCTTCAATTCTTCTGCACCTTTAAATACCACTTCAGTCATGGGTAACATCCCTACATCTTCCTCAGTAAAGACCGAAGCAAAGAATTCATTCTGTCTCTCTATCGCCTTGTAGCCTCTTAGTGCCCCTTTAACCCCTCTATCATCTAATGGACCAACTGACTCTCTCACACATTTTTTGCTACGAATGTACTTGAAAAAGTCTTTATGAAGTGTTTTTTCTTCCACAGCGAGCTTCTTCTCAAATTCTCCCTTTGCCCGCCTTATCAATGCCTTGCATTTAACTTGCCAGTGCTTGTGCTGTTTCCAGGTTTCGTCGTTTGGCTCTTTTTTCCATTTCCTGAAAGATGCTTTTTTGGCAACAACAGCCTCTCTGACCTCACCTTTAAACCATGCTGGCAGTTTTTTGGACTTCCTTCCACTTTTCTTAAAGCGTGGAATACAGCTGGTCTGGGCTATCAAGATAGTATTTTTCAAAAACACCCAAGTTTGATGTAAGTCTTTAACCTTTGCAACTGCTCCTTTTAGTTTAATAACACTTAGGAGTAGAGGAGTAGCCTAGTGGTTAGAACACTGGCTTGGTAACAAAGCAACCAGGGTTCGATTCCCACTAGCACTGCTTGTGGCCTTGGGCAAGTCATTTAACCCTCCACTGCCTCGGAAGAAAGGCCTGGCAATCTACTTCCGGTGACACTGCCAAGAAAACCCAGGAGCTTCTGGGTCGCCAGGAGTCAGGACTGACTCGAAGGCACACATTGCATTTGCATTAAAAGAGGGCTGCTACACAGTACCCTATCCTATGCTTCTGAGTTAAGCTGTGACCAACTTCCTGGGTGATTAACAGTCCTTGCTTGGATAGAAGGAGTCTTTAAAAATGGCCTTTTGACATGCCACCTGGCATTAACACCTATTGAAGAAGTTTCACAGGTCTCTTGCCCCCTAGGTAGAAGGCCTCTTTATTTGTTTGCTCAAAGAATACTTATTTGTTGCTCAAAGAATATTGACCCTGTTTTGCCTTTTATGCTAAGTTATATTCAGATTTGATTTAAATTAAAACTCTTTGCTGCTGCTAGGCTCTGACTTATTATGAAATTTAAACTAGAAGCTCTCTGCTGGGTTCTAAATTTAACCAGAAAGCTCTCTTCTGTGTTTTAATTTTAAGCTAAAAGTACTTTGCTGGTACTAGGCCCTGAGTGAGTATTAAATTTAAACCACAAGCTCTCTGCTGGGTATGAAATCTAACCAGAAAGCTCTCTTCTGTGTTTTAAGTTTAAACTTAAACTGCTGCTAGCTGTCTGATTTGGCCTGAAACTTGATTTGTCTTTTTACCAGATTTTCCCACTTGTCAAGTTAATTTTTTGGAGTGTTATTTTGCCCCCAGACAGGCAGATGTTCATAACTCCTTTTTTTATAATTCTTTCCAATTTCCATTGAGTTGGAAAGAATGAAAATACAACCTTTGAAAGAACCTCATCAGGTCAAATTGACTCCAACCAAACAACTTCATAGATAAACTCCACATTTTATTCATATATTGAGACCATATGGAACAATTGTATCAATCAAAAAAAAATTCCACCACTTTTCCATACACAATAGCAATTTAACCACGTGACCACTGTTTTCAGTAATCTTTGATGAAATTACCAAAAACTGAATAGCCGCCACAAGAGAGATCCATTTCAGCCAATGTTGTACTAAGAGAGCCTCCACTTGTTTGCAGCAAGTTTTACTCTTGCACTCTATAATCCCCAACCTACCCTCCCATTTAGTTTTAGCTATATAAATCAGGGCGCAGGGACCAAATAAGCACTACCTTGAGAATCTCATGTGGTATAAGATTTAAGAGGATATCGATGGCCAGGTTTAGGGTGTACAACACAATCCGTTTCAATAAAGTTGACGCAGATACTTGTAGGGCTTGGTACCTGTGGCCTGTTCTGAAACAAAGCCCTGAACCATGCAATACGGCTTCCTGTTACAAAATGGAATTCTTTTCTGCTGTTCAAGCTTCAGATCTGCAGATCAAGCAATTCTGTCAAGTTATGAGCCGTACAGCAGCGCCTTTGTTTTCAAGCTATGGCTACGTACAAGAGAACTCGCTGCTGAGGCCATTTCTGTTCCACTGGTCCCAACATTTGCAACAATGTATGAACCTGCATACCAGCATTTTTTTCTCATCATGGACCTTTGTTTGGAGAAGGATCACCTGACATCTGATTCCCTGAAGATGTCACAGAGTATTTGAGACCAGCTTATCCTTGAGCTGCGACAAGGAATTCAGGACAAAGAATTATACGCCGGGCACGGAAGGTCGCAGGCACTTTTTAGGCACTTAGACTTTTGCGCTACTTTTGGTCTCTCTTGCTACTTTCTGACACACTCTGCCATTCTGCAGTCTTCACCCCTACTGCCTGCCTGTCTCTGGCTGCAAAGTCAGGCAGTGTACAAAGCCAAGATCTAGCCTCGGTGAAGGTGTGAATCTCTCCCACAGACCTGAAGCTCTGTGTTATCATGCTGGATGCCTGCAGCCTGTGTTGGACAACTGCCATCCTTTAGACCAGGGGTCTCAAACTCAAATTGCTTTGAGGGCCAAATGAGGACTTGTAAAATAACCCAGGGGCCGCATGAGACGTGGGACCTCATTTGCATAAGGGACCTCATTTGCATAAATATTTGCATAATGTTACCATACCCTAACTTTTAGTAAACATGCCTCTTAATGAGTGCATGAATAAAGAAAGACTAAAAGATTTCTACATTACTATAATCCAGTGGCAACCGCCAGGCACATTAGGAACTACTACAAACAAACACTGCCCATTTAGAACCCATAGCAAACCCGCCATATCCTAACAGCACTACCAGGACTCACAAAGCACCATACCCTACCTATCAAAAGGCAACACTGCAAATATTAAATCAATACATTTCAGAGAATAACAATACATGACCTACTGGGGACAGAGAACAAGTAGCAATGTCAAATAGGAATTACATAAACAGAATACCTCAGCTCAGTTACACATGCAGAATACACCATCACCAAACAAGGAATCAAAATTTAGAAACAAAACAATTTAAACTGGGACCCCCCAAAAGCCAAACTTGGAATGTACAACAACACTGTAGAAATAAAACTATAAATTAATTTCCTCTTGTACTAAACAAAGCGCAGACGTTATTGATGCACATTTCCCAGAACTGACATATTCCAGTTAATAAATTCAAAATAAAGATATTTTTCTACCTTTTGTGCATTTTTTTTCAGTTCCAGCCACTTTCTTCTGGTTTCTTCGTGCCTTCTGCTAACTCTCCATCGTCTGCTGTCCATTTGTCCTTCTCTCTTCTAGTTTTTTTTTCCATTATCTCTCTCTACATCTGCTTTAACATATTAATCTTTCTCCTTTTGCTCTTTCCTCATTCCTATTTTCATCCACTCAAATTTTACCCCTCCATCCTCAATCCCCACTTACCTGGCCAATTGTAGATTTGTCTTCCCTCCCACACAAAATATTTTCCCCTCTCCATTTCACTCTCCCAGCTCCATCCCATTCTAATCCTCCCCCAACATCAGCTCCCTTCTAGTTCCAGTCCCACACAGCACCCCCTCCCTTCTAGTCACTGCATCAGCCCATTTTCAGTCCTAGCCCCCCTCAGCCCATTTCCAATCGTAGCTCCCCCCCATCAGCCCATTTCCAGTGCTAGCTCCCTCCCCTCACAGCCCATTTCTATTCCAAGCCCCCCTCCCCATCAGCCATTTGCAGTTCAAGCCCCCCTTCCACTCAGCCCATTTCCAGTCCTAGCAGACCCCCCAGCCTATTATCAGTCCTAGCCCCCCCCGAGCCGATTACCAGTCCTAACCCCCCATAGCCCACTTCCAGTCTTACCCCTCATAGCCCATTACCAGTCCTAACCCCCCCCCCATCACCTCATTTTCAGTGTTACCCCCATCACCCCATTTTCAGTTACCCCCCTCATAGGCCATTACCAGTACTACCCCCCCCCCCATCACCCCATTTTCAGTGTTACCCCCATCACCCCATTTTCAGTTACCCCCTCATAGGCCATTACCAGTACTAACCCCCCCCCTCACCTCATTTTCAGTGTTACCCCCATCACCCCATTTTCAGTTACCCCCTCATAGCCCATTACCAGTCCTAACCCCCCTCCCACCATCAGCCAAATTAGATGAAAAAAAATGTATATTTGCTGCTGCTGCTGCAGTATTAAGCGTCCCGCGGGCCCCTCTGCCTGGTCCTCTCCTCCCTGCAGCATTCAGCTCCAAAAGCGGCGGCTTTCAGAGCCGCGAAGAGAGAGAGAGTTTCTCTCGCGCGGTTCTGAAGACTCTCGTGCTGCTCTTCAGAACCGCGCGAGAGAAACTCTCTCTTCGCGGCTCTGAAAGCCGCCGCTTTTGGAGCTGATACTGCAGGGAGGAGAGGACCAGGCAGAGGGGCCCGCGGGACGCTTAATACTGCGGCGGCAAGTTTGGAATTTTTTTTTTTTTACTCGCCGGTACTTCGCGGGCCGCACAAGATGCTCTCGCGGGCCGCGTGTTTGAGACCCCTGCTTTAGACTTTATGCAGTTCAGGAGAAGACACTCAGACCCAATCACAATCATTCTCTTGGTAAAGCTAAGTTCTCCAGGACCAAGCAGGAAGTCAGTCCTCACTTATGGGTGACGTCGGCGCCGACGGAGCCCTCGCGGAGCAATTTTTCCCCAGCTTTCAAAGAAAGCCTTTGGGAATTGCAGCGCGCATGCGCGGTCGTCTTCCCGCCCGAAGGTGCCATCTTAGCCAGTCTTCTTTTTTCCGCGGAGCCCTACAGACGTCCCCGTCTTGTCCCCGCGAAAAAGTTGATTTTCCTCTTTATTTTATACTTTTTTCTTTCGGTTCGACGCCGATCGTTTTCCTGCCCGGACTCGCGACGCCGGTCTCGAGTCCTCTTCCGTTTTTTCAGTTTTTCTGACTTAGTCAGCTTTCGTTTTCGTTTTCCCTGGCAGCCCGGTCCTTTGACCTCGCAGGGGCCCTTTTTCCCCCGATGGCTGCCAGTGGCTTTAAGCGGTGTGGTCGGTGTGACCGAAATATGTCACTAACCGACACACACGACTTTTGCCTCCGCTGCCTGGGCCCGGATCATGAGGAACTGATCTGTGGGCCCTGCAGCAAACTGTCCTCGAAGGCGTTGAGAAGTCGGCGGCATCAGCGCGAGAGAATCTTCGCTGACCCCAGCCATACCCGGACCTCGTCGGAGGCCTCCGTGTCGAAAGGCTCCAGCTCGGACCGTCGCCGGAGCTCCTCCGACCGGGGTTCTCCCTCCGGGGACCATCGTCGGAAGGAAAAACCCGCGAGGGCGGCGTCGGTGGACGCTCCTGGTTCCGCGAGGGCCAGGTCGCATAGCCCCGACAGCCGCCCCGGGTCCTTGGAGAAGGAACACCTCCCGAAGCGACCTCGCCTGGAGTCGGAGATGCCTGCCCGGGTAAGTCCTGTAGTCCTTCTGGACTCGCCTCCGCGACAGCCGACGTCGGGCCCGACGCCGTCGGGGCCCGAGTCGGGGGCTGCTGGGTCACCTGAGCTCGGACTCAGGTTGACGGCCTTGGAGAGCAGACTGTCTGCCTTCATGGACCAGCAGCGGGCACTGCTCGCTGGCTTCGCTGGCGTCGCTGCCCCGACCGCCGGGACGTCGACGTCCAAGTCGACCCCGGAGACCGAGCCGATCCTCAAGTCGATGAGAACTCGAGTCGATCCTCGGTCGAGGTCGCCCTCGGCCTCCCGTTCGGGACCGAGGTCGCCGACGCCGACTCCATCGGCGTCGGGGCGGCTGGCGCCGCACCCTGCCCAGGCCGACCCCACCGAGTCCTCGTCGGAGTCGGTCTGGGAGTCTGAGGAGGAAGAGTCACCTGATTCTTTCCGGACTCGGTGTGTCCCATCGGACTCTCCGGAGTCCGAGCCTCGGAAGCAGTCCCCCCCGGAGGATGCCCGGTTCTCGGACTTCGTTAGGGATATGGCCAAGGCTTTGGCCTTCCCTGCGGATCCCGAGGAGGAGCCTCGAGCCGAAGAGCTCGACGCCCTCCAGTATGACTCTCCCGCGAGGGAACACTTTACTGTGCCGGTTCCTCCTATGCTGGAACGACTACTCTTCCGCATGTGGGAGAGTCCGGCCTCCTCGCCGGTCCTGAGCAAGCGGGTCGATTCTATCTATCGAGTCCGCAAGAGCCCTGGCTTTCAAAAGGCACAGCTGCCACACCATTCCATGGTAGTGGAATCGGCCATGCATCGTCTTAAGAGCCAGAAGATGCACTCCTCGGTGCCTCCTGGAAGGGAGGCCCGTAACCTGGATGGCCTTGGCAAGAAGTGCTTCCAGGGCTCTATGCTCGCCTGTCGTGTCCAGACTTACCAGCTATACATGGGCATGTATCTCAGGGATCTGGCTAAAGAGCTAGCCGGATTCTCCGCTGGTCTCTCCGAGGAGCCCTTGCGGAGGTTCCTAGCCTTGTCCACGGGTATTCGGGAATGCTCAAAGTTCATGTCCCGAGCAGCCTATGATGGCTTTGAAGCCTCGGCTCGAGTAGCCGCAGCCGGCATCGGTGCCCGCCGACAGGCTTGGCTTCAGTCGTCCGACCTTGAGCCCTGGGTACAGGACAAGTTGGTCGATGTCCCCTGCCGAGGCGAAAACCTCTTTGGCAAGCCCATGGCGGAAAAGGCTGCACAAATTGAGACTGAGACTCTCACCAGGACCAGGCTTTCTAGGAAGACCTCCGCCCCTTCCCAGAAAAAGAAGGGCTCGGGAAAAAAGTCCTTTTACCCCGAGGAAGGCAGCTGCCTACAAACCATACCCCCATTATCAGGCCCCTGCAGCTCCCCAACAGGGCCAGCAGGCCAAGGGACGGGGTAACGGGTCCCGTAGGCAGCAAGCCCCCAAGCCTGCACCACCAGCCCCTGCTCAGCAGGGTGGGGGTTTTTGACTCGCTCAGCATAGCCTCGCCCCCCCCCCGCTGGTTCCCCCCGGCACCGGAGGCCGGCTGGTTCACTTCGCCCACAGGTGGTCCAGCATCACCGCAGATGCCTGGGTGCTTCAGGTCGTGCGAGAGGGCTACCTTCTCCACTTCCATCAGGTCCCTCCCTCCTATTTTCCGGGAGAGCCTCCGCGCCCCCCTCTGCACAGGGAGTTGCTCCTTCAGGAGTTAGCAGGTCTTCTGCAGGAACAGGCGGTGGAACCGGTGCCACACCACCTGAGAGGTCAAGGCTTCTATTCAAGGTATTTTCTGATACCAAAGAGAACAGGAGGCCTCAGACCCATCCTGGACTTGCGCAACCTCAACAGGTTCCTTGTGCGGGAGAAGTTCAAAATGCTTACCCTTGGAATCCTTCTGCCCTACCTCCAGCAGGGAGATTGGCTATGCTCCTTGGATCTAAAGGATGCCTACACGCACATCCTCATCCACCCAAGCCACCGCCAATACCTAAGGTTTGTGGTGGCAGGAAATCATTACCAGTACAGGGTACTGCCCTTTGGCCTGTCCTCCGCACCGCGAGTCTTCACGAAATGTCTCGCGGTCGTGGCGGCCCATCTCCGGCTTCACGGCCTCTATGTCTTTCCGTACCTCGACGACTGGCTCATCAGAGCAGCGTCCGCTCAGGAGGTCACCAACGCCACGTGCCGCACGGTGACTCTGCTGCAGCACTTGGGCTTTGTCATAAACTTCGCAAAGTCCACTTTGCTCCCCTCACAGGATCTCGAGTTCATCGGCGCAAGGCTGCACACTCCTCAGGCGCGAGCGTACCTACCGCTCGACAGGGCTCAGCGGCTCATGGACCTAGCCGACCGCTTTCGCAGCCAGCCCCTGGTCTCCGCCAGGCGCTTCCTGAGACTGCTCGGCCATATGGCTTCCACCGTCCATGTGACCCCCAATGCCCGCCTGAATATGCGGTCTGCTCAATGGTGTCTCCGCCGGCAGTGGCGGCAAGCCACAGGCGGCCTAGCAGACCTTGTGCGCGTCTCCGAGCCGCTGGTCTCGTCTATCCGGTGGTGGCTCCGGCAGCCGAACCTGATATTGGGAATGCCTTTCCAGTCACCTCAGCCGACCCGGGTGCTGACCACCGATGCATCTCTCCTGGGCTGGGGAGCACATTGCCAAGAGGCTCGTACTCAGGGCCTCTGGACCAAGTGGGAGTCTGCTCAGCAGATCAACTTCCTGGAGCTCAGGGCGATCCGCCTAGCTCTCAGGGCCTTCTCCCACCTGACCTCCCAACAGTCCGTCCTTGTCCAGACGGACAATCAAGTTGCCATGTTCTACGTGAACAAGCAGGGGGGCACGGGCTCCTTCCTCCTCTGCCGGGAGGCACAGAAGCTCTGCTCTTGGGCCGTCAGTCACGGCATTCTCCTCAAGGCAGTTTATCTCCCGGGCCAAGAAAATTGCCTGGCGGACAAACTCAGCAGGGTCCTCCAGCCGCACGAGTGGCGTCTGGATCCCTTGATCGTTCAGAAGCTCTTCCTCAGGTGGGGCCTCCCCACGGTGGATCTCTTTGCCAGTCCTCACAACCGGCAGCTTCCTCGCTTCTGCTCTCGTCAGCCACACCCCCTTCGGGTTGCGGCGGACGCCTTTCTGATCTCATGGTCGGGGAGCCTTCTGTACGCTTTCCCTCCCATCCCGTTAGTCTCTCGGACTCTTTTCAAGGTTCTCCGAGACAAAGCCTTCATGATCCTGGTGGCCCCTCGCTGGCCCACGCAGCCGTGGTTTCCGCTCCTGCTGCAACTGGCGGTGGAGGATCCAATCCCTCTGGGGGTACAACCGGATCTCCTCACCCAGGATCAGGGGTCCCTTCTGCACCCCAACCTCCGGTCTCTCAACCTCATGGCCTGGCTGCTGAAAGGGTAGTCCTTGCTCCTCTTCTCTTGCCGGAGGAGGTCGTCTTGGCTTCGCGACGGCCTTCTACCCGCAAATGCTACGCCCTTAAATGGCGTCGCTTTGCAATCTGGTGTTCCCAACAGTCTCAGGATCCCTTCTCCTGCCCGGTGTCGGTGATCTTACAGTACTTGCTACACCTCTCTAATCTGGGACTTAAGTCCAACTCCGTCAAAGTTCACCTCAGTGCTCTTTCAGCACATCATGTGCCGGTGGACGGCAGACCTCTCTCCAACGACCCTCTCGTAGCGAGGTTTCTCCGAGGTCTCCTTCTACTTAAACCACCTCTGCGCCCGCCAGCACCTGACTGGGACCTGAATGTGGTTTTACAGCGGATCACCTGTCCGCCTTTTGAACCTATGGCTACCTGTTCTCTCCGTTTTCTGTCCTGGAAAACGCTGTTCTTGATAGCCCTCACTTCCGCTAGGCGCGTAAGTGAATTGCAGGCCCTCGTGTCTGATCCCCCTTACACTAGGTTCTACAAGAATAGGGTAGTCCTTCGGACTCACCCGAAATTTCTGCCTAAAGTGGTCTCCCCTTTTCACATCAATCAGGAGGTGGTACTTCCAACCTTCTTTCCCAGACCACACTCCAGCCGAGCTGAAACGGTCCTCCATACCCTGGACTGTAGAAGGGCATTGAACTTCTACCTTGACCGTACGCGGGAGCACCGTAAAGCTGCTCAGCTTTTTGTGTCTTTTGACCCCAATAAATTGGGGCTCCCGGTCTCCAAGCGTACTCTGTCCATCTGGGTTGCGGACTGTATCTCTTGGGCTTATGGGGCAGCCGGACTCTCCTTAGAAAGTCGAGTCACGGCTCATTGTGTTCGGGCAAAGGCCACGTCAGTGGCTTACCTCCGCTCTGTTCCGCTGGCAGACATCTGCCGGGCCGCTACTTGGTCTTCGAGCCAGACTTTTGCGGTCCATTACTGTCTCGAGAGGGAGTCCCGTAGGGACAGTGCTTTCGGACAGGCAGTCCTCCGTAATCTCTTTGAGGTCTGAGCAACTCCTACCCTCCATCCCGGATGTGGGCTACCGGTGGGTGATAATTCAGCGAAGATTCTATCCTTCTGTGCTGCTGAGCTAGAGGGAGCTCATTTTTGTGCTTAGGGTCTCCGGTAGCCTTGAGCTTGGGAGTCCCATAAGTGAGGACTGACTTCCTGCTTGGTCCTGGAGAAAGCGTAGTTACTCACCTGTAACAGGTGTTCTCCAGGAGCAGCAGGAATCAGTCCTCACTACCCTCCCTCCTCCCCTTGGAGTTGCAATCGTCTGCTTATGTTCTTTTGCAAATTTTTATGCTGTCTTTTTTAGCTATGTCATCTGACTGGCTAAGATGGCACCTTCGGGCGGGAAGACGACCGCGCATGCGTGCTGCAATTCCCAAAGGCTTTCTTTGAAAGCTGGGGAAAAATTGCTCCGCGAGGGCTCCGTCGGCGCCGACGTCACCCATAAGTGAGGACTGATTCCTGCTGCTCCTGGAGAACACCTGTTACAGGTGAGTAACTACGCTGTACTGGTCTTAATCCTCCTGGGTGTGGGCCTAGCTAGACAGACAGTCAATTTTCTGAGTGCAGAGCGGATCAGTGACTTTGGTTGCTTAAATAGTGATTTATGATCTTGGTGTAATTGTAATCATAGGGCTACATAAATTGCTGCCACATAATTCTAATTTATTCTATATCTGCGTTATTTTTCTATGAATAATAAAGTCTAATTTTTATATATAAACACAGGATTGGTTCCTTTCTCTCTTATGTGGTTTATTTGCCAGCAGTCCCATAGAATCTTGGGGAAAAAAGGGCAGTAGCAATACCCCTAGAACTATCGAATAATAAATATTTATTATATACTTGCTACTGACAATAATCCCCACACACTTCGGTGGCTACTATAGTGGTCTTCCCAAATTTCAATAATACTCTGCCCCAGAATCATGTCTAGAAGAAATTAACATATCTCATGCAGATTTCTACATCATTTGTTTATAAACAAGAGGGATATTTGAAAGATCTCATGATCTTTGAGTAAAGACCAATCCTATTTAATGATGCAAAGGAAATATTTGTGGTATAAGTAAAAATGATACAAACAGATCTAAGGCAGTTGGCATCATCTTTGTCAATAACAACTCTTTATTAATATATTGTCTCTATTATATGTTTTTTTTTTCTCTCTACTGACTTAGGATTACCATATTGTAAAAAGTGAGTCATTGCATCCCTAGCATGTTTGTTAAATTCTATCATGAGATATTCAGATTTGGTATAATCTAAAAACTGAACCACTGGTATGTTCTCTTTGAGATGATGAATTTGGCAGCTTTCAAAACATAATAAATTGTTATGATCCGTAGGCTTTCTAAAGATAGTAATATAGTTGTCCTGACTCTAACATATCCAAAAAGAAAACTTGCTGTGAGTCTACAGTGTAAGTAAAAAGAAAAGTAGGATTGCAACCATTATGATACTGACAAAAATCCCAAATCAAAAGATGTCTATATAGTGCAGCCGCACTAAAAAACTTTGAGCCAGAATTGCAAAGTGTATAAACACTGTTGTTCAAAGGAAATCGTATAAAGACATGCAATATCCAGGGCCATCTTGGCCTCCATCACTGAACTCTTTATTTGTTGAAAGCACCAACCATCAAATGTATTTATTTATTTAACTAACTACTTTTACATACCGCCAAATCAGAATGTCAAGACGGTTTTCATATTGACAGATTAACAAGCACATTGAAGTTACATATGAACAAATAGGAACAAAAGAAGTAAGGAACAATATGCATATTGCTGGAGAATTAACGTGGATGAGCAGGACGGGGAAGGCAGAATCAGGGAGTGCGACTGAGTAAATTATAGCTAACTGGAGGGTAGAGCTCTGTGCACTTAATGGTAGGAGGAGAACTAGTCCTCTTCTCCAGTGTACTTGACGAACAAGTGAGCTTTCAGTTTCTTGCGGAAGTCTAGAAGGTTGTAGATGGCTCCTAAGTTCTGAGGGAGCACATTCCATATGCTTGGGGCATATAGCAAGAAAGCTTGATTCGAGGCACTCTGGTTGCTCTTCACTTTTGCTGTAGAGATGGTAAATGAATTTTGTGCTTTGCTTCTTCTCTGTCTGGTGTCTTGTGTAATAAAGACTGTAGGTATACCAAAGAAAGGCTATGTGAGATTTTGAAAATGGTAAGCAAGGCCTTGTATTTTGTGCGGCTTGCTGTAGGGAGCCAGTGTAAGTGTCTGAGGATTGGGGTTACATGATCTGTTTGGGCAGCAGTTTTGTGCCAGCTGTAAAGGGTGAATCATGTGATTCGGTAGTCATTGTAGGATTAGGGTGTGTCAGTTTTGGAGATGTCCTAATTTAAAAAAGCACTAGTGAAAAAATGGTACAATTTCATGTTTCAAATCAACAAATAGCTTTGAATTTTGTGTAATATGTTATTTACCTACCTGTAATTTCTAGGAAATTACGAAAAAATACACAAATTACTGAAATAAGTTTAAGTGCTCTGATAATAGTTTTTATGTGTTTGCATTGCATGTTAATGCCTTTTGTGCCTCAGTTATCAATTTATCGTACTTATTTACCCATATTGACACTAACACATTAGTTTCATTTTCTCATTCACAGATTTTCAACATAGCATCGTCATAGCGATAATCTTATATTGAAAATGTCCAATAGGAAAACAAGACTGCAAGTTTGTACTCATTACATTATTTGGTGGGATCAGGCAGAGAACTACCTGTAGCTGAACTACCAACTGTCAGGGATCTCATTAGATAGGGGTAATATTTGAGAGACCTCAGTGATCAAGACAGATGGAATTGCAGCAATGATAAACTGCTCAATGACCTAACGACTAGATTACTTGCTTGGTGGTACAAAGCAAATCCAGTATTCAGTGGTCCTGTTATAAACAGTCATGTTAGGATTAAAGCAAAGTTGAAATCCATGTGGGAACAAGCCAGCAAAGTTTCTGTGGGCAGAGCAAAACTGGAGGAGAAAGACAGATTTATGGAGAACCTTGACGGACTGATGGACATACTTAACTGTAAGTGTGAGATAAAGAGTGGTACTGATGTGGGATGCAATTCTGCCAATGTCAGTGGAATACACATACTTTGTGACTGCAACAGAGAGAAGATTCCTGTGATTGAGTTAGCCTTTATAAAAGGTCAAAGAGAGAAAGTTGGGAATGTTGGACCTCATCAGATTGGACCAGTCTGCCTCCTTGAGACCAGAAGACGAGAACTACAGAGGAAAGGCAGGCAAAAAGGAAGGAGAATAAAGAAAAATAGAGAATGAAAACAGAATAGCAGAAGACCAAGAGATAATGGAGAGATCTGTGCTTGATGTAGAACAGGGAGATTTGGATGATGTGGCAGAAGAACCAATGGATGCTCTAGAGAGAGCTAGGAAGAGTCCAATATATAATACTGAGGATATAATCAACATAGCCCTTGCCAGTTTAAGACACCATACTAGACTGAGAGAGAAGGCAAAGATTGCTACTGCTGCCTGGATTGATGCAGGACTCATCACTCACTTGGACACTGCTTTGGTGATTGGTCAGAACAAGGTGAAGAGGGCTCAGGCGAGAATCATGAAAAAATTGGAGGTACAGTTTGAGGAGGAACTGCAACAGAATGGCTTCAGTTGCATTTTCTTTCATGGTCATCATGATGATACCGGGCTCATGTTAAAGGCCGAATAGAATGACAGAATGTATCCAGGTATGGTGAAAGAGGAACATTACACAGTTTGTATGGAGCTAGGAGACAGATATCTGTGGCATTGTGTTCCCGCAAGAGCAACTAAAGAAAAGACTTGTGCATAAATAATTGCTGATAATTTGGTTGCATGGCTGAGAAAAAGAGAGGCAGAAAAAATTCTTCAAGCTATTGGAGGTGATTCCTGTAATATAAACACTGGTTGGGAGGGAGGAGTGATGCATTATGTTGAGGACAAGCTACAAAGGAAGCTGGTGTGGATTATCTGTAACCTGCACACAGGTGAACTACTATTGAGGCACTTGGTGACTTCTTTAAATGGCAAGACATTAAGCAATAACAAATGGGCAGATCCCATAGGAAAAATTCTGGATTCTGCTACTGAACTGGAAATAAATTCTGATTTACTACTATCTCTGATGGCCCCGATCTTCCTCAGTTCAGCGATAAAGTGATCAAAGACTCAAAGGATCTGGCTCTGTTGGAAATAGGCCCTTTGTCACATAGCAGATGGCTTAAAACAGCTCTAAGATTCATGAGAATATGGATTTCCAAGCATAATCTGAAAGGAAAGAATCTGAAAAATTTAAAAATGACTGTAGAGTTCTGTGTTGGGGTTTACATGGTGAACTGGTTCAATATAAAAATAAATAGCAATTGGACACAAGGTCCCAGGCATCTCCCTTTCCAGCTACAACTGTTAAAAGGACAGTGTGAAAAGGTAAGGAAGATAGTCATGTCTACAGTGAGAAGATCAACTTCGTATGGTTACAGCGAGTTCTACAAGCTCTGTTGTGCAGTGAAAAGGTACAGGAGAGAGGAGATGCAGTGGAGAAGATATTGAAGATCAGAGGTGAAAGAGATGAAAAGACTCAGCTTGGAGACAGCAGTGTGAGACCCAGGAAAACACCATCCATCAACACTGAGTCAACCCAATTACTTGACTGGAGCTCTGGAGTCTCTGAGCCTCCTCTTACCTGTACCATGACAACAGCAGAGATCAAGGCATTTCTAAGCAAGCCCATGGTGGTTCCAGACCTGCCATCACACACCCAGTCCATAGAAAGGTGTGTAAAAATGACAACTGAGGCTGCTGGTCATGTGAACAATCAGGAGAGGAGGGAACTTTATATTAGGGTCAGAGGGTCAGCAGGGAGCTCATGAGCTGAAAGAGAAGCAAACAAGATATGGTTTCTTTGCTAGATTTTGTTTGACATTTTGAATACAATTATGTGGCTACAGGTGTTCAGACTATATGTATGTTCAAATAAATATTACTTAATTTCCACTATTTCAATTATGATTTGATGTAGGTAAGACTCACTTTAAGCAGTTTCTGAAGATAGCTTTAGATTCAACATGTAAAACTGCAAAATTTGGTCACTAGTAGAAAAATTGGAAAAAAAAAATCTACCCCTAAAATTGGCTCGCCCTATTGTAGGATGATATTGCAATAATCCCAGTGTGGGCTGACTAGGACTTGCAAAACTGTACAGAAGTCCTAGATGCTCAGTAATGGTTATAGATGCAGCACTGTTTTTATTTTGTGGTAGATGCATTTGATGGTGTTGCTGATATGAGGTTGTAGGGTTAGCTACTAGTCGAGGGTTATTCCCAAGTGCTTGAGTTTGGTGAGCATATAGCCTTGAGTGAGAGTGTGTTTGTGTGAATCTCCAGGAACAAGCAGGAATGAGTCTTCACATATGGGTATCGTCGGTACCGACGGAGCCCATGCGGGAACGCTCCCCAGCGTCCAATCAATGCTTTTGGGAGCATCCCACAGTGCCTGCGTGCTGCCTTCCTGCCTTTCCCAACTGCCTCTCTCCAGTTTTCTGTTTTCCGCGGAGCCGGCAGGACGTTCTCCTGTCACCCCAGAAAATTCTTCTTTTTATTTTTACTTTTTTGTGGTCGTGTCCCCGACCCTACCGCCGGTACTTTTCTTTCTTTTTCCTGAAGAATTTCTTCTTTCCTTAAAAACATTTTCCTCTTTAGTGCCTGACGGGTTCTAGGCCACTAGGCCTCTACCCCTCCATTATGGAAAAGCCAGCCACTATCCTTAACAAATGCTCAAAGTGTGGCGGCACAGATATTTTTTCTGACACTCATACTTGGTGTCTAAAATGTTTGGGTCCTGACCATTGCCCTCTGGAGTGTCTCTACTGCTGGAGCTCAAACAGAAGAGGTCTTCAGAATCGAGCACAACTCGATACCCGGTCCACATCGCTCTCGATGTTACCAGCTAGAATATCTTCTTCTTCACAGGATCAGGCAACCAAACAAAAGTCTGTAAAGACTAGCCAGTCCTTGAGTGGTAGATCTCCTTCTTAGTATCAAGATGGCTTCAGCCTTGCCCTCAAGGACATCTTGGCAATTAAGCTCTGGCAGGAGTCTTTGGGCTCCAAAGCATTAACGGGGCTCCGGGTTGTTCCCGGGGTTCTTACCTCGATGAACATACCTGGGCCATGCTCGGTGGTTGTGGCCACTTCGAGCGGTACCGACACCCCGGCATCGGCTATGGTGATGGACGAAACACTCCTCACTGATGAACATAGTCTAGCACTCTTGGCTACTTCAGTACCGCTAGAGTTGCTGCAGACCGTTCCTCGAGTATCGGTATCGACTCCGGTACCGGTATCGACATCGACATCGGCATCGGTGTCGGTACCGTCCATGCTTGCTTCGACAGAATCACTTACCTCGATGCCGAGCCTGGAATCGATCTCTAGCATGGAGGATTCGGTACCGACTCATCTCGGTACTGACCTCGGGCGGTACCAAAGACATCGCTTTAAAGAAAATCCGATGCTTCATCCTTTTCAGTCTTCCGATCCCGATGACTGGGATGAATCCATCGGTACCAAGGCTGATCTTTCCACAAATCTAGCCTTTACCCCTCATTTTAGAGAGTCCTCCTCGGGTGAAATTTCTTTTCAAGCTTTTCTGCTTGATATGGAAAAGTTACTTGCCATTTCTGTACCTGGTAAAGAATCCCTACCGGGGAATTCTGAGACACTGCAATTCCCCTGCATTCCAAAGGAGGTCATCATGCTTCCTTTGCATCAGATCTTACAAGATCTACTGTTAAGAATGTGGGAAACTCCTTTAACGGTATCCCCACATTCCAAGACACTTGACACTATGTACAAGGTGCCACCTTCTCCAGGTTTTCAAAAGACTCAACTTCCTCATCATTCTGTTGTTGTAGAATCAGCAATGAGGCGTATTAAGAGTGCAAAAAAGCACTCTTCTTATCCGCCAGGTCGTGAGTCTAGGACTTTAGATGCCTTTGGACGTCGATGCTTCCAGGCATCCATGCTTTCAGCAAGAATTATCTCATATATTTTCTATATGGGATTATCTCTTGAAGAGGTCACAAAGAACTTAAAGTTTTTGAACCCTTTTCTTCCAGAGCATAAAAGAGCAGACTATCCTTATTAGTCTATCATGCTCAAAATATCTCTAGGTTCCTTAATCGTGCTTCCCTGGACTGTTTTGATTCTATTAGCAGAACTTCTGCTATAGCCATAGGAGCACAACGCATAGCCTGGCTCCAAGTTTCTGACTTGGACAGATGGGTTCAGGAAAGGCTGGGAAATACTCCTTGTACTGGTGAAAATCTCTTCAACAAGGAGGCTTTATTTCAAGCTAATCAGTTGAGCACTGATGCTGATACTTTCAGAGGATTGTCCAAACTTTCCTCTATCCCAGCTAATAAAAAATCTCATAAAAAGCTTTATTTCCCCAAGGGGAAAAAGTTTTATCCATCTTCTACCCATTCTGCAGATGTTTCCAAAGATGGGCAACACCACACCAGGCTAAGAAAATCAAAACCTCAACAAAAACAGGCTCAGCAAACCCAGCAATCGCAGGGTTTCTGATATTTTATTCACTTTTTCTGCGTGAGGTTTAGAACTTAAACCTACTTCTTTTCAACAGAAGCATCTAAAGTTCATCTCATCCATGCTGAGATATCAGTCATACATTGACTCAGTCCTCGGCTCTGGGCATGAATCTCTTGCTACAAGAGAAATCTATCCTTCTAGCTAAGAGCTATTAAGGACTATCATACCCCAGACATAACAGGTTTCTCCTTTTAAAACAAAAGGAGAACTAACAACTAACAGGGTGAACTATACTTTTCACCTTGTCAGTTTCCTGTACGAGGATATATCATACTTTTAACTGCAAGGGGACCCTATTCCTTCAAAGACTTAATAAATTGTAAGTCTTCTCAACTCTGTATTAATTTCTATCCCTCTTAGCCCAGACATTCAGTCTCTAAGAGTACTACTAATCAACTGGAGGGCTTATCCTCTAAGCCATAGGATTTTCTTCAATACCTACTCCAGTAACTAGTTTCCATACAGAGTTTTCTCCCCTTTTGCAGTTCCTCTCTTTCTCACATATCTTTTTAAGGCAGCTTTTCGGACAGAAATTGGGTATCACTACTCCAAATTATGTCTGTCAGTACTCTCCAACCTATGGGACTTAACTTTTATGCTGCCTTAATAATAGATAATTCCAAAGGAGATCCAGAACTCATTTGGACTATTTATTGTTGCAGGCATCAGGCCTGTCTGCTATTCTTAGCCACGTTCACTTCTCTTTGGCTCCAACAGAATAGATTAGGTTGCACACTGGCAATTCAACAGCCAGATCTAAGCAACCTACAACATGCTCTCTGCAATTCTACAATAAAGCTCTGCAACTGTGGGCCTTTGCCAGAGAGCCTCAGAGCTACTCCTAATAGGGAGCTGCCAGATAGTTATTAAGGGCTTCAGCTGGTAGACTCTGTCAGTCATGTTCCTACATGACTGTTTTTTTCCTTAAAATTTCCTTTTAAGAAAAGGTAACCAGCGTTTTAGACCACGTGAAAGTGTAGAAAATTGCACAATTCCCTGGTTGTTCCACATCTCACTGGAACTTCCTCAACAGGGATGCATTTTTTCACTGCAGTTGGTCCTTATTCACTACTTTCCTTCTAATTTGTAATACTTCATGGTAGCTTATGTTGAACAGGAGAACGCATGATACTCATATTGCCCTCATAAAGAAGCAAATATGGTATCTCCTTATATTGCGTCTTTTTCTCCAGCTACTATTTGAAATTGTAGAAGGATCCAGACTTGCTGTCTTAAGACTAAGGATCTCCTCTGCACTCATTCACGTACGTCTCGAAACCTGATTATTCAGGGACTAGATCTTTTCAAGAAGTCTAATCCTATCCCTGTAAGTGAAGAACATATTACAAGTTTCCATGAAACTTTCTCTATAGTTCTTCCATATTTAACCAGACAGAGATTCTCCATCAAGATTCTCAAGTAGGTCTTAATCCTTCTTGTTGTTGCGTCGATCTCTATACAACATCTGACTTTGAAAGATTTGTCTACTGTCTATATTAATGCTGCCCCAGTATACCATAAACTCAGTGGACAACCAATTTCTATGGTATTTTACCAAATACCTTCTTTTACCTTTACCTTTTAGGTTACGTCACATCTGAAGCTCTACATGTAAAGTCTTCATCACAAGTGACATCACTTACAAAAGACTTTTACTGATCTTCAAAAAATTGGAGGCTCAACACCTAGTACAAATATCTTTCTCTTTCATTGAAATAAAGGGGGTCTTAAAGACCTATCCTCTTTTTTCTGCAAAGGGTATTTCTACCTTTTCATCCAAACCAGTCAGATTATCTCCACTCTTCCTAGGACCTTATTCTGCTCCAAGGACAAGAAGTTAAATTTTTTGGACTTTACAGAAGCTTTAGCTATCTCTCAAAAGTCCAACCTCTTTGAACTCCCTCAGTACTTCTTCTGGGGTTAGTTCTGGCCATGAGGACTTCTTATCTCTTCCTGTATTGCAAAATTATTTTTTTCCCTCTACTTCACATTGGGAGAATTTCTTTGAGGATAATGATTTGGCTCTCAACCACAGACCCTTATTACCCTCAACAAATATTTTTGCAATATTTTTGAGTGTGATCCACATTAGAAAATTAAGACTCAACTTTTTTCTAATATGTATGATTACACAAGGACTCCCCTCCGGATACCTTGTTAGTTAAGCTGTTCCACAGCATCTCTTTTTCTTTCTAGTTCAACTCCTACCCTCCATCCCTTGGATGCCTGAGGTTTTTGAGGGATAAGTATGGCCCATCTTTAGATTGCAACATGCTGGGGTCTCCTCCAGGCATCTTAGCTTGGGAGTCCCCATATGTGAAGACTCATTCCTGCTTGTTCCTGGAGATAGCATAATTACTTAACTGTAACAGGTGATCTCTGGGAACAGCAGGAATAAGTCTTAACAACCCACCCACCTCCCCTAGGAATTGTATCTCTCTATCTTTTTCCTTTCCCTCACTCTCTCTCTCTCTCTCTCTTTGTCTCAGCTCTAAAACTCAACTGGAGAGAGGCAGTTGGGAAAGGCGGGAAGGCAGCACGCAGGTGCTGTGGGATGCTCCCAAAAGCGTTCTGATTGGACGCTGGGGAGCGTTCCCGCGCGGGCTCCGTCGGTACCGACGATACCCATATGTGAAGACTTATTCCTTCTGTTCCCAGAGATCACCTGTTGCAGGTAAGTAACTGTGCTTTTTGAGTAGAGTAGGGGCAAACTGAGTGTGAGATATTTTGATCCAGCTTACTGGGCATGGATCTAGTGGGGAAGTGGTGGTGGTGAGATTTGTGATAATGCTCTCTAGGTGCTCTAGCGAGATTGGGTTGAAGGTATGCTAGGTGGAGGGTACTGAGTTGTTTGGTGGCAGTATAGTTGCAATTTGTATATTGCCCATTTTGTAGGGTTTGGCTTGAAAGTGGTCTGCTAGTGCTTTTGTGGAGATGGGGTGGCTAGCTTGGTCTCTTGAGTAGGATTCTTAACTAATGATTTCACTATGCCAAATAATTCTCTGGGTGATTTAATTAACTTAAAATGAGCTTGGTGTGGTGCTTCTTTTGGTGTATCATATTCTGGTACTTTTGTAACTTAGACGTATTCATCATGGTCATGTATGGTCTTGGATCATTGCCACTTTCTCTCAAGCTGTCTGAGCACATGTTTAGTGCTTCTTAGATCTGCAGTGTACCATACTGCAGAGTGGTGTTTTCTTGTGGCTCTTTGTTTGAAGCGTGATGGCTGCTTTGTATGTTACGTGGTTCCAGTTGCTGATCAAAATGTTGAGGTCTTCTGATTGCTCTGCTGTCTGGGGATCAACTTTATCTAAGAACTCATTCTTGTTTGTTTGTTGTGTTTGATATACTGCTCCATCACAGCAGGGTGGTGTACAATTAAAATAACAAATAATCAGGAAGAAACAAAAGAACGCCATAGTTTTATAGGAAAGGTAACATAGTCACACAAAGAGGATAGTAAGTCGGGGAGGGCTAGGATAGAACTAGGAGTCTGAAGGCAATAGGTCAAAGGCTATTTAGAAAAAGTGAGTCTTGAGCATGGACTTGAACTTGGTGTAGGACAATTCAAGATGGAGATTGGGGGGTAGTGCATTTCATAAGGCTGGACCAAGAAAGTAAACGGCAGTGTTCTGAGAGGATTCTATCCGGGCTCTTGAGGCAGAGGGAAGGTGCAGGCGATTGGCATGGATGGTGCAGAGAACATGATATGGGGAATGGAGATGTTCGAGGGGTATCTGGGGGTGCCGGTGTGTAGGCCTTTGTGGACCAAGGTGAGGAGTTTGGACTGAATGCGGTACTTGAGCGGGAGCTAGTGAAAATGAATCAGGAGTGGGGTGACATGGTCAAAACGGGAAGTGTGAGATGGGATTCAGATGGCGGTATTCTGTATGAGCTGTAGACGGGGCAGTTGATATTGTGGACGACCCAAGAATACAACATTATAATAATCAAGTCTGGACATAAGGGTTAACAAGAGAGTAGTCAGAGAGGAGAGAGAGAGCAAAGGATGGACAGCACGAATCTGACAAAAGGAATGAAACAAAGGGCAAACAAGAGAAGAGATGTCTGGTGGCCTGCTCGTTCTATAAAATCAACATCATAGCAGCGTTCTTTTTGCTGTTATTACTTTGCTGTGCTATATTGAACTTCACTTTAATTTCCTGTGCAGAATCGAATTCCATTTTGCTGTTACACCGTGCTCTGCTCTCTGACCCCTGACCCAACGCCAGATGCTTGACTCCACTCCTGACATCAATTGACCTGCTCCTTCTATAAAGTCAACATCATAGCAGTGTTCCACGCCTGAGGAGCAGGTCCTGCTCCTTGATCAATCTCCTTGGGGCAGCTTGGGTGGCTCAGTTTGTTTGGTCTTGCTGAGGACTTTACTGTTCGTTGGTATGTCACTCTTTTCACAGCCATGGATCCATTCCTCCTGCAAGTAAGGTTTCTCAGTTTCTACTTTTTCTCTTGTTGCTTTCCTTTGTCTTTCCCCTTTCCTGTTTACTGGGGACATCGTTCTGCTGCTCCGTCTAGAGCTCTCGTTTTCTACAGGCCTCGGGTCCTAGCCCCCTGCCAGATTTCTTCTACCATTGCTTCCTCCGCTCTGCTTTCTTCTACCATCCCCCATCCCCTTGCTCCCCTGGTCTACATGGGGTGCTCCGTAATTGTAGATTGGTCCGTGTGTAAGGGCCTGCCAATTTGTTTTCTGTAATATCAGCATAAGTGTTAATAGAGAAACTGAGTAATTCAGCACAGTGTTTTCAGTTTTGGAAGACAGATACAGACACAAAAGAACAAGGTGCAACAGAAGATAGGAACAGGAATGTGCATGAGGACAGACATAAATGTAACACCAGGGGGCAGGATATGAGTTAACTATAAAGAAAAAGACATATTGCAGAAAGAAATGAGACATGAAGTCTGGGAACTAAAACTACAAAGGGGTAAAAAGAAATAGAGATAACTTATATGTATGTGTGCGCTAAAAGACCTATAAAGTAAGTAGAAGAAATGTACAGGGGGAGTTAGTGGCAACAGAACATGGAGGTGTGCTGTACAGACCTCTCTGCTATCTGCTTGCTAGGTGTAATTAGTGGAGGAGTGTAATGAGTGGAGGAGTAGCCTAATGGTTAACAGTACTGGCTTGAGATCCTAGAGACCAGGGTTCAATTCCCACTAGCACGCCTTGTTTATTTATTTATTTAACATTTCTTATATACCGCGCTCTTTGTCATCAGTGCGGTTTACATTGGACAATATCACACTTGGTCAATTGAATTAGACCGTCATCTACATAGAACAAGGATTTAACATGGAGGTAACTTGGGTGAACTATTTACATTCTTAGTACAAGTACATTTAAGTCTGAATTTGCTGTAGGTTTTTGGACTCATATAGCTGCGGTTTGGGGTTGGGAGGGTGGGGAAGGGTGTGGGGGGGAATATCTAGATGTGTAAAATACGTGAGGAAAAGGTGGTGTTTGAGGGCTTTTCTGAACAGCCTAAGGTCCTTGATTGCTCTAATGTTGGGAGGGAGCTTGTTCCAACATCTAGGAGCATAGTTCTGGAATGCCCTATTGATGGTGGCCTGGTTGAGCTTTGTAGATTCACTTGGTATGAGAAGCGTGTCAGCAGCCAGCGGTCTCCTAGGTCTGTTGTTTGCAGTGTGTATGATGAGGTTGGAAATAGATGCAGGTGACATTTTGTTGAAGGCCTTGAAGGTAGTGAGGAGGGCCTTGTAAAGGATTCTGGAGCATACTGGGAGCCAGTGAAGTTCTTTTAGAATGGGGGAGATGTGGTCATTCCGTGAGGCTTCACATAGTATGCGGGCTGCTGCATTCATGGCTAGCTGTAGAGGGTTGAGGGTAGTTTTCGGGAGACCGTGAAGTATTATTGGCGTAATCGAAGTGCGGTGTGACTAGCGCTTGGAAGATGGTGCGGAAGTCACCGGGTTCAATCATTGGTCTCAAGTGCCTCAGGGTTTTGACCTTGTAATAGATAGCTTTTACAGTGCGTTTTATGTGTTCCTTGAAGTCCAGCTGTTGATCCAATATGACCCCAAGATAACGTATATTGGATTTGACCGGGAGTTCTGCGTCTCTGACTTTCAGTGCTGGTGGAGGAGAGAAACCTTTATTTCTTGTTATTATTAGGACTTCTGTTTTTTGAAATTTATACGGAGGTTCTGAGTGAGTAGCCAATCCGTTATTGCATTGAAGCAGTTGATTAGTACAGTGTAGTCTGGGCAAGTGACAGTTATTGGTGTAAACAGCAGCACGTCATCTGCGTACATAAGGCAGGATATGCCGAAAGAGCGGGCAGTGTCACAGACTGGCTGCATGTAGATATTAAAGAGCAGAGCAGACAGGGAGGAGCCTTGGGGTACACCCTGTTTCTGCTGGAAAGGTTCAGATGTGTCATTACCAATGTGTACCTGCTGCCATCTGTGTTCGAGGTAGGATTTACACCAGTTCCATGCTTGGTCTTGGATTCCCTTCTCATGAAGCCGCTGCAGGAGCTGCACATGATCTACAGAGTCGAACGCTGCTGCTATATCAAGGAAAATTAGTGCGAAGCCATTTTTGATGCTGTTTATTCCATTGATGAGTATATTGGTTAATACTGTTAATAGAGTTTCTACACAGTGGGCTTCTCTGAATCCATGTTGACATGGATCTAATGGAGAGGACGTATCAACATGTTGCTGAATCTGCCTCTGGGTCAACTTCTCTAGAATTTTAGCTAGTAATGGGATACTAGAGATTGGTCGGTAAGAATCCTCTTTCTTCGGATCCAACTGGTTGTTTTTAAGTAGTGGGCGGATTGATGTGTGCTTGAGAGCATCTGGGAAGACTCTGGCTTCAAAGGACAGCTTGGCAATGTTGGCTATGAATGGGCTGAGTTGAGAGCACATAGTTTTGATCCAATGGGCTGGACAAGGATCGGTTGGTGCAGTCGTAGTGTTGATTGTGGCGATGATCACTTCAATGGTCTTTGCTGAGGGAGGTGAGAGTTTGGTGAGTGGAAACTGCATGTGGGGAGTTCATGTGCTGCTGTTGTGGTGATCTTTATTGCTTTGGATTGAATGTAGTTTGCATATGCCTGGGGTTGAATGCTTTCTTGCTGGGGTGGGGAAGGTTGGTTGGTAAAGGATTTTACTAGGTTGAATAGGTCTCTTGGCTTATTTAGTGAGCGGTTGAGGATCTCGGCGTGGAATTCCTCTTGGCCCATGTTGATTCGCGATGTTGTTTCAGATATTCTAAGTAGATGATCTGGTCAGAGGTTCTATGGGTAATTCTCCATTTTCTCTCAAGCTTTCTTAGGTGGAGCAGGGAAGCTCGGAGATCAGGGGAGAACCATGGAGCAGACTGCTTTTTGGTTACTCCGTTGTCGGGTGTGGCTTTTTTGGTGAAGGCTGGTTGATGAGCATAAGATGAGAGGGTATCATTCCAGTTGGAGACCATTTCGTTGAGGCTGACTGTGGATCGAGCGAGCTTTGGGATTGCGCAGTTCGTGAACATCTCTCTGTCAAGTTGCTTGAAGTGGGCGGCTCTTGATGTCTCCTTTTTGTTCGAGCGCTGGCATGTGATTTGTTGCGTTGGTATATGAAATGTTATCAGATTATGGTCTGACCATGGAACAGGGGTGATGGCAATGTCGATTTGTTTTATCATACTCAAGGCTGGATGGGGGGGCGAAGATTAGGTCCAGGAGGTTTCCTCCTTGATGGGTGGGATCGATCACTACTTGCTTGTAGTTAAGGTTGGACATTGCTTCTAGGAAGGTTTTTGATAACAAAAAAGATTGTTGTCACTTCTCGGAGCTTATTGCTGTCAAGCTATATAAAAATGGATAGAGCTCCACTCTTTTAACTTAGGAAGTCTAGGAAGGTTTTGGCTAGGTTGGGTTGAGTGGAAGCAAGATTAAAGTCTCCCAACAGCCAGTTAGGTTGTGGCCTTGGGCAAGTGACTTAACCCTCCATTGCCTCAGAAAAATCCAAGTTATCAATGTCCCTGTTTTGTTGTACATTACCAAGTTTAAGTTTCAATGTAAACCGCTTTGATTGAAATGATAAAGCTATATATAAAACCTGTTAAATAAAATAAATAAATAAATTAGATAATATACTCAAACTTCTATAATAAAGATTTCTTATTAATCACTGCAACAATTAGTTTTGTATGCTTGCTAGCATGTGTATGTGTGCCTAAGGGGGGGAAGGCTATCCCGGGTAATTTCCTAGCACTTCGGAGTCACTAGGTAAGTGGGAGTGTTGCCTCCGAACCTGAGCAGAAGGTACCTGCTAATATGTGCTAAACCTATGTGAATTTCTGATCTCTACACTCTTTAGATTTACTTTTTCTCACTGAGACCTGGCTCAAGGAAGGTGAGGAGGCTCTTCTCTATCATTGCCTTCTGCCTACTTATCATGCGTTATCCACCTCCTCTAGTTCTAGAAACTGGAGAGGTGTTACAGTCCTTTTTAAGGATTCCCTGAGTCTTGTTGAGGTCCTTTCTTTTCCTCTGCACTATCCAAAATCCCTGCTCTTGTATTGCCTGCCACCATACTCATTTCATGTTTTGCTTCTTTATGTACCCCCCTCCCATGGCACTGATGTCTGGGATTCCCTTCTTCTTACCTTCTGACCTGCTTATCATGGGAGATTTTAATATTAATGTAGATTTACCCCTCATATATCGTGACAAGTTCTTTCTCTCCCACATATCGCATCTATCTCTCATTCAACATGTCATTTTCCTCACTCATGCTGCTGGTTTCTTACTCATATCTGCAGCTTCTCTACTCTTAAATGTCTCTCTCCCCTGCATTATCCTTCCCTTGGACTGATCATTTAGGCGTTTTCTTTACTGTCTTACACTATCTACCTAATAAGACTCTTCTAACCTCTTCCCCAACTCCAAGACCTGTCTTATTTCAGCGTTTCATCTCAGACAACACTCTTTGTGCTTTCCCACCTTTTGATTCTCTCTTCCCCTCTAACTTTGACTCTTTCAGTTGATGCTGAAGTAGATGCCTGGAACATTCTTTGTACAACTTTAGACTCCCTTGCCCCTTTGACTCCGTTACCCTCCCCAAAGGCCTTCTCATCATCCATGGTATCATTCTGGCCTCATCCTCACCCGTTAGCAACCTCGTAAGGCTGAGCAAACATGGCATAGGTTCTGCTCCTCTGCCACTCTCACAACCTTCCGGGATCTTCACAGCTTTTACAGAAACTCCATAACAACTGCCAAAAGGAACTACTTCAATAATCTTATCTCTGACTCTAACAATAGCTCTATAAAACTTTACACCATAGTCTTACATCTTTTGCACCCTCCATGCTCTGCTCCTGTTTTTGTTTTCCCCACTGCTGAACAGTTAGCACAGTCCTTTCATGATAAGGTCTTGTCACTACAGCTTGAAGTCTCTGATGCGTTCTCTCTCCCCTTGATTCTCCTGCTTCTTCATCCAATGGATTCTCTCCCACTAGTCAAGCTCTGACTCACACTTAGTCCTCCTTCAATTCTTTTCTTTAGCAGCCCTCACAAAGTCTATTTTAGCTCCTCTAAGACTACCTGCGCGTCCGACCCTATCTTGTCTTCTTGGATCCCAGTTGCTTCTCTGGCCCTTCTCCCTTGAATTCTTAATCTCTTCAATAACAGCTGGTATCTTCCTTCACTGCTGGAAATCTGCCTTGGTTGACCCCTCTGTTCCAGTGCATTATTGCCCTGTCTCCAATCTTCTTCTCACTAAAGTCTTAGAAAAACTTGCCTTTGCCCAGCTTGCATACCATCTTGAGCACACTAGCTTTCTTCACCCTTGGCAATCTGGTTACCATTCTTCTCTCTGTCCTTAGAGAAACTCGGGCATCACTGGATAAGGGTAACATATCTTTGGCTATCTCTCTGGATCTTTCATCGGCCTTTGATCTTGTCAGTCACCCTCTTCTGTCACTTCTGCAAGCTGCAGGTCTCCACGGATCTGCCCTTCAATGGTTTCACTCCTTTCTCTCTAGCCAATACTATTCAATTTTGTTTCAATTCTCTACCTCCTCTAGTTTCCCCTTATCTTGTGGTGTCCCTCAGCGTTCTGTCCTGGCCCCCTTGTTCTTTAACATTTTCCTTGCTCCTTTAGCCACCTTCATTCAACAGCATAAGGTCTCTGCCTATTACTATGCAACTGACATCTTGCTGCTCTTTTACTCCCACCCCACCTCCACAGATCTTGCTGTTATCAATTCTTACCTTTCCCAAGTGTCCCTTTGGTTGCACTCCATCACCTAAAGTTGAACACATCTACGACATCTACTATATGGCTCATCGAGCCCTTCTCTTCTCCCTCTTTGGCCCCCTCACAATGACTTTGCTATTATCCTTGTACCCTCACTTAAGTACCTTGGTGGTGTTCTGGATAGCAGTCTCACTTTTCAGATCAGATTAGCGCCATAGTCAGTCATTCTTTTTTCACTCTGCATCAGATCTGTTCCCTCTGCTCTTTCCTTCCTGACTCTGTCATCACAATTCCTGCTTCTTGTTCTTATCATATCTTATTTAGATTATTGTAATGTCATCTATTCTAGTTTGCCACACTATCAGCTTAAGCATTTGCAAACCGTTCAAAACACTGTCATCTGTATCCTTCATCATGCTTCCAAATTCGACCACATCTCCCCTCTGCTTAGTAAATCTCATTGGCTACACATCACATTTCGGATTCAGTTCAAACTTCTTACCCTGGTTCACAAAACTTCGCACACTGGTACTCCCTCCCATCTCTCTTTGCACATTATTCCCCATGCTCCATCACATCATCTTCGTTCTATCCATGCAAACCAGCTTCATCTCCCACCTCCTCCTTGTGCCCACTATGAATCCACTAGACATTCAATTATTTTCTGGGTCCCAGCCTTTGGAATTCACTTTCCCCTGATATTCGTTTAGAACTCTCCTTCCCAAATTCATATCGCTTCTTAAAACCCATCTCTTTTAACTTGCTTTCGATCTACCTTACCAAGCTTAAAATTCTGCTCTCCTTCCTCTTCTGGCCCTCTCCTGCCCTCTATGACCGTTTAGTTTTCATTTTCTTGCCTTTCCTTTCAGTTTTTTAATGTGATTGTATTGTTTTATTATACACCACTCTGCTGTTCTGAAGCTAGTAAATTTTAATAAACCAGGAGATTGGTGGAATTCGGGAATGCAGGGGCAGGGGCTACCTGCTGGGAACTAGATATCCAGCTGTCTTTGCGGAGTTGAGATGGAGGAAGTTGGTGGACATCCAAATGGAGATCTGAGTGAGACAAGTGTTCACTGGCGAAAGATCTAGGATGCACGGGTCAGTGTGATGAAGAAGAATGATGTCATCAGCATACTGAGCATACAGCATACAGTATACTGAGACACCATGCTGCTGGACCAGAAGAGAGAGGGGACCATGAAGATGTTGAAAAGGAGTGGTGTCAATACCGAGCCCTGGGGGACACCACAGGGGGAGTGGGAGAATAAAGAATGACAAGGAACCAGAGAGAACTGAAATTGATCTGTGTGAAAGGAAGGAGTGAAACTAACTTAAAACAGTACCGTGAAGGTGGAAAAGGAGGGTAGCTTGATCAACAAGGTCGAAGGCAAAGGAAAGACCTAAGAAAACTGCTAGAGAGATGTTGCCCAAGTTATGAGATTCGTATATTTCATTTAGGAAAGAAAGAGGATAGTTTCCCTGCTGTGACCGGGGCAAAATCCAGATTGATGGGGCTGCAGGGTGTCCATGGCATCAAGGTGGGCAGAGAGCTGTGCAAAGACTAGTTTCTCAAGTACTTTTGACAGGAATGGGAGAATCAAGTCTGATCTGTAATGAGTGGGTGAGGAGGGGTCAAGAGAAGGGTTCTTCAAAATGGGCCCAATCAAAGCTTGTTTCCAAAGGGCAGGGAAGGTACTGGAGGTCAGACTGTTAATGAAGATGGAGAAGATTGGGGTTAGAAGGGCCAGGCGTCGGAATCTCCTTTTAGCAGGCTGTGATCAGGTGTTTGTGTGTTTAGTGGAAGATGGAATGTGATAACTGTATTTACTACTACTACTAATCAGCACTTATAGAGCGCCACGCACGCAGCGCTGCACAGCTGACCTACAAGAGGTAGCCAACATACAAAAGACAGCCCCTGCCCATCAGAGTCATGCTCATCAGAGCTTACAATCTAGTTAAGAGAAAACATACAGAGCATTAGTCAGTTCTGCGCAAGGTGCTGTGGGGTACAGTTTGGTCTATAGTTTTGTCATAAACTTTGACGGGGGTTAGGGTAAGATGAGGATGGAGTCAGGATCTAAATGCAATGGTAAAGAGGTGGGTCTTCAGCCTGGATTTGAAGAGGGCCAGGGAGGATGCCTGGTGCACAGACGCAGGTAGGCTGTTCAGGTGTATGGTGCCACAAGGTGAAAGGAGCACAGTCGGGAGTTTGCGGTGCAGATGAAAGGCATTGATAGAAGTAATTTGTTAGCGGAGCGCAAATTACGAGAGGGGACATAGAGGGAGATAAGAGGTATTGAGGGGCCATAGAGTGAGTGCATTTATAGGTCAGTAGGCGAAGCTTGAATTGGATGCGGAATTGGACAGGGAGCCAGTGAAGCTGTGGTAGGCCATGGCCTATATAATAGCCTGTACATGTATGAGAGGCCTGCAAGCTAGTCCTGAGTCCCCACCCCCACTTAGAAATAGTAGTGCTGAGAAAGATCAAAGTCAGTGAATGTCTGAGGATCTGCCTTAAACCGCTCTAAACTGCTTTTGATAAGTTTGTGTTAATCCTTATTCAATTCTTTTATGCTGATGATAGATATGTTCCAGTGTTTTGCATTCTCGCATTCTCTGAGCCTAGAAATGACCTTGTAGTAGGGCTGTGTTTATGTCTAGAAACTGAGCCTTTGTTAGAATAGCCTGAGAAGGGGGAACAGGGTGTTAGGCCCAGAGAGGGTCCCCGATTGGATAGATGCAGGGGGCGTTGGGACCAATAGAAAGTTTGCCTGTATCAAACTGTGAAACTTGTATATAAGGAAGTTGTTCCTGTTCTCCATTGCTCAGTCCTTTTTGAAGCTTGACTCTCTGAGCCTTGTGCACAATAGATTGGCTTGGATCTTTGAACTGACTCCTGGTATTATTTATTGCATGCTTATCAGCTGCTACAAAGCGACTTGAGAAGAGGAGTAATGTGGGCATGGCGAGGCTGGCAGAAGATTAGTTGAGCAGCGTGATTTTGTATGGATTGAAGAGGGAGGAGGTGGCTTACGAGGAGACCAGCGAGGAGTAGGTTGCAGTAATCGAGGCGCGAGGAGATCAAGGAGTGGACGAGCATTTTGGTAGTGTGTTCAGAGAGAAAGGGGTGGATTTTAGTGATGTTGTAGAGAAAGGACCGGCAGGTCTTAGCTACAAGCTGGATATGAGCGGAGGAGGAGAGAGAGATGTCGAAGATAACCACTAGATTGCGGGCTGAGGGAACAGGGAGGATAGTAGATTCATCCACAAGGACTGAGAGAGGGGGAAGTGGGGGGGAGGAGTTGGGTGGAAAGACAAGGAGTTCAGTCTTGGCCATGTTCATTTTCAATCAGCCATGAGACATCCAGTCAGCGATGTCCGAGAGACAGGCAGAGATCTTGGACTGGGTTGCCGGAGAAATATCAGGTGTAGAGAGAGAGATCTGGGAGTCATCGGCATAGAGATGGTACTGAAAGCCATGGGAGGAGATAAGCGTGCCAAGGCCTTGGGTATAGAGAGAGAAGAGGAGGGGACCTAAGACAGATCCCTGGGGTAAACCTACATGTAGCGGGGTAGGGGAGGAGGAGGAGCCACCAGAGCATACACTGAATGAGCGATGGGAGAGGTATTTCACACCACTTTAACATTTTAGTCAAAGCGGTTTACATTGTAACTTAAACTTGGTAGATCTATAGTCAAATGTGCCTCCCTAGGCTGTAAGTTCCACAACTTTAGGACAAACCAAATCCAAGATAGTTTTGTTGCTTGAAGAAATGGATCCTGCAAGTGGTCTTTGTTTATAGACCATAAGGACCTTACAAAGATGTAAATCAATTCAGTCCTTCAGGTATTTTGGTCCTGTGGCCCAAAGTCACTCATGGTCTTAAAGGTCAGCACTGCAGCTTTAAATTTTGCCCAGCATTGATATGGTAGCAAAGGATGTTGTCTTAGAACTAGGCAGATATGCTGGCAGTGTCCTGCACCAGCTAACACTTTGCTGCCGTTTTCTGAATTACACTGCAACAGATTAAGGATTCTTGTAAGTAGATCTTTATTAAAGGAATAGAGCAATAGCCCAATAATTAGGGGTCTGATATTGTATTGGGCGCACCAACTCTTAACACCAGATATGCAATGCTGCAGCAATGGCATTGAACATCCAATGTTGCCCCACATGCTCCGGAGCTGCCGAGGCTGAGTAGCGGCAATATTGCACTGCCTTCCGGTTAGCATCTGCAGCTAAAACTAGGCGAGCCAAAAGCTGGTCTAGTTTTGGCCATGGATCACTAACTGGGTAGCAGTGCAATATTACTGCTATCCAGTTAGTGGCAGCCTCCGCTCCTCCCCGGAACTCCCCCAAGATGCCCCAATGCTAACTGCAGAGCATTGAGGCATGTAGCGGACTTTGAAGGGGATATTCACTGACACTAACCGTGTAAGTGACGTTGAATATCCCAATTTAGGGCATTTATATGGTTTACTGGCTGTAAACCGTGTAAATGCTCTTCGAATATCTGGCCCCAAGTGTCTATAACTGTAGCCCAACTAGAAGAGTTCAAAAAGGTGAAAAACTGGGTGGTGTTCTTATTGCCAAATATATACTTAACAACAGCTAAAATGAGGGTTCCAGGGTTAAAGCTGATTCTTGAAGGTTATTTTAGAACTTTAGGCATTTATTAATGGGGATAAGGCAGCTTTACTGTGAAGGACAAGCCAAGGTCTTAACCAGAAATTCCAGACCCAAAGAAACAGGAAGAAATGGCTTGGCCAGATCAGTCAGAAAATCAGAGGCAGTACAAAGTTATATCCCAGGGCTTCTCTGCACTTATTTTTAAGTGGATTTTCTCCAGGAACAAGCAGGAAGTCAGCCCTCACATATGGGTGATGTTGACGCCCGACAAAGCCCGCACAGAAGCATCTCCTCAGCTTTCAAAGAAAGCCTTTGGGAGATGCCACCACGCATGCATGGACCCTTCCCGCCCATGGGTGCCTTCTTGCTCAGTCTCCATTTTTCTGCTGAGCCCAACAGATGTGCGTCTGATCCCCTGGCAAAAGTTGATTTTTTTTCTCAAAGTAATCCTCTCTCTCTCTCCGGCTGCAACCGGTCCTTTCCTGCCCTCGAGCTTGTTTGCCTTGGTACCACGTCCTTGGGCCTGTGAATTTTTCTTTCAGTGCATCTCGCGCCCCTTTTTCCGCTGGCAGTTCCTTGGATTTTCAACCTCACCGTGGTCCTTTTTCCTCCGATGGCCAGTGGCTTTAAAAAGTGTGATTGGTGTTGCAGTAATTTTTCTATCACTGATACACATGACTGCTGTCTCCATTATCTTTGTCCTGACCACAACCCAGAAACTTGTGGGCCTTGCAAGAGGCTGACCCCCAAAGCAGTCACAAGCAGCAGGAGAAGCATGATTGGATGTTCAGGTCAGACTCTGCCTCAGAAACTCTTTCCAGGGCCCAGTCTGAGACCCCGGGATCATACAGTGACTCCGCAGCCACTAGTTGGGACCGCTAGTCCTCTGACCAGATGTCCCCGATCCGAATCCCGAAGAAGAAGAAAGCCACGTGGGACTCCTCACGAGACTCTGGAAAGGCAGGTAAGTCCTGCGCCAGATCCCTGCGCCCCCGGAGGAGGACCGGGGTGTTGGAGCAGGAGTGGCTGCCAAAGCTTTCCCAGAAGGACTTGATGGACCTCGGCAATCGGCCTCATGTCTCCGCGGCCATCCCCACTAAGGGACTCTCTTCCTCCATCAGCACCGGACCTGATACCCTCAGTATCCATGCCAATAGCTGTGACCCCATCCAGGCTGGAGACCAGGATGGTGGCCCGGGAGCATGGCTTGTCTGTCTTCTTGGCCACTCAGCAGGCAGCGCTGTCCGGCTCTGCCGGTTCATCTGCCAAAAACACCAGGACCACCTCCCCGTTGAGTTGCCTTATCTATACCTTTTTGTATTTTGCTGTCTTAGCTATGTCATGTGACCGAGAAAGATGACACCCTTGGGTGGGAAGGGGACCATGCATGCAGGGCAGTATCTCCCAAAGGCTTTCTTTGAAAGCTAGGAGATGCTTCTGCGCGGGCTCCGTCTGTGTCGATGTCACCCATATGCGAGGACTGATTTCTGCTGTCCCTGGAGAACACCTGTTAACAGGTTAGTAACTATGCTTTCTCTTTTATTCTGAAGCCCGTTTTTGGTGTTCTGTTTCATTTGTAGGACCTAGGAGTGGATGGAAAGATGGAAGATTTTCAGAATCTGCCTTCAATTCACCACAGGGTGTGGCAATATGGAATGATATCATTTATGTGGCAGACACAGAAAACCATTTGATCCGAAAGGTAATGTTTTTAGATATCCTCCATATTCCGTAAAATTTAGTATTCTGATACACATCTGCCAGTTAAGTATTTTTGTCATCTTGCATGCAGACCTCTCCATCACAGTCTCAGTTCTGATAACTAGTGTGTCAGGGAATGTAAAAATGACCTTTCAGCGTGCTGCATTTCCTTTTGCTGCTGGCTGTATTGGCAGTATTGTCAGAAGCCTGAAGGGGGTAAACTAACTTGCTTGCCTAACAGGACATTTGTGTCATATCAGCCAAGTAGCAAACCTTAAGTTAAACAGGCAACTTTGTTCAGATAATTTTAGACAGAGTATTGAGCCTGAACTTATTTGGGTTTCATATCCTGATAAGTTTATCCACACATGGCTGATTGAATATTAGCCTGTATGTTACTGTGTTTAAACTACTCCTCCACGCCACAAGTTTATTTAATGGTTAAGCAGCATGCTGAAAAATGAGGATGCAGGGTTTCATATTCCACTGACACTTTTTATAATATTGTGCAAGCTACTTAAACCTCCATTGCCTCCGGTACAAACTTACAGCTAGAATTACTGATTTATGCTACCATGCTAAATGTGTGTTTTTAACAAGTAGAGAAAGCATGCAGAGCATGACTAATGGAATTGTTTTCCACCCCCTCTATGTGCATATGTACTGTACATGCACATACTCATCTGTATCTGCACTGCCTGGGGGCGGTGTCTTGCATGTGTGTGCATATTTCTGTTTTGTGTGTTTCTGTATGTGTATCTCTGTGGGCTGATATGTATGTGCATCTTCATATGTATGTGCACATGTTTGTGCCACTGCAAGTGTGCTTATATGTGTCTGTGCATGCTTGCATGTATACTTAAATCTGTGTGCATGTGTGGACATATTAGTGCATGTGTGTTTGTGTATTTATATCTGTGTTTCTGTGATTGGTAGAGGAGATGAGATGGGAGGCTGTTTCAGGGGCAGCGGAAAATGTTTTTTTGGTCGAAGAGGCTAAACAAACTGATCTCTGGTACCACCCCAGAGCTCTCTAGTTGCTGATGCTGTGTTGGGCAAAACAATGGGAACCATGGCCTATGTGCCCCTCCTATTTCTGTGGTCTGGCAAATATAATTCCATATTCCTCATCATTCCTCCAGTCCAGTCCAGATACATGGGTTTATGCACTTCTGCCAGCAGATGGAGACTGAGAACCACTGGTTCAAACGATGTCAGCATATAAGGGTCCTGTGCAGCCATCCTCTCACCAGTATTTTTCAGTCTCCAGCAGATAGAGGTTGTCAAACCTGTGCAGTCTGTGTCTGAATTGGAGAGAAGTTATTGGAATCTGCAGCGAACCAATAGGCTTAGTACAGTGGTAGCCAACTAAGGGGCCCTGGAGGTGCAGAATCCAGTGGAATCAGGTCCCCCTCCCACCCTCCTCCAGTGCTTAGGGCACCCATGAGGGTTCTTGGTTTTGTTGGAGATATCCCCCCTTCCTCCTCCCCAATTTTGGGGGTGGGGGGGGATGCATCTTCCCTTCCTCCTTCCCAGCCCTGAGGAAGGGGCTGGGACAGGTACTGGCTTTAAAAAAAAAAAAAGGCTGCCTCTTCTAACTTTTGAAGGGGGTTTGGAGCAAGGGTGCCGCTGCATCTAGTAAGTATCATGGGTGAGGGGAGATCGCAATACCTCAGAGGTACAGCCAATCACAGCTGGAACCACGTGGCCGATGCTAGCTGCCTTCAGTGGCAAAGATAACTGCTACAATAGAGAGGATATGCGTTCCCAGTGCATTTGAAGGTCAGGAAAATCCTTTACTTCATGTGCTGCGATGGGTGCAGAAGTCCAGAGGATTGCAGCTAACAAGCGCTGGTTGCGGTTTTACCAGTTTGATCTCAGCCATTTTTGGTGAGCAAGCCGCCATTTTAGTTAGGCCTTCCATGGTGCTCTGAGGATCATAGCAGCGGCACTTGCAACCTCCAATGCAGATCATGGGGCTTCCAGATCCAGGAAATGAATGAATGCTTACTAGTGGCAGCATCGAGGTATGTGTGTGAGTGGACTGGAGGAGTGGCCTAGTGGTTGGGGCAAGGTACTTCAGGCCGGAAGGTCGGGGGTTCAAATCCCACTAGAGGACAGCAACCTTGGGCCGGAAGGACTGGGGTTTCTAGTCCCACAGGTGCTCCTTGTGGTCTTGGGCAAGCCACTTAACCCTCCATAGCCCATGTTCCCTGTAAAATAGTTATCTCCAAGTTATAATGCCCTGTTCAATGTAATTTCAGTTTGTTCAATGTAAACCGCACTGATGCAGAATAGCGCGGTATATAAGAGAATGTAAATAAATAAATAAATAAATGTGTGTGTGCTACCACTGAGCCAGGAAGAATCCCACAGAATGGAGGAAGAAACCTTGGCAGGGACGCCACCATCTATCTTAATTTATCTTCAATATACAGGGGTGTCAAGAGTCCTATGCCTTTCAGAGTCTAGACTCAAGTCCAACTTCTTAAGAGTTCACCTCAATGTAATTGGAGCATATCATTGTGGTGTAGAAGGTAAAGCGATCTTTGTACAGCCCTTAGTTGTTTGCTTCATGTGGGAGCTTACTTCTGCTCAAACCTCTCTATAAGCCACTCACAGTATCTTGGAACCTCAGTGTGGTTCTAACGCTGCTGATGAATGCTTCCTTTTTAGCCACTCAATTCCTATCCTCTGAAATTCTTAACCTGGAAAGTACTATTGCTGGTGGCTGTCACTTCAGCGCACATAGCAAACTTCAGGCCCTAGTAGTTCATCCACCTTGCCACCAGGTCTTTATCCATGGACCCTTTAGTTGGCTACCGCTATACTACGCCCACTGGTCCATCGCAGATTCCGACAACTTCTCTCCAAGTGGTTCTTTGTAATTATCCCAAATTTCTTCCAAAAGTGGTTACAGAATTTCATCTTAACTAGTCAATTGTTCTTCCAACATTCTTTCTAAAACCCCATTCTCAAAGGGGGGGAAGGTGCGCTACACATGTTGGATTGCAAGCGGGCCTTAGCTTTCTACTTGGAGTGGACAAAGGTCCATAGAAAGTCCATCCAACCTTTTGTTTCTTTTGGCCCTAACATGCTGGAGGTAGCAATCTCCAAATGCACCTTGTTTATTTGACTCACAGATTGCATCTCTCTCACTTATGCCCAGACAGGCCTAAGCCTGGAGGATTATGTCATGGTTTATAATGTCAGAGCCATGGCTGCATTGGTAGCCTAGTTGGCGCTCAGTCTCCATGGACGAGATCTGAAAGACTGCAACATGGATCTCTGTCCACACATTCACATCTCATTACTGTCTGGATGGGCATTCCCGATGCGACAGCGGTTTCAACCAGTCAGTACTGTGGAATCTGTTCGGGGAGTGGAATCCACCTCCTTCCCTCCTAGTCTCATTTCTTTCAGTTCAAGCTACCTTTAAAAAAAAAAAAAAAAAAAAGGCCTGTTGCCAAAAACAGTTGTTCTATTGACTGGCATAGTGGTGTGTTAAATGAAATCTCGAGAAACAAGCAGGAATGTAGTCTTCACATATGGGTATCGTAGATACCGACGGAGCCTGTGCGGGAACGCTCCCCAGCGTCCAATTAGAAAGCTTTTGGGAGCATCCCACAGCGCCAGCGTGCTGCCTTCCCACCTTTCCCAACTGCCTCTCTCCAATTCTTCGTTTTCTGCGGAGCCAGCAGGTCGTTGTTCCTGTCACCGCAGAAAATATTTTCCTTATTCCTTCTTTTTTTGTGGTCGCGTCTGCCTTCCTCGATGCTATACCGGTACCGCCGGTTCTTCTTTCTTTCTTTAAAAAAAAAAAAAAAAAAAAATACTATTTTTTTCCAAACTTTTCTTTTCCAGGTGCACGTGCCAGTTTGGGCCTTAGGCCATTATGGAAAAACCTGCTTCGGGTTTCAAAAAGTGCACCAAGTGGGGTGGTACCATCTCTGTCACCGACACCCATGAGTGGTGTCTTAAATGTTTAGATCCTGATCACTCCATCTCCGAGTGTATGGCTTGTGCCATGATGTCCAAAAGGGGTCGACAAAACCGAGCTGCTAAGCTCAGCGCCCTTTTTCCCTCCGATGCAGCTTCTGTGGCATCGACGTCTTCCAAGGCTTCGTCTTCCTGCCATGGATCTCAGGTAACTAAACATAAGTCTGGCCGGTCCTCAAAGGGTAGATCTCCTTCCAAGCATCGAGATGCCTCTGGCGCTGCCCTTGAGGGTTCTGTACCTGCAAAATTGCCCCGGCAGGAGGCTTCGGCTTCCAAAGCATTAACGGGGCTCCAGGATGTTCTCGAGGCCTCGACCTCGGCAGAATTACTGGTGCCATGCTCTGGGGTACCGGCTGCTACCTCCGGTACCGATACCCAGGCATCAGCAGCGTCGATAGACCAGAGGTTCCTGGCTATTGAACGCAGTCTGGCGGCTCTCCTTGCAGCATCGACACCCTCGGAACCACGTCAGACAGTTCAACCGGTACCGGCACCGACAGCATCGACATCGGTGTCTGCTTTGCCGGCACCCAGTCATGCAATGCCTTCCGGTACCGATTCCCCTCGGTACTGACTTCTGTCGGTACGGGTATCGGGCTCTTCAAGAGCATCCGGACAGAAGGTACTTCGAATCCTCGGAGGAGTCCGAGGATTCTGACAACTCTGTCGGTACCAGAATACTTCTCCCGGAGGAGCCTTTCTCTCCTAAACGTAGGATGTCTCCTCCAGAAGATATCTCCTTTCAGGATTTTATCAGGGAGGTGGCTCGAGGTCTGTCCATTATTGTGACTCCTGAAACAGAGCCCAGGGCTAAGGAGTTGGAGATTTTACAATATCCCAAAGCTCCTAAGGAGGCAGCTACTTGCCTATCCATGAGATCTTACCTGATCTCATGTTCAGAATGTGGGAGACACCTCTTACCACCTTTCCTCACTCTCGCAGACTGGATACCATGTATTGAGTCCCTCCTTGTCCTGGTTTCCAGAAAACTCAGCTTCCTCACCACTCTATTGTAGTGGAATCAGCTATGAGAAGGATCAGGAGTGCAAAGAGGCATGCCTCTAATCCTCCAGGACGTGAGTGTAGAACTTTGGATGCCTTTGGACATCGTACTTTCCAGGCTTCCATGCTTTCTACCAGGATCAGTTCATATATTTTATAGATGGGAATGTTCCTTAAAGAAGTCACAGGAGACTTGGAGAATTTAAGCCCTCTCCTTCCTGAAGACAAGAGGCAGGATTTTCTCACACTGGTTAAACATGCCCAGGATGTTTCTAAGTTTGTCAATCGTGCAGCTTTTGACTGTTTTGAGTGCATAAGCAGAACCTCTGCCATTGCCATAGGTGCACGTAGAATTGCCGGGCTCCAGGCATCCGATTTGGAGCTCTGGGTGCAAGACAAACTGGGCAATATCCCTTGTACAGGTGAGAATCTATTCGGCAAAAATTGGCAAGAGAAAGACAATGAGTTGGATGCTGACAACTCCACTTTGGATAGGTTGTCCAAAGCCACAGCTGATCCTGTAAGAAAGAAATCTTTCAAGAAACCATTCTTCTCAAAAAAGAAGAGGTTTTATCCCTCTTATTCCCAGCAGGGGCGTTCTGCAGGTCAGTCTGGCCGAAAGAGTCAGCAACCACCTAAACAAAGGAAAGCAAAGACTACTAAGCCTCAACTGTCTCAGCAGGCTCAGCCTCCACAAGGCCTTTGACTTTCATCTAGAGAACTTAGCCTTCCTGGCCCTCAATGGACCAGAGCCTTCCACCATTCCAGGAAGGTTGTGTCACTTTGCCCCCAGATGGGGGCAGATAACAGCAGAACATTGGACACACTCCATTATAAAAGAGGGGTACAAGCTTCACTTTATGTGCATGCCCCCTCCCACAATGGTAAGACAGTTCAATTCTCATACCTCTCTCATCAACCTGTTAGATCAAGAGGTCACTATGCTTCTTGCCCAGGGGGCAATAGAAGAAGTACCCTTTCATCAACAGGGTACAGGGTTTTACTCCCCCTATTTCCTTATCCCAAAGAAAACAGGGGGACACAGACCTATTTTGGACTTCAGAGAATTGAACAAATTCCTGTTCAAAGAGAAATTCAAAATGATCTCTCTGGGATCTCTGCTGCCATACCTTCAGAGTCAGGATTGGCTTTGTTCTCTAGATCTCAAGGATGCGTACACTCATGTTCTCATCCATCCAACTCACAGAAAGTTCCTTCGGTTCCTTTTTCAAGGAAAGCACTACCAATACAGGGTGCTTCCTTTTGGCCTGGCCTCAGCACCAAGGGTGTTCACGAAATGCATGGCTGTGGTAGCAGCATTTCTACGCACTCTAGGAATATTCGTCTTCCCTTACTTAGAGAAGTCCTGGCCCATCAGAGTCAGAGGCCAGGACTTCTCTATTTTGCACAATGCCTATCCTTCAGTATTTGGGTCTGGTCATAAACATCCCAAAATCCAGTCTAACTCCCACTCAAATCTCTAGAGTTCATAGGAGCTTTGCTGGATACCAGAAAAGCAAGGGCCTATCTCCCCTAGGTCCGTTGCCTTCGCATGGCGCAGTTAGCTTCTTAAGCAGTGCTAAAGCCTCACCTCACTGCTCGAGAAATGTTGCAACTACTAGGCCACATGGCATCTACCGTGCAAATGGTTCCTTATGCTCGCCTCCACATGAGAGCAGCCCAGTGGACTTTATCCACTCAATGGACCCAAGCATCAGAGTGCCTGTCAGACAAAATAGCAAACACAAGTCGCCTTATTTTGTCCCTCCAATGGTGGCAGTCCACTCAAAACCTGTTGCTGGGGTCCCCATTTCAACAGCCTTTACCCCAGGCAACTCTCACAACAGATGCTTCTCCAGTGGATTGGGGAGCTCATCTGCAATACCTCTCCACCCAAGGCACTTGGACTCCACAGGAGACTCATCTACACATCAATCTCTTGGAGTTCAGAGCAATCTTCCTTGCTCTGTGAGTGTTCCACACCCTGCTCAGCTACAAGACAGTCCTCATCCATACGGACAATCAAGTATCCATGTTCTACGTGAACAAGCAGGGAGGAACAGGCTCTCTGTCACTTTTGCAACGAAGCTTTGCGACTATGGGCCCTCGCCAGAGAGCATCAGATTCATCTCCTGACAGTGTATCTTCCAGGTATCCAAAACGTTTGGGCAGACAGACTCAGTCGCGTTCTGCTTCCTCACAAATGGTCTCTACATGCAGACCAGGTGGCCAAGAGTTTTCAAATTTGGGGAACCCCGGACATAGACCTCTTTGCAAGTCCGTTGAATGCCAAACTTCCCAGGTTCTGTTCCAGAATTTCGGCTCAGGGCTCTCAGGCCAAGGATGCTTTCCTCCTTCATTGGGGTCAAGACTTCCTGTATGCCTTTCCACCCATTCCCCCGATTCCCAAAACCCTGTTCAAGCTTCAGAGAGACAGAGGCTGTATGATTCTCATAGCTCCACATTAGCCACGGCAAGTGTGGTACCCTCTGCTTCTACATCTCTCTCAAGCTCCCTCTCTGGAGTTAGGCTCTGCTCCAGATCTCCTGTCTCAGGAGGGCGGAATGTTATGGCATCCCAATCCCCAGTCTCTGCATCTCAGGGCTTGGTTGCTGAAGGCCTAGATCTTCAAGATCTTAACCTTCCTCAGCAAGTAAAGGATATCCTTTATGCTTCTAGAAAATCTTCCACAAGATGCTCTTATGCTTTCAAGTGGAAATGTTTTACCATATGGTGCTCGCAGAGGGGTCTTAACCCCCTTGCGATACCTCTGAAATCATTATTAGAGTATCTCCTTCATTTATCCAATGCAGGACATAAAACTAACTCAGTAAGAGTCCATTTAAGTGCTATTGCGGCTTCTTTCAATCCTTTAAATGGACAACCTATTTCCTCCCATCCTCTCATAGCAAGATTTATGAGAGGCCTTCTTCTAACTAAGCCTCCCATTAAGCCACCACCCGTGGCATGGGACTTAAATCTGGTTCTTGGCCAGCTCATGAAGCCACTTTTCAAACCTTTAGCTACTACCTCGTTGAAATTCCTTTCTTGGAAAGTGATCTTTCTCATTGCAATCACATCAGCACGTTGCATCAGTGAGTTGCAGGCACTAGTGGCTGATCCACCTTATACAAGGTTCCATCATGACAAGGTAGTCCTTAGGACTCATCCACACTTTATGCCAAAGGTGGTCTCGCCTTTTCATTTAAACCAAGCGGTCTATCTGCCTGTGTTTTTTCCAAGGCCTCATGCATCTAATGCAGAAAGGAATCTTCATACTTTGGACTGTAAAAGAGCTTTAGCCTTTTACTTGCAAAGAACACAGCAACATAGGAATTCCTCTCAACTCTTTGTTGCTTTTGATCCTTCTCATTTGGGACTTCCAGTCTCCAAGAGAACACTGTCCAGCTGGATTGCTCAGTGTATTTCCTTTGCCTATCAGAGTAAGAATCTTCCTCTGGAGGGCCATGTCACAGCTCACAATGTGAGAGCCATGGCAGCTTCAATGGCTCATCTGCACTCTGTGTCTATCGATGACATCTGTCGAGCAGCCACTTGGGTCTCGGTTCATACCTTCACAGCCCATTACTGCTTGGACAAGGACTCCCGCCGGGATGCCTTGTTTGGTCAGACTGTTCTTCAACACCTGTTCCATACCTAATCAACTCCTACCCACCATCCCTGGTTGGATGCCAGAGATCCATGGGGGGAAGTGGAGCCCTTTCACAGGGACACGCAACTTCTGGGGCCTTCTCCCTGGCATCTGCAGCTAGGGAGTCCCCCATATGTGAAGACTACAATCTCCAGGAACAAGCAGGAATGAGTCTTCACATATGGGTATGTCGGTACCGATGGAGTCCGCGCAGGAACGCTTCCCAGCGTCCAATCAGAAAGCCTTTGGAGCATCCCAACACGCCTGCGTGCTGCCTTCCCGCCTTCCCAACTGCCTCTCCTTAGTTTTCGTTTTTCCGCAGAGCCGGCAGGACGTCCTCCTGTCACCGCAGAAAATTCTTCTTTTATTTTTAAGTTTTCTTGTGGTCGCGGCTGCCTCCCCGACGCCACCGGTACCGCCGGTGTTTCTTTTTTCTTTCTTGTAAAATTTTTTCCTTTTTAAAGAATATATTTTTCTTCCTTAGTGTCTCACGGTTCTCAGGCCTTCTAGGCTTCTCCATTTTCCTTCATGGAACCACCAGCCATTTTCCCCAAGAAATGTACAAACTGTGGCGGTACAACTTTATTTTTAGACACTCACAATCGGTGTCTAACCTGCTTGGGTCCTGACCATTTTCCTCCGGAGCCCTCGGGCAATAGTATTGTGAGAAGAAGTTTTCAACATCGAGTTCCCCTCGACACGCGGTCCCCCTCCAACTTCAGGGCACCGACCATATCTTCTTCTGCACAGGATCAGGTAACCCAAAAACAGTCTGTTAAGACTAGCCAGTCCTCGAGCGGCACTTCTCATGCACAGCATAGAGATGCCTATGGCCTTGTCCTCGAGAATCCACTGGCTTCATAACCCCGGTGGGAGTCTTCGGCCTCCAAAGCCTGTGTGGGGTTTCAGGTTGTTCCTGAGGTTCACCCCTCACAGAACATACCTGAGCCATGCCCGGTGGTGGCATCCGCTTCGAGCGGTACCGATACCCCGGCATCGGCACTGGTGTTGGATGAAACATTCCTCACCAAGGATCGTCGTCTGGCATCCTCGGTACCTGCGGGGCCAGTGGATACGCTCCAGATCGACCTTCCAGTATCGGTACCGACACCGATACTAGTACCGACATCGGTACCCTCCAGACGTGCATCGATAGACTTGCTTCCTTCGATGCCGAGTCTGGAGTCGATCTCCAGTCTGGAGGACTGGGTACCGACTCGCCTTGGTACCGACTCCCATCGGTACTGAAGGCTCGGTTCCGATAATTCGGATCCGCAACTTTCGGTTCCTCCGATACTGTTAGAGTTGCCACCGGCTGGTCTTCATCCACCGGTATCGGATACGGTACCGAGATCGGTACCGATATCGACAGTACCATTGCTGTCGGTACCTTCCATGCTTCTCTCGTCAGACTCGCTTCCCTCGATGCCGAGTTTGGAATCGATCCCTAGCATGGACGATCTGTTATCTACTGTCGCTGGTTCTGACCTCCAGTACCAGCGACCACCATCTAAGGATCCCATACTGCACCATTCAGGATCTTCTATTCCTATATACTTGAATAGATCCCTCGGTGCCAACGCTAGTTCTTTATCAGATCTAGCCTATCCAAGGGAAGTTCCCTCTGGGGATCCTTCTTTCCAGACTTTCCTCCTGGATATGGCAAAATCACTTGCCATTCCTATTCCTGGACAAGATCCTACACAAGGGAATACAGAATACCTCTCTATTCCTAGCAAAGCAAAGGAGAATATAATACTTCCTTTGCATCATTCTTTGCAGGATCTCCTTCTACGAATGTAGGAAGCTCCTTTAAAGGTACCCCCACCTTCCAGAGCAACTGATCTCCTATATCAGGTGCCCCCCTCTCCAGGGTTTCAAAAGACTCAACTTCCTCATCATTCCATTGTGGTAGAATCAGCAATGAGGCGAGTGAAGAGTAATAAAAAGCACTCTTCTTGTCCGCCAGGTCGTGAATCTAGGACACTAGATGCCTTTGGACGTCAAACTTTCCAGACATCCATGCTTTCAGCAAGAATTCTCTCATATATTTTTATATGGGTCTATCTCTTGAGGAGGTCACAAAGAAATTATATCTTTTGACTCCTTTTCTTCAAGAGCCCAAGAGTAAAAACTATTCCTCACTGGTTAGTCATACTCAAAATATCTCTAGGTTTCTTACTCGTGCTACCCTGGACTCCTTTGAGTCTGTTAGCAGGACTTCTGCTGTGGCTATAGGAGCACGACGTAAAGCCTGGCTTCAAGCTTCAAACTTGGACAAATGGGCACAAGAAAGACTGGGAAATACTCCTTGCACTGGAGAAAATCTCTTCAACAAGGAGTCTTTACTTCAGGTTACTCAGTTATCCACTGACTTTCCTTTTTCCAGAAGCTGTTCTACGCCTTCTTCTTTCCCAGTAGGTAGGAAATGTCCTACCAAACTTTCTTCCCCTAGGGGGAGAAGGTTTTACCCATCATCTGCCCATCATACAGATGTTCCCTTAACAGGGGAAACATTGCCCTAGTCTGAAGAATCCACAACATCAACAGGGTCAACAAACCCAGCAGTCGCAGGGTTTCAAATAGTTCATTGTCCCTCTTGGTTGGTGGTTAGGGTGTCAGTCTGCCGTTTTCACTGGCAGTATCTGCACTAAATTTGTCCTAACCTACCTAGATATCTCTTCATGAGACATCTTTTTTCTAAGAGTCTTATGATGATCATGCCCATACTTATCAGTTTCCTCTTCCTCTTGAAGGAAAGAGAGGTAACAACTATCAATGGACAGTTGTTTCCCTGTACTGGCATGTATCACCTCACCTGTCAGAGACTTCCTCCATAGTCGGTCTCTTGCAACTCTGTCTTACCTCCCTCTTTCTACAACATTGGCTTGTAAGAGTGGTTCTTTTACACCGGTAAGCTCCTATAGTCCTATACCTGTTCTACTGGGGGATTCTCCCTTCTGGAGTTCTTTTCCCCTTGTTACATTAGGGCAGCTCATCAAACAATAGGAAGTCCTATCAGGACTGTTTCTTTTTCCCATTCTAAAGAAGGGAAAAGGGAAAAGAACATTTTCTATGCTGCCCGGGTAATTGCTGTAGATACAGCAATTCCTAGTGGTTAGGCCACTGGTTGTGTTCTCTATGCAACCAGGGCTTCTCCTCCACTAGCAATCCTCCTAGCCTCAGTGCTAAGTCCCAAACAGGTTATTCACCTTCTTTGGGAAACCCTATTGTCACAGTCTGGTTGGTTAACTTCTATTCTTTGCCTTGGCAGAATAGCTGGTCACCTGCTGGCTTTCCACTGCCAGTTTTTTTTCTTCTACCAACCTGCAGCATGCTCTCTGCATTTCTACAGAGTAGCTTTGCACTATGGGCCCTTGCTAGAGAGCATCAGTATCTTGCCTAGCAGATAACCCCAGATAGTTAGTGGGAGGGGGTTCCCCCAGTCATATCTGGCGGGTATTCCCTGCCTTTTACATCTCTTTTGAGGCATAAGACTCAGGCCTTTCATTACGTGAAAGCCTAAAGGAGGGCCAATTCCCTGGCTTGGCCCATATCTCCTTGAGTCTTTTCGTCAGAGATACCTTTCTCCAATGGCAGCTAGAGGATGCCTAATACCCATCTTGCCCTCATGGGCGGATCACTAGGGTATCTTCCTCCAGAGGCCTCCTCTATTCAATCTCCATACTGCAATTCTGGATATATTTGGACCTCCTGTCTACAGACTGATGTTATCCTCTGCCATTTTCACGTAGGCTATCCTGGTTATTTAAGAGCTCAAATTCTGCAAAGAATTCAGCCTTCTACTTTTCAGGGAGACTTTCCCTCTGACTCTGCCAGTCATAACCAGGAAAAGAGGATTCTCTATTTACCTATTCAAGCAGGTATCCACCTTCTTGCTGTCAGATGAATCTTCCTCTCTCCCTCTATACCTAGAGGGGATGGGGTTCTCTGAACATCTCTCCATCCATATGCTTGGAGACATGTGTCTATATGTATATATATATATATATATATATATACACTTATCTATATCTATCTGAGTGTCTTCTGCCCATACATATCTCTTTCTAGATGTATGCATATACTGTATACCCTATATGTGTATATATTTCTATATATATATATACATATATATTTATAGATAGATCTGTATCCATCTACTTATCTCTCTGTCTGTTACGTTCAGATATCCTTACATTCCTATCTGATCCTGACAGATGGGCACTACCCCCATGAATGCTGTGCCAGCATACTTAGGGGGCTACACCTATAACCACTCCCTGTGGTAATTAACACATTTTTCCTTACCATAACCTTTTCAGGTTAGGTACTCCTGAAGCTCTCAATGTACCCTTTTTCTTTCCTAATTGACCCCATTTAGGAAAGACATTGTGGAGCTTCAGTTACTATAAAGCTTAGCGCTCCTGAGTCTGTCCTTACTTTCTTATCAGATGCAAGGGTCTCCATACCCTTTCTCCCCTATATGGACTGATTCCAACCCCAGTCCAGTTGGGTCAGACTCATTTTTTCTCTTAGTCCTACATTTGTACTATTTTTGGACCACAACAGCTTAAGCTTTCTTTAATAGTACCTTCTGCGTCTCCGCTGAAGCTCTACCTCTCATACTACCCCAGTTTTTTCCCCTGGGGCTATTTCTCACCCTGAAGGGTTTTGACCTCCACTTGTTTTTATTCTACTTTATTACCTCTACTTCTCAGTGAGGTACCCCTTGAGCACATTCACTGGCTCTTCCATCAGATCCATATGTAGCTCAGTGCACTTGTGCAATGCCAACAAGGGAGGCCCAGATTATAATATTTCACTACTAAATGCCCTTGATACAGGGTCTTCCCCTTTTGAAGCCCTGTTCTAGACAGCTGTTCCACAGCTCCTTTTCTGTATTCAACTCCTACACTCCATCCCCAGGATGCCTGTGGTTTTAAGGAGTAGCATGGCTCTTTCTAGATTCGCAACATGCTAGGACTCCCTCTGGGCATCTGAGCTTGGGAGTCCCCGTATGTGAAGACTCACTCCTGCTTGTTCCTGGAGATAGCACAGTTACTTACCTGTAACAGGTGATCTCTGGGAACAGCAGGAATAAGTCTTCACAACCCACCCACCTCCCCTAGGAGTTGCATTTTCTCTATCTCTATCTTTCCCTTCCTTGCTCTCTCTCTCTCTTTGTCTCAGCTTTCAAACTTAACTGAGGAGAGGCAGTTGGGAAGGCGGGAAGGCAGCACGCAGGCGTGTTGGGATGCTCCAAAGGCTTTCTGATTGGACGCTGGGAAGTGTTCCCGCCGGACTCCGTCGGTACTGACGTACCCATATGAGAAGACTTATTCCTGCTGTTCCCAGAGATCACCTGTTACAGGTAAGTAACTGTGCTTTCCTGCTTGTTCCTGGAGATAGCATAGTTACTCACCTGTAACAGGTGATCTCCGGGAACAGCAGCAATTTAGTCTTCACAACCCACCCACCTCCCCTAGGAGTTGTATCTCTCTATCTATCTCTTTCTCTTTCCCGCTCTCTCTCTTTGTCTCAGCTTTAAACTCAACTGGAGAGAGGCAGTTGGGAAAGGTGGGAAGGCAGCACGCAGGCGCTGTGGGATGCTCCCAAAGGCTTTCCAATTGGACGCTGGGGAGCGTTCCCGCGCAGGCTCCGTCGGTACTGACGATACCCATATGTGAAGACTAAATTCCTGCTGTTCCCGGAGATCACCTGTTACAGGTGAGTAACTATGCTTTTTAGATCTTTATGCATTGGAGCTCAATATTAAGAAGCCTGAATTTGATTCTTTCTCATGTTCCTTTGGTATCCTTTTCTTTCAAGATGATTATTGATAATTTTCTAAACCCAGTTGTCTCTGAGGTGTGCTACTTGAGTGTTTTGATTGATTCTGCATTGTCATTTCAGACATATCTTCAAAATGTATCAAGGAGGGCCCTTTTTGACTCCATTTGTTGTAGAGATTGAAGCCTTTTTTGGATCCAAGTGATTTTAGGATGGTCATGCAGAGTTTGTGTTAAGTCCTTTGAATTATGGTAATTCTGTTTTATGGATTGCCTGTCTACCCCAAGGAGATCAGCAACCCACATGGGGACGTCTGGTCCTCTATGCCCAGAGATGGATGACATCACCACCAATTCCTGGGCACTAAGCGTAGTCAAGGAGGGTTACCTCCTCTACCTGACTCAGACACCTTCCCCTTATTTCCCAGGAGAGCCTCTCGGGTCTCCCCTCCATGGGACCACCTTCTGAAGGAGTTGGCAGGTCTTCTCAAGGACAAAGCAGTGGAGCTGGTGCCCTCCACTTCAAGGCCAAAGGAGTTCTACTCCAGGTATTTCCTTGTGCCAAAAAGTACAGGGGCCTAAGGCCCATCCTCGACCTGCGCAACCTCAACAAATTCCTGGTGAGGGAGACGTTCAAGATGCTCTCCCTTGGAACATTCCTGCCATACCTCCAGCAGGGAGACTGGCAATGCTCCTTAGACCTCAAGGATGCTTATAGCCACATCCTCATCTACCTCAACCACAGGCAGTACCTGTGGTTCATAGTTGGGGGGCAGGCACTTTCAATACAGGGTGTTTCCCTTTGGCCTAGCCTCCACCCCAAGAGTCTTCACAAAATGCCTGGCAGTTGTGGCCGCCTTCCTCCGGCTCCAGGGGGTCTTCGTCTTTTTCTACCTGGATGACTGGCTCATAAAGGGAGGCACTGCCTCAGAGGTGCAGCAGGCCACCACACGCACCATCCAGGTTCTGCAACACTCGGGCTTTGTCATAAACTACCCCAAGTCTCACCTTCTCCCGACAGTGTCTGGAGTTCATTGGGACAAAGATCGACATTCTTCAGTCGAAGGCTTTCTTGCCCAGGGACCAAGCCGATTGTCTCAGGTCTTTAGCTCGGGACATACAGTACTGTCCCTCGGTGCCAGCCCGGCTTCTCCTGTGCCTCCTTAGGCACATGGCCTCCACTGTCCATGACGCACTAGATGCTCGCCTCCACATGAGGACGGCACAGTGGTGTCTCCGGGACCAGTGGTCCCAGGCCACAGGCAGACTCCGAGAGAGATTTTCTGTTGGCAGACTCCCTAGTCCGGTGGTAGTCGCCCCAGCCTCTCGAGGCGGGCATGCCTTTTCAGACCCCAAGCCCCTCAAGGGTCCTCACCACAGACGCCTCCCTGCTCGGCTGGGGAGCCCACTGTGGAGGTCTATGCACCTAGGGCAACTGGTCACCCAGCAGATGAACTCCTGGAACTCCGAGCAAGGGAGGAGTGGCCTAGTGGTTGGGGCAAGTTACCTCATGCCGGAAGGTCAGGGGTTCAAACCCCACTAGAGGACAGCAACCTTGGGCTGGAAGGACTCGGGTTTCTAGTCCCATAGGTGCTCCTTGTGGTCTTGGGCAAGCCACTTAACCCTCCATTGCCCATGTTCCGTGTAAAATAGTTATCTCCAAGTTATAATGCCCTGTTTAATGTAATTTCAGTTTGTTCAATGTAAACCAACTTGCTATCAGGAAAGGCGGTATATAAGAAATGTTAAATAAATAAATAAATATACCTAGACCTGAGGGTCTTCCGTCACCACTTGCGTCACCAGCCGGTTCTGGTCCAGACGGACAACCAGGTGGCGATGTTCTACATGAACAAACAAGGAGCACGGAGTCTCAGACCCTTTGTCAGGAGGCTCTAGCCCTCTGCTCGTACGCAATCTGACAAGGGTATCCTCCTGCGGGCAGTGTACCTGCCAGGTCAGGACAACCTGCTGTCCGACAGACTCAACAGAGTTCTCCTGCTGCACGAATGGCAGCTGGACCCCAGGGTAGTCAGTTGGCTTTTCCGGCTCTGGGGGAGCCCTTGATGGACCTGTTCACCAATCTGGACAACTTTCAGTTGCCCCGCTTCTGCTCCCGGCAGGCCCACCCCTCCAGGGTGGCAGCAGACGCCATTCCTAGTCTCATGGTCAGAAGGCCTCATATACGCATTCCCTCCGACGCCGCTGATCACCAAGACCTTGTTCAGGACCCTCCATGACAGGGCCTCGCTCATCCTGATAGCTCCTCCATGGCCCAGGCAACCTTGGTTCCCTCTGCTTCTACAGTTGATGGCGGAGGCCCCCATCCCCTTGGGGACTGCCCTGGGACTCCTATTTCAGGAGGGGGGCTCTCTCCTACATCCCATCCTGGGGTCCCTGTCGCTAAAGCGTGGCTGCTGAGAGGGTGACTTTGGACCTTTCCAATCTTCCAGTTGAGGTGGAGGAAATTTTGCTAGCCTCTCACAAGGTCTCTACTAGGAAGGCTTACGCCCTAAAATGGTGCAGGTTCTCTGCTTGGTGTGCCAAACACGGAGCTGATCCTTTCTCCTCCCCGGTGACTCTGGTGTTATAGTACCTTCTCCACCTCTCTCAGTCCGGTCTCAAGTCTAACTCCATCTGAGTGCACCTAAGTGCCCTGGTGGCACACCCCCATCCAGTAGATGGTAAGACCCTCTCAGTCCAGCCGTTGGTGACCCGTTTCCTTTGGGGGCTGCTCTTATCAAGGTCCCATTCGGTTGCCCGGTTCGCCTACCGGCAACTGAATGGGTCCTCAATGTTGTGTTGGGGCAGCTCACTCGCCCACCCTTCGAGCTTCTGGCTACCTGCCATCTTCGCTACCTCACTTGGAAGGTGGTTTTCCTGGTTTCGCTCACCTCCACTCACAGAGTTAGCGAGCTCCAGGCCCTTGTGGTGGAGGTGCCTTATACCAGGTTCTACAAGAACAGAGTGGTGCTTCGCATGCACCACAAATTCCTGCCAAAGGCAGTGTTCGCCCTTCTTTCTCAATCAGGGAGTGGTGCTTCCTACCTTCTTTCCAAGACCTCACTCCAGTCAGGCAGAGATGGCACTTCACACCTTGGACTGTAAGGAGGGCCTTGTCCTTCTATATCCAACGCACTCAGGGCCACCGCAAAGCTGCTCAGCTTGTCATCTCCTACAACCCCAGTAGGCTGGGGGAGGCAGTGACCAAGCATATGCTGTCCACATGGGTGGCGGACTGTATCGCCCTCGCCTATGAGCAGGCGAGGTTCCTGCTAGAAGGCCACATCACAGCGCACTGTGTCAGGGTCATGGCAGCCTCAGTGGCAAACTTGCATTCTGTCCCGATGGTGGACATCTGCCGGGCCGTCACCTGGTCTTCAGTCCATACCTTCGCAGCCCATTTCTGCCTATAAGAGAGTCCCGATGGGACAGTGCCATCGGCCAGGCTGTGCTCCATAATGTTTTTGGGGTTTAGGCAACTCCTACCCTCCGACCCTTCTGTATTCAGGCTACCGGAGTGCTGGATTCATCGGACACAGGGGTCCTACTGCTGCTTGAGGCTCCCTGTGAGGGAGCCCATATTTTTGCTATGGGCTTTAGGTAGCCTGCAACTGGGGAGTCCCATATGTGAGGACTGACTTCCTGCTTGTTCCTGGACAAAGCAGAGTTACTCACCTGTAACAGGTGTTCTCCAGGGATAGCAGGAATCGGTCCTCATAGCCCTCCCTCTTCTCCTTGGAGTTGCTTCTTTACTATTTTTTATGTTTGCCATCTTTTAGCTATGTCATCTGATTGACACCCTTGGGCGGGAAGGGGACCATGCATGCATGGTGGCATCTCCCAAAGGCTTTCTTTGAAAGCTGGGGAGATGCTTCTGTGAGAGCTCCATTGGTGCCGACATCACCCATATGTGAGGACTGTTTCCTGCTGTCCCTGGAGAACACCTGTTACAGGTGAGTAACTATGCTTATTAGGAAGAAACTAAAAGGGTGCTTTTTTAGTAAAGTTTATTCCTAATTGGGTTTTTTCTTGTTTTTGTTTTATCTATGTGAAGTGGTGTTTTCTACAGGAAAAAGCAGGAAGTCAGTCCTCACATATGGGTGACAGTGCCAATGGAGCCCCCGCAGAAACATTTCCCCAGCTTTCAAAGAAAACCTTTGGGAGATGCTACCATGCATGTATGGTCCCCTTCCCTCCTAAGCGTGCCATCTTATTCAGTCTCTCTTTTTCTGTGGAGCCCAACAGACGTCTTTCGTCTTTTCCCGGAAAAAAGTTGGTATTTTTGTGCATAAAACTGCCCTTCTTTCTCCAATTAGCATTGGTCCCTTTCCTGCCTCTGAGCCCTGTTGCCCCAGCATCGAGACTTTGAACCGTTTTTACTTTTTCTTCCAGTTCAGTCTCGCACTCTTTTCTAACAGCTGGCCGCATCAAGGGTCTTCGACCTCACAGGGGTCCTTTTAGCCCCAATGACCAGTGAGTTCAAAAAGTGTGATAAGTGCACAAAGAACATGTACCTAACCGATACACACAATTGCTGCCTCTAGTGACTTAAGTGCCGACGATGACTTAAGTGCAAAAAGATGTCCGCGAAGGCCATCCAAAGTCGTCGGCAGAAACAGGTCAGATTCTGCCCCCATATCCCCGTTAGCCTCGTGCTCTAAGGCTCCGCATGGCATAGCCCCCCACCATCATCACTTGATGTCTCTTTCTCTCTCTTTTAGCACCCTGCCGGCATTGTGGCTCAAGCTACATGTATAGAGCAGAGCAGATTGTGATGGAGGACCAAAACTCCTCTTAAAAATCAGTATGTGCATGGGCTTCAAAGCCCTATGCTGAATTTTTTTTTTTTTTTTTTTTTTACTGTTTGTCTGCCACCATTTGCCTGCTTCACAACTGGGCCTGGTCGGTTCACTGTGCCGACCGTGCTGCCCCATGCTAGTGCAGGCTGGGTCATGCCAGCCGTGTTGGTGAAAAGTGATATAAAACATTGATGGATGAAGTTATTTATTTATTTATTTAAATCGCTTATATACCGCGCTTTTCAACATCAGTGCGGTTTACAAAGAACATGAGGTATTTTACGGTGGGGGTTAACACCGTATTACATATAACAGGTAGCTCAACTTGGGTAATAGTATTAACTATTTACATTTGTAATTACAATATTACTATTTACATTCGTAATAACAGAATGATATTCACACTTATATACAAATACGTGAGGAGGGGATGTGTGAGGTCGGGCTATGTTGTGCAGGCAGGAGGCAGTTCCTGCTCAAATACTAGGTTTGAAACATGAAGCAAACCTTTCATGTTTAAAACATGGTGACTGCTGAGGAAGAGAAGCAACACTAGCAGGTAGGTGCTGGGACTGGGGATTAGGAGAAGGGGACTGGAGGCTGCTGGCTGATGTTAACGTTTGGGGGAAGACAGGCGGAGGCTGCTGACTGATGTTGGAGTTTGGGAGAAGAGGTCTGGAGGCTGGGACTGGAGGGGTTGGGACTGTGGGGTGGTGGCTGACTGGTTTGCTGGTACGGAGATAAGGACTGGGGGCCTGACTGACTTGCTGGGTGAGGGCTGACTGCCTTGTTGGGGTGGGAGGTTGGCAGACTGGCTTTCTGAGTGGTGAGAGCTAGCTGGGAGGGGTAGGCACTAGAGTGTGGCTGTCTTGCTGGGGCAGGGGTAAGGACTGGGAGATGAATGACTGGCTTTCTGGTAGTGAGGGCTAGCTATGGGGGATGAGGGTTAGGATAAGCACTGGAGGATGGGCCTTGGGACCCTAACTGGCCAGCTTGTGGGTGGAGGCTAGGCGATGGCTGACTTGATTGGTGGGAGTGGGGAGGATAGGGCTAGGGGGCTGGCTGATTTTGCGGGAGGAGGGAGATGAAGGAATAGGGAATGGAGACTGGTAGGGGGGAACGGGATACAAGGAGGAGACTGGATGGTGAGAGAGAGACTTTGTGAGGAGGGGGGCTTTTGGTTATGTATTTCTACCAGTGGTCTGTTAGGGGTGCTTGATTTACTAAACTTTTGTTTCCTTTAGATCTGGAATGGGAACACAACCTCAATAAAACAAGACCTAAAAAGGGGGGAGGACGGAGGACGTGGGAAAGAAGGTCTCAGCCATTGGCTCCTAAAATCACACAAAATTTGTTGAGGCCTGATTTAAATTCTCTATTGAGTCCCCAATTTTCTGAGGCAAACTCTCAAATCGTCCCAGGCAAACTATTTAGTAGTTTCAACCAATTGGAAAATTAAGATTAGAATCTTTTCTTTTCCACCTTCTAGAATCTGAGATTGTTAAAACAATCTTCCTGCTAAAACTCAAATTCCTTCCCTCCAGGATTGCTATTTGCACTTTTCCTGCTTTTATCCAACAAACCTTCCCGCCAAAATTCAAATTTCAAAACTCCTGCCTTTTTCTAACAAACTTTCCCTCCAAAATCAAATTCAAATTTCCTGCTTCAAACCCACCAATGCGGTTTGAGAACCACTGTATATAAGAACAAACATTCACTGCATAACCACTTCACCCTAAAGAAAGCCACAGAATGAGGGCTGAAATGTCGACTTCACTTATCAAGATGTGCATGACCTGAAAGACTGCAAGGCCTAAGAGAACAAAGATTTAGAATCCTCCTGTAGCCTTTAGCTGTAGTGCATTGCAAAAGTATTCATCCCCTCTGTGTTTGTCCTGTTTTGTCGCATTACAACCTAATTAAAATGGAGTTTTGGGGGTTAGCACCATGTTATATACGCAACATGCCTGTGACTTTGAAGGTGCAAAGTATCCTTTTGTGACACAAACAATAATTTAGACAAAAAAAATCAACTGAAAGCAGGAGTGTGCATATGTATTCACCCCCCAAAGTCAATACGTTGTAGAGTCACCTTTTGCTGCAATTACAGCTGCAAGTCTCTTGGGGTATGTCTCTATTAGCTTAGCACATCTAGCCACTGGGATTTTCATCCATTACTTAAGGCAAAACTGCTCCAACTCCTTCAAGTTAGATGGGTTGCGTTAGTGTACAGCAGTCTTCAAGTAATGCCACAGATTCTCAAATGGATTGAGGTCTGGGCTTTGACTAGGTCATTCAAAGACATTTAAATGTTTCCTTTAAAGTAGCCTTAGCAGTATGTTTAGGGTCATTGTCCTGCTAGGAAGGTGAACCTTCGCCCCAGTCTCAAATCTCTGGCAGACTGAAACAGGTTTTCCTCAAGAATTGCCCTGTATTTAGTGCCATCCATTGTTCTTTCAGTCCTAACCAGTTTTCCTGTCCCTGCCAATGAAAAACATCCCCACAGCATGATGCTGCCACCACCATGTTTCACTGTGGGAATGATGTTCTCGGGGTGACGGGAAGTGTTGAGTTTGTGCCACACATGGTGTTTCCCATGATGGCCAAAAAGTTCAATTTTTGTTTCATCTGACCAGAGAACTTTCTTCCATGTGATTGGGGGGTCCGCCACATTCTGTTGTGCAAACTCCAAACGTGTTTTCTTCTTTCTTTCTTTAAGCATGGCTTTTTTCTGGCCACTCTTCCATAAAGCCCCACTCTGTGGAGTGTATGGCTTAAAGTGGTCCTATGGACAGATACTCCCATCTCCACTGTGGATCTTTGCAGCTCCTTCAGTGTTATCCTTGGTGTCTTTGTGGCATCTCTTATTAATACCCTCCTTGCCCGGTCTTTGAATTTTGGTGGGCGGTCTTGTCAGGTTTGTAGTGGTGCCATATTCTTTCTGTTTTGTTATAATGAATTTAATGGTGCTCCGTGGGATATTCAGAATTTGGGATATTTTTTTTATAACGCAACCCTGATCTATACTTCTCCACAATTTTGTCTCTGACTGTTTGGGGTGCTCCTTGGTCTTCATGTTGCTTGCTTAGTGTTGTTGCAGAACAGGTGTATTTATACAGGCATCATGTGACACTGATTGCATAGAGGTGGACTCTAATCAACTAATTATGTGACTTCTGGGGTTAGTTGGTTAGACCAGATCTGATTTAGGGGTTTCATAGGAAAAGGGATGAATATATATGCACTCACAACTTTTCCGTTTTTACTTGTTTTTTTAATATATACAAAGTATTTTGTTGTCATTTCACGTCACCAATTTGGACTGTGGTGTTAGGCCCATTACCTAACATCCAAATGAAACCTCCATTTTCATTCCACAGGTTGTACGTAATGTGACAAAACAGGACAGAAACTAAGGGGATGAATGCTTTCGCAAGGCACTACCAGCAGAACTTAGTCTGGAATGTTTATACAAGAAATTTAAAACGGAAGGCTTGTTTCCTTAACCTTTACATGAAGAAGCTGTATGCAGTCTAGCTCAGAACCGGTGGAAGGTCATAACTTTCTACCTACTGTACCGAAGCTATGTGTAATGTCTTAGAGAAATAAATGATTGTTCTGTGCACCTACCTCCTTCTAATGTTTCCTTGTCTGACCTGTCTGCTCATTATTTGTCTTGATTGATAAATCATTTTTTATTTTCATAACTACTGTATATATAGTATATATATATTTATTTAAATGATTTTTTTATAACCTTTTATCATTTCAATCAAAGTGGTTTAAATTGCAACTTAAACTTGGTAATGTACATTAAACAGGGGCATTAATAATTTGGAATTTTGCAAGGCAATGGAGGGTTAAGTGACTTGCCCAAGGCCACAAGGAGTGCTAGTAGGAATTGAACCCTGGTTTCTTGGTTCCCAAGCTAGTGCTTTAACCATTAGGCTACTCCATTCTATATTGCTTTGATGGTTTCCCAAATAGTGGTTTTATCAAATCTTGTGTAAATAAATTAATTGTTGGATAAATAAGTTTCTAATTGGATGACCAGGAATGTAGGTTATGATGTATTATATAAATGCAATATTATTACATTTAATGCTTTCTATTGATGTACCCATACCTAATCCAAATTCAATAGGAAAGAACTTGTATCTTATTAATCATGTCCATAACAGAAAGGATCCTGTTTACTGGAGGTCGCCCTCCAGAATAAGCTCTGCTTTAGAGTACAAGACTGAAACAAGCAACCGTATGGTGATTCATTCTTTTCTTGCCCTAGATTGACCTTAAAACGGAAATGGTTAGCACTGTAGCTGGAGTTGGGCTGCAAGGCACTGATAAGGAGGGCGGGGCAATGGGAGATCAGCAACCAATCAGCTCACCTTGGGACGTGGTTTTTGGAAGTTCAGGTAACCTAGCAATTTTGCTTTTTGAATGTTGCATTTGCTTTATGTACACAGTGTTGTAGATTTCTCTAAAGAAAGAAGGTGGGGCTATATATGAATATATTCCGCACACAGACCTCCCTCTTGTTTGCCTGATGTTTCTTTACGTAATTTTGTGTTTGTAAAGGGTGCTGGTTTATCAAGATTAGTCTTCCATTTATCCAGAGAATTACACCACCACAAGCTATGGCAGTGTAGGTTTCCCCACACCACCCTGCCACAGTTTCTAGCCTGCTCTGGGGGATAGGATTTCCCCTAGGAGTGAGAGGGTAATTCTGTTTCGCTAGTTGTGCTATCTTTCACCTCTCTGCTAAGACTGCCAATTAGTGCTAAATGGTGACATTTTTTTTAGTGATATGGACCTTTACCTAGTCCAAACTGGACTGATGAACCAATATCCCCCCATTGGTTCCATATAGGCCACTAAATGAAGCCAGCCAGATCCAGACTTGAATCTCTCTAGATATGAAAGCTGCTGTGTGAAGGGGAAGTGCCAGGTCTGAGCCATTCAACGATGGGCTAGAAGTAACAGCGCTCTTTCTGCTTGGATAACATGAGCTGCTTATTCTCATTGCATGCAAATTGTATCTTTGATTGTGTCTGCAGATTTTCAGGTGGGCTTTTTTACCAGGACATATGGCAAGCTTATTTTGCAACGGACTACTTTGATCATATTTTATTAAAATGATAAGTAGTAGTAGTAAGCTAATGGTTGATGCAACAGAGAACTTACCTAAGCAGAAATTATATAATTGTTCTGTTGATCTCCAGAAATAATTAGCACTACCTTAGTGAGACAGGCCATATGTGAAAAAGAAGAATTTACTCTCACAGCTACAAGATTGAACACCACAGAGAGGGCCAAAGTGGCACCTCTGTGGGGGAGCACATTTCAGGAGCAGAGCAGTGCTTCGGTTGCCTATTAGCTGACTTCTGAGTCTGTGCAGCACACCTAGCCCTTGTCATCCCAAGGAGCCAAGCCAAGCCAGGGAATTACAGCAGCAGCAGACGGTCCTGCCAACAGGCTGCTTCATATGCTAAAAAGTGAAAGTGAAAAACAAATTCATCAGGTTGTGGATGGAAGCTCAGTTTTTCCACCACCTGATTCCAGGGAAAGTTGTTCTGGTCCTTGAAATGTCAAGTTCTCCATTGCTATAATTTTAATTCTCCTTGCTGACTTAAAATATAGCAGAATAATAAAATATAATACCTAAAACCCAGTCACATCAAAATCTACAAAAACAGACCTGGATTTTGAAAACACCAGTGCGAAAGCAGAAAACTCTTTTTGTTGGAATAGCCAGCTCAGTAGAGAGGAACAATCCTCACACCGCCCTGGCAAGTTCCTTTTTATTGATTAATTTAATAAAATTCAGCTTTTTACTTAACTGAAGTGTGTAGGCATGTCAGTCCAATCAGCAATGTAGAAGCACGACGTGGCACGTTTCGGGATAATAACAGTAATATCCCTGCATCAGGTCAAAAAAACATTGCTCAGCAGCCCAAACTTCTAAAGCACTGCTCCAAAAAAGCTGGTTTTTTAAACACAGCGTCAGCAACGTAAGTTCAGCTGTTTCCATTCAGCTGATTAGAGGAAAAGACACGGAAGGCCAATCAGTGCTACAGAGGGAGGAGTCACCTCAGGAAGACCACCCCCTCACACCAAAAAGTGCCAAAGATCAATCAAATGATAGTGTACCAGTCCACTTGTTGATTTAGTCCTGCCGGAGAGACAGAATTTAGACGATATATCCACCGTTGTTCTCGATATTGTAAAGCCTGCAGCCGGTTGCCCCCACGAGGGTTGGAAGGTATATGATCAAGGATCCGCCAGGTGAGCATGTCAAAAGTGTGAGAATTAGACACGCAATGTTCTACAAGAGGCGCTGTCATTGATCGAGTGCGAAGTCTGGAGGCATGTTCTCCTAATCTGACTTTAAAGGGCCGGGACGTACGTCCTATATAGTATAGAGCACATGGGCAAGTTATAAGATAGACCACAAACGAAGTGGTACAAGTAGTGTTCCATCGGGCTTGATAGGTAATCTGAGTGTGAACATCAGATTAGGAGAACATGCCTCCAGACTTCGCACTCGATCAATGACAGCGCCTCTTGTAGAACATTGCGTGTCTAATTCTCACACTTTTGACATGCTCACCTGGCGGATCCTTGATCATATACCTTCCAACCCTCGTGGGGGCAACCGACTGCAGGCTTTACAATATCGAGAACAACGGTGGATATATCGTCTAAATTCTGTCTCTCCGGCAGGACTAAATCAACAAGTGGACTGGTACACTATCATTTGATTGATCTTTGGCACTTTTTGGTGTGAGGGGGTGGTCTTCCTGAGGTGACTCCTCCCTCTGTAGCACTGATTGGCCTTCCGTGTCTTTTCCTCTAATCAGCTGAATGGAAACGGCTGAACTTACGTTGCTGACGCTGTGTTTAAAAAACCAGCTTTTTTGGAGCAGTGCTTTAGAAGTTTGGGCTGCTGAGCAATGTTTTTTTGACCTGATGCAGGGATATTACTGTTATTATCCCGAAACGTGCCACGTCGTGCTTCTACATTGCTGATTGGACTGACATGCCTACACACTTCAGTTAAGTAAAAAGCTGAATTTTATTAAATTAATCAATAAAAAGGAACTTGCCACGGCGGTGTGAGGATTGTTCCTCTCTACTGAGCTGGCTATTCCAACAAAAAGAGTTTTCTGCTTTCGCACTGGTGTTTTCAAAATCCGGTCTGTTTTTGTAGATTAAAATATAGCAGTGCATAGATATTCCAAAAACACTGAACATCTGACTTTAAAACGTTCTTTGCCGTGAAGCAACATCTTTTTTCCCTGTATGATTTGCCAACTTTGCAATTTTTCATCTGCATATACTTGGACATTTATGTGCTTAAATCTTTTGACTGCAGAAAATTATGCAAATACCTGATTCCGTTTGTTTCTCAATTGGTGTACATTCAGAGTTTTTGACAACTCCAGTTATTCTGGTTATCACACTCTGATCTGTGGGGCCCCACAGAGACTTGTCCTCATCCCTATATTCAACATCCTCTTGTTGCCATTAGCAACCCTTGTTCTGAGTTTAGGTTTTAGCACTTTGCATTATGCCAATAATGTCCAGATCATGGTTTACTTCAACCATGAGCCTCCTGACTGGTCCTCTCTTGATCTTAACCTTCCATTGCCTCAGAAAAATCCAAGTTGTCAATGTCCCTGTTTAATGTGCATTACCGAGTTTAAGTTACAATATAAACAGCTTTGACTGAAATGATAAAGCAGTAAAAAAAAACCTGTTAAATTCACTAAATAAATAAATCTTTGTCTTGACACCAGAGCTAACTACCTTACAAGTCACAAACTCAGGTTTAGCCCAGGAAAATCTGAGGGAATCTGGGTCTCCAGAAGCCACTCACATCCTACTATCTCCTTCTGTTTTTGGCTTTCCAATTCCAATGCATGACTGTGTTCAGATCTTGGGTAGTTTTCTTGATTCTCAATTGACTTTTGACACTCTGATTAAGCAGCAGTGAAGGCTTCATTTTTATGTTTATGTTTATTTGAATTTGATATACCGCTCAGACCAAGAAGGTATTAGAGCGGTTTACAATACTACATCATTTAGGGAAAAAAAAGGAACGCCAATTATATAATAGGACAGAGTAGAGTACAGACACAGTCAAACAGATAAGAGGAGAAAGACACGGAATAGCACATTACCCAGATAAATAAGCAGGACTTCAATATAGCCTCCAGAGACCGACGCCACGAACCAACGCCTAAGGGCCACGCCAAAGGGCCCTCTGGCGAGGCCCTCAGGCACGGGCGCGCCCCGGCAACGGCAATTCTTCAGCCATTGAGCTGGGCGGATGATTGGCTGCTTGGGGAGGAAGGGGGAGCTCCCGCTCTCACCCCGGACTGACGCGCTGCTGAGCTGCGGCCCTGGCAACGGCAGTTCTTCAGCCGTTGAGCTGGGCGGATGATTGGCTGCTCGGGGAGGAAGGGGGAGCTCCCGCTCTCACCCCGGACTGACGCGCTGCTGAGCTGCGGCCCCGGCAACATCAAATTTGTTCTGTCAGGTCTTTGCCCAACACTAGAATTCTGTGCATACTTGTCCACGCTCTTTTTACATCAAGTTGGATTCTAGTCATTCCCCATTTATTTGCCAAACTCGCTTATTTTTTTACATCCCGCAGAGGTCCTTACATTTGATGCACAGTAATCTGTTTGTTTCTCCCCCTTCCTTTGTATGTCTTGAAATTTCTCAATACACAACCTTCTCCTATCTGACACCCTCCTTGTGAAACAGTCTTCCTCCTTCTCCGGGAACAAGCAGGAAGTCAGTCCTCACATATGGGTGACGTCGGCGCTGACAGAGCCCTCGCGGAAGCATTTCCCCAGCTTTCAAAGAAAGCCTTTGGGTGGTGCCACCACACATGCGTTGTACTCTTCTTGCCCAAGGGTGCCATTATTGAGGCTTTTTTTTATTTATGCCTTAGTGCTGCATTGACACCTCAATATTGTACCTCGCACACTACTTATAATTTGTGTATAGTTTTGTAAGACAGGACAACTTATAAGTAAAAACCAATCTAATTTATTGAACTAAAATACACAGCTCTGCAGCAAATATAACACTGTGTTGTTATCCTATGAGGCAGAGAGTGACATCACTCAATACAGAGCTTCAGACACTGTCTGCCCAAGTTACATTTTACAAAGCACTAATTTATAAAATCACTTCACATTTTTTTTCTCTTATATGGTTATTCCTTACAGTAACATAGGAACACATTCCTTTCTTTATTCTATTGTTTTATGGTCTTTTGCAGGGGTCTTATCTCTGTCTCATCTCCCTTAACCTCCCCCAATTCCTGTCTTTCCCTTGTTTATGTATACTCATGGATAAAGCATTCTCTTTGCAATTCATCTTGACAGCAGTCTGAAAGTTCACAGTACACAGACACACACAGACTTTCTTATGTATTCTTTTCAAGATGGAGTTTTTCAGAGAGGATTCTGGGAAAGCAAACAGAGATATTCATTCAGCTCTCTTGTCATCTTCACCATCTTGCTCAGTATTCCGCAGAGCCCTTCAGACGTCTGTCTGTTTTCCCCCGGAAAAAGTTGTTTTTTTCTCAACCTTAGTTGCAAACTCTCTCTGGTTGTGCACTAGTACTCTTCCCGCCACCCGAACCCGCTGCCCCGGCATCGAGTCTTGGGTCCCTTCATTTTTTCCTCCTTTTTGACGTCTTTGTGCCCTTTTTTCTCCAACAGGCAGCACCACGGGTCTTCGACCTCACTAGGGTACTTTTTTCCTCCATGGCTATCAATGGCTTTAAGAAGTGTGATCGCTGTGCCAAGATAATGTCCCTCACTGACACACATAACTGCTGCCTAGGGCCGGACCACGACCCCACGGCTTGCAATCTGTGCAAAAAGATGTCCACCAAGGCCCCCACGAGCCATCAGCAGCAGAATGACAAGTTCTTCCTGGAGTCCCCAGCTTTGAAGGCCAAGGCCCCCTCTGAAGCTGCAGAATCCCATGACACCACTGCGGACCCCCATAGACGCTGTGGCTCTTCAGAAAAAGGATCTCCCTCGAGGGAGCACAAGAAGAAGAAGAAACCCTCGAAGGCAGCATCTCTGGATGGCTCCAGCGGGTTGGGTGAGCCCTGGGATGGGTTGGGTGAGCTCCGGGCCAGGTCCGGCAGTCCACGACAGCTGTTGGGGGGGATCGGAGCGGGCGCGGCCTACCAAGATCGCCTGAAAGGAGTCAACCACAGAGTGGTCTTGGTCGCTAGAACCTATCCTCGTTGAGGACTCCCCTTTGGGGAAACCAGTGCCAGACCCAAGTTTCTTGGTGTCCGCGCTGACAGCTAAGGAGCCTTCTGGATTCAAATCCAGGATAGTGGCACTGGAGCGCAGTCTGATTGCCTTCATGGACCAGCAGCGGGATTTGCTGTCTGATACTACCAGTTCCTCTGCCCAAACAACCAGGCCCTTGAAGTCGAGGACTTCCCCAGAGGCCGAGTTGATCCTCGAGACCATATGGCCAGAGTCGATCCTCGGCCTAGCTCTTAATCCACGTCTCGCTTGATGGGACCAAGGTCTTCCCCGGCTAGCACTCATGGCACCAGCTGCAGGGCCTCTGTGGGATGTGGGCAGGACTCTGGGTTTGAGTCCACAAGCCGCTCTTCCCTCGAGTCTTCCTCGGACTACTTGGAGTCGGAGACCGTGAATGAGGAGTCCCCAGGCACCTGATGCCACCGCAGTGTCCCCTCAGACTCACCACCCTTGGAGCACCAGTGTCTGTTCATGCCGTAGGATATGGCATTCCTCAGCTTTGTGCAGGATATGTCAAAAGCCCTCGCATTCCCGACGGAATCAGAGGAGGACCTTCGACTGTAGGAATTAGAAATCCTCCAATATGAGGTCCCGCCAAGGGAGTCGCTCACAGTACTCATCCCACCCATCCTGGAACGGCTAATGCTCTGTATGCGGGAGACACCTGCATCAATGCCAGTGGTGAGCAAGTGGCTCGACTTGATGTATCTGGTCCGCCGGAGCTCAAGCTTCCAGAAGTCACAGCTGCTGCACAAGTCCATGGTGATGGAGTCGGCCATGCGTCGGCTCAAGAGCCAGAAGATGCACTCCTCAGTGCCCCCCAGTAGGAAGGCCTGCACCTTGGATGCTCTCGGCAGAAAGTGTTACCAGGGCTCGATGCTCATCAACTGGATCCAGGCCTACCAGCTGTACATGGGCAGTACCTGCTCTCCAAAGAATCCCTGCAGCGGTTCAGGAACTGTCCAAGGCCATCCGTGAGTGCTCCAAATTCATGACTTGAGCAGTCTATGACTGCTTCAAGTTGGCAACTAGAGTAGCTGCGGTGGGCATCGGTGCCCGATACCAGGCTTGGCTACACTCTTCCGACCTCTAGCAATGGGTTCAGGACAAATTGGTCGATATCCTATGCCCAGGGGAGAACTCTTTGGCAAACCATGACTGAAAAGGCCACTGAGTTGGAGTCTGAGTTCATGACGAAGACCAGGCTCTCCAAGAAGACCGCTGCTCCTCCCTGATGGAAGGGCTCAGATAATAAAAAACTTTTTTATCTGAGGAAGGGGTCTGCTTACAAAAGCTACCCACATTTTCAGGCCTCCCCAGCAAAGTCAGAATGCTAAGGGAGGGCAAGATCCTCATAAGCAGAAGGCTCCCAAGCTCCAGGCTCCGGCTCCAGCCCAGCCAGTGGGGAGCTTTTGACTCCCTGAGCATAGCCTCTCTATCCCAAGGAGGACAGCAACCCTCAGGAGAATGTCTTATCCTGTATGTCCACAGGTGGCTAGCCATCATCACAGATTCCTGGGCACTCCAGTTGGTTAGGGAGTGCTACCTCCTCCACCTGTCTCAGACATCTCCTTTCTTCCCAGGAGAGCCCCCCCCCCCCCCAGGTCTCCCCTTCACCGGGACCTCCTATTGCAGGAACCCGCAGGCCTTCTCGAGGACAAGGCGCTAGAACTAATACTCCATCATCTCAGGGGCAAGGGGTTCTACTCCAGATATTTCCTCATGCCAAAAAGAACAGGGGAAGTTGCTGGAACTTTCATGTAATATTGCAGAGTTTGACATTCTAACAAAAAGAACAGGGGGCCTAAGGCCCATCCTGGACCTGAACAACCTGAACAAGTTCCTGGTGAGGGAGACGTTCAAGATGCTCTCCTTTACCTCCAACAGGGAGACTGGTTATGCTCCTTGGATCTGAAGGATGCCTATATCCACATCCTTGTTCACCCTTGCCACAGGCAATACCTTCACTCCATGGTGAGGGGTGGTTACTACCAATACAGGGTACTATCCTTCAGCCTGGCTGCCGCCCCCAGGGTCTTCACCAAATGCCTGGCAGTAGTAGTCACCACCTTCTGTCTCCAGGGGGTATTTGTTCTCCTCTACCTCAACAACTGGCTCATAAAAGGAGGTGCAGCAACATCTGGCATTCATGATAAATTACCCCAAATCCCACCTTCTACCAACGCAATGTCTGGAGTTCATAGAAGCAAGGCTGGACACTCTTCAGGCAAAGACCTTCCTTCCCCTAGACCAGGCAGACCGTCTCAGGGCATTGGCCAGAGATGTGCAACACTGTCCGTCAGTGTCAGCTCGGCTTCTACTGTGCCAACTCAGACGCATGACCTTGATGGTCCATGTCAACCTGGGCACTCATCTGCACATGAGGGCCACTCAGTGGTGCCTTCGGGACCAGTGGATACAGGCCAGAGGCCATCTCCAAGACAGAGTCTCAGTGACCCGCCAGCTAGCATAATCTCTGACTTGCTGGCAAAATCCTGACACCTGCAGGCAGGGATGCCCTTCCAAACCCCAAGCCCTCTAAGGGTTCTCATTACAGACACCTTCCTTCTGGGATGTGGAGCCCACTTCAAAGAACTCCACACCCAGGACAGTTGGTCTCAAGCCGAGGGCAACCAGCAGATCAACCTTCTGAAGCTTTTGGCAATATATCTGGTCCTCAGAGCATTCTGTCGCTGCCTGAGACACCAGCTGGTACTGATCCAAACAGACAATCAGGTGGCAAGTTCTATGTGAACAAACAGTGGGGCACGAGGACTCACGAACTCTGCTGCGAAGCGATAACACTCTGCTCCTACACATTTCAACAGGGAATACTCCTGCGGGCAGTATACCTACCAGGCCAGGACAATGCTCTGGTGGACAGACTGAGCAGGGTCCTCCAGCACAAGAGTGGCAGAAGGACCCCAGAGTAGCCAACCGGCTCTTTCATTTCTGGGGGACCCCCTGGGGTGGACCTCTTTCCCAGCCTGGACAACTACCGGTTGCCTTGCTTCTATTCCCGGCAGCCTCACCTGTCCCGGGTAGCGGCAGATGCATTCCTCATCCCTTGGTCAGACGGCCTCATGAATGCCTTCCCACCCCTGCTGCTGATTGCCAAAACACTCTTCAAGGCTCTTCGCGACAAGGCGTCACTGATTCTGGTCACTCCAAGTGACCCAGGCAGCCGTGCTTTAGTGGACACTCCAATCCCCCTGTGATCTTTCCGGCACCCCAACCTGGGGTCCCTATCATTGACATGTGGCTGCTGAAAAGGTGACCTTAGCCCCTTTCAGCCTCTCAGGAGAAGTGGAAGAGATCCTGCTGGCCTCTCGTAAGACCTCTACCCAGGAGAGCTTATGCCTTCAAATGGCATAAGTTCTCGGTCCGGTTGGCGGAGCTGCAGGTGAGCATGTTCTCCTGTCCTGTGCAGCTGGTGCTGCAGTACCTTCTTCATCTCTCACAATCCGGGCTCAAATCAAACTCCATGAGAGTGCACCTCAGTGCCCTGGCAACGCATCACTATCCTTTTGAGGGCAAGCCCCTTTCAGTTCAGCCAGTGGTGACCCATTTCTTGAGAGGATTCCTGTTGTCCAAACCCCCCCGTCCGGAATGGACCTCAAGTAGTATTGGCACAGCTCACTCGCCCATCATTTGAGCCTCTAGCTACCTACTACCTGAGGTACCTCTTGTGGAAGGTTGTGTTCCTGGTAGCGCTCACCTCCGCTCGCAGGGTCAGCATGCTCCAAGCCCTAGTGGCAGCGACACCGTATACTAGATTCTATAAGAACAGGCTCATGCTACGTACACGCCACAAGTTTCTTCCGAAGGTGGTATCTCCTTTCCACCTCAGCTAGGAGATGGTGTTACCTACCTTCTTCCCAAGGCCTCACTCCAGCAGGGCAGAGACTGTCCTTCGTACCTTGAATTGTAAGAGGGCCCTGTCTTTCTACATTCAGCAGACCCAGGGCCACTGGAAAGCTTCTAAGCTTTTTGTTTCTTATGACCCCAGTCGGCTGGGGGAAGTGGTGACCAAATGGACACTGTCCATCTGGGTGGCAGACAGCATCGCTCTAGCCTATGAACAGGCTAGGCTCACGCTGGATGGTCGGGTCATGACTCACAGCGTCAGGGCCATGGCGGCCTCTGTGGCAAACTTGCTCTCCATCCCATTGCTGGACATCTTCCGGGCTGCCACCTGGTCTTCGGTCCATATTTTCTCAGCTCATTACTGCCTGGAAAGGGAGTCCCAATGGGACAGTGCCTTTGGCCAAGTGATGCGCCGTAATCTTTTCGGGGTTTAGGTAACTCCTACCCTCTGACTCTTCTGTTTTCAGGCTACCGGAGCGTTGGTATCCAGCAGACACATGGGTCCTACTGTAGTCTGTATCTGCGGATTCAATTGCTGCTGCTCATGGTTCCCCCTGAGGGCGACCGTGGCCTTTTCTACCGGCTTTTGTAGCCTGTAGCTAGGGGAATCCCATATGTGAGGACTGACTTCCGGCTTGTTCCTGGAGAAAGCGTAGTTACTCACCTGTAATAGGTGTTCTCCGAGGACAGCAGGAATCCATCCTCACAACCTTCCCTCCTCCCCTTGGAATTGCTCCTTATTACCTTTGGTTTTTACCGTCTTTAGCTGTGTCATCTGACTGAGCAAGATGGCACCCTTGGGTGGGAAGGGTATCGCCCATGTGTAGTATTTATGTTTATGTTTATTTAAAACTTTATATACCGCCCTTCACAGGGTATCAGAGCGGTTTGCAATCATAGAATCATAAAAGGCTGCAGAAAGGAAAGAGAATGCCAATTTAGAAGTTTCTAAGAGGGGGAAAGGAAAGAGAACAGAGAAGTAAAAAAAAAAAGCGACAAGACAACCAATAAAAAAGTTAATTACAATACTTGTTAAGGGGGAAGGTAGTAGGAGGTGAGGGAGTGGAAGGTTGAAAGCCATACAAAAAAGGTGAGTTTTTAAGTGGGTTTTAAAGGATTTGAAAGAAGAATCCAATCGGAGGGCAGGGGGGAGCGAGTTCCAGAGGCGGGACCCAAGAAAGTAAAAAGCGGAAGACCGTGTAGATCAGGGGTCTCAAACACGCGGCCCGCGGGCCGCATGCGGCCCGCGAGAGAAGGTTGTGCGGCCCGCGACGGAGGGAAATAAAAAAAGCCTTGCTTCTGCCGTTGCCGCCGTGGCAGCGGCAGAATCGACTGTCAATTTTTTTTTTAAAACGGGCTTCTGCTGCTCAAGCAGCAAAATCAGCTGTGCTGCGGTACCTTCCTCTCTGCCCGGAGATCCTTCATTGTGCTCCATCAGCGTGTGCTTTTCAAGCCGCGAAGAGAGTATTCCCCTCTCGCGAGGCTTGACAAGTGAATAGGCTTAAGCCGCGCGAGAGGGAAATACTCTCTTCGCGGCTTAAGAAGCACACGCTGATGAAGCACAATGAGGGATCTCTGGGCAGAGAGGAAGGGGCTGCGGGACAGCTGATTTTCTGCTGCAGCAGCAGCAGCAGCAGAAGAAGCCAGGTGTTTTTTTTATTTACCCGGGGGGGGGGGGGGGTAGGACTGGAAATGGGCTATTGGCAGGGGGGGGTTGTAGGACTGGAAATGGGATATTGGCAGGGGGGGGGGTAGGACTGGAAATGGGCTATTGGCAGGGGGGGGGTGTAGGACTGGAAATGGGCTATTGGCAGGGGGGGGTTATGACTGGAAATGGGCTATTGGCAGGGGGGGTATGACTGGTAATGGGCTATGGTGGGGGCTAGGACTGGAAATGGGCAGGTGGGGGTTAGGAAGGACTGGAAGAGGGCTGATGGGGGGAGTTAGGACTGGTAATGAGCTATGGAGGGGCTGACTGAAATGGGGTAATGGGGGTTAGGGCTGGAAGTGGGCTATTGGCAGGGGGGGGTTATGACTGGTAATGGGCTATGGTGGGGGCTAGGACTGGAAATGGGCAGATGGGGGTTAGGACTGGAGGTGGGCTGATTGGAAGGGGGGCTTGAACTGCAAATGGCTGATGGGGAGGGGGCTTGGAATGGAAATGGGCTGTGAGGGGAGGGAGCTAGGATTGGAAATGGGCTGATGGGGGGCTAGGATTGGAAATGGGCTGATGGGGTGCTAGGATTGGAAATGGGCTGATGCAGGGACTAGAAGGGAGCGTATGCTGGGTGGGGCTGGAACTAGAAGGGAGCTGATGTTGGGGGAGGATTAGAATGGGATGGAGCTGGGAAAGTGAAATGGAGAGGGGAAAAATATTTTGTCTGGGAGAGAAGACAAATCTACAATTGGCCAGGTATTGGGAGAGTAAGTGGGGATTGAGGATGGAGGGGTAAAATTTGAGTGGATGAAATAGGAATGAGGAAAGAGAAAAAGGAGAAAGATTAGTATGTTAAAGCAGATGTAGAGAGAGAATGGAAAAAAAACTAGGAGAGAAGAAAGGGCAAATGGACAGCAGACGATGGAGAGTTAGCAGAAGACATGAAGAAACCAGAAGAAAGTGGCTGGAACAATTGCAACTGAAAAAAATGCACAAAAGGTAGAAAAATATCTCTTTATTTTGAATTTATTAACTGGAATATGTCAGCTCTGGGAAATGTGCATCATTAATGTTTGCGCTTTGTTTAGTACAAGAGGAAATTAATTTATAGTTTTATTTCTACAGTGTTGTACATTCCAAGTTTGGCTTTTGGGGTTCCCAGTTTAATTATTGTCTTCCTGTTTCTAAATCTTTTAGTCTTTCTTTATCCATGCACTCATTAAAGAGGCATGTTTACTAAAAGTTAGTGCATGGTAACATTATGCAAATATTTATGCAAATGAGGCCCCTTATGCAAATGAGGCCCCGCGTCTTATGCGGCCCCCGGGTTACTTTACAAGTCCTCATTCGGCCCTCAAAGCAATTTGAGTTTGAGACCCCTGGTGTAGATTCTAAGTGGGCTTGGGACGGGGAAGGAAGGAACAAGTGGTTGGAGTGAACAGAGCGGAGAGAACTGTGGGAGGTGTGAAGGTGTATCAGATCAGCAAGGTACAAAGGAACACCAGTGTGAATAGTTCTGTGGACAAAGATAAGAATGGAACCTCCTAGAGTCTGTCTTTGAAAGCTGGAGAGATGCTTCCACTAAGGCTCCGTCGGTGCTGACGTCACCCATGTGAGGACTGATTCCTGCTGTCCCCGGAGAACACCTGTTACAGGTGAGTAACTATGCTTTATCTGCAGCTGAAGTCATCTTAGATTCAAAGCTGGGCTAAAAATTGTCATCTTTTCTTGAGCCTTATCTCTGGTGTTTATCCTGAAGGACCTGGGGCTGGAACCACAGTGTTTCCACTTTTTTGCTGCTTGAATCTCTTTATTTTCTCTCTCCTATTCTTTTCCTTGTTTCTGTCTGTCCTCCTTTGTCCTTCTCTAGCTGTTCTCCCTCTGTTTTAGAGTGAGCTTTTTTATTGTATATTGCCATGAAGTCTGCAGGTATGTGATCTTTGGTGAAGTGTGTAAAAGGTAAATAAATATTGTATAAAGTGTTGCACAGGAGGACTGCTGAAGGAGCTGTCAGCTGGGGCACCCCTCCCCTACCACCCACTACTCCATACTTGGTCCTCACAGTGCTCAGCACAGATAGACATTCCTCTAAAAACTCCCAACCTAGCAAACACATTCATATTCACATTCACCAAATTAAAAAAAAAACACAGTGCTAGGGGGGCGGAGCCTGATGTCCAGCGGGTAGGACGCTTTGCGTTGAAGCTCCCGAGAGGCCTACTCAGAATCCTGACTTAATACCTATATAAATTTACTATTTCGCTCCGAGCTGACCGGGGCACCTCGGGGGGGATGGCGGCCCACAAACCAGCGCGCTTGGACTTCGGGTCTCCTTCTTCTTCTCACGGAAAACGCTCCAAAACGGAGGTATCCTCCCCGCAGAAGATGGTTCCATTTCGTGAAAACCCCGCAATGCACCTGGAGATTTTGGAGGAAATACGCGGCGTGAAGGAATTGGTGCAGTCCAATGGAGAAGCGCTTCGAGCCATGCGAGAAGACTTTGGAGTGCTCCAAGACCGACTTGAAGGTCTTTCATTACGACAGGACAATATGGCGGGGGTCCTCGACTCGCACGAGGTGCGCTTGGGCAAACTGGACGAGGCTGAGCGCCAGATACAGAATCTTCAAAAGGAGTTGGAAGATAGCAATAATCGCGCCCGTCGCAACAATGTGAGGCTCCTCGGAATGCCGGAGGGGTGGAAGCAGGAGATATAAGAGAATTCTTGCTCAAAACTCTTCCCTCCTTGCTGAAGATCACTTTTCACAGAGAACTGGAAATCGATCGAGCACACCGTGTTCCTGCCCGCATGGCGCTCAACCGCACGACCCCCCGGCCTATTATCTTTAGCCTGCTACGATATCAACAAGTGGAACAAATTTTACATGCTGCCCGAGCGAATCATCATTTGGAATATGAAGGTCGTAAAGTCTCCTTCTTTCCTGATTTGGCAAAGCCTACCGTTGACCGTCGGAAGAAACTCCTTGCTCTTCGCCCTCGACTTCAACAGCTACAGGCTCGCTTTGGCCTGTTGTATCCAGCGAAGCTCCGAGTGACTCTCCACAACCAGACCAGGACGTTCGAGGATCCTGATCTATTATCAACATTTTTGGACTCCAAAGAAGCAGAACAGATGCGCTAATCCCAAATCTTGGACTCTTATCTGCCGGCTCTGTCCGCCATTTTGAAGGGCCCGATGCGGCGGTCATAGCCCAGCACAGAAATAGCCTGGACTTTCTTTCTTTCTCTGTATGACTTTTGTCTTTGGTCTCCTATCCCTTCATGATGTGTGCCTCGGTCGGATTCGGAGCACGCACAGTCCTACAGGTTATATGTTTTTTCAATTTCGGCCTTCTCTGGGGTTTCTCCCCGCAGACACATGGTCGCCAGTAATTTTGGGGTTTTGCTTCTCCTCTACCGCACTGCGGTTTTCTTTGTTAATGTGGGGCGCTTCATTGTATTATATTAGCTTATTTTTCCTATGTCATGTGTACAGCCAGATACAGTCAGTTTGAGGGACACAGTGAAATTATGTGTGCTATTATGCTCAGAATTTTAACTTTTCTGAATGGCCTCATGTAAAATCTTATTATTCATCGTACAAGGCATTGCTGGTCCACTCAGCAGAAAGAAAATCCTTAGCTATCTTAGCCACGAGCACGTTGAATAGGTGTTTCTTTAGGAAACGCATTACACTCTGCTGAAACACTGAAACTCAATGCTAGGCCTCACATGGTAGCTGCCTATTCTCCCACCGTTTCCAAATGGTACGGGATAGTCATTCTGGTTAAGAAGTCTTTGCACGCTCCTGTACCTGATATTAGCGCTGACCTGGAGGGTAGATGGGCCCGTGTACACCTTGAGGTTGGAGATAGTGAATTCACGTGTATTTGCACTATGTCCAGAATGTGGACAACCCTGCTCACTATGCAAGTCTTGCGCAGTTGGCCTCGGCCTCCGCCAATGCTCCATTAATACTTGGTGGCGATTTTACTCAAGTGTTCCCTCAATCTTTTCTTTTCAAACAAGGTGCTTGTTGGTTGGAGGCTCCGGTACCGAGCAGACCTGTGTGGCTAGATATAGTAGCGGGCCTTTGCTCACCGATTCCTCTTACCTTACTCCCTAGTATGACTCTCCCATTAGACTCCCACTATCCACCAATGTTTTTCGACACTTTAGGTGCCTTTAATACTCCTATGCAACCTTTCGACTCCCGACTCTGGTCAGTGTGGCTTCAGCATTGCATTCGGAGCACTGGAGTACTCCCGCCATCGGCACTCTCTGCATAAGGTTGATTGGAAACTTCCGATCTCTCGGTAGTTTACCGGGTGTAGCATCCAATTTTACTAAACCTTATGTAATGCTATCACTAGAGATACCTCTATAGCGCAGAAAGTGTGGGAGAGAGAATTGCATGTGACTTTAACCTCGGAGCAATGGAGCCTTATCTGGAGCAGAGGGACACGGGTTTCCGACCCGCCTCACTCACTCAGACCCTCTTCTTTCTAGCCCACCGGTGTTTTTACACTCCTCACCGTTTAGACAAATGGAACACTACTCAGGGTAATGGTTGCTGGACACGTCCTGTGGCCATTGGTTTATTACTTCATTTCATGTTATGCATGAATATCCCGCACTACAGTATAACTGGCGTCGGGTCTGGGGTCGTATTTAGTCTATATTGCACTCTCAGGAGTCCCTTTCTTGGAAGATAGTGGGACTTCGCCCAGTTGCGGGGATCCCCCCTCTCCCAAGAAATGGCTTATCTCCTTTTGAACTTTATGCTTGGCATTGCTGTTTCCCTCATTAAGTAATACTGGGAAATTAGTTCCCATCTGAGCCTCAATGAATGGTGGAATCATGCCTGTCTCTACAGTAAATATGAACAAATACTTCGTCTGTGCGCTTCCTCCGTTCAGACTCCTTCTTATTGGTCTTAATGGAAGATGTTCAATGAATATGTACATTTTGCTAAATGCTCTCATCTGACTGCCTAACTTTGTATATATCTCTGTCTCATGATCATGCTGTATTGTGGATACTTTTTTGATCGTTTGATGTATAATCACTGTTAATTGGAAGCGCTCACATGCTGATACAAACGGGTAGAGAAGAAGCACCGGGGTGGGGGGGAATGGGTTTACTTTTTCTTACTGTATACTTGTTTTGTCTCTTTTGGTGTGTTGTTTCTTTTGTTTGTTGCAAAATGAAAATAAAAGTTTCAAAAAAAAAAACACAGTGCTAATCTCCCACTTTGATTTCCTCCTGCTACTCCCATACACACATGCACTTTATCCCACATGTGCAAAAGCATCCTCCACAGGTACTATTCCTATTCTTAAAACATACTCATTCATACTCCACATACAGACCCTTCCCCTACACACCACATTCACATTACCCAGTCCCCCAGTGGTGTTTCTCTGGTATCTGTGTTTACACACACACACACTCACACTCTCTCACACTCTTACTCTCTCACACTCTTACTCTCACTGTCTGGATGAGGGGTGGCAGAGGACTGCACATTGAAGGAGAGATTATGAGTCCTGGAGGAAATGGGAGAGAAGAGAGTGAGATTTCCAATGGTGGGGAGAAATTATGCAGTCACAAGGAAAAACAATGCATTCACTATATACTCCTGACACACATCACACTCAAAATTAGTTTGGGAAGGTTCAGCTAAGAAAGAACATAGCAAGTGCATTCTGTAACTTGCAAATAACCGCTGGAGGCAAAGAATGCCTTTGGCAGTTTTGTGTACTCCATGGAGTCTGCCTTTTCAATCTTGTTTCATATGATACACTCCTATTTTTAACTGTGGTGTTGAAAGTGAGAGATAGCAAATGCTTTGTGGATCTCTGTGTGGAATGTTCTTGATAGCTGCATCCTTGTAGGAAGAGGCAGAAGCATGATCCAAGCTTAATGACAGAGCTGGATTGCTCGGATTTTAAAAGACAACTTTGAGCTTAATGGTTTACCTTGCTATCTATAGTCCTGGCAAATGGGAGCATTTATCGGTCTTCCAAACTTGGGAGCAGTAGGAAGAAATGGGTGAATGGTAGTCTGACAAGTTAAGAGACTCATTTTTTCCTTAGGCGCTATTTCAACTATGCTAGACTTAGCTGAGGAGAGCAATGTATTGTGAAAATGGGTCAGAAATGGTATAGTAAAATTAGTACGTTTGAGTATATATGTTAGAAAGGAATGTCAATCAGTTCAAAAACTGACCAGAGTGAAATGTACATTCTTCTAATTTTTATTTTTACAATTTCTTGATAACTGTCTTTTCACAGAAGAGATCACAACAGTGTACAATAAATATGTTCCAAAAATACATAATTGTCCAAACAGTAACACTCACTCGCAAAGCACAAAAGCACAAATAGTCTGAAGTGAAGTGACTCAGAAGAAATAATATAGTTATTAAGTAACACACACGGTTTCAATGTAGCACCCTACATGGCGGTGTTTTGGCTAGTATCACCATCACCCAAAAAAGCTCTAGATAATCACACCCTCTTCTCTTTCAAAGGACTACTACACACCATTAACATTCAATCCAGTTCTAAATTTAAATCTCAAAATGTTAAAATTTTAAAAAAGAGGAGAAAAGATCTCAGAGAAGTAAGATTATCTCTCAACAGGTGGTTACCCACCAACAGGGGACTGGTCTTTAACACCATCAATGATCTAAAAACGCCTCTTTACAAATCTTTATTTTAAACTTTAAATCACTGCCAAGTAGCTAAGCTTAGCTCCTCCAGCTCACACATACTAGTTCAACAGAATTATCTCCAAATTTATTAATAATCCAATCAACCTACCGGTAATTAAAATACGCCAGCACTACATGGCTACACCAAACTGCATAGACTCATAAAGCTCCAGGCGGCTTATCCACAGTGCCAACACCTAGAACGAAAGGACATAAATGTCAAAAGTCCATTCACAAAAAATTGCTTCAGGCGCTAGCGGACACTTAGCTTAAATGGTGCTTAAATCCCTTGAAGATCTTTGAAGTATCTTGCCCAACAAAGATCCTTGTTTTCACCAGACGGCTTCATCGGGGGCAGTCAACCTTGCTCTCCTCAAAGGGACTAGCCAATTCATGCTTTGTAAATCTCAAATATATAAACATAAATTAAAAAAATAAAATAGACATATATGAAATTCATCCACAATAAAAATAATAGAATCAAAGTAAAAATAGCTGATTAAATCCAACGGAAAGAAGAATAAAAAAGCATAAAAATAATTATTTGCTAATGTACAGTAGTAGGGTAACTTGACTAAAGAAATAACAGTACCAAAAGCCTGTAGGTGCTAAAAACAGAAGGGAAAGAATGATAACAACAGTGATGGTGAATAATAATAAATAGGTAATACTAACAATACATCACTACATCTTCCTAATCCTTTAAATGATGTCTGTTTGCCAGGTACAGCCCTCTTGATAAGTCTATGGGTCTGATGCTTTAGGGCTACCAGTGGTGCCCTTCCTATACAAGGGTGCCATCTTGCTCAATCGGCGCTTTTTTTCCGCAGAGCCCTTCAGACGTCCATCTGTTTTCCCCCGGAAAAGGTTGATTATCTTGTACCTGAGTTTCATACTCTCCTCCGGTTGTGCACCAATACTCTTCTCGCCTCCCGAGCCTGCTGCCCCGGCATTGAGTCTTTGGTCATATACTTTTTTCTCCTTGGCACCTTCACGCCTTTTTTCCAACTAAAAGCACCGTGGGCCCTTGACCTTGCTGGGGTTCCCACAATTTCAGGCCTCCCCGGCTCCCCAGCAGGGTCAGCAGGCCAAGGGACGTAGGCAAGGCCCTCATAAGCAGAAGGTTCCCATGTCCCAGGTGGAGGCTCAGCCCAGCCTGGGGGGAGTTTTTAACTCCTTGGGCATAGCCTCTCTACTCCAAGGAGGACGACAGCCCACAGGGGGATGTATGATCCACTATGCCCACAGGAAGCCAACCATCACAACCGATGCCTGGGCACTTCACATGGTCAAGGAGGGCTACTTTCCTCCACCTGGTACAGACACCTCCCCCTTTCTTTCCGGGAGAGCCCCCAAGGTCTCCCCTTCACCGGGACCTCCTACTGCAGGAACTCGCAGGCCTTCGCGAGGACAAAGTGGTAGAACCAGTACGCCAATATCTCAGGAGCAAGGGGTTCTACTCCAGGTATTTCCTCATGCCAAAAAGAACAGGTGGCCTAAGGCCAATCCTCGACCTGCGCAACCTGAACAAGTTACTGGTGAGGGAGAAGTTCAAGATGCTCTCCCTTGGAACATTGCTGCCTTATCTCCAGCAGGGAGTTTGGCTGTGCTCCTTGGGTCTGAAGGATGCTTATACCCACACCCTCATTCATCCCAACCACAGGCAATATCTTCACTTCATGGTGGTAGAAGGCCACTACCAGTACAGGGTACTACCCTTTGGCTTGGCGTCTGCCCCCAGGATCTTCACCAAATGCCTGGCAGTAGAGGCCACCTACCTCCGTCTTCAAGGGGTATTTGTCTAACCCGATCTGGACGACTGGTATATAAAAGAAGGCATGGTCGCCGAGGTGCAACAAGCTACAGTATGCACCATCCATTTCCTGCAACACCTGGGGTTCATGATAAACTACTCCAAGTCCCACCTCCTCCCGACACAATGTCTGGAGTTCATAGGGGCAAAGCTGGACATGGTTCAGGCAAAGGCCTTCCTCCCTCTGGATCGGGCCCGCCGTCTCAGGGAATTGGCCGCAGATGTGCAACACCATCCCTTTGTGTTGGCTTGGCTCTTGTAGAAACATAGAAACATGATGGCAGAAAAAGACCACATGGTACCTTTTCTAATAACGCTATATCCTTTTTAAGATATGGTGACCAGAATTGCACACAATATTCAAGGTGCGGTCGCACCATGGAACGATATAGAGGCATTATAATATCTTTTGTTTTATTTTTCATTCCTTTCCTTATGATACCTAGCATTCTATTTTCTCTCTTGGCCGCCGCTGCACACTGGGCGGAGGGTTCTAACATGTTATCCACGATGATGCCTAAATCTTTTTCCTCGATGGTAGTTCCTAACGTGGAACCTTGCATCGTGTAACCATAGTTTGGGTGGTTCTTTCCTAGGTGAATAACTTTGCACTTGTCCACGTTAAATTTCATCTGCCATTTGGATGCCCAGTCTTCCAATTTATCAAGATCCTCTTGAAATTTTCCACAATCCTTATGGGTTTTAACAACTTTAAATAGTTTTGTGTCATTTGCAAATTTGATAACCTCACTCATTATTCCCACTTCCAGGTTATTTATGAATATGTTAAAAAGCAGCGGACCCAGCACAGATCCATGGGGTACTTCACTATTCACTGTTCTCCATTGGGAAAATTGACTATTTAGCCCAGGGGTCTCAAACACGCGGCCCGCGGGCCGCATGCGGCCCGCGAGACAACTTTGTGCGGCCCGCGAAAGAGAAAAACAAAAAAACCCCAAAACCCTGACTTCTGCCGTTGCCGCCGTGGCAGCGGCAGAATCAATTGTCAACTTAAAAAAAAAAGACTTCTGCTGCTCAAGCAGCAATATCACCTGTCCTGCGGCCCCTTCCCCTGTGCCCGGAGATCCGAATCTGCTCATCAGCGGCGTGCTTTTCAAGCCGCGAAGAGTATTCCCCTCTCGCGCGGCTTGAAACCGCGCGAGAGGGAATACTCTTCGCGGCTTGAAAAGCACGCCGCTGATGAGCAGATTCGGATCTCCGGGCACAGGGGAAGAGGCCGCAGGACAGGTGATATTGCTGCTTGAGCAGCAGAAGTCTTTTTTTGTTTTTTAATTTGACAATTGATTCTGCCGCTGCCACGGCGGCAACGGCAGAAGTCAGGGTTTTGGGGTTTTTTTGTTTTCCTCTGTCGGGGGGGGGGGGTATGACTGGAAATGGGCAGATGGGGGTTAGGACTGGAAGTGGGCTATTGGCAGGGGGGGGTTATGACTGGTAATGGGCTATGGTGGGGGCTAGGACTGGAAATGGGCAGATGGGGGTTAGGACTGGAAGTGGGCTATTGGCAGGGGGGGGTTATGACTGGTAATGGGCTATGGTGGGGGCTAGGACTGGAAATGGGCAGATGGGGGTTAGGACTGGAAGTGGGCTATTGGCAGGGGGGGGTTATGACTGGTAATGGGCTATGGTGGGGGCTAGGACTGAAAATGGGTGATGGGGGTTAGGACTGGAGGTGGGCTGATTGGGGGGTTAGGACTGGTAATGGCCTATGAGGGGAGGTAAGACTGAAAATGGGGTGATGGGGGATACGACTGCAAGTGGGCTATGGGGGGACTAGGACTGGTAATGGGCTATGGGGGGGGTAAGACTGAAAATGGGGTGATGGGGGGGGTAAGACTGGAAGTGCGCTATGGGGAGGTTAGGACTGGTAATGGGCTATGGGGGGTCTAGGACTGGTAATGGGCTGGGGGGGTTGCTAGGACTGGAAATGGGCTGAGTGGAAGGGGGGCTTGAACTGCAAATGGCTGATGGGGAGGGGGGCTTGGAATGGAAATGGGCTGTGAGGGGAGGGAGCTAGGATTGGAAATGGGCTGATGGGGGGCTAGGATTGGAAATGGGCTGATGGTGAGGCTAGGATAGGACTGGAAATGGACTGATGCAGGGACTAGAAAGGAGCAAATGCTGGGTGGGGCTGGAACTAGAAGGGAGCTGATGTTGGGGGAGGATTAGAATGGGATGGAGCTGGGAAAGTGAAATGGAGAGGGGAAAAATATTTTGTCTGGAAGAGAAGACAAATCTACAATTGGCCAGGTATTGGGAGAGTAAGTGGGGATTGAGGATGGAGGGGTAAAATTTGAGTGGATGAAATAGGAATGAGGAAAGAGCAAAAGGAGAAAGATTAGTATGTTAAAGCAGATGTAGGGAGAGAGAATGGAAAAAAACTAGAAGAGAGAAGAAAGGACAAATGGACAGCAGACGATGGAGATAGCAGAAGACACGAAGAAACCAGAAGTGGCTGGAGCAATTGCAACTGAAAAAAAAATGCACAAAAGGTAGAAAAATATCTCTTTATTTTGAATTTATTAACTGGAATATGTCAGCTCTGGGAAATGTGCATCATTAATGTTTGCGCTTTGTTTAGTACAAGAGGAAATTAATTTATAGTTTTATTTCTACAGTGTTGTTGTACATTCCAAGTTTGGCTTTTGGGGTTCCCAGTTTAATTATTGTCTTCCTATTTCTGAATCTTTTAGTCTTTCTTTATCCATACTCATTAAGAGGCATGTTTACTAAAAGTTAGTGTATGGTAACATTATGCAAATATTTATGCAAATGAGGCCCCACGTCTTATGCGGCCCCCGGGTTACTTTACAAGTCCTCATTTGGCCCTCAAAGCAATTTGAGTTTGAGACCCCTGATTTAGCCCTACTCTCTGCTTTCTATCTTTTAACCAGTTCCTGATCCACAATAGTACACTGCCTCCTATACCATGACTTTTTAGTTTTGCCAAATGTCTGTGATGAGGAACCTTGTCAAAGGCTTTCTGAAAGTCCAGATACGCTATATCAACCAACTCACCTTTGTCTACCTGTTTATTCACACCTTCAAAAAAACATAAAAGATAGTAAGACAAGATCTTCCTTGTCTAAATCCATGTTGGCTGTCTCCCCTTAAGCTATGACTATCTACATGTTCAGTAATTTTGTTCTTTATGATGGTTTCTACCATTTTTCCTGGTACTGACGTCAGGCTCACCGGTCTGTAGTTTCCCGGAAAACCCCCGGAACCCTTTTTAAAAATTGGTGTTACATTGGCCATCCTCCAATCTTCAGATATTAGAGATGTTTTTAATGGTAGTTCACAGATTACTAATAGCAGGTCTGCAATCTCATATTTCAGTTCTTTCAACACCCTTGGATGTATACCATCCGGTCCAGGTGATTTGCTACTCTTCAGTTTATCAAATAGTTTATTTATTTTATTTATTTATTTAACATTTTTTATATACCGCACTATTCATCATCAGTGCGGTTTACATTGAAACAACAATATACCTGCCAATACATGACTGATCTAGGTTTACAGATAACAGGGAAGATAAACTGGGTGTGAACTGGGGATAACTATCTACATAATTATGCATAATTATATATACATTGAATAGGTTACATCAAGATTCGAATTTGACAAGAATACAGAATACAAGAATACAGTGTTTTCACATTTTGATCCTTTGTTCTGGATTGCTGTTATGTGTAGGAGTTATCTGAGTGGGCGATAGCCGGTTCTATTGTGTATGGTAGCCTGAAGTGCAAAGTGAATAAATAGTGCTTGATGGACTTTCTAAATTGGGTGATATCCCTGATTGATCTGATGTTTCGAGGTAGATTGTTCCAGCACTTGGGAGCATAGGACACAAAAGCTCTGTTAGTAGTTTGTTGTGTCCATTTTGTGGAGATACTAGGAGTAACTAGTGTGTTTTCTGCTACTAGTCTCCTGGGTCTGTTGTTTGGTGTCAGGGTGATGAGATTTGAGATCGATGCAGGAGATAAGTTATTAATAGCTTTGAATGTGATGAGGAGGGTTTTGTATGTTATTCTGCAGTTTATCGGAAGCCAGTGCTGATCGATCAGTATTGGTGTTATATGATCTCTTATAGAAGCTCCAGATAAGATGCGGGCTGCCGCGTTCATCGCCAGTTGAAGTGGATTTAGTGTATTCTGGGGGAGGCCATGAAGGATGATATTCGCATAGTCAAAATGTGGTGTGACTATCGCTTGGAAGACTGTACGGAAGTCCTTTGTCTCCATCATTGGTTTCAGGTGGCGCAGTGTTTTTAGTTTGTAGTAAATTGACCTTACTGTGTTCTTTATGTGCTCTTTAAGATTGAGTTTTTGGTCGAGTATCACACCGAGGTACTTTATGGAGGCCTTGATTGGGAGTTCTGCATCTCTTACTATGAGGGTGGTTGGCGGAGAAAATTGCTTGTTTCTTGTGGCTATGAGTACTTCGGTTTTCTTGAAGTTTATTCTCATGTTCTGATTGAGAAGCCAGTCGGTTATTGTGTTGAAACAGTTGATTAATGGAGAGTAGTCAGGGTTTGATATATTGATCGGTGTGAATATTAGCACGTCATCCGCGTATAGTAGGCAGGATATACCGAAGTCTCTGGTGATTTGGCAGATTGGTTGCATGTATATATTAAAAAGCAACGCAGATAGAGATGAGCCTTGGGGTACTCCCTGTTTCTGTTTGAAGGGTTCAGATGTAATGTTGCCTGTACGGACCTGTTGCCAGCGCTCATCTAAGTAAGATTTGCACCAGTTCCAGGCTTGGTTACGGATGCCTTTTTCGTGAAGTCTAGCTAGCATAATCTTATGGTCGACTGAGTCGAATGCCGCTGATATGTCCAGAAAAATCATTGCAATGGCCATGTGAATGTTGTCAATCCCACAGATGAGTTTGTTAAGTAGTGAAGTCATGAGTGTTTCTGTTCCGTGAGCTTCTCGGAATCCATGTTGGCATGGGTCCAACGGGGCTGCTGTGTCAATGTGGTGTTGGATCTGCCTCTGAGTTTCCTTTTCAAGTATCTTGGCTAGATAGGGAATGCTGGAGATTGTTGTAATACAATACAATACAATACAATAGTTGTAATACATCTTCCCGGTATATCGATATTTCTTTCAATTCTTCCATAGTATCACCTTTAAATGCCACTTCAGTCATGGGTAACATCCCTACATCTTCCTCAGTAAAGACCGAAGCAAAGAATTCATTCAGTCTCTCTGCTATGGCCTTGTCCCCTCATAGTGCCCCTTTTACCTCTCTATCATCTAATGGTCCAACTGAGTCTCTCACAGGTTTTTTGCTGCGAATGTACTTGAAAAAGTCTTTATTATGTGTTTTTGCTTCCACAGCAAGCTGCTTCTCAAATTCTCTCTTTGCCTGCCTTATCAATATAATTAGCGAGTTTTTATATACCGCACTTTCCATTGATCAGTTGCGGTTTACATGGAACAACAGTAAACAAGGCGATGCTGTTTTTACATATAACAATGTGAAACTACAAGAAGTTCAATCTTACAATTAACAGTTGTAAACTATATACAAAGAACAGGATTATAACTATGTACAGGGTATGTATGTTTACAAAAACATCGGTTTGGGGTTTTAGCACTTATTTCAGTTCAGAGATGGGTTATGTCAGCTGGTGAAACTATCCTTTTTCTTGTTGAAAAGGTGAGTTCGACAAGGATCCGTAGTATGTTGCGAATAAATGTGTTTTTTCCTGAACTCCATGATTTGAGGTAAGGATCTTAATTCCGACGGAATGTTGTTCCAAATTATAGGGGCAGCATGAGAGAATGCTTTCTTGTTTGTTGATTTTTTGGCCTTTATAAATTCCTTTGGTGTTATTAGTTTATTTAGTTGGTCTCGTTTTTGAAGATTATGATTGGGTTCTTTATTGATGAGGTTATTTAAAGTAAGAGGTGCTGTGTTATTTAGGACTTTGTAAGTAGTTAAAAGAGTTTTATACTGAATCCGGCATTGAATCGGGAGCCAGTGTAAATATTCTAAAATAGGTGTTAAATGGTTGAATGGTGGGGCATTCATGATAGTCCTGGCTGCTGCATTTTGTGCTAGTTGAAGTTTTTTTAAATTATGCTTTGTTACGCCTAGTGCTTGTGCTGTTTCTAGTTTTCATCATTTGGCTCTTTTTCCATTTCCTGAAAGATGCTTTTTTGACAACAGCCTCTCTGACCTCACCTTTAGACCATGCTGGCAGTATTTTGGACTTTCTTCCACTTTTCTTAAAGCATGGAATACAGCTGGTCTGGGCTTCCAATATAGTATTTTTAAACAACAAGCAAGCTTGATGTAAATCTTTAACCTTTGCTACTGCTCCTTTTAGTTTTTTCTTAACTATTTTCTTCATTTTATCATAGTCTGCCTTTCAAAAAATAAAAGATAGTACTGTGGATTTCCTTACCATCCCTCCTTCATTAACTAAATCAAACGCGATCATGCTATGATCACTATTGCCAAGTTACCCCAACACCCTTATCTCTTGCACCAGATCTGGTGTTCCACTAAGGACTAGGTGCAAAATTGCTTCCCCTCTGGTAGGTTCATGAACCAGGTGCTCTAAGAAGCAATCATTTATTTCATCTAGAAACTTTACCTCCTTAGCATGTCCTGCCGTGACATTGACCAATACTGGGGTAATTGAAATCACCCATTATTATTACTGTGCTGTAACTTTTGTTAGCTTCCCTGATTTCTTTGAGCATTTAATCATCCATTTGTTCATTCTGGCCAGGCAGTCGATAGTACACCCCCACTACCATCGCCTTCCCCTTTTTAGATGGAATTTCAATCCATAGAGATTCTACAGCAAATTTTGTTTCCTGCAAAACTTTAATTCTTTGTGACTCAATACCTTTCTAACATAGAGCGCAACCCTTCCACCAATTTGATCAGCTCTATCATTACAATATAGTTTGTACCCAGATATCACAGTGTCCCTTTGGTTGTCCTCCTTCCACCATGTCTCTGAGATACTAATCATATCTAACCTCTCATTTAGTGCTATACATTCGAAGTCTCCCATCTTATTTTTTAGACTTCTAGCATTTGCATATAAACATTTTAGAGACTGTATTTTATTCATATTAAACTGGCTACAAGTCTAGGATGCTTCCATTGGTTCTAAATATCTGGCAGACTAAGCCCAGTTAACCTTGTTAATCTCAAAGTGCCCCCCCCCCCCCGCCCTTCTCACTCAAGGCACAGGGATAAACAAGTCCTCTGAATACAGACACACAATAGCCGAGAGGTAACACAACTACAATGCAAATAATGCATATTTCAACTTTGCCTATGTAACCTTATAGCAAACATTTCTCCACAAACCCGTCACTACCCCTGTCTATGAAGGTCTGACTATCAGTCATTAACATAACTGACCCAGACTTCTATGTCTGTTTCTCTTTCTTCCAACAAACAATAAGTGAAACCAACAATAGATATCGGAGTCGCTGACATGCAAGGGTGCCTGCCCTTTTTCAGCACCCCTTCACAGGCATGCCACCACGAGATTGCTGTAAAGAGGAGTCAAGGGCAAGATGAAGTTGTTTGACTTGGCATCAATAGAAGAAGCTTCAGCTGACTTCAGGGACCACTCATATGCAACAATAGAGCAGGCAGGCACTCCCTCAAATACCTTGAGGTTATAATAGAATCTCAACCTGAGTCTTCGCAGAAAGGCTGCTTTTGGATCCTGATGCTCCTCACTCTCTTGTTCACTTCTTATATGTTTCTTATCATACACTAGTCCCCAGTTGTGTGATGTTTTTCGTCCTGATTAGATTGTAAGTTCTGATGACTAGGGACTGTATCTTACATCTATATGTACAGCACTGCATATGCCTTGTAGTGCAATACAAATTATAAGAAGTAGTAGTAGAAGATACAGAATGGTGTTTGAGCAACTTGGGGAGAACAAGACTTACTCTTGGTTCTCACCAATACCTGAACTACAGAGAAGAAACTTCCAAGTAGGAAAAATGCCTGCTTGAATCAGTGCACAGTGGCATGTTGCATTCGGGCCCCCTCCCCCCCCAGCCCCCAGTCCCAGGTCTTTGGCAGATGAAGTCCAGCAATAACGGAAGCAGTGGTAGAAGAAGCCTTTTTAAAGTGCTGTGGGGTTGGAGATGAGTGACCGTGACGACAAAGACTCTTTGCGCTTCCCATGTCCTGACTGACTTGTGTACGAGGAGGCCCAGGGTTAACACTGGTGGACAATAGGCATTCTGAATTCCCCCATGGCACTCGCCTTTTCTGCGGTGGGAGCTCTCGGGCCATCCTTCTCTGATTTACATCTGAGGTGTGCATTCTAAAACTGTAATTTGTGCTGCAGCTGCAAATTTGGGAAAGGAGTGGGAGGAGCCTGAACCCGTTCAGGCCCACCTGTGGCTACGCCTCTGTAACAGTCTGCAAATTTTGGTCCATAGCTAGGCTTAAGGGAACTTCAAACCTTTCTTTTTTTATTTGTATTTTATGATTGACAGTGGCTTGTGATAACCTGCCTTGCCATGAAAATTCATGATGTCTTCCAGAATGTAGCAAAATGCCACCCAGAAGAGAAGGCAAACATGTAACCACAGGTTCATTTTTCTTTATAACTAGAAAATATAAAGGGAGAAGGATCCAAGATGGAAGTTTAGGAGCAGTTCCATACCTTGGAGTTTTGAATTTCCTTTAATTTGATCTGTGGTTTATAAGCAGAATGGCAGAACTAGTGCCTCCTCTCTGTGATTCCAGGTACTCAACCTTTCTCCAGCCCTATGGATTCCTTCTCCCTGCATTTGGCAGTGTTGCCCAGGGAGAGAAGAGCTCTTGTCTCCTCTTGAATAAAGTCTTTCATGCACCCCCGAGGCACAAACTCCTCCGCTGGATCTTGTCACAGTAGATGCAGCTGACAGTGTAGTGGAAGCACTATGGCAAGATGATGCTGGAGATATTGCTGTGGTTGCATATGGAACTGTGAGAATTTATCTGCTCTGTGTGGGAATTGCTGATACTGGTGAGGAGACTGGGTTACAGCTGTATGTGGTCACTTTATAGAGCAATGAGGTTTTTGGTCCTCTTCAAATTGCTTCTGCTGAGGTCTTGGGGCAACAAAAATTGAAGGAGGAACATTGGAAATTCCAGTTGGAGAGACCTAGCTAACTATGGAGAAAATCTGAAAGTGATGGAGAGTCTGGGCCAGACCTTGTCCCTCCAACTTGTGTCTATAATAGTGAAGAACTTCGACCATCCTAGTTCTATTTCAAGTTTCGAGAGCCATCTGGACAAAATGGAAGAACATATGGGTGAGCTGGAGGGTCAGGTGGAGAAGTCTGAAGGGCTTCAGGAAGTCATAGTTGGGGTGATCTATTTTCTTCATGAGAAAATGGAAAGTTTGGAAAATCTGATGCGGCAATACAAGTTATGGCTTATTAACATTTCACAAATTTGAGGCATCTGCCTTTGAGATGTCCAGTTTCTATATAGTGAAAGCTCTCCTGTAGTGGATCTTCCATAAGCTCTATCACTCATCCATGCACACATAATGAAATATTTTCCTCCTTGTCAAATTTGCTTTTCATTGTCATGTATGGTTTTCTTCTTTTTTTCCTCTTTGCTTTTTTGTGACATCTTAAATATATATTATTGAAGATTGTAATTTTTAAGTTGGCAGTGTATATTTTTCCTTATTTAAACTTTTTTAAAACTCTGACCTATGTTTGGGATTGAGATGGTTTGTGTTCTCTAATGATATATTTTCTGATCAAGTGTATTTTTGAAATTGTTATAAAATCCTATAAACAAAATAGTTAAAAAAAAAAAAAAGTTTATCTACCTGTACTTAGTTAATTTAAGGGAGCCACTCTGTTCCTTTCATGTACAAACTTACCTGGTTCAATGGAAACGTTGTTTGTAAAATAGAGTTCCTTGTAAACCGCTTTGACCTCTGTGAAAAGTGTTATATAAATGCAGCCAAATAAATAATAATAAAGAACAGGTATGAAGATTACCAGCAGCTCCCGTAGGGTTTTTCTATTCAACTTTGAAACCAAAATCCAGAAATATATAAAATTGTATTTGAAAGATTTTTAGAGGGGTAGTCATCTTACATTTGTTTTCTATGTTTGTTTGGGGGGGGGGGGGTCAAATTTGCCCCAACAAGGTGAACAGCTATTGTGTTTAGCAGATACTATAAAATAAAAGTAATGGCAACAACACTATATTGCTAATTTATATATTACATTTTAGAGAGTAGCATTAATGTATTGCAGATGTGGTAGCATTTTTCTCTTCATTCTAGATACAGCTCAGCAAAACGCAACTGTAAAATTAGTGGACGTGGAAAACATGTATAACTAGACTGACCCAAATATTTTCAGACATTCTAGAGGTAGTGTTCAGCACTCTGTAATCTTGTTCCTCTTTTATAACTGTGGCTGAATGATGACCATGTTGCTGTGGATTTAATACACAAGTAAATTTATGTTTTGGGCATGTTATCTTTCAGTTATTACAGCAGCACTACCATAAAACTGCCTTGTTTTATTATATCTCCAAAGTAAATTTATATGTGGAGGATTAAGGAGGACTGCGCCGATGAATTTAGCTACTGCCATACTGCTTTCTCTTGTGTTAAAATTCTTCTATATGGGCCTCAGACTTCTTTTAACTTTCTAGTATTTTCTATTCCAAAAACATAAATGTCAAAATGCAGGGACAATAGCATCCCTAATAACGTTTGCTTTATTCTCAAGATCTGGATCACAGGCAACTCCTATCAGCATTATTTGGCAATTTAATTTAAAAAAAAAGGAAAAACATAATAGATGTGGCAGTATTCCTGTCAAACCTTACCCCACAGTACTTCCACTACGTGTTAAAACCAAGTTAGTTTTGCCAAGTCGAATGGATAAAAGAAACCTGAAAGTGCTGCTTTCTAAATTTGCCAAGAGAATAGTTTACTTAACTATTTCCTCCAGTAAAATAATACTTAACCTGTGAAATGGGCTTTTATAAAGTCACCTGCCCTATGTGCAAATGAAATTAATTGCATACTGTCATGAGGTGCAGCGGTCAGAGCCCATGGAGATAGGGGATTCTGAACAAAACGGAGCTAATTTTGACAGCTCAGAGAAACACATGGCCAAAGGTTGCCATAGGAACTATATACAAGCTATTTCACGTGGTGTAGGGGAACGCCCAGACTCAAAGCTAGCTCGTGGCTCATCAGAGGATGAGGGGCAGCTGACAAGGGGTGGAGCCAACATCACAAGCTACGCAGTTAAAAATCACTCACCTGAGAGTAGTGCAGGAGCGGCTAAAGGGAGAACTGCAAAAGAGAGAACTGCTGAGGAGAGACGTGCTGGCAGGGAGAGTAGTCCTGATAGCAGGAGAACTCCAAGCATGGAGAGAAGCTTGAGAGGCAGGAGAGAAAAGATCTCCATGCTGGTTAAAACCTATTGCTGACCAAAGGAGACTATCAGGGAGGTGCAGTGCTGAGAAACCCAGGAAGGGCTGTTTGGAAGAGCAGTGCACAGCTGACCAGTGCTTCCGAGAACCTTGCTACAGAGGAAGCAGAGGTAGTAGCTCTGAGGCCAGGCTAAGGCAAGACCAGTCACCCAGCACAAGGTGCCAAGCAGGAGAAAACCATTATCCTGAAGATAATTTGGTGCCAAGGAGAAAGCTCAAACAGACACGGAGTGAAAAGCCTTCCCACGAGCAGAGCTGTGCTCGAGGGAGGAACGTTGAAGGGAGACTGCTGAAAGGTAACCATATTCTTCCTAATAGGAGAAGCTTAGACTATAGCAGTCAGCCCTGTACTTACCAAGAATTATGTGCTGCCTCTGAGAGAGACTATAGTGATTACGGTATATCTCCAGGAACAAGCAGGAATGAGTCCTCACATATGGGTACGTCGGTACCGACGGAGTCTGCGCGGGAACGCTCCCCAGCTTCCCAATAAGGAAAGCTTTTGGGAGCATCCCACAGCGCCTGTGCGCTGCCTTCCCGCCTTTCCTAACCAACTCTCCTCAGTTCTTCTTTTCCGCGGAGCCAGCAGGTCGTGTTCCTGTCATCGCTGAAGAAGTTCTTTATTTTAATTTATTTCTTTGGTCGCGTGTCTGCCTTCCCCGATGCTGGACCGGTACCGCCGGTCTTTTTTCTTTTCTTTCTAAAAAAAAATATATATATTTTTTCCTCACTTGGTGTATTTTTTCTTCTTAGGCCTGCAGGTCCACAAGAAAATTTTCCCTCATGGAAAAACCAGCCTCCGGCTTCAAAAAATGCACTAAGTGTAGCAGTACAATTTCTGTTACAGATACCCATGAATGGTGTCTGAAATGTTTGGGTCCTGAACACTCCGTTCCAGATTGCCAGTCCTGCTCCCTAATGTCTAAACGGGGGTTACAGAACCGAGCAGCCAAGCTCCATGTGCTGTTTCCCACGGATGCACCGGCGGTGCAATCGACATCTTCCAGGTCTTCCTCTCCTGATGGGTCTCAGGTAACCAAACATAAACCTAGCAGGTCCTTGAAGGGCAAATCTCCCTCTAAGCATCGAGATGCCTCCGGGCTTGCCCTCGAGGATCCTGCCCCAGCCAAACAACCCCGGCGGGAAGCTCCGGCTTCCAAAGCTCCTCCTATGGGGTTACAGGTTGACATCGATGGCACGGCCTCGACCGATCACCTGTTAGACTGCTCTGGGGTACCGGCACTTTCTCCCGGTACCGACATCCAGGCAGTCGTGGCGTCCATGGATCACACTGTTCAATCCATGCAGCAGGCTATAATGGCTTTTATTAAGGCTGCGATGCCGACGGTACCGCAACGAGTCCCGTTGTCGGTACCGGTGCCGGTACCGGTACCGGTACCGACTGCATCGACATCGACCAGGATACCAACTCCGGTTCCTTGTCCAGGACTGTTTCTCGGTACCGATCCGGTACCGGGGACGCCTGATGTCGATACCGATCGATACGCGTATCGTTCGTTGGAAGCGGGCAGACGATACTTCGATTCCTCTGATGATTCTGATTCATCAGATGACTCTCCTGAAGTATCCATTACCCTTCCTGAGGACCCTACTTCTCCAAAAAGGAGAATGTCTCCTCCAGAGGATTTGTCCTTTCAAGACTTCATAATAGAAGTGGCTAAAGGACTCTCTATTTCAGTAACCTCTGAAACAGAGCCTAGAGCAAACAAATTAGATATTTTGGGATACTCTAAGGCTCCCAGAGAGGCAGTCACCTTGCCAATTCATGAAATCCTTCATGAACATATGATTTATTTATTTATTTATTTATTTATTACAGTTGCTTATATACCGCACTATTCGGCATCAGCGCGGTTCACAGTATAACAAAATGACCAAAACACACTTCTGTTTGGTTTTACATCGAACAGGGGTATAAACTTGGATAACGGGGGGGGTTGAACTATGTACATGAACTATATACATGAAATATACACATGAAATAGGTCAAATGCATGACGTAAGAGACCTATAACATGATTGAATTGAACAGTATAAAATAAGTCCGTTTCAAATATAAAATACATTGTGATAATGGGCTGTGAGAAAGGCAGTGTTTCTTGGTGGTGTTATTTAGAAACAACGCTGGCTGTGTTTCTTAGTTGGTGTTATCTGGAATCATCGCTGGCTGGGTAGTATTGGAGGAAGAGGTGAAATTTGATAGCCTTCCTGAATTGGGTCAGGTCAGCAATGGCTCGGATGTTTGGTGGGAGTGTATTCCAAATTTTGGGGACGTAAAGGCTGAAGGCCCTATTCGCTGTCATGTTATTGCATTTAGTCAATGTTTTCGGGGTAGTTAATAGATTTAAGGCGGTTGACCTCCTGGCTCTGTTGGGGGGCACTGTTTGAATGAGATCAGTAAGTGCTGTGGAGGACAGGCGCTTGATGGCCTTGAATGAGAGGATTAATGTTTTGAAGATAATCCTTCCGTGTATAGGTAGCCAATGAAGCTGTTTTAGAATTGGAGTCACATGGTCGCTTCTGGTGGCTCCATGGAGAATCCTTGCTGCAGCATTCATGGCTAGTTGTAGCGGGTTTAGTGTGGATTGCGGGAGCCCTTGTAGGATGGAGTTAGCAAAGTCAAAGTGCGGTAGTATCAGAGCTTGGAATATAGTCCGGAAGTCATCTGGTTCAAGTAGGGAGCGCAGATGCCTGAGTGAACGGATCTTAAAATAGACCGCTTTCACGACGTTGCCTATATGGTATTTCATGTCAAGGTGTCTGTCTAAGGTGACTCCTAGGTATTTTATTGTTTCTCTGGTTTGTAATTCCGCTTCTTTGACCTTTATATGTGTTGGTGGGGTAAAGTTTGTGTCTCTAGCGATGAACAGTACCTCCGTTTTCTTGTGCTGGATGCGGAGGTTTTGTGCTTGTAGCCAGTCCGATATGGTATTGAAACATTCTATAATAGGAGTAAGGTCCATTTGAACAGTTGAGAAAGGCATATATAGGAGGATGTCATCCGCATATATCAGACAGCTCACGTTAAATGCTCTAATGATGTTGCAAATGGGCTGCATGTATATGTTGAAAAGTAGAGATGACAATGAGGATCCTTGCGGCACACCCTGTGTTTGATGGAATTGCTTGGACTCTTCTGCTCCGGATTTCACATACTGACATCGTCCACTTAGATAGGAGCTGCACCAATCAAGTGCAGTGTTGCAAATTCCCTTTTCTTTCAGTCTCCCGAGGAGAATCTCATGATGAACCGAGTCAAAGGCTGCAGCAATGTCTAAAAAGATTAACACAAAGCCCTGTCGGATGTTGTCTATGCCTGTGAATATGTTATTGAATAGGAAGGTTAGAAGTGTCTCTACTCCATGGTACTCTCTAAACCCGTGTTGGCAATAATCTAATGGAGCTATGGAGTCTATATGATCCTGAATTTGCCTTTGAACCTCTTTCTCCAGTATCTTTGCTAATATGGGAATACTAGCTATTGGTCTGTATGACTCGGCTTGTTTTGGATCAAGTTTAGGGTTCTTCAATAAAGGTCTGATAGATGTTTGCTTGAGGGTTGTAGGGAAGGAACCAGTAGTAAAGGAAAGATCTATCAGTTTTGCGATGAATGGACTGACTTCCTTGCGTAGCTCCTTGATCCAAAAGGCCGGGCAAGGGTCTGTTTGTGCTGTGGAGGTATTGAGAGAAGCTATTGTATCCTCAATGCTTTTTCTAGATGGTGTGGAGAATTTGCATAATGGGGTTATGCCGGTAGGGTCTTGGAAAGAAGCTGTTGATATTTTGTCCGTCTGTATGATCTTTGACTGGAGGTAGTCAGCGAATTTTTGTGGTTGGATATCCACTTGTTGTTCAGGAGTTGGTTCTTTAGAAAGCGTTTGCACCAAGTTGAACAGATCCCGTGGTTTGTTCAGAGATCTTTTCAGAGTGTCCGTGTGGTGTTGTTTCATTTTTAATGAGATTGCTTCCCTGTGCCTTGTTAGGTGAAGTTGGTAGGCTGCCAAATCTTGTGTGGAGAGTGATCGGCGCCATTTTTTCTCTAGTTTGCGTAGTTGTGTTAGAGAAGCTCTCAAATCTTGGGAGAACCATGGGGCTGTATTTCTTATTCTCTTGGCTGCTTTGTTGCCTTGTGGACGTTGTGCGATAGCCGTGAGGTTGAGATTCCAAGCGGCGACTAGTTCTTCTGGGTCAGATGAGTTTATGTTGAGGAGGGGGTTGGTTTGTGAGAGTATTAACTCTCTGTCAAATGCGCGGAAGCTTCTTGTTGAGGTTCGAGCTGTGTTGTTACATTTTCGGGTAATATACTGCTGGCTGTCCCTGGTGATTATTTGGAAAGTGATGAGTTTATGGTCAGACCAGGGGACGTCAATGATAGACAGCATCGTGTTGTTGTTTTGCTCGAGGGCCGCGTGTGGTGCGAACACCATGTCCAGGATATTGCCCTTTTCGTGTGTGGCTTTATCAATGATTTGTGTAAAGCCCAAATTCTCAATGGCTTCGAGGAATGCAGATGCATGGCTTAGCTGAAGTGAAGGGAGGTTGAAGTCTCCCATGATCCAATTAGGTGAGTTGCGGTTGTGAACATTGGCAGCAATGTTAAGAATTGTGGGGAGGTCCTCAGGTGATGAAGAAGGAGACCTGTATATTAGATTGATGGAGCATTGCTTGTTTTTGATGGAGAGATAGTCCAGATTACATGAACTGGAGGCGTCAGTGATCAGGAAATGAAGATCGGATTTGGTGAGGATAAGTACTCCCACTCCTTTTTTATTTTCTCTGTGCTTTATATGTATGGAGAAGTTGGGAGGTAGGAGTTGGTTGAGGATGACGTTATCCTCTGATGATAGCCAGGTTTCCGTGATTAAAAGTACATCCAGGTTATAGAGGGAAATCATATCCAAGACCACGGGCCATTTCTTGCGTATAGAACGTGCATTTATCATGGCACACTTTAGGTTGTGGTGAGACTTTAGTTTCTTGTGATCAGGTGACGTGGAAGGTTGGAGTGTAATGTGTATGAGGTGTGTGCGACGTGTGTCGCCACCTGGGTGGGGTCCAGACCATCTTTTCCCATATCTGCTCAAGATAGGGATCTGGTTTTGAGATTGAGATAGTGCATGGGATGTTCCTAGCCAATTTGTAAGGAGGTATAGGCTGGCAAGGGCCAGGAAGTGTGAGGCCATATTGTGTGGATAGGAGTGCGTGATTGCGATATGGGAAGGGCACAGAGGTTTTTTACAGCAGCTTACACAGCAATAGTGGGGAGAGTAAAGTATCAATAAGGAGTATAATGTGATGTAATAGCTACTGAAAACAGTGAGAATCTGTGTGGCACTGGTGACAGTAGCTATTATTTGCTAGATACTGACAACAGTAGGTAGCTCTGTGGTAAATGGTAACAGCAGTTGTTAGAGGCAACACTTCCTAGAAACTAACAACAGTAGCTGAGTATAGTGCAGAAATTGCTGGATACTGACTACAGTAACATAAACAGTAACAGTAGTTGTTAGATGCAACACTTCCTAGAAACTAACAGTATAATGTAGAAATTGCTGGATACTGACTACAGTAACCTAAACAGTAACAGTGGTTGTTAGGTGCAACACTTCCTAGATAATGACAACAGTATTTCTGTGTTTTTTGGTATACATTACTAGCAATGGCGTAAATTACAATGGTTATTGTTATATGCATTCATAGATTGTGAGATACAAGCAATAGTATAGCATTAAAGCATATGGTTGTGGTTTGTTAGGTTTGTGAGTTGGATTAAAGTAGAGGAATTAAACACATTTAAAGTACACGCTACAGATGTTGGGAGAGTCTGTTTAAGTGTTTGTGGTAGTTATACTTGCGGTTGAGTAGTTGAGATGATATGAAGTTGTGGTATGTGGGCTCGACCCTAAGGGAGCTCAGCTTTACCCTTTGCTGGTTGTAGGTGTCGATGTGGGTTTTTCTTTCTTAATCTTCTGCACTTGCGTTTTCGCAGTTTGATGTTCTGGGCTTGTTCTCTGCTGTTTGCAGGGGTTTGCTCCTGTTTGCTCCTTCAGGTCAACGCCTAAGGGCCACGCCAAAGGGCCCTCTGGCGAGGCCCTCAGGCGCGGGCCCGCCAGGCGCGGGCACGCCTGCCGGCGCTTCTTTTAAACGTTGGCTGCTCTGCCCCGATTGGGTAGAGCAGCAGGCTGGAGGAGCCGCGTTGCTCCGGCGTGCTCCTCCCCGATCGGGAGAGCAGTGGCTGGGCCGGAGGGGTGCAGGCAGTGGAGAGGCCTGTGCTCCTGCCGGCGCTTCTTTTAAACGTTGGCTGCTCTGCCCCGATTGGGTAGAGCAGCAGGCTGGAGGAGCCGCGTTGCTCCGGCGTGCTCCTCCCCGATCGGGAGAGCAGTGGCTGGGCCGGAGGGGTGCAGGCAGTGGAGAGGCCTGTGCTCCTGCCGGCGCTTCTTTTAAACGTTGGCTGCTCTGCCCCGATTGGGTAGAGCAGCAGGCTGGAGGAGCCGCGTTGCTCCGGCGTGCTCCTCCCCGATCGGGAGAGCAGTGGCTGGGCCGGAGGGGTGCAGGCAGTGGAGAGGCCTGTGCTCCTGCCGGCGCTTCTTTTAAACGTTGGCTGCTCTGCCCCGATTGGGTAGAGCAGCAGGCTGGAGGAGCCGCGTTGCTCCGGCGTGCTCCTCCCCGATCGGGAGAGCAGTGGCTGGGCCGGAGGGGTGCAGGCAGTGGAGAGGCCTGTGCTCCTGCCGGCGCTTCTTTTAAACGTTGGCTGCTCTGCCCCGATTGGGTAGAGCAGCAGGCTGGAGGAGCCGCGTTGCTCCGGCGTGCTCCTCCCCGATCGGGAGAGCAGTGGCTGGGCCGGATTGACTTATGGGAGACTCCTCTCACCCTTTCTCCTCATTCTCGCAGATTGCACACTATGTACCGTGTCCCTCCTTGTCCTGGATTTCAGAAAACCCAGCTTCCTCACCATTCCATTGTGGTGCAGTCAGCTATGAAAAGGATAAAGAGTACCAAAAGACACTCTTCTGCTCCTCCAGGAAGAGAATGCAGGACCTTGGATGCTTTTGGTAGGAAAATCTTCCAAGCCAGCATGCTTATTGCCAGAATCAACTCATATAGTCTTTATATGGGTATGTTTCTAAAGGAAATTGCACTAAAGCTGCACAACTTTCTCCCTTTTCTTTCAGAGGACAAAAGGGATGAGTTCCTCCTTTTGCTTAAGCATACTCAAGACATTTCAAAGTTTTCCAACAGGGCAGCCTTTGACTCCTTTGAAGGTGCCAGCAGAGCCTCAGGCATTGCCATAGCTGCTCGCAGAATTGCTTGGCTCCAGGCTTCTGATCTAGAGCCCTGGGTTCAAGATGGCTTAGGAAATCTGCCCTGTACAGGTGAAAATCTCTTTGGCAAAGAGTGGCAAATAAAAGCCACTCAAATGGATGCAGAGAATTCTGCTCTGGATAGACTTTCCAAGTCAACCTCCATTCCAGCCAAGAAAAAATCTTTCAAAAAGTCTTTTTACAAAAGGAGCAGATTTCCTTCCACTTCTGGCCAACAATCTTCTACAGGTCGCTTTGCTACTAAGCGTCAGCAACCTAAACAGGCCAGGCCTAAACCTGCAGGGGCTGCTACAACCCAGCAGTCCCAACCCCCTCAGGGTTTTTGACTTGATACTAGAGAACTTAACCTTTCTGGCTCTACAACAGCCAGAGCCTCTCACCATTCCAGGAAGGTTAGCTCATTTTGCTCCCAGATGGGAGCAAATCACATCAGAGCAGTGGACCCTCTCCATCATAAGAGAGGGCTACAAACTTCATTTCTCAGACCTTCCTCCCTATACCATGGTGAGACACTTCAATTCTCCCACATCACTCCTCGACCTTCTGGATCAGGAGGTGACTACCTTTCTGGCCCAGAGGGCCATAGAAGAAGTTCCTCTTCTTCAACAGGGGTCAGGGTTTTACTCCCCCTATTTTCTCATTCCAAAGAAAACAGGGGGATACAGACCCATTCTAGATCTCAGAGAATTGAACAAATTCCTATGCAAGGAGAAGTTCAAGATGCTTTCTCTAGGCACTCTCCTTCCATACCTGCAGAGTCAGGATTGGCTTTGTTCTCTAGATCTCAAGGATGCGTACACTCATATACTCATCCATCCATCTCACAGAAAATTCCTACGTTTTCTGTTCCAGGGAAAACATTACCAATACAGAGTGCTTCCTTTCGGTCTAGCCTCTGCTCTGAGAGTGTTCACCAAATGCATGGCAATAGTTGCTGCATTTCTACGCACTCTGGGAATATTTGTCTTCCCATACCTGGACGACTGGCTCATCCGAGCTCCATCTCAGTCAGAGGCCCAGATTTCCCTGGACCGCACAAGGCGCATTCTGCAGTATCTGGGACTTGTGGTAAACCTCCCAAAGTCTCAGCTCACCCCTACTCAGTCCCTAGAATTCATAGGGGCCTGGTTGGATACCACTACTGCAAGGGCCTACCTTCCTCAGGCCCGTTGCCAACGTCTAGTGCAGTTAGCCTCCCAGATTCAGTCAAAGAGCCACTTAACTGCCCGGGAGATGCTACAACTGCTAGGCCACATGGCTTCCACAGTACATGTGGTACCCTATGCTCGCCTACACATGAGAGCAGCTCAATGGACTTTGTCCATCCAGTGGACTCAAGCATCAGGAGCTCTCTCAGACCAAATAGCAACCTCCAAACGTCTCTTTTGGTCTCTCCAATGGTGGATGTCCACTCAAAATCTGTTGCTGGGGTCCCCCTTCCAACAGTTGTTGCCCCGAGCAACCCTCACAACAGATGCCTCCCAAACAGGTTGGGGAGCTCATCTTCAAGACCTCTCCACCCAAGGCACTTGGTCCCTACAGGAGACCTCTCTTCATATCAACCACTTGGAACTTCGAGCAGTATTCCTAGCTCTCAAGGTCTTTCATACCCTCCTCAGCTACAAGACAGTCCTCATTCATACGGACAATCAAGTAGCCATGTTTTACATAAACAAGCAAGGAGGAACTGGCTCTCTGTCGCTTTGCAACGAAGCTCTAAGATTATGGGCCTTCGCCAGAGAGCATCAAATCCATCTCCTGGCAGTATACCTCCCAGGAATCCAAAACTCTTGGGCAGACAGACTCAGTCGAGTTTTGCTTCCACACGAATGGTCCCTGCACATGGATCAGGTACTCAGAATCTTCCAGGAATGGGGAACCCCGGACATAGACCTCTTTGCAAGTCTGTGGAATGCTAAACTTCCCCGGTTCTGTTCCAGAATTCCGTGTCAGGGAGCTCAGGCCAAGGATGCCTTCCTCCTTCATTGGGGTCAGGGCTTCCTGTATGCCTTTCCACCCATTCCTTTGATTCCCAAGACTCTGTTCAAACTTCAGAGGGATCAAGGATCTATGATCCTCATAGCTCCACGCCGGCCATGCCAAGTGTGGTACCCTCTACTTCTGCATCTCTCCCAAGCCCCCTCCTTGGACTTGGGAACTGCTCCAGACCTTCTGTCCCAGGAGGAAGGGACTTTGTGGCATCCAAATCCCAAGTCCCTTCACCTCAGAGCTTGGTTACTGAAGGCCTAGACCTTCAAGACTTAAATCTTTCTCAGCAAGTGAAGGATATCCTCCATGCTTCCAGAAAACCTTCCACTAGGCGTTCCTATGCTTTTCAGTGGAAAAGATTTTCCATTTGGTGTGCTCAAAAGGGTCTTGACCCTTTGGCACTTCCTGTGAATTCTCTATTGGAATATCTCCTACATCTCTCCAATGCAGGCCTTAAAACGAATTCAGTAAGAGTCCATTTGAGTGCTATTGCAGCATCCCTTAAGCCTCTCAGTGGGCAACCTATTTCCTCTCATCCTCTTATTGCAAGATTCATGAGAGGCCTAACTTTAACTAAACCTCCCATTCGACCTCCTCCGGTGGCATGGGACTTAAACTTGGTTCTTGGTTAGCTTATGAAGCCACCTTTTGAACCCTTAGCCACTACCTCCTTGAAATTTCTTTCCTGGAAGGTTATTTTCCTTATTGCAATCACTTCTGCTCGCCGCATCAGTGAACTGCAGGCCTTAGTGGCTAACCCACCTTATACAAGGTTCCATCATGATAAGGTAGTCCTTAGGACAAATCCTCACTTTATGCCTAAAGTGGTCTCACCTTTTCATCTTAATCAAGAGGTATATTTACCTGTCTTTTTTCCAGCTCCTCATTCATCCGGTGCAGAGAGGAACCTTTATACTCTAAATTGTAAAAGAGCTCTTGCTTTTTACTTACACAGGACACAGCAACATAGAAAGTCTTCCTAGCTTTTTGTTGCTTTTGATCCTTCTCATTTAGGACTTCCAGTCTCTAAAAGAACACTGTCCAATTGGATTGCTCAGTGTATTTCTTTTACTTACCAGAGTAAGAACCTTTCTCTGGAGGGCCATGTCACAGCTCACAATGTGAGAGCCATGGCCACCTCTATGGCTCATCTTCATTCTGTGTCCATCGACCAGATCTGTCGAGCAGCCACCTGGGCCTCGGTTCATACCTTCACAGCCCATTACTGTTTGGACAAGGACTCCCGCCGGGATGCCTTGTTTGGTCAGGCTGTCCTCAAACACCTGTTCCATTCTTGAACAACTCCTGCCCTCCTTCCCTGAATGGATGCCTGAGATCCATAGGAAGACGAGGAACCCTTAAGGGTCTCATACCCTTGGCGATCTCCCAGGCATCTTAGCTAGGGAGTCCCCATATGTGAGGACTCATTCTTGCTTGTTCCTGGAGATAGCACAGTTACTTACCTGTAACAGGTGATCTCTGGGAACAGCAGGAATTAGTCCTCACAACCCTCCCACCTCCCCTAGGAGTTGTATCTCTCTCTCTCTCTCTTTCCTTTCCTCTCTCTCTCTATTGTCTCAGCTTTAAACTCGAACTGAGGAGAGTTGGTTAGGAAAGGCGGGAAGGCAGCGCGCAGGCGCTGTGGGATGCTCCCAAAAGCTTTCCTTATTGGGAAGCTGGGGAGCGTTCCCGCGCAGGCTCCGTCGGTACCGACATACCCATATGTGAGGACTAATTCCTGCTGTTCCCAGAGATCACCTGTTACAGGTAAGTAACTGTGCTTTACCCATCCACCTCTAGGCTGGTGGGGGAAGGGAACTCCCAAAGCTATAGAGAGGAACTCAGCAGTCAGAACAGAAGTTTCACTCACCGGGAAACTTACCCAGATATAGAAGAGATGCAATGTGATCCGTGTGAGGAGTCTAACGGTGATATTTACATGGACTGTACATATACCTTATCTGATAGCATATCTTCTCTATGCTGAAGAGTTGTAGGAGCTAATTCATAAAGAAAACAGACAGGAAGAGTTTTGTGAAGGAAACTGTTTTCTTTTACCGTTTTTGCCTCCGTTGTGAAAGCTGAAGATAAGCATATCCTTTGTTCAAATGTTTCTTTAATTTGGATACCAGAAGTATGGTTTTGTGTTACCTTATTTCATTGTGTGAAAATCCAACCCTGGGAAGGGAATAAATCCTGTTTAAAATCCTTATCACTCCGACTACAACTACTTTCTTTTTGCTAAAGTTGTGGAACTACAAATCCCAGAGGGCATTGCCAAGCCTCTCTACTATACTCCACAGCTACTAAAGAACTTACCCTGCTAATCCAGCCATGCCTATGGCCTCTGGGAGGTGAGTGGGCGACCATACCCACTGGCAGGGTGATGGAAGAGAGTGATTCATTAAATCAAAAGCTGCAGTAAGATCCAATGAAAGAAAAGTACACATGGGCCTGTATAAATTAACCCAGAACATGTGTGCATGCTAAAGAGTAGGTGTAAACATAGATGTGGAAATTGTCTGGACTAATTTTTAAAGCGGACGCACACACATCCTTTCACTTTGAAAATTTGCCGTAGTCTGCACAGAGAGAACTCTGCATACCTAGGACCTATGCACACGCTTATATGTGCAGATATACAGCTGTGATCAATACTATTGACACCTTTGCATTTTAGATATGTTATGTACAATATCTTGAGAAATAATTGCTGTACATGGTGTAAAATCCCACAGTGTTCTCTGAAATTGCTATTTATCTTGTTTTATGTAAACCGCCTTGACCCAGCAAAAGACAGTATATAAATAGAGCTAAATAAATAAATATTCCAATTGCATGTCTTTATACTATTTTAATAGTGTATTCAAAGGTATACAACAAAAAAAAGATGTCTGTGCAACATAGATGAGGTAATCCGAGAAAAAAAACCCAAATATGTTCTGGACAGGATTAATGGCATCCTTCAGTAATATTTGGTTGCATAACTCTTGGCCATGATGACAGCCTCCAAGCATTTCTTGTAGCCATCTATAAGTTTTGTACATCTGTCTGCTGGTAGTTTCTCCCTCTCTTTCAACTGCAATTATTTCCATCTCATGAATAGTTCCAGGATTCCTTTTACCAATGGCAGGTTTCAGCTCTTTCCAAAGGTTCTCGATTGGATTGAGATCAGGACTCATTGCTGGTCAGTTAAAAAAAAAAGTCAGTTTGTTCCTTTTAACCATTTGTTTTGTACATTTGGATGTATGTTTTGGGTCATTGTCCTGCTGGAGGACCCATGACCTTCGACCCAGACCTAGCATTCTGACACTAGGTAGCACGTTTCGCTCCAAAATAGCTTCGTAGTCCTATACTTCATGATTCCTTTAATATGCTTCGTAGTCCTATACTTCAAGATTCCTTTAATATACTAAGACTGGTCGGACATTTCCTTTTAAATGGCATACTACCTGTCTTTCTATGTTGTCTATTTATTTACTTGCCCATGTGGACTCCAATATGTAGGATGGACAATTCGTCCAATTAAGAAACGTCTTTCTGAACATAAATCTCGTAATACTGCTGCTACTCTAACGGCTCCTTTAGTTCCTCACTGTATTCAGTTTCAGCGTATATTCACAGATTTTGCATGGTGTATTATTGATCATGTTCCCCTTGACTCTAGAGGAGGGGATTGGGAACAACGCCTACAGTTTTTAGAGCAACGTTGGATTTTTTCCTTGAAAACCATTGCCCCTGAGGGTTTAAATTCTGAACTTGATTGGTGGAGCATTCTGACATCGTAATCTGCCTACTTTCATCATCCGTAGTTACTGACTTGAGGGTACATATAAATAACGCTGGTTTCTTTTGTGACGTCAGACGCCATCCTCTTTAGAGGAGTTTGCAGAAGTCAGAGGTGTTGTTGAAACAGACGGGGTTGAGATGTGAATATTGTATCGAATTATCATCTAATAGATTTACTAAAATTTTTCACTTGAGAAAGGATCGGCGGATCCGAAACGCGGCGCTATGTCGTGGTGACCCTGTTTTTGGGTTAGAAGTATCTCCAATTTCGTGTTTTGTTCAAAATCTCCCTGTGTTGAGATACGTCTCAACATTTGTCTGCTGATGTGTTTTCATTGAGTTCCAACTGCCAACTAAGTTTAAGAATTTTTTGTCTTATCATACTAATCCTTAGCATTATGGCTTTGTGGTACTTATTTGAAGTTTTGCACCTATTTATTTGCATAATTTCACTTTAAAAATTAAAAACGGGAGTGGTTTGTTATTGGAAGGGGGTTTCTCTTTCCTCTTACACAACAAACTTTCCTACATATAAATTTGTTATTAATATTAATTTTTCTTACTGTGCCTATCCTCAGTGATTTTTTGATCAGATTTATTTTTATTTAATATGCTCCAAGCAAACAATTCCTGAGGCAGAAAACAGGACCACGACATTATGGAACCTTCACCATATTTAAATGCAGGAAGGGTATTTGTTTTTCCTTATAAGCTTCATTTCTTCACCTGTGCATGGTCAAAGAGCTCAAGTTTGGTTTCATTTGTCCAGAGAATATTTTCCCAGAAGGATTGTGGTTTCTCAAAGTGGGTTTGGGCAAAAATCAGGCGTGTCTTGTTATGTCTGTCTTTGAGCAGTGGGGTCCTTCTTGTCCTTCGCCCATGAAGTCCTCCTTTGTTGAGTGCATAACGTATGGTGTGGGTTGAAACCACCACTCCAGATTGCTCCAGATTAGCCTTAAGCTCTTTGGATATTGCATGTGTTTTTTTTCCAACAGTTTGCACTAACCTTGTATTAAATTGTCCTCTTCCCACCACGTCCTGGGAGGTTCTCGATTGTTCCATGAGTAGAAAACTTCTTAATAACATTGTGAACTGTAAACACAGGAATCCCAAGGTCTTTAGAGATGGCTTTGTACCCCTTTGAAGTTTAATGTTTGGTGATAATGGCTTTTCTGACAGTCTCAGGCAGCTTTCTTGTCTTCACCATTGTGAAAATGGAACAGGGATTGAATGTGGCCACTTGAAACATTAGAGCCATCATTCATTGGTTGATTCAAATCATGTGAGCACTGACAATTGATCACAGGTGCATCTCATTTTTACTGTAATGGGAATGTGGTTCTTCTGTTCAAACTGGTTTGAATTGTTTTTAACGGTGCCAATGTTCATTTCCTGACAATGTCCCAGTTTTTATATGGTTTCCTTCTATTGTCCTTTTAATTGATTTTGTTTTATTTGAGTCTTTTATGTGTCAAATATGTGTGCATATATAGTCCAAAGCCACATTGGCCACTTTTTGTTTTTCAGGCGATATCGGACATTAAGGAGTTGAACGGCAAGGGTGCCAATAATGTTGACCTCAACTGTATATGTGCAACAGAAAACAGCATTGCCAGTTTTGTAAGCTGTCAGTTTTCCAAGTTAGAATTTTAAAGATATTAAGGTCACTCTCTCTCTCTCTCTCTCTGTATGAAGCAGCAATTTATAAAGCTCTCATCATTGGGACAGGATTACTGCTACCTCTCTAGTTTATATAGCCACTGTTAAGGATCTAATCTGATGTCCCCCTCCGGCAGTACATGACTTTTCAGTATATTGCTGACACTTCACAGCTTCTTTTCATAACCATTGAAAAGATTTAAACTCAAATCCCGGGTTTTCCCCCTAGCTTGCTATGATCTAATTACTAACTCAAACACTCTCACAGATTGAAAACACGATTAATCTTTGAATTCAGGCTACACTACAATTTTGCCATTAAACAGCTTGTGAAAGGTATTAATTCTCTGCAAATGACTTGTTTAGGGTGTGCTTACAGCTGAAACAAATCGTGTTAAGATCACCTTTTCTTAAAATATTTAATAGTAATAGAGAGGAAACATGCACATTAATGATTGTACTGTATATTTACTAGTATCGGAGAAAAATAGCCTATGCCCACTAAGGGGCTAATTTTATTATACACAAGATATAAGAGGTTTATGCATAGAAATGGTTTCTTTTAAAATGGAGCATGTCGACTAAAGTGCGCTAAAGGTTGGCTCATTAATGTGCATTAGGTGGCAAAAAAGTTAGTGTGGGCAGTGTTGGGTACCTGCAGTAACTGTTGGGGGAGTTCCTGGCATGTTGCCATGCTGTTAAGGCAGGGGGCAGCACATCACTGCACCACCCATACCTACTTCAGCATTGATGATTAGTGTGTGCTAATGGTGCCTGCACGGTGTGCAGTCAATGCCAAGTCCCCACCCCATTGGGCGCTAAGCAGTTAGCACGGGAGTTTTGTAGTGGCATCCAGTAAACTTTAGCACGGGACTCTAATCGTTCGCATGCTTTAGTAAGCATGTCATTTAATGTGGGGAGAAGTATGCACATAGTACCGTTTTGCATATGCTGACACCTATGACAAGCAAAAGCAGAGGTAGTGTTGGGACTGGATGTACTCAGGAAACTATTTAGCATGTAAAGTGCTTTTATAAAACTACCTCATGCTTAAAATGACGTGCTGTGCAATGAAGTATATTCAGGGGAGGAGCGCGGGCGGAGTTGGGAGTTACACTTTCTTCCAAGCAGGCATAAATGTCTGCAGCTTCAATATAGGTGCAATTTATAAGATAAGTACCTATGTGTCTCTAGAAAATAGACTAAAAATAGGTGTTTCTCCGCCTCCAAACCTATAATAAAATTACCCTGCACATGTGTAAATTTTGTATGCACTAAATAGCAAGTGTAAATGTTTGTGGGTACTTTCGATGGGAGGATTTTGATAGGAAAGTATATGTGCATGCTTTCCCTTGGAGAATTGGTGTCACTTACGTGTGCATGTGCTGGATTAACAAATTAGGAAGCTCTTTGTTAAACTACCCTTAACTTCTATTGTGGTACATGAGAACGCTTGTGGCTTCCTTCCACTCTTTGACAATGCTCAGTACTTCCAAATCCTTCTAAAAGTACAAAAAGATTATCTATAGTTGGTTTAAAGTATTTAAAGGAATCCCTTCTGAAAATACAATCATCCTTTTCTTTTCTTTTTTTTTTAGGGAAAAATAAAAGTCTCTCGGTTCATCTACTTAAATTAAGATCAGTATAATTTCTAAAATACACAACCTAGGTAAATGACAAATAGATTTCAGGGAGCACGCTATTTATTTTTCCTTTCTTTGGACGTCACTGATGGATTTCTAATGCTTAGCAGGATGTGAAGCCGTGCTCAGAGCCAGGGTGGCGCTGCCAGCTCTTTCAATGGTGGCATTACATGGTGAATCAACTGGCAAGAGTTTGCATATTCCATTCCTATGACGTTGTATAAACAATTTAGTTTTCTATCTCCTAAGAAACGAAGACAGGCACGGCAAGCTATTTCCGGTCTCGTCTCACTATGAAAACTCAGGATTTAGTTACATCAATCCACAGGGTTGCCAGGAGCTCACACTGACTCAATGGCACACAACAACAACAACAACAAAGATCACTGAACAGTAAGGGGACAGTTCTCCAATCGTCCTCGCTGGGTCAAAGGTTGTGCGTGCTTTTCAGCCGTGGGCTTCACACCAGTTCTTATTTTGGAAGAGTGCATGTACCATCACTTTGAAATTTGCAGCAGATACAAAGCACAGATATGATTTTGTTTAAAACAAATAGGAAACAACATTTCCTATTTCGTGTAATGAAAACCCCCCCATCATTTTGTCTGCTTTTTCTTCTTTCGTTTACAGTAGCAACAGCCCCATAGCCCCCCCCCTCCCCGTCCCAGTCCTTTTCTCCTTTCCCTTTGTTTCTGATTAAACTTGTTGACAAATATTTTTCTTTAAAATGCCACAGGAGTGCCCTATTCCTCCTTCCTCAGATTACCTCCCTACCTTTTACCTCATAACGAACGCCATAAGGTCTTGAGGGGGCAGGAGCAAATACCAGTCCTCCTTGCCCTGTCTGTTTCATATGCCAAAATGGCCCCATTCTTTCTTGAATTAAGGTACTGTCCTAGTCTCTCTGACCTCTGCTAGGAGGCTGTGTCGCACATCTACAACACTTGCCTTAAATAAATGTTTCAGCATATTACTCCTGTCTCTACCTCCTTTTTCCTTCATCCTATGCACCCTTGTTGCAGAACTTTCTTTCATTGAAAGAGGCTCTCCTCCAATGCATTTATGCCACTGAGGTATTCAAATATCTCTGTCTTATCATCCCTCTCCTGCCTTTCTTCCATAGTATACATATTGAGATATTTTAGTCTGTCCCCATATGCCTTATAATGAAGATCACTGGCCATTTTAGTAGCTGCCTTCTGCACTGACTTCATCCTGTTAATATCTTTTTGAAGGTGTGATCTCCAGAATTGCACACATTATTCCAGAGGTCTCACCAAAGATTTATACAGAGGTACTATCACTGCCTTCTTTCTGCTAGCCATTCTTCTCCCTGTGCACCCAAGCACCCTTCTGGCTTTCACTGTCACCTTTTCTACCTGTTCAGCCACCCAGGTCCGGAAATAATCATCCCAGGTCTAGCTCTTCTTTTCGTGGAAGAAGTACTTCACCACCCATATGCTGTTCTGTTCCCTTGGATTTTTGCAGTACAAATGTTTGACCCTGCATTTTTTTTTTAGCATCAACTCTCAGCTGCCAAATTCTCAATCATTATTCAAGCTTCACTAGATCCCTGCTCATATTATCTACACCTTCCAGGTTGTCTACTGTATTGCAGATTTTGGTATCATCTGCCAAAAGGCAAATCTTACCAGACAGCGCTTCTTCAGTATCACTTACAAAAATGTTAAGAATCAGACTAAGGACATATCCCTTTGGCACACCTATGGTAACATCCTTCAAAGACTGAACTCCATTTACCTGTACTGTTTGTTGCCTCCCACTCAACCAGTTTCTAACAGTCACTTTAGGATCCATACCTAGGGTGCTCAATTTATTTATTTTTCCTCTGTGGAACAGTGTCTCTAGCACTTTCTCCTAAGTTGAACTCTGGCCACCCAGTCAATGAAATTAATCAGATTTGTCTGATAAGACCTGCATAGTAAAACCATGCTGCTTCAAATCCTTCAGTCTATTGTATTCCAGAAACTTCACTGTCCTCTGTTTTAGCAGTGTTTCATTAAATTTCCTCACACAGAAGTCGCATCAACTACCTGTAGTTCCGAACCTTATCCTTACTTCCACTTTTGTTTAATGAGACTACATGCACGCTTCTCCAGTCTTCCGAGATCACTCACGACTCTAAAGAAACATTGCAAAGGTCAGAGTTGGAGCTGCCAGAACTTCCCCTAAGTTCCTTCAATATTTTCAGATGTATATGTATCAGGCCCAATCATTTTGTCTACTTGTAGTTCAGCTAGCTCCTCACAAACAGTCTTCTGAAAATCTTTCAAAATTCACCTCGCTTCTGTTCCTATTTGTTTTCATTTTCTGAGGTCCTATCCCTGACCCTTCATCTGTGAACACAGAACAGAAATATTTGTTAAGCAGTTTTGCTTTATCCTCCTCAGTTTCTACATATTCCTTCCCTTCACCCTTGAGTCTGACAGTGCCACTTTTGCGCTTCCTTCTGTCACTAACATACCTGAAAAATGTTTTGTCCTCCTACTGTACTGCATTGGCTATTTTTTCTTCCATTTATATCTTTGCTTTTCTGACTATTTTCCTAGCTTCTCTTAGCTTTTACAAATATTGATGCTTGTCTTTCTCTTTCTGTCATCTCTTATATTTTATGAAGGCCACTTTCTTTTTCCTTTCCCATTCATAGTGGCCTTGTTTTCCTTTTACAGTTATTTACTTTCTTAAGAAAGAGGTTCATTGCCCTTAAAATATCTCCTTTGGGTTTTGCCCACTGCTTTTCTAGATCCACCCAGTTATTCCTATTTAGCTAACAACTCCTTGAAGTATTTTCTCATCTTGACAGTTTTCCTGAAGTCCAGGACCCTCACTTTTGAATTAACTATCTCAGTCCTTGTCCTGATACTGAACCACACCATCCACTGATCATTAGATGCAAGATGATCACTCACTATAATATCAGAAACACCGTCACCCATTTGTAAGCACAAGGCCCAGTATGTCCTCCTCCCATGTGGGTTTGGTTACAAGTTGCTAGAATAGTTTGCTCTGTAGATAATCTAGGATCTCTTTAACTCTGGATGATACTGCAGCAGCATCCAGCATACTGACATCGCCTATCTTTAGTACTTCTTTTTTCATAGCAATACTGTGAAAGTCTTCAATGAAATCTCTTTCTAGTTCTTCTGTCTATGAAGGAGGTCTAAATATCACTTCATTGCAAATGTATGCTTCATGCCCTCTTTCCATTTTAACCCACAGGGCTGCCGCCTTCTGCTGTAAGCGCTGCAATTCTGTTGCTTTAATAGTATGTTTTACATATAATGCCACCCCTCTTCCCTTTGCTTCCTAGCCTGTCCTTCCAGACATTGCTTCTTCTTGAACCCTGTCTCTGTGACCACACTAAATCTAAGTTGGCCTCTTCTATAAAAGCCTCAAGATCCAGAATCTTATTTTTCCATACTAGGGACATTAATACACATCGCTTTCAGTTGTTGACTTTTTTTTCTCATTTCTACAAAGGTATTTAATGTTTTACTTACCTGAGTGCTTCTACTCCCTGATTTGATTTCTTTGACTGGATGACCAGAGAATTGGATCGGGAGAAAGGCACTATATGTGGTGTACTTAAAGTAGATTTCAGCAAGTCTTATGAAATGGTTCCAGATTTGTGATTTATAAAATATACTGAATGCCCTTGGGATAGACTCTAAAGTAAATGACTAAGAAAGAAATTGGTTAAGTGGGTGGCACCAGAGGATGCTAGTAAATGGAGTTCACTCCTGAAAAAAGGGCGTTAGTGTGCCTCAGGGATTGTTCCTCGGTCGTGTTTTTAACATTTTTGTAAGTGATATTGCAGAAGGTCTGTCAGTAAAGGTATGCCCCATTGCCGGATGATACCAAAATCTGCAACAGGTTAGCCACCCTGGAAGGTGTGGATAACATGAGAAGGATCTAGGGAAGCTTGAAGAGCGGTTGACAGTTTCGCAGCTAAGATTTAATGGTAAATACAAGATAATGCATTTGGGCTGCAAAAACTTAAGGGAGCAGTACAATATAGGGAGTGAAGTATTCAGTGCACAAAAGAAGAGCAGGACCAACAGCCAGAATGATGTTTGGGTGCATAGGCAGAGAAATGGCCAGCAGAAAAAAGATAGTAATAGTACCTTTGTACAAATCTCTAGTGAGACCTCATTTGGAATACCATGTACAATTCTAGAGACTGCACCTTAAAAAGGATATAAACAGGATGGAGTCAGTCCAGAGGTTGGCTACTAGTGTGGTAAGTGGACTTTAACATAAGGTATAAAGTCATAGGCTTAAATATCTCAATATGTGTATGTTGAAGGAAAGATGGGAAAGTGGAGATATGATAGACATTTAACTACCTCCGTGGAATAAATGCATAGGAGATGGCCCTCTTCTGGTTGAAAGAAAGCTTTGAAATGAGAGGATCACAAGATGGTGAAAGGGGATAGAGTCGGGAGTAATCTGGGGAACTGTGTTAGAGAGGGCATTGAGTCACAAAGGATTAAAGTTTGCAGGAAACAAAATTTGCTGTAGAATCTCTATGGATTGAAATCCCATGTAAAAAGGGGAAGACAATGGCAGTAGAGATGTATTTATTTATTTAGACTGATTTAGTATACCACTTTATCATTAAATCAAAGCGGTTTAGCACATCAACAATCAAGATAATTGTGTGGTCAGTAGCATGCAGTGGGAGATTAAGAAGAGTGATGTGGAGTGCAGAGTGCTAGATTTTACCGGTGAGCTATATACAAAGTGAGCAATATACATATATACAAGATTAGAGCCATGTACAAAGGTGATCTAAGATCAGGACCTACAGAGTGTTGTAGTTACTGCACATAGGAGTCAGTTCAGGTGAAGTCCTTGTAGTGTTCTGTAAATAGAGTTGTTTTAAGCAGCTTTCTGAAGTCCTTGAGGTCTTTGGTTGATCTTAGATGGTCGGGGAGAGAGTTCCATAGGGCGGGCGCTGCCAGGGAAAGTGCCCTTCTTGATGTGGCCTGTTTTGTTTTGGCGAATTCATTTGGTGGGCTGATGGTGTCCAAGGTTCCTTTTCTTGGTCTTATGCTGCGGTCGGTTTTAATGAGTGGTTGTAGGCTGTTAGCTGAGAGGTTGCGTATTATTTTGAAAATGTTTATAAGTACTTTGAAACAGATTCGAGAGCTGATTGGGAGCCAGTACAGGTGGTACAGGATGGGAGTAATGTGGTCCTGTCCTGAGCAATCTGTTATGATGCTTGCGGCGGTGTTCTATCGACTCCAATGTCTATTGTTGGTTTCACTTACTTGTTTGTAGGAAGAAAGAGAAACAGACATTCAAGTCTGGGTCAGTTATGTTAATGACTGATAGTCAGACCTTCATGGACAAGGGGTTATGACGGGTTTGTGGAGAAATGTTTACTATAAGGTTACATAGGCAAAGTTGAAATATGCATTATTTGCATTGTAGTTGTGTTACCTCTCGGCTATTATGTGTCTGTATTCAGAGGACTTGTTTATCCCTGTGCCTTGAGTGAGAACGGTGGGGGGGGGGGCACTTTGAGATTAACAAGGTTAACCGGGCTTAGTCTGCCAGATATTTAGAACCAATGGAAGCATCCTAGACTTGTAGCCAATTTAATATGAATAAAATACAGTCTCTAAACTGCTTGTATGCAAATGCTAGAAGTCTAAAAAATAAGATGGGAGACTTCGAATGTATCACACTAAATGAGAGGTTAGATATGATTCGTATCTCAGAGACATGGTGGAAGGAGGACAACCAAAGGGACACTGTGATATCTGGGTACAAACTATATCATAATGATAGAGCTGATCAAATTGGTGGAAGGGTTGCGCTCTATGTTAGAAAGGTATTGAGTCACAAAGAATTAAAGTTTTGCATGAAACAAAATTTGCTGTAGAATCTCTATGAATTGAAATTCCATGTAAAAAGGGGAAGGCGATGGTAGTGGGGGTGTACTATCGACCGCCTGGCCAGAATGAACAAATGGATGATTAAATGCTCAAAGAAATCAGGGAAGCTAACAAACGTTACAACACAGTAATAATAATGGGTGATTTCAATTACCCCAGTATTGGTCAATGTCACAGCAGGACATGCTAAGGAGATAAAGTTTCTAAATGAAATAAATGATTGCTTCTTAGAGCAGCTGGTTCATGAACCTACCAGAGGGGAAGCAATTTTGGACCTAGTCCTTAGTGGAACACCAGATCTAGTGCAAGAGATAAGGGTGTTTGGGTCACTTGGCAATAATGATCATAGCATGATCGCGTTTGATTTAGTTAATGGAGGAGGGATGGTAAGGAAATCCACAGTGCTATCTTTTAACTTTTGAAAAGCAGACTATGATAAAATGAGGAAAAAAAGCTAAGAAAAAACTAAAAGGAGCAGTTGCAAAGGTTAAAGATTTACATCAAGGGAGGAGGAGTAGCCTAGTGGTTGGGGCAAGGTACTTCAGGCCGGAAGGTCGGAGGTTCAAATCCCACTAGAGGACAGCAACCTTGGGCCGGAAGGACTGGGGTTTCTAGTCCCACAGATGCTCCTTGTGGTCTTGGGCAAGCCACTTAACCCTCCATTGCCCATGTTCCCTGTAAGTATTAGTGTATGTGTCTCATATCCCCGCGTGTTAAATGTATCCCCCAATTGTGTTGTGACCGCTTTGATTGAAGGATAAGGCGGTATACAAAACTGTCTAAATAAATAAATAAATAAATAAAAATACTATATTGGAAGCCCAGACCAGCTGTATTCCACGCTTTAAGAAAAGTGGAAGGAAGTCCAAAAAACTGCCAGCATGGTTTAAAGGTGAGGTCAGAGAGACTGTTGCCAAAAAAGCATATTTCAGGAAATGGAAAAAAGAACCAAATGACGAAAACTGGAAACAGCACATGCACTTGCAAGTTAAATGCAAGGAATTGATAAGGCAGGCAAAGAGAGAATTTGAGAAGAAGCTTGCTGTGGAAGGAAAAATGCATAATAAAGACTTGCCCAAGGCCTCAAGAAGTGCTAGTGGGAATTAAACCCTGGTGTCTTGGTTCCCAAGCCAGTGCTCTAACCATTAGGCTACTCCTTCATATTCGGGTTGATGCACAAAACTAGCGCGGCCTTTAAGCACAGATAACACCATCTTTAAACGCACTTACTGCCACCACCAAATGCAGGAAAGAGACAGGTGCGAGCGTCAACGGAAAAATGAAAAACTAGCGCACAATTAACGCCGAGGATATTTATACGTATTTAGAGGCAAATGAGCTGCACATAATAAAATGGCGTGCAAATATTGCCTGCGCCTGATCCAGAGAAACAGAGTGAATTCTGCAACCAGCCTTAGCGCCAATATCTCTATGCACAGTCCTGAGGTGCCTAAAACGTCTAGCGCAAGACCCCAACAGTATTTTGATAGTATCAGTGCTTTCCCCGATGGCTGGATCATCTGAGGGGAAATGTCAAAGATGATCCAGGCATCAAGGAAAGCCACCAATGCTATCAAAATACTGTTGGGGGCCGGTGCTCATGACAGAAAGTGAATCCCTGGTGGCCCAGCAGCCCCGATCTCCCCACCCCACTAAAAATAAACCTGGTGGCCCAGCGGCCCCTAAACCCCCTCCCTTTCTTAACACAGTATATGAGAGCAATAAAGACCTGCATGGTCCATCTAGTCTGTACAGCAAGGTGGCAAGTGTTGGTGCACCTGCCGCTCTGTGCAGGTCACCCCTATTTGATCAGATATAAGAGATAGTTACGTTTATTTTGATTTTATCCTGTTGCTATAAAGGGATCCACTGTGTCTGTCCCATGCCACTTTGAATGCTGTTACTGTATTTGCCCCTGCCACTTCCATCGGGAGGGTGTTCCAAGCATCCACCACCCTTTCAGTGAAAAAGTATTTCCTCACGTTGACTTTCGGTTTACCCCCTTGCAGATTCATGTTATGCCCTCTAGCTTTACAGCTTCCCCTTCTCTGAAAAAGGTTTGTTTGTTTGATCATATCTCCCTGTCCCTCCTTTTCCTCTAGTATATACATATTTAGGTCTTCAGGTTTCTTCTCATACATCTTCTGACACAGGCTCCAAATCATTTTGGCCACCTTCATCTGAACCATTTCCAGTCTTTTTATATCCCTTAGTGAGATATGGTCTCCAAAACTGAATATAATATTCCAAGTGAGGGCTCACCAGCGACTTGTACATGGGCATTAGTATCTCCTCCTTTCTGCTGGTAATTCCTCTCTGTATGCAACCCAGCATCCTTCTGGCTTTGGCCACCTTGAGAGCCTCAGAAACAACCACTCTGAGGTCCTTCTCCTGGTCCGTGCACACCAACCTCTCGCCCCCTATCGCATACAATTCCCTTGGAGTTTTGGCTTCACATATATTTATAAAAGCTGGCAATTTTAAACTGGTGATGGGATCGCTGTATATGAAACTACTCTTCCTTTGAGCCTTATGGCATGCGATTTCGCCTGTCCAGGAGCTGCTCTTGTTCAGCTTAATTTTTCTAAACCCACTTATCTTTTAACCTCATCTCTACTGCCCTTCATCGTTTTGTACATCACTGTAACTCAGTACTTGATCCTGTATATTTTAGGGGATATTAATGTTCATTTTGATTCCCCTATAAGTTTTAGGGATAGAGTTTCTATCCCTTGCCATATGAATATTCCAGCCCACACAGCAGGGGATACTCTTGATCACATTTTTTCACACCATTTGCTTTGAATTTCTGTATGTGGACGTTTTGTACAATGTTGTACGTAATCAAAGCCTAGTACATAGGTTAACAGTGAAAACAGGTAATGGTCTTTTTTAACCAAATTTTTTATTTTATATGTCGAATAAAAATTAGGCTTTATTTGTAGGTGTTTATACATTTGTAAATGTAGGTGCTTATTTTCTACCTAATTAGAATTTTTTGAGGCTGCAAAAAATCACTGTTGGTGGTGTTGTGCTACAAGTGCTGTTGCAAAAAATAAAAAATTATATCACAAAAAGCAGGGGTATCATATCAACATGCATTCAGAAACTAAAACCCCAAATAAGGATTAAAGATTGAAGGACTACCTAAAGGGACTGCTACTGCTGGAAATAAATTGGCACTTGTAAATATTTACTTCTGAGAAATTCTCTAAATCTTGGGCAAAAGGAAATTCTTTGAGTTAAAGCTGATAAATCTGTGTATTTTAGAATCTAGTGTATTTTCTAACTCAGTCAGGACCTATATATCAGCAGTGAGCTTTTAATTTAAATTTAAAACTCAGTCAGGGCCTAGTATCAGCAAATAGATTTTAGTTTAAAATTAAAACCCAGCAAAGAGCCTTTACTTTAAATTTAAAACACAGCCGAGAGCTTTTAGTTTAAATTTAAAACTCAGTCAGGGCCTAGTATCAGCAAAGAGCTTTTAATTTAAATCAAATCGGAGTATAGTTTAGCATAGAAGAAAGAATAGGGTAATATACTTTGAGTTGAAAGAAATAAATTGTTTCTAAAGACCTTTACAAAGAGGCCTTCCTCTTAGAAGGCAAGAGATCTGGGAATTTGTTTTAAATAGGTGTTAAAGCCAAGTGACAGATCAAAAGAGCAATTTGAAAGGCTTCCTCTGTCAAACCAAGGGCTGTGTGAATCACCCAGGAAATTAACAGATTAACTTAAAAGCACAGTCTTAGACCTATATTGCAATCCAACTTTTAATCTTTGTTTTATAGGCTCATAAACCTATTAAAGGGGAGAGGTGGTCAAATTCACTTTCAGGTTCAGCTGATTATCTTCACCAGGAATAGATTAATTAAGGCCCCAAAATTAATCTTGAGTTGAACTAAGTCCCTTAAAATTAATTGGCATAGTTGTAGCAGTACAAGTATCCTTAGCAACTTGAAGTAAAGAACTTAAATAGCTAAACAAAACCTTAAAACTAAGATGCCGACAGCAGTCCAGCAGCGAGATGGGGGCTATCCATTCTTTTGCATTGAGTTTCACATGTACTATTTTCTCCCATTTGCTGAGGGGTCTTACATGTGCACTAAGTAGAAGGAGCTCTTTGCCCTCAGGAAATGAGTCTGATCTCTGGAGGCTAGAGTAGCAGACTAGGAGGACATATGGAAGACAGAGAGCTACATAGACTAGACCTACTGGGACATCATACTGAAGTCCCACCTCCAGTCTGTCAGCCTCTCTGCTGCATTGGAGGAGAGATGTCATGTGAAAGGAGAGCATCACCTTGGTGTGGCAGGAAATGATCCTATTGCTAGGAACTGTCCGCCATGAGGTACAAAACCCTTTTGAACCAAGAATGTTTCTCCAGGGCCATGTGCCCATGAGGGAAGGGTTAGGATTACTGTTATAGTGGGTGATTCAATCGTTAGGCATGTAGATAGCTGGGTGGCTGGTGGACATGAGGATTTCCTGGTAACTTGCCTGCCTGGTGCGAAGGTAGTGAACCTAAGCGCCACCTAGACAAGGTTTTAGACAGTGCTGGGGAGGAGTCTGCTCTCTTGGTACATGTTGACACCAATGATATAGGAAAGTGTGGGAAGGAGGTTCTGGAGGCCAAATTTAGGCTTTTAGGTAGTGTAGCTGGGTTTAAAAACTTTGGACAAGTTCCTGGAGGAAAGGTCCATAAACCGTTATTGAAGAGGGCCTGGGAAATCAACTGTTTGCACCAATACAAGCATTGCGGAACCTGTGTGTCTTTTTGGGAAATTGCCAGGTTCTTGTGACCTTGATGGCCACTGTTGGAAACAGGATACTGGGCTTGATAGACCTTGATCTGACCCAATATGGCATTTCTTATGTTGTTTAGAAGTACTATCTTGGAAGCCCAGACCAGATGTATTCCACGCTTTAAGAAAAGTGGAAGGAAGGCCAGAAAACAGCGAGCATGGTTTAAAGCTGAGGTCAGAGAGGTTGTTTTAGCCAAAAAAGCATCTCTCAGGAAATGGGAAAAGGAGCCAAATGACAAACACGGGAAACAACATAAGCATTGGCAATTTAGATGCTTGGCATTAACAAGGCAGGCAAAGAGAGAATTTGAAAAGAAGCTTGCTGTGGAAACGGAACCACATATTAAAAACTTTTCAAGTGCTTTTGTAGCAAAAAACGTGTGAGAGAGTCAATTGGACTATTGGATGACAGAGGAGTAAAGGCGGTGCTAAGTGAGGACAAGGCCATAGCGGAGAGACTAAATTAATTCTTTGCTTTAGTCTTTACTGAAGAAGATGTAGGGAAGTTATCCATGCCTGAAATGGTATATAAAGATGATGTATCATGAGATCATTAAAATCATCTATAATAACTGAAGACTGGAGGATGGCCAATGTAACACCAATTTTTAATAAGGGTTCCAGGGGTGATCCAGGAAACTACTGACCAGTGAGCCTGATTTCAGTACCAGGGAAAATAGTAGAAACCATTATAAAGAACAAAATTACTGAACATGTAGATAGTCATGGCTTAATGGGAGGACAGCCAACATGGCTTTAGCCAAGGAATGTCTTGTCTTACTAATCTGTTATGTGCTTTTGAAGATGTGAATAAACAGGTAGACAAAGATGAGCTGGTTGATATAGTGTATCTTTTGAGAGACTCTTGGCCAAATTAAAAAGTCATGGGATTGGAAGTAGTGGATAGTGGCATGGGATTGGATGCATGGGATAGTGGCATGGGATTGGCATAGGAGGCATGGGATAGTGGCATGGGATTGGAGGCAGTGGATAGTATTGTGGATCAGGAACAGATTAAAAGATAGAAAGTAGAGAGTAGGGCTAAATGGCCAATTTTCTCAGTGGAGAAAGGTGAATCTTGGAGTACCCCAGGGATCTATGCTGGGCCTGCCGCTTTTTTAACATATTCATAAATTGCCTGGAAATAGGAATAATGAGTGGGTTGATCAGATTTGCAGATGAGACAAAATTATTCAAAGCTGTTAAAACACAAGAGGATTCTGAAAAATTGCAAGAGGAACGTAATAAATTGGAAGACTGGACATCCAGATGGCAGATGAAATTTAATGTGGACAAGTGCAAAGTTTTATACCTAGGAAAGAACAACCCAAACTATGGTTAAATGATGCAAGTTACCACCTTAAAAAGCACTACCCAGGAAAAAGATTTATGCGTCATCATGGATAATACATTTGCCTAGTGTGTAGCGGTGTCCGAGAAAGCAAATAGAATGTTAGGAATCATAACGAAAAGAATGGAGAATAAAACAAAGGATATTATAATGCCTCTGTATCGTTCCATGGTGTGACCGCACCTTGAATATTGTGTGCAGTTCTGGTCACCATGTGTTAAAAAGGATATAGCAGAATTAGAAAAGGTACAGAGAAGTGAGACAAAAGTGGTAAAGGGAATGGAAGGATAGCCCTATGAGAACAGGCTGAAAAGATTGGAGCTCTTCAACTTGGAAAAGAGATGGCTGAAGAGGAGATAGGATAGAGGTTTATAAGTTAATGAATGGAGTGGAATGGGTAAATATAGATTGGTTGTTTACGCCATCAAAAGTAGAAAGACTAGAAGACACACAATGAAGCTACAATGTAACCCATTTAAGAATAATACGGGAAAATATTTTTTTTACTGAACGCATAATCAAACTCTGGAATTTGTTACCAGAGAATGTAATAAAAGCGGTTAGTGTAGCCGGGTTTATAAAAGATTTGGACAAGTTTTTGGAGGAAAGGTCCATAAACCATTGTTAAAGAGAACCCGGGAAATTCACTGCTTGCCCCGGAACAAGCATTGAGGAACCTACAATATGTACCTTTTTGGGAACCTACCAGGTACTTGTGACCTGGATTGGCCACTATTGGAAACAGGATACTGGGCTTGATGGACCTTGGTCTGACGCAGTATGGCATTTCTTATGTTCTTAAATAAATTTTCGTTGGACCTCAACTAAAGGAGCCAAACAGCTTCCAGCACAGAGATCCTAAAAGAGTTCAAATGACTTCCAACACAAAGAGTGTTGGAAGTCATTTGAACTCTTGGGGAGTGGAGGAGTGGCCTAGTGGTTGGGGCAAGGTACTTCAGGCCGGAAGGTCGGGGGTTCAAATCCCACTAGAGGACAGTAACCTTGGACCGGAAGGACTGGGGTTTCTAGTCCCACAGGTGCTCCTTGTGGTCTTGGGCAAGCCACTTAACCCTCCATAGCCCATGTTCCCTGTAAAATAGTTATCTCCAAGTTATAATGCCCCGTACAATGTAATTTCAGTTTGTTCAATGTAAACCGCACTGATGCAGAATAGCGCGGTATATAAGAGAAAATAAAAATAAATAAATAAATAAATAAAAGAAGCCTGACAAAGCTCAAGGCAATCAAGCTAGGTTTGCTCACGTTGTCATTATTGGCCCAAAAAAGCTCAACAGCCAAGAGCTATATAAGATGTATCAATACATTTTGAAGTCCATATTTACTGTTTCAAAAATCGTCTAATAATTTCTTAAAAAAAGATAACCACTTTAATAATAATAATATAGTCTCATATATCCATCCAACACAATATTGTGCTTTGACTTATCTGCATCAGCGCTCAGCGGCATGATTAATCAGTCCTTAACTTCAAATTGTTGGTTCATACTCAAAACAGAGCAGCCAAGCTCTCATGGGGACAGTACTGGCACACTCAGCTCACCAAGCCCTCATCAACCAACTGAAGAAAATAAGATGACGGAGGTGGCATTACTTTAAACACAGAGGGCTAAGAGATGAGACATCTGGGATGTTTTATTAGTGCTTATTGGTTAAAACCTAAAATCAGAAGTCCTAATGAAGTTGGATTCTAAACATAGCCACGGACGTCTGATATTCCACAGGAAGGCTATACAATTTGTTTTCACATATTCTTTGCAGTTTAGACATTTATACTGTGTTATGGTAATGTGTATGGAAGGAAATTACAGCACTCATGAGCAGGTATACATCATTTTTATATACAGTGCTTTTAAAATTTGTAGGAACGAAATCCAGTTTTAAAAATCCTAGGCTGCTTAGAAATTATGCAATTTCTTTTCTTGCAAAATGTTAGCATGAAAGCAAACTGACATATCAGCAACAGTATTTTACTATTACTGTCTATTTATGATTCTACAAGGAGACCTCATTTGCAAAGCAAAACACTTACTGCCCTCCATAAACAACATTAGGAATGAGAATAAATGTATCCAAATATGGACAGCCTGCCATGGATTAAGAATCTCCCTATATAGATTGGTATGTAGTGTTTATTTGGGCAAATTTAAAAGAATTACTTGCTTTCTGTAATAGGTTAATTTACCACTTAATGGATTTGAGGATTAGTCTCTTCATTACACTGTGTTACTTTGAGGGACAGAATTGAATAACATAAAAATAAACATATTTTAGCAAGAAGTGACATTATGTAAACATGACATTTTCCTTAAATTCACCATGAAGGTGCCAAATAAGTCCATCAGCACTGCATCAAGTTAAGAGACTTCCCTTGAAGAAGGGACTGGAAAAAGCCACATCTCTCAAAGGAAGAAAAGAGAAATAATTCTAGGGAGGTGCAGTATCTCCACCAAAAGCTAGGGTCATTCGGAGGGGCAGGTGAGATGTATCAGCATTTCCTATCAGGAAATGGGCACCAGTACATTAAGCTGCCACTTCAACAGCGATGGGACCTCCTTGGAAGTCTTATGTGACCTAGAGGCTGCATCATCTGGCCACGCCCCTCTTTCCCTCCCCAGGACAGCCCAGGATAGTAGATGACAAGAATATCAAATATATAGAAATGCAAAAAGCTGTTACAGCCTGTGAACTAAAGGAACAGCAGCAATAAAGCAGGCAGACTCCGCTCACAATTCAGCTTGCTTCATAAAGACTGAACCTGGAATGTAAAGCTCAGCCTTTGTGGAGTTTAATAAACTAAAAGAGTGCAGAGACTTTTCCAACATGCTTCCTGGCAAGGTCCTCATATGATGGATCATTTAGAAAAAAAGTATTTCAAGGAGCTAGGCTTATGGTATGCATTGGTGCTCATCAGCTCTACCTGGTCTAATCTATGCACAGTCTTTCACAAAGCGCACCAAATGGAGTAGGCCCAACTTAACTCATGCTCAAGAAGCTGATGAGCAAGGCATCCACCTCATTAGATCAGCTTATGATGACTTTGAAACATCTTCCAGGATTTCGGCTTCATCCATTGTGGATCAGTGTGACTAGCCTGGCTTGCAGGCATCAGCTTTAAAAGATGATCACTTCAAATTAGCAGATGCACCTTGTACAAATAAAAGAGACAGTAGACATAAAGATCTCAATATGTTTACTTTAAAAGAAATGTGCGAGAAGGAAGAAATGATAGACATTTGACTACCTCCATGGTATAAATGCACAGGAGGAAAGCCTCTTGAAATTGAAAGAAAGCTCTGGAGCGAGGGTGCATAAGATGAAGGTGAAAGGGGATAGACTCAGGAGTAATCTGAGGACATACTTCTTTACGGAAAGAGTGATGGATGTGTGAAATAGCCTCCCAGTAGAGGTGGTAGAGGCGAAGACTGGATCTTAATTCAAGAAAGCATAGGACAAATACAGAGGATCTCTAAGGGAAAAGAAGAGCTTGTAGAGCTTAGTAGTTGGTATGAATGGGCAGAATGGATAGGTCATATGGGTTTTATCTGTTGTCATTTTTTTATGACCAAAGATCATTGTACAATCCTACAACACCTCTTAATAGTGCAGCCTTCTACATCAACATTCTCTTCAAGGAGAATTTCTTTTTTAACCAAAATAGAAGAGGTTTCTGTTACCATTGTCACTACTACTATCAGAAGCAACTTCAACTTTCCCAAAGGCCAGTTTCTGCTAAACCATGTCAACAAGACCTAACCAAAGCAGGCCACTCCTTCTCAACAAAAACTGTAATCCATTGATTATCCATTAATTCTTCCCACATGGCAGAATTCCCATCCACATCTCCCTGTGGAAGACAGGTTCTACACTTCCTCAATTCTTGGAAGGTCATTACCACAGGTACTTGGGTCCCTTCAACAATCATCCCTTCAATCATCCATTGAGGTGGACTAGCTTGCCATTGGATCAGTCATGTCATGTCTAGATCCTCCTCCTACTGGACTCTCTCAAGCCATAGAACCATTTACCCCACAAGAAGTGAATTGAAGATTCTATTCCAGATACCTTCTGATTAAAAAAAAGACTGGAGGATTGCAGATACAGATTCTCGGAGATCTCAATCTGTATCTGTTAAAGGAAAAGTTCAAAATGACTACAATATCCGCCATTCTATCCCTCTTGAACATGGAAGATTGGATGTATTCATTAGACCTGAAAGATGTGTAATCCTCTTCCATCTGCAGTACAGGACAATATCAAAGATTCATACTCTAATCTGATCATTTATAGAGTACTTCACTGGTTACCTATACAAAGTAGGATAAAATATAAAGTTATCATAACAACGTTCAAACTGATAAGAGATATAGCCCCATCATATCTAACTGATCTACTGACAATTCATTCAAGGACCAGAACAGTGAGACAAAGGAACCTGAACACACTACTTGTTCCAAACAACTTTTCAAAACTCAATAAAACTACAACAAATAGGGCATTCAGCTTCAATGCCCCTTTAATATGGAACGCTCTGCCTGATAAACTCAGAGATATCACAGATCGTTCAGCATTTCGAAAAGATCTTAAAACTCACCTATTTATAGAGTACTTTGGAGACTTATTCCCAATAGATGAAATATTTCCCACTTATTTATTTATTTATTTAGACAGTTTTTGTATACCGCTTTATCCTTCAATCAAAGCGGTCACAACACAATTGGGGGATACATTTAACACGCGGGGATATGAGACACATACACTAATACTTACAGGGAACATGGGCAATGGAGGGTTAAGTGGCTTGCCCAAGACCACAAGGAGCATCTGTGGGACTAGAAACCCCAGTCCTTCCGGCCCAAGGTTGCTGTCCTCTAGTGGGATTTGAACCCCTGACCTTCCGGCCTGAAGTACCTTGCCCCAACCACTAGGCTACTCCTCCCTCACTTAAACTCATGTATACTCATATTCATTAATTCACAACTTATTTTTTCCTTTTTCTTACTCTATCTTACAATACCCAAATCTCCACATTATCACATTTACTCTTTACACTAATAACACAGGTACACTACCAAAAAACTGCCTCCAGTTTTGCAACTGATTCCTATAGATTTTGGGGTGCTGAATCCAGGAAAAATAGCCAAAATGTTCCATCACGTCACGTTTTCTTGCAAAATTAGATTTCTTACCCATATAAGGAATGTTCACATAATTTCTTTTTAGCCGACTGCAGTTTATTTTCTTGGCCCAAAATAGAGGTTGTAATGGTTAACTAACTAGAAACACTCCCTCATGATATTTTAGAGTGTTTTGTATTCATTTTATACATTAACAGGACAATTGGGAGGCGGGGGGCTAAATCCAGTACTCGCGCTGGCGCATGTTCTTTCTTGTTCGCCTCGCCTCGTTCGCTCGCTCAAACACGGTGGTTGCGACATGAACGTTCCTGTCAAATTTCAGTTTCTTGCAAGTTCATTATTACCTTTTGTTTGCTCAGTCATAATCCAGCTTTATTCCGAAGTGGTTCACTACAGTTGTAGTTTGCAGTGCTGTGTATTTGTGATGGCTCACAGAGCCAGAGGTTGCGTCAACTCTCCGGACAGTTTTTGTTTTATTTGTGGGGAATATACCGTGAAAAAGCGGCAGAGGAACATTTCTGCATTTATTAAAAAAGTATATTTCGCCTATTTCGGTTTGAAGTTAGGCGATCAAGACAAACCGTGGGCTCCTCACAAAGTGTGCAAGACATGTGAGGAAGATCTACGCTTATGGATGAAAGGTAAAAAACAAGCATTTCGTTTCGGAATACCTATGATGTGGCGTGGACAAAGAGACCACAGCAGTGACTGCTATTTTTGTTCTTGCATTGTGAAGGGATACAACTTAAAAAATAAGAACGTAATAAGTTACCCCAACCTTCCCTCAGCAATTAGGCCTATGCCTCATAGCAACGAAGTACCTGTGCCTGAACCACCAAAATCTTTGGATCATATTTGTGTGGACGGTTCTGATCATGATGAGACTCATCAGATGGCTTTTCCCGATGAGTCCAGTACTTCCGAGTTTGAAACTGAACCAGATCCGAAACCTGAACTTTTCTCTCAAGCTGAATTGAATGATTTAGTCCTGGATTTAGGACTCCCAAAAGATGCTGCCCAACTGCTAGGTTCTCGGCTTAAACAGAAAAATCTATTGTCACCAGGAACAACTTTTTATTGGTACCGCAACCGCGAGACACAATTTTTGAAGTATTTCAGCAAAGAGGAAGATTTGGTATTTTGCAACGATATATACGGAGTGATGGAAAAGTTTAAACTCAAGTATGATCCTGCTGAATGGCGGCTGTTCATTGATTCGTCAAAAGACAGCATAAAAGGTGTTGTTTTTCATAATGGCAACACATTCACTTCAGTTCCTATTGCTCACTCTGTTATTCTCCAAGAAAAATACGAGAATTTGGCCCTGATTCTTCAGAAGATTCGTTATGATGAGCATAAGTGGATGATTTGTGGAGACTTTAAAATTCTATCCATGCTATTAGGGCAGCAATCCGGTTTCACCAAATATCCCTGCTTCCTTTGCTTGTGGGATAGCCGGGCCCGCGACCTACACTGGGGGAAAAAAGACTGGCCAATTCGGGAGTATTTGAGACCCGGTGAGAAAAATGTTCTTCATGAGAGCTTGGTACCTCGTGATAAAATTCTATTACCACCTCTCCACATTAAGTTGGGTCTCATTAAGCAATTCATCAAGTCCCTTCCAAAAGATGGTGAGTGCTTTCGGTACTTTTGCTCAAAGTTCCCCCGACTTTCTGAAGCAAAGCTAAAGGAAGGAGTGTTTGTTGGCCCTGATATAAGGAAACTCATTTCAGATGGAGCATTCGCTGAAACGATGTCTGAGAAGGAAAAAGAAGCCTGGGATTCCTTCAAGGATGTTGTTCTCAAATTCTTGTGGAACAGGCGGGATGAGAACTATAAGGATATTGTTGCCAGGATGCTCAATGCCTTCAAAGAACAAGGCTGTAACATGAGCCTGAAAGTCCATTTCTTGCACTCCCATGTGAACTACTTTCCCGAAAACCTGGGGGTGTACAGTGAAGAACAAGGTGAAAGGTTTCACCAGGACATCAAGGACGCAGAGAGAAGGTACCAAGGAAGATGGAACACTATGATGGCTGATTTCTGCTGGTTGCTGCTGCGGGAAACCCCAGATGAAAAATACGCCAAGCAGCACACCAAGAGAAGCATTCGGGGGAAGAAGAAACGGGCCCACCAGGAGATTGATTGACCCAAGAATGACTTTAAAATCTAAACTGTGTTGACAAATATCGTGTTTTTACTAAACTTTGAAATAAAAATTTGCTAGTTATTACCACAGTGTCGGATCTCATTTATTAGAATTTTATTTTCACACCATCGGGTGTTTGTCTTCATGTATTGCAATGGTGCGGTTTGCGTTTTCTATTCTTACATACATACCTGTACAACATTTTTTGCACATTTCTTTGCTTTGCTTTGTGTCTAACCTCGCTCTTATATGCTCAATGTTTGTGCACATGTATGTGGCTGTTTTAAGTGCAGACAATTTTGCTACCATCACAGTGTGTTTTGTTGACATTATTCTTATGTGCTGCCTTGTTACAATTTTCTTTATTCTTATTTGAATAACTACTAAACAATTAGTATAAAGAATTCATCCAAGAAACTTTTATCTCGATCGCACTCAATCTGAAACGTTCACCTCAAACTGCTAACCCAATGCAGCAAAAAATCTGTACGTGATGGAGCAAATTGGTTACCAGATTTGGATTCAACGCACCAAAAAACGTAAAAATCAATCGAAACATTAGAGGCAGTTTAAAAAAAAAATTTTTTAGTGTACCTGTGTAATTCTAGTGAACTACAATACATTTTTCCTTGCTCAGATAAGATAAGATTTTTGAAATTTGTAAATATTTAAATCTGTATATATGTTTAAACTATCTATATACCTATATACTCAGCATTGTAACCCTCAAATTACCATTTTTATTATATACAATTTAATGTTCACTGTAATTTCAATTGTTTGAATAAGTTTCAATGTAATGTTCAAGTTTTGTTCTATGTAAACTGCTTTGATTTTTCTGAAAGGCGGTATATAAAACCGTTCAATAAAATAAATAAATAAATAAAATATTAAACCTCCACTGCAAAAGTTTCCTGTGTCATGGGAAGTAAATAAGGTACTGTCTGTTCTCATGAAATTTCTTTTTGAACCTTTGGAATTTGCTTTGCTCAAATTCCTTACTTGTAAAGTAAGTCACCCTGGTGGCCATTGCTACAGCCGGAAGAGTGAGTGTCCTTCAGGTTTTAGTCACATATGAATTGTACACACAATTTCACCACCCTAAGGATATTCTTCAGATACATCCTAAGTTCTCAACTAAAGTGGTGACTCCTTTCATTCTCAAAAAGAAAATAGTTCTTCCCACTTATTATTATTTAAATATTCATGAAAAGGCCCTACAAACTTTGTACTGCGAATGCACTCTGGCTTACTGTTGTAAAGGTTTAAGCCTTTTCAAATGACTACTCAGCTACTACTATTGATTATTTGTATAGCGCTATAAGGCATACACAGTGCTGCATGAGCACATGTAAAAGACGGTCCCTGCTCATCAGAGCTTACAATCTAGTTAAGACAGACAATACAACAACTGAGGATAAGGATACATCTAGGGGCATGGTAAGGAAATACATAGGAGACTAAGCGGATCAAGATCCAAAAGCAGCTTCGAAGAGGTGAGTTTTCGGCCTGGATTTGAAAAGGGCCAGAGATGAAGCCTGACGTAAGACTCAGGTAGTTTGTTCCAAGCATAATGAGCAGCAAGATGAAAGGATTGAAATCTGGAGTTAACAATGGAAGAGAAGGGCACAGACAGAAGTGATCCATTAGAAGAGTGGAGTTCCTGAGGAGGGGTATAGGGAGAGATAAGAGAGGAAAGATAGTGAGGAGCAGCAGAATGAGTGCACTTATAGGTCAGTATAAGAAGTTTGAACTGGATTCGGAAATTGATAGGGAGCCCATGAAGCAACTTGAGAAGAGGGGTTATATGAGCATATCGAGGCTGACAGAAGATTAGCCGCGCAGTTGAGTTTTGAATAGATTGAAGGTGAGAGAGATGATACAGAGGGAGCCCAGCAAGGAGGAGGTTGCAATAGTCTAGACAGGAGGTGACTAAAGAGTGGATAAGTGTCTTAGTAATGTGTTCAGAAAGGAAGCAGTGAATTTTGCCAATGTTATAGAGAAAGAAATGGCAGGTTTTAGCTATCAGTTGGATGTGTGTGGAGGAGGAGAAGGAGAGGGAGGAGTCGAAGATGACTCCAAGATTGCAAGCCGAAGAAACAGAGTACTAAACTGTTATCCACAGAGCCTGAGAAAGGAGGAAGGGGTAGATGGGTTTAGAGTGAAAAATAAGAAGTTCTAATTTAGCCATGTTCATTTTCTAGCAGCGGTGAGACATTCAGGCAGTGATGTCAGCTGGGTAGGCAGAGTTCTGAGCCTGGATTGCCAGAGAGATTTCAGGTGTAGAGAGGTAGATCTGAGAGGAGTCAGCGTAAAAACAGTACTGAAAACCATGGGAGAAAATGAGTGCATCAAGGGGACTGGATGAAGAGAGAGAAAAGGAGTGGGCCCAAGACAGACCCTTTGGCTATACCAACTGAGAGTGGGATAGCAGTAGAGGAGGCTCCAACAGAACAAACACCGAATGTATGATGGGAGAGATAGGGAGAAATAAGAAGAGAACCAGGATAGCACAGAGCCCTGAAAACCAAGCAAGGACAAGGTGTTGAGCAGGTGGTTCTGGTCAACAGTGTCAGAAGCAGCAGAAAGGTTAAGAAGGATGAAGATTGAGTAAAGGCCCTTGGATTTTGCCAGGAACAGGTTGCTAGAGACTTTGGCAAGAGCCATTTCAGTAGCATGTAAAGGACGAAAGCCAGATTGCAGTGGATCCAGAAGGGCTTGAGAGGAGAGAAAGTCAAGGCAACAGCGGTGAACTGCACGTTCAGTAGTTTAGAAATGAAGGGCAGGAAGGAGATAATTAGGACAGATAGGGTCTAGTGAAGGTTTCTTGAGGAGTGATGTGACTGCAGCATGCATAAAGGCTGCAGGAACAGTTGCAGTGGATAGCGATAGGTTGAGAATTTGCGAGATGAAGGGGATGACAGTGAAGGAGATAGAGCTTAGTAGTTAAGTGGGAATAGGGTCAGAGGAGCAAGTAATGAGTTTGGAGGAGGAAAGCAAAAGTGTGGTTTCCTCAGAGATCCTAGAAAAGGCAGAAAGGGTGGCAGAGGTTGAGGGGAAGAGTTGGGAATGAACAGGGGGAAGAGGGGATGGAGCTGATCTCGTGGGGAATTGGAATGTAATTTTATGGACTTTGTCATGAAATGTTTGGGCAGAAAGGGAAGGAGGGGTCTGAGGTGGAGGCGGAGGCACCTTGAGGAGAGAGTTGAGAGTTGTAAAGAAACGGCGAGGGTCAGAGGCAAGAGAGTTAGGTGGACATAGTAGTTTTGCTTGGCAAGTGCCATGGCTGATTGGAAAGAGGTAAGCATGAATTTGAAGTGTAGAAAATCAGCAAGAGTCCAGGATTTGAGCCAAATGCGCTCAGCTGAGCAGGCACAGGAACATAGCAGGTAGTTGAAAACAGCCAGGGCTGCGGTACAGTACGCCTCACAGGACATGGCATGGGTGGAGCGAGAGCATCCAGAGCACAAGAAAGTGCAGTTATGGGAAGCTATTGCCTTATCAAAATGACTCAGTCAACATAGTGGAGGAAAGAGGTGATGAGGCAGTAGTGGATAGAACCAATAGGTTGATAGCATGAAGATTTCTAAAGAGGATGGAGGAAACTGGGTGAGATTGAGGCAGAGAGGGTGAAGCTTAGGTGATGATCAGATAAGGGAAGAACTGAGGTATGGAAGTTTGAGAGTAAGCAATTAGAGAAGAAGACACGGTCAACGCCAGAAGGATGCTTGAGTGCATAGGGAGAGGAATAACCAGCAGAAAAAAGGAGGTGATAACGGGGGCAGTAGAGCAAAGCTGGAGGTGGAATGAAGAGGTAAGGGAAAGGAGCTTTAAAGCGTAAGAGTCAGAGGAGTTATCAACATGAAAGTTAAAATCCCCGAGAATAAGGGAGGGGGAAGATGAATCCAGAAAGAAGGAAAGCTACGCGTGAAAGCCAGTGAGAAAGGTAGAGGTGAACTTGTCAGGGAAGTTGATAAATAACAGCTGTCTGGAGAGGTAATGGAGTAAAAAGGCGAATCGAGTGGACTTCAAAGGAGGGAAAGGAGTGAGACTGAGGTAGACAGAGGGGTTGAAATTTGCAGGATTGAGGGAGTAGAAACCCAACACTACCACCACGGCCAGTGGGACGAGGCATGTGGGAGAAATGGTAACCGCCATGACAGAGGACAGCAACTGAAACTGAGTCTTCTGGGAGGAGCCAGATCTCAGAGCAAGAAGATGGAGACCGTTAGAGATAAAGAGATCATGAATAAAGGCAAGTTTATTTGATATGGAGTGTGCATTCTATAAGTTGCATGAGAAAGGGAGAAAGGAAGGGGAAAGGAGAGGGATATGAATAAGATTTGAGTAGTTGCATGAGGACCTGTCCTGGGAGTATGAGAAAAATCTAAGGGGCTAGGGTTGGGATTGATATTTCCGGACGACTAAAGGAGAAGGAGCAGAAGAGTATGGGGCAGAGAGGAGACAGCACAGCGGTAACGAGGGTCAGGTTCTTTCATAGAGAGAGGAGATGGATGAATGAGAGGAAGAAAAAGGTGATGCTCAAGAGCTGATGATAGGATAGATGACAAGATTGAGGGAGGATGGTAAAGGAGGGGATGATAAGAAGGGGGGGTTGACGTTGTTGATAGGGGCGGAGAAGATTAGGTAGTGTCAACAATAGGAAGAGAACGTGATGTTGAGCCATAAGAAAGAGATAGAAAGGAGAGCAGAAGTCAGAAGAAATAAATGAAGGATAGGCAGGAGGAAGATATAGGGGATTAGGGAGCACCTGGGAGTAATAGTGGTCTTTATCCACCCTTTATGAAGTTCAGGTAATCTGTAAAAATCCAATTAAATATCTTATCTAAAATTCATTTGATAATTGAATAAATCCAAGATGGTCTCTGTCTATTTCAAACCGCCACATGCAAAGTCATGGAGCTGGCATGGAGGTTTTGGACCCGAGCTCCTGCTCTGTTCTTAGTCTATCAAGTTTGGCTTTTAGATTTCTGGGAAGCTTAGTTTCTGGTGACTTCTAGTTCACCAAGTCATCGGGTCTCTTGTTTGCCGATTCTTCGGTGGCCGAGTCATTGGGTCTGACACGCAATTCACGTTTGCGAAGTTTGCTCTCTGATGCTTTGATAGTGCAATAGATTGTCAATAGCATAGGACAATGTTGAGATAAAATTTGGCTTTGTAATCAGTGATGCACACTCCTGAATCAGAAATTGAGTCTGATGGAAATCTTTACCACTGCTTTTATCATTGCCACTGAAGTCCTCATGCAAGAATAGACAATCACCATTATTCTGTTTTAGTCACGTCTGAGACAGGTTCATTTTTGGTTAAATTGGCCTTTTAATTGATCTTGTTTTTTTAGTTCTTTCTGAGATGTCTTAATTTGTTCAGAAACATGGCATCTTGAAGGTTCTGTCGCCACAGGCTCTGTTAATCTCACGCATGTTCTTCAGTTTCAGTTCTCTTCACTGGCAGTCTGTTCTCCTTTTGTTTCAGTTTAGCTGCCTGTTTCTTCATAAAATAGCACCGGAAGGGCCTGTCCTACCTCTTGTGGATCATCCAAGATGGTGCAGATGGTCATGTCGTGCTGGTCCTCAGGGCACGAGGGAGACAGAGGACTGGTGAAGCTCCTGATGATACCACAGGCATAGGACCTCATCCAGAAGCTCAGTGCTGTCTGTCTCCTTCACGAATTCCCTCTCATAGAATTTGTCGCTCGGCCATTTGGTACGAGGTGTCCTCCTCCACCACCATTGACTCGTCGTACTCGCCCGCTCTCTGTCTCCTTTCACAAATGCCCTCAGCTACCAGCAGCAGAGCGGTGCCGGGCTCAGGCGGCAGCAAGGCCTTGGCTGCTCAGGCCTACAGTATCTGGCAGCAGCCTTGGGCTCCCCAGAGCTAGCACTCCTCCTCCGCAGGATTGCTAATGCACTGTGGAGGCAGTCGCCACGGCACGCTGGGGCCAGCATCATGTGGTAGGCCTCATCTGCCTACCCTGCTGCTGGCACTCTCATAGCTGGACAGAAGCCACTGCAGGAATCGGCTCCGCAGCCTCCGGGAATATTCAACATGCCGCTCCACACCTCGCCGTGTTCAGGCCAAGATTATCACCACCAGGGACCCATGGGGCGAGGGAGCCAAGCGGTGATGCGGCCATTCACTATGAGCACCACTCCAGTACATTCAGGAGTGACAGAGCTTATATGTTAGCTGTTAGGAGCTACTGTGTTAAAAAGACTGCCTAACTGAGCCTTTGCAGTGGCAGCTCTCTGACAGAAAGGGATGGGCCTTGGCTCGCTCTGAAGCCAGGTACAAATGCCTCATTAATAGCTCTTTGTTTCCTTTGATCCTAAAAAGACTGGCATTGCAGTTGTGATGAGAACCTTGGCAAACTGGCTAGCTTCATCTATACAATTCTGTTATACAAAAATCAAATATACCTCTTAGTTCCAAGGTCAAGTCTCATCAGATTAGAGCTATAGCAGCGTCAGTAGCTCTCTCAAAATCTGCTTCGATGCACAGCAGCGATATGGTCGCCTCTTTATACTTCTGCTGCCATCTGTTATGGACCTCAGTTTTTTTCCTTTAAAAATAAAAGTTTAAAATGAACACCCTACCCACCATTCTCTTATTTATCTGAAGGATATTTAGTAGGGTTGCCAACTGGCTCCAGATGCGCCTGACACGCTTGATCCAGTCCTAGGTTTACCCCACTGCATGCAGGGACATGTAGTTCTGATTTTTCCATTGCACTCCATAAGAAAAGCAAGACTACATGCCCCTGCATGCAATGGTGTAAACCCAAGACTGGATCAAACCTGCCAGGTGCATCTGGAGCCAGTTGGCAACCCTAATATTTAGCCATGTTCGATGATCTCAAGAATGCTTACACCAGCCTTTGACATCCTGGGCGCCAGGTTGTCATGGCGACTAGAAATTTCCTCATAACACCTGTGGTTTGTTTTCATACACCTGTTTTTTCCTGCTGTTTCTAAAAGAGAAGCTGTGCTTCCTTTCTGTACTGCACAGCTCTTAGCGGGTTTAAATAGCAGAGTGCAGATTCACTAGAAGCTGCATGGTGCAGAGAAGGAATGGTTTTAGCAGTGACAGCAGCCTTTATCATCCTGCAGAGTCACAGGTAAAGTTAGTAGGGCTTATTGGGAGCTTGGGGGCTGACAGAGGAGTGACACTAGTGGGGAAGAGAGAGAGACTGAATGATAAGGTGGAGGGATAAGTACCCGAGAGAGAATTGGGGGGGAGGCTCTTGCACCAGATGAGCATTAAAGGCCTGATTTACTACGCTTTCTTTTCCCTTAGAGAATGGTGAAATGGCCTTAGTAAATCAAGCCCCAAAAGGAGCTATAGTAGATTCTCTCCAAGGTCATTCTCCCCCCCCCCCCCCCCACACTCTTCAACTTTGATGGGGACGGCAAGAGTAGGGGCTCCTATGGTTTTGGCCTGGCTTGTAGATTGAAAAAAAAATTGTCAAGGCCTGGTTTATACGCTTATCCCTGTCCATCCAAAATACAGACAATATTTTGCTTCGTTCTGCAGACGGCCCACTATCCATTCAAAGGCCTTCCTTTTTGGTCTTGGCACCCAGGGTGTTCACCAAGTGTCTCGAGGTAGAATCAGCCCACTAGCACAAACAAGGTCTACTAAATTTTCCATGTCTTAACTCGGCTCCAGCAGCACCATCTCCGGACCTGCTAATCTCACTGGCCTTAGTCCTACATCAGTCCTGGGGATTCAAACATGAATTTCAACAAGTCTACCCTGCTCCCAGTGCAGATGCTTACCTTCACTAGAGTGCTGCTTTACACAGTCCAAGCCAAACATTTTCTTCCACAGGACAGATTGCAACATCTTGCCCAGTCTGTTCAGAGGGTCATAGCTAGAACCTACTTGGAAATGTTGAACCATATGACCTCCACAGTGCATGTAGTTTCTTTTGCACATCTTAAGATAAGGAATCCAGAGTGGGACTTGAAATTGCAGCCCTTGTCCTCCAAAATATTTCCTTCCACATAATTTCAGAGTGGGCAATCATAGGGGTGGAGTGTAGGTGGAGTCTAAATTTACACACACACACACACACGCACTACCTTATGTGTGTTTTCTAGGTGCAGGCATTCACAGAAATCTAGGGTTGGGGTAAGTGGTTGCACCTAGACTTGGCGCACGTCTCTTACCACTTACGTCTCTATTTTATAAGGTATAATACACATTTGCTTCACTTTATAAAATAGGTGCAAAATATACATATGACAATGCACGTTTATCTACGCGACCCTTATAAAATTATCCTCCATGAGGTCAAGTTTGAGCAGGGCCTCAAAGCAATAATTTGCTATGTCTAGTCTAAACTTTTCAAATTATGCCTATATTCAGCAATGCTTTTTACATCTCCTGAGCACAGGCGCAGAAGTATGCATTGAAGAATGGGCATAGCATAGGCACCCAATATTGGCACATACATGTATAAACTGCACACATAGGCCTCAGTCGTCCCTAAGATCAGAATCTCCCCAATCACTCCCCTCTACAGTATCTGATCCTCCTGCCCCTCCAGCCTCTCACAGCATGAAGAACCCCCTCACCCCTCCAGCATCAAGACCACCTCGCCGGACACCCGCTGGCAACCTGAAACTGACCCTAATCCCATTTCTTTCTCTTAGCGGGGTCCTTGCGGTATACTGGGAGTAGGACCAATCCCCAATTGCTCCTGCTCAAGCCATCCCCGACTTCCAGAATGGTGTCCGTTACTCCCTAGAGTTAATCTCACACTGTTGGAAACACCGCCCCTTCCCCTCCCCCCGGTACGAGCAAGGGATGGGGTTGGTAGTCTTCCAGGAAGCCGTGGGGGCTGTGAGGAAGTTGCGATGCTAGGAGAGATAGAATGGACTTTTGATGTTTTGGGGAGGGAGGATTTTTTTTATAATTGTTGTGATAGTCTCTGTTTGGCTCAGATGGTCAAGTTTATATCTGTTTTTTGTGTGTCTGAGCAAAATGCATAGACCATATATATAGGCACTGAAAATCACATAGTGTAGGCACATTGGTTGCCCCATTCCCAGAATGTATCAAATCTGCATTGTTCGTTCTTTTCTACATATAATGCTGCCAAAATGATACAAAAAAAAAGCATTTAGATATTCAGCACAATTCCGAACATCTAAGTGCTTTTTAAATATTTAGGGAAAAATATCCTCTATTACTAACAATTTATATAACAAGGACCTTACATTTACCAAAAGAAAACTGGAAAAAAGCTCCCATCTCAGCTCTTACACTCATTTGACCTAAAAGATCCACAGATTGTACTCAACAAAGCACTCCACCGCACCCTTTGCCTGCAGTTTAAAACAAGAATTATCATATTTACCATTAGCCCAAACTACGGGGATTTCTCCTTCCCTGTCCACATCCCCTTCAAACAAACTTATCTCACCCACCCAAAACCCCAACCCATATAAACTCAAATTTAGAAAAAACTAACTCCCCCCAATAAAACCAGTTGCATTTCATCAGATACTGAAACACATTCCCCCAAATAAACTAATGCATAATCCACCGACCCCTCACTCACCACAAAAATTCAACAGAGTAATCAAATTTACACAGCATTCACACAGCATCCCATTCCTTGACTTCATGCTGGACATGGCCAAGGCTCTTGCCTTCGCCACTGAGTTGGAGGAGGACCCTCGCATGTTGAACCTCGAGATCTTTCAATGTGAGGCCACTCTGAAAGAGGTGCTCATGGTGCCTGTTTCCCCCATCCTGGAACGGCTACTCCTCCATATGTGGGAGACCCCTGCATCAGTGCCTATAGTTAGCAAGCAGCTGGACTTGATGTACCAGGTCTGCCAGAGCCCTGGATGCCTAAAAGCCCAACTGCTTCACAACTTCATGGCGATTGAGTCAGCCATGCGGAGGCTCAAAAGCCAGAAGACACATTCCTCGGTGCCCCCGGGTAAGGAGGCCCACACCATGGGCATAAAGTGCTTTCAGGGCTCGATGCTTGTTGGCCGGATCCAGGCTTACCAGTTGTACATGGACATGTACCTTCAAGACCTGATGAAGGAGCTTGCTGGGTTCTTGGCTGGTCTCTTGGAGGAACCCCTCCAGCAATTCTAGACCCTGGCCTCAGAAGTCAGAGAGTGCGCCAAGTTTATCTCTCAAGTGTCCTATGATGACTTCGAGTCGGCAGCTAGAGTAGCTGTGGCGGTCATTAGTACCCAGTGCCAGGCTTGACTACAGTCCTCCAATCTGGAGCAATGGGTCCAGGCCAAATTGTTTGTTCCTTGCCATAGAGAGAACCTCTTTGGCAACCTCTTTGGCAAACCCATGACAGACACAGCCACCGAGCTAGAATCCGAGCTCCTGACTAGGACCAGGCATTCCAAGAAGCCTACTGACCTTTCCCAGAGGAAGGCTTCAGGTAGAAAGTCATCATGCCCAAAAAAAGAGGAAGGCTTGCAGAAACTACCCTCAATACCAGGCCTTCCCAGCTCCCCAACAGGACCAGCAAGCTAAGGGACAAAGGCATGGCCCAGGTAAGCCTAAGATCCCCCAAACCCCAGCCTGCATCCCCAGCACAACCTGGAGGGGGGTTTTGACTCCTTGGATATAGCCTCTCTTCCCCCAGAAGGCACAACCCTGCAGCACATAGGGGAGTATCTAAGAAAATAAGAACATAAGATATGCCATACTGGGTCAGACCAAGGTCCATCAAGCCCAGTATTCTGTTTCCAACAGTGGCCAGTCTAGGTCATATGAACCTAGCAGTTTCCCCAAAAGACACAGGTTCCACAATGCTTGTACTAGTCAAGCATTGATATCCTGGGTCCCTTCTTAATAATGGTTTATGGACCTTTCCTCCAGGAACTTGTCCAAACCTTTTTTAAACCCAGCTACACTAACAGCCTTTACTACATCCTCCGGTAACAAATTCCAGAGTTTGATTACACGTTGAGTGAAAAAATATTTTCTTTTATTAGTCTTAAATAGTTTACTCTGTAGCTTCATTGCATGTCCCCTAGTCTTTCTATATTCTGATAACGTAAACAATCAATCTACATTTACCCGTTCCACTCCATTCATTAATTTATAGACTTCTATCATATCTCCCCTCAGCCGTCTCTTTTCCAGATTAAAGAGCCCTAACCTTTTTAGCCTTTCTTCATAGGAGTATCCTTCCATCCCCTTTACCATTTTGGTGGCTCTTCTCTGAACCTTTTCTAATAACTCTATATCTTTTTTAAGATACGGCGACCAGAATTGCACACAATATTCAAGGTGCGGTCTCACCATGGAACGATATAGAGGCATTATAATATCCTTTGTTTTATTTTCCATTCCTTTCCTTATCATACCTAGCATTCTATTTGCTCTCTTGGCCGCCGCTGCACACTGGGCCGAGGGTTTTAACATGGTATCCACAATGACGCCTAAATCTTTTTCCTGGATGGTGGTTCCTAATGTGGAACCTTGCATCGTGTACCATAGTTTGGGTTGTTCTTCCCTAGGTGCATAACCTTGCACTTGTCCACATTAAATTTCATCTGCCATTTTGATGCCCAGTCTTCCAATTTATCAAGATCCTCTTGCAATTTTCCACAATCCTCTTGGATTTTAACAACTTTAAATAGTTTTGTGTCATCTGCAAATTTGATAACCTCACTTGTTATTCCACTTTCCAGGTCATTTATGAATATGTCAAAAAGCAGCGGACCCAGCACAGATCCCTGGGGTACACCACTATTCACCTTTCTCCATTGGGAAAATTGGCCATTTAGCCCTACCCTCTGCTTTCTATCTTTTAACCAGTTCCTGATCCACAATAGTACACTGCCTCCTATCCCATGACTCTTTAGTTTTGCCAAACGTCTCTCATGAGGGACCTTGTCAAAGGCTTTCTGAAAGTCCAGATACACAATATCAACCGACTCACCTTTGTCCACCTGATTATTCACTCCTTCAAAAAAACATAACAGATTAGTAAGACAAGATCTTCCTTGTCTAAAGCCATGTTGGCTGTCTCTCATTAGTTCATGACTATGTACATGCTGAGTAATTTTATTCTTTATGATGGTTTCTATCATTTTTCCCGGTAATGACGTCGGGCTCACCGGTCTGTAGTTTCCCGGATCACCCCTGGAACCCTTTTTAAAAATTGGTGTTACATTGGCGATCCTCGAATCTTCAGGTATTAGAGATGATTTTAATGATAGTTCACAGATTACTAATAGCAGGTCTGCAATCTCATATTTCAGTTCTTTGAATACCCTTGGATGTATACCATCCGGCCCAGGTGATTTGCTACTCTTCAGCTTATCTAATAGTTGTAATACATCTTCTCGATGTATCGATATTTCCTTCAATTCTTCTGCACCTTTAAATACCACTTCAGTCATGGGTAACATCCCTACATCTTCCTCAGTAAAGACTGAAGCAAAGAATTTGTTCAGTCTCTCCGCTATCGCCCTGTCGCCTCTTAGTGCTCCTTTAACCCCTTTATCATCTAATGGACCAACTGACTCTCTCACAGGTTTTTTGCTACGAATGTACTTGAAAAGGTCTTTACTTCGCGTTTTTGCTTCTGCAGCAAGCTTCTTCTCAAATTCTCCCTTTGCCTGCCTTATCAATGCCTTGCATTTGACTTGCCAGTGCTTGTGCTGTTTCCAGGTTTCGTCGTTTGGCTCTTTTTTCCATTTCCTGAAAGATGCTTTTTTGGCAACAACAGCCTCTCTGACCTCAACTTTAAACCATGCTGGCAGTTTTTTGGACTTCTTTCCACTTTTCTTAAAGCGTGGAATACAGCTGGTCTGGGCTTCCAAGATAGTATTTTTCAACAACAGCCAAGCCTGATATACGTCTTTAACCTTTGCAACTGCTCCTTTTAGTTTTTTCTTGACTGTTTTCCTCATTTTATCATAGTCTCCCTTTCGAAAGTTAAAAGGTAGTACTGTGGATTTCCTTACTATCCCTCCTCCACTAATTAAATCAAAGGCGATCATGCTATGATCACTATTGCCAATTGGCCCCAACAACCTTATCTCTTGCACTAGATCTGGTGTTCCACTAAGGATTAGGTCTAATATGGCTTCCCCTCTGGTCGGTTCATGAACCAGCTGCTCCAAGAAGCAGTCATTTATTTCATCTAGGAACTTTATCTCCCTAGCATGTCCTGACGTGACACTGACCCAGTCGATACCGGGGTAGTTGAAATCACCCATTATTATTACTGTGCTGTAACTTTTGTTAGCTTCCTTGATTTCTTTGAGCATTTCATCATCCATTTGGTCATTCTGGCTAGGCGCTCGATAGTACACCCCCACTGCCATTGCCTTCCCCCTTTTACATGGAATTTCAATCCATATAGATTCTACAGCAGATTTTGTTTCCTGCAAAACTTTAATCCTTTCTGACTCAATGCCCTCTCTAACATAGAGAGCAACCCCTCCACCAATTTGATCAGCTCTATCATTACGATATAGTTTGTACCTAGGTATCACAGTGTCCCACTGGTTGTCGTCCTTCCACCATGTCTCTGATATTCCAATCATATCTAACCTTTCATTTAGTGCTATATATTCTAACTCTCCCATCTTATTTTTTAGACTTCTAGCATTTGCATACAAGCATTTTAGAGAATGTATTTTATCCATATTAATTTGTCTGTTAGACATGAGTAATTTGGGATCTTTAAGCTCTGTCTGCTCCATACTTGAGGGCATTTGGGCTACTTTACTCTTTTGTGGAACCTCTCTGCTTTTGGTAGTATCCTTCAAAGATACATTCTTCCGAACCATCTGCTCTTGGGCGACTGTCGGCTTTCCCCTAATATCTAGTTTAAAAGCTGCTCTATCTCCTTTTTAAAGGTTAATGCCAGCAGCCTGGTTCCATCCCGGTTAAGGTGAAGCCCATCCCTTCGGAAGAGCCCCTCCTTTCCCCAGAATGTTCCCCAGTTCCTAACAAATCCAAACCCCTCATCTCTGCACCATTGTCTCATCCACGCATTGAGCCTCCTGAGCTCTGTCTGCCTTTTGGGTCCTGCGCGTGGAACAGGAAGCATTTCGGAGAATGCTACCCTGGAAGTTCTGGATTTCAACTTCCTACCTAAAAGCCTAAATTTAGCCTCCAGAGCCTCCCTACCACATTTTCCTATGTCATTGGTACCAACATGTACCAAGACAGCAGACTTCTCCCCAGCACTATACAAGACCTTATCTAGGTGGCGCGTGAGGTCCGCTACCTTCGCACCAGGCAGGCATGTTACCAGGCGATCCTCACGTCCACCAGCCTCCCAGCTATCTACATGCCTAATGATCGAATCACCAACTATAACGGCTGTCCTAACCCTTCCCTCATGGGCACATGGCCCTGGAGAAACTTCCTCGGTGCGAGAGGGTTTTACATCACCTGGAGGACAGGTCCTAGTTACAGGATCACTTCCTGCCACACCAGGGTGATGCTCTCCTGTCACATGACCTCTCTCCTCCATGGCAACAGGGATGCTGCCAGACTGGAGGTGGGACTTCAGGACTATATCCCTGTAGGTCTCGTCTATGTACCATTTTGGTGGCTCTTCTCTGAACCTTTGCTAAAATCGCTATATCCTTTTTAAGATACGGCGACCAAAATTGCACACAATATTCAAGGTGCGGTCTCACCATGGAACGATATAGAGGCATTATAATATCTTTTGTTTTATTTTCCATTCCTTTCCTTATGATACCTAGCATTCTATTTGCTCTCTTGGCCGCCGCTGCACACTGGGCTGAGGGTTTTAACATGGTATCCACATTGACGCCTAAATCTTTTTCCTGGGTGGTGGTTCCTAATGTGGAACCTTGCATCGTGTAACCATAGTTTGGGTTGTTCTTCCCTAGGTGCATAACTTTGCACTTGTCCACATTAAATTTCATCTGCCATTTTGATGCCCAGTCTTCCAATTTATCAAGATCCTCTTGCAATTTTCCACAATCCTCTTGGGTTTTAACAACTTTAAATAGTTTTGTCTCATCTGCAAATTTGATAACCTCACTTGTTATTCCACTTTCCAGGTCATTTATGAATATGTCAAAAAGCAGCGGACCCAGCACAGATCCCTGGGGTACACCACTATTCACCTTTCTCCATTGGGAAAATTGGGCATTTAGCCCTACCCTCTGCTTTCTGTCTTTTAACCAGTTCCTGATCCACAATAGTACACTGCCTCCTATCCCATGACTCTTTAGTTTTGCCAAAAGTCTCTGATGAGGGACCTTGTCTGGTGCTCTTTGCCCACAGGTGGCCCTCCATTACCACAGACACAGGGGTCCTTCGGGTGGTGAGCGAGGGTTACCTCCTCCACCTCCACCTCCACCTCCACCAGACACCTCCACCATTCTTCCCAGGAGAGCCCCCCAGGACTCCCTTCCACTGGAACCTGCTCAGGCAGGAACTCGCAGGCCTTCTTCAGGACCAGGCAGTGAAACCCGTCCCAGCCCACCTCAGGGGCACAGGGTTCTGTTCCTGCTACTTCCTTGTACCAAAAAGGACCAGAAGGTTCCTCTCCATCCTCGACCTGTGGGACCTCAACAGATCCCTGATGAGGGGAAAAGTTCAAAATGCTCTCTCTTGGAACATTGCTGCCATGCCGCCAACAGGGAGACGGGCTATGCTCTTTGGACTGACTGTGTAGGGGGTTGATGAGGATGTGTGTGTACACACACACCCTCATCAACCCCCAGCACAGGCAGTACCTCCACTTCATGGTCAGGGGAGAACATCAGTACAGAATGCTGTCCTTCGGCCTGGCCTCCACCCCAAGCATATTCACCAAGTGCCTGGTGGTGGGCGCAGCCCACCTCAGACTCCAGGGGGTATTAGTTTTCCCCTACCTGGATGGTTGGCTCATGAAGTGCATCATGGCCATCGAGGCCTGTCAAGCGACAGCACACACCATCCTCCTGCTGGAGCACCTTGGCTTCTTCATAAACTACCCAAAGTCCCATCTCCAGCCAACCCAGGACCTGGAGTTCATAAGGGCTTGGCTAGACACTATCCAAGCCAGGGCCTTTCTCCCTCGGGACAGGGCTCTACGCCTCTAAGCATTTGCCACAAGCACACAGCACACAGCACTATCGCTTGGCGTCAGTCCGCCTCATGCTCCGCCTGTTGGGGCATATGGCATCCATGTGCATGTCACTCCAGACGCTCGCCTGCAGATGCGGACGGTCCAGTGGGCCCTCCGCTCGCAGTGGTCCCAGGCCATGGGATGCTTGTGGGACAGGGTACTCATCACCCATCTCCTGGCTGTCTCTTTTGACTGGTGGCAACACCTCTATCTGCTGGCCAGGATGCCCTTCCAACCCTCCGCACCCCAAAGGATCCTCATGACAGATGCCTCCAAGCTGGGATGGGGAGCAGATTGTGACGATCTCTGCATTTAGGGCAGCTGGTCACCGATGGAGAGTCTCCAGCAAATCAACCTCCTGGAGCTCGCCACTACCTGCAGCACCAGGCAGTGCTGGTTCAGACTGACAACCATGTGGCGATGTTCTACATAAACAAGCAGTGGGGCACGGGTTCGGCCCTGCTCTGCGAGGAAGCAGTGAGCCTCTGCTGGTATGCCAGCAGCAACAGGATTCTCCTGCAGGCAGTTTACCTCCCGGGCCAGGACAACATCCTGGTGGACTGGCTCAGCTGGGTCTTCTAGCCACACAAGTGAAGGCCGGATCCCAGTGTGACCAACCAGCTCTTCCATTGCTGGGGGCTCCCGAGGGTGGAACTTTTTGCCAGTTCGCCCAATGTATAACTGCCCCACTTCTGTTTCTGGCAGCTGCACCCCTTTCGGGTGGCAGCGGATTTATTTCTGATCTCTTGGTTGGAGGGCCTCCTTTACACCTTCCTGCCCACACCATTGATTACCAACACGCTGTTGAAGGTCCAGTGCAATAGGGCTACATTGATCCTGGTGGCCCCATGATGGGCCAGGCAGCCATGGTTTCCCTTGCTCCTCCGCCTGGCCACATAACTCCTGGCTTCCCTGGGATGCAACCCAGGCCTACTGATGCAGGGGGAGGGCTGTCTCCTGCACCCCAGCCTGAGACCTCTGACACTCGCGGCCTGACTGCTGAAAGGACCTCCTCCACTTCAATCTCTCTATTGAAGTGGAGGAGGTCCTCCTCACTTCTTGCAAAACCTCCACCCATCAGGCTGTGCCTTCAAGTGGCAGAGGTTCTCGCTCTGGTGCATGGGGCATTGGGTCAACCTCTTCTCCTGCTCCATTCGGCTAGTGCTGCAGTATCTACTTCACCTGTCCAGGGCAGGACTGAAGTCTAACGCCGTAAGAGTGCACCTCAGTGCTCTCGTGGTGCACCACCATTTCATTGAGGACAAATCCCTCTCTGCTCAACCCCTCGTGTCTCGCTTCCTGAGGAGGCTCCTCCTGTCAAAGCCATCCATCCATCCACCCATCTGCAGCGGAGTAGGACCTTAACATCGTGCTCTCCAAGCTCACCATGCCATCTTTTGAACCTCTCGGCTCCTGCCACCTCAAGTATCTTCAAAATTAAAAACATGTTGTCAGCAGAAATACAAAATGAACTCATCGGAACCAAAACAAGCAAAAGACCAGACAGAAATAGCAACAAAAGCAATATACCAACACCCAGTCTATTTACAAGAATCAACAAATCCACATCCATGAGAGCCTTCTCTCTTGCTGCCCCTGCTATCTGGAATGCCCTCTGTCACACTTCAGCACCCTCTGGTATATATAGGCGGTTGCCTAGGAGGGGTTGGCATGTGATGCATAGGGGAATACATATTTATAAACCTTCTAAGTGCTGCAGCCTGGTGTCCGTTGTAGTTGTGGTCCAAGTAAACACAGCAAAGGCCTCCGTGGGTTTAACAATAACTTTATTGCCGCACAGGAGTTTGGTGAACTACTTCCCCAAACACAGACAAAAGATGGTGCTACGCAATTGTGTCAAATAAAAGTCCAAGAATCCCCTGATGCTTCTCAGGTACAAACTCAAAGCAAAACATTCAGCTTTCAAACTTCCTTCAGCTTCAAATACAACAGCTGTTTCTCTCCATTGGCATTGCTTTCATATACATGCTTTAAACACAGGAAAACTTTCACAGCCTTGTACTTCTCTTCACAGCTGAATTATTAGGCTGGAGTTTCCCACAGGCAGAACGCTGCCTTTCCCTCCGTGGAAACTCAGGTTATAGCAAATAGGCTTTCTCAGCACTTCTATAGGATATCTTTGTACAGCTTTCACCCCTTTTACAGGATACACTTATATGGCTTTCAGTCCTTATAACAAACCCCACAGTCCATAGTTGATCCACTGCTATCACTTAATGGTGCATCAATTTGCATATCCTCCAGCTCTGGGTCTGATATGTCCTTAAGACCTGGGTTAAGGGAGTCTACAGACTGCCACTGCTTAATTAGTGCTTTAAGCTGCTTCAGTTTGTTATCTCTAAAATACCTAGGCACTTGTAAGGATTCCAAATCACCAGCACCTTTTAAAACATCACAAAAAGGGCTCACCTTCCTTCTGGTCTGCCTAGCATGTGCTTTCTGGTTGAGAGGCAAACATTTCCCTTGATACTGCTTCACTAGTTCTTTTAACACAGCATGCTCTTCAGAGTCTAACTCTTGCCCGTGTCTGTGCTGCCTGCAATTAGTAACTTGCTGAAAGGCACCTGGGCTATACTCAGAGCTAGAGCTCCTGTCACGTTCTCTGTAGTATGAAAACTTTTGCAGTCTTTTGAATGGGACTTTCTCTCTTCCCAATCTCTCCTTTATAATTCTGGCTTTGAGAGAAGATTCCAGAGAACTACTCCTATCCCTTCCAGGCAAGGTATCTGACCTTTTCCCCTGAGGTTTAAAATAGTCTCTGACCTGTTTTTGTTTGCTGTGCAGCTCACGGTAGTTCCTTCCTGGAAGCTTTTTCAGACGGCGCTCCTGAGACCTGACTGTCTCTCTGCAGTCTGGCCAGCAACTCCCCAAGCACCTTGTGCCAACCGGGTATCGGTTGCTCTTGGCTTTGCTTCTCCTGGTCCCCAGATCTCTCCCTGAATCTGACTCTCCTGGACCTTCCTGGAACTGCTCTCTTTCTCCTTGCTGCTCATGAAACTCCACGTAGTGTTCTCTCTCTCTTCCTTGTTCGAGTTCTTGTTCTCCCTCTCGTTCCCCTGCCAGTTCTATCTGACTAACAGTTGCTTCCTGGTTATGTGAACAGGGCTGCCCTATCAGGTGTGACTCCGCCCCTTTTCCTCCCACGTCAGCTCCCTGGGTTTGCCTGAAGCTAGGGTGTGGCTCTCTTTCTGCTTTCCTGTGCAGAGCAGCTTTCAGGGCTGAATCCTTAACTCTTTCCTGACCTGGTTTACTGACAGCTTCTGAGGACAAAAAGTGTTTTAAACCCCTGTTTTTAGGTTCTGCAACCTCTGCCTTGTCACACCTCCCAGATAAACTAAAATCAACAACAGATATAGAAGAATTCAGGAAACTACTAAAAACCACTCTATTCATTGAACAATTCAATGATGACCACCAACTACCCTAATCACCGAAACCCCCAGAAATCAACAAAAAGACCTCAAAGGCTTACGGAAGATGCTCAAAACTGCGCTCTTCACAGAACACTACAAGGACATAACATGAACTGTCTAAACGAACTCTCTCTCAGCCCAACAAAATGTAAAAATGTAAATATTTATTGTACACAGCTCACACTGTATATAGCTCACCACAAAATCAAATGTAAACATGTAAATATTTCCTATACACAGCCCACACTGTATATAGCTCACCGCGCAATCAACTTCACACCACTCACACACACACTTATCCATTTATCACTGCATGCCCCCACCCAAGCACCCTCACACTTGATTTGTTTGATGTGTAATCCTCTGATTTCAGGATAAAGCAGTATATAAATCCTTTTAAATAAATAAGGACCTACACTGTCTGCCGATCAACTGCCTGCTCACCTACAAAGTAGTACTGCTGACCTTCAAAGCCATCAACAAGATATCCTTCTCCTCCCTAACAGAATGAGGGAACATCGTAGTAGATTAAAATGTGGTAATGTACAAACCCCCATAGTACAACATTGTATGGCACAGAGACACAGTTTCGACATGTTAAAATGTTTCTGTATTGACCAAATTCAGCAAGGTGCAGGAGGAAAATCTAAAGATCTTACATTGCTGCAATTAGAACAAAGATGGAATTTTAGGTTAAACACGGTATCCCCCAATGGCCTCAATGCGCAGATAGAGTGGGGTGCCTGTTGTTGAACTTGCACTTTAAGTTTGGAGTCACATGCTCTGTTAAGGTTTAAATGCCCGTTAAGGGGATAAGGTCCGCATGCGCGGCGTTCTAGAGGTTGAGTTCAGCCGCCATCGCACAGTGGGGTGAGTGAATATCTGTCTCACATTATAAGTTAATAAATATTGAGATTGTATGGAAATTGATTACTGAGGTCATTTTGTTTTAAATTTCATAGATGAATACTACATGAGGAAAATATATTAATGGAATATGGATTAAGGATATCCCCTGAAGAATGCATGCACGTGAAACGGCACGGCGCTGACATCTGGCGTTGGGATAAAATTCCATCAATTTTGGATAAGCAATTTTTCTATATTCCTCTTTAGATTTAAGCTTTAATGCTTTATGAAAAGAGCAACCGATTTTGGGTCATTGATGCAAGTTGAGGCGCTACTCAATTTTATGAGTTTTATGTGTCGCCCGGGCTTAGTCTGAGCCCCAGTTGCTATAACAACAACATAGTAGCATAATAACTTTTGAATTAAGAACACAGTTTTGGTAACAATAACAGTATTATCTCTAGGGTGAAGAGTGGAGCTGGTCTCCTTTTAACTCGGGCACACCTAGGAGCACCACCAAGCTTCTCAGCTCTTTGTTTCCTATGACCCGAGTTGGTTGGGAGCTGTGGTCTCTAAGCAGATCCTTTCCAACTGGGTCGCTGACTGCATTGCCTTTACATATGAGCAGGTTGGTCTCTCACTGGAGCGCCGTGTCACAGTGCACAGCATTTGGGCCATGGTGGCATCTGTAGAGAACTTGCGCTCTGTTTCCTATTTGGAAATCTGCCAGGCTGCCACCTGGTCTTCAGTCCACACTTTTGCAGCTCACTACTGCCTGGAGAGAGAGTCCTGTCAGGACAGCGCCTTTGGCCAGGCAGTACTCCGTCATTTGTTTTTGGGTATAGGCAACTCCTGCCTTCAGGCCCTTTGGTGTGTTCAGGCTACCGGAGCATTGGCTCCTCGCTGGGCACTTGAGCTATTCGGGAGTCTGTTATCTCTCGACTCATTGCTGCTGCTCATGGTTCCCCTTTTTTCTCGTCACCCATGAGCTTTTTACAGGTTTTTAGATAGCCTGTAGCTAGGAAGTCCCATATTTGAGGACTGACTTCCTGCTTGTTCCTGGAGAAAGCGTAGTTACTCACCTGTAATAGGTGTTCTCCTAGGACAGCAGGAATCAATCCTCACAACCCTCCCTCCTCCCCATGGAGTTGCTTTTTCTTTTTGCCATCTTGTGCTATGAAATCATACTGAGGCTAGATGGCACCCTTGGGCGGGAAGGGGACCACACAGGCTTTGTTTCAAAAGCTGGGGAGAGGTTACCACGTGGGCTCTGTCAGTGCTGATGTCATCCATATGTGAGGACTGATTCCAGCGGTCCTTGGAGAACACCTGTTACTGGTGAGTAACTGCGCTTTCTTTGGTGTTTATATTTCTTTTTTTTCCTGTAGTGTTTGAAAATGCAATAAATAATCAATTAAAATCCCTCCATAACTGTGGACCTTATACTCAAAATACCCACGAACAAGTTAGCAGTTTTCAAACAGCTGCTACCATTGAAGCAATTAAAAGCCCCTGCTGTGAAGAACAAAGCTCTCACTTCTACTTTAATAAATAGCTGCTGCATTTTGGTCTTTGGCCTGTTCAGGTAATCCCACCACACAGATTTTTCCAGCAGTGCCAATTTTCTTGCTGTTCATTCAGTGCTTTACATTTATGCTCTAGCAAGTCCATTTACTGTACCAGATATATATAGTAAGGAGATCCTGTAGATCGCTAGCACAGTCGTCTACCCCTTCGATCCTTTCCTCCTGCTCACATATGGAGGATCCAAGTTTAGCAAACTTGTCCACTATGATTTCAAGCTTACTGTCAAGTGAACTTACTCAAGACCACAAGGAGTCTCTGGTCACCAGGCCCCTGCTCCACTCTCAATGATTTTTGCCATCTTTTGTAAGAATTTGGAGTAAGATTTTTTGGCAGAGAGGTGCTTCTATGTAGTTAAGGAGAAGGATCACAAAGACCACCTGTCGATTTCCCTGCTTCCAACCTGTATAAGAGAATCTCCCCAGAAATGATCTTAAAACTGTGAACCTTATTCCGAAAATGATTTTGTTCCATAATAACAGGCTGAAGTGGTGGTACTTCTCTTTCCTTTTAGACTGTGAGATCTCTTTGCCATGATGAATTGGGGAAGATGATATTTAGCGGAAAGCACAAAATATAAGAGTGAGGAGGGCCAGTAGGAGCTCTGCAATGGTGCTGCTGCTCCAACTAAGGTATCACATGACGGCTCCCCCCCCCCTTCCCCCAACCCAACTCTCTTTCCTTTATGTTTGAGGACTGACTTTGTTTGAGAAGTAAATTATTGAGAGTGAATTATTGAGAGTAAATTATTGGAAGCGCTGCTGAAAGAGAAAATAGTGAGTTTTCTGGAGTCCAACATATTACCAGATCCAAGGCAGCATGGATTCACCAGAGGCAGGTCTTGTTAGAAAAGCTGTTTGATTTCCTTGACTGGTTGACCAGGGAGGTGGACCGAGGGAGACCCCTAGATGTGATGTATTTAGATTTCAGTAAAATCTTTGACACCGTTCCTCACAGGCGACTTATAAACAAACTGAGCACCCTAGGGGTGGACCCTAAAATTAATGCTTGGGTTAGAAATTGGTTGAGTGGGAGGTGACAAAGGGTACAGGTAAATGGAGTTCATCTGAGGAGAAGGAGATTACCAGTGGTGTGCCCCAGAGATCTGTCATTGGTCAATTCTTTTTAACATCTTTGTTAGTGATATTGCGGAAGGGCTGTCGGGTAAGGTTTGCCTCTTTGCAGATAATACCAAAATCTGTAATAGAGTAGACACCCAGATAGGTGTAAATAACATGAGGAGGAATCTAGCTAAGCTTGAAGAATGGTCTAGAATTTGGTAGCTGAGATTTACTATAAAGTTAAAAAATGCAAGGTCATGCATTTGGGCTGCAGCAATCTAAGGGAGCGATATAGTATGTTGTTGTTGTTAAGTGCCGTCGAGTCGGAGTCGACTCATGGCGACCCTCTAGATAGCTATCCTAAATTGTGTTCGGTCTTCAGTCAGGCGGCTTATTGTTGACAGACTGGTACCCGTAGCTGCTGTTATTGTATCGATCCATCTCATTGCTGGCCTTCCTCTTTTGCGTTGACCTTCTATCTTGCCAAGCATGATGTCTTTCTCTAATGATCTCTCTCTCCGCATGATGTGTCCAAAGTATGAAAGTCGAAGTCTTGTCATCTGAGCTTCTAAAGAAAGTATAGTATAGGGGGTGAATTATTTCTATCCACAAAAGAAGAGCAGGACCTTGGTGTGATTGTGTCGATGGTCTTAAGGTAGCTAAACAGAAAGGCAACATCAAAAGCTAGAAGGATGCTTGGGTGCATAGGGGGAGGAAGAAAGGAGGTGATAGTGCTTCTATATAAGTCTTTGGTGTGACCTCATTTGGAGTATTGTGTGCAGTGCTGGAGACCGCAACTTCAAAAGGATATAAACAGATTGGAGTCGGTGCAGAGAGTGGCTACTAAAATGGTTAGTGGTCTTCATTATAAAGCACATGAGGCCAGACTTAAGGATTTTAATATGTATACTTTAGAGGAATTGTAGGATAGAAGTGATATGATTGAGACATTTAAATACCTCCATGACATAAATGCACAGGAGGAGAGCCTCTTTCTATTAAAAGCAAGCTCTGCTATGAGGGGACATAGGATGAGGGTGAAAGGGGGTAGACTCAGAAGTAATATGCGGAAATATTTTTTTACAGAAAGAGTGGTAGGTGGAGTGGTCTCCCAGTGGAGGTGGTAGAGATGAGGACAGTGGCTGAATTCAAAAAGGCATGGGACAAACACAGAGGATCTCTAAAGTTAAAAAGGGGACTGTTTAGGTGGATGATATAGAAGGGCAGACTAGATAGGCCATGTGTTTTTTTTCTGCCATCATGTTTCTATTTACTTATATATGCGAGTTGACAAATGCAAAGATGACTTTAGGCCACATAAAACAAAGGTAAAACAATAAATGGAATTAAAAAATTGTGTGCATTGTAGCTATTTGTTGTGTTTCTATTTTACATATGTCTTTATCATACTGTTATATTGTATCTCCAGGAACAAGCAGGAATGTAGTCTTCACATATGAGTATCGTCGGTACCGACGGAGCCTGCACGGGAACGCTCCCCAACGTCCAATAGAAATGCTTTTGGGAGCATCCCACAGCACTTTCCCAACTGTCCCTCTCCAGTTCTTCGTTTTCCGCGGAGCCGACAGGTCGCACATCCTGTCACTGCAGAAAAAGAAATTCCCTTCTATTCTTCTTTTTTGTGGTCATGTCTGCCTTCCCTCGACACTACACCGGTACCACTGGTGGTTCTTTCTTTTTTTCTAAAAAAAACCCCAAAAACCTTTCTTCTGGAGTCTTTTCCAGTAATTTTCTCTTCAGGTGCCACATGCCATTTTGGGCACTAGGCCCATCTTTTTCCTTCAAAGTGGAAAAATCTGCTTCGGGTTTTTAAAAAGTGTTCTAAGTGTGGCAGTACCATCTCCATCACCGACACCCATGAGTGGTGCTTCAAATGTTTAGGTCCTGACCACTCTATTTCAGAGTGTGTTACCTGTGGGATGATGTCAAAAAGGGGCCGGCAAAACCGAGCTGCTAAACTTAGCACCCTTTTTCCCTCCGATGCAGCCTCCGGGGCATCGACATCTTCCAGGGCTTCGTCTTCCTCCCATGGATCTCAGGTAACTAAACATAAATCTAGCTGGTCCTCAAAGGGTAGATCTCCTTCTAGACATCGAGATGCTTCTGGCGTTGCCCTTGAGGGACTTTCACCAGCAAAATTGCCCCGGCGGGAGGCTTCGGCTTCCAAAGCACTAACGGGGCTCCAGGATGTTCTCGAGGCTTCATCCTTGACAGAACTACTGGTGCCATGCTCTGGGGTGCCGGCCGCTTCAACCGGCACCGATACCCAAGCATCGGCAGCGTCGATAGACCAGAGATTCTTGGCTATTGAACGCAGTCTGGCAGCTCTTCTCACAGCCTCGATGCCCCTGAAACCGCTTCAGACAACTCAACCGGTGCCGGCATCGACATAGGCAGGTATTCTACCAGGACCGAGTCATGCGTCTCTATCCGGCATCGACAGGTCGGTACCGGTACCGTGCCTTGCGGATCACCCGGATCGGAGATACTTCGAATCCTCAGATGAATCTGAAGACTCTGAAAGCTCTGCCGATACTAGAGTACTTCTTCCTGAGGATTCTTCTTCTCCTCAACGTAGGATGTCTCCACCAGAAGATATGTCCTTTCAGGATTTTATCCGAGATGTGGCCCGAGGTCTTACCTTACCTATTCATGAGATCTTGCATGATCTCATGTTAAGGATGTGGGAAACACCTCTAACCACATCTCCTCACTCTTGAAGACTTGACACCATGTATTGAGTCCCTCCTTGTCCTGCATTTCAGAAGACTCAATTACCACACCATTCTATGGTGGTGGAATCAGCTATGAGAAGGATAAAGAGTGCAAATATGCATGCATCTAATCCTCCAGGACGTGAGTGTAGGACTCTTGACGCCTTTGGACATCGAACCTTCCAGGTTTCCATGCTTTCTGCTAGGATCAGTTCCTATATCTTGTATATGGGAATGTTCCTTAAAGAGGTCACAGGAGATTTAGAGCTTATGAGCATTCTCCTTCCTGATGATAAAAGGCAAGATTATCTTGCCCTTGTAAAACATGCTCAGGATGTTTCCAAGTTTGTGAATCGTGCAGCCTTTGACTGCTTTGAGTGCAAAAGCAGAACCACTGCCATTGCCACAGGTGCACATAGGATTGCCTGGCTCACGGGATCTGACTTGGAAATTTGGGTACAGGATAAACTAGGGAATATTCCTTGCACAGGAGAGAATCTCTTTGGCAAGAATTGGCAGGAAAAAGATAATGAGATAGATGCTGACAATATTACTTTGGATAGATTGTCTAAATCTACAGCTGATCCTGCGAGGAAAAAAATCCTCTAAGAAACCATTCTTCAGTAAGAAGACGTTTTATCCCTCCTATACCCAGCAGGGTCATCGTTTAGGTCAGTCTGCCCAAAAGGGACAGCAGCAACAATCTAGGCAAAGAAAGACAAAAGCTACTAAGCCTCAACCAGCTCAGCAGACTCGGCCTCCACAGGGGCTTTGACTCCTATCTAGAGAACTTTGCCTTCCTGGCCCAGAACCCTCCACCATCCCAGGAAGGTTATGTCATTTTGCCCCCAGATTGGATCAGATAACAGCAGAAAATTGGACTCTATCTATTGTAAGAGAGGGGTACAAGCTTCATTTCCTCAGCATGCCCCCTCCTACAATTCTCAGACTACTCTCAACGACCGGTTAGCTCAAGAGGTCACTGTGCTCCTTGTTCAAGGGGCAATAGAAGAGGTACCCATTCCCCAAAGGGGTACAGGGTTTTACTCCCCCTATTTCCTTATTCAAAAGAAAACAGGAGGACACAGACATATTTTAGACCTCAGAGAATTGAACAAATTCCTGTTCAAAGAGAAGTTCAAAATGATCTCTTTAGGAACTCTGCTGCCATACCTTCAGAGTCAGGATTGGCTTTGTTCTCTAGATCTCAAGGATGCGTACACTCATGTTCTCATCCATCCAACTCACCGAACTTTCCTTAGCTTCCTGTTTCAAGGGAAGCACTACCAATACAGCATTCTTCCTTTTGGCCTGGCCTCTGCACCAGACTCAGTCAACTTCTGCTTCCACGCGAATGGTCTCTCCATGCAGACCAGGTGGCCATAATTTTTCAAATTTGGGGAACCTCGGACATAGACCTCTTTGCAAGTCCACTGAATGCCAGGTTTCACCGGTTCTGTTCCAGAATTCCGACTCAGGGTTTTCAGGCCAGGGATGCTTTCCTCCTCCATTGGGGTCAGGACTTCCTGTATGCCTTTCCACCTATTCCCCTAATTCCCAAAACCCTGTTCAAGCTTCAGAGAGACAGAGGTCATATGATCCTCAAAGTTCTACGTTTGCCACGGCAAATGTGGTACCCTCTGCTCCTACATCTCTCTCAAGCACCGCCTCTGGAGTTAGGATCTGCTGCAGATCTCCTTTCTCAAGAGGACGGGATGCTGTGGCATCTCAATCCCCAGTCTCTGCATCTCAGGGCCTGGTTGCTGAAAGCCTAGCACTTCACGGTCTTAACCTTTCCCAGCAGGTAAAGGATATCCTTTACGCTTCCAGGAAGCCTTCCACAAGACGCTCTTATGCATTTACGTGGAAATGTTTTACCATATGGTGCTCGCAGAAGGGTCTTAACCCTCTTGCGATACCTCTGGAATCATTACTGGAGTATCTACCTCATTTATCAAATGCAGGGCTTAAGACCAATTCAGTGAGAGTTCATTTGAGTGCTATTGCAGCTTCTTTCAAGCCTCTAAATGGACAACCTATTTCCTCTCATCCTCTCATAGCGAGATTTATGAGAGGCCTTCTTTTAACTAAGCCTCCCATTAAGCCACCACCGGTGGCATGGGACTTAAATCTGGTTCTTGGGCAGCTCATGAAGCCTCCCTTTGAACCATTAGCCACTACCTCTTTAAAATTCCTTTCCTGGAACGTCATCTTTCTTATTGCAATCACATCAGCACGTCGCATCAGTGAATTGCAAGCGTTGGTGGCTGATCCTCCTTATACAAGGTTCCATCATGATAAGGTAGTCCTTAGGATTCATCCACACTTTATGCCAAAGGTGGTGTCACCTTTTCATTTAAACCAAGTGGTTTACCTTCCTTTATTTTTTCTAAGGCCTCAAGCCTCAAATGCAGAAAGGAATCTTCATGCTTTGGCCTTTTACTTGCAAAGGACATAGCAACATAGAAAGTCCTCTCAACTCTTTGTTGCTTTTGATCCTAGTCATTTGGGACTTCCAGTCTCCAAAAGAACACTGTCCAGGTGGATTGCACAGTGTATATCTTTTGCCTATGAGAGTAACAACCTTCCTCTTGAAGGCCATGTCACAGCTCACAATGTGAGAGCCATGGCAGCCTCTATGGCTCATCTTCACTCTGTGTCTATCGACGACATCTGTCGAGCAGCTACTTGGGCATCGGTTCATACCTTCACAGCCCATTACTGCTTCGACAAGGACTCCCGCCAGAATGTCTTGTTTGGTCAGGCTGTTCTTCAACACCTCTTCCATACTTAATCAACTCCTACCCACCATCCCTGGTAGGATGCCAGAGATCCATGGGGGGAAGTAAAGCCCTTTCACGAGGGCACACAACTTCTGGGGCCTTCTCCCTGGCATCTGCAGCTAGGGAGTCCCCCATATGTGAAGACTACATTCCTGCTTGTTCCTGAAGATAGCGTAGTTACTCACCTGTAACAGGTGATCTCCGGGAACAGCAGGAATTTAGTCTTCACAACCCACCCACCTCCCCTAGGAGTTGTATCTCTCTATTCTCTCTCTTTCCCTCTGTTTTTTGTCTCAGCTTTAAACTCAACTGGAGAGGGGCAGTTGGGAAAGGCGGGAAGGCAGCACGCAGGCGCTGTGGGATGCTCGCAAAAGCTTTCCTATTGGATGCTGGGGAACGTTACCGATGATACCCATATGTGAAGACTAAATTCCTGCTGTTCCTGGAGATCACCTGTTACAGGTGAGTAACTATGCTTTATATAATCACAGGAGTCCTATTTTACCAAAGGATTGCACCCATTCTATATTGAAAGTAAGGTGGAAAAATATTTAGAAATCTTAGATGCCAGTCAAGAGTTTTTAGGAGCCAGAGAAATTCTTTTCCTTAACATGTCTTTTTTTTGGTCTTGTATTTTGTGGGTTGTTTGCTTCATTTGATTCTTACCCCTACGTTTTGACTCCCTTCAGGTTATTTTCCTCCTCTTCCCTTTTGCAGTTCTCTCTAACCTCCAGCATCTTTCACCCAAGCTCTCTCTAGTTGTCGTGGTCCTGGGCCTATCATAGGGGCAGCTTCTGAGCTCATACCTGACTGCAGCATTGGGTCTGATCCAGCTTGCACCAGGCAGCACATTTTAGACAGCTTGGTGTTTCGGAGTTTTTTCAGCCCAGATCTTTGTTCTAAAAAATACATAAGTAAAATGCATTGCCAATTTTAGGTGGGGGGGGGGGGGGACACCTAATATATTTCACTTTGTCTCCTGAGGTTCACATCAATGATTTTTAAAGGTTCACTTGTTAGAACTGTGATTTCATTTAAAACCAATTATGAAGAACAGATTGAGCGAGTTCAATACATTAAACTTCATGCTGGTTTCTTTATAATTTAATCCCTGGGGGTCTTGGTTTTTTTTAGATTTTAACTTGTTTGTGTTGCTTCAGTGACTGAACAAAAAAGCCACTTATTTAATTTTTAGTTACCAAGTTCTTTTTTTAAGTACTTTGCAGTAAAGTAGCTGGAAATAAATAAATCTTTCTTAGTAATCACAGACTTGGTTGGGTGCAGCATTTACTGTAAATATTATGGAAGGAGGAGGGGGAGTGAGTAGATGGGACTGGGGTGAAGTACCTTAAAAATGGTGACTTGCATAGTATGTTGATGTTAACACTGGAATAGTGTGTAATATTGGCTTATTCTGTATATCGAGTATTACGTGCTGTTCAATAAGCAGATAAAATCTAACATAAATGTTATGTTTGGAACATGGCCAGCTGGGGCGTTAAGCCTTCTATTCAAGGGAGAAGCGAAGAGGTGTCATAGGGCATAATTTAATTATACAGTCAAACCTCAGTTTTCGTATGCTCTCGTTTTCGTATGATTCGGTTTTCGTTGACTTTTTTCGTCAAGATTTTGTCCCAGTTTTCGTACATTGTCTCGGTTTTCATACAGTTGAAAATGGAGCACCATCTTGTGGCCAGAAGTGGGATTTTCTTTATTTTGATTCTCTTGCTGATTGACTGTCTTCCATATGCCAATAAGAGTCTTCAATAAAGGTAAAAGTGATGTTAAATGTTCATTTATCCATTTCATTAGTCATTTATATTTATTTTTTATTTTATTTATTTTTTATGTTCTCTTATATACCGCGCTATTCTGCATCAGTGCAGTTTACATTGAACAAACTGAAATTACATTGAACAGGGCATTATAACTTGGAAATAACTATATTACAGGGAACATGGGGTATGGAGGGTTAAGTGGCTTGCCCAAGACCACAAGGAGCACCTGTGGGACTAGAAACCCCAGTCCTTCCGGCCCAAGGTTGTTGTCCTCTAGTGGAATTTGAACCCCCGACCTTCCGGCCTGAAGTACCTTGCCCCAACCACTAGGCCACTCCTCCACTCCATTTATTTATTTCTCATTGTTTTCTGTATGTAAAAATATAGTTATTATCTGTAAAATGTATTTTTTGTTAATATTTTTGGGTGTCTGGAACAGATTAATTGGATTTACATTATTTCTTATGGGAAATATTGCTTCAGTTTTCATACATTTGGTTTTAGTCAGACTTTTTCGAACAGATTAATCACGAAAACCGAGGTTCCACTGTATTGGGAAGTCTCAGATTCTATACTGCTTGAAAGCGCATTCCTGATTAAAGATTGCAGTCTTGACCCCCAGTCTAGGAGTTTATTCCTTTAAATATGGGTAGGTAACTCTTGTCCTGGAAGCTCATGTATCAATACATTGTCGATTGTATAACGTGCCACCAACCTCTGCCATTTTTGTTACTCCAGACTAACATAGCGCCTCCTTCAGAAAGCTTTCAGTTGACAACTAACTTACATTTTAAATTGGATCTTGCCTAGCCAAGCCTATCAAAAGCTTTGCCCTAGGTTTTTATATTGGACTATAAGTCATTGCTCAAAGCCAGGCTGTCACTTGGAAGATTAGTGTATGTTAAGATGTTAACTTTTCTTTGTGAATAATTCATTATTTTACCACTGTACAAAGCCACATTTATGGTCTGAATAGCCAGCCTTTTTTTGTCTACAAAATGGGTGAAAAACATTAGTGAATCAGGACCTTTGAGCAGACCATAAAATGTTTGGGACCATACTTCAAAAACATGTCAAAGAATTGGGAAAAGTACACAAGGCCCCAACTCTGCTCAGCATGGGCTCGCCAACAGGCCTTGTGTTCAGAGTATCCATGGTAAATATTCATGGACTTGGAGATATAGGGGGACTGCTTAAGCTTGTGGTACACCAAAACCTTTTCTGCTGCCATGGAGCTGAACCCCCTCCCCAATATTTTTGAGATAACTCTTCTTCAGGTTGGTGTTGCACGTGCTCCATTGTGCATTATTAGCGCTACAACCATGCATGAACTGTATCTGTGTACGTTTAGTTTGTAAGCCGCTTCAATTTGCATATTTTGTTTTTTCTGCAAATAAGATCTGTTGGTTCCTGACAAAGACTATCAGTTGTAGCAGTTTTCCTTGGAAAAAGGAGGATGAAGGGAGAGCAGTCTTATCTCCTGTATACTGGAGCACCTTGTCAAGATCTCTCTCCACATTGAGAACTGTGGATGGAAGAAAAGGAGATTGAAACATCAGAGGAAAGGGAGGAGTTAATTCTAGACTGTTGTTACTTTAGTAAACAGTTTTAAGTTGTATGCATTCTGGGGGTTACTGTTTTTTCCGATTTGATGAGATTTTGGCATATTATTTTCTTTTGCCTTCTTGGACCAGGAGGCATATTCCTTTTTTCTATACTTGGAAAATATAATTGATTGACAATCTGTAAGGTTCTTTGTTTCTTTCAGTTGATCATCACAATCACCTAGTAATGGATGTTTGTGGGTCAGTTATAAATAAATTTGTTATCTTGAAACTATGTGAAGTCATGCTTCATTCTGTATGTAGTCATGACCAGCATTGCGTAAAGTATTTCTGTTTTAGAAATGATTACTAATAGTGATAATTAATTACCAGTCAGCTACTGTCCAGTTAGCTACATTAAATGAGTTGGTGGTCCATTCGTTAGTGCTGTGGTTCCAAGCTTAATTTTGGGAGCACTTCTTACCTATCCTGATTTTCATAATATCTACATAAAGTAAGTGTCAAATGATTTTATGGGAGTGGAGGAGTAGCCTAGTGGTTAGTTTAAGACTCAAGAGATCAGGGTTCAATTTTCATTGGCACTCCTTGTGACCTTGGGCAACTCACTTTACTCTCCATTGCCTCAGAAGAAGAGGCCTGTCAATCTACTTCTGATCATACCTTGCCAAGAAAACCCAGAGGCTGCTGGGTTGCAAGGAGTCAGCATTGACATATGGCTCTTAAAACAAAAAAAAATTGTTTTATACACTGGATCTTCAAAGTATACAAATGTATCTCATGCCTGTTGATGGGTTGGGAAACACCACAACTCCTGCTTTCATTAGTTTTTAATCCATTTGGCAGTTTCATCAGCATGGTCCAGGAATATCTTAGAAATAAAAACTGAACTGCCATCTCTGTCGAGAGGTACTGTCGCTAGAGGTCACCTCAATGGCAGGACGATACAAACATAGCTTGCTTAGCTACTGCTTCTGCCTTTACCTCTTTGTGACCATGAGCCCTGCAATTATCAATAAAGATACAAACGTTTATACATATAAAAGAAAAACATGAATAGTAGAACTTATGCGATTAGCACAAAAACACTAATGAAATAAAATGGATAAAAATGTGTTTAACTTGGCAAGCACTCATGCTGTTTTATACCAGTTTGTGCTTTGGTCATAGGTTTTTCCATGAAGGGTGCATATGTGAGAAACCCAAAGGGGAGCCTATTTCACAAATGCCATTTAAGTGCCGACAAGTCAATGCTGAGTCCTGGTGACCCAGCAGCCCTCTGTGTTTGCTTGGCAAGGTAGGACCAGAAGTAGTAGATTGCCAGGCCTGTTCTTCCGAGGCAGTGGAACGTAAAGTGACATATCCAAGGTCACAAGAAGTGCCAGTGGGAATCAAACCCAGGTCTCTTGGCTGTTGCTCTAACCACTAGGGTACTCCTCCTCTCCATAAATTCAATATACATAGATGCTTTTCTAAATTAGACAGAACCACCCGTCATTTACACCTGCTTCAAATTCGGTATGGTGCGTGCACACACTCTATCCTTGTGCATTTCAGAAAATGCACAGGTACATGCACAGCACAATTCTGACAGTACTTCACCCCCCTGTGAATGCCTGTGCACGATCTTCTAAGGGCATGTACGTATGTGTATACAAATAGCTACACCGTTTTATTAACAGCCTTTTCCATATGTAAAACTGACTTTATGCATGAAACCTTTATGAAATTTACTCTCCCTCCCCAACATGTCAACAGACAAGTAGAGACGCACAGTAAGAATGTCTTTTACGGTTCAGTAAGGATAATTTTATAACGGGGCTCCACAATTAAGGCAACCAGAATGTGCCTGTTTTAAAGAAACAACTAGACATTTGTCTTTATAAAATGCTAGCATGACTCCTTCAGCAATACCACCTACATTGAGGCACAGAGATTATGCCTGCTTGAGAGCAGGTGTAAACATCCACACGTAGAAGGTACTTCCCAACTTCGCTCACATTCCCCCCAAACCCAAGCCCCTGGCAACACCACCTATAAAAGTAAGTACGTGTGTTTCTAATTCTATATAAGCCATTTTAAGAGCATATATTGCCATGAAGGTGCTAAGATGGTTTCATGGAAATTATAACAGAAAAAATTAAACTAAGAACAGAACAAAGAAAAGAGCAATATGACGACAAGCAGGCATCATCCCACTCAAATGGATAGCATCATCTGATGACACTGATGTAGTGAGGTTTCACCAGAGCTGCTGAAAAAGCTTCGACGGGTTTGCTGAGCATGTGTAGAACTTCTAAGTAGATTCCATTGCATGAGGTCTCCTCTTATTTATGTCCACAGTGACACTAGTGACGCCATTGAAGTGGTGGTAGCTTCACCTGCAATGTCTCCCAAATGTATGATTGCCATGTGAGTCAACGCTCACCATAATCTCATGTTACTGGCACTCCTACTGTCCGCCCACTTCCCACCCAGGCAGTCAGCTACCACCCAGTCTGCAGATAGCACAGGAAATCTCTGTGCTCTCTGCATTTGGCTGATATTACCTGCTACCGCGGCATGCTTTTCCCCACGTTATCACCATGTTAGCAGCTAACTCGCTTTAGTAAACGTATCCCTAGGCGTATCTTTGTTCTTGTGAGTAACATTTTCTTCATTCACGCAGGCTTCCTGGTCCTTTATTCACTAGTTGATTAGTCAGATTTTACAGAAGACACCTTGGACTGATCAAAATATTTAAAAAGTAGTATTTTATGAACTTTAGTTTCATTGTAACATTTTGCTTCATTTTTGATTTGGGACTGAAAGAGTGTTTCTCTTCATGCCCCTTTGACATCTTTGCGACCGGGGCAACTACAAATGTAAAGAGCCATTTGCACAGCTATGCAGTTGGGAGGCATAAATTCCACTGTTTTCACATGTAGATACTGCTAAAATGACCACCTGGATTTTCTAACCTTTTAAAGCAATGCCCTTTTTATTATTTTTTCATAGGATAAAACAATCTCCAGGAACAAGCAGGAATGTAGTCTTCACATATGGGTATCGTCGGTACCGACGGAGCCTGCGAGGGAACGCTCCCTCTCCAGTTCTTCGTTTTCCGCGGAGCCAACAGGTTGCATATCCTGTCACCGCAGAAAAATTCCCCCCTTATTCTTTTTTTGTGGTCATGTCTGCCTTCCGTCGATGCTACACCGGTACCGCCAGTTCTTCATTTCTTTTTTAAAAAAAAACTTTCTTTCTGGAGTCTTTCCAGTATTTTTCTCCTCAGGTGCCACGCGCCATTTTGGGCACTAGGCCCAGTTTTTTTCCTCAAAATGGAAAAACCCGCTTCGGGTTTTAAAAAGTGTTCAAAGTGTGGCGGTACCATCTCCGTCACCGACACCCATTAGTGGTGCCTCAAATGCTTAGGTCCTGACCACTCTTTTTCAGAGTGTGTTGCCTGTGGGATGATGTCGAATAGGGGCCAGCCAAACTTAGCACCCTTTTTCCCTCCGATGCAGCCTCTGTGGCATCGATGTCTTCCAGGGCTTCGTCTTCCTCCCATGGATCTCAAGGTAACTAAACATAAATCTAGCCGGTCCTCAAAGGGTAGATCTCCTTTTAGACATCGAGATGCTTCTGGCGTTGCCCTTGAGGGACTTTCACCAGCAAAATTGCCCCGGCGGGAGGCTTCGGCTTCAATAGCACTAACGGGGCTCCAGGATGTTCTCGAGGCTTCAACCTCGGCAGAACTACTGCTGCCGTGCTCTGGGGTTCCGGCAGCTTCATCCGGCACTGACACCCAAGCATCGGCAGCGTCGATAGACCAGAGATTCTTGGCTATTGAACGCAGTCTGGCGCTCTTCTCACGGCCTCGATGCCCCTGAAACCGCGTCAGACAGTTCAACCGGTACTGGCACCGACTCCGATACCAGCACTGACTGCATCGACATCGGCAGGTATTCTACCAGGACCGAGTCACGCGTCTCTATCCGGCATGGACAAGTCGGTACCGGACCACCCCGATGCCGACTTCGATCGGTACCGGTACCGTGCCTTGCACGATCACCCGGATCGGAGATACTTCGAATCCTCGGATGAGTCTGAAGACTATGAAAGCTCTGCCGATACCAGAGTACTTCTTCCTGAGGATTCCTCTTCTCCTCAGCATAGGATGTCTCCACCAGAGGATATGTCCTTTCAGGATTTTATCCGAGATGTGGCCTGAGGTCTTTCCATCACAGTGGCTCCTGAAAAAGAGCCTCGGGCAAAGGAATTAGAAATCCTACAATACCCTAAAGCTCCCATGGAGGCAGCTACCTTACCTATTCTTGAGATCTTGCATGATCTTATGTTAAGGATGTGGGAAACACCTCTGACCACATCTCCTCACTCTCGAAGACTCGACACCATGTATCGAGTTCCTCTTTGTCCTGGGTTTCAGAAGACTCAATTACCACACCATTCCATGGTCGTGGAATCAGCCATGCGATGGATAAAGAGTGCAAAAAGGCATGCATCTAATCCTCCAGGACGTGAGTGTAGAACTCTTGACGCCTTTGGACGTCGATCCTTCCAGGCTTCCATGCTTTCTGCTAGGATCAGTTCCTATATCTTGTATATGGGAATGTTCCTTAAAGAGGTCACAGGAGATTTAGAGCTTATGAGCCCTCTCCTTCCTGATGATAAAAGACAAGATTATCTTGCTCTTGTCAAACATGCTCAGGATGTTTCCAAGTTTGTGAATTGTGCAGCCTTTGACTGATTTGAATGCATAAGGGGAGGGAGTGGTCTAGTGGTTAGGACAAGGTACTTCAGGCCGGAGGGCCGGGGGTTCAAGTCCCACCTGGGGACAGCAGTCTCAGGCTGGAGGGACTGGGATTTCTAGTCCTATAGGCACTCCTTGTGGTCTTGGGCAAGCCACTTAACCCTCCATTGCCCATGTTCCCTGTAAGTATTAGCGTATGTGTCTCATATCCCCTCGTGTTAAATGTATCCCCCAATTGACCGCTTTGACCCGGTGAAAAGCGGGATATAAATACAGCTAAATAAATAAATAAGCAGAACCTCTGCCATTGCCATAGGTGCATGTAGGATTGCCTGGCTGCAGGCATCTGACTTGGAAATTTGGGTACAGGACAAACTAAGGAATATACCTTGCACAGGTGAGAATCTCTTTGGCAAGAATTGGCAGGAGAAGGCTAATGAGATAGATGCTGCCAATATCACTTTGGATTGTCTAAATCTACAGCTGATCATGCGAGGAAAAGATCCTCTAAGAAACCTTTCTTTAGCAAGAAGAAAAAGTTGTATCCCTCCTATACCCAACAGGGACATCGTTTAGGTCAGTCTGCCCAAAAGGGACAGCAGCAACAACCTAGGCAACAAAGGAAGCCAAAAGCAGCTAAGCTTCAACCGGCTCAGCAGACTCAGCCTCCACAGGGGCTTTGACTCCTATCTAGAGAACTTTGCCTTCCTGGCCCTGAACGGCCCAGAACCCTCCACCATCCCAGGAAGGTTATGTCATTTTGCCCCAAATGGGGTCAGATAACAGCAGAAAATTGGACTCTATCTATTGTAAGAGAGGGGTACAAGCTTCATTTCCTCAGCATGCCTCCTCCTACAATGGTAAGACAGTTCAATTCTCAGACCTCTCTCAGTGACCGGTTAGGTCAAGAGGTCACTGTGCTCCTTGCCCAAAGGGCAATAGAAGAGGTACCCATTCCCCAACGGGGTACAGGTTTTTACTCCCCCTATATCCTTATTCCAAAGAAAACAGAAGGACACAGACCCATTTTAGACCTCAGAGAATTGAACAAATTCCTGTTCAAAGAGAAGTTCAAAATGATTTCTCTAGGAACTCTTCTGCCAGACCTTCAGAGTCAGGATTGGCTTTGTTCTCTAGATCTCAAGGATGCGTACACTCATGTTCTCATCCATCCAACTCACCGAAAGTTCCTTCGATTTCTGTTTCAAGGGAAGCACTGCCAATTCAGGGTTCTTCCTTTTAGCCTGGCCTCTGCACCAAGGGTGTTCACAAAATGCATGGCTGTGGTGGCAGCATTTCTCCGCACCCTGGGAATATTCGTCTTCCCTTACTTAGACTACTGGCTCATTCGAGCCCCTTCAGAGCCAGAAGCCAGGGTTTCTCTCTCTCGCACAATGCGCATCCTTCAGTATTTGGGACTTGTCATAAACTTCCCAAAGTCCAACCTTGCTTCCACTCAATCCCTAGAGTTTATAGAAGCTCTGCTGGATACCAGACAGACAAGGGCCTTCCTTCCACAGCCCCGCTGCCTTCGCATTGTGCAGTTAGCTTCCCAAGCAGTGCTAAAACCTCACCTCACTGCTCGGGAAATGTTACAGTTGCTAGGCCACATGGCATCCGCCGTGCATATGGTTCCTTATGCTCGCCTCCATATGAGGGCAGCCCAGTGGACCTTATCCACTCAGTGGACTCAGGCTTCAGGTTGCCTGTCAGACAAAATAGCAAACTCAGATCGCCTTATTTCGTGCCTCCAATGGTGGCAGTCACCCAAAAACGTTTTGGTGGAATCTCCTTTTCAGCAACCCCCACCCCAAGCCACTCTAACAACAGATGCTTCACAGGTGGGTTGGGGAGCCCACCTGCACGGCCTCTCTATCCAGAGTACCAGGCCTCCTGTGGAGTCCAATCTTCATATCAACCTCCTGGAGCTTAGAGCAATCTTCCTTGCTCTTGGAGTATTTCACACCCAGCTCAGCTACAAGACAGTCTTAGTTCAAACGGACAATCAAGTAGCCATGTTCTATGTGAACAAGCAGGGCGGAACAGGCTCTCTGTTGCTCTGCAATGAAGCTTTGCGACTATGGGCCCTTGCCAGAGAGCACCAGATTCATCTCCTTGTGGTGTATCTTCCAGGCATTCAGAACGCTTGGGCAAACAGACTCAGTCGAGTTCTGCTTCCACATGAATGGTCTCTCCATGCAGACCAGGTGGCCAAAATTTTTCAGATTTGGGGAACCCCAGACATAGACCTCTTTGCAAGTCCGCTGAATGCCAAACCTCTCCAGTTCTGTTCCAGAATTCTGACTTAGGGTTGTCAGGCCAGGGATGCTTTCCTCCTCCTGTGGGGCTGGTACCCCTGCAATTCTACACCTGCAGTTCTCCGGCCTGCTCAGCAACTCAGGCCTGAACCAAGCTGAACAGACAAGATGGATTCCTCACTACACTTTTGCTGTGTTCAGCTACAAACTTGACCTCCAAGCAACTGCTTGTGCAGCGTTTTTATGTGTGCATACAGAAGCCATTGTCCCTGGCCAATTCACTGCCCACATGCAAGAACATCTGCTTCTCCGGTGCTTATCTATAGCTAGTTCTACTGGCCTTGGGCATTTGTACCTACGCCCAGAAAAACTACATACTGTTTCCTTTACATGACTTCTTACTATGGTTCCTTTGTCTGCAAGAAGATGCCCATCATCTACCTCCTGATTCGCTGAGAACACCTATGACTGTCTTGTGCCAACCAGTCATCGGACCTATGATGGAGAACCCTCACAAAGAATAATACAATCTGCGCAGGAACTTTCGGGGCTTTTTCCACACTTTCATACAGACTGTTACACAGGTTTTCCACTGTCTGTACATCGCTGACCTGTTTCCTGCGACCTGATCTGTCTGCAAGACAGCCACACTACGTGTGGGAAGGCCATCCTCCAAAGGTCTGAGATAAGATTTTCACAGATACCTCCGGTTCTGTGTCCTACCGCGGCTCATCTCTGAGAAGGGCTGTAGCCTGCATTACCTAGCTCAGCTGCCTCCTTGGACTGGTGCTGTTCCAGAGTCTCCTGACATCCGCCCGAGTGACAGGTGAAGCTAAAGGTACCAACTTATCTCTCTTCCCCCCCTGGATGGGCAAGTGTTAGCTAAAACATATTACATAATTTTTCTTAGTGCAGAGCGAATCAGTGACGTCTGGTTACTAATTAGGGATTTACTACTGTGTCCAATTGTAATTATGTGTCGTAACAAATTTCTACCTCATGTTCTAATTATATATATGTGTTTGTATATTTTTCTACCTGGCTGTCCATAATAAAATCTAAGATATATATATATATATATAGACCAGACTTATTTCGTGCCTCATTGCCAGAATAGCTGACAGAACTTCGGGCTGGGTATCAGTAGCCAGTTTTCCCTGGACAACTGAGAGTCTAACTTATTTTATGTTACTAAAATTCCCGACACTCCATTGCGGTCAGGAGTTCCTGTATGCCTTTCCACCCATTCCCCTAATTCCCAAAACCCTGTTCAAGCTTCAGAGAGACAGAGGTCATATGATCCTCATAGCTCCACGTTGGCCACGGCAAATGTGGTACCCTCTGCTCCTACATCTCTCTCAAGCTCCGCCTCTGGAGTTAGGATCTGCTCCAGATCTCCTTTCTCAAGAGGACGGGATGCTGTGGCATCCCAATCCCCAGTCTCTGCATCTCAGAGCCTGGTTGCTGAAAGCCTAGAACTTCACGGTCTTAACCTTTCCCAGCAGGTAAAGGATATCCTTTATGCTTCCAGGAAGCCTTCCACAAGACGCTCTTATGCATTTAAGTGGAAAAGGTTTATTTATTTTATTTATTTAACTTCTCTTCTATACCACGCTATTCTTATCAGTTCGGTGTACATTCAACATAACCTTATACCATGCAGTCGGACTGCATTGTATTTACAGTGAAACGGGGACTAGAACTTGGATATAACTAGAGTAACTATCTAACAGTTTATGCACTGATGCCTATATTGTCTGGCTCTAGTCTATTCGGGTTGGACCGATTGGGCTAGATATCCTTTACCATATGGTGCTCGCAGAAGGGTCTTAACCCTCTTGTGATACCTCTGGAATCATCATTGGAGTATCTACCTCATTTATCAAATGCAGGGCTTAAGACCAATTCAGTGAGAGTCCATTTGAGTGCTATTGCAGCTTCTTTCAAGCCTCTAAATAGACAACCTATTTCCTCTCATCCTCTCATAGCGAGATTTATGAGAGGCCTTCTTTTAACTAAGCCTCCCATTAAGCCACCACCGGTGGCATGGGACTTAAATCTGGTACTTGGGCAGCTCATGAAACCTCCCTTTGAACCATTAGCCAGTACCTCTTTGAAATTCCTTTCCTGAAAGGTTATCTTTCTTATTGCAATCACATCAGCACGTCGCATCAGTGAATTGCAAGCGTTGGTGGCTGATCCTCCTTATACAAGGTTCCATCATGATAAGGTAGTCCTTAGGACTCATCCACACTTTATGTCAAAGATGGTGTCGCCTTTTCATTTAAACCAAGCGGTTTACCTTCCTGTATTCTTGCCAGGGCCTCACGCCTCAAATGCAGAAAGGAATCTTTATACTTTGGACTGTAAAAGGGCTTTGGCTTTTTACTTGCAAAGGACACAGCAACATAGAAAGTCCTCTCAACTCTTTGTTGCTTTTGATCCTAGTCATTTGGGACTTCCAGTCTCCAAAAGAACACTGTCCAGCTGGATTGCACAGTGTGTATCTTTTGCCTATGAGAGTAAAAACCTTCCTCTTGAAGGCCATGTCACAGCTCACAATGTGAGAGCCATGGCAGCCTCAGTGGCTCATCTTCACTCTGTGTCTATCGACGACATCTGTCGAGCAGCTACTTGGGGCTTCCGTTCATTCCTTCACAGCCCATACTGCTTAGACAGGGACTCCTGCCGGGATGCCTTATTTGGTCAGGCTGTTCTTCAACACCTGTTCCATACTTAATCAGCTCCTACCCACCATCCCTGGTAGGATGCCAGAGATCCATGAGGGGATGTGGAGCACTTTCACAAGGGCACACAACTTCTGGGGCCTTCTCCCTGGCATCTGCAGCTAGGGAGTCCCCATATGTGAAGACTACATTCCTGCTTGTTCCTGGAGATAGCATAGTTACTCACCTGTAACAGGTGATCTCTGGGAACAGCAGGAATTTAGTCTTCACAACCCACCCACCTCCCCTAGGAGTTGTATCTCTCTATCTCTCTCTCTTTCCCTCTCTCTTTTGTCTCAGCTTTAAACTCAACTGGAGAGGGACAGTTGGGAAAGGCGGGAAGGCAGCACGCAGGTGTTGTGGGATGCTCCCAAAAGCTTTCCTATTGGACGATGGGAAGCGTTCCCGCACAGGCTCCGTTGGTACCGACGATACCCATATGTGAAGACTAAATTCCTGCTGGTCCCGGAGATCACCTGTTACAGGTGGGTAACTATGCTTTTTCTGTGAATCAGGAATAGCTTTTGGTCATGACACTGACTTACTAGTACATCTGTCTTTCTCAGGGACAAGCGAGAATGATGTTCTGTGGATAGCCATGGCTGGCACACATCAAATCTGGGCACTTTTATTAGAAGATGCCAAGTTGCCAAGAGGAAGGTAAACTGTAATGTCATTTATCTTAATTCAGAAGTTGGTTTCTGGCTGTTGCATGTGTGAGTAGTACTTTTTCTTCTGTAGGTCACCTTGTTTAAAGCCGATTCAGATTCTAGCAACTCAGATTATTTTCATTTGCCTACCATATAAATAGGATATCCCCTGTCCTTTACGAGCTTGACCAGTTACCCATTTAGTAGGGGATACCAGTTGGAAATTATGATGTTTGTCTTCAAAATATTAAATGGTTTCGCTCCTGTATGCGTGCAGATCTCTGATAAATACATATCAGCTCATCGATTGAGATCCAGTGAAGATCAAAGGAGATTAGACTCTCTGAAACGCATACTTCAACTTTCAGCATTGAGGAATGCACTGTTTAAAGCTGTGATTCTTGGCGAGTTTTGCAAGCATTCTCGTAAAACGTTTTGTGTGATTAATATTTGTAATGGTGGAAAAGCACAGTGAACTTTCCTGAATTGTGAGATTTGTTAATATGTTTACTTTTCTATGATTTTTTTGCTCCTTTTTATATGTAAGGCTTGTATCCTATTCTTCTGTTTGTTTAAATTTACTCTCCATGGCAGCTTGCTTTATTTTTCTCGCAGCTTGTAAATATGTTGAATAGAATAAAATGGTCCAATTATCCAAATATCCAAATTTCAGTGATCACGTAAAGGACCTGAGGAACAGACCAAAATGTATTTGGACAAGTTACATTTACTTTATATGTCGGAGATAAATTGAGTGCTGATGATTAGTGGTTATTTTGTGTGAAAGTTTGCTACTTATGTAAATGAGTTTAATAGCACAAGGAGTAGAAGGTAGCTGACTCCATTTCCCAAGATGGTGCTGGTGAGGCACTAATACGTGGAATTCAGAATTTGGTTCCAGGTTAATTTTTCATAGTTTTGGGCCATGTAGAGGTTGAGATGAGGGCCCACTAACCCACCTGGGATCTGGCATCAGAGAAGGGGCTGTGATCGGACTCTGCAGTCCCTCTGACAAACGCTAGCACATGTAGACGGATTCTGGAGCCAGCCCAAAAAGATAATGAGCCTGTAAAGCATGTTGCATTACAGAAGCTCATTAATGTTGAATTTAGTGGACTACATGTGAAAATTTATCACCAAACAGCTGGAGCTTTGTGAATTTTTTCACAAAACAGGTTTTGAAAGCTAAAATGCAAAAAAATGGTGACTTTTTATCTTATCTGCACATTTTGGAACCTTTCTGTATATTTTATTGCTCATAACTCCTGTTGTAAAAATAATTGTGCACTTTAGTAATCAACCATTTGATCTCCATTTTCTGGACTTTTGGTCTGATCCGGTATGGCATGTCTTATGTTCTTAATGCCATATTGTTTAATGTTCCCTGTAAAATAGTTATCTCCAAGTTATAATGCCCTGTTCAATGTAATTTCAGTTTGTTCAATGTAAACCGCACTGATGCAGAATAGCGCGGTATATAAGAGAATGTGAATAAATAAATAAATACTGGATCAGATCAAATGTCCATCAAGCACAATATTCTGTTTCCAACACTAACCAGTCCAGATCATGAGCACCATTCAGATTCCCAAAAGCAGTACAGATTCCATGCTGCTTATCCCAGGGGTAAGCTGAGAGATGCTTGGCAGCACCTCTGTTTGGGATACAAGTGACTTTTAAGCTCTTAGCTTACCCATTAAAGCTTATCTTTATTATGGTATTTTCTGCTCAGTGAAAGCAATACATGGAGTTCTCCCTACTAGACACTTGGGTTATAACTGCTGCATAGAGTGCCAGTTACGACTCTAAACACCTTTCTGGGCAGTCTAGATGGGCCATTCTGGTCTTTATCTGCCATCGGTTACGTCATTTCTTCATTAGAGAGTGATTGACACAGAGTCAAACGGGCAAATGTAAGCATCCATTTTCACCGAGTAACATCCAAGCGAATAGAGAACTCTATTTTCATTTTCTGCAGATAAACTAGCCCTGTACGGTTTGAACTATCTTTCCAGGGATTATGTGCTGTGTTTGTCAGTACTTGTATTTTGACTGCTTCAGTTTTTGGGTGCCATTAGATGTCTCATCGTGAGTCCTTGAAAATTTCCAGTTGACCTTTGAGCTGGGGTAATTATTTTCCCCTAGTGTTTTACCGAAGGGAGCCTGTGCTCGGTTTGCTGGGAGTGGGAATGAAGAGAGCCGGAACAATGCGTATCCCCACAAAGCAGGCTTTGCTCAACCCTCTGGCCTTTCCGTATCCTTGGAAGAACCTTGGAACTGTCTGTTTGTAGCAGACAGCGAGAGCAGCACTGTGAGGACCATCTCTTTGAAAGACGGAGCTGTGAAACTACTAGTAGGAGGAGAGAGAGATCCTTTGGTAAGAAGAACTATTGAGCTTTCCATTTGCTAAAGTTCTTGTTCATATCTCACTATGCCCCTATTTATGAATGCTTAAAACAAATGCATTCTCTGCCTCAAAACCCATTGCATAAAATAGACTTTAGAGCAGATAATGTGTTCTAATGGTGTTGCTGCCTACTAAGTGTTAGTAAATGGGGGCCTAAATAAACAAAAGGATGTATTTTTGGTTGGCGACATGGCATCTTTTTGTTGTAGGCTGCTTTCATAGCCTTTTAAATTTGAAAAATAAATAAGTAAATGTATAAACTTGTAAATAAGTAAATTGAACAGGGTCAGTCCTCATTCATTCCGAGTCTCATTTCTTCCTTTCTGGCCCTTGCATATTTATCAGAAAAGAGGAGTTTTCAGCAGACTAAGGTTTGAAAATCCATTGTGAAGGGGAGCAGTCTATGAGGGTAGTGGAGCCCAAATATATTTAATTTTAAATCACTTAAAAACTCAAGGGCAGTCATTGGGTGGAACTTACTGAGTTGCTGTTTCTACTGCTGGAGATCATCTCCCATTGGGGGTACACATTGAGTACAGTCTAGGAAACGGCTTCCAAGGTGTTGCAAACTAAGCCCTGCAAACCTTATGAGATGAGGCTGCGCCTAGGAAGAGAGGCAAAAGAGCTGTCCAAGGAAACATGAGACAAGTATAACGGCACAAAAACAAGAGTAATAGTAGAGAGACTGGGAAAAGGGGATCTAGGTGCTGTATGACATATGGAAATCTCTATGTGTATCTAGAAACATGGCAGCAGAAAAAGACCATATGGCCTATCTAGTCTGCCCTTTCATATCAAATCTTGCCTTCGTTGCAACCAAATACAGGTTAAGTCCTAATTGATTGGCTGGCCATTTGTTCCACTCCCTAATAGGACTGCTAGCCTGTGTTATAGAGACAAATCCTTTAGAGATGTATGTGTTTGTCTAATTTATTATGTGTTTGCTCTGTTGGTCTTAAATTGCTATATCAGTTCCTTATATAGCCATAAGCTCTGTTCTGGGAAACAAACTAAATATCAGAAGGTATCCCAATGAAACAGAAATCTCCTTTGCCCTCTGAGCTACAAACTATATCAATAAAGAAACTGTACAGTGTATTGATAAAGGCACATTTTAGACCAGTTTCCGTCATCAAGGATTATCTCATCTCATCTTGCAGATTAATGCTTTAAAAACACATGCTATGTACATAATAACGCAAGGATTAGCAAAGCAGTTCCCATACTTTAAGGTTAGGTCGTGGTTGCCTTTTTATCCTGTTTTTTTTAATCTAACAGGATGGGTAACAACAGTGCTAGCTGGAAGAAACATGGGTGTGGGAATGTGATTCTAAGGAAAATGAAAGTGGCTTGCAACTAGGAAGGAAGACCATTGTGCTAAGGACCCGCTGTGCAGACATTTATTATGTTAAATGTAATGAAAAAGCAACACATTTCATTTTTTGCTTTAGATCATTATATGCATACTGAATGCAACTTGTAGTAGTGTATCTTAACATAGATGATGGCAAACAAAGACCAAGTGGCTATCCAGCCCACCCAGTGGCTATCCAGTCCACCCAGTTATAGCAGTCTACACGGCTAAGGATATGTCACAGCTGTTATCCTACAAGCACTCAAGATTTAATGTCTATCACTCCTTAAAGAACAATTGCCAGACTGGGCATTTAGAGGACTACTGTATTGCTGCAGTGTAATCTGCGTTTCCATGTAAGGTTACTTGCCAGGAAAGGGTATTGAGCTGATTCTATCACTGTGCTGTTTATCACCACACATGAAATCCTGCACGAGATCCATGTTGAATTATTTATCCACAAGGACCAAAAATTGAAAGTGTACTATTTAGTTTTAATTGGTAAGTAGTCTTTTCTGTATGCTCTCATTTTTATGATGGACAGGAAGCTACCCCAGAACCTAAAACTGGCACGGAAGTAGGATTTGCATGCTAACAAATGAGGAAGCTCACGGTGTGTGATTGTCAGCTGTACCCCTTTGGAACAAATGCTGAATTCCTTAATCTCTTTTCCTCAGGACTTGTTTGCTTTTGGTGATGTAGATGGGGCAGGACTAAATGCCAAACTGCAGCACCCTTTAGGGGTGGCATGGGACAAGAAAAGATGCTTACTGTATGTAGCGGATTCGTATAATCACAAGGTGGGTCTTGTTTAACTGCACATGTTACAAACTACTTTCTACCTATGTTTCTACCTAAAATTGTTAAAACTATGACAATTTTGAAATAAATCTCTTTTTCTAGTGTATCTGGCTGAACAGTGACACTTTCTAGAGATTCTGCAGAGATTCTAGTGTACTAGTAATATTCTGGATTATAATTTCGTGTATGTATACCTCTTAACATAGAAACATACAAGCACACTTTAAAATTTATAGTAGTTCAGAAACTTGGCATGGTATCGACAGGCTAGCTAATTGGTTTTGACTCTGGATTGTTATAAGGCTTCTACGGGGAGAAGGAACAATATTATTGACCAGTTAGAGTTGGGTAAATTGAGAGACATGCAAATAAAGCAGTAGGAGAGCAGGTCCTCAGGAGTTACATTACACTCTTGACTCCTGCTTTGCTTCTGTAAGCTTTCAAGCCATCACCACCACCACCACTTTGGTCAAATTAAAATGTACTGAAGAACACTGAAAAGTGGCAGGGGCCATAACTGCCTGTCATGAGTTTAACATCCTGTACAAGCATCCCTACCTAATCATCTCTCCAGTCCAGATGCGTGGGGGGTAATGTTCATCCATCAGCAGATAGAGACTGAGAATACCAAGCTGAAACACTTTCTTAAGTAGCTTGTGCCCCAACGCAGAGTCAATAGTTGTCAATCTCCAGCAGGTCGATAATTATAGCCTGTGCTTGGTTCTGGACTTTGGTGCTGGGCTGCAGACCTTAGGGGTGCAGAACCCGTTGGAGTCCATTCCCTCCTCTCTTCTCTCCTCTGGGCGAGTAGGAAGTAGCAGCTCCCTCTTCTCCTTCTCCTCAACCTTTGGGAGGGGGCCAGGGATTGAGCCTTCACATCCTGCCTATAAAGTTATTTAAAAAAAAAAAAGGACAACAGAAAGCAGACAGTTTACACTGGGGAGAAGTAGCAGCATCAGCACGGTGGAGCCCCGGTAACAGCAGTCTACGACACCAGTGAAGAAGTAAGCTGATCCCAGGCCGCAGTACAGGTGGACAATCCATGGCCTGTGACAGCTGCCGGACTTCTCTCTCTATAGTCCCAAAAACATCATTCTACATTACTAGCGTTCGGAGACAGCCCCAACCGCACGTCAATAAGGGAGAAAAAACAAACTCAGCACCTGTGAGCTAAACTATCCTGGCTTACAGTAATGAGGCCATGGACTAGATCTATGACAACATGGATCCAAAAAAACTCCCTTCAACCATTGCACACACTTGATAAATTCTTATAACACAATATACCAACCCTTGAACCCATCCAGTCCATAAACACATTACATTACATGTTACATATATCCCCTTTGAGCCGGACACATAGCTCATTACATTACATTTTACATATATCACCCCTTAAGCCACATAACTAAATAACTAGTTATAAATTAAGCAGCCTCTCTCATCTCTTGCACAGAATCCTTCACAAACATGCCACTCAAACCATAAAATCAAAGGCTGAGTAACTTTCACATAAAGAATCACTTATCTCATCATGTGCAACGCTGCCAAACAAAACTATCCCAACTCTGCAACTGACACCCAAAAAGCATTTCACTTCCGCTTCTTCAGGGGAGGGTCCCGGCAGGTGTTCTAACAGCAGGTATTCAGAACCACGAAAATACACTACAAAACAACAAAACATCCTAATCAGCAGCACATTCTCCCTTGGATGACTCAAGCCCATCACCCAGCATGTTGTTGTTAAGGGCTGTCGAGTCGGAGTCGACTCATGGCGACCCTCTGGATAGCTATCCTAAATTGTGTTCGGTCTTGAGTCAGTTGGCTCATTGTTGACAGACTGGTACCCATAGCTGCTGTTATTGTATCGATCCATCTCATTGCTGGCTTTCCTCTTTTGCGTTGACCTTCTATCTTGCCAAGCATGATGTCTTTCTCTAATGATCTCTCTCTTTGCATGATGTGTCCAAAGTATGAAAGTCGAAATCGTGTCATCTGAGCTTCTAAAGAAACTTAGGTTTGATCTCCTCCATTACCGACTGGTTTGTTCTTCGGGCAGTCCATGGTATACACAGTATTCGCCGCCAGCACCATAATTCAAAGGCATCAATATTCTTCCTGTCTATCTTTTTCACTGTCCATATGATAGAAACATAGAAACATGACGACAGAAAAAGACCACAAGGCCCATCTAGTCTGTCCTTCCATAACAACAACTACAACAGTCCACTTTTTACCTTTAGAGATCCTCTGTGTTGGTCCCATGCTTTTTTGAATTCAGTTACTGTCCTCATCTCCACCACCTCCACTGGGAGACTATTCCACGGATCCACTACTCTTTCCGTAAAGAAATATTTCCGCATATCACTCCTGAATCTATCTCCCTTCACCCTCATCCCATGTCCCCTCGTAGCAGAACTTGCTTTCAATTGAAAGAGGCTCTCTCCCTGAACATTTATGCCACGGAGGTATTTAAACATCTCAATCATATCACTTCTATCCCGCCTTTCCTCTAAGGTGTACATATTAAGATCCTTAAGTCTGTCCTCATATGCTTTATAATGAAGCCCATTAATCATTTTAGTAGCAACCCTCTGCACCGACTCCATCCTGTTCACATCCTTTTGAAGGTGCGGTCTCCAGAATTGCACACCATACTCCAAATGAGGTCGCACCAAAGACTTATACAGAGGCATTATCACCTCCTTTTTTCTGCTAGCCATTCCTCTCCGTATGCACCCAAGCATCCTTCTAGCTTTTGCCGTCGCCTTTTCTACCTGTTTAGCTACTTTAAGATCATCAGACACAACCATGCCTAGGTCCTGCTCTTCTTTAGTGGACAAAAGTACTTCACCTCCTATACTGTATTGCTCCCTTGGATTGCTGCAGCCCAAATGCATGACCTTACATTTTTTAACATTAAATCCCAGCTGCCAAATTCTAGACCATTCTTCAAGCTTAGCTAGATCCCTCCTCATGTTATCTACACCTTCCTGGGTGTCTACTCTATTGCAGATTTTGGTATCATCCGCAAAGAGGCAAACCTTACCCGACAGCCCTTCCGCTATATCACTAACAAAGATGTTAAAAAGAATCGGACCAAGGACAGATCCCTGGGGCACACCACTGGTAACATCCTTCTCCTCAGAGTGAACTCCATTTACTTGTACTCTTTGTCGCCTCCCACCCAACCAATTTCTAACCCAAGCAGTAACTTTAGGGTCCATCCCTAGGGTGCTCAGTTTGTTTATAAGTCGCCTGTGAGGAACAGTGTCAAAGGCTTTACTGAAATCTAAATACACCACATCTAGAGCTCTCCCTCGGTCCAACTCCCTGGTCACCCAGTCAAAGAAATCAATCAGATTTGTCTGACAAGACCTGCCTCTGGTGAATCTATGCTGCCTCGGATCCTGTAATCCGCCGGACTCCAGAAACCTCACTATTTTCTCTTTCAGCAGCGTTTCCAATAATTTACTCACCACTGAAGTTAAACTAACCGGCCTGTAGTTTTCAACCACATCCTTACTTCCGCTTTTGTGTAAAGGCACCACATGAGCCTCTCTCCAGTCCTTTGGCACCACTCCCGACTCCAACGAGGCATTGAAAAGGTCAGTCAGTGGAGTTGCTAGAACGTCCCCAAGTTCCCTCAGTATTCTGATGTTATTGAAAATACCATGGCTTGAACAAGTCAAATCTCTGTATGGAGAGAGACATCTCTACTCTTGAGAATCTTATCTAGGTCTTTCATAGCCATTCTGCCAAGAGCAATGCGTTGTCTGATTTCTTGACTGCTTGTTGCTTCTTTATTGATAGTTGATCCAAGTAGGTTAAAGTTGTTCACGATTTCAATTTCTTCTCCTTCAATGTTGAACCTGTTGATTATGCCAGTTGTCATGATCTTTGTCTTCTTTACATTAAGGTGCAGGCCCATTTTGAGACTATGTTCTTTGATTGTGAGAAGCAAATGTTTCAGATCATCTTCACTTTCAGCCAGTAATGTGGTATCATCAGCATAGCAGAGGTTGTTGATGAGTCTTCCACCAATCTTCACACCTCTGTTGTCTTCATACAATCATGCTTCTCTGATGATTTGTTCTGCATATAAATTAAACAGGTAGGGGGAAAGTATGCAGCCTTGTCTTACACCTTTGCTTATTTTAAACCATTCTGTTTCTCCTTGTTCCGTTCGAAGTGTTGCTTCTTGATCATTGTACAGATTGTGCAAGAGTACGATCAGGTGTTCTGGTAATACCCATGCTTCTTAATGTGGCCCAGAGTTTCTCATGGTTTACACAGTCAAAAGCCTTGCTATAGTCAATAAAGCACAAACAGATACCCTTTTGGTATTCTTTAGTCTTTTCAAGGATCCATCTCGCATCCGCAATGATGTCTCTCGCTCCTCGCCCTTTCCTGAACCCTGCTTGCACTTCAGGTAGTTCTTGTTCCAGGTATGGTTGTAGTCTCCTTTGAATAATCTTCAGTAGAATCTTGCTGGCATGTGGGATAAGAGCGATTGTGCGATAATTTCCACAGTCAGTTGGATCACCTTTCTTTAGTATTGGTATAAACACAGATCTTTTCCAGTCAGTTGGCCATGATGTTGTCTTCCATATTTCTTGGCAGAGCCTTGTAAGTACGGTAACAGCTCCCCCGGCATACCAAACCACATACCTCAGCGTACCTCCACTACTGACATCTCTACCAACTGCATGAAATACACTAGCCACATAGAATACCCATTATCCTCTTCATCAGCTCGTCGTACTAACTCCAACCACTCCTACATACCACCTTATATCTGCCCTATTAACCAGAATATCCCTTCCAAAACTACTAAACCACCAATCCAAACAGACTATACTACTACAAAAACACCACATCAGCAGTAAGCCACTCCCACAAACAGATGAGTCATGCCACAGCTCATATAGTATCCAGCCAATAACTCCAATCACAAGCCCGGACAGTATGAACTGTACTGTAGAAGATAGTCATATCCAGCCACCAGTGCAATACAGTCCCTTAGAAAACAACCTCAGGACTTAGCTACTAGATCGCAAATTCCTGCTATGTACACACACAGAAATGAAATCCCGCAGCAGTGCTTTAGCACAACAGATGGCACTCGCACAAGGCTAGGTATGATGCTTCTTTATCCTATACCACCAGACGAGAGAGAGCACTTGTGCCTTCTGGGGTTGGAAGCATTGATGATGTCAGGCACCAGAAAAACTACCATTATTTATTATTTATTAACATTTCTTATATACCGCACTATTCGACATCAGCGCGGTTTACATGGAACAGAAACATCCGACAAATTGCATATGTCTGGTCATTACAATTAACAGGATATGGAACTTGGATAACAGGGTAAACTATATACATAAGCAGCATAGCGAGAAAAGGATACTGTTTGGTGTTTTACATTGTTGGGGACACATGTTGCGAGTGCTTGCCTGGTTGACTACTACTATTGCTGAAGTTCTCGCTATTCAAGTGGGACTGAGGTTCGGTGTTGTCAGTGAGATATTTGATGAAGAGGAAATGTTTAAGGGCCTTCCTGAACTGGCTCAAGTTGGGGATTGCCCTAATATGTGCCGGTAATGTATTCCATAGTCTTGGGGCACAGAGTCGGAAAGCTCTGTTAGCTGTTGTTTTGGTGCATCTTGTCATTTCTTTTGGGATTGTTAGCATGTTTGACTCTGCGGTTCTTCTTGGTCTGTTAGGTGCAAGTGGTTGGATGAGTTCAGATAGGAGGGAGGAGGAGGAGAGCCCCTTGCCAGCTTTGAAGGTCATCAGCAAGGTCTTAAAACTGATCCTGGCTTGAATGGGGAGCCAGTGTGTTTCAGGAGGGGTGTTACATGGTCTCTCCTGGATGCCCCAAAGAGAACCCGCGCTGCACTGTTCATAGCAAGTTGCAGGGGGTTCAAGGTGGATTGGGGGAGCCCTTGTAGTATGGAGTTTGCATAATCGAAATGGGGAATGATCAGGGCTTGGTAAATGGTGCGGAAATCATCTGGATCGAGTAACGGGCGTAGATGTCTGAGGGATCTGATCTTGAAATGGATCGCTCTTACGGTATTGGCAATGTGTTTCTTCATGTCGAGGTTTTGATCCAGTGTCACTCCAAGGTAACGTATAGCGGGTTTCACTTGTAGTTCGGCATCGTTTACCTTCACACAGTTGGGTGGTATGAAGTTTGGATTCCTCGAGATGAAGAGAACCTCCGTCTTTCTGTGTTGAATTCGCAGATTTTGTGAGAGGAGCCACTCCGATATGGTGTTGAAGCAGTTGGTCAGAGGGGCGAGGTCTAGTTTATCCAATGATACTGGCATGTATAACAGAACATTGTCGGCATATATCATACAACTGACATTGGAGGTTCTAATGATGTTGCAGATGGGTTGGATGTATATATTAAACATCAAGGATGATAGGGAGGATCCTTGTGGCATTCCTTGACCTTGTTGAAATGGTTCCGATGTAGCCCCGTCTGCTCGAACATGCTGCCATCTTCCAGACAGGTAGGATCTGCACCATTCGAGCGCCGTTCCGCTGATACCTTTCTCTCTTAGCCGGCAAAGAAGAATCTCATGGCATACTGAGTCGAAAGCTGATGCTATATCTAAAAAAATGAGTGCAAATCCATGTCGGATGTTATCAACGCCAGAAATTATGTTGTTGAAAAGGGCTGTGAGTAGTGTTTCCACTCCGTGTGACTCTCTGAATCCATTTTGGGATGGATCTAGTGGGGCAGTAGAGTCAATATGATCCTGTAATTGCCTATGCACTACTTTTTCAATGATTTTTGCGAGCATAGGTATACTAGATATGGGTCTGTAAGACTCTACCTTTTGGGGGTCTAACTTGGTGTTTTTTAAAAGAGGTCTGACAGAGGTTTGCTTGAGAGTTGAGGGGAAAGACCCAGTGTTAAAGGATCGGTTTATGATGTTGGCTATAATTGGAGAGAGGTCACATCGCAGATCTTTTATCCAGAATGCCGGACAAGGATCTGTGTGTGCGGTGGTAGTGTTTAGGGCTAAGATGGTATCTTCGATACGTTTCTTTGATGGTGTAGAGAAGGATGTTAACGATGCTGGGTACTCTTGATCGTCCGGGGGGTCCGGTATTACTATTTTGTTGGTCTTGCACATTTTGGATTGCATGTAGACTGCAAAGTCCTGCGGGTGGATATCGCCATGGTGCTCAGGAGTTGGTTCTTTAGCAAGAGTTTTGACTAGGTTAAACAGGTCATGTGGTTTATTTAATGACCGTCTCAGGGTGTCTGTATGATATTGTCTCATCTTGTCTGTGATGGCTTTGTGGTGCGCAGCCAGGTGTTGGATGTATGCTGCTTGGTTACTGCTGGTGCGTGACTTCCTCCAGCGCTTCTCAAGCCTCCGTAGAAGGGTTAGTGATGCCCTCAGGTCGGCTGTGAACCATTGGGCTGATGTTCTTTTCTTCGGGGACTTGTTTGTTGGAGTACGGATCGCGATTGCGCTGAGTTTGTTGTTCCAGGCGGTGATCAGTTCATCTAGGTTTAGGGAAGTCTCATCAGTGAGTGCGCAGGTTTCGGCTAGGATGCGTTCCCTATTAAACGGGTGGAAACTTCTGGCAGCTGGGCTAGAGGTCCTGCTTGGATCCACTTTGGGCCTTGGTGGCTTGTTGAGGATAGGCATCTGAAAAGTGATAAGTTTATGATCAGACCATGGGACTGCTGCTACTGACAGCATGATGTTTTGTGGTCGATCGCAAATTACCTGAGGGGCGAATATAAGGTCTAGAATGTTACCTTTCGCGTGTGTAGGTTCCTGCACCACTTGCGTGTATCCCAGGATCTCTAGGGCTTCTATAAGTGCAGTTGCCTGATTGTCCTGTAATGATGGCAGATTGATGTCCCCTAGGATCCAATTAGGTTTATTTGGACCCTGGATGTTGGATGCTAAGTTTATTATGGTTGATAGGTCATCTGGATCGGCTGATGGAGCTCTATAGATCAGGTTTATAGAGCATATGTTGTTGGAGATTGATACAGTTTCCAGGTTGTTGTTACTGGTGGAGTCATCCATTTTGAACTGGAGATCCGTCCTAGTGATGATGAGCACTCCTCCACCTCTTTTGTTCTGCCTATGGCTGGTGAATGCCACAAAGTTAGATGGGAGTAGCTGGTTAAAAATGGTATTGTCTTCCGAGGAAAGCCACGTTTTAGTGACCATGATGATATCCAGGTTATGGGATGTTATTATGTCTGTGATTACTGGCCACTTCTTGTGAAGTGAGTGGGCATTTATGAGGGCACACTTTAAGCTTCTAGGGTAGAGGCTTTTACCTTGCCTGGCTTTCGTAGAGTGTTGGAGTGGGATGTGTAATAAATGGTGGTGGTGCGGATGGTTAACCCCGTGTGAATTGTAGTAGAAATCGCCTGACCATTTTCTCCCACTACTCGGTACGATAGGGATGTGATTGTGTGATGTATTTAGGGCTAGTGAGTGGGGTGGCCAAATTATGAGGAGCAGGTAAAGGCTTATTAATGTAATGATAGTGCATTCCATTTTTTGATTCGTCTGGGCCAACTCAGTGAAGCAGGGGGTTTGTGTTGGGGGGAGGGCCTTGAAAAGGCTCCCTGCTAGAATATTTTGCAATCAGGCAACCGTCTATTTGTGTCATGTAAGGTAACAGGTTGGAAACTTCCTCTCTTAAGTATGGGATATAGCAGCGTATACTATTACATACATATACTTCATGAAATCTTGGTGACAAAAGCTTTCCTAGTCAGTCTGTTCTGGTATACATATTTGCTACACACTGTTTATACATAATTAACTATATGCATGCAATCCTGGGTAGGGAAAATTATACACAGTATACGTGGGTACCTGTTCTGTTGCCGCACGGTCATACCAGAGTTTTGTGGGTTCAAGCGGGAGTCCCAATTTCATAGTCTTAATGTCACGGTCCTACATACCACCTTATATCTGCCCTATTAACCAGCATATCCCTTCCGAAACTACTAAACCACCAATCCAAACAGACTATACTACTACAAAAACACCACATCAGCAGTCAGCCACTCCCACAAACAGATGAGTCATGCCACAGCTCATATAGTATCCAGCCAATAACTCCAATCACAAGCCCGGACAGTATGAACTGTACTGTAGAAGATCCAGCCACCAATGCAATACAGTCCCTTAGAAAACAACCTCAGGACTTAGCTACTAGATCGCAAATTCCTGCTATGTACACACACAGAAATGCAATCCCGCAGCAGTGCTTTAGCACAACAGATGGCACTCGCACAAGGCTAGGTATGATGCTTCTTTATCCTATACCACCAGACGAGAGAGAGCACTTGTGCCTTCTGGGGTTGGAAGCATTGATGATGTCAGGCACCAGAAAAACTACCATTCTGGTGGAAGGGGGGTGTGGCTTTGAAGGACCCACAGAACTGACAAATGGAGGCGCTGCTCAAGTAGGCCTTTAATATCTCTGCCTTAGCCCTGCAGGGGGGGATATCTGTGGTTCCTATGTAGCTCAGCCCTGTTTGAGGTAGTCCCAATGGATTCCAGAAGTGTCTCTGGCGGAGGCTGTGACCTGCGAGGAGGCGGCTAAGCTAGAGTCCAGGACTGCAACTTTGGTGGACCTTTTTTTATGACCTCTTTTGGGTGTCTGCGAAGTCCATAGCAACTGTGATGGTTGCCCAGCATATTTTGTGGTTGTGGAACTGGTTCACAGACGTGGCCTCCAAGATGTAGTTCAGCAAACTTCCATTTATGGGAAGTTGTTGTTTGATGAGGACTTGGAGAAGTTGGTGAAAGATCTGGGGGTACACCAAGGTGCCTTGTCTTCCAAAAGGGGCTGGACAGGGGTGGTCCTCTTGGAGTCGTGACTGTGAGTTACGTACATTTTGCCCAGTCAAAGGGGTGAATCTACAGAGGTCCCGATTTCTTCCAAAGGAGCCCTCCTTTTAGGAGGCGGGACGGTCGAGCTGGGGCCACTGGTGGTCCTGGAGCAGCCAAGACCTCCCAATGAAGGCATGGGGATACAACCAGTAGGCGCTCGTCTGTGCCAGTTTTACTCCGCCTTGGCTCAAATCATGATGGACACTTGGGTCTTGGAGACGATCTGTGACACTGGACCATCTTCTGCAGTTTGAGGCCATTGTTCCTGTGTTCCAAGATGAATAGGGCTCAGGATGGTATTCAATTTACTTTGTGGTGCCAAAGAAAGAGGGCTCTTGGCACCCTATTTTAGATTTGATTAACAAGGCCTTTGTTCCCCAGTTTCACATGGACACTCTGCTCCCCGTGATAGTGGTTGTTCGTCACAAGGCGTTCTTGACCTCCTTAGAATTGACCAAAGCCTATTTGCATATTCCCATTCATCCCAAACACCAGTGGTTCCTGTGATTTGCAGTTCCACGGGGGCATTTTCAATTTCAGGCTTTGCTGTTTGGTCTCGCCACTGCTCCCTGGGTCTTCTTCAAGGTGATAGTGGTGGTGACAGCAGCACTGCGAAAACAGGCATCCTTGTACACCCCTATTTGGATGATTGGTTAGTCTGTGCAGAGTGCGATTCACCAGCTGCAGGATTTAGGTTGGGTAGTCATTCTGGCAAAGAGCAACCTGATTCCTTCCCAGTCTCTAGAGTACCTGGATGCCCGCTTTGGCACACAGCGAGGCATGTATTCCTGCTGGAGGGCAGGATAGTGAAGTTAGTCTTAGATGTGGGACTGCAGAGGGTCTTTCATCTGAGAGAGTGAGATTATCTCCAGGTTCTCGGCTTGATGGTGGCTTCCTTGAAGCTGGTGCCTTGGGCTCGACTGCATATGTAGCCACTTCAGGTGGCACTCCTGGCACATTGATCCCTGCAGGCTCAATCGATGAAGGTATGACTTGCCAAGGCCAGGGCGAGTTTGAGTTGGTGGCTAGAACTGGTGAGACTTGCGGTGGGGAAGCCCCTCGATGTTCCAGACTGTGGTGGCGACAACGCATATCAAAATGCTTAGTTGGGGGGCTCATTGCCACTTTCATATAGCCCAGAGCAGGCGGTCTCTGGAGGAGAGTCATTGGCCCATCAATTGCCTGGAGACATATGTGGTACGATGGGCCTTGGAGGCCTTTTTCCCTCTTGTTCGTCAGCTTGCAGTGAGCGTGTTGTCTGACAATGTGACAGCGGTGGCTTACATCAATTGCCAGGGAGGTATGTGGAGCTCATTTGTGGCGGTGGAGACAATTTTGCTTCTTCAGTAGGCCGAAGCATACCTGCTTGTGCTTTTGGTGGCTCATGTCGATGAGAAGGAGAATATTCAGGTGGAAGACCTGAGCCGGCAGCTGTTGGACCCAGGGAAATAGTCACTTTCCAAGTCAGCCAAGATTGTAAATTGTAGAGCACTGGGGTATTCCGAAAATGGACTTGATGGTGACTTTGTCAAATGCCAAGGCCAGCCGGTTCTTCAGCCGGCGCAGTGAGCACATGGCAGTGGGGCTTGACACATTGGTCCAGTTGTGACCTAGTAATGGCTTTCTGTATGTGTTCCCCCCCCCCCCCCAGCGGCCTCTCATCAGTTGTGTCCTAAAGCGGGTTGAGTCTCATGCCGGTCATGTGGTGTTGGTAGCCCTGGATTGGCCCAGATGACTGTGGTATGCAGACCTGGTGTGACTGTTGGTAGCGGCACCTCTTCCTCTCCCTCAGGGGGTTGATCTTCTGGTGGTGGGGCCTGTTCGGATACTTGACGTGGCTCGATTCTCACTTGTGGCCTGACTGCTGCTGCTGCTACTACTACTACTACTATTACTGCTGATCATTTGTATAGCGCTACAAAGCATATGCAGCGCTGTACATATAGATGTAAAACACAGTCCTTATTTATCAAAGCCTGCAATCTAATCAAGACAAAACACATAGTGAAACTGGGGACTAGAGTATGGTAAGATACACATAAGTAGTGGACAAGAGAGTGAGGAGCATCATGATCCAAAAGTGGCTTCAAAGAGGTGGGTTTTTAGCCTGGACGAGAGTGAGCTAGAGAAGGGCCCCGATGCACAGACTCATGTAGTTTGTTCCAGGCATATGGAGCAGCAAGATGGAATGAGTGAGGTCTGGAGTTGACAATGGCAGAGAAGGGTACAAATAAAAGGGATCTGCCATAGGAGCAGAGTTCCCGAGGAGGGGTGTAGAGTGAGATAAGAGAGGAAAGGTAGTAAGGAGCTGCAGAATGAATGTGCTTGTAGGTCAGTAGGAGAAGTTTGAACTCGATGTGGAAACTGATAGAGAGCCAGTGAAGTGACTTGAGAAGAGGGGTTACTTGAGCATAGCAAAACTGGTGGAAGATAAACCGTATAGCTGAGTTTTGAACAGATTGAAGGGGAGAAAAATAATTCAGAGGGAGACCAACGAGGAGCAGGTTACAATAGTCAATGCAGAAGGTGACTAGTGAGTGGATGATAAGGGTCTTAATAGTGTGAGCAGAAAGGAAGGAACAGATTTTGCTGATGTTATCAAGAAGTGGCAGGTTTTAGCCATTTGTTGGATGTGCCTAGAGAGAGAGTAGATTCAAAGATGACCTCAAGGTTGCAAGCTGAGGAAATGGGATGGAGTATAGTGTCATCCACAGAAATAAAGGGAGGAAGGTGGAAGGTGGGTTTAGGGGGAAAGATAAGGAGCTCAGTTTTGGCCATGTTCAATTTCAGATGGTGGTGAGACATCCAGGCAGCAATGCTGGATAAGCAGGCAGAGATCAGGGACTGGATTCCTGAAGAGATTTTAGGCGTAGCGAGGTAGATCTGAGAGTCGCCAACAAGATGGTACTGAAAACCATGGGAGGAAATAAGTGCACCAAGGGACTGAGTATAGAAAGAGAAAAGTAGAGGTCCTGAGGTACACTAATTGAAAGCAGGATGGCAGTAGAGGAGAATCCACCAGAACATACACTAAAAGTGCGATGAGAGAGATAAGAAGAAAACCAGGACAGAACAGTGCCCCTCAATCCAAGTGAGGACAGGGTACCAAGGTGGTGATCAACCGTGTCAAAGGCAGCAGAAAAATCAAAAAAGATGAGGATTGAGAAAGGCCCTTGGATTTGGTGAGGAACAAGTTACTGGAGACTTTGGCAAGAGCCGTTTCTGTGGAATGTAGTGGATGAAAGTCAGACTACAGTGGATCCAGAAGGGCTGGAGAGAAAAGAAAGTCAAGATAGTGGCGGTGAACCACTCATTCAAATACTTTTGAAGCAAAGGGGAGGAGGAAGAAAGATAGGCTAATAGCTGGAAGGACAGGCAGGGTCTAATGAGGGCTTTGTGAGGACAGGTGTGACCAGACCATGCTTGAAGGCCACAGGAATAGTTGCAGTGGAAAGCGATAGGTTAAGGATATGACAGATGGAAGGGATGACGGTGGAACAGATAGAGTTTAGTAGATGGGTGGGAATGGGATCAGAGGAGCAAGTAGTCAATTTGTAGGAGGAGAGAAGATTTGCAGTTTCCTCCTCAGTGATTTCAGAAAAGGAAGAAAGGGTGATAGAAGGTGAGGGAAGGATTTGGGATTGAAGAGGGGGAGGGGGGAGGTGGAGGTGAACCTGTGGAGAATTCAAGTCTAATCTTTTGGACTTTGTCATGGAAATAGGCAGCCAAGGTCTGGAATGAAAGTGAAAGAGGAACTGGGGGATGAGAGATCCTGAGGAGAGAGTTAAGCGTAGCAAAGAGATGGTGAGGGTCAGAGGCAAGAGAGTTAGTCAAATGACATAGTACTGTCGCTTGGCTGGTGCTATGGCTGACTGAAAAGAGATTAGCATGAATTTGAAATGTAGATAGTCAACAATGGTACATGATTTAAGCCAAAGGCGCTTAGTTGAGCGGGCACAGGAATATACAGTAGGTAACAGGTTGTCGAGGACAACTAGAGTTGAGGTATGATACGCCTCACAGGGGGTGGAATGGGAGGAGCAAGTATATCCAGAATAGAGGAGAATATACTGTTATAGGAAGATACTGCCTCATTAACAGACTAAGGTGACATAGTGGAGAAAAGAGGTGATAAGACAACAGTGGAAAGAGCTGAAGGGTCGATAATGTGAAGATTCCTAAACATGTTGGTGGAGATCAGGCGAGACCAGGATTTGTGGGGGGGGGGGGGGGGCTGGCTAAGGGTAAAGGTTAGCAGGTGATGGTCAGATAAGGGAAGAACTGAGCTGGAGACGTTTGAGGGTGAGCAGTTGGAGAAGAAAATGAAGTCAAGGCAATGGCCATGCTTGTGAGTAGGAGCAGTAGATCAAAACTGGAGGTTGAATGAGGTGGTTAGAGAAAGGAACTTTAAGGCATAAAGGTCAGAAAGGTCAACAACGTGGATGTTAAAATCCATAAGAATAAGGGAAGGGGAATATGCATCAAGAGGAAGAGAGCCAGGAGTCAAAGTCTGTGAGAAAGGTAGAAGTGGATTTGTTGGGGGGTTAGTAAATGACAGTTACCAGGAGAGGTAGTGGAGTAAATAGAAGGATGATGTTGACTTCAGAAGAAGGGGAATTAGATGGAGCCAGGAGGGACTAAGATTGGTAGGACTGAGAGAGTAGAAACCCAGCACCACCGCTACAGCCAGTGTCCAAGGTATATGGGAAAATAGGTAGCCTCCATGACAGAGGGCAGTGACTGATGCAGTGTCTTCAGGGAGAAACCAAGTCTCATTAAAAGCCAGGAGATGCAGAGTATTAGAGATAAAGAGGTCATAAATGAAGGCAAGTTTATTGGAGACAGAGTGTGCATTCCACAAAGCGCATGAAAAAGGGAGAGAAGAGGGAGAAAGGAGAGGGATATGAATCAGATTTGAGAGGTTGCATATTGATCTGCCTTGGGAGTATGAAAAAAGTCTAGGGGACAGCAGGGTTGGGATTGAGTGGGTGCAGCACTTGAATGGGCATGGTTGAGGCATAGAGGTTATTACCCACAGGTGGTTAATATTTTGCTGCAAGCTTGGAAGTGTTCCACGTCGTTAGCCTATGTGCAGGTTTGACATATTTTTGATTCATTGTGTGGTGAGCAGGGCCGGCCCAAGGGTTTCTGCTACCTAGGCAGAAGCCCTGGCCATGCTGCCCCCATGCACCATGCCGCTGCCCACCTAGTGGATGGGCCGGCCCTGGGAGGGAGTAAGGCCTTTCAAGGTTACTCTTCCAGAGATTCTGGCCTTTTTACAGGCAAGTCTGGAGAAAGGTTTGGCCTTGAATTCCTTGAAGGTGCAAGTGGCAACCTTAACTTGTTTCTGGGGTCGTGTGCAAAGTCAGACTCGGGCTTCTCACAGAGATGTTTCCTGTTTTCTTTGGGAGTCAAGCATTTGAGGCTGCTTTTCGTCCCCTTCTTCCATCCTGGGATCTTCATTTGGTCCTTTCTGCCCTTATGGCACCTCCGTTTTAGCCACTCAAGGGGCGTCTTTGAAGGATTTGATGTTGAAGGTGGTATTCTTGGTGGTGATTTGCTCTGTGTGCCATATCTCTGAGTTGTTGGCCCTGTCATGTAGGAAACCTTATTTGGTGCTGTCCAAGGAGAAGATGGTTCTCTGTCTAGTCACCTCCTTTTTGCCAAAGGTGGTATCTGCTTTCCATATGAATCAGGTTGTGGTGTTGCTGGCCTTTGATGGTCTTCCAGATACAGCCAAGTCCAGGAGTTTTCATCTATTGGATGTGTGCCGGTCACTCAAGAGGTATTTGAAGGTGACTGAGGTGTTTCGACATTCGGAGTACCTCTTTCTTTTTGGGAGCTCTAGGAAAGGTGAGGTGGCTTCTAAGGCATCCATTTCTCACTAGATCTAGGAAGCTGTTGAGTCAGCCTATCCGCTGAAGGGGCTAGTGGTTCTAGCGGGTTTGAAAGCGCACTCTGCTCGAGCTCAAGTCTCTTCTTGGGTAGAGGCTAGTCCTGTCCCACATCAGGACATTTGTAAGGCAGCAACATGATTGTCGCTTCATTTGTTTGCACGTCGTCATAGGCTGGATGTGCAGGCCAGACAGGACGTGAATTTTTGGGCACGGGTCCTGCAGGCCAGCATCTTGGTACCCACTCCTCCGTAGTACTGCTTTGTTATATCCCACACATCTGGACTGGACTGGGCTAGAGGGACGATTAGGAAAATGAAATTAGACCTTATCTGCTAATTTTCTTTCCTTGAGTCCCTCCAGGGACTTGGCTGCTGCTTTATGCTGGTTTCATGCCTGTTCTGCAAGATTGTGTTTGGATTGGGTGAATTTGGGCCAGCTATTTTTGGTGGGGCTCCTGTGCTTTTTGGTACAAGGGGTTTCCCTATGTTCTGCTGTGTTTTTCTCTGGTTCAGGCCTTCTTGGCCCAAGGACTGTTTTCTGTTGCCAAAACAAAAAATCCTACTCAGAATTTTCAAAGTGAGCACTGCTGTAGTGTATTGTGTTGTGTTGTCGAGCAGCATTTTGATGCTCAGGAGTGTGATGGTTGTTTCGCTTGGTGCTGGTAGAGAATGGGGATTTTTGGTATGTCATTCTTCTGCTTTGAGAGATTTCTACTGGCTCTGTATTGGGACACAGGCTACCTAAGAGGGAGTGTTTCAGCTTGGTGTTCTTGGTCTCCATCTGCTGCTAGATGAGCATAACCCCCCACGTGTCTTGACTGGACTGGAGGGACTCAAGGAAAGAAAATTAGCAGGTAGGTCTGATTTCACCATTGACCTGTTTGTTGAGTGGCGAAGTAGTGTTTAGAGCAGTGACCCTTGAGCCAGGGAAATGAGGATTCAAATCCTACTCTCACTCCTTGTGACCTTGGGCAAGTTGTTTGACTCTACATTGCCTCATGTGCAAAATTAGAGTGTAAGCCCTTCTGGGATAGATTAATATTTAGCATACCTTAATATTTATTTATTTATTTATTTGCAATGTTTTTATATACTTCCATTTCCTAAGATCAGTGGCGGTTTACATTGAACATAAGTCAAAATACAGAGAAACAATAAGTAACTATCAAAAATCCATGTAACTTTAAGCAACTTTGTACAGTTAAGGAGGTTCAGAACTATTTACAGTTTTGACATATATACAGGTTTTAGTTATCAGCTTAGGTAGGAATGTGGGTAGTAGTAAATTGTATAGGAGTAATAGATACAGACTGTATTATGGAGGATGGGAGGTTGTATCCATACAACAATCCGTATTGGAATAATGTTGTGTGAAGAGGTGAGTTTTTAGTTCTCTTCGAAACATTTGTAGGTCTTTTATCTCTCTAAGCTGAGCAGGGAGGTTATTCCACAAAGTAGGTGCAATATATGAGAAGGCGCTGCTGCTTGTTGTTTGTTTGGTCTTCCTTATTAAGTCAGGCACTAGGATGGTGTTTAGATTCCTTCTTCTAGCTCTGTTATCCAGGTGAGTTATGAATCAATGTGGATAGGTATGATGGGGCAATCTTATAAATTAATTTGAATGTGGTCAATATGATTTTATATTGAATCCTACTCGATATGGGTAACCAATGAAGTGCGCTTATGATTGGAATAATGTGATCAGTAAGTTTGGCTTTGGATATTATTCATGCCGTAACATTCTGGGCCATTTGAAGGATTTTTAAATTTTTCTTTGTTACTCCTTGCAAAATACCATTACAGTAATCAAGGTGAGGGGTTATTAAGGCTTGCGTAATAGTTCTAAAATCATTGTTTTCTAGTAGTGGTCTAAGTTGTTGGATCAATCTGAGCTTATAATAAATTGTTTTGGATATTTTCTTAATGTGGGATGTAAAGCTAAGGGTTTTGTCAAGGGTGACTCCAAGATATTTGATTTCATCTTTAACTGGAAGGGTAAAATTCAGGAGTTTGATGTCTGAAGGTGGGGTGAAATTCATATTTCTTGAGGTAAATAATACTTCTGTTTTTTTGAAATTTAAGTTCATATTATTTGATCGAAGCCAGAGTTCAGCTTCAGTGAGGCATGATGCTAAATTATCATAGTTGGCATCAAGTATGTTGATTGGGGAGAACAACATAATGTCGTCCGCACAAATATGATAATTCAACTTATATTTTTTGAAAATGGTGCATATCGGTTGTAGATAAAGATTGAATAGGAGGGCGGATAGAGCGGAGCCCTGTGGTTTTCCCTGTTCTTGAGGAAAAATAGGTGATGACATTTGGTCAACTTGCACATATTGTGAACGGTCCGAGATATATGACTTAAACCATTTAAGAGTTAGTTTCTGTAATCCTAGCTGACTGAGTCTTGATATTAGTATATTATGATTTACACTGTCAAATGCGGTGGATATGTCAAGAAATACCAAGATGAAGGCTTGCTTCGTGTTGTCTAGACCTTTAATGACAGTGTCTAGAAGGGCAAGTAGTAAGGTTTCCACACCGTGGAAGGGGCGAAACCCATATTGATGATCATCAAGGGGGGCAGATGTATCTATATAATCCTGAAGTTGACATTGGACAGCTTTTTCAATAATTTTAGCTAGGAAGGGAATACTTGCAATCGGACAATATGATGATGGGTCATTGTCATTTAGTGTTTTGTTCTTAAGAATGGGGCGGATTGCAGTTAAGTTGAGTTCCTTAGGTGATAGTCTATGCTGAAGAGATTTGTTGACTATGTCTAGTATAAAGGAGGCTAGTACAGTTTTAGATGTCTTAATCCAGGATACCGGGCAAGGATCTAGGATGGATGTGGTTGTGTTAATTTTAGTGATTATGTTAAGTGGTTGCTTTTTGTCGATAAGATGGAAAGAGTCCCAAACATTGCCATTGTAGGCTGTATTTGGGGGGGGGGGGGGGTTTATTATCGGTATAGAAGACAGCTTAAGTTTACTAGCAAAATAGTTTGCTAGTTCTTGTGGGTTAATAGGTACCCTGCTTGTTTTAGCAGTTGGGGTTTTAGTTAATGATTTTACAATTTCAAATAATTCCCTAGGGTGGTTGATAGCTTTTGATAGAATACTTGTGTGATATTGTTTTTTGGCATTGTTTGTGGCTGTCCTATAGATATTAAGAGTTGAAAAATATAGTTCGCGGAGTTCTGGTGTTTTATTTATTCTCCATTTGGCTTCTAATTTTCTAAGTTTTCTTTTCATTAAAGTTAGTTCCTGCGTGTACCATTTTTCAGATGATCTTTTATATTGTCTATTAGCTTTGCTAGCTAGTGGTTTGGATGCTGCTTTTATTACAGTGTTCCAATTTGTAATAGCTTTGCCTAGACTGTTTTCTATCTCTAGCTGGGGTACAATTGTTCCAAGAAATTCTTCTGATATAAATGGACAATATCGTGGCCCTTGATATGATTTAGCTTGGTGAGTATTAGATTTGCATGACATATTGATAAAAAATTGTATCATAAAGTGGTCAGTCCATGGAATCTGAGTTATTTTGGGAGGGGTATATTGGGGTAATTCGATTAAGTGTTCAGGAATGAATACTAGATCAAGGGTGTTACCTTTCATGTGTGTAGGGTGCCTGATTGTCTGTTTAAAGCCCATGTCAGCCATTGATTCTAAGAAAGCCGAGGTTTGTGTGTTATTAAGGGTTGCTAGATTAAAATCACCCAGAATGATATGAGGTTTAATCATTGAAGCTTTACAGGTTGTTTCTAGGATGGTTGTTATGTTTTGGTCATCAGAATGTAGGGGGCCTATAGAAGAGGCAGATGGCTATGTTTTTATTTTCTATCTTTAGGATATCTATTGTGATAAGGAAGCTTATCATAGCTCAGGAAGGAGCTATAGAAAAGCTGAAGTGACTCTGAACAAGCAACCTGTCAGTTCTGGTAGAAATAAGAAAACAGAATTTTCCCATAAAAGACTACCAGTCCCAGAATGCACCAGGTTTCCAACAGCCATTAGAGGAGCTGAAGTGTGGAAACGTGTGTTCAATCAGGAGGGCTATGAGGTAATCCCTAAGCACTCATCTCAAAGGGCAGGGCCTGATTCAGCACAGCTGCGCTGTGCTAAGGTGGAACACTCATCAAAGCAGAATAAAGGTAGAGTTTATTCTACAGAGAATTATCCTCAGAATTATCCTCAGTTTCAGCTGGAGGATCATCAGGAACAGAAGCCAGACCGGACGGACAGAGAGGGCAAGAAACCCTTTGGAAGAAAGAAGAGAAAAGCATTTGGGAGGTCTTTCGGCCCCCACCACCACCAGCAACTCTCCCCTTCCCGGGGATCGAGCCACCAGCGGCAGGAGGGGCCAACCGCTGCACACAGCCCAGTCGGGGCTGTGCAACAGTTTAAATCTTCGCGCCATCGGGCGCTGCTCCTCTTCGGCCCCCACCACCACCAGCAACTCTCCCCTTCCCGGGGATCGAGCCACCAGCGGCAGGAGGGGCCAACCGCTGCACACAGCCCAGTCGGGGCTGTGCAACAGTTTAAATCTTCGCGCCATCGGGCGCTGCTCCTCTTCGGCCACCACCACCAGCAACTCTCCCCTTCCCGGGGATCGAGCCACCAGCGGCAGGAGGGGCCAACCGCTGCACACAGCCCAGTCGGGGCTGTGCAACAGTTTAAATCTTCGCGCCATCGGGCGCTGCTCCTCTTCGGCCCCCACCACCACCAGCAACTCTCCCCTTCCCGGGGATCGAGCCACCAGCGGCAGGAGGGGCCAACCGCTGCACACAGCCCAGTCGGGGCTGTGCAACAGTTTAAATCTTCGCGCCATCGGGCGCTGCTCCTCTTCGGCCCCCACCACCACCAGCAACTCTCCCCTTCCCGGGGATCGAGCCACCAGCGGCAGGAGGGGCCAACCGCTGCACACAGCCCAGTCGGGGCTGTGCAACAGTTTAAATCTTCGCGCCATCGGGCGCTGCTCCTCTTCGGCCCCCACCACCACCAGCAACTCTCCCCTTCCCGGGGATCGAGCCACCAGCGGCAGGAGGGGCCAACCGCTGCACACAGCCCAGTCGGGGCTGTGCAACAGTTTAAATCTTCGCGCCATCGGGCGCTGCTCCTCTTCGGCCCCCACCACCACCAGCAACTCTCCCCTTCCCGGGGATCGAGCCACCAGCGGCAGGAGGGGCCAACCGCTGCACACAGCCCAGTCGGGGCTGTGCAACAGTTTAAATCTTCGCGCCATCGGGCGCTGCTCCTCTTCGGCCCCCACCACCACCAGCAACTCTCCCCTTCCCGGGGATCGAGCCACCAGCGGCAGGAGGGGCCAACCGCTGCACACAGCCCAGTCGGGGCTGTGCAACAGTTTAAATCTTCGCGCCATCGGGCGCTGCTCCTCTTCGGCCCCCACCACCACCAGCAACTCTCCCCTTCCCGGGGATCGAGCCACCAGCGGCAGGAGGGGGCCAACCGCTGCACACAGCCCAGTCGGGGCTGTGCAACGGTTTAAATCTTCGCGCCATCGGGCGCTGCTCCTCTTCGGCCCCCACCACCACCAGCAACTCTCCCCTTCCCGGGGATCGAGCCACCAGCGGCAGGAGGGGGCCAACCGCTGCACACAGCCCAGTCGGGGCTGTGCAACGGTTTAAATCTTCGCGCCATCGGGCGCGCCCGCGCCTGGCGGGCCCGCGCCTGAGGGCCTCGCCAGAGGGCCCTTTGGCGTGGCCCTTAGGCGGAGGCCAGTGACGGAGGCCATTCTCCAACCACCAGACCCGAAGACCAGCAAGGAACGAACCCAGAACACCAGACAGCGAAAACGCAAGTAAAATCAATGCACTCTAAGCATAGTACCTACCCTACACTGTAGCTGTCTTAGAAACAGCGGACTGGACAACCCAAACAGAAGTACCATTTACTGTAAACCCCAAGAATATATTGCTCATACATATATCCTGATACTGCCAGATTAACATATCATCTATACTTGTCCTATGATGTATGTAGCATATCTATATAACCTACTAGACCTAGTTAGCTCAGATAATTGATACTTGTGTAACCTGCTACTAGTCTTATTCTTACAGATTTTACCAGTTTAACCTCCTATTTACAATTACCTCTAAGGTAGGTTGTTTAATCTATGTAACCAGCCAGTCCCAGTTAACTTTGGCTCTATATACCTGTGTAATTTGCAGTTATCTAAGTTTACCAGCCTTTATCTGCCATCAGCAACCACGGTAACCATCACTAACAGACTGTGTACAAGCAACTTAAAATCCGGACGTATCTTTATCCTATGATTTAAAATGTAATATGTAAGCTCCAGTATTTCCCGATAGATCGAGAGCCCACCACAAACTGCAGCCCTCCTACGACTGAACCAAAGATAGAGCAATCTATCACAACCAGACAACATACCTACCCACCACCACCAACCAACCTCCCAGCCCAGATCTACACAGCAACAAAGCACACAAAATGGCCCTACCCTGCATCATCTCGATTGCCCTCTACCTCCTTGCTACAGGCTTAAGCAATGTCACTTGCTTATACACTAACAACAACCACATACCAACTATCCACAGTTATAGAAAGAGATGGCCAGATACCCCATTCTATCAATCACAGGAAACCTCCCAAATTCACCACCACCACCTCCTGCAGGTATCATTACAGCACAACAAGAAGAAGAAACAAGAAGAGAACCCCCTCCCTCGAATCATGAAATGTGCCCTTGTAAATGCAAGATCTGTACGTAAAAAATGGCCAGTAATCTCAGATATGATATCACTACATAACCTTGACCTACTACTGATCACCGAGACATGGCTTTCCTGTGATGACAACGTGATACTCAATCAGCTCCTGCCTGCTAACTTCTCTATCCATACATGTCATAGAGCAGCCAAAAGAGGAGGCGGCGTCCTCGCCATCACCAGATCTGATCTTCAATTCAACATAAAAGATGCAACCAGCTCACCGCTCCTAGACACAATCTCGATAGAGAACAAGTGTTCCTCCATCTATCTACTCTACAGAGCACCATCATCTGATGCAGATGCACTAACAACAATAATAGATGCAGCCGCAAACTCCCAGAGCCCACATACAACAAGCTGGGTACTAGGAGACTTCAACCTCCCCTCCCTGCAAGACTCTCACTCAAAGGCGTTCCTCGAAGCCATGAAAGATCTAGGATATAGCCAATTAATCAAGGAACCTACCCATATAAAAGGAGGCATGCTAGATCTAATATTCACAACAGACCCAACCTCCAGAGAAACAACCATCCCTGATATATCAATCACCGCTGTCCCATGGTCAGATCACTCATTAATCCTATTCCAAATTCCTCAGCCAAGCCATGTCCAAAAAAGATGAAAGCACAGCAATCGGTCAGTCCAACAATCCGCCGAGAAGATTCCAACCATTCAACAAAGACCTAATCCTGAAATCAGCATTCCCACTAATGAACTCACCAGCACACAACCCTGATGAACTAGTCTCCAACTGGAACGAAATATTCAGTTCAATAGCTGTTCGCCCAGCAAAAAACAAACCTCAAGCGAAACGACACACAGCAGCATGGTACTCTACTGAGTTGAAAGCCTCACTTGCGACACTAAGAAAACTTGAGAGACGCTGGCGCCGCTCACGCTCAGAAGCAGACCAAAAGGCATACAATTTACAACTCACAGCGCACCGTACCGCAGTGACTGAAACCATGAGACGTTACCACGCCGACACTTTAAAAAGATCCCTCAACAAACCTCGTGACCTGTTTGCCCTCGTTAAGCAACTTACAACAGAACCTGCATCAGAACAAACAAATGGAATCCATCCTCAAACATATGCGGATTATCTACAAACGAAACTTTGTCAGATAAACAACAACCCAGCGTCCAGCATCATCCTTCAGCCCTACAATCAAACACCACTCACTACCTTCTCAACTCCATCCAAACGATGCATCGAAGACACCATAGCAGCCATCAATACGTCCACAGCGCAATCTGATCCATGCCCAGCTTTCTGGGTCAAGGAACTCCGGACTGACCTCAGTCCAATCATATCCAGACTTATTCAACAATCGTTCACAACAGGTGATTTCCCACGCACCCTCAAACAAACTTCAATAAGACCTCTACTAAAAAACAACAAACTCGACCAACAGAAACCAGAATCCTACAGACCCTAGCAAGCATACCATTGCTTGCAAAAATAATGGAAAAGATAGTTCAGAGACAAATACAAGATCACATTGATTCCAATGCACCACTGGATCCATGCCAGCATGGATTTAGAGAATCTCACGGGGTCGAGACCCTTCTCACCACACTCTTCAGCAACATAATATCAGGCATCGACAATACCCGCCAAGGCTTTGTCCTTGTCTTCCTTGACATCGCGGCAGCATTTGATTCCGTTAGCCATGAGCGCCTCCTAGAACGCCTCAAAGAAAAAGGAATCTCCGGTAAAGCACTCGAGTGGTGCAGGTCCTACCTCTCGGACAGATGGCAGCAGGTGAGATCCAGAAACACATCATCAGAACCATTCCACCAAAGCCAAGGTGTCCCACAAGGATCCTCCCTCTCCGCCTTACTATTCAATATATACATGCAACCTCTCTGCAACCTGATCCGGTCTTTCAACATTAACTGCATGATATACGCAGATGATGTGCTATTATACACGCCTTTTGCAACAGATAACCCAGACCTCGAACCAATAACATGCTGCATAAACGAAATATCCAATTGGCTACAATCCCAAAACCTCCGGATTCAACACAAGAAGACGGAGGTGATGTTCATTACAAGAAACCGTAACTTCACTGCCCCAACAGTACTGAAAGTGAAGGAAGCAGACCTCCAGACCAAATCCGCGATCAGATACCTGGGCATCACACTAGACCAGAACCTAAATATGCAAGCTCATATAAGTAACACTGTAAGGGCAGTATATCATAAAATTAGATCCCTTAGATACCTAAGATCTCTGCTGGAGCCAGATGATTTCAGGACTATCTATCAAGCACTAATTATCCCGCATTTCGATTATGCAAATGCAATACTTCAAGGTCTCCCCCAAACCACCCTAAACCCACTGCAAATGGCAATGAACACCGCAGCAAGAGTACTGCACGGAGCATCCAGGAAAGACCATGTCACACCTATAATGAAACAACTCCACTGGCTCCCGATTCAAGGTAGAATTACATTCAAGACCTTGCTGCTCACCTTTAAAGCCACCAAAGGTCTCTCGTCAACCTCACTAACTGAGCTAATCCAGATGACACCCCACAACAGAGACAGAAGGTCAGTAGCTCAAAACACCTTGATAGTCCCAAGATCTATAACTAAATGCTCCAAGTCAACATCCAGCAGGACTTTCAATCTTTATGCACCAGTGATCTGGAATAACCTCCCTCACAACATTAGATCAATCCCAGACATATTCCAATTCAGGAAGGCCGTGAAACACTACCTCTTCCTCATACATTACCCTGAACCTAATAGAAACTCAGCACCATTTGCCGAATCCACCCAAATCACTACTGTCTAAAACCACACAAACACATGATCAGCCTACAAATTGTATATATTGTATATTTTATGGTTGTACATAGTTACCCTGTTAGCCAAGTTGATTATCCTGTTCATATGTAAACACAAAGTACTATTGGAAATGTGTATGTTCACTGTTTATTGTAAACCGCGCTGATGCTGAATAGCGCGGTATAAAAGAGACTTTAAATAAATAAATAAATAAAATAAATAAAGGAGTCCATAGCAGTACGTATACTGGAAGGCATTCAAAAGGCAAGCATACACCATTGGACTGGGGAAAGCCAGAGGAATGGTGCTGCAGGGCTAGGAATCTCCAGACAGTACCTGTGAGGGAGATGGCTGCACGTGGAAGGGACCCTAAGACCCGTGCCAGAAGGTATGTGAAGAGAGATCCAGTGTCCAGGGATCTGGATTGGAAGGCTGGACATAAGAACTGGACTACATACTGGCCAGGCTATTTAGAGAGGAACTCTAACAGCAATGGAAGCTCAGGTATGAACACTGATCTATGCCCTAGCTATAACCTTGAAAGACAGCAGGGAAACAAGTATTCTCCTGAAAGTGCTCCATTGAGAAATTCCTCTGTGCCAATCCCTGATATTGAACCCATGATTGTTGAAGAAGGGGAAGGAGCGGTCTTAGATACAGGCTGTGAATATATGGATTGCTCTCTGTCTAAACTCCTTTGGTAATTTTCTGTTACAAAGTACAGCAACCATCACAAAGAAATACAAACTTGTTCTTTAATCTACTCAGAAAAGCTCCTGAAGTAGGATTTGAGCACGCAGTAGAAAGCAAGCCAGCTAAGGGGTTTCAGCTGGGTAACTGCTAGCAATTGAGCCTTACCTAATTGCTTGTGAGCTCTGAGGGAATCACTTCTGAGTCTATGTGTGAAGATATAAGAAGTTAACCTGAAAAGAGCAGTTTTTCCCTTCTTTGTGGGTTTTGCTTGTTTGAAACACTGCTAAGAAAATATTAGCTAAAGCCTACAGAAAAGACCAGTTTGTTACCAACCAGGTCTTTATTCTTTTCATTTGATTGCCTGACAAGTTCAGATGTTGTTTTCCTGATTTTGTTTTTCTAAGTTTAACACTGGAGGCAAGTATTCTGTTTTATGTGCTACCAAGCATATCTGTGTTGGGAGAAATAACCCCATAAATAAATATCTTATTGGCTTTACACTCAAGCACAACTAATTATTGTGAGCAGCTGTGTCTGGTGTGAATGGACTGCATTTCCCACAATCCCTTGCAAATCATATTGATATATGCACTTGCCAAGACTGTGAACATTCTTACCCAGGCCGCCGTCTGACACTATATTTTCTTTGGTTTCATTGATTGTGGAAAAAGAGTTTAGGTTTGTTTTTGCTAGTATGAGTACACCACCTCCTTTTTTTTTATTCCGGTTACAATTAAATATGGTGTATCCTTTTATTTTTATTTGGTTCAATAGGACTGTGTCTTGGTTAGTTAGTCAGGTTTCAGTAAGGCAAAGATAATCTGGATTCTGATAGATCTTACATTGATAAGGATGATTTTTAGTGTTTGAGACACTAGATTTATTTCTTTGATTTCATTTTCTGGTTTTAAACTTATGTGGATTAATCTGTTTGAATGTGTTGTGGAGGATCTAGGTGGGGGGGGGGGGGGTTTCCTATATGTAGAGGAGTATGAGTTGAAATGATTGTGATATTTTTGTCTATGTTGGTAGGGGATAATATGTATGTGAGCCATTCCAATGTGGTTTAGATATGGATATGGTGTTTGTAGGCATAAGCTGGAAATAAGTAGCAGGGACATACAAATACCTAGGGAGTATAGGAAGTGTGTCATAATGTTCATTAGCTTCGTTTTGAATTGGGTTAGGATTAAGCTTTAGTGTTGATAGTAATACTATATAATAGTTCAGTAAGTAGAGGGAGAGTGTGTATAGCAATGCTAAGGACAAAATAAGAAATTAGAAATATCAATACTGCAATTTGCAGCTTATTGAGGGATAGGTTTGAAGTCAGTTAAACTGAATAGAGAGAAAAATAGTGAGGATGAAAAATCCAATTGTTACCAGAAAAACTTGTTGCAAGATAATATTGTTACAATGTTGCCAAAAATACAATTATTACTAGGAAAGCTTGTTGCTAGATAATATTGTTACAGTGTTGCAGTTTTGGACATAAATAAATACGGCAGTTTTATAGCTAGTGGGTAATGCTTGCAAGTGAGAGAGATACAGTTTAGTTATTACAATGGTAACAAGTTATATCATATATAAAATAAAGGAGATATGAGAAATTGAACAGTTTTATTTGAGTGTTATAGAATTGCATAATAGTAGGTTGTACCTTATTGGCTTGATACTGATATTCTGCCACTCTTAAAAGTAACACCAAAGGCCCTCGGGCATGGGCCAAGCCAGGAGCTGTTACGCCTGTAGCATGTTCCTTTTGTGCTACACGAAGATTAGAAGTTGGGTAGACACATGAGTGATGCTCGGCAATGCTGGAAGGAGCCGGCAGGGTCGAAAACTGGTTTCACAGACAGGGTGTGCAGGAGGAAAAGGGGAGCTGGAGAGCGTCCATAGGTAGTGAGGCAGTAGATGGAGATGGTGAGCTAGGTAGCGTAACTGATAGTGCCCTAGTGTGCTTAAGACGTTGTGATGTCTGCTGTTTGCCGTCGCTACTTGGAACTTCGTGCATCAGTTGTGTGGGTGGCCACAGAGGGGAAAGGCGATCCTCTGAAGATAGATGAATTTGTTGTGGGTCTGTTCTTGAGAGGGCCAACGCCTAAGGGCCAAGCCAAAGGGTCCTCTGGTGAGGCCCTCAGGCGCAGGCCCGCAAGGCGCGGGTGTGCCTGCTGGCGGGCTCCTTTTAAATGTGCCGCACTGCCCCGATTGGGCAGCTGATGAGCTGGAGGCGTCCCTGTTTCAGTGGAGCTCGATCCCTCCTGGGAGAGCACACAGGGAAGTAAAGGACTCTTCGCCTGCTGGCGGACTCCTTTTAAATGTGCCGCACTGCCCTGATTGGGCAGCTGATGAGCTGGAGGCGTCCCGGTTTCGGTGGAGCTCGATCCCTCCTGGGAGAGCACGCGGGGAAGTAAAGTAAATATAGCTCGCCTTACACTTATCAGTGAAAAGGAATGAGCTAAATAAAGAACACCAATATACCTCGGTTGATGTAGCAGGATGTTGCCTCCTTCTCTGATCCTCCTTCAGTTTTGGTATCCGCAATCTTGGGGAATAGCTGAACAGAAAGATTGAGAAGTGACTTGCTGGACTTCTGGCTTGATTTCCATGTTCATCACTGGTGATGCAGATATTGAGGCAGATGGCTGTTGTGCTGATCCTTGAGGTCAATGCGTTACCCAGAGGATTTTCATTGGCATCAAAGGGCATCATAATTGATGTCAGCCATCTTAATGTCCAGTGAATCTGGGGAAGAAGCTTTGCGGAGGTATTCATCCCCATCAAGGTTCAGGCCTCAACAGTCAAGAAATGCCCTCACTGAGGGCTTGAATGCTAGCTGGTCACAAACTCAGATTTGTCCTGCAGGGCATTACTCTAACATTGAATCAGAGCTGTCTTACAGTTGAGACTATGAACCAGTGAAGTGCTGGTTTGATTTCTCAATGGATCCCTATTTTCCAGAGGAAAGGATAAAGTCCCCTCCTGAAGACTTCACTGATTCTGTTTGGGAAATAGCTGGCACCATTCCATTTCATTTGAAGAAGGAGGAGGAACCCATAGCAGAATTATTGGGCATCCTCCAATTCCTTAACTCCTCTAAGGAAGGCATGACAGTACATGTTCAAAAGGATGCACATGTGGAAAGATCTACAAAAGCTGGAAGAATGATCTAATGCTTGACAGTTAAGATTTAATGTGAAGAAGTGCAGTGTCATGCACTTGGTAAGTAGAAATCCAAGGGAATTGAAGGTGAGAAGTTGGTGTGCATGGCCAGGAGAAGGACCTCAGAGTGATTGTGTCTGAGGATCTCAAAGTGGTGAAATAGTGTGACAAGGCAGTGGCAAAAGTAAGAAGCATGCTGGGTTGCATACAGAGAGGAATTACCAGCAGAAAGGAAAAGGTACTAATGCCACTGTACAAGTCGCTGGTGAGGCCTCACTTGGAATATTGTGTTTAATTTTGGAGACCAAATCTTGCAAAGGATATAAAAAGACTGGAAACTGTTTAGAGGAAGGCAACCAAAATGATTTGTAGCCTGCGCCAGAAAACGTATGAGAAGAGACTTGAAGACCTAAATATGTACACTTTAGGGGAAAGAAGGGACAGAAGGGATATGATTCAGACCTTTAAATACTTGAGTATTAATGAACAAACAAACCTCTTCCAAAGACAGAGAAGCTGTAAAACTAGAGGGCATAACATGAAGCTGCAAGGGGGTAAACTGAAAGGCAATGTCAGGAAATACTTTTTCACTGAAAGGGTGGTGGATGCTTGGAATGCCCTCCCGATGGAAGTGGTGGGGGCAAATACAGTGACAGAATTCAAAATGGCATGAGACAGACACAGTGGATCCCTTTATAGCAACAGGATAAAATCACATTAACATATCTATCTTTTATATCTCAACAAATAGGGGTGACCTGCATGGAGCGGTGGGTACACCCCTAAACAAAGACATGGGGAGGGGTGACCTGCACGGAGCATCACATGTGCACCTAGTCTTGCTGCCTTGCTGGGCAGACTAGATGGGCCATACTGGTCTTTATCTGCCATCATATACTATGTTACAGATGAGAATATGCCTCCCTCTGTGCCCTATAAACAAAAAGACGGACTCTGTGTGTAGAGTCTTGAAAGGTTCCCAGATTCAAGAAGCAATATATGCCACACCACTCTTTAGTGGTCAAATCTACTCTCAAAAGGCCAAGAGTACTAGTGCTTATTCCTTGATCACCAGTGTTCTCAAAATCATTTGGAAAGAATACAGATTATTTGAAACACCACCAATTGCCCACTAAGAGTTATCTTGGTTAAACTGTCAGCATCAGGAGATAGTTATTAAGAGCTCTTCCATCTTAGAGACCAATACAGTCAAACCCATAGTCGAATCTAGGGGAAAAAGGGCAGGTATTTTACTCCAAGTATTTCCTGATCACAAAGAAAATGGGGAATTCCTTCCAATCGTGGACCTAAGGACCTTAAATAAATATCCGGTTTGTGAAACGTTCAAAATTTCCCTGGACATCTTGATGCCTTCCTTCAAAAAGAGACTGAATATGTTCTTTGGAGTTAAAGAAAGCTTATACCCACATAGAGAGGAATATTGATCACAAATAGCTGAGATTTTTACTAGGAAAATATGAGCATCTTGATCTGGTGTCAGTTCTACATATTTTCACAAAATGCTTATCCATAATGGCACTGTACTTTCACAAAGTAGGAATGTACGTGTTTCTCTGGTCGATTCACTAGTCAAGCAAGTATTTCTCAAGCACTGCATAGAAATCTGTCTCATGCATATTCGTTGTGGATGTCCTGAGAGCCAGACTAACTAGGGGGTACACCAGGACTAGCTTGAGAAGCACAGAGTTAAAAAATCATCCCAGAAGGGTGCTCAACAGTCACTAAGTGAAACCATCTAGGTGCTGGAAGTCCATCAGTTACCTAAAGTCTCATGTGAGTGCTTCACCTAAACTGGAATTCATACTGTAGGAGCTCTGATAAGCAAGACTGAGGCAAAAGCCTTTCTCCCACCAGAAAGGGTTACTATGCCTATAATCCTTGGTGCAGAAGATATCAGGAGGCCAGTAGACATCACCATGGGGTATGTTTTGATTGTTGGGCCATATGACATCAACCATGCATTTTGGCTCCCTTCAAATCTCTGAATGAGACAGGCTCAGTGGACATTAAACTCATACAGTAGTAGACCCAAGCCACTCAGAGCTTACAAGACATAGTTGTAGTCACCAAGCCACTCAAGGGCTCCCTGTCTTCATGACTGAATCAGTCATATTTTGCAAAAGCAATTCCTTTTCAATTTCGTCCATTCAAATTGTTGCAGACACGGACACATTCAAACTGACTGGGAGAAGCTCTTATAGTTGGAATTTATGCTCGGTGTCTTTGGTCTGCTTAGGAGAAACTATACTAAATAAATTTTCTTGAGCTGAGGGCAGTCTGGAATTCACTAAAAACTTTCAGAGATGGGCTAGCCAATAAAATTATCCTGGGTACAGATCAGCAAACAGGGAGCCATATTACAGTACTACATAAACAAGCAGGGATGAAAGATTCATACTTTCTGCGTTAAGAGACTTTCAGAATATAGAACTGGACTTTCAAGGGATGACCCTCAGAGGCACATATCTAACAGGAAAAGACAAAATCATGGTGGATAAGCTGAGTTGAGCACTACAACCACATGAGTAGTCCCTGGAGTGGCAGAAAGGATATTTTGCGAGTGGAGAATTTCTATAGATAGATCCTTCACATCTCCCCAGAACAGGAGGATTTCTCAGTTCTGTTCCATTTCAAGAGAGGGAATGATGGCAAAATAACCTCAGATGACACCTCCTTCTCCCTCTCATCCTCTTTCTAGTACCTAGGCATCCTCATTTATTCAGAACTCTCCTTTTCTGCACAAGTTAACAGACTGACTAAATCAATCTTTGCCGGTCTCCATCGTTTTTGAGCTCTCTTCCCCCTCTTAGATTCAGCAGCACATTTATTGGATGGCTTGACTATTGCAGTGGGATCCATTCTAGTCTCCCTGCATATCGATAAAATAAACTTCAGACTATCCAGAATATGACCACATGCATTCTCTTGTCAGCAGAGAAATTCAACCGTATCTCACCCTCTTATTCATAAAGCACCATTGGCTCCCTTTCCCCTTTCAGATTCGCTTTAAGATTTTTTCCCTGGCCCATTGTACCTTGTATAATGCAACCCCAGAGAACAGTACCTTTCTAATCTCGTAACTCTTTATGCCCCTCATCGTTGCCTCAACTCACTCCATGGTGACTGGTTAGTCGTTCCCTGCCCATCTAGAGCCCGACTGAAATCCACAAGGAATTCAGCTTTCTTCTGTATGGCATCATGCCTCTGTATTAGTCTCCCCATAGAAATCCGCTTGGAAGTCAACTATAAAAAATTCAAGACCCTATTAAAAATTAATCTTTTTGAGCAGGTTTTTGGAGCAGGGGTGGTTCAGGGATAATCAACTGGTTTATCCTGTATACCTTTAGCTTCTACTAATTAACTACTGTTTAGACACTGAGTGCCCTCTGTCTACAACCTTTTACCTAATCTGTTTGTTGCTTTCTTGTAATTATTGGAGTTCCTTTCTATTCTTTTTTTTTTTTATTTTACTTCTCTGTAAACCGCTCTGAATGCCTTAAACAAAGGGTGGTATATCAAATGTAATAAACGATAAATGAGATGACTTCTTCCTTGATTGGAGAGATTCTTCTGTATACATATCTTTCTGCTCCCAGCAAGGACTCTCTTAAAACTCAAAACAGGATCAGGGAATTATGATTCTTGAACATATCTTTTAGGAAAGACGGATTTGGTTTTCCTATTTCAGAGCTATCCAGAAAGAGGCCATTCAGACTGGGGAATTCTTCAACCTTAATTATGCATGCAAGGACTCTTTTGCGCCCTCACATCAGGTCCCTAGCCATCACAGTCTGTGTGTTGAGAGGATAACCATAGCTGTTCTGAACCTGCCTGATGGCATATCACAGGGCCTTCTATGAGCGCTTTCATTAAATGATCCTATGGTTTCAAGTGGAAGAGGTTTGCCCTTTGGTGAGATGTTGAGGTCATAGATTCTATTTCCAATCCCATTCAAAAATTGCATGAATACTGTCCTCACTTCATCTTTCCAAGTCAAGTCTAAAGATCAACTCAGTAAGGGTTCACCTTAGTGCAATTGGTGTATATTATCATCCTGTCAACCTGTGTCTGGTGCAGTCTTTAGTTTTCTATGCAGGTCTTGTTTCTATTGAAGCCACCCATCAAGCCATCTGCTATATCTTGGAATCTCGGCATTGTTCTAGCACACCCAATGAAAGCTCTGTTTGAGCTACTAGAGTTCTATGAGCTACTGCTCTTATTTATCATTTGTATAGCTCTACAAGGCATACGCAGCGCTGAAAGGTCCTGGAAGGTCTTAGTTTTGGTGATTTTCACTTAAGAATACATACTGTGTGAACTCCAGGCTTTTGTAGCTGGTCCACCAAATACAACATTTTTCAGCAATGTTAGGCAAGAACTAGGATACATGCGCAAAACTTAGATAGTGTCTGATTTTTAACTTAACCAGTCATCCTGCCAATATTTTTCACTAAGCCATGCGCCCATGATAGTGAACATATCTTGCATACTTGAGATTGCAAAAGAACCTTAGCCTTCTATTTGGAACAGCAGATTGCATCTCTTTTGCTTATGACTAAACAAACCTGAGCTTAGAGAGACAAGTCAAGGTTCACAGCATCAGTCAGAGCCATGGCTGAGACTGTAGCCACTTAAGATCAGTCTATATCAGGTTCTCAACCCAGTCCTCAGGACATACCTAGCCCATCGGGTTTTCAGGATAATCACAATGAACGTGCTTGAGAGAGATTTACATACAATGGAGGCAGTGCATGAAAATCTATCTCATGCATATTCATTGTGGTTACCTTGAAACCTTGACTGGTTAGGTGTGTCCCAAAGACTGGGTTGAGAACACTTGGTTTATATGGAGGAAATGTATAGGGCAGCAACATGGACCTCGATCCATATATTTACTTCTCATTATTTGGAAAGGTATTCCCAATGATAGAGTAGGTTTGGTCAGTCTGTTTTGTGGAACCTCTTTGAGGTTTTATAATTCAACTCCATCCCCTTTAGGTCCCATTATCTTTTTTTTTTTTTATGATTTCCAGGTTACATTTGAAATTTAAAACAAAAAAACGGAAAAATGCCTGTTGCCAATAAAAAAACATATAGTTGTCTGCCCATTTTTACACACTTTTCCTATTTTACCCTTTTTATGATAAAGGCAACCAGTAGGTAGGTAGTTTGTCCCCTTTGTGAGGGCATCCTATCTTCAGAAAAACAAGCTATTTCTAGACCACAGGACAGATGTCCTTGTATAATCTTCCCCTTTGAGTTACATTCCATATTTTGCTACAAAAAGAACTGAGGTGACACTACGTGACAAGGCTAGATGGGAAGTCATTCACGTTTATAATCAACTTAAAACTTACTGTAAGCTAGGAGAAGCTTTTCCTCCATGGACTTTGTTCAGTAACATCACTGATTTATGAGGACCTTGTCTTGCTGTCTATAGAGAATACCTGCTACAGGTAAGCAATTTGATTTTCTTTCAGGGCCCCCCCCCCCCCCCCAAAATGTATTTACAAAATTACCAGTGGTCTGTGTATATGACAGCAATGTTTGATAGTTGCAATATGGTTGAATAATGTTAGAGTTCAGGTGCTATATAGTGTCAAGTGCATAGAACTTGAAAATATGCTAGGCTTCCATTGGCAATTTCATGTGAATACCATTGGAATGATGGTGACACCTTTGGCATAAATTTGGTCAGGGCTTAATTTGTAGACAAAAGGGGAATGAAACTGTGGAGCCAGAGGAGGGGGCAGGCAAGCCAGGGGCTGGAGTAACAGGAGAAGAGGGGCTGGATTAGGGGGACTGCTTTAGGCTTATCCTCTCCCCTCTCCTCCTCTTCCTTGCAGGTTATCTGGAAGGGAGGGGCTGGAGTAGAACACCCCTGCTACACTGGAATCTGAAAAGTGGTAGAGCTATGTTCCAGGCCATTCCCCCAGAAATGAAGCTCTGAATGTCGTTATGTCACTATAGAAGAATCTTTAATATAATGCATGTTTTTTGTCTTCATCTTCCATTAATGTTTATCTTTTTTTCTCCCCCCCCCCCTCTCTCTCCTTCCCAGATTAAGGTTATAGACCCCAAAACCAAAAAATGCACTACATTGGCAGGCACTGGAGAAGCAGGTGATCTCCTTAGTCCAAGTTTTACACAGTCAGCTTTTAATGAACCAGGAGGCTTATGTATTGGAGACAGTGGGCACTTGCTGTATGTGGCAGACACAAATAACCATCAGATTAAAATGCTGGATATAGACACCGGAACAGTATCTGTGGTAAGGAAAAGAAAAATCAGTGTTTGAGAAAACTGGGTGATAGATTGGATTAGATTTTGATCCTGTACTTAATGTGCAGTGAATGCTAAGGATCCTCATTGTACCAGATCCAAAAATGAAGAGGTGTGTGTTGGGTCATAAAAAATAAAGGTCAGTTTTCAGCAAAAGGGCCACCGTATAACTTTAAATCAATAAGAATTCCATTTAAAGTTACATTAATTGAATTGAACTTTCTGGACTCTTGGGCCATTCAAGGCAGCTTAAAAAATTAAAACATTAGAAGGAGTGTGATATCTCTATCAATGAACCTCTACAATGGGTGAAGAAACAAAAGGAGGGTAACATTTATGTTCAAAACTGTTTATTTCAACAACAACCACTGAACAAACACTAATATACATAGACAGTATCAATAACATCAGATTATGTTACCATAAACATCCAAAATAGTTTTTCATTTTTCTCCCCCCCCTAACAGTACCCCCTCTACTTCTCCCTCTCCCTCTTCCCCCCCATTTCTAATCGTAAAAGTGGTCTGGGCATGGTGGCACTTACACGTCCCAGACCAAATCATAACCTATTCCTTCACCCTTCTATTCTACCCCCCCCCCCCCGTCTTTCCCCTCCCCATCCCATGGATGTCTCCACACCAACTCAAATCTCCGCCTCTAGCCCCTAAGGATCGTTCACAATATAACTTCTACTTTGCGGGGGAAGCACCTAGATGTAATCGTCCCACACTTTGTGAAATTTGGGTATTTGCCTTCTCTCAGTTTTAGCCCAAAATTTATTTGCATATAGTGGTGCAAAGCAATGCGCCATTGCCAGAAAGTCGGGTGTTCATTGATCCGCCAGTTCGTCAGCAAAACTCTATTAGCCAATGTCCAAGAGAGGCGCAGCCAATGCTGCCTGCCCCTCCCTCTGACTTCTAGCTCTTCCATCACATGCAGCAGAACAGACTGTGGAGTCTGTGACTATTGATGTGGAGAAGCTCTCTCCACGAATTGGCGTGTGGATCTCCAGTAATCCTGTACCACTGGACAAGTCCACAGCATATGGCTCAGAGAAGCACCATCCTCTCCACATTTAGGGCAAGTGGTCCAGCTACTGTATCCCATCGTCCGCATCCGGCCCGGAGAAAGGTAAGCATGTCTAATAATCCGATACTGCATATCACGAAGAGAGACCATGGCTGAGATCCGCATTCCACATTTCAGCTAATTGATGACACGCATTCAGAATTACAAAGGAAGACTGCACTTGCGACACTGTAATCCTGCCTGATTCCTCACACAGGAAAAATTCCTCTAAGTCAGAACAAAACGAACTAGACAAGTGGCTGTCCACCTATCCTTGAATATAGCTGCGGAGTTGGTAGTAGGAAGATAAATCTTTAGGCCCCAATTGAAATTGAGTCTGTAACTCCTCAAAAGACAAGAGGTCCCCATCCTCCGGTACCACCTGCTCCAGACCGGTTACTCCTAAGTGCCGCTACTGCCAAATTCTTGAAGCCATCATATCCAGGATGAAATCCGCATTACCCTGAATCGGGAGATAGACTGACTAATAAGCAAAATGTCCTAGTCTGCCACATATCCATCTCCAAATCTGGAGCATTTTGCGAACGAGGCCACATTTGCTCAATGAGATTGGTAGTTTATGAAGTGGGGCATACAACACATAATGGAGTGCCAAAGGTGCAATCAGTGCTTGTTCGCACCTCAAAGAGGTATACTTGGTGGTATCGAATAACCAGTCTTTTAGGTGTCGTAGCTGACAGGCTAAATTATAGGCCTGGAGTTTGGGAACCCCCATACCACCTCTGTGCCAAGACCCTTTAAGTATCTGTATTGCAGTTCTAGCTCGGCAGCCTCACCACAGTAACCGGGACAGTAACCCATCTAACTTGGTTAGATCTCTCCTCAATAACCGCATGGTCAGTAGCTGTAACATATTCAGCCACCGCAGAAAAAGAACCATCTTATATAGGGCAATTCTCCCTCCCAACGGCAATGGTAAGTCCTGCCACCGGGCCAATGCCTATGCTGAGTGGAGTATCAGGGGTCTTACATTACAGCTATAGAGATCATGTAGATTGTTCAGTATCTTTATTCCTAGACAGGTGAAAGAGTTTACCGCCCATTTCAGAGAGAAATCTCCCTCCCACTCCATCCTCACCGATTCCAGCCCTACCATGGCCTCCAGATTAAGTTTAAAGCCCGATACATGACCAAAAATCTCAAATTCTGTTAATAGAGTAGATAAAGAATGCTGGGGATTGGCCAGGTGGAGGAGCCAAGTCATCTGCAAACACTGCCAACTTGAACTCATGCCCCCATTTGAATCCCCACAATATCGTGATTTTCTCTTATACGTGAAAGCAAAGGTTCAAGAGTTAAAATAAATAATAAAGATGATAGTGGGCAACCTTGATGTGTTTCACGTTGCAATGGGAGCCTCTCTGTACGTTACCCGTTAATCAGGACCCTTGCCCAGGGACCCACATACAGTGCCCTCACGGTTTGTAAAAAGAGACCCCCAAAGCCAAAGTGTTCAAAAGTGGCAAACATATAATGCCAGCCCATTCTATCGAACGCCTTCTCAGCGTCAAAGCTAATTAAAAGTGAGGGAAGCATATTGTTACAATAGTATTGAGTTGCCAGAATTAGGTGCACATTGGTCACTGCCTGTCTGCTCTTACAAAACCTACTTCGGAGGGGTGTATCAACTGAGGCATGAAGGGGGGAGAGTCTTTCTGCCAACACTTTAGCTAAAATCTTGAGGTCTATGTTCAATAAAGAGATGGGTCGGTAGGACCCCGGTAAGCAAGAGTCACGGCCTGGCTTAGGGATGACAGTAATCAACGCTTCATTAATGTGATAGGGGAAATGCTGAAGTTCTGCAGCTGCTGATAGTATTCAACTAGGGGAACACAGACTTTATCCCCCAGGACCTGGTTGAATTCTGCACTAAACCCATCAGGTCCAGGTGCTCAGGATGTCTTCAGACCTTTAATTACCTTTTGTATTTCACGCGGACGTATAGATGCATTCAGTTGTTCGTACTGTGCCTGCCCTAGTCTAGGCAATTCACAGCCCTGCAAGTATTCTCCCGCCATCTTGTGGATCTTCTTTATGCAACCCTTTATAATAGGCCTGTTGTGCAGTCCGAATAGTGCCATCTGCCTCTCTAATCGCCACGACCTCTTGCGGGGACTGTCTTCCTTTTTAATTAGTGTGGACATTAATCGGCCCGATCAATTCCCAAACCTGTAAAGAGCATATCTATAATGCAGCAGCGAACTCTTCGACCGGGCGTGAATGAGAATATTTAATTGGCATTGCAGAGCTAAGTATGCTGTTCGATTTTCATCGGTGTTCTGGCTGATCATACGATGATGCAAAGTACAGAGCTGAGAGCCCCATTCCACCAGTTTCCGATCAGCCTCTCTTCTCCTTCGGCACACATAGCCAATTATAACTCCCCTAACATAAGCTTTTGCCACCTCCCAAAAAAGCGGGGGGTTATCCTTGCGGTTCTCGTTCATTTCTTCAAATATATCCCATTGTTCCCGGAGATACCTAGCAAAGTCTGCATCCCCCTTCAAATAAAAGGGGAACCGCCACCCTCCCCGATGGCCCGGCTTGCCTGAGAATTGAAGATCTAACCAGACCATTGCATGATCCGAAATCTGTATGTTCCCTATCTGGGCATCTTCAACTCTTCGCAAGAGGCCTTGGGAGAGTAAAAAGAAATCTATATGAGACCATGTACCATATGTCATAGAGAGATGCATGTAATCGCGTTCTCCTGGATGAAGAGTGTGCCAGACATCGATTAGATCCCTACCTGAACAAAGGCCCGACAAACAACACCGTTGTCTGGCGTCTCCTTGCACCCCTCCTTTGGAGCTATCCACTGCAGGGTCAAGCATGCAATTGTAGTTCCCCCCCCCCCCCCCCGGATTACTTCTTGATCGCGGTTGCCTGTCAACCTCTGTGCCAAATCATCAAAAAACTGCCTCTCATATTGGTTAGGACCATAAATGTTACACAACATGATTGGGCAGCCCTGTAAATGACCCGACAACAATACATATCTCCTTCCCCTATCTCGATCAATATGTTCCAGCTCTAAGTTGAGTGCCTTCTTAACCAATATGGCCACTCCTGCACATCTGCTTCCCACTGCAACTCCATATACGTCCCCAACCCAGCTCCTTTTAAGTTTTTCATGCTCTGTTTCAATCTTGTGAGTCTTTTGGAGCATGGCAACATCTGCTCTAGACTCTGAGTGCCTTCAGCACTTTGTAGTGCTTGATTGGATCGCCGGTACCTCCAACATTACATGACATTATCCTTAGGCCCCCTTTTTCATATAACCCCCAAACGTAGTAAAGACCAGACAGCACTTAACAGTAAATCGTCTGGAAGGGGCCCCCAGCCTAAGCCCAACCCCCCCAAAGCCAAGATGGAGTGGAGACATCCACAAGAACCTACCCTCCCATCCAACCCACCCCAGCGCACCCCCACCCCCACAACCCCAATGCAGAGAAACTCAAAGACTCATTCCTCTCATCATACTCCCCCCCCCAACCTCTACCCCTCCCCCCCATGGTACTACCTCACTATCCTACCCCATATGTAACTGGTGGGTTAGAGGTCTATGTGGCATTGGGGCTTCCCCTCTACTACAAAGGGCTCTCCTCTCTTCAGCCACCCCCTCAGTCCTTACTTAGCACCTAATTATACCCTTTTCCAGATGTCGCAAGCGATTAATCCCACATTCCCCTCATTCCGTCCTCACCTCTCCTCCCCCCTCGTTACCTCTCCACTTTATCCATAAATAAAATACATCTCACAGCTCTATCCCCAAATTCCACCCAATGATAGCACCCTTCCTCCCCCCCCCCCACCCCAATTCCACACCCTCACAATACTTCCCCTGGCCCTAACCCCATAGCTATAGAAGAAAAAGGAGAGGGAAGGAAAGAATAAGGGAGAAAGGAACAGGTACAGTGCAGAAAGTAGTACTCTATCACATTAGCTTCCACAGTTCAGTTAGAGGAGAGGCATCCTCAAAGTATTGGGTCTTCCATTCCGGATCCCGTATTACTTGCTTCCCTGAAGCACACGGAAGAACCATAAGTCTAGAACAGATGTCTCAATCCAATAGAAACCACCCAATTTTTCACAAGTACTCCGGGTCTTATGCTCTTGGCTTAAGGTCCCCACTGCAGTTGCTCCAATTAAGAGCATGGTAAGGTGCTGTTGCAATTGTCCTCATGCTCGAATTACACCACACAGTTCAAGGCATACTTAGCAAACCACCTCCTATGCTGACAGTGTGTTAAAAAAAAAAAAGGGCAATGGCACTGTCCCCAGTGCTCAATGTGCAGTCCAGCTGGGTATAGCAGCAAGAGTCCAATACCTCTGTTCACTAGTGGACTACCAAAGTGGAAATATACTCGCCTCTGGCGGCTTAGAGGAGGGAAGAACTCTGAAAATATGTAAATAGAAAACACACACTTTTACACAAGCTCTTAGAGCCTTTTGCCTTTGACATAGAGTCCCCCCTATGGTTATTCCAGTTAAGAGCATGGTAGAGAACTGCTGCAGTTGCTGTCCTCTTGTTCTATTTGCACCACGCAGTTCAGGGCATATTGGGTAAACTACTGCCTACGCCGACTGTGTGTCCAAAAAAGTGCTCACCTCGGCAGGGGAAGAAAAAATGATATTGTCCTTGGTGTTCGATGGGTATAGTAATGAGAATCGGATACTTCTATTCATCAGTTGACTACAAAGTTGGGAATATTCTCACCTCCAGCGGCTTAGAAGAGGAGAGTAGTCTTGAAATATGAGGAGGTTAGTTGCATTTGCGTCTTTAGCGGCCCTCCAGCGAGTTTTGGCCACCCGCAGTACAGCTTCCTTCTGCATATAGTTGTGAAATCTTGCAATCACCACCCGCGGTCTGGAACTGTTCCACCACGTGGCCTGAGCCTATGAACCCGCTCCAGCAGAATTTTACCAACATGTCCCCTAATTGCAAATTGAGGGGTAACCAAGGTTCAAGAAAACCTCTGAACGCCACATCTGTAACTGATCCGCCACCCCAATGAACCTGAGGTTCTTCCTTCTACCTCTATTTTCGAGGTCATCCAGTTTTTCCTGGCACTGGTTAAGCATGTCCTCCATTCGCTTGATAGCCGCAGTGTGGGCCTGTTGGTTATCTTCCATATCAGAGACCCGCTGTTCAACTCCTGTGATCTGTCCCATTAAATTAGTAACTGTTTGCGCCACTTGGATCAATCGCTCATCCAACTTCGAGTCGCTCATCTAGGCCTGCACCACCGCTGAGGTTACCTCTGCCACCAGGTTAGGCACATTTTCTGCTTGCACTTGCAGTGGTAAAGTGGTGGCCTTCTTTGTTTCTGCGACACAGCTTTTGAAGCGGGCTCCTTTTGCGGCCATATACACCCAAAAGGTTCCAAGTACATTAGGTGGCTGCCTGGAATGGTAATCTGTCCCAAGAGATAGGTCTCTGAGGGGCTAAATGAAATAAGGCTTATATTATATTGTCGGGAATAAGAGGGAGTCCCGGAGCCGAAGGCAACATGACTTGCCTGGCTCACTGCATCACATGACCTCAAGGAGGGTAACATTTAAAATCCAACAAATTTTGGAATTAGATTTAAAATTCTCAATCCAACTATCACCTAACCACCTAATTACTCCAACAGATTATAATAAATCCTACATATAACCCACATCATACTGCCACCTGGTTGAACATATGACACCTGTTTGGCAGCTGAGGTTTGCTGTTGAGTATATAAAATGTTAGGCCTCCTTCCCTCACACTGCCCAAAACCATGTCCCCTTTTGAATGTATAACAGTTTTGCAAGTAAAATGGCCAGAATTATACATAGAAGCATTTGGATTTAAAGAAAATGCATTTATTTGGCCACAGCTAATTGCATGCATTTATTTATTTAGCTGTATTTATATACTGCCTTTCACCGGTCAAGGCGGGTTACAGGGAACAAACTTGAAAATACATTGTAACCACATCATAAACTATATACAGCACGCAGTCGATACAATTTGAGTTCATAACTATATACATTTATAACTATGTACAGTGGTGGTAATCATCATCTGGTTATGTTCTTCTTTGGAGGGGTTATGTGATGGGGTTGAAATGTTCCGTGAATAGGTATGTTTTTAGATGTTTTCTGAAGGATTTCAGGTCTGTGATGTTCCTTATCTGGTCCGATAGTGTGTTCCATATAGACGGTGCATACAGTTGGGAGGCTCGTTTACATGCTTGCTGGTTGGATTTGGTTCTGATGTGAGGGATGGTAAGGGTATTCATCATGGAGGTCTGTCTAGATCTGTGTGGTTGGGAGGTCTGGAGTAGCGAGTGGAGGTATGTAGGGAGGGTTGGAGTGGATCGTTTTGTGAGTTAGCATGATAGTTTCCAATTTTATTCGGCTCTGTAGTAGAAGCCAGTGCAGTTGCTTGAGTATATAGGTATGATGTGGTCGTCTTTTGTTGCTGCATGTAAGGTCCTTGCTGTTGAGTGGAGAACTGTTTGCAGAGGGAGGAGCGTGGATTTTGGTAGGCCTTGGTAGATAGCATTGCAGTAATCCAGATGTGGTATAATGGAGACTTATAGCACAATACGATAGTCCATTGGTTCTAGTAGTGAACGGAGACGTTGAAATGTTTTTACTTTGTAGTATATTGTCTGTGTGGTTTTGTTGATATGAGCTTTGAATGTGAGGTGTTGATGAAGGATGATTCCAAGGTACCTGACTTTGGTCTGGTTTTTAATTGTTGTGTTGTCCAGTATTATTGCAGGGGGGGGGGTGAAGGTGATGTCTTGCGTTATGTAGCGTGGCTCCGTTTTGTTGTAGTTGATTTGAAGGCTGTTATCTTTTAGCCAGTTGGCTACCTCAGTAAAGCATTCTTGGTGGGCAGTTAGTGAGGGTTGATTTGTGTTGATTGGTCCATAGATCATGATGTCAAAGGTGTAGATGTGCACGTCGAGGTTGTGTGATCTTATGATTGTGCAGAGCGGTTGAAGGTAGAGATTGAAAAGGAGTGCCGAGGGGGTGGATCCCTGAGGGACTCCTTGAGTCTGTTTGTATGTGGCGGAGGTGTTTTGCCTGATCTTTATTTGTTGGTGTCTATCTGTGAGGTAGGATGTGAACCATTTAACCACTGTGCCTTGAATTCCGTTGGTTCGGAGACGTTGCAAGAAGATGTGGTGGTTTACAGTGTCAAAAGACGAGGAGATGTCTAAGAAGATTAACAGGAAGCCTTGGTTGATGTGCTGCATTTCTCGATTAAGAGTATTTCTAAGGGTAGTTAGCAGTGTTTCTGCTCCCTGGTGTGGATGGAATCCATGTTGTTGTGGGTCCAGAAGGTTGTGTCTATCGATATGGTCTTGAAGTTGGTGCTGGACATTTTTTTCAACAATCTTGGCTGCAAATGGTAGACTGGCGACAGATCTGTAGATGAAGGGTCATTAGGGTCCAGGGTGGTTATTTTTTGTTTTGTTTTTTTAGTGTTGGACAAATGGATGAAGTTTTCAGATATATGGGCATGATGTCTTGTTATAGTAATGAGTGTGTGATTTTGGTGAGTGTGTTGTTGTGCTCCTTTTTAGATGCCTTAATCCATGAGATGGGGCAGGGATCCAGGGGGGAGGTTGTAGTGTTTAGAGATGGTGTTCTCTATTTGTCTTTTGGTTATATCTGAGAAGGAGATCCAGGAGTCAGGGTGGTCATCCCTGTCTGGGAAGGAATGAGAGATTTCCTGTTGGGGATGTAATTGTAGTGTTGAGCCAGCTGTTGGGGGGTGAGTGTGATGTCATGGTTTTTGGTGGTTGGCGATTTTGTCAGCTGCTTTACAGTGTTGAAGAGCGCCTTGGTCGGTTGATTGCAGAGTTGAGTAGTTTAGTGTGATGTTCATGTCTTGCCTTGTCTGCTGAGGTGTGGTAGTCATTCAGTAGTCGTAGGTACTGGAGTCTGTGTTCATTGTTTTACTTAGGAATATCAACCTTAAAATTTCTTGAAAAGAAAAAGAAACAAAGGGGAGGGAGATAGAAATGATCTTTAAAGATAAAAATGTTCAGGACTACTAAAATGGACTTCAGTAGTTCCCAAGCTTGCATTTCAGAACAATGGATAGCCAAGTAATGGTATTTATTGCCAGGGCCGGCGCTAACATTAGGTAAATTAGGCAGCTGCCTAGAGCCCAGTCCTCCAGGGGTGCCCATTGCCTCAGCTGTCGCCCCTCTCAGCACCTGCAGTGGTGACAGTGGTTACAAACTGCTCTGCGGTGTTTACTTTAAAATTTGGCGCCAAGGAGCTTTCACCCCCTTGGACCATCCTATGCCGACTTTCTGTTTGCAAACAAGAAGTCTGCATCGGGCAGTCTGAGGGGGACAGAAGCAAATATTCCTGTGGCACTGAAGTTGTAAGGTAAGCACTGCAGGGCAGTTTGCGTCCATTGCCGCTGCTGCAGGTCCTGGAGAGAGGCGGCGGCGGTGTCAATGAGTGCCCTAGTGGGGATGGAGACATGGGTGCACAAAGAATAAGGTTCACCTAGGATGCCTCATCTTCTTGTGCCAGCCCTGTTTATTCCTGCCATTCAAAGCTATTTATGATTTCCTTCTCAGCCGAAGTAGAGTAGCGGCGGCATGGGTTCATTCACATGCAGCAAATTATTTCAGTAAGCTGGAAATAGAAGCTTCCTGGGTACTTCAGGGATTTCCTGCAAGGCTTAAAATGATGCATTTGATCTGCAGTTTGCAACAGAGTACAGCTACAGGAGTGCATGGGAGGAAAAAAAGAGGAGCAGAAGGCTCTACACAAAAATGCAAAGCGTGCCCCACAGCCCCTTGGTTGTCTTGGCAAGGTCTGATTGGAAGTAGATTGCCAGGCCTTTCTTTTGAGGAAATGAAGAGTAAAGTGACTTGCCCAAGGCCACAAGAAGTGAATTTCCCTGCTGACAAGAGAATGCATATGATCGTGTTCTGGATATTCTGAATCAAACCCTAGTCTGTTGGTCACCAGGCTACACCTCCAACCACGCATACTCCTCAACTCCTAAGGCTGTACACAAGATGCTGTCTTGTCCAGGAACAACAACATGGCATCAGCAATCTGTGTCATCAGTTTTTCATTTGGGTGTTACTTTAAATAGTATTCTCTGAGGACCACTATTCATCTGTCACACAAACCTTCCTTTCAGAGTTATTCTCTACCTCGTCACCCCTCCTAGTCAAAGATAAGCTAATAGATCGGAGGTGGTCTGCAGGGCAGGCGCTACTGCCTTTCACATGCATGAGCAGTGACCGGCTTTTACACCTTTACAGAAAACTCACAAGGAATGCATCCTTTCCCTACTGAAAGCATTTATGTGTAACTGATGAACTACTGCTTTCAGAGAATATTTATTACAAGCAAGCAACTTTGCTTTATCTTATCCCTGTTCGAGCCAAGCAGTACCGTTTTTCCAGACTCAAAAAACCCCCACCTTTACAAGTGCTACTACTACTGATCATTTGTATAGCGCTACAAGGCATATGCAAATGGTGTTTTGTAATCTTGCTCAGTTTGGATCAGACTGTTATTCTCTTGGGAACAAGCAGGAAGTCAGTACTCACATGTGGATGACATCGGCACTGACAGAGACTGCGCAGATCCACTCCCCACCTTTCAAAGAAAGCTTTTGGGAGTTACACCGCTCATGCGCAATTACCTTCCCACCCAAAGGTGCCATTTTGCCTTAGTCGTCTTTTTTTCCACAGAGCCCTGTAGACATGCTCTCTGTGCACCCTGACAAAGTTGATTTTTTTTCACCATTCATTTTTCACCATTTTTTTTCACCATTCATTTTTCACCATTTTTTTCACCATTTCAGAGCCCCGGCTTCCAGAAAACGCAACTGCCACACAGCTCCATGGTTGTGGAGTCAGCTATGTGCCCCATTAAAAGCCAAAAGACACACTCCTCGGTGCTCCCCACCCTCCCGGCAGGGAGGCACATATCATGGATGCTTTTGGCAGGAAGTGTTTCCAGGGCTCCATGCTCACAGCCCAGATCCGGGCATATGTTTGTTTATTGGTTTGATATACCGCCATTCTGTATTTCTTCTGTTTTCTATCGAGATCGGTTTGATCACCTTTCCACCGTTCGAGTCCATGCCTCGGCGTCATGGTTTTCACTCAGGTACCCTTTCTTTTTCTTTTCTTTTTGGCCCATGGGTTTTTTGCTCGCAGCCTAGCTGGTAGAGACGACAGAGTTTAATTTGCGGGGGTCGTTTTCCCTCTGTCTTCAACCAGCGGATTTAAGCAATGTGGCAAGTACAACCGCACTATATCCTGCATGGACCGCCACAGTACCTGCATTAAATGCCTCAGGCGGACCACGACGTGTGTTTCTGTGCACTGCCTCTTGATGTTGGCTAAGATCGCGAAGGAATGTGAAAGCCAGCAGGGGGAGCTTTTTGGTAAGTCTGCCTTGGGATCGGTATGGGGTGCGGAATCCCTGCTTTTGATGCCAGCATCAGGCAACTCGGCATCGCATGCCCGAGCTTGATTGCAGCCCTGAGTTCATCGGGCATTGGAGTCTTATTCGGAGGACCATCCACGTGCGTCGAGGGCTTCGTTGAAGTCAAGGTCTGACCCTGCCCTGGGGAATAAGATCTCTGGGACCTGGGCACGGAGTCCTCAACCCGATGCTAGTGAAGACGATTGTGAGCGCCCTTCGAAGCAGCTCTGGCAGGAGGAGTCATCCACAGAGTCAGGGGATTGAATCAGGTCCCCCAATGCCATCACCATCAGGGATTCCCCTGCCAGGGACCCGACATCGGCCTCAACCTCCATGAGGCCAATGCACACCACTGTGGAGCTGGCTGGCATCGAGGCCATGAAGATGACCCTGGAACGCAGCTTGGAGGCACATCAGGGCCTGACTCCTGGTCACTCTGGGTCATCGGTGCATGTCACGGGGCCATCCTCGAGAGGTTGGCCCTATTGGTGTCAACGCCATCAGCGACTGACTCGAGGCACGATGTGGTGCCAGGCATAGCAGCGCAGGAGCTCCGATGCCAAGCCGGTCTAATGACCGGGGCACAATTGCCAATTCCTCTGGTTCCAAGTCGGCATGGGAGATGGATGAGGAGTCTTCCAACACCATCCTCCACCGTGACATCCCCTCCAACCCTTCTCTGGCACATCATCAGTGGAGGTCACCTCCAGAGGATCTGGCCTTCCTGGAGTTTGTGCGAGAGATGTCCCAGGCACACGCCTTCATGGCGGTGCTTGAGGACGTGCCGCGTACCGAAGATCTCAAGATCCTCCAGTACAAGGCTCCTCCTCAGGAGGCACTGGTTGTGCCCATGGCCCCCATCCTCCAGAAGTTGCTGATTAGGATGTGGGCGTCCCCGGTGATGGTGCCGATTGTGAATTGTCGACTCGATTCGCAGTATCAAGTTGGCCGGAGCCCCGGCTTCCAGAAAACGCAACTGCCACACAGCTCCATGGTTGTGGAGTCAGCTATGTGCCCCATTAAAAGCCAAAAGACACACTCCTCGGTGCCCCCCACCCTTCCCCCCCCCCCCCCCGGCAGGGAGGCCCATATCATGGATGCTTTTGGCAGGAAGTGTTTCCAGGGCTCCATGCTCACAGCCCAGATCCGGGCATATGTTTTTTTATTGGTTTGATATACCGCCATTCAAATAATAGCACAGCGGTTTACAGAGCAAAATATACAAGAAAGGCTAATGAGCCTGAAAAGGAAAGGAAATTACAGTGTAAGACAGGAAAGCACTCAAGACATTTAAATACACGTAACCAAGAAGAAAAGGAGTGAGAGAGAAGGGGGAAGGAGTAGTTTCACACAAGAGGGGAAGGGGTGAGTTTTTAAGTTCTTCTTGAAGGTGGAGAATTGCTGTTCAAGTCTAAGGGAAGTGGGTATGGAGTTCCAGAGTGCAGGACCGATTAAAAAGAAGGCAGAGGAGCGTGTAGATTGTAAGTGAGCACGTGACGGGGAGGGGAGGTGAAGGCGGTTGATGTGTAGTGATCGGAGTGCACGAATAGGAGTATGGAACTGAGTTAGATCTGCTAAGTACTGAGGGGTGTGAGTGTACAGGACTTGATGGACCAGCGCGAGTCTCTTATAGCGAATGCATACAAGCTGTACATGGGCATGTACCTGAGAGACCTGGAAAAAGAACACACTGGGTTCTCGGCTGATTTATCAGCTGAACCTCTTGACAACTTCGAGTCTGTGACTTGGGTAGCTGCGGTGGGAATTTGTGCACGCCGCCTTGCCTGGCTACAGTCCTCAGACTTGGAGCAGTGGTTTCAGGACAAGTTGACCAATGTCCCTTGCTGGGGAGAGAACCTCTTTGACAAACCCATGATGGAGAAGGCCAACAAGATGTAGAAGAAATTCATGACCAGAACCAGGATGTCCATGAAAGTGTCTGAACCTTCCGCAGGAAGACTTCGGGGAAAAGCTCTTCCACCCAAAGACCAAGAAGGCTTACAGGAACTTCCCCAAGTTTTAAGCCTACCACACTCCCCCCCCAGGGACAGCAGGCCAAGGGCCAGGAATATGGCCTCCATAAACCAAAGGCCCCCAAACAGTGCCCCAGCCACAGCCTGGGGGGAGCTTTTGACTCCTTGGGCATAGTTTCCCTCCCACAGGAGGTACAAGGCCCAAGGTTCACGGGAGGCTGGTTGACGTCACACACCAGTGGCATCATCACGGACATCTGGGTGTTGCAGTGGTCAGGGAGGGATATCTCCTCTATTTCGCCCAGCTGCCTCCTCCCTTTTTCCCAGGGGACTTATCCATGGACCCTTGCACAGGAAACGTCTGCAAAAGAAGCCCAAGTCCTTGCTCGAGGATCAAGCGGTGGAGCCCATCCCCCAACCTTTTCAGGGCCAGGTATTCTACTCCCGCAACTTTCTGGTCCCCAAGAAGACAGGGGGCTTCTGGCCCATCCTGGATCTGCGGAACCTCAACCGCTTCCTGGTCAAGGAAAAGTTCAAGATGGTGTCCCTTGGAACCTTGATGCCTTACCTCCTGCAGGGAGATTGGTTATGCTCCTTGGATCTCAATGATGCCTATACCCACATCCTGATCCATCCAAGGCACGGTCAGTACCTCCGATTAGTCATCGGCAGACGGCATTATCAGTACAGGGACTCCCTTTCTGCCTAACCTCAGCTCATTAGGTATTCATGAAATGCCTGGCAGATGTGGCCACTTGCTTCAGGCTCCTAGGGGTTTTCGTCTTCCTCTACCTGAACGATTGGCTCATATGGGCCGACTCACCAGAGGAAGTGCGCTGCGCAATGCAACACAGCACACCATAGGGCTACTCCAGTGCCTGGGCTTCATGGTGAACTTAACGGAGTCTTACCTACTGCCCACCCAGTGCTTGGAGTTCATCGGCACCCTACTGGACTCCACTCAGGCAAGAGTCTTCCTGCCACTGGATCGGGCACAATGTCACCACCCTAGAACAGGAGGTGCAGGGTGGCTCACCAGTGACAGCCAGGCAAATGCTCCACCTCTTGGGGCAGTGATATCCACTGTCCACATATCCCCTTTCATCCGCCTCTACATGCGGCAGGCTCAGTGGACGTTTAGCACTCGGTGGACACAAGCTTCAAGCTGCCTGGAGGACCTATCCAAGACTTTCCTGCCTTAGCAACATCTCTCAAAACAAAAAAAGTATCGTTCAAATTAACCAATGTAAAGGGTCAGAAAAAGCATAAGAGGTCTCAGTATAAAAGAACACTGCTGTTTAAGGTTCTCACCCGATTACAGCAATCGTGTTTCATCACATCAATGACCTCAAGAAAAATGCTTTAAAAATGAACTTCAGTCCTTATGATCTTAGCAACAGGAAAACAGCGTATCCATAAATAGTATTATATACTCAGCTTCAAAAAAGGACTGGACACATCTCCAGGAACAAGCAGGAATACGTCATCACATATGGGTACGTCGGTACCGACGGAGCCCGCGCGGGAAAGCTCCCCAGCTTTTCAGATTAAAAGCTTTTGGGGCCTCCCACTGCACATGCGCGCTGCCTTCCCGCCTTCCTGACCAGCTCTCGTCAGTTTCTTTTTTTCCACGGAGCCAGCAGGTCGTGTTCCTGTCACCGCTGAAGAAATTGTTAATTTTATTGTTTTCTTTAGACCGCGTACCTGCCTTCCCCATTCTGAAACCGGTACTGCCGGTCTCTCTTTCTTTCTTTTAAAAAAAAAAAAAATAATAATATTTTTCTTTTCTTCAGCACAGCTTGGTACTTTGTTAGGCCTTCAGGCCTACACAAATTCTCCTCATGGAGAAGCCAGTTCCTGGTTTTAAAAAGTGTACCAAGTGCAGTGCTGTCATTCCTCTTACAGACACCCATGAATGGTGTCTTAAATGTTTAGGACCTGACCATTCCATACCGGACTGCCCATCCTGCTCCCAGATGTCGAAACGTGGATTGCAGAACCGGGCCAACAAGTTCCATGTGCTGTTTCCTTCAGAAGCATCACAGTCATCCAGGTCTTCCTCTCCGGATGGATCTCAGGTAACCAAAACTCCAGTGGGCAAATCCTCTAAAAGCAAATCTCTTTCTAAAGATTGAGAGGCTCTCAATTCTGAGTTCGAGGATTCTGCCCAGGCCAAAAAACCCCGGCGGGAGGCTCCGGCCTCCAAAGCAATCATGGGGTCACAGGTTGACATCGATGGCGCGGCCTCGACAGATCACCTGTTGTACTGCTCTGGGGTACCGGCCCATACCGGTACCGACATCCAGGCAGCAGTGGCGTCTATGGGCAATACTGTCCAAGTCATGCAGCAGGCCATTCTGGCTTTTATTAATGCTGCTACGCCCTCGGTACCGCAGCCAGCGGTACCGGGTCCGGTTCCGGTAATGGCTTCCATACCGGAACCGAGGCCATCGTCTTCCAAACGCAGATCGGTTCCGCATGCCGGATCCGGGCTTTTGCCCGGTACCGATCCCATACCCGGTACGCCCGATGTCGATACCGAACGGTATGCGTATCGTGCGTTGGAAGCACATAGAGGATACTCTGCTTCTTCAGAGGATTTTAACTCCTCTGATGATTCTGATGAGTTCTCCCTTGATCTTCCTGAGGAGCCTTCTTCTCCTAACAGGAGAATGTCTCCACCAGAGGATTTGTCCTTTCAGGACTTCATCATAGAAATGGCTAAAGGTCTTTCTATTGCTTCATCCTCTGAAAAGGAACCCAGATCAAAGAAACTGGATATTTTAGGATACTCTAAGTCTCCTAAAGAGGCAGTCACCCTGCCTATCCATGAAATCCTTCAAGAACACTTGATGGACTTATGGGAGGCTCCTCTAACATTGTCTCCTTTTTCTCGCAGGTTGGACACCATGTACCGTGTCCCCCCTTCTCCTGGTTTCCAAAAAACCCAGTTGCCTCACCATTCTATTGTGGTGAAGTCTGCAATGAAGAAGATAAAGAGTACCAAAAGGCACTCTTCTACTCCTCCAGGGCGAGAATGTAAGACTCTAGACTCTTTTGGCAGGAAAAGTTTCCAGGCTACTATGCTTATAGCCAGGATTAATTCCTATAGTCTTTACATGGGCATGTTTCTCAGTGAAATCGCTCTAAAAGTTCGGCATTTTGCCCCCTTTATCCCTGAGGATAAGAGGGAGCAGTTCATTTCCTTAGTGAAACACCTTTTGGATATTTCAAAGTTCTCCAACAGGGCAGCTTTTGATTCCTTTGAGGGTGCTGGTAGGGCTTCGGGCATTGCTATAGCAGCCCGACGTCTTGCTTGGCTCCAGGCTTCTGATCTAGAACCTTGGGTCCTAGATGGCTTACGAAATCTGCCCTGTACAGGTGAGAACTTATTTGGTGAGGAGTGGCAAATTAAGGCCACTCAAATGGATGCAGAAAATGCCACCTTAGATAGACTTTCTAAGTCTACCTCCACTCCTGCCAAGAAGAAGTCTTTTAAGAGGCCTTATTACAAGAAGTCCAGATTTTCTACAAATACTGGCCAACAATCCTCTCAGCCTCGTTTTGCTGCTAAACGTCAGCAACCTAAACAGGCAAGGTCAAAGCCTGCGGCGTCTGCTACGCCTCAGCAGGCTCCACCCCCTCAGGGGTTTTGACTTGCCCCTAGAGAACTTAACTTTTCTGGCTCTAGAACAACCAGAGCCCCTCACCATACCCGGAAGGTTAGCTCACTTTGCTCCCAGATGGGAGCAAATTACATCAGAGCAATGGACCCTCTCTATCATCAGAGAGAGTTACAAACTCCATTTTTCCGACCTTCCTCCTTATACTATGGTGAGGCAGTTCAATTCTCCCCCATCTCTCCTGGCCCTCTTGGGTCAGGAAGTCTCCTCCCTCCTTGCCCAGGGGGCAATAGAGGAGGTCCCTCTTCTTCAACAGGGGACGGGATTCTACTCCCCTTATTTTCTAATACCAAAGAAGACAGAGGGCTTCAGACCAATTCTGGATCTGAGAGAATTGAACAAATTTCTTTTCAAGGAGAAATTCAAAATGCTTTCTCTGGGCATTCTCCTTCCATACCTTCAGAGTCAGGATTGGCTTTGTTCTCTAGATCTAAAGGATGCGTATACACACATACTCATCCACCCATCCCACAGAAAATACCTTCGATTTCTGTTTCAGGGAAAACATTTCCAGTACAGAGTACTCCCCTTCGGTCTAGCCTCTGCTCCAAGAGTGTTCACCAAATGCATGGCAGTCGTAGCTGCCTTTCTAAGAGGCCTGGGAATTTTCATATTCCCATACCTGGACGACTGGCTCATCCGAGCTCCCTCTCAGTCCCAGGCCCAAATTTCCCTGGACCGCACAAGGCGTCTTCTGCAATATCTAGGACTGGTAGTAAACCTTCCCAAGTCTCAGCTAATCCCTACTCAGTCTCTCGAGTTCATAGGGGCCCAGTTAGACACCATCACTGCAAGGGCCTACCTGCCTCAGGTCAGGGCCCAACGCCTGCTGAGTTTGGCCTCCCAAGCTCAGTCCAGCAGTCATTTGACAGCCCGGGAAATGCTGCGACTTCTGGGCCACATGGCCTCCACGGTACATGTGGTGCCCTACGCTCGTCTGCATATGAGAGCAGCTCAATGGACCTTGGCCACCCAGTGGACTCAAGCATCTGGAGCGCTCTCCGACCAAATACTCACCTCAAGCCGTCTATTTTGGTCCCTCCAATGGTGGACATCCACCAAGAATCTGTTGTTGGGGGCCCCCTTCCAACCTTTGTTGCCCCAAGCAACCCTCACAACAGATGCCTCCCAGACAGGGTGGGGAGCTCATCTTCAGAACCTCTCCACTCAGGGCACTTGGTCTCCACAGGAGGCCACCCTTCATATCAACCTCCTGGAACTGCGAGCAATTTACCTTGCCCTCAAGGTCTTCTATACCCTCCTTGTCAACCTGACTGTCCTAGTTCAGACAGACAATCAGGTAGCCATGTTCTATATAAACAAACAAGGAGGGACAGGCTCTCTGTCGCTTTGCAACGAAGCTCTCAGAATATGGGCCTTCGCCAGAGAGCATCAAATTCACCTTCTTGCAGTGTATCTTCCAGGAGTTCAAAACTCTCGTGCAGACAGACTCAGTCGAGTTCTGCTTCCACACGAATGGTCCCTACATATGGACCAGATACGCAGAATCTTTCAGGAATGGGGGACCCCGGACATAGACCTCTTTGCAAGTCCGTGGAATGCCAAACTTCCCCGGTTCTGTTCCAGAACTCAGTGTCAGGGAGCTCAGGCCCACGATGCCTTCCTCCTGCATTGGGGTCAGGAATTCCTCTATGCCTTTCCACCCATTCCTCTAATATCCAAGACTCTGTTCAAGCTCCAGAGGGATCACGGGACTATGATCCTCATAGCTCCCCGCTGGCCACGCCAGGTGTGGTTCCCTCTACTTCTGCATCTCTCCCAGGGATCCTCCCTGGACCTGGGAGCTGCGCCAGACCTCCTGTCTCAGGAGGAGGGGACTTTGTGGCACCCAAACCCCAAATCCCTACATCTCAGAGCTTGGTTACTGAAGGCCTAAGTCTTCAAGACTTTAATCTTTCTCAACCTGTGACAGATATCCTTCATGCCTCTAGGAAACCTTCCACGAGGCGTTCTTATGCTTTCAAATGGAAACGTTTTTCCATTTGGTGTGCTCAGCAGGGTCTTGACCCTCTAGCACTTCCTTTGAATTCCCTCTTGGACTATCTCCTGCATCTTTCAAATGCAGGCCTTAAGACGAATTCAGTAAGGGTCCATTTGAGTGCTATTGCAGCATCCTTAAAACCTATAAATGGACAACCTGTCTCCTCTCATCCTCTTGTTTCACGTTTCATGAGAGGCCTGACTCTAACTAAACCTCCCATCCGACCTCCTCCGGTAGCATGGGATTTGAACCTAGTTCTAGGTCAGCTTATGAAGCCACCTTTTGAGCCTTTGGACTCTACCTCCTTCAAATTTCTTTCCTGGAAGGTTGTTTTCCTTATTGCAGTCACTTCGGCTCGCCGCATCAGTGAACTGCAGGCTTTAGTGGCTCATCCACCTTATACTAGGTTTCATCATGATAAGGTGGTCCTTAGGACGAATCCCCACTTTATGCCCAAAGTGGTCTCGCCTTTTCATCTTAATCAAGAGGTATATCTACCTGTCTTTTTCCCGGCTCCTCATGCATCCAGTGCAGAGAGGAACCTTCATACTCTGGATTGTAAAAGAGCTCTTGCCTTTTACCTCAACAGGACTCAACCACATCGAAAGTCTTCCCAACTTTTCGTGGCTTTTGATCCTTCTCATTTGGGACTTCCAGTCACCAAGCGTACACTTTCCAATTGGATCGCTCAGTGTATTTCTTTTGCTTACCAGAGTAAGAACATTTCTATGGAGGGCCATGTCACAGCTCACAATGTGAGGGCCATGGCCACTTCTATGGCTCATCTTCACTCTGTGTCCATAGATCAGATCTGTCGAGCAGCCACTTGGGCCTCGGTTCATACCTTCACAGCCCATTACTGCTTGGACAAGGACTCCCGCCGGGATGCCTTGTTTGGTCAGGCTGTCCTCAAACACCTGTTCCATACTTAAACAACTCCTGCCCACCTTCCCTGGATGGATGCCTGAGATCCATGCGAAGATGGTTTACCCTTGGAGGGGGATCTCCCAGGCATCTTAGCTAGGGAGTCCCCATATGTGATGACGTATTCCTGCTTGTTCCTGGAGATAGCACAGTTACTTACCTGTAACAGGTGATCTCTGGGAACAGCAGGAATTAGTCATCACAACCCACCCACCTCCCCTAGGAGTTGTATCTCTATCTATCTATCTTCCTGTCCTCTCTCTCTATTGTCTCAGCTTTAAACTCGAACTGACGAGAGCTGGTCAGGAAGGCGGGAAGGCAGCGCGCATGTGCAGTGGGAGGCCCCAAAAGCTTTTAATCTGAAAAGCTGGGGAGCTTTCCCGCGCGGGCTCCGTCGGTACCGACGTACCCATATGTGATGACTAATTCCTGCTGTTCCCAGAGATCACCTGTTACAGGTAAGTAACTGTGCTTTCATATCCTACTATGATCCCAACGTACAGCCCCGGTACCAGCCAGACGTTTCAGAACGATTTCTTCAGGGGACCGTTAGAACACGAATATGCTGCCCACATATTCTCACTAGCCGGCTCAACTCAATCTGCTACAATAGCACTTGTACAACTGCCGCCAGCTCACAAAAACGCCGCGCATTTTTGTTTTGATTGATTTTATATCGTTCTTAAATATTAGTGACCAATTGATTTTTTGTGTTAGCAACATCTCTGGCTTGGTGGCAGGATCCCCTCAACCTCAGAGCCGGCTTGCCCTTCCAGGCTCCACCAATGCAATGCATCTTTACAATAGACATGTCAAATTTGTGCTGGGGGCCCACTGATCACCTGTAGTCTCCTGCAGTCGCAAGGCCAGTGGTCGCCAGAGGAGAGTGCCTCACCAATTAACCTGCTGGAACTCAGAGCAGTATGTTATGCCTTACCGATCTTCCAGGATCCTCTGGAAGGATAGGTGGTTCAGGTCCAGATGGACAACCAGGTGGCAATGTATTACATCAACAAGCAGGGGGGCACAGGCTCATACCACTTCTGCTGGGAGGTGGTGCGCTTCTGGAACTTCGTGACAGGGAAGAACATCTCCCTCAAAGCAGTGTACTTGCCGGGACAGGACAATGTACTGGCCAACTGCCTGAGCTGAGTCCTCCAGCCCCACGAATGGAGGCTAAACCTGGCCATGCTTTTGGAGATCTTCTGGCACTGGGGGACCCCAAAGATCAACCTCTTTGCCAGTCCCGAGAACTCACAGCTGCCATGCTTCTGCTCTTGGAGACCGGCGGCAGTGGATGCCTTCCTCCTCCCCTGGTCACAAGACTTCCTGTATGTGTTTCCGCCCAAGCCCCTGGTGCCTCGGGCCCTCCACAAGATCCAAGCAGAGACGGCCTCAGTCATCTTCATTGCACCCAGGTGGCCCAAGCAGCCCTGGCTCCCCCTGCATCTGCAGCTGTCCCAGCGGGACCCATTGCCATTGGGGAGTGACCCAGACCTGCTGTCACAGGAGGATGGGACAATGCGGCATCCCTACCTATGGTCCCTTGCCCTGACGGCCTGGATGCTGAGAGGCTAGCTATTGTGCATCATCGCCTTGTCGGTTGAAGATGTCCTGCTTGCCTCGCGTAAGGATTCCACGCGGAGGGCTTATGCCTTTAAGTGGTGCAGGATTTCACACTGGTATGTGGGGGGAGGGTCTTAACTCCTTCTCCTGCACAATGCCAGATATATTATGATACCTCTTGCATCTGTCGAGGGTTGGCCTAAAGTCCAGCACGGTCAGAGGGCACCTCTGTGCCATCTCAACATACCACCATGCAGTGGATGGCCAGGCCATGTCAGTGCACACCCTGGCAAGCCAGTTTGTGAGGCCTCTTCCTTTCCCAGCCCCGATCCGTCTGCCACCAATGGCTTGGGTCCTTAATGTGGTGTTGGAGCAGCTCTTTGCTCCACCCTTTGAACCCTTAGCTACCTGCCATCTCAAGTACCTTTCTTGGAAGTTCCTGTTGGCACTTACCTTAGCCAGGTGTGTGAGTGAACTGCAGGTGCTGGTGACACATGTGCCCTACACAGGTACCATAAGAACAGTCTCGTCCTTTGGATGCACCCTAAGTTCTTGCCAAAGGTTGTCTCTGCCTTCCATTAGAATCAGGAGATGGTCATTCCTCTAGAGAAGAGGCCTCCCTACACACGCTGGACTGCAAGCGTGCATTGTCCTTTTACATCCAGAGGATGGGGCCCATTGCTGCTCAACACAACTCTTTGTCTCATTTGATACCAGTCGACTTGGAGTTGCAGACTCCAAGTGCACCCTCTCACAATGGGTGGCCAACTGCATTTCCTTTGCCTGTTAACAGGCAGGGCTCTCTCTGGAGCATCATGTAGCTGCACACAATGTGTATGCTATGGCGACCTTCGTGGCCAACCTGTGCTTGGTGCCCTTACTGGACATCTGCCAGGCTGCCACCTGGTCCTCTGTGCACACTTTTGCTGTGCACTACTGTATGGAAGAGACCTCGTGGAGTGCTAGCACCTTCGGCCAGGCCGTACTCCGTCACCTCTTCGGGGAATAGTGCAACTCCTTCCCTCTAATCCATGATGTCCAGGCTACCAGAGTGGGGATTGCATCTTCGATGCTGCTGCTGCAGTGTTAGACTTCCAGCTAACCAGTGCCCCCTGCTGCCCTTTACGGTCTGCTTTTTGGGTCACCCATGGCTTTTTACAGGTTTTTTGTTAGCCTGTAGCTTGGGAATCCCATATGTGCAGACTGACTTCCTGCTTGTTCCTGGAGAAAGCATAGTTACTCATCTGTAACTCACATCCTTCTTTCACAACCCTCCCTCCTCCCCATGGAGTTGTTTTTCTTTTTTGCCGACTTGTGCTATGATATCATACTGAGACAAGATGGCATCTTTGGGCAGGAAGGTGACTGCACATGCGCGGTGTAACTCCCAAAAGCTTTCTTAGAAAGCTGGGGAATCTATCCGCATGGGTTCCATCTGCGCAAACATCACCCATATGTGAGGACTGATTCCTGCTGTCCCCAGAGAACACCTGTTACAGGCGAGTAACTACGCTTTCCCATGTATAAAGTAATAGCATTCACAATATGAAAGATGGGGAGACATCAACCAGCCTAGTAAACCAGTTGCTCTGTGATATGTATTAAATCCAAGAGCAGCAGCTTCTGTGAAAGAAAATCTTATGTCTTGTTTTTGGTTTTGTTTGGGGATGTAAGAATCTTTCACTCAGTCCTGACAGCTGAAGATAATGGAAGAGTTTGATTGATTCACAATTGTGCCTTTCTTAAGATTCATTTGTCATCCAAAGGGACTTTTTATTAACTCTTCCCTATCACATACTGACTTGTATGGTGTGTGTTCACCTTTTTTCTTTGCTCTGATAAAATTCCATTTGAATCGTGGTCTCTTTTCATGGATAATGAAAACTGTGTATGAACAACCGGTCTTGAAAAAAATCAGGGTTGCCATAGACCCTTTTTATAGAAACATGACGACAGAAAAAGACCACATGGCCTATCTAGTCTGCCTTTCCATATCACATACTAAAGTCCCCTCTTTTCCTTTAGAGATCTTCTGTGTTTGTCTCATGCTTTTTGAATTCAGATACTGTCCTTGTCTGTACTACCTCCATTGGGAGACTATTCTATGCATCTACCACTCTTTCCAGAAAGGCTGAGGAGTAATATGCGGAAATATTTCTATCTCCTTTCACTCTCATCCTATGTCTGCTCTTTGCAGAGCTTACTTTCATTTGAAAGAGGCTCTCCTCTTGTGCATTTATGCCATGGGGGTATTTAAACATCTCTATCATATCTTCTCTATCCCGCCTCTCCTCTAAGTATCCATATTAAGATCCTTAAGTCTTTCCTCATATGCTTTATAATGAAGACCACTAACCATTTTAGTAGCCACCCTCTGCACAGACTCCATCCTGTTGATATCCTTTTGAAGGTGTGGTCTCCAGAATTGCACACAATACTCCAAACGACATTGCGCCAGAGATTTATACAGAGGCACTGTCACCTCCTTTTTTCTGGTGGCCATTCCTCTCCCTATGCACCCAAGCATCCTTCTGGCTTTTGCCGTCACCTTTTCTACCTGTTTAGCCACTTTAAGATATCAGAAACAATCACGCCCAGGTCTGGCTTTTCTTTCGTGGACAGAAGTACTTCGCCCCTTTCACTGTACCGCTCCCTTGGATTTTTGCAGTCCAAATGTATGACCCTCCATTTTTTAGCATTAAATCTCAGCTGCCAGATTCTTGAGCATTCTTCAAGGTTGTAGTGGTTCATATGGAAGGGCAGACTAGATAGGCCATGTGGTCTTTCTCTGCCATCATGTTTTTATGTTAAGGTTAACTAGATCCCTCCTCATGTTATCTACTCCTTCCTGGGTGTCTACTCTATTGCACATGTTGGTATCATCTGCAAAGAGGCAAACCTTACCCAATAGCTCTTCTGCAATATCACTAACAAAGATGTTAAAAAGAATCAGACCAAGGGCAGATCCCTGCGGCACACCACTGATAACCTCCTCCTCTTCAGAGTGAGCTCCATTTACCTGTATCCTTCATCACTTCCCACTCAACCAATTTCTAACCCAGTCAGTCACTTTAGGGTCCATCCCTAGGGTGCTCAGTTTGTTTATAAGTCACCTGTGCGTGACAGTGTCAAAGGCTTTACTGAAATCTAAGTACTCCACATCTAGGGCTCTCCCTCAGCCAAACTACCTGATCACCCAGTCAAAGAAATCAATCAGATTTGTCTGTCAAGACCTGCCTCTGGTAAACCCATGCTGCCTCAGGTCCTCCTGCAATCTATTGGACTCCAGAAACCTATTCTACCTTTTAGCAGCGTTTCCAATAATTTACTCGCCACAGAGGTTACAGTAACTGGCCTGTGGTATTCAACCTCATTCTTACTTCCACTTTTGTGTAAAGGGACCACGTGTACCTTTCTCCAGTCCTCTGGGACAACTCCCGACTTTGAGTATAAAAAAATCATTTGTAAGACTTTTATGCTGTACTCATATATGATGCAGTTTAAGGATAGGTTCTAATCTTACCTGAGGATCTCAAAAAGGGGTTGAAGTAAGATATATCATCAAATGGACATCCAAAGCATATTAACGTAAATCATAAGGAGGGTAATTATGTGAAAAATCCCTTAGATGGCAAGAGCAAGTGGGTCCTTATTTTTAGCCTGCTTTATAAGGGCTCATAGGCATCTGTGTATCTTTATAAAATACTAGCACATGTCCTGCAACAATTGCAGCTACGGTATAATGAGTGGAGGAGTAGCCTAATAGTTAAGTACACTGGCTTGGGAACCCAGAGACCAGGGTTTGATTCCCACTAGCACTCCTTGTGGCCTTGGACAAGTCACTTAACTTGGATTTTTCTGAGGCAATGGAGGGTTATCAGTGTCCCTGTTTAATGTACATTACCAAGTTTAAGTTTCAATGTAAACCGCTTTGATTGAAATGATAAAGCGGTATATAAAACCCATTAAATAAAATCAATGCATGAGAAGCACTGTACATGTGTACGATACGTATGATATTGCATAGATTTCTAAGGTATGTGTGTAAATCATGACTCTGCCTGCGCTCTGCTCAAACTTCACCCCTGAACATGCCTACACCAAAATCGTGGGCAAAAATGGACCTTGCATTCTTGTCCTCTTTTGTAAAATTGCGCTTCATATGCCGCCATAAACCTTCAGGTCTAAAAGAGCAGAGATGATCACTGTTTTGCTTTGAATTGTCTTTTTTAGTTGCCTATCCTGATGTCGGAAGAATTTGATGTGGTAGATCACCGGATGCCACAGAGACTGAAGGTGCCAAAGCTGCCCAGGTCTGCCCCATGTGTTCAGCTGCCTTCACTGAGTGTATGCCCTGGGCAGGATCTCCATTTCTCATTGAACCTGGTTCCTCCTGTGGGATCGAAGCTGACTGAGGGGGCTCCCAGTTTTTGGTTTCTAACAGCAGAAGGTAAATGTTTTGGATTGTTCAGCTTAAGTTTTCTTCTATTAGTTTTTTACATTATGCAAGTGTGTGTTGCCAGCCTCTGTTTTTCCTCAGGTTTCTAGCTTATCAGGAATTGCTGAGGTAGAAAATCCCACCAGCATCATTGCATGCCAAAGTTTTATGTAAAGCAATGACTTTTCATGCCAGTCATAACATGCTTGAAAAGAACTGTGTATAATCCCTAAAGCACAACATTAAGAAAGTTTTCAGTCTTGGCTACCTTGGGAAGCATAAATGAATAGCAGCTGCTGCACAGAGAGACTAAAGCCTGAATCTTCTTTGTATCAAGAGCACTGGGATTTTGGATATCAACAGCCCTGAGTAACTCTGTTTTATGTTGGACAGCTTCTAGATGGAGGCACAGTTTGTGGCCCCTGACGTAAGACCAGCACTAAAATGGCTGGGATGAACTGGATGCTGAATATAAAATTAGGCAGAAGAATTGCTGTTGTATATGGAAGCCAGTTCTGATTAATTTGAAAGCAGGAAGCAGCTGCAGAAGTTGTCGGGCCAAGGACAGTTTGTTATTAGTCATCTAAATGTAAAGTTAAGGGGCCAAAGGTCTTCTAGGATGGCTATGTGCATAGCATTGAATATCCAGGGCAGCTGCACAGCAATCTTGGTCTGCTGCTCAGTTAGCTCCCTCGAGTAAAGATAGGTCAGCTTATCTTATCTCCAGGAACAAGCAGGAATGTAGTCTTCACATATGGATAACGTCCCCAGCGTCCAATAGGAAAGCTTTTGGCAGCATCACACTGCACCTGCATAGCAGCCTTCCTGCCTTTCCAGCTCTCCCTCCTCAGTTCTTTGTTTTCCGCGGAGCCATAAGAAGCAATTCCTGTCACCGCAGAAAATTTGTCCTTTCTTATTTTTTGTGGTCGCGTCTGCCTTCCCATCGACACAGGTACCGGTCCCTGACGGTGCTTTCTTTCTTTAAATAAAAAAAAAATCTTCTGTTAGGGAAAGAATCATCTCCAGGAACAAGCAGGAATGTAGTCTTCACATATGGGTATCGTCGGTACCGACGGAGCCTGTGCGGGAACGCTCCCCAGCGTCCAATAGGAAAGCTTTTGGGAGCATCCCACAGTGCCTGCATGCTGCCTTCCCGCCTTTCCAACTGTCCCTCTCCAGTTCTTCGTTTTCCGCGGAGCCAACAGGTCACATACCTTGTCACCCCAGAAAATTTTGTCTTTAATCTTTGTTTTTGTGGTCGCGTCTGCCTTCCTTCGACGCCATACCAGTACCGCCAGTTCATTCTTTCTTTCTTTAAAAAAAACAAAACAAAAAAACCCATTATAGTATCTCCAGGAACAAGCAGGAAAGAGTCTTCACATATGGGTATCGTCGGTACCGACGGAGCCTGCGCGGGAACGCTCCCCAGCGTCCAGTAAGAAAGCTTTTGGGAGCATCCCACAGCGCCTGCGCGCTGCCTTCCCGCCCTTCCCAACCGCCTCTCTCCAGTTCTTCTTTTCCGCAGAGCCAGCAGGTCTTGTTCCTGTCACCGCAGAAGAAGTTCTTTATTTTTTTCTTTATTTTTCTGTGTCGCGTCTGCCTTCGACGTCAGACCGGTACCGCCGGTCTTTTCTTTCTTTCTTCGAAAAAAACAAACAAAAAACTTTTATTTCTTCAACTGTGCATTTTCAGTTTGGGCCATAGGCCTGAATATTTTCTCCTCATGGAGAAGCCCGCTTCCGGGTTTAAAAAGTGCACAAAATGTGGCGGTACTATTTCTGTCACCGACACCCATGATTGGTGTCTAAAATGTTTGGGTCCTGACCATTCCATCACGGATTGTGTGTCCTGCACCATGATGTCTAAAAGAGGTCGGCAGAACCGAGCAGCCAAGCTCAGTACCCTGTTTCCCTCTGATGCAGCCTCGGTGGCATCGACGTCTTCCAGGGCTTCTTCTTCCTCCCATGGATCTCAGGTAACCAAACATAAATCTAGCCGGTCCTCGAAGGGCAAATCTCCCTCTAAGCATCGAGATGCCTCCGGGCTTGTCCTCGAGGATTCTGCTCCGGCAAAATTACCCCGGCGGGAAGTTCCGGCTTCCAAAGCATTATCTATGGGGTCACAGGTTGACATCGATGGCTTGGCCTCGACCGATCACCTGTTGCCGTGTTCTGGGGTACCGGTGGCCTCCACTGGTTCAGACATCCAGACTTTGGTGGCGTCGATGGATCAGAAAATTCCAGCCATGCAGCGCACCCTTACGGCGTTCATGCAGGCTTCAATGCCTTCGGTACCGCAACAATCCCCGTTGCCGGTACCGACTCCGGCATCGGCACCGTTCCCGGTGCCGGTACCGATTGCATCGACATCGGCTTCGGTGTCGACTGCAACGGTACCCTGTCCTATGATGCCCATCGGTACCGAACCGGTACCGCTTACTCCCGATGTTGATCCCACTCGGTACGCGTATCGGGCTTTACAGGAGCATCCAGACAGGTGATACTTCGATTCCTCCGAAGACTCTGATGAGTCGGAGGCTTCTGTTGATGCACTGGTACTACTTCCTCAGGAGTCTGTTTCTCCAAAACGAAGAATGTTTCCTCCAGAGGACTTGTCTTTTCAAGACTTCATTAGGGAAGTGGCTAGAGGCCTCTCTATTACAGTGGCCTCTGAGTCAGAGCCTAGAGCCAAGCAATTAGATATTTTGCAATATCCTAAGGCTCCTAAGGAAGCAGCTACCTTACCTATTCATGAGATTCTTTATGATCTCATGTTGGGCATGTGGGAGACTCCTCTCACCACCTCTCCTCATTCTCGTAGGTTGGACACCATGTACCGTGTCCCTCCCTGTCCTGGTTTTCATAAGACTCAGCTTCCTCACCACTCTACTGTGGTTGAGTCTGCTGTGAAGAAAATAAAGAGTGCAAAGAGACACTCATCTAACCCTCCAGGACGTGAATGTAGGACTCTAGATGCTTTTGGCCGAAGGATTTTCCAGACCAATATGCTTGCTGCCAGAATCAACTCCTATAGTCTCTATATGGGGATGTTTCTAAAAGAAGTCACAGATCATCTGCAGACTTTAGCTCCTTTTATTTCAGAAGATAAAAGGCAGGAATTTCTCACTTGGCTCAAACATGCCCAAGATGTTTCCAAATTCTCCAACCGTGCAGCCTTTGACTCTTTTGAGTGTGTAAGCAGAGCCACGGCTATTGCCATAGGTGCACGCAGAATTGCTTGGTTACAAGCCTCTGATTTGGAACTCTGGGTCCAAGATGAGTTGGGAAACCTTCCTTGTACAGGTGAACACCTGTTTGGCAGGGATTGGCAAGCAAAGGCCACTCAGATGGATGCTGAGAACTCTGTTTTGGATCGACTTTCAAAGTCTACCTCTGCCCCTGTTAAGAAAGATTGTTCAAAAAGACATCTTTTTCTAAAAAGGGAAGATATTATCCTGCTCATGGGCAGACATCTTCTGCAGGTCGTTTTGCTGCAAAGCGTCAGCAACCACCTAAACAGGCCAAGTCAAAGGCTGCCAGGCCTACCACAGCTCAGCAGCCTCATCCTCCTCAGGGCCTTTGACTTGCAACTAGAGAACTTAGCCTTTCTAGCTCTGGAAAAAACAGAGCCCCTCACCATTCCAGGAAGGTTGACTTATTTTGCTCCCAGATGGGAGCAAATCATAGCAGAGCAATGGACCCTCTCCATCATAAAGGAAGGGTACAAGCTTCATTTCTTGAGTCTTCCTCCTCACACCATGGTGAAACAGTTCAATTCTCCAACATCTCTCCTCAACCTTCTAGGTCAGGAGATTGCTACCCTTCTTGCCCAAGGGGCAATAGAAGAAGTACCTCTTCTTCAACAGGGCTCAGGGTTCTACTCCCCTTATTTTCTTATCCCAAAGAAAACAGGGGATTACAGACCTATATTAGATCTCAGAGAATTCAACAAGTTTCTATTCAAGGAGAAATTCAAAATGATTTCTCTAGGGGCTCTGCTTCCATACCTTCAGAGTCAGGACTGGCTTTGTTCTCTAGATCTCAAGGATGCGTACACCCATGTCCTCATCCATCCAACACACAGAAGGTTCCTTCGGTTCCTTTTTCAAGGAAAGCACTACCAATACAGGGTGCTTCCTTTTGGTCTGGCCTCTGCACCAAGGGTGTTCACGAAATGCATGGCAGTAGTAGCTGCATTTCTCCGCACTCTAGGAATATTCGTATTCCCATATCTGGACGACTGGCTCATTCGAGCCCCATCCCAGTCAGAGGCCCAGACTTGTCTAAACTGCACAATGCGTATCCTTCAGTATTTGGGACTAGTAATAAACATCCCAAAATCCAATCACACCCCTACTCAGTCTCTGGAGTTCATATCTTTATCTTTATCTTTATTTGCAGATTTAATATACCGCTCTTTACCGGTGGCATCAGAGCGGTGTACAATAGTAAGATATACAGGCTGCCGAAATAGAAAGGAACGCCAAAAATTTAAAGAGCAGGATAGGAAGAGGAGACAGAGCAGACAGCAGCTAATACAGCAGAAGGACGGGACAAAGGTGGATGCAGTCAGAATCAACGAGGTGAGGGGGAGAGGGAAGCAGATGGGGGAGGAAGGTTGAAGGCGGTGCAAAAAAGGTGGGTCTTCAATCTGGCCTTAAAAGTTGTATAAGAAGGTTCTAAGCGGAGGGCGACGGGAAGCGAGTTCCAGAGCTTCGGTCCTAGAAAGAAAAATGCTGAGGAGCGGGTGGACTCCAGGTGAGCTTGTGAGGGGGAAGGAAGGGACATGCGATTCAGGTGATTCAGGTGCGATTCATAGGGGCCTTGCTGGATACCACAACTGCAAGGGCCTATCTTCCTCAGGCCCGTTGCCTACGTCTGGTGCAGTTAGCCTCCCAGATTCAGTTAAAGTCCCAGTTAACTGCTCGAGAGATGTTACAACTATTAGGCCACATGGCATCCACTGTGCATGTGGTTCCATATGCTCGCCTTCACATGAGGGCAGCTCAATGGACTTTGTCCACCCAATGGACTCGGGCATCAGGTTGCCTGTCAGACAAAATAGCAAACTCTAGTCGCCTTCTTTGGTCTCTCCAGTGGTGGAAGTCCTCTCAAAACCTGTTGCTGGGGTCCCCTTTTCAGCAACCGCTACCCCAAGCAACTCTCACAACAGACGCTTCTCCAAGGGGTTGGGGAGCTCATCTGCAGGATCTCTCCACCCAGGGCATCTGGTCTCCACAGGAGACTTCTCTGCATATCAATCTCTTGGAACTCAGAGCAATTTTCTTAGCTCTCAGAGTGTTCCATTCCCTGCTCAGCTACAGGACAGTCCTCATCCATACGGACAACCAAGTAGCCATGTTCTTTGTAAATAAGCAGGGAGGGACTGGCTCTCTGTCGCTTTGCAACGAAGCTTTGCGACTGTGGACCTTCGCCAGAGAGCATCACATCCATCTTCTGGCAGTATATCTTCCAGGCGTTCAAAACTCTTGGGCGGACAGACTCAGTCGAGTTCTGCTTCCACACGAGTGGTCCCTCCACATGGACCAGGTAGCCAGGATCTTTCGAATTTGGGGAACCCGGACATAGACCTCTTTGCAAGTCCGTGGAATGCCAAACTTCCCCGGTTCTGTTCCATAATTCCGTGTCAGGGAGTTCAGGCCAAGGATGCCTTCCTCCTTCACTGGGGTCAAGACTTCCTTTATGCCTTTCCACCAATTCCCCTAATTCCCAAGACACTATTCAAGCTTCAGAGAGATCAAGGGACCATGATCCTCATAGCACCACATTGGCCACGCCAAGTGTGGTACCCTCTACTTCTGCATCTCTCTCAAGCTCCCTCCCTGGAATTGGGCTCTGCTCCAGACCTTCTATCCCAGGAAGAAGGAACGTTGTGGCACCCAAACCCCCAGTCTCTCCATCTCAGGGCTTGGTTGCTGAGGGCCTAGACCTTCAAGATTTTCATCTCTCCCAGCAAGTCAAAGATGTTATTCATGCCTCTAGAAAGCCTTCTACTAGACGTTCCTATGCTTTCAAATGGAAAAGATTTACCATTTGGTGTTCAGGGAAGGGTCTAAACCCTCTTGCAATACCTCTGAATTCTCTACTAGAGTCTCTTCTGCATCTATCCCATGCAGGTCTGAAAACGAATTCAGTAAGAGTCCATTTGAGTGCTATTGCAGCATCCCTCAAGCCTCTCAATGGACAACCTATTTCCTCTCATCCTCTTATAGCAAGATTCATGAGAGGCCTTCTTTTAACTAAACCTCCCATTAGACCACCTCCAGTGGCATGGGACTTGAACCTGGTTCTTGGCCAGCTTATGAAGCCACCCTTTGAACCTTTAGCCACCACCTCCTTGAAATTTCTTTCTTGGAAGGTTATTTTTCTCATTGCAGTCACCTCAGCACGCCGCATCAGTGAGTTGCAAGCTTTGGTGGCTAATCCACCTTATACAAGGTTTCATCATGATAAGGTAGTCCTCAGGACCAATCCACACTTCATGCCCAAAGTGGTCTCACCTTTTCATCTGAACCAAGAGGTGTATTTACCTGTCTTTTTTCCAGGACCTCATGCATCAAGTGCAGAGAGGAATCTTCATACCTTGGATTGTAAGAGAGCTCTCGCTTTTTACTTACAAAGAACACAGCAACATAGAAAGTCTTCTCAACTCTTTGTTGCTTTTGATCCTTCTCATTTAGGACTTCCAGTCTCTAAAAGAACACTGTCCAACTGGATTGCTCAGTGTATTTCTTTCGCCTACCAGAGTACAAACCTTTCTTTGGAGGGCCATGTCACAGCTCACAATGTGAGAGCCATGGCAGCCTCAATGGCTCATCTAAACTCTGTGTCCATCGACCAAATCTGTCGAGCGGCCACCTGGGACTCGGTTCATACCTTCACAGCCCATTACTGCTTGGACAAGGACTCCCGCCGGGATGCCTTGTTTGGTCAGGCTGTTCTCAAACACCTGTTCCATTCCTAATCAACTCCTACCCACCTACCCTGGTTGGATGCCAGAGATCCATAGGGGGAGGTAGAGTCCTTTTCAAGGACACACAACCTGGGGTCTTCCCCTGGCATCTGCAGCTAGGGAGTCCCCATATGTGAAGACTCATTCCTGCTTGTTCCTGGAGATAGCACAGTTACTTACCTCTAACAGGTGATCTCTGGGAACAGCAGGAATAAGTCTTCACAACCCACCCACCTCCCCTAGGAGTTGTATCTCTCTATCTATCTTTCCTTTCCTCTCTCTCTCTTTGTCTCAGCTTTAAAACTCAAACTGGAGAGAGGCGGTTGGGAAAGGCGGGAAAGCAGCGCGCAGGCGCTGTGGGATGCTCCCAAAAGCTTTCTTGCTGGACGCTGGGGAGCGTTCCCACGCGGGCTCCATCGGTACCGACGATACCCATATGTGAAGACTTATTCCTGTTGTTCCCAGAGATCACCTGTTACAGGTAAGTAACTGTGCTTTCTGAGGTGTTTTACTTTAGAAACTTTTTTTCCTTGGTGCTAGACGCCATTTTGAGCACTAGGCCCAATTTTTTCCTTAAAAATGGAAAAACCTACTTCAGGTTTTAAGAAATGTTCTAAATGTGGCGGTACTATTTCCGTCACCGACACCCATGATTGGTGTCTCAAATGTTTAGGGCCTGACCACTCTATTTCAGAGTGCCACTCCTGTGGAATGATGTCAAAAAGGGGCTGGCAGAACCGAGCTGCTAAACTTAGCACCCTTTTTCCCTCAGACGTGGCGTCTGTTACATCGACGTCCTCCAGGGCCTCATCTTCCTCCCATGGATCTCAGGTAACTAAACATAAATCTAGCCAATCCTCAAAGGGTAGATCTCCTTCTAAGTATCGAGATGCCCCTGGCATTGCCCTTGAGGAATTTTCACTGGCAAAACTGCCCTGGCGGGAGGCTTCGGCTTCCAAAGCACTAACGGGGTTCCAGGATGTTCTTGAGGCCTCAACCTCGGCAGAACTACTGGCCGCTTCTACCGGTACCGACACCCAAGCATCGGCAGCATCGATAGACCAGAGATTCCTTGCTATCGAACACAGTCTAGCGGCTCTTCTCATGGCTTCAGTACCATTGAAACCGCTTCAGACACCTCAACCGATACCGGTACCGACTGCATTAGCATCGGCGGGTATGCCACCCATACCGAGTCATGCGTATGTCTCTGGCATCGACAGATCGGTACCGGAACAACCCGATACCAACTTCGATCGATACCGGTACCGTGCTTTGCACGATCACCGGGATCGGAGGTATTTTGAATCCTCTGAGTCTGAAGACTCCAAAGACTCTGCCGATACAAGAGTACTTCTCCCCGAGGATTCCTCTTCTCCAGAATGTCTCCGCCAGAGGATATGTCCCTTCAGGACTTTATCTGTGATGTGGCCCGAGGCCTTTCCATTACAGTAACTCCTGAAAAAGAGCCAAGGGCAAAGGAATTGGACATTCTCCAATATCCTAAGGCTCCCAAAGAGGCAGCTACTCTGCCTATTCATGAGATTTTACATGATCTTATGCTAAGGATGTGGGAAACACCTTTAACCGCATCTCCTCATTCTCGAAGACTCGATACCATGTATCGAGTTCCACCTTGTTATGGCTTTCAAAAAACTCAATTACCACACCATTCAATGGTGGTGGAATCAGGCATGAGAAGGATGAAATGTGCAAAGAGACATGCATCCAATTCCTCCAGGTCGTGAATGTAGGACTCTCGATGCCTTTGGGCGTCGATGCTTCCAAGCTTCCATGCTCTCAGCTAGGATCAGTTCCTATATCTTGCATATGGGAATGTTCCTTAAAGAAATCACAGGAGACTTGGAGCTTATGAGCCCCCTCCTTCCTGATGACAAAAGGCAAGACTATCTTACTCTAGTCAAACATGCTCAGGATGTTTCCATGTTTGTAAATCGTGGAGCCTTTGATTGTTTTGAGTGCATAAGCAGAACCTTGGCTATTGCCATTGGTGCACGTCTGATAGCTTGGCTTCAGGCATCTGTCTTGGAAATTTGGGTACAGGATAAATTATGAAACTTTCCTTGCACAGGACAAAATCTCTTTGGCAAGAATTGGCAGGAGAAGGCTAATGAGATAGATGCTGACAGTATCACCTTGGATAGATTGGATAGACAGCCGATCCTGCAAGGAAAAAAATCCTCTAAGAAACCATTTTTCAATAAGAAAATCCTTCCTATACCCAATAGGGACACCTTCCAGGTCAGACTGCCCAAAAGGGACAACAGCAACAACCTAGACAACAAAAGAAGCCAAAAGATGCAAAATCTCAGCCACCTCAGCAGACTCAGCCTCCTCAGGGGCTTTGACTCCTCCCTAGAGAACTTTGCCTTCCTGCCTCTGAACGGTCCAAAACTCTCAACCATCCCAGGCAGGTTATGTCATTTTGCCCACAGATGTTACCAAATAACAGCAGAAAATTGGACTCTGTCCATTGTATGAGAGGGGTACAAGCTTCATTTTCACAGCATGCCCCCTCCTACAATTGTAATACAGTTCAATTCTCAGACCTCTCTCGACAGTCTCTTAGGTCAAGAAGTCGCAATGCTCCTTGCTCAAGCAGCAATAGAGGAAGTACCCATTCTCCATCAGGTTCTACTCCCCCTATTTCCTTATTCCAAAGAAAGCAGGGGGACACAGACCCATTTTAGACCTCAAAAGAATTGAACAAATATTTGTTCCAAGAGAAGTTTAAAATGGTCTCTCTAGGAACTCTGCTGCCATACTTTCAAAGTCAGAATTAGCTTTGTTCTCTAGTTCTCAAGGATGCATAGACTCATATTCTCATCCATCCAAGTCACAGGAGATTCCTACGATTCCTGTTTCAAGGAAAGCACTACCAATACAAGGTTCTTCCCTTTGGCCTGGCTTCTGCGCCAAGAGTGTGCACAAAATGCATGGTTGTGGTAGCAGCATTTCTCCGCACTCTGGGAATATTCGTCTTCCCCTACTTAGGCGACTGGCTCATTCGAGCCCCTACAGTGCCAGAAGCCAGCTCTATTCTGTTTTGCACAATGTGAATCCTTTAGTATTTGGGACTGGTCATAAACCTCCCAAAATCCAATCTTGCTCCCACTCAGTCCCTAGAGTTCATAGGAGCTCATCTGGATACCAGGCAGACAAGGGCTTTCCTTCCGCAGACCCACTGAACTTGCTTCCCAAGCAGTGCTCAAACCTTGTCTCACTGCTCGGGAAATGCTACAATTGCTAGGCCATATGGCATCCACCGTGCATGTGGTTCCTTATGCTCGCCTCCATATGTGAGCAGCCCAGTGGACTTTATCCACTCAGTGGACACAGGCCTCAGGCTGCCTGTCGGACAAAATAACAAACTCAATTTGTCTTATTTCGTCCCTCCAATGGTGGCAAACACCCAGAAAACGTTTGGTGGGGTCTCCTTTCCAGCAACCCCTATCCCAAGCCACCCTAACAGCAGATGCATCACAGGTGGGATGGGGAGCCCACATGCACAATCTCTCTACCCCCAGGGTACCTGGACTCCACAGGAGGCCTGTCTTCACATCAACCTCCTGGAGCTCAGAGCAGTCTTCTTTGCTCTTCGAGTATTTCACTCCCAGCTCAGTTACAAGACAGTCCTAGTTCAAATGGACAATCAGGTAGCTATGTTTTATGTGAACAAGCAGGGCGGAACAGGCTCTCTGTCGCTATGCAACGAAGCTTTGTGACTGTGGGCCCTCGCCAGAGAGCATCAGATTCATCTCCTTGCGGTGTATCTTCCAGGCATTCAAAACTCTTGGGCAGACAAACTCAGTCAAGTTCGGCTTCCACACGAATGGTCTCTCCACCCAGACCAGGTTGCCCAAATATTTCAGATTTGGGGAAGCCCAGACATAGACCCCTTTGCAAGTCCACTGAATGCCAAACTTCCCCGGTTCTGTTCCAGAATTCCGGCTCCATGTTGTCAGGCAAGGGATGCCTTCCTCCTCCACTGGGGTCAGGACTTCCTATATGCCTTCCCACCCATTCCCCTCATCCCCAAAACCCCTATTCAAGCTTCAGATAGACAGAGGTCATATGATCCTCATAACTCCACGTTGGCCACGGCAAATGTGATACCCTCTTCTCCTATACGCTCCAGATCTTCTCGCCCAAGAGGACGGGATGCTCTGGCATCCGAATCCCCAGTCTCTGCATCTCAGGGCCTAGTTACTGAAAGCCTAGAACTTCAGGATCTTAACCTTTCCCAACAGGTATCCTTCATGCTTCTAGGAAACCCTCCACAAGATGCTCGTATGCCTTTAAGTGGAAAAGGTTTACCATATGGTGCTCGCAGAAGGGTCTTAACCCTCTTGCGATACCTCTAGAATTGATACTGGAGTATCTCCTTCATTTGTCAAATGCGGGTCTCAAGACAAATTCAGTAAGAGTTAGTCTTAGTGCTATTGCAGCTTTTTACAAGCCTCTAAGTGGGCAACCTATTTCCTCTCATCCTCTCATAGCGATATTTATGAGAGGCCTTCTTTTAATGAAGCCTCCCATTAAGCCACCACCGGTGACATGGGACTTAAATCTGGTGCTTGGGCAGCTCATGAAACCGCCCTTTGAACCATTAGCCACTACCTCTTTGAAATTCCTTTCCTGGAAAGTTATCTTTCTCATTGCAATCACATCAGTACGTCACATCAGTGAATTGCAAGCCTTGGTGGCTGATCCTCCTTATACAAGGTTCCATCATGATAAGGTAGTCCTTAGGACTCATCCACACTTTATGCCAAAGGTGATCTCACCCTTTCATTTGAACCAAGCGGTTTACCTTCCTGTATTCTTTCCAAGGCCTCATGCCTCAAATGCAGAAAGGAACCTTCATACTTTGGACTGTAAAAGAGCTTTGGCCTTTAATTTTCAAAGGACACAGCAACATAGAAAATCCTCTCAACTCTTTGTTGCTTTTGATCCTAGTCATTTGGGACTTCCAGACTCCAAAAGGACACTATCCAGCTAGATTGCACAGTGTATATCTTTTGCCTATGAGAGTAAGAACCTTCCTCTTGAAGGCTATGTCACAGCTCACAATGTGAGAGCCATGGCAGCCTCAATGGCTCATCTTCACTCTGTGTCTATCGATGACATCTGTCAAGCAGCTACTTGGGCTTCAGTTCATACCTTCACAGCCCATTACTGCTTAAACAAGGACTCCCGCCGGGATGCCTTGTTTGGTCATGCTGTCCAACATCTGTTCCACACTTAATCAACTCCTACCCACCATCCCTGGTAGGATGCCAGAGATCCATGGGGGGAAGTGGAGCCCTTTCACAAGGGCACACAACTTTCTGGGGCCTTCTCCCTGGCATCTGCAGCTAGGGAGTCCCCATATGTGAAGACTACATTCCTGCTTGTTTCTGGAGATAGCATAGTTACTCACCTGTAACAGGTGATCTCCGGGAACAGCAGGAATTTAGTCTTCACAACCCACCCACCTCCCCTAGGAGTTGTATCTCTCTATCTCGCTCTCTTTCTCTCTTTCCCTTGTCTCAGCTATAAACTCAACTGGAGAGGGACAGTTGGAAAAGGCGGGAAGGCAGCACGCAAGCGCTGTGGGATGCTCCCAAAAGCTTTCCTATTGGACGCTGGGGAGCGTTCCCGCGCAGGATACATCGGTACCAACGATACCATATGTGAAGACTAAATTCCTGCTGTTCCCGGAGATCACCTGTTACAGGTGAGTAACTATGCTTTCTTGTTCATGCATACAGTTTTTCAAGTTCTTTACAAGGCCAAGCTCTAATTCCAAAGCTGTAGGAGAGTACAGGAATTGCTAGCTGATTAATGGCTTCTATCTGATTTCATGCTGTTAAAGCACATTTCAGTATCCATTTTAAACTTCTGTAATATTTGATCAGGCCTGGTTAGTACTTGGATGGGAGACCACCTTGGAATACCAGATATTGTAGACCAGTGGTTCTCACACTTGAGGTCGAGATCTTAAATGAGGTCACATCATCAATGGATGGGGTCACAGAAACATGACCAACAAAAAAGCTGTGTAAGAGCAAAACTACTGTCAAAATAATATCAATTGATATCAGCTCTTAAACAAAAATCTCAACTAACAAAATCTTATACCACAACTTATACAAATTTCACAGGCAAAATGACCTCAGCACAGCTCATATCCCACAGTTAGTGAACAATCACCATAGGGAGCAGCTTACGCTAACCAGTGATGTTACCAGTGATGTTAGCGTAAGCTGCTCCCTATGGTGATTGTTCACTAACTGTGGGATATGAGCTGTGCTGAGGTCATTTTGCCTGTGAAATTTGTATAAGTTGTGGTATAAGATTTTGTTAGTTGAGATTTTTGTTTAAGAGCTGATATCAATTGATATTATTTTGTCACAGAAACATGGCCATTTCCTCTTCTCTCTGGACTTTCACTGTGATCTATGCCAAGTAGTGGCAGTCACCAGTCAGCATGTAGCCTGTGAACAATAATAGGCCCTTGCGCCCCCTCCTGGGTAAGCTTTCTTTTAAACCACAAATCCATGTTGAGTACTGGGGTCTGTAAGCACACACTGCCTCCTGACACAAGGGATCCTGTACTGACTGCTGCTGCCCCTGCTTTCTACTTCAGATGAGCGGGAGGGAGGGAGGGGAAGGAAGCTGGAGACCTGCTATTCTGATTTTATCATCATCTGAGGTTATATGAATGTTCATAATGTGGTCATATGGGATAAAAGTTTGAAAAGCACTAATGTAGACGTTCTGCATGGAAGAAAGTCCTGGCAATCTACTTCTGGTCACACCTTGCCAGGAAAACCCAGTATATAGGGACAACTATCCACAGGATCACCGGGAGTCTACATTGACTCAATATTCTTTGTTTATCTTGCTTATATTTTCTCTCAGTAATTTATGCTGGGTTGTTGTCCTTCCTGTCCTCTTAGATGTTATACTCCTTGTTTAGATTTCTGTGATGCTAACGCACAAGGATCCTGCTCCATGCTCTAGGGGCAAGTGCGTGTCTTCTGTACAAATGGGTAATCATCAGGGTGCTACTTCTACTGCTGGGGGGACTTGCTGCTGGCAATTGAGTCCAGTGGAAAATATGCTTCACCTCTGTCAATGGGAAATGTAAGAATCTGTTGCGTCTCTCACACAAAAGCAGGCATCATCTGTTGAAATGGTCTCTGCTACTTAGAACTAACTGGTCACATTTCTTCTTGAACCAGATAAAGAATGGATTATGAAGCTTTTCTTAAGGAGTATTTTGAAAACTTTCATGGGCTGTAACGTTAGATTGTTTCTGGATGTATCCAAAGCTATGCAAATGAAGAGAAAATATTTTTTTAGCTGTCAGGTCTGATTTAGACCTAGACCTAGAATTTCGACTACTCACATCCAAGAGCTCCATCCATGCGGATATAATCACCATTGCCAATAAGGACATCACCATAAACCTCATCTACAGATCCCCCCTCTTCTCCACCTGAGGTCATCTCTACCTTTATTGACTTAGCCTGCAACCCAGCCGACCCGCGCAGTTCCAATTGGCTGCTCGGAGACTTCAACTTACCCTCCCTGCAATCCAACCAAGCAGATGCTTTCCTAGAAGCCATGCAAACACTCAGCTTTGATCAACTTGTGAACACCTCCACCCACAATAAAGGAAACCTACTGGACCTAATTTTCGCTCCCCACACTGCCATCAGCCAGAACTCCAACCTCAACACTACTATCACCCCCATCTGACATTGGTCAGATCATAAACTAATCATGTTCCAGATACCCACTCTTCATTCTAAATTCCCACCTAACGACTCCAGTACAGAACCCAAAACTACCTCTTACTTCAAACCACTGGATAAAGAAGAATTCATTAAGCACGCTTTACCTACACTCAATTCAATGTCTTCTGACCTCGACGAAGCAATCACCAACTAGAACATCACACTAAAGTCTTTTGTGCAACTACCAGCCTCAGTCAAAAGCAATAAGAACAAACAAAACAAAAGACAGCCATCGCCATGGTTCACAGCAGATCTCCGGTCATCTCTCCTCTCCCTCAGGAAATTTGAAAGGAAATGGAGAAGGTCTCGCTCTGAATCTGACAAAGTAACATACCTGAACCACCTTAAACTCCACCGTGAAACTATATATCTCAGAATGAGTGAATACCATGTTACCTCATAACAACTTCCAGACCATTTTCCAGGCCCTCACACTACCTCACTTTGATTATGCAAACGTCGTCTTATACGGTCTCCCCAAGAACATCCTTAATCCGCTCCAACTCGCTATGAATGCGACTGCACGGGTGCTCTGTGGTCTAGCAAGATCAGACCATATCACCCCGATTCTCATGGAACTCCACTGGCTACCAATTCATTGCAGGTTAACCTATAAAATCCTTCTCATCACTTTCAAGATCATCAACAGCCTTGCCCCCACGTCCCTCAGTGATATCATCTCCCTCACCCCGAAAAACAGAATGAGAAGGTCAATAACTGACAACACCCTGATCATCCCCAAAGAGTCCATCAAATGTTCCCAGACAACCAAGAAAAGGACTTTTGCCTTCTATGCACCAAAATGCTGGAATGACCTCCCACCTGAAATAAGAGCAATCAAAGACCTCACTCAATTCCGCAAGGCAATCAAGCACCACATTTTCCTTCTCCACTTTGCACAAGCATCAAATCCGCTTCCGATCATCCGCACTCCAAAACCCACAAACTCTCAATCTCCACTCCCAATTTCCTCATAAGCAATTTTGCCACAAGTTCTCTGCTGTCTTACCTTAGCCCTTCTTGAGAATACTATGAATCTAAAATATTTTGTACATATGTATACAGTTTACCCTCTTGTTCCAAGTTTAAGTCTCCTGTTATAATGTAAGCACACAATTGTCCTCTGAATGTGCAACCTTTGTTATATGTAAACCGCACTGAAAACAAATAGCGCGGTATATAAAAGATGTTAAATAAATAAATAAATAAATTTAGTTACATTAGGTGTAACTTTTGTAGTAAGGTACAGCTGTGGTTACCATTATTGGCACCCTTGCATTTTAGATATGTTGTGTATCTTGAGAAATAATTGGAAATATTCCAACTGTATATCATCATAATATTTTAATAGTGTGTTCAAAGGTATACAATAAAAAAAGATGCCTGTGCAACTTAGAAATAGTAATGTCTGAGAGAAAAAACAAAATATGACCTGGATAGGGTTAATGGAACCCTTCACTAATATTTGATTGCACAACCCTTGGCAGTGATGACAGCCTCCATATGTTTCTTGAAGCCATCTATAAGTTTCATACATCTGTCTACTGGTAGTTTCTCCCACTCTTCAACTGTGATTTGTTCCAGCTCAGGGATGTTTGCAGGATTCCTTTTACCAATGGCACATTTCAGCTCTTTCCAAAAGTTCTTGTTTGGATTAAGATCAGGACTCATTGCTGGCCAGTTTTAAAAAAGTCCATTTGATCCTTTTTAACCATTCTTTTGTACTTTTTGGGGTCATTGTCCTGATGGAGGACCCATCACCTTCGATTCAGACCAGGCTTTCTGACACTAGGTAACACAGTTAGTGCAAAAATAACTTGATAGTCCTCTTTCGTCATGTTTCCTTTAATATGTTCCAGGCCTCCATTTCCTGAGGCAGCAAAACAGCCCCACAGCATTATGGAACCTCCACCATATTTAACTGTAAGAAGGGTGTTTTTTTTTCTTTATAAGTTTAATTTCTTTGCCTGTAAATGTATCGCTGGTCTACATTGCCAAAGAGCTCAAGTTTGGTTTCATCTGTCCACAGAACATTTTCCTAGAAGGATTGTGGTTTTTCAAGGTGAGTTTGGGCAAAGATTAGGCGTGCCTTTTTATGTCTGTCTTTGAGCAGTGGGGTCCTCCTTGGCCTTCGCCCATGAAGTCTTTATTTAGTGCATGGCATATGGTGCAGGTTGAAAACACAACTCCAGATTGCTCAATGTCAGCCTTAAGCTCTTTGGATGTACGTGTGTTTTTCCAATAGTTCACACTAACCTTTGAAGACTTGGATTAATTTTCCTCTTCCCACCATGTGGTGGGAGGTTCTTGACAGTTCCATGAGCAGAAATCTTCTTAATAACATTGTGAATTGTAGATGCAGGAATCCCGAGGTCTTTGGAGATGGCCTTGTACTCCTTTGAAATTTGTTTGGTGATTATGGCTTTTCCAACGGCCTCAGGCAGCTCTCTTGTCACCATTGTGAAAATGGAACAGGGAGTGAATGTGGTCATTTTAAACATTAGAGCCATCATTCATTAGTTGACAATTGATCACAGGTGCGTCTAATTTTACTACAATAGGAATGTGGTTCTTCTATTCAAACTGATTTAAATTGTTTTTAAGGGTGCCAATAATCATGTCCTAGCAATGTCCCAGTTTTTATACTATTTCCTTTTTTAATTGGTCTTGTTTTATTTGATTCTTTTGTGTGTCAAATATATGTGCATATCTAGTCCAAAGCCATTTCCTTGGCCACTTTATCAGGAGATATTGGAGATTAAGGGGTTGAACTGCAAGGGTGCCAATAATGTTGACCACAACTGTATCTTGCCAAATGCAAAGTCGTATATAAGACTAAAGAGCATATCTTTTGGGATCCTATGCAGCTTGCTGAGTTTGTAGTGTCTGATAAAGTGAAGTCTGAAGGGATCGTGCCTGTAGGTAATAATTCTTTTAAGTGTTTTCAGCACTGTGTCTGATGACGAGCTGTTTGTATTCTTATTAGTATAGTTTTCTTGAGATTTTCTTCCCTATCTCAGGTTAATATTTTTGTTGTTTATTGCATCAGATTATTTTCTTTCTTTGATTTTCTCCTGGTTGTGGATCTCTTCCTATATATCTGTGGAGATATATTTCATTGTTATATTTGGGTTATGCGATTTGTGCTATGCATGTTGATAAGCAGTGCTAATGTTAGAAAACAAGAATCCCAAGAATAAACGTTTTGCCAACCACAATCTTTGGTATGCTGTGATCTCATCATATAATATGTTACTGTGGCTGATAGGGTGTGCTAAAATTATAGACAAGATGCCTCATCTTCTAGTCTAAAAGAGGAGGGTCATTTTATAAAAGGGCTCCTTGGTAGGCATCTACTTGTCTTTACAAAATACTAGCGTTTCAAGCAATAGCTTTAAAATGAAATTTTGTACTTTGTTTTCTAGGTAATGAATGGCTTCTTCAAGGTCAGACTCTGTCTGGTAAGATTGGGAGCCTCTCTGAACCAGCTTTGATAGCATTCCTGATCCCTTCTACTTTCCAGTCCTCAGAAGCCCTACTGTCTGTCGGCGCATGTCTCTACTACTGCGCCCAGGACAGCAGCGTTTGCACAATGAAGGGGATTGCCTTCACCCAGCCTTTACAGATAGCTCACACAAACCAACCAAGCAATGCTGAGGTGCAGCTGACCTACACATTCTAATTTACAGCCTCGTTAAAAGAAATGCGCACATTTTTTAAAAACACAGCCTGCTGCTTAATATTTTTACTGAAGAAGAAAAAGGAATGGAACATTTTAGACTTTATCCATGGCTTTTTGCAGTGTTCACTGTATAAATTGAAAAACATTTTTAAGGTGCATTTTAACAGGCGCTCGTGCTACTTGAGGAAAGGTTCCTGCCACGACCACAGCCTGATGCAGCCTGTAGAGCAGAATGCTTTTGCCGTGTGAATCTGTGCAGTAAAATTTGTAAGACCAGGGCGCAAATGCTTAGATTTTTCTTTTTACAGATTAATACAAAATGGCCATGATAGTTTGTCAGCGGCATCGTCTTTTATATATGCTGTTGTGTGATTAAATTATTTGTATACCATGAATTCTGATGCATTTTGCACATCAGAAAATTCTAAGTCTAGGCCAAAAAGGACTAACATTGCACAAACCGTTTCTATAAGGAAATGACTATGTCTAGTGTCACAATGGCTACAAAGGTTTCTGATAAGCACAGAATAAGATCAGTCCTACAGGGCCAAATTTACTCCTTGATACTCATTAGGTAAAATATTTAGACGAACTATTGCAGTGGGCATCTCCTGAACTAGTGGAGATCAATTTAACCCTTTCCACTCAGATAATTTTTCTGTTGTTCACGCCAGATCAGAATAAATTTCAACAAGAAAATGGCCAAATTCCAAATTACAACCATCCTGACATTCACATTCTACAGTAACGAGTCATCTAGTATTTCGGATAAGGCATACAAAATATAAACTAACATGTTATTCATATGTACCACAAAGTGTGACAGATTATCGAAATGAGAACATTTAGATGTCCCATGGAATGGGACAGCCGAGTGGAAAGCATTAACTTTCTTACTTAGTGCTTTATTTAAATTGGCTGTCTTTTTCAGATTAACTTTTCCCAGATATTCAAAAATTACTCGGATAAAGTGGCAGTAATTTATCCACTCAGCTACCCACTGTGCTTTATCTAGTTACCACTGAATATTGATAAAACGGCACCTTGGGAACACCCTGCTGTCTCTTTTTCTACGGTTAAATGTGGCATGGAGTGGAACTTATCCACACACAATTTAGCTGGTCATCAGGGGGAGGTGGAGTTTAACCATGAAAAGTTGTCTCGCTATCTCCCAAAATTGCCAGACAAAACCTCTTGAATATGGACCTCTTAGTGACCACAAGAAGATATCAAAGGATGCAGAGTGAAGCTGAGGGTCTTACCCTTCTTGAGGTCAGCACACTGGAATATCCACTTCCAGCAGAGTGACCGTCATACTGTAGAGAGTGATTGGGGCTGCTCCTGTGAGTGAATGGTGAATTTGCTTGTGCTAAAGGTGATCTACTTAGTTTTTGATGTCTATAAGTATACCTAGCAAGCAAGCAGCTGCATCCTATCGCTCCATTTGCTGCAGTGAATAAGACCCACTTATGGGCAACCATTACTCAGTTTTCCTAAATCCTAGTTTCCATCCTCTATTTTCTTACCATATGAAGACAGGATGTTTTTGTCTAGGTTTCAGTCTTAAGGAAATGTTTTCTTATTTTATCTTTAAGGGGGGAAATTTTATAAAATAATTTTTGAGAGTAAACCCTTTTGTACGTGCATTAAAGGCCTCTTATGAAACCTGACGGTGTAAAATTACACATGGTGACAAGAAGGCAAGCATACGTTTACGTGCCTGAAGGTGGGCACGTTCAGAGGAGGAGTTTGGGCGGAACATGGGTGGTGGCAGTGTGCATACGTAGGGTATAAAATATTCAGCCACAGACCTTTACAGCAGCTCCTGATCTGGGGCAAGTCTATGCAGCTGCATTCTTGATGCTCTTTTATAAAAACGCTTATCTGCCGCCTTGGCCCATTTTATTCCTATGGACATGACGGCAGGTAGCACATGCTAATGCCAGTTAGTGCTCATTAAGTGTTAGTAAAAGGGACCCATGTGCATTTATCTGTATTTATATAAGCGCCTGCTTGGCCCTTCGACCTGGGCGACCTGTTACAAAATTACCCTCTGAAAGTGTTTGCACAGAAATGCATTGGAACATCACCAAGTGGGATTTCTTGATATTTCAGTCCAAATCATATGTGCCTTATTGAAGAGCAATTTTGTTCTTTGAATTATTTGCAAAAATGTTAACCTGCTTTCTTAGTTTTAAAAAAAGTGCCTGTATAATCTCAAACAAAGTGTGTGCAAATGTATGAATTTTTCATTGAAGCCATCAAAACTCGCAAATGTATTTACCATTTTTACAAATGATATGTAAAGAAAACCACAACTGATGTTTCTCTGTAAATTCTAGAAACCGCTAAAAGCCATTCAAGTGGAATAATAATGTTCAGTATTCCTAATGTTATAGTTGGGAATTTCTGATTTGTGGTGTATTAAATAAACAATTATCTATGTGGTTCAGGTACTCATCACTATTAAAAATGTAAGACTCTTGTGCCCCGAGTGATTATAGTCTAATTTGATCAGTTACAGTTAGTCGCTTCTGTAAAGTCATAAATAACTAATGGAGCAGGATTTAAACTTCCAGGATGTTTTTTTTTTGGGAGGGGGGATTCCTGCTCATTTGGAATCGAGGGTGGGATACTAGTGCCATGAACACTATAGCAATAAATCCTGGGTTGGGGGGCATGCTCTTTCCAAAACCCTGCACTCTTATGTCCTGAATCTAGCCTTATAGGTGCCACGCTTCAGTAATGACCATGACACCACCGTCCCTTCCTTGGGCTATGAATACTACCTCCACAGCATTCCTAGTGGACTTGGGAATTGCACTGGGGACCTTCTGCAGGAAGGCCAGCTTTGTGCCTTAATCACTAGCCTTCTCCGGGAACAAGCAGGAAGTCAGTCCTCACATATGGGTGACATTGGCACCGACAGAGCCCTTGTGGATGCATCCCCCCAGCTTTCAAAGAAAGTCTTTGGGAGATGTCACCACGCATGCGTGGTCCCCTTCCCACCCAAGTATGCCATCTTGCTCAGTCTCCTTTTTTCTGCGGAGCCCTTCAGATGTTGTCTGGCTTGTCTCCGGAAAAAGTTGATTTTTTTTCTCTCTCCGAGTTTCACTCTTGCCTCCAGTATTGCACCGGTACTCTTCCCGCCTACCAACCTCGGTGCCTCGGCATCAGGTTCGGTTTATTTTTGTAGTCTTTCGTTATTTTCTTTTTCTGGCATCTTCATGCTTTTTTCTCCCGCTGGCAGCTACCAGTGGCTTTAAGAAGTGTGATTGGTGCTCTAAAATCATATCTCTGACCGATACACATGACTGCTGTCATCGCTGCCTCGGGCCAGACCACGACCCCGGCAGCCTGCGGCCTCTACAAGAGGATGTCCAGCAAGGCCCTCAAGAGCCGCCAGCAGCAGCACGATAATTTTTTCCCCAAGTCCCTGATGCCTCCAAAGGCCAGAGCCTCATCTGAGGCCCCGACATCTCGGGCAGAACCCTCCGAGCCCGAGCCTCATCGTGGGTCCTCAAAAGGAGGTCTCCCTTGAGGGAACCCAGGAAGAAGAAGAAGAAGCCCTCGAAGGTGGCATGCTTGGATGGTTCCATCCGGCTGGGGCCTGCCCGCTCCCGCAGTCCGAGATGCTCGTCCGAGGTGTCGGAGAAGTGACCTGCGAAGGTCCCCAGAAGGATCCGACCATGGGCCGGCCTTGATCCCCAGACAGTATCTTTGTTGAGGATTCCCCTTCAGGGGAGCCGGCATCTGGCCCGAGTCCCTCAGTGCCCATGCTGAAGGCTGTGGAGTCTTCTGGTGTGGAGTCCAAAATGGCAGCCCTGGAGCGCAATTTGTCTGCATTCATGGACCAGCAGCAGGCGCTGTTGTCTGGCATGACCGGTTCATCTGCCCCGACCACCAGGCCCTCGACCTCCATGACGTTCCCGAAGGCCGAGCCGATCCTCAGCCGAGGTTGCACTCTGAGTCCCACTTGACAGGACCGCAGTCATCCCCGGCAAGTTTGCCAGCCGCAGGGCATCGGGGGCTCTGAGGCCAACAGAGCAGCCCTTCTATGAGTCCTGAACGGACTATCCCCGAGTGGGAGATGGAGGACAAGGGGTCCCCCAATGCCTGTCGCCACACGATGTCCTTTCTGACTCTCCCATCTCGGAGCTTCGGCAGCGGTCCCTGCCTGAGGACATGGGCTTCCTGGACTTTGTCAAGGATATGTCTAAGGCCCTGGCATTCCCGATCGAGTTGGAGGAGGACCCTCGCGTTAATGGGTTGGAAATCCTCCAATACGAGGCCCTCCAGGGGAATCGCTTATGGTGCCCATTCTTCCCATCCTGGAATGGCTCATGCTCCGAATGTGGGGGAGACAGGCATCGGTGCCAGTGGTCAGCAAATGGCTCAGCTCGATGTATTGAGTCCACTGGAGCCCAGGCCTCCAGAAATCACAGCTGATGCATAACTTTGGCAGAAAGTGCTACTAGGGCTCAATGTTCATCTGCCGCATCCAAGCCTACCAGCTGTAAATGGGGCATGTACCTGAGAGACCTGGCGAAGGAACTCACCGGGTTCTCGGCTGGTCTCTCTGAGAAACCTTTGGTGCGATTCAAGAACCTGGCCAAGGCAGTCCGTGAATGCTCCAAGTTCATGTCTCGAGCAGCCTATGATGGGTTCAAGTCGGTGGCCCGGGTAGCCGCGGCGGGCATCAATGCACGCCGCCAAGCTTGGCTTCAGTAGTCTGACCTCGAGCAGTGGGTTCAGGACAAATTGGTCGATGTCCCATACCAAGGAGAGAACCTCTTTGGCAAACCGACAAGGCTGCTGAGCTGGAGACTATGATGGGGACCAGGCTCTCTAAGAAGACCACTGCCCCTCCCCAACGGAAGGGCTCGGGTAAAAAGTCCTTTTACCTGAGGAAGGGGAGCTGCTTACCGAAACTACCTACCTTATCAGGCCTCCACGGCTCCCCAACAGGGTCAGCAGGCCAAGGGACATGGGCATGGCCTGCATAAGCAGAAGGCTCCAAAGCTCCAGGCACCGGCCCTGGCCCTGGCCCAGCCAGAAGGTAGCTTTTCACTCCTTGAGCATAGCCTCTCTACCCCAAGGAGATCAGCAGCCTACAAGGGGACATCTGGCCCTCTATGCCCAGAGGTGGATGTCCATCACCACCGATTCCTGAGCAGTTTGGGTGGTCAGGGAGGGTTACCTCCTTCATCTGACTCAGATACCTCCCCCTTATTTCCTGGGAGAGCCCCTCAGGTCTCCCCTCAACCAGGACCTTCTTCTGAAGGAGTTGGCAGGTCTTCTCGAAGTGGTGGAACCGGTGCCCAACCATCTCAAGGGCAAGGGGTTCTACTCCAGGTACTTCCTCATGCCCAAAAGAACAGAGGATCTTAGGTCCATCCTCAACCTGAGCAACCTCAGCAAATTTCTGGTGAAGGAAAAGTTCAGCATGCTCTCCCTTGGAGCATTGCTGCCATACCTCCAGCAGGGAGACTGGCTATGCTCCTTAGACCTCAAGGATGCTACCGACATCCTTATCCATCCCAACCACAGGCAGTACCTGCAGTTCGTAGTAGGGGGCAGGCACTTTCAGTACTGGGTGCTCCCCTTCAGCCTCGCCTCTACCCCAAGAGTTTTCACAAAATGTCTGGCGGTCGTGGCTGCCTTGCTCAAGCTCCAGGATGTCTTTGTCTTTCCCTACCTGGATGACAGGCTCATAAAGAGAGTCACAGCCTTAGAGGTGCAGCAGGCCACTGCACGCACCATCCAACTCCTAAAGCACTTGGGGTTTGTCATAAACTACCCCAAGTCTCACCTCTAGCTCAGGATGTACAGTGCCGTCCCTTGGCACCTGCTTGGATTCTCCTGTGCCTCCTCGGGCACATGGCTTCCACGGTCCACATCACCCCAGAAGCTCGCCTCCACATGAGGATGGTGCCGTGGTATCTCAGGGACCAGTGGTCTCAGGCCACTAGCCACATATGGGACAGGGTTTCCATGACCCGCCAATTGGCGGATTCCCTGGTCTGGTGCAGTCTCCCTAGCATCTCAAGGTGGGCAAGCCTTTTCTGGCCCCAAGCCCCTTCAGGGTCCTCACCACGGACACCACCCTACTCGACAGGGGAGCCCACTGCGGGGATCTCCACACTCAGGGCAACTGGTCGCCAGAAGACAGCACCCAGCAGATCAATCTTCTGGAGCTCTGAGCCATACACCTAGCCCTGAGGGTCTTCTGTCACTGCCTGCATCACCAGCCGATTCTGGTCCAGACGGACAACCAGGTGGCGATGTTCTAAGTGAACAAGCAAGGGGGCACGGGGTCTCGTACCCTTTGTCAGGAGGCCCTAGCCCTCTGTTTGAATGCACTCTAACAGGGTATTCTCCTGCAGACAGTGTACCTACCCAGTCAGGACAACCAGCTCACCGAGAGGCTCAGCAGGGTTCTCCAGCCACATGAGTGGCAGCTGGACCCCAGGGTAGCCAGTCGACGTTTCTGGCTGTGGGGATAACCCGTGATGGACCTGTTCATCAGCCTGGACAACTTTGTTGTCCTGCTTTTGTTCCCAGCAGGCCCACCCCTCCAGGGTAGCGGCGGACGCGTTCTGGGTCTCATGGTTGGAAGGCCTCATGTACACCTTCCCTCCTACCCTGCTGATCTCCAAGACCTTGTTCAGGATCCTCCACGACAAGGCCTCTCTCATCTTGATTGATCCCCAGTGGCCCAGGCAACTGTGGTTCCCGCTGCTTCTACAGTTGATGGTGGACACTCCCATTCCCTTGGGGACCGCCCCAGGACTCCTATCTCAGGAGGGGGGCTCTCTCCTGCACCCCAATCTGGGTCCTTGTTGCTGACAGCGTGGCTGCTGAGAGGGTGACTCTGGCTCCCTTCAGTCTTCTGGTTGAAGTGGAAGATATCCTGCTGTCTTCTCCCAAGGCCTCTACTAGGAAGGCTTAAACCCTCAAATGGCACAGGTTCTTTGTCTGGTGCATCGATCACGGAGCTAACTCTTTTCTGTCCTAAGGCTCTGGTGTTACAGTACCTTCTCCACCTCTCTTAGTCTGGGCTCAAGTCTAACTTTGTCCGGATGCACCTCAGTGCCTTAGCGGCACACCACCATCCAGTAGATGGTAAGCCCCTCTCGATCATTGACGACCTGTTTTCTTCTGGGCCTACTCTTATCGAAGCCCCCGGTTCACCCCTCGGCAAACGAATGGGACCTCAACATAGTGTTGGGGCAGCTCACTCTCCCGCCCTTCAAACCTCTGGCTACCTGCCACCTCTGCTACCTCTCTTGGAAGCTGGCTTTCCTGGTCGCACTTGCCTTCGCTCGCAGAGTTAGTGAGCTTCAGGCCTTGTGGCAAGGCTGTCTATACCAGATTCTACAAGAACAGAGTGGTGTTTCACATGCACCCCAAATTCTTGCCAAAGGTAGTGTCACCCTTCCATCTCAACCAGGAAGTGGTGCTCCCTACCTTCTTTCCAAGACCATACTCCAGTTGGACAGAGACGGTCCTTCACACTTTGGACTGTAAGAGTGCTTTGTTCTTCTTCTATATCCAGTGCACTCAGGGCCACTGCAAAGCTTCTCAGCTTTTCATCCCCTATGACCCCAGTAGGCTGGGGGAGGCGGTGACTAAGCGTACGCTGTCCACATGGGTGGCGAACTGTATAGCCCTCGCTTATGAGCAGGTGAAGCTCCCGCTGGAAAGCCGTGTCACGGCGCACCATGTCAGGGCCATGGCGGCCTCTGTGGCAAACTTGCACTCTGTCCCAATGGTGGACATCTGCCAGGCTGCCATCTGGTCTTCAGTCCATACCTTCACAGCCCATTACTGCCTGGAAAGAGGGTCCTGACAGGACAGTGCCTTTGGCCAGACTGTGCTCCGTAACCTTTTCGGGGTGTAGGCAACTCCTACTCTCCAACCCTTCTGTGTTCAGGCTTCCGGAGTGCTGGATTCATCGGACGCAGGGTCCTACTGTGATCTGTGGGCACAGACTCAGTTGCTGTTGCGTGCGGCTTCCCATGAGAGAGCCCTGTTTTGTTATGGGCTTTCGGTAGCCTATAGCTGGGGAGTCCCATATGTGAGGATTGACTTCCTGCTTGTTCCCAGAGAAAGCGTAGTTACTCACGTGTAACAGATGTTCTCCAGGGACAGCCGGAATCAGTCCTCACAACCCTCCCTCCTCCCCTTGGAGTTGCTCTTTTAGCGTCTTTTAGCTATGTCATCTGACTGAGCAAGATGGCACCCTTGGGCAGGAAGGGGACCACGCATGCGTGGTGGTATCTCCCAAATGGTTTCTTTGAAAGTTGGGGGGATGCTTCTGCGAGGGCTCTGTCGGTGCCGACGTCACCCATATGTGAGGACTGATTCCTGCAGTCCCCAGAGAACACCTGTTACAGGTGAGTAACTACTTTTACACCACAAACCAGTATACTACTGGGAATTACTAATTTTGGTATTCTGTGTTCTGATTTTTTTTCTAATTTAGATGATCTTCAAGACTTCAGCAGGACCCGTCTAGAAAGGGTTAGCTATAAGATGCCAAATGTCTATGAAATGCAATAGCTGACTAATTTTTATGTAGAGTGTTTATTAAAATATTTAAGATTCAGGATTCACTGTGAAATCGGACAAAATCACCAGCCACTGTTTTTCTAATCTAGGTAGCTCACCACTATAATTTAGGTAGCTGGCAAGTTAGACAGTGTAGTCAGTAATGTAGGGCTGGCATCCAGGAGTTTACCATGGTGATGACATTCTCTAGCACTGATGAAAAAGGGCTCTAGCACTGAGTAGGGGACAGGGACCAGATTGTCCACCTGCTGCCTTGTGAACACCTCCATCAAGCCCAGTATCTTGTTTCCAACAATGGCCAATGCATGTCATAAGTACTTGTCAGATGGTGGCCTCTTTTTTGGTAGATGCTGATGCTGCTTAGATGGCCAGGCACATGCTATTGTGGACAGAGGCTCCAGGCTTTTTTTTAAATCTTTTTAAACTCAATCTTGTTCCTTGATATTCAAAGCCGTGCAGATGAGCAAGAGCTGCTGGCCTTTATGGCAGAAGAGGAATCGATCCCAGTCACTCAGCACAGTGCCTGCAGCAGGCAAGAGAGCAAGCTTTAGATTGTGAAGACAATGGATCCTGGGTAGGAGTCTTCCCGTCTCTACCCTATGAAGTCAGAGGGGAGAAACTTCTATATAGGAGTCTGAGTAGTGTGTGTTTGCCTGGCAGGGATTTGGCAGATTTTTATCATGTACTAATGAATTTTTTTCACTTAACCTGGCAAATGACCAGAAAACAGGAAAAAAAATGGCTTACGTATGACTACTAACATCACCGTCTAAACTTGAATAGCATCCCTTCAAACAGCAGTACTAGATTCTCAGAAATGTCAGCAGACAATTTTCTTGGTTCAGTTGCTCTTCCGTTTGCTGCTGTTCTTCCGTCTGCCTTTTCCGTCTGGTTTGTTTCTTACAATATTGCATTTTTATGGAACAAATGATGCGCTCCTTTAAAAACTTTGTTTCATGACTCACTTGGAAGCTGCACAGCTCAATATTCATGTAGGAAGTTTATTTGCTTTCTGATTCTCCTGCCTTTTTCCAAGAAGCTGTATTATCAATGCAGTTCTGACATGAGATTCTAAGAATCATCTAAGCAGTGTCCTTGTAACTTCTGTGTTGGACCGGGGGGGATCTGAAGCTTTAATTACTAATTGTTCTCCTCCCTCCCAGAAAACAAATAAGTCGGAACTATAAAAACGGGGTTGGGGAGAGGAATGTAAAGATTTGATTTGTTCTGAATGAGTTATGTTCCCAGCACTGCTGCTGCTGCAATGTGCCTTTTAGTTAGTTTAATGCAGAAATATTGCAGAAGTTGAATAATGAAAAGCTATAGCAGTGCTTCTCTGCTGCTCCTGGCTTGTAATGACTGACTTTCACTTTGTACAATACCAAAAAGAAGCTGGTTTTGTCTTTTCTTTCTCTTAAAAAATAAAGTTGTTTCCATTTCTGCTCTGATTTTTTGACTGCTCATATGTCTCTGGACAGGGAAGAGGCAGTAGCTAACGGGTGTGTGTGTGTGTGTGTTTTTCTCCTTTTTGTTCCTTCCATTTGCTAGGAAGGGATGACGTGAGGAGTTGTAGGGTTTCCTGATGAACTTTGCAGGATAGGAAAACTCCTATTCCAGCTGGTTCTGATCCCGAAGTTCACGGAAGTGTGTGAGGTGGTGGTGTGTTTTTCTTCCTGTCCTCTTTGCTGGATCACCTGTGGCAGCATAAATGTAAACTGAAAGATCAGATGTGATAATTGGAGATGGTGCTGCCCTTAGCCAGTAATGTTGGGACATGAGAGAACATTCATCCAGCGCACACGGTGAACTGACAGAGAAAATGACGGCAGATAAAGACCATACGGCCTATCCGGTCTGCTCGTCCATAAGCTCTCCAATCCCTTTCTCTCCTTTAGAAATCCTCTGAATTTGTCCCATATTTTTTTGAATTCAGATTCACTTGCTACAATACAATAACAGCAGCTATCAACAATTAGCCGCCTGACTGAAAACCAAACACAGTTTAGTAACTCTCTCTGTAGAGTTGCCATGAGTCAACATCGACTCGACAGCAAGAACGCCACCATCCCTTGCTACACCAGACATGAAATGAGGAATTGTCCAGCCTTGGTCAGATACTTATTTAGCTAGACGTCTATACCGCTTTTCACTGGGTCAAAGCGGTGTACAGGGAATTTCTTTTAAATGGGTTTACATGGAACTTCAAACTATGTACATTAACTTGAAGCATGCAGAGAAATTGAAATTATTTACATGCAGGTGATTGCGTGTTTCTTATTATTTTACATGCAGGATTAGGGAAGGGGTTAGGTAACATTTGCAAAGTTCTTTACAAACAAGTGGGTTTTTAGTAGTTTTCTGAAGTTGGAGAGTTTGGCAGAGTTTCTGATGTTATCTGGGAGGGCGTGTTGGTTGTTTCTTGTTTTCTGAGCTGGTATATGTTGCTATATAATTAGTAGAGATCTGTGGCACAGACAATGATGGATTGGGGGGGGGCATGGTAGCGGTCAAGAAACAGAGCTAGTGAGACCCACGGAGACCCATGATGCCTGCATCGACAGGGACAGTGGGACTTATTGTGCTGTCAATGCAGGTATCGCAGGTCTCTATGGTAAATCCAATACCTCTGCGGTATCTGCAGGGGGAAGCTGGGAATGCTCCCTGCAGATACCATGGAGATTTTTGACTTACCACAGGCCTTTTGCAGCTATCGCACTGCAATAGCTACAAAAGACTGCTATAGTTTAGTAGGCATACCTCTTAGTGACACAATTCTTGCCGAGTCAATACAAATAAAAACCTGTGAAATAGATTTTCAGATCCTTTGCTTCAGAATATATTTAGATGGATTTAAGTAGGAAAATAAAGAATAAATTATACTTAAAACAACTGTAGACTTAAACTGATCGGTGAATGGAGAATGCATATGTGAATGTTATTTCTAGTGGCTTGACATCCTTCAGATAACATGATTTCATGCCAGAACATCAGTGTACCTTGACGGTGTAGATAGGGAAAAACAATTATTTTCTTCCTCAAGTCATTAACGTTTCAAGACTGTAAAAACTGCAGAGGACATAGTTTGTCACTGCTTTCATAAAACATGTAATGACATAGATTGGATCTGATTAGGTATATAAAAGCAATAAATTAAAATAAAATAAATTAAAATAAAGTATTAAATAAAAAACAAAAGAAAAATTTGTTTTTAGTCCATGCACTGACAGTAGCTCCAAAAATGTAGATGTGCACCCGGTCGTTTTCGGTGGATGGTCCCAAATGTTGGAATCTATTACCAATAACCACAGGGCATATTTACTAAGCTGGGCTAATGGTTAGCATGCTCTTGGGGTAACTAGGTCGCATGTTATTCAATGGGACTTAGTTACAAATAGTATGTGTTAACCACTAGGGCAGCTTAATAAACATGCTTACATTTGAAGCATGATTTATTTTTTAAGTTTCCAAAAGGGGTTAAGCCCTATCTATTTTGACAGGCTTTTAATATTTCTGATTAAATTCATTCTCCAGGAACAAGCAGGAAGTCAGCCCTCCCATATGGGTGATGTCGGCACAGATGGAGCCCTCGTGGAAGCATCCTCCCAGATTTCAAACAAAGCCTTTGGGAGATGCTACCACGCATGCGTGGTTCCCTTCCCGTCCAAAGGTGCCATCTTGCTCAGTCTCCTTTTTCCCATGGAGCCCTTCAGACGTTTGTTTGGCTTGTCCCTGGAAAAAGTTGATTTTTCTTCTGAGTTTCATACTCTCCTCCGGTATCGCACCGGTAGTCTTCCTGCCACCCGATCTCGCTGCGTCTGCATCATGTTTGGGTTTTTTTGCAGTTTTCTTTAATTTTCTAGCATCTTCATGCCTCTTTTCCCTCAACTGGCAGCCCAGTTAGTCTTCGACCTCGCGGAGATACTTTTTTCCCCCATGACTACCAGTGGCTTTAAGAAGTATGATCGGTGCTCGAAAATAATGTCTTTAACCAACACCCACGGCTGCTGTCTCCGCTGCCTCGGGCCAGACCACGACCTGGCAGCATGCAGTCTCTGCAAAAGGATGTCCAGCAAGGCCTTCGAGAGCCGCTAGCAGCAGCACAATAAGTTTTTCACCGAGTCCCCGGTGCCTCCGAGGGCCAGGGCCACATCTGAAGCCTCGACACCTCAGGCGGACCCCTCCAAACCCGAGCTCTGCCATCGGACCAGCCTCGATCCCCAGACACTATCCTCATCGAGGATTTCCCTTCGGGGGAGCCGGCATCGGGCCCAAGTTCCTCGGTGCCCTTGCCAAAAGGCTGCAGAGCCTTCTGGCCTAGAGTCCAGAATGGCAGTTCTGGAGCACAGTTTGTCTGCCTTCATGGATCAGCAGCGGGTGCTGTTGTCTGGTACGGACCGGTTCATCCTCCCCAAGCACTGGGCCTTCAACGTCAAAGACGTCCCTGGAGGCCGAGCTAATCCTCGAGGTCCTTCGGCCTCAAGTCGATTCTCGACTGAGGTCTTAATTCGATTCCCGCTCGACAAGATTGCCATCATCCCCGGCAAGTGTGCTCAGCACCGGCTGTGGAGCATCGGGGAGCCCCAAGGCCCACAGACCATCCCTCTTACAAGTCGATGGACTACTCTGAGTGGGAAACGGAGGATGAGGAATCCCCCGATACCCGTCGCCATTCTCCCTTCTCGAGCCTCGGTGGCGGTTGCCACCAGAAGATATGGGCTTCCTCAATTTCATCAAGGGATATGCCTAAGGCCCTGGTGTTCCCTATGGAGTCGGTGGAGGACCCTCAGGCAGATGAGTTGGAAATCCTCCAGTACGAGGCTCATCCCTCCCATTCTGGAATGGCTGATGCTCTGTATGTGGGAGACACCGGTGTCTGTGCTGGTGGTGAGCAAACAGCTCGACTCGATGTATCGAGTCCGCCGGAGCCCGGGCTTCCCAAAATCACAGCTGCTGCATAACTCCATGGTGGTGGAGTCGGCCATGCATCACCAGAAAAGTTAGAAGACACACTTCTCAGTGCCCCCCAGTAGGGAGGCTCGCACCTTGGACGCCCTCGGCAGAAAGTGTTACCAGGGCCTGAGGAAAGGGACTGCTTACAGAAACTACCCACCTTTTCAGGCCTCCCCGGCTCCCCAATAGGGTCAACAGGCTAAGGGACATGGGCGGGACAGTGCCTTCGGCCAGGCTGTGCTCTGTAATCTGTTTGAGGTTTAGGCAACTCCTACACTCCGACCCTTCTGTGTTCAGGCTACCAGAGTGCCAGAGTTTTCATCGGACACAGGGGTCTTACTGTAGTCTGTGGAGATGGACTTAATTGCTGCTGCTCGCTGCTCCCCATGATGGAGTCCATGTTTTTTGCTATGGGTTTTCGGTAGCCTGTAGCTGGGGAGTCCCATATGTGAGGATGACTTCCTGCTTGTTCCTGGAGAAAGCATAGTTACTCACCTGTAACAAGTGTTCTCCGGGGACAGCAAGAATCAGTCCTCACAACACTTCCTCCTCCCCTTGGAGTTGCTGCTTTACCATCTTTAATTGTGCTGTCTTCTAGCTGTCTTCTGATTGAGCAAGATGGCATACTTGGGCGGGAAGGGGACTACTCCTACGTGGTGGTGTCTCCCAAAGGTTTTCTTTGAAAGCTGGGGGGTTGCTTCTGCGAGGGCCCGTGGGTGCCGATGTCACCATATGTGAGGACTGATTCCTGCTGTTCCTGGAGAACACCTGCTACAGGTGAGTAGCTATGCTTTTTTTCTCTTAATTTTATAATGTAGGTTGTATTCTATCTTTTTATCAGTTGTGCTTTATATACATTTTTATTTGTATGCCATGCTGTAAACTGCTCAGCAGTGTAACTATGAGCAAATACAAATTCAATAAATTAAAATAGATCTGTATTTTGTAATGAGCAGATATTAGTAATCTGTAAATAGGTTCCACAGACATTGCTGGGTTCAAGCAGCACCTGTGAATGGCTTAGCACTCTGTGTCCTGAAAGTTTAGATTTCCTGTTACCAGGTTGCTGGCAAATGTTAACAGCCACACTGAGAGGTTAGTGTGGTGCAACGGTCTCAAGTGAACCTCTGCACAGACAGCTGTGGTATAGTATAGTATGAAACGGCCAGACTTGGAAATAAGTTCAAAATTAAGCTGCTTATAGTGAAACAGAGAACTGAAGAGTTTTCTTTGGGAGACCTAAGGTGAAAGATATTAAAAAGAAGGTATGGCTTCACTGCCTTAATGAGCCCAATCTCGACTGATCTCAGACTCTAAACAGCGTCGGATGGGCAATCACCTTGGAATACCAGGCACTGTTGACTTACTGCGTGGAAGAAAGGCCTGGCAATCTACTTCTGGTAGAATCTTGCCAAGAAAACCCAGCGGCTGGGTCACTGGGAGTCGGCATTCATGCGACAGCACACACACTATAGATTGCTATTAATGATCTCTCTTGGAGCCCCATGGACAGTAGATAGGCAATTGTGAATTGCAGTCCCTTGTACTTCTGCTCTTTGTTTCTGGGCTGCTCTGCATTTTCCCCAAATATTCACAAAGCAATACCTGACCTCTTCCCAAAGACTCAGGCTTTTTTCTTCATTTGACCCAACATTTTCTTTTCTGGTGATTTGAGCATCCAGTTCAATCAGAAAACCTCTACTGGGCCTTCTTCATTTTAACCCTTTCTCCATCTACCATTTAGCCTAGCCATTATGTAGCCATTTATCAATGGAGCCCACAGATTCGGCTCCATCCAGCCAGTATGGCTAAGGACATTCTCGTTCCCTGTTGCTGAATGTGTCTTGATGGCACTACCAGCCCCCAGCAGCCCAAGAAGTAGATTTTTTGTTTGGCACTATACAGAGCTCTGGCACAGAGCCATCGGTTTGACTCTAGTGATCCAGTTTTCTTATACAAAGCACATCTAGCTTTGTCAGATCAGTTACCAGACATATTGAAGTGCTGGTCTGGACAAAGGACACATCAACATGATGTGTCATTCAAAAATGTCATCACGTGATACACAGTGTGGTGAAACATTACATCTAGTATCATCGCATTAATGTAATGTGATATTTCCTGCCAGAAAATCAGAAGGAAAGGTCAGATGTCCATCATCTCAAGTACTTCAGCACAGACTGAGTGAAACTGCCAACTAACCCTATGATCAACATGAAAAATACGTCACTCAAAAATACAGTCTGTGAGGAAGGGGTAAGAGGGGAGCTGAGTGATGTTCGCTCACAGAACAGTGTGGAATTGCTGGTAACTCTAGGAAGTTGGAGCCTGATTCTCCAGTCATAGGGTCTTAACATAAAAAATGCCATACTGGGTCAGACCAAGGTCCATCAATCCCAGTATCCTGTTTCTAGCAGGGGCCAATCCAGGTCACAAGTACATAGCAGTTTCCCAAAAAGACACACAGGTTCCATAATGCTTGTATTGGGACAAGCAGTAGATTACCTGGGTCCTCTTAAATGGACCCTGTTTATGGACCTTTCCTCCAGGAACGTGTCCAAACCTTTTTTAAAGTCAGCTACACTAACAGCTTTTACTACATCCTCCGGTAAAGAATTCAGAGTTTGATTGCATGTTGAGTGAAAAAATATTTTCTCTTATTAGTATTGATAAAGTAAACAATCGAAATTGCGTTTACCTATTCCATTCCACACAATATTCAAGGTGTGGTTGCACCATGGAATGGTACAGAAGCATTATAATATCCTTTGTTTTATTCTCCATTCCTTTCCTTATAATTCCTAGCATTTTATTTGCCTTGGCCGCCACTGCACACTGGGAGGGTTTCAATGTATTATCCACGATGACGCCTAAATCGTTTTCCTGAGTGATGGTTCCCAATGTGGAGCCTTGCATCATGTAACCATAGTTTGGGTTGTTCTTTCCTAGGTGCATAACTTTACACTTGTCCACATTAAATTTCATCTGCCATTTGAACATCCAGTCTTCCAATTTATCTAGATCCTCTTCTAATTATTCACAATCCACTTGGGTTTTAACAAATTTGAATAATTTTGTGTCAACTGCAGATTTGACTACTTCACTTGTTATTCCCATTTCCAGGTCATTTACGAATATGTTAAAAATCAGCGGGCCCAGCACAGATCCCTCCACTATTCACCTTTCTCCATTGACCTTTCAGCCCTATCCTCTGCTTTCTATCTTTTAACCAGTTTAACTTCGCCAAGGGTCTCTCATGAGGGACCTTGTCAAAGGCTTTCTGAAAATCCAGATACAGTATATCAACCGGCTCACCTTTGTCTGTTTATTCACACCTTCAAAAAAAAAAACAACAAATTAGTAAGGCAAGTCCTTCCTTGGATAAAGCCATATTGGTTTTCTCCCATTAAATCATGACTATGTACATGTTCAGTAATTTTGCTCTTTATAATGGTTTCTACCATTTTGCCCTGTACTGATGCCAGGCTCACCGGCCTGCAGTTCCCCGGATCACCCCGGAACCTTTTTAAAAATTGGTCTTAAATTGGCCATTCGCCAATCTTCAGGTACTACAGATGATTTTAATAATAGTTCACAGATTACTAATAGTATGTCTGCAATCTCATAATTCAGTTCTTTCAACACCCTAAGGTGTATACCATCCAATCCAGGTGATTTGCTACTGTTTAGTTTATCAAATAGTTGAAGTATATCTTCCCGCTTTATCAATATTTCTTTCAATTCTTCTGATGCATCACCTTTAAATACCATTTCAATCATGGGTAACATCCCTACATCTTCTTCAGTAAAGACCGAAGCAAAGAATTCATTCAGTCTCTCTGCTATGGCCTTGTCCCTTCTTAGTGCCCCTTTTGCCCTCTATCATCTAGTGGTCCATCTGACTCACTGACTTTTCGCTACAAATGTACTTGAAAAAGTCTTCATTATGTGTTTTTGCTTCCACAGCAAACTTCTTCTCAAATTCTCTCTTTGCCTGCCTTATCAATGTCTTGCATCTAACTTGCCAATGCTTAAGTTGTTTCCAGTTTTGTCATTTGGCTCCTTCCATTTCCTGAAAGATGTTTTTTTTGGCTACAACTGCTTCTCTGACCTCATCCTTAAATCATGCTAGCAGTTTTTTGGACTTCCTTCCACATTTCTTAAAGCATGGAAAACAGCTGGTCTGTGCTTCTAAGACAGTATTTTTAAACAACCCCCATGCTTGATGTAAATCTTTAACCTTTGCAGCTTCTCCTTTTAATTTTTTCTGAACTATTTATCATCATCTCCCTTTTGAAAGTTAAAAGGCAGTACTGTGGACTTCCTTGCCACCCTTCCTCCATTTATGTAATCAAACGCTATCATGCTATGATCACTATTGCCAAGTAGCCCCAACACCCTTATCTCTTGCACCAGATATTTGTGTACCACTAAGGACTAGATCCAAAATGGCTTCCCCTCTTGTCAGTTCATGAACCAGCTGCTCCAAGAAGCAGCCATTTATTTCATCTAGAAACTTTATCTCTCTAGCATGTCCTGCCATGACACTGACCCAGACATTTGTTCGTTCTGCCCAGGCGGTTGGTAGTACATCCGCACTGCCATCACCTTCCCCTTTTTACATGGAATTTCAATTCATAGAGATTCTACCGTGTATTTTGTTTCCTGCAACACTTTAATCCTGTGTGACTCGATGCCCACTCTAACATACAGTGCAACCCCTCCACCATTTTGATCTACTCTATCATTGCGATATAATTTGTACTCAAGTATCACAATGTCCCACTGGTTGTCCTCCTTCCTCCAGGTCTCTGAGATACCAATCATATCTAACCTCTCATATAGTTCTATATATTTTAACTCTCCCATCTTATTGTGAAACTTCTAGCATTTGCATACAAGCATTTTAGAGACTGTCTTTTATTCATATTAATCTGGTTATTGGTAGGCAGGGGTAATTTGGAATCTTTAAGCTCTGTCTGCTCTATACTTAAGGGCATCTGGGCTACTTTTTTCTTTATTGGAACCTCTCTGTCGATATGCCCAAACTTCAAACTTTTGCTAGGATACATCATTCCGAACCATGCGCTCTTTGACGACTGTCGACTTTCCCTTATTATCTAGTTTAAAAGCTGCTGTATCTCCTTTTTTTAAGGTTAATGCCAGCAGCCTGGTTCCATCCCGGTTAAGGTGGAGCCAATCCCTTCAGAAAAGTCCCTCCTTTCCCCAGAATGTTCCCCAGTTCCTAACAAATCGAAAGCCCTCTTCTTTGCACCATCGTCTCATCCATGCATTGAGACTCTGGAGCTCTGCCTGCCTTTTGGGTCCTGCGTGTGGAATGGGAAGCATTTCTGGGAATGCTACTCTGGAAGTTCTGGATTTCAGCTTCCTACCTAAAATCTTAAATTTGGCCTCCATAACCTTCCTACCACACTTTCCTATGTCATTGGTACCAACATGTATCAAGACAGCAGACTCCTCAGTGCCATCTAACACCTTGTCTGGGTGGCACATGAGGTCCGCTACCTTTGCACCAGGCAGGCATTTTACTAGGCAATCCTCATATCCACCAGCCACCCAGCTATCTAAATGCCTAATGATTGAATCACCAACTATATCAGCTGCCCTAACCTTCCCCTCATGGGCATATGGCCTTGTAGAAACCACCTCAGTGCGAAAGGATTTTACATCACCTTGAGGACAGGTCCTAACTACAGGATCACTTCCTTCCACCAGGGTGATGCTTTCCTGTCACATGACCTCTTTCCTCCATGGCAACAGGGAGATTGCCAGACTGGAGGTGGGATTTCAGTCTTGTCTATACACTTCTCTGTCTTCCTTATGTCCTCTGAGTCTGCTACTCTAGCCTCCAGAGAATCAGACTCATTCCCTGATAGCAACAGTTCCTTGCACCTAGTGCACATGTAAGACCCCTCAACTGTGAGAAAATCAAACATGTGACAAAAGACTGGAAAGCCCCCATCTCACTGCTGGACTGTTGTCTGCATCTTAGTTTTAAGGTTTTTTTTTCCAGATATTAAAGTTGTTTACTACTTAGGTCTGCAGGGGAAAATAGTAAGGTTTCTGGAGTCCAATGAATTACAGGATCAGAGGCAGCATGGATTCACCAGAGGCAGGTCTTGTCAGGCAAATCTGATTGATTTCTTTGACTGGGTGACCAGAGAGTTAGACTGAGGGAGAGCCCTAGATGTGGTGTACTTGGATTTCAGTAAAGCCTTTGACACCGTTCCGCACAGGCGACTTATAAACACACTAGGGATGGACCCTAAAGTTACTGATTGGGTTAGAAATTGGTTGAGAAGGAGGGGACAAAGAGTACAGGTAAATGGAGCTCACTCTGAGGAGAGGGAGGTTACCAGTGCTGTGCCGCAGGGATCTGCCCTTGGTCTGATTCTTTTTAACATATTTGTGATAGTGATATTGCGGAATGTCTGTGGGGTAAGGTTTGCCTCTTGGCAGATGATACCAAAATCTGCAATTGAGTAGACACCCAGGAATGGGTAGATAACTTGAGGAGGGATCTAGCTAAGCTTGAAGAATGGTCTAGAATTTGGCAGCTGAGATTTAATGCTAAAAAAATGCAGGGTCATGCATTTGGGTTGCAGAAATCCAAAGGAGTGGTACAGTTTAGGAGGGGAAGTACTTCTGTCGACAAAAGAAGAGCGGGACCTAAGCGTGATTGTGTCTGACGATCTTAAAGTAGCTAAACAGGTTGAAAGGGCTACGGTGAAAGCTAGAAGGATGCTTGGGAGAGGAATGGCCAGTAGAAAAAAGGAGGTAATAGTGCCCCTCTATAGGTCTTTGGTGTGACCTCATTTGGAGTATTGTGTGCAGTTCAGGAGGCCGCACCTTCAAAAGGATATAAACAGTTTGGAGTCGGTACAGAGGGTGGCTACTAAAATGTTAGTGGTCTTCATTATAAAGCATATGAGGACAGATAAGGCTCTTAATATGTGTACCTTAGAGGAAAGGTGGGATAGAGGAGATATTATAGAGATGTTTAAATATCTCTGGCATAAATGCACAGGAGGGGAGCCTCTTTCAATTGAAAGCAAGCTCAGCTACGAGGGGACATAGGATGAGGGTGAAAGGGGATAGACTCAGGAGTAATATGCAGGAATATTTCTTTACCGAAAGAGTGGTAGATGCGTGGAATAGTCTCCCAGTAAAGGTGATAGATATGAGGACAGTATCTGAATTCAAAAAATCATGGGACAAACACAGAGGATCTCTAAGGGAAAAGAGGGGACTATTGTAGTAGTCTATATGGAAGGACAGACTGAGATAGGCCAGGTGGTCTTTTTCTGCCATCATGTTTCTATATTTCTTATACTAATACAACTATACCTTATATGCTAAATGTACTTTGTTCACCTGAAGAATAATTAATCCTACAGCAGTGTTTGCTTTGTGTTAGAGATGGTGCCTTGGGATCTTGCAGAAAGCAAAGTAAACAGTAAACGATGTGCAACAGGTTGTCGGAGCAATGTGTGCCCCTCTTTCTGATAAACCCTATTTAAATTAGCATTGCTGCTTATTCAAACTCTGACTTTCAGCAGGGCTTAGTGTAATCTCTCATCAGCCATGTTTTCAATGCCATTTATTTAAAATATTTTTATACTGCAAAACTCCCAATTGTTCATTGGATCAGTGTGGTTTACAATAGAACAACACAAGTTTAGCAATACAATTCACAAAACAATTACAATAGAAATAGTCAATCAGAAAAAAACCACAGGCTTTAAGTTTCTTTCGAAACACCACAACCGATTCTGTTTCCTTCAAATCTTTCAGTAACCTAGCCCAGAACTCAACTGCTTTAAATGGTATCGTAAGCCCAAATCTCTTTTTACTCGTAACGAGTTTTCCCACTTGAGGGGAAGAGAAATGTCATGATGCCTTGCAAGCATCTGGACTTCATACTTAAAAAAAAAAAGCTATAACATTTCAGAGAAGTGGACCAGAACAAATTCATAAAAGAGTTTATATAAAAACAAATAAAATTTAAAACATATACATTCTGATATCCTAAGACAATGCAACAGTGCACATAAAGGGGATACCGAATCATTTTTGCGGGCACAGAAAATTAACTTCACTGCTGTGTTCTGGCAAAACTGCAACCTTTTTATCTGTCTTTGAGAACAGTTTAACAGAGTCATATTGTACAACTTTGTCATAGTTTTCCCGGTTTATCCCATGTTTAATTTCCTGTTTCATTGTAAACTCAATGTTGCTTGTATGCATTGTAGTATGTTTTTGTTCGATGTATACCGCGCTGATTATAATAGCGCGGTATAGAAGAAATGTTAAATAAATAAATAAAATAAAATAAAATAAATATTACAGTAATCAAGAAAATTTAACACTGTACTCTCTACTAAGAGTCTAAAAAATTGCGGCACAAAGTATGGGTGCAGCTTGCAAAGTTGCCGCATCTTAAAAAAAATACCTTGAGATAATCGAGCTAATTTGCTTCCATAGTAAGATCTTCATGGTTTATATAAGTAATAAAAATACTTGAGGGCGCTAAGTGCAAATATGGCCGCTGCTCATGCTTTGTAATCCCTTGGCGCTGTAGAATGAAGAGGAGAGTGGGAGGGGAAGACTCTGGAAGTAGCCAGAGACCAAAGTGATATTATGCCCCCCCCCCCAAATCTGTAGGATAAAAAGGAAAGAATGTTCAATATATTTGTGAGTGATATTGCTGAAGGACTGCATGGGTAAGTCTGTCTTTTTGCAGATGACACGAAAATTTGCAACAGCGTAGACTCTCCCGAGGGAGTGGATAACATGAGGAAAGATCTACAAAAGCTGGAAGAATGGTCTAATGCTTGGCAGTTAAGATTTAATGTGAAGAAGTGCACATGGCATGCAGAAATCCAAGGGAATTGTATGAGATAGAGGGCGAGAGGTTGGTGTGCACGGACCAGAGAAGGACCTCGGAGTGATTGTCTCTGAGGATCTCAAAGTGGCGAAACAGTATGACAAGGTGGTGACCAAAGCCAAAAGGATGCTGGGTTGCATTCAGAGAGGAGCAGCAGAAGGGAGGAGGTACTAATGCCGCTGTACAAGTTGCTGGTGAGGCCTCATTTGGAATATTGTATTCGGTTTTGGAGACCATATCTCACAAAGGATATAAAAAGACTGGAAACGGTTCAGAGGAAGGCGGCCAAAATGATTTGGAGCCTGCACTGGAAGATGTAATAGAAGAGACTTGAAGACCAAAATATGTATACTCCTAGAGGAGAGGAGGGATAGAGGAGATATGTAACAGACCTTTAATGAACAAACAAATCTTTTTCAAAGATGAGGAAGCTGCAAAACTAGAGCGCATAACATGAAGCTGCAAGGGGTAAACTGAAAGGCAATGTCAGGAGATACTTTTTCACTGGAAGGGTGGTGGATGCTTGGAATGCCCTCCCGATGAAAGTGGTGGGGGCAAATACAGTGACAGCATTGAAAATGGCATGAGACATTCACAGTGGATCCCTTTATAGCAACAGGATAAAATCAAAATAAGCATAACTATCTTTTATATCTGAACAAATAGGGGTGACCTACATGGAGCGGTGGGTACACCCCTAAGGGAAGATGTGGGGAGGGGGGACCTGCACGGAGCGGTAGGTGCACCTACTCTTGCCACCTTGCTGGGCTGACTAGATGGACCATGATGGTCTTTATCTGCCGTCATATACTATGTTAGCATGAAGATGGTGTCTTAATCCTTTTTAGCTAATCTCTATAGCACTGTTGTACCAGCTATATACAAAAGTGCATGTTACTAGGGGAGCCTGTGTGTCCTGCAAGTTTCATATGTGTAAAGAGAGGCTAAGCCTCTCAGTTCCTTGTCCTTCCTCAGATGCAGGTTGAAAGGATCAGCATGTTCTTGTGCCCTTACAGTTCCAACTTGTCTCTGTTATTTCTTTTTGGGAGGTTGGGCCTCCTTGATGAATGTCTTTTCTGTTCAGTGTGTTTTTTCTTGTGAGGCTTTTTCTTTTGCATTTTTCAAAATAGAAGACATTTGTCTTTTATTATGAACATACTTCCTGTTTGGTGGACTCTTCTTCCCTAGTTCTCCTACTCTGACCACTTTGAGGACTGTATGAGGTTCTGTTGAACATTTGGTCTTCTGCTGTCCATGCTTCTAGGAGTATCCGTGTGAAGCCTGCAAGGACTTCTGAGAAAGATCTGGTCTTCAGCTGTCCATGCTGCATTCTTGCTTCTAGGAGTATCCATGTGAAGCCTGCAAGGGCTTCTGAGAAAGATCTGGTCTTCAGGTATCAATGCTGCATTCTTGCTTTTAGGAGTATCCGTGTGAAGCCTGCAAGGACTTCTGAGAAAGATCTGGTCTTCAGCTGTCCATGCTGCATTCTTGCTTCTAGGAGTATCCATATGAAGCCTGCAAGGGCTTCTGAGAAAGATCTGGTCTTCAGGTATCAATGCTGCATTCTTGCTTTTAGGAGTATCCGTGTGAAGCCTGCAAGGACTTCTGAGAAAGATCTGGTCTTCAGCTGTTAGTGTTGTATATCTGCTTTTCATGTATCAATGTGATGCTTGCATGGGATGATCAGTACAGTGAGGCCTTATGTCACTCAGGGGCATGTGCACTACCTAGTAGTATGGAATTTAGTGTGCTAAAAAATAGCACTGGCCCCTGCACCAAAACTCCTGTGCTACCCAGGTTGCACTTCATGGATGGAACAGAGGCATTGACTGTAAGGTGCAGTTAGTCTGGACATTAATAGCTTGTGCTAACTGTGCTTGCTGCCCTTGTAGGGTAATAAAACCAAAATACCCTCTCAGGAATATTCAAAGAACCAATTTGTTAAAAACCTGAGTGAAAAGGAAAAGGGAAGAAAATAATTTATTTTTGTCGGAGCAGCCCTGCAAATACAGACGGATAAATACCGACTGCCCGCTGAGGTCGCTCCTTTTAATCAAATTTTGTAAGTGAAACAAACTCTAAACATTTAAAGCACTTAGCTGGTTTTCTTCAAGCTTAGAGAGCAAAAGGAATCCAAAGGAACCGATGTGGCACGTTTCGGATCGCTAAACTAACGATCCCGCTTCAGGTATAGGAATTCCTGTGATGATTTCACAGCTTCTTTGAAACTGAGGAGTATATTTCCTTATTTAATAAGCTCGGCGTCTGACATCAATGCTAATGATGCAATCCGATCAGCCAATGAAATGCAAGACAAGGCGTCAATGACCTCCCACAGGGGAAACCCTATGAAAAAAGGGAGTCCCCCATCTTAATTGAGAACACAGAGGATCGATGTAGTAGAGACATAAGACTAGAGAATGCTATGCCATTCTAGCTTGGTATTTAGGCCCCCCCCCTCGGGTAAAACCATGTTTAGGTGATAAATCTAGCGTTGTTCAAGTTTTTGAAGTTTCGTAACTCAATTACCGCCTCTCGGGTCTGCTGGAACATGATCCAAAACACGCCAGCGTAACTGAACAAACACATGTTCCCGCTGAAGGCAGTGTTCCACCAGTGGGACTGTAAGTGTCTGAGTGTGTAGCTGAGAAAGATGTTCACTTAAACGTATTTTTAAAGTGCAGGTCGTGCGACCAATGTAGTATAGGGTACATGGACAGACTATTAAATATACCACAAAAGTGGATAAACAATTTGTGTGCCATTTTATAGTGTAGATCCGGTCAGTATGAACATCTAGCTAGGATGTGCCCACTAGGGAACCCTCACAGAAACAACAGCATTAAAAGATAAGATCTTACAGACACAGGAAACCCAGAGTTTCCAGTCACAATGGGATGAAGCGGATAACCAGTTGACTGCATTTAAGGATCATGTTCGTAGTTTAAAGATAAAGAAATTTGAGAGATAAGTCTGATTATGACAATAATTGTGAATACCGATGGATGTCAACATCTGATTCCTCTTCTACTAAACGAGTAACGTTCGCTGTAAGTTCTGACAATTCTACAGACACGGAATCTATAGAAGCTGGTCGATCAAAATCTACTCATTCTTACCATGACTTTTCTGATGACCGATGAAGCAACCCCCATAGGGGGAGGAGATCCCGACGACCATATCAGGAGGATTTTTGGGAAGGCCCCGATACCAGGTCCAGGACGAAGAATCCACAGTCATCAACTTATTCAGGACATTTATTAACTTCAATACAATTAGAGGTCCTGGAAAAGGGTCTCTCTTTTGTACCGACTCCTCGTTTTGATGGTTTCGAGATCCGTTTAGCCTTACATCGTTTTTTTTCGAAAATTAAAAATTATACATCATTTTGCACAGCAGAGTACCTTACCTGACCCTTCGATCTTACGTGGTTCTTCAACCTGGATCCCTCCAGGGCCAGCTGATGCAACATTAACCACTTTTCAGGATCTAGTATTACAGGAGGTAACTAAGTTGGAACAGACACCTTGTAGATCTTTCTCTAATTTATCCCAAGCTCATTTTACTGCTATCAAACAGTTATCACAAGTTGATTTAGTCATTCGTAGAGCGGATAAGGGAGGAGTGGTAGTTGTATTGTCTTCTGACCAATACCAGTGGGAAATGGCCAATCATTTGGGTAATCACATGCATTATTCACTTTTGGATTTGGAGCCTACATCAAGTATGTTAGCACGCATCAAAAACATAGTATCTCTAGTCTTCTTTAATAATTGGATTACTAAACAAGAACATAAATTTTTGATTAATAATACTCCAAAAATTCCGGTTTTCTATCTTGTACCTAAGGTTCACAAATCTTTAATAAATCCACTGGGAAGGCCTATAGTATCCTGTTGGGATTCTCTGCTAGAGCCGCTTTCAAAATTCTGCGATGTTTTCCTGTAACTGGCAGCTATGAAAGTGCCATCTTATGTGAAGGATACAGGGGATTTTATCATGCAACTCTCTGGTTGCACAGATTATTTGTCTTATAAGTACATGGTTACTCTTGACGTACAGTCCCTCTACACAAATATAGATCAAAAGGAAGTATTACAATGTTTGGCTGCTTACCCTTTGGATCTTCTGTCTCGGATCCCAAGGTCCTTTCTTTTAGACCTTCTTGAATTGGTTCTCAATAACAACTATTTTTTGTATCAACATCAGTTTTATTTGCAGACCTTTGGGATAGCAATGGGGGGGCTACAGCAGCCCCTTCGATTGCCACGATTTATATGGTTGGTGTGTTATGAGGAACTTTGTCTATTCATCTTCATTTTTTTTGCCATATTCCATTCTGGTGTAGATTTTTAGATGATATTTTTTTCTTGTGGACTGGCACTAAGGGGTCTGTTTACTAAACGGCGCACTTGTACGGGGCGCACATGAGCGCTCTAAAAGATGTATTTAAGTGCTCTTAAGCGCCCCGTACGAGTGCGCGGCACATTAACGGGTCCCGCAAGCGTGCGCCGACAATGCGCACATTTGCGGGGCGGTAATGTGCGAAAGAGGCGTGCCAAGGCGAAATGAGGGCGGAGGAAGGCCCCCTAGGGGCGGAGAGACGGGGTCAGTGGGCGGAATGTGGGAGGGGAGAGACTCGCCGCACAGGAGCGTGCCCGAATCTGCAAAGAAATTTACCGCCAGTGAAACACTCGCGTTAGAGGTGCTGTGCAGGGAAAAGAAACCGTTTCCGTCAGCAATGTGCAGCACAATAGTGGAAGCCCAAAAACCGTGAGCAGTGTGATCTATGTGCACAGATCAAACGCCGTAATGTCACAGGGCACTAACCACACGGGCGCCGCGCACCTTAGCGCATCTGTCAATCACAGCTTCTGTTCTTCACGACGGAACGCCCACTCCTTATACGGCACCCGCTCGGTACCGCGGACCGCACAACACCGGCCTTTTAGTAAACAGACCCCTAAGTCACAATTAGATCTATTTTTGACACAATTAAATACATATAAATCTAACATGCAATTCATTGCCCAAATTGAGAGCTCTCAGATTCAATTCCTCGACATCACTATTACTCATGAGGCTGAAGGTTTCGTTACCTCTCTGTTTAGGAAATCAGTACAAACACCCTGTTGAGTTATTCAAGTTTTCACCCGGCACCATTGAAACGGGGTTTACCGTATGGGCAATTCTTGAGACTTCGAAGAAACTGCTTGACACTTCAAGAATTCTATCAACATGCGGATGATCTTAAAAACCGCTTGCTGGCTCGGGCATACCCCTGGAGGGTCATCACTTCAGCTTTTAAAAGGGCTCGATTCACACACCGGAAATGGCTGTTATCATCTCAAAAAGCTCAAGCTTCTGAGACAATGATGGACACTATAACTGGTATTTTCCCATATGTTAGAAATGTAATGAATGTGATGAAAATTCTTCGTAAATTATGGCCCATTTTATCCCTCCATACATGTTTTAGAGGGAAAAGTCTATGTGTAGCCTATTCTTGAGGGGCGAATTTGTGTGACCTCATTGTTAAATCAACAGCTATTGAAGACTGATTTTTGGTCATGATGATCCAGGCCACTATCAATGTGAAACCTGTTGTTTCTGTGAGGGTTCCCTAGTGGGCACATCCTGGCTAGATGTTCATACTTGTGATAAGGAAGCTTATCATAGCTCAGGAAGGAGCTATAGAAAAGGTGAAGTGACTCTGAACAAGCAACCTGTCAGTTCTGGTAGAAATAAGAAAACAGAATTTTCCCATAAAAGACTACCAGTCCCAGAATGCACCAGGTTTCCAACAGCCATTAGAGGAGCTGAAGTGGGGAAACGTGTGTTCAATCAGGAGGGCTATGAGGTAATCCCTAAGCACTCATCTCAAAGGGCAGGGCCTGATTCAGCACAGCTGTGCTGTATTAGGGAGGAGCACTCATCTAAGCAGAATAAGAGTAGAGTTTATTCTACAGATGACCATCTTCATGATCACCTTGGATATCCAGAGAAGGATCATCAGTTTCATCTGAAGGATCATCAGAAGCAGAAGCCAAACCGGACGGACAGAGAGGGAAAGAAACCCTCTGGAAGAAAGAGGAGAAAAGCCTTTGAGAGGTCTAGAAGAGTCCAAAGCAGTACGTATACTGGGAGGTATTCCAAGGGCCAGCATACACCATTGGACTGGAGAAAGCCAGAGGAATGGTGCTGCAGAGCTAGGAATCACCAGAGGCTACCTGTGAGGGAGACGGCTGCACGTGGAAGGGACCCTAAGACCTGTGCCAGAAGGTATGTGAAGAGAGATCCAGTGTCCAGGGATCTGGATTGGAAGGCTGGACATAAGAACTGGACTACATACTGGCCAGGCTATATAGAGAGGAACTCTAGCAGCAATGGAAGCTCAGGTATGAACACTGATCTATGCCCTAGCTATAACCTTGAAAGACAGCAGGGAAACAAGTATTCTCCTGAAAATGCTCCATTGAGAGATTCATCTGTGCCAATCCATGATATTGAACCCATGCTTGTTGAACAAGGGGGAATAATAGCAGATGAGGATCCTGTTTATATGGACTGCTCTCTATCTAAACTCCGTTGGTAACTTTCTGTTATAAAGTACAGCAACCATCACAAAGAAATACAAATTTGTTCTTTAATCTACTCAGAAAAGCTCCTGAAGCAGGATTTGACCCACACAGTGGAAGGCAAGCCAGCTAAGGGGTTTCAGCTGGTGACTGCTAGCAATTAAGCCTTACCTAATTGCTTGTGAGCTAGGAGAGAATCACTTCTGTATCTATGTGGGAAGTAATCAGAAGTTAACCTGAAAAGAACAGTTTGTTTCTTGCTTTGTGGCTTTTCATTTGTTGTTTTCCTGATTTTGACTTTGTTTTTCCAAGTTAACACTGAAAGCAAGTAACTTAATTTATGTGCTACCAAGCATATCTGTGTTGGGAGAAATAACCCCATAAATAAATTTCTTATTGGCTTTACCCAAGAGCACAACTAAATTATTGTCAGCAGCTGTGTCTGGTGTGAATGAACTACATTGCCCACAATACCTTGCAAATCTTATAGAGATATGCACTTGCCAAGATTGTGAAGATTCTCACCCAGGCAACCGTCTGACATACTGTCCTGGATCTACACTACAAAATGGCACACAAATTGTTTATCCACTTTTGTGGTATATTTAATAGTCTGTCCATGTACCCTATACTACATTGGTTGCATGACCCGCACTTTAAAAATACGTTTAAGTGAACATCTTTCTTAGCTACACACTCAGACACTTACAGCCCCACTGGTGGAACACTGCCTTCAGCGGGAACATGTGTTTGATCAATTACGCTGGCGTGTTTTGGATCATGTTCCAGCGGACCCGAGAGGCGGTAATCGAGTTATAAACTTCAAAAACTTGAACAATGCTGGATTTATCACCTAAACACGGTTTCACCGGGGGGCCTAAATACCAAGCTAGAATGGCATAGTATTCTCTAGTCTTATGTCTACTACGTCGATCCTCTGTGTTCTCAATTAAGATAGGGGACTCCCTTTTTTCATAGGGTTTCCCCTGTGGGAGGTTGTTGACGCCTTGTCTTGCATTTCATTGGCTGATCGGATTGCATCATTAGCATTGACGTCAGACGCCGAGCTTATTAAATAAGGAAATATACTCTTCAGTTTCAAAAAAGCTGTGAAGTCATCACAGGAATTCATATACTTGAAGTAGGATCATTAGTTTATCGATCTGAAACGTGCCACGTCGGTTCCTTTGGATTCCTTTTGCTCTCTAAGCTTGAAGAAAACCAGCTAAGTGCTTAAATGTTTAAAGTTTGTTTCACTTACAAAATTTGATTAAAAGGAGCGACCTCAGCGAGCAGTCAGTTTTATCTGTCTGTATTTGAAGGGCTGCTCCTACAAAAAGAAATTCTGTTCTTCCTTTTTCCTTTTCACTCAGGTTTTTAACACATTGGCCCTTGTAGGGTCAACCAGAGTGTGATGTGGGGCCATGTGTGGAGACTCATTGTGGGGCATAAATTTTCTCTGTTTCTATAAAAAGGGGACTGTTGTAGTTGTTGATATGGAAGGACAGAGTAGATAGGCCATGTGGTCTTTTTCTGTCATTTTTCTATGTTTCTATTTGCATAGATAGCTGCAGGTCCTCATTTGCATAAATATTTGCATAATGACAACTGTAATTATTTGGTCAGTGCTATGACCTTGTTTTAATAATAAAGAGGGAATCTATAAAATGAGAAAAAATCCTGGTAGCTATGAATTCATATCATGGCCTGCACGGTGCAGCAGGTGCACCTACTCTTGCCATCTTACTGGGCAGACTAGATGGACCATACTGTTTTTTATCTGCTGTCATTTACTATGTTACTCATACTGGATGAGACTGTGCCAGAGTTCAAAAAGCCAAGAAATCAGCACACAGTGTAGCTATCAGACCACAAGAGAAATTTAAATTGAGATGTTTCCTTAAAGTATGAGATTTCCTTGAATCTGAGCTGACAAAATATTTGAAATTTAAGAACAGTGCAGTGGCTTCAAGAACAGAAAAAGACTATCCATATTACAGTACCCCCACACCAATATCCTACTGTTGACTCCACACAGGAAACAAAAAGTGAGAACCACACCACAGCACAGAGCCTATAGAGCAAATCTACCATTCCATAACAGCACTAACTTCCAAAATTCCCACAACAAGGAGCCCAGCTAGAAAAGGGAAGCACCATAAACATTGCTGTGCACTCTAGAAAATCCTGCATCTACCAGGACAACTGAACAAGCCAGGATTATTACTTTCACTCTGAACCTATCCCAATAGTTCACACAAATTACACTACAGGGTGCAAAATCACGTCAACACCAGAAGATTAATTCACATTAACACCACCGATATTTCCACTCAGGACTCGCTGAAATCACAAATAAAAATTTAACACTCAAATGTGCCTACATAAATTCAAGATCTATAAAATAAAAAAAAGAAAATTCCAATAATTGATTACACAAATGGTGCTAACCCAGATATAATATTCTTAACGGAGACTTTGCTCAGTGAACTTGATAATGTACTACTGAATTGGCTGATATTACCCAAGTACAAAACTTTTCATACCCCCAGAACAAACAAACGTGGAGGGAGGGGTTTTGCTCATTATAAAAGAATCATTAAAACTGCTATTACATAGCTCTAGTACAATATCAGATATTGATCTTATGCTAATTGAAAGCAGAAATATTGCATTTTGTCTAATCTATAGACCAACAACTTCTGAATCAGATGGGCTAACAAGCATCCTTGATAAAGTCTGTAACACAACAGCAAAGAAAGAAGTTGTACTCTTAGGAGATTTCAACCTTCCTTCATTACAAAACTCCTGTGCCTCATCCATCCTTAGTGCTATGGAGCATCTACACTATATACAAATTATAAAAAGCTCCACCCACAAAAAAGGGAATATTCTTGATTTTATCTTTATCCCCCAAGAGATCCATTCACAACATAACAATTCTGCCCCCCTCCCCTGGCTAACACCAGGCCCATGGTCAGACCACCATCTCATTGAATTCTCTCTCAAGATTGAAGAGTCACATAATTATGCTGTAAACCAGACTACTTAACAATACTCAAAATGTAAACATTTTGATAAAGATACCTTTACTAGAGAACTACTAGAGTCTGTGGACACAAGTTTAAATGACCTTGATGAGCTTAGAAACAACTGGAATAACATTATCTCTAAGCTAGCAACAAGACCCCAAACTGCTTGCCAATCCTCAAAAAATCCCTTAAAACAATGGTACTCTCAAGACATAAAACTACTTAAGAGAGCTCCGAAAACTTGAATGCTCCTGGCGTGCAAAGAAAACTAATGAAAACAGAGAAAAATACCTAGCTATGCTAGCAAAATACCATCAGCACATTAACCATGTTAAAAAAGATTATCACACAAAACTCCTCATGAAATCAATACATAAACCTAAAGATCTTTTCTCTTTTGTAAAATCCCTCACAACTCATACAAGAGATTCCACTGAATCACCAGATATCACTCCTCAAACACTAGCAAACCACTATATGTCCAAAATCAACCCGGTTACAAATCTTTCCATAAGCATGAACAATATGACCCCACAAGTAGAAAACTGGGAGGAGTTTTACCATATTTACTTAGAACTGCTCAAAAGGAGCATAGCAAATATGAATACAACTACATCCAAAGCTGACCCCTGTCCAGTAAAAGGATTAAAGCGGCATGTGATGATCTTGTGCCTATCATAGTATCGATAGTAAGCCTGTCTCTTTCACAAGACATATGCCTAGAGTACTTAAGAACGCAATCATACATCCCATCTTAAAAAATAAATCACTCGACAAATTATGCCCCCCTTCTTACAGACCTATTTCTAGTCTACCGTTCTTGGCTAAAATAATAGAAAAAGATGTCCACATGCAACTACAAGACCACATTGACCAACTTGCCCTGCTATATGATGATCAATTTGGATTTAGACACCTCCACAGTGTTGAAACTTTAATGTTAGTTCTATACAACAAAATCATAAAAGGAATTGACAACACTAAAGATGCCTTTATATTAATTTGTCTCAACATTGCCACAGCCTTTGACTCTGTCATTCATGCCTTACTAATACAAAGGCTTCAACAAATAGGTATAAGTGGAACTACATTGCAATGGTTTACCTCATATCTTTCTGACAGGACTCCAGAGGTTAGCATAGGCCAAATATTTTCCAACACATATCACCAATCAACTGGACTACCCCGAGGCTCTGCACTTTCCGCTCTCCTTTTTGATATCTATATAAAGCTAATATGTCACATAATAAAAAAAGGTCAGTGTTGAATACGCCATCTACACAGATGACAGCTCTGTTACTGTTCATTGTAAACCTGTTCTATGTACTGAGTTGCTACACTGTAAACCACACTGATTTAAAATACGTGGTATACAGTATAAAACCAAATAAATAAAAAATGCTGTATATGCCCTTCAATGTAAACGCACCTAATCTTGAACCCATAATTTCATGCTTCAAGGATTTAGCTATTTGGCTCAAAAACTATGGTCTAAATATCAACTACAAAAAGACTGAACTATTAATCACCAGAAACCAAAGCTACATCCCACCTTGCAACATAGCTGCAATGAAATCAATCTTGATGTCAGAGGTAAAATACCTAGGCGTCACGCTTGACAAACATTTTTCTTTCAAAACCCATATAAAAACAAATCAGACTACTACAACACATGAAGCCCCTACTGCATTGCAACGATTTCAGAACATTGATGCAATCAATGATAATCCCACATATCGACTATTGTAATAGTCTATCTAGTACATGGGCTACCAAAACAATCACTCCATCCCCTTGTAATGGCCAGCAAATGGTGGCACATATTATCTATAACTCTTGCTGCATGGATCATATAACACCTATACTTAATGCCCTCCATTGGTGACCTGTACAAAGCAGAATAAAGTATAAGTTAATAATGATCACATTCAAAATCATCAGAAATATAGCACCCGCAATGCTATCTCATCTAATGAAGGTCACACCCAGTCACCGCCAAAGAAGGAGCCAGATGAATAATACACTTCTAACCCCATCTGACTACTAAAAGACAAAGAAACACAACAGCAACAAAGCATTTGAATACTTATCTCCAGTGCTCTGGAACTGACTGCCAGAAAGACTTAGAAGCATTATTGACCTATCCACGTTCCGCACTCAACTCAAAACTTTCCTTTTCATTGAACATTTTGAACAAAATGAACCTCCCTCAAAGGTCGAGCCAACATAACACATATCCTATGATGCAGAATACTCCAAGCATTCTTACCTATAACTATCCTAGCATGTCTTTACAAATAATCCACCTCTCACTCTATAGATACCAATCTTCAATCTCAAATACCCAGTAACATTTCATACAACTGATTCTAAGGTTTCCTTCATCTCAATTGTAAATATGCATGTAAAAATCTTGTAAATATATTTGATTATTTGTACACCTGCACCTGTTATATTGTTAAAATGTTTAATGTATCTCAATGGTTCTATATGTAAACCGCTTTGATTACCTGAAATTGCAGTATAAAAATCTCACAAATAAATAAAATAAATAGCAATAGGTTTGTATATAAGGCTCTGTTAACAAAATACCTCTCCTCAGTCACACACATAGAATATAGACTCTCACCAAAAATAGAAATACAGTTGTGGTCAACATTATCGGCACCCTTGCAGTTCAAACCCTTAATGTCCAATATCTCAAAAAAAAAAAAGTGGCCAGTGAAACAGTTTTGGACTATACGTATATGCACACATATTTGACACACAAAAGTATAAAATAAAACAAGGCCAATTAAAAAAAGAAACAGTAGGAAATAGTATAAAAATGTAGACGTTGCCAGGACATGATTACTGGCTCCCTTCTAAATAATTCAACTCAGTTTGAACAGAAGAACCACATTCCCATTGCAGTAAAATTAGACAAACCTGTGATCAATTGTCAGTACTCACATGACTTGAATCAACCAATGAATGATGACTCTGATGTTTAAAATGGCCACATTCACTCCCTGTTCTATTTTCACAATGGTGATGACAAGGGAGCTGCCTGAGACTATCAGAAAAGCCATTATCATCAAACTTCAAAGAGGTACAAGGCCATCTCCTGTGTCAACAGTTTGCAGTGTTAAGATGTTTTCTGCTCATGGAACTGTCAAGAACCTCCCAGGATATGGTGGGAAGAGAAAAATTAATCCAAGAAGTCTTTGAAAGTTAATATGAATTATTGGAAAAACACCATGTCCAACATCCAAAGAGCTTAAGGCTGACCTGAAGCAATCTGGAGTGGTAGTTTCAACCTGCACCATACGCCGCGCACTAAACAAAGGACTCCATGGGCGACAGCCAAGGTGGACCTCACTGCTCAAAGGCAGACATAAAAAGGCACACCTGATTTTTGCCCGAAACCACAATCCTTCTGGGAAAATGTTCAGTGGACAGATTAAACCAAACTTGAGCTCTTTGGCAATGCAGACCAGCGATAGCTTTACAGGCAAAGAATGAAGCTCCCTTATAGTTCTAGTCCCCACCACTGTCTAGCCCTGTTCCAGTTCCAATCCCACTACCACTCCTAGTGTAGCTGTCTTCCAGCCCCATCCCATGCATTCATGACAGTTTCAGCCTGCCTTCTCTTTCCATATCTTTGGTCTCCTCATATCTTTACAGCTTCAGGAGCATTCTCCTTTGTTATTGCAGCTCTGCTGCCTTAAAAGTAGCTGAACCATGGCGTTTCTAAAGTTAGTAAAAGCATTTCCTGTTTCTCACGAGAAACAGGAAATGCTTTCCTACTGGTTTTAGAAATGCGGTGATCCGATGGCTTTTAAGGCAGCAGAGCCATGGGAGCAAAGGAGAATGCTCCTGTGGCTGTGCACAGCTGCTTCATAGGGCAAATCAGTGAGGGAGGCTTTGGGCACCCTTAAAGGTTATGCATCCTGAGCCAGTCCCTCATTGGCTCACCCGTTAAAGTGGCAGCATGGACAAAGGGGAGGCACAGTCCTGATGTGAGTGCAGCATGAGGTTGGTGAGGGCCCACCTGTTCTGTGGGGCCCTGTGCCAACAACATGTTTGCACTTTCATAGGGCTGGCCCTAGCCCTTAGTGTGGGTGAACTTAACACCACCTCAATGGGAGTCATTGTGTGTGACGTGGCATCCTGGCTTGTGTGGTGCGGCATGTTGGGTCCATGCTAACTACGGGGGGGATGGATACACACGGCCCCTTGCAATGGTAATGCAGCCCACACACACAATACCACCACAGGCCTTAGTAAATATGCCCCTTCAATTCCTAATGGCAGAATTATCCAAGAGATGTTGCTTCCAAAAGTAACCATGTAATGTTTGTAGAAAGACATGCAAATTAAAATGAAAAACGGTGCTCTTAATAATTTTTTTACTGCCTGTTACTTTCAGTAAAATGATTTCCAGGTAGTGCTTTAATAGCCAAATTCTGGGATTGTTCCAGTATGAACAAACTCATGACAAGCTGGATGTTTTCAGGCATGCAATGTTCCTTCCTCTTGATTTAACAACTCAGTTAACACCAGCAATACTTCTGGAAGCTGTTACTAAGCTCCTGAGGGCATTACCTCCCCAAATTAAAGATTATCATTAAGTCTCTTCCATAAATAATGTTCAAGCGCAGGTAGAACATCTTTATGCAAGTAGATGCTAACATTTAATGGTATGTCAGAAATAAAGATTAATAAAAAAATAATGGATTCCTTTCTATTGGACTAAATAACATTTTTTGACTGGGTTTCAGAAGATGGCACTCCCTTTGGTCCTAAGTGAACAAAAGATTGCTGCATGAAAATATGTGAATTATAATAAAAAAAAATATATATCTAGTGAACTCATGATGAGGAAAAGTGTGTCCATGGGTTGGGGAAGAGGTTGTGTTAGAGCAGAAATTTATGGCTTGTGAGGTATTAAGAAACAGTTCTGAAGTATCTGATCATTTTAATTTCAAATTTCTTATGCTCCTGGTATTGCTGGTATGGGGAAAAGTGGGTTAATCAGAAATAAATAGTCACATGTGAATACATTTTCACTTTCCCTTTAACTATGTCATTCACACAGTCCTTAACATAGATGCCAGCTTTGTGGGTGTAATGACCAGGGCTCTTTCAATTCAGGGCCATTTTCCATTTCCTTCCGTATGTTGTGTGATCATTCTGCTTTTCTGTTGTACGTTACTGGATCCTCATATTAACTTGTCTAGCACTTTGGTTGATGCTGTTTTAATTGCACCAATATTCTTCCCCAATTCCCTCTAGAATTGCTTTGGGTTTTGTCTAAATAGTTTGTTTTGCTATCTGTCTTTTTCCTTTATAGAAAAAGAAACAGAGAAAACAATGGCAGATAAAGACCATGATGCAAGGTAGCACCTTAAAAACCACCACCCAGGAAAAAGATTTAGGCGTCATCGTGGATAATACGTCGAAACCCTCTGCCCAGTGTGCATCAGTGACCAAGAAAGCAAATAGAATGCTAGGAATCATAAGGGAAGAAATGGAGGCTAAAACCAGGAATATTATGATGCCGGGGAGTGTGTGTGAAGGAGGGAGTTTCCTGCCCGACTTGTGCCCCGCGGTTGGAGAAGGCTCTACAGGCACCTGCAGGGCTTCCCGGTGCATCTACGTGGCGCCTTGCCCCGATGTCATCATGGGGGCTTAAGATCTGACCTGCTCCGCGGTCACGCGTTGAAGGGGCGTGATTTAAAGGGGCAAGTAATGCTCTTTATGTGCTCGAGGAGCTGTAGAGGTGACGTTCTTGGTATGGGCAAGCGCAGAAGACGTCCTCATAATGTGAGTACTGTGAACCCTTCTAAAGTTACTAAAATTGTTGGTCCTATGGATAAGAACATTGTCTCGGTAAATGCAGTAGAAGGGGATTCTGTTGCTGCCACCAAGTCTTCGCCCCTTTTGGACGGCTCCTCTGTTCTGGGGTTTTCAAACTCTGCCCTGCTTGCTGAACTTGATGCTATTGGCCCAGTGACTTCCTCTCCTGTTATGGATAAGGAGTCTCTTGAGGCTGATGGTTTGCCTCCAGTTGCCCTCATGGAGAAGAACTGTGAACCCGCGGTAGTTCCTTTTCCTCGGGCTATTCAGGTGCCGGAGGACGTTGTGAGGTTACATCCTGATGGTTTGCCTACTACGAATGTGGACGTTCAAAATATTTCATTAGTTGATGTATGGTCAGTCCTTTCACGAATAGAGGCTTCTATTGCTTCTTTAGCTTCTGCTGTTTCTCAGTTCTCAGAATTTGCGGCAGGCTCGGTAGCTAAAATGGCTCAATATGATTCTCAATTATTTGTTTTGGATAATAAGTGTCAGAAACTTGATGTGATACTTTACAGAGATCTTCTTTATCTTTTATTAAGGATAGTACTATTCTTCACACCCAGCAGGAATTATTGAAAAATACTTTAAGGGCTACCAATATCAGATGTTTAAATTTTCCTTATACTCGATTATTGTCTCCTCAGATATTGTTTGATAAATATCTATCTGACGTTTTAGGGTATGAAGGTAATGCTAGACCGGTTATAAATAAGTTATATTATTTGCCTGTGTTGGGGGCTCCTCCTGGTGAAGGTTCCCCAGGGGTAGCTCCTAGAAATTTATCAGATTCATTAGATGTTTCTAAATTTATTGAATCTTCTCATGATATAATTTCCTCTCGGGCCACTCTTCTGGTGTCTTTCTCTTCTGAGGCTGATAAAAACACTGTTATGCGTTTGTTTTTTCTTAACAAAAATGCTGATTTTTGTGGGGGGGAAATTAATATCTTTCCTGATGTCTCAGGGCAAACTCAGCTTAGGCGTGAGGCTTTTTTGTTTTTAAAGCCTTGCGTTTTGGCACTTGGTGCGTCCTTTTTCCTTAAATTTCCCTGTAAATGTTTGGTTACTTTAAGGGGCATCAAGTATGTTTTCTCTGAGACTTCATCTTTAGAATCTTTTCTTCAAAATCAGGTTTCTCCACTGCTGTAAAAGGGAAATATTTTGCTGTTATTCAGTAAGCTAGAATAATTAGAGTTTTGTGTAATATTTTGAGCATTAGCTCTCTCCTATGGTGTTTTCTTATTTTTTTTTTACTTTACTATTATGTGATAATTAGCTGATATATGCCGCTCCCCTGGATGTGGTCTATGTTATTTTCTGTTTTATTGTCTTTGGAAATTTATTATCTTTTGAAATTTTCAATAAAAATATTATTAAAAAAAAAAAAAAAGAAAAGGAATATTATGATGCCTCTGTATAGTTCCATTGTGCGATCGCACCTTGAATATTGTGTGCAATTCTGGTCACCGTATCTTAAAAAGGATATAGCAGAATTAGAAAAGGTACAGAGAAGAGTGATAAAAATGGTAAAGGGGATGGAAGGATACTCCTATGAGGAGAGGCTTAAATGTTGGGGGCTCTTCAACTTGGAAAAGAGATGGCTGAGGGGATATATGATAGAGGTCTATAAATTAATGAATAATAGGTAAACATAGATCGGTTGTTTACGCCATCAAAAAGTAGAAAGATTAGAGGACACACAATGAAGCTGCAGTGTAACCCATTTAAGACATACGGGAAAATATTTTTTTTACTCAACACATAATCAAACTCTGTAATTTGTTACTGGAGGATGTAGTAAAAGCTGTTAGTGTAACTGGATTTAAAAAAGGTTTAGACAAGTTCCTGGAGGATAGGTCCATAAACCATTATTAAAGAGGACCCAGGAAATCCACTGCTTACTCCGGGATGAGCATTGTGGAAGCTGTGTGCCTTTTTGGGAACCTGCAGGGTACCTGTGACTTGCATTGGCCACTGTTGGAAACAGGATGCTGGCTTGATGGACCTTGGTCTGACCCATTATGGCATTTCTTATGTTCTTATGACCATATGGCCCATCCATAAGAACCATTAACTTCTCCTATCCCTTCCTCTAAGAACAGAAACAGAGAACAACTGTCTGATAAAGACCATCAGGCCCTGCAACTTTTATACGTCTGTTGTTTCTTTTCATTTTTTATCAAATCATATGAATTTAGGATGGTTTGTGGAGGTATTTTTTAGGGCTGATGAGAATCACAGGAGGTAGTTTTTAGAGATGAGGGTGATTTGGATAGACTTCAAAACAGGTGAGAGTTAGTTTATTATTTATTTTATTTATTTTATTTACAGTCTCTTATATACCGCACTATTCATCATCAGCGCGGTTCACATGGAACAAAATGCTCAGTACATTCAACACGTATGAGTTTACAGGTAACGGCATAAATAACTTGGATAACCGGGGTAACTATATACAAGACATATTACATTGAATCATATGCACAGAGGTTTCATAGGAAATCACCAGCCCACTATAGGATTGAGTATCAAACTTGGTGTGATGTTGAAGTACCATAAATTTATCTGGGACTGGTATTAGTGGGTGATATTGAGCTCTAGGTGATGCCATTGGGTTCTATAAGGTACTTGTTGAAGAGGTGGCATTTTAGGGCTTTCCTAAACTGTGTTAGGTTCTTAATAGCCCGGATATCAGGGGGTAGTGCATTCCAGCATTTTGGGGCACTGAGACTGAACGCTCTGTTGGCTGTCGATTTAGTGCAAACAGTAAGTTCCTTCGGGATTTTTAGGGAGTTTATAGCCGTGGATCTTCTTGCTCTATTTGGAGATGTGATATGGATGAGGGAGGCTAAGGATGCGGATGTGAGATTATTGTTGTTGTTGTTGTTAAGTGCCGTCGAGTCGGAGTCGACTCATGGCGACCCTCTGGATAGCTATCCTAAATTGTGTTCGGTCTTCAGTCAGGCGGCTCATTGACGACAGACTGGTACCCGTAGCTGCTGTTATTGTAGCGATCCATCTCATTGCTGGCCTTCCTCTTTTGCGTTGACCTTCTATCTTGCCAAGCATGATGTCTTTCTCTAATGATCTCTCTCTTCGCATGATGTGTCCGAAGTATGAAAGTTGAAGTCTTGTCATCTGAGCTTCTAAAGAAAGCTTAGGTTTGATCTCCTCTAGTACCGACTGGTTTGTTCTTCGGGCAGTCCATGGTATACACAGTATTCGCCGCCAGCACCATAATTCAAAGGCATCAATTTTCTTCCTGTCTGTCTTTTTCACTGTCCAGCTTTCACATCCATATGATGTTATTGAAAATACCATGGCTTGAACAAGTCGAATCTTTGTATGGAGAGAGACATCTCTGCTCTTGAGAATCTTATCTAGGTCTTTCATAGCCATTCTGCCAAGAGCAATGCGTCGTCTGATTTCTTGACTGCTTGTTGCTTCTTTATTGATAGTTGATCCAAGTAGGTTAAAGTTGTTCACGATTTCAATTTCTTCTCCTTCGACGATGAACCTGTTGATTATGCCAGTTGTCATGATCTTTGTCTTCTTTACATTAAGGTGCAGGCCCATTTTGAGACTATGTTCTTTGATTGTGAGAAGCAAATGTTTCAGATCATCTTCGCTTTCAGCCAGTAATGTGGTATCATCAGCATAGCGAAGGTTGTTGATGAGTCTTCCACCAATCTTCACACCTCTGTTGTCTTCATACAGTTCTGCTTCTCTGATGATTTGTTCTGCATATAAATTAAACAGGTAGGGGGAAAGTATGCAGCCTTGTCTTACACCTTTGCTTATTTTAAACCATTCTGAGATTATTAACAGCTTTAAAAGTGATTATCAGGGTCTTGAAAACTATTCTAGCTTGAATGGGTAGCCAATGCAACTGTATCAGCAGTGGCGTCACGTGGTCGTTCATGGAGGCTCCGTGGATGACTCTTGCTGCCGCGTTCATGGCTAACTGAAGCGGGTTTAATGTAGATTGGGGAAGGGAAATATTGGGAAATATTTTTTTTAAATACTACTGCAGATATTGCAAAAGCATTTCTAGACATTTTTAGAGCCTCCCTGTTCTCCAGTAATCAACTATTGCAGATATTGCAAAAGCATTTCTAGACATTTTTAGAGCCTCCCTGTTCTCCAGTAATCAAGGATGTCCAAACCTCGGTCAGCTCCCAAAATTGACTCACGCAGAGATAGAACAACTGAACACACCCATTATCATGACTGATGTGCAATTTAAAAGAACCTTCAACTTCATAAAACTTACAGCCTTGATGAGTTAATTGGGGAATTTTACGAATTATTGCAAACCCAGATTTCTTCGTGGGCAAACTTGATATATGCTCACCTGAGTGATATCACCGACAGAGCGTTGCATGGGAAACCTCTTCCAGCTTCTTTTAGAAGCTTTTGGCATGGCCTCATTGCTTCTGCGTCTTTTCCCGCCTGCCACTACTGCACCTTATCCCCTCAATCTTCTTTTTTTCTATGGAGTCCACCAGATATGTTGGTCCCATGGACTGTGTTCATTTCTTCTTAGCTTCTAGAATGATATTGTTTTATTTGTTTAAGAACATAAGAACATAAGATATGCCATACTGGGTCAGACCAAGGTCCATCAAGCCCAGTATCCCGTTTCCAACAGTGGCCAATCTAGCTCATACGTACCTAGCAGTTTCCCCAGTTTCTCTCTGCCACTCCCACTGCTACTACTGTGTGATTCTACCATTTTTTTAGTTTCTCCTAGTCAAGGTTTTTGGCCATTTTCAGATTTTTCTTTATACCGTGTCACAGATATAGGCTACATTTAGGTCTTAGGTGACCAGGCCAGGCTTATTTTTCACAATCAAGTCATTTGATTTTACTGCAGCTGTTTTTACAAGCAAAATGTCCCCAAAACCCTCCAGCAAACCCTCTTGTGTTCACAGATGGCAAAAAGAGGGATAAAGGGTCATGAGAAACAGCACAAAAATATTTTTGGAGTGGATAAGACTGGTCCATTGAATTTGTCTTCATGGCCTCTGGAGCTGCACCAGGCTCTAGAAGTGCATAGACATTGAGAAGTCATCGAGCCCACTAGTAATTGAACAGCAGTAGGGTGTCTCAGGATTGGTCATCCATTGAGTCCTGACAAAGAAGAAAGGATTCATCCTCTGCTTCATTGACATTGAGGACAAAGGGTATTGAGCATCGGGCAGAGGCTGAGATGCATCAGTCTCATCATTCATTAGAGCAGAATGTACAGAGAATTGATGTATCTGACAAGCTGATGTCCTTGAAAAGACCATGATGTGAGGATTGCTCATCCTTCTTGGCACTCAAGGAGCTGTGCAAGTCTCCAAGAGGCTCAGGCCAGCTTGATAATACTCCACAACAGATTCCATAGACATTCTGCTGTGATTCCTCCACTTTTGCTGATGGCAGACCCTCAAGGAGCTTCTCATGAAAAGCTTCGAGGAAAGGATAGAGGTTGTCTGCCTATCGTAAAGCTACTGCTTCAACTGCATTGAGGCTGGCACATCAAGACATTAAGTTGATTCTCAGACCTCTTCATCTGCCTGTAGAAGAGTTATTGTTATCGAGTCCTTGAAGGGTCTTGCCTCCAGTGACTGCCTGGTTGGTGATCACTCTAAAGCAGGGGTCTCAAACACGCGGCCCGCGGGCCGCATGCGGCCCGCGAGACAACTTTGTGCGGCCCGCGACGGAGGAAAACAAAAACCCCCCAAAACCCTGGCTTCTGCCGTTGCCGCCGTGGCAGCGGCAGAATCAATTGTCAAATTTTTAAAAAACCTGGCTTCTGCTGCTCAAGCAGCAAAATCAGCTGTCCTGCGACCCCTTCCCCTGTGCCCGGAGATCCGAGTCTGCTCTATCAGCGGCGTGCTTTTCAAGCCGCGAAGAGAGTATTCCCCTCTCGCGCGGTTTCAAGCCGCGCGAGAGGGGAATACTCTCTTCGCGGCTTGAAAAGCACGCCGCTGATAGAGCAGACTCGGATCTCCGGGCACAGGGGAAGGGGCCGCAGGACAGCTGATTTTGCTGCTTGAGCAGCAGAAGCCAGGTTTTTTTTAATTTACCGGGGGGGGGGGGGGTGTAGGACTGGAAATGGGCTATTGGGGGGGGGGGTATGACGGGAAAGGGGCTATTGGCAGGGGGGGGGTATGACTGGAAATGGGCTATTGGCAGGGGGGGGTGTAGGACTGGAAATGGGCTATGGGGGGGGGTGTAGGACTGGAAATGGGCTATTGGCAGGGGGGGGGTGTAGGACTGGAAATGGGCTATTGGCAGGGGGGGGTATGACTGGAAATGGGCTATTGGCGGGGGGGGGTGTAGTACTGCAAATGGGATATAGGCAGGCGGGGGTGAAGGACGGGAAAAGGGCGATTGGCGGGGGGGGGGTGTAGGACTGGAAATGGGCTATTGGCGGGGGGGGGGGTATGACTGGAGATGGGCTATTGGCAGGGGGGGTTATGACTGGAGATGGGCTATTGGCAGGGGGGGGGGTATGACTGGAGATGGGCTATTGGCAGGGGGGGGGGTTATGACTGGAGATGGGCTATTGGCAGGGGGTTATGACTGGTAATGGGCTATGGTGGGGGCTAGGACTGGAAATGGGCAGGTGGGGGTTAGGAAGGACTGGAGGTGGGCTGATGGGGGGAGTTAGGACTGGTAATGAGCTATGGAAGGGCTGACTGAAATGGGGTAATGGGGGTTAGGGCTGGAAGTGGGCTATTGGCAGGGGGGTTATGACTGGTAATGGGCTATGGGGGGGGTAAGACTGAAAATGGGGTGATGGGGGGTAAAACTGGAAGTGCGCTATGGGGAGGTTAGGACTGGTAATGGGCTATGGGGGGTCTAGGACTGGTAATGGGCTGGGGGGGGGGTTGCTAGGACTGGAAATGGGCTGAGTGGAAGGGGGGCTTGAACTGCAAATGGCTGATGGGGAGGGGGGCTTGGAATGGAAATGGGCTGTGAGGGGAGGGAGCTAGGATTGGAAATGGGCTGATGGTGAGGCTAGGATAGGACTGGAAATGGACTAATGGGGGGACTAGAAGGGAGCGGATGCTGGGTGGGGCTGGAACTAGAAGGGAGCTGATGTTGGGGGAGGATTAGAATGGGATGGAGCTGGGAAAGTGAAATGGAGAGGGGAAAAATATTTTGTCTGGGAGAGAAGACAAATCTACAATTGGCCAGGTATTGGGAGAGTAAGTGGGGATTGAGGATGGAGGGGTAAAATTTGAGTGGATGAAATAGGAATGAGGAAAGAGAAAAAGGAGAAAGATTAGTATGTTAAAGCAGATGTAGAGAGAGAATGGAAAAAAAACTAGGAGAGAAGAAAGGGCAAATGGACAGCAGACGATGGAGAGTTAGCAGAAGACATGAAGAAACCAGAAGAAAGTGGCTGGAACAATTGCAACTGAAAAAAATGCACAAAAGGTAGAAAAATATCTCTTTATTTTGAATTTATTAACTGGAATATGTCAGCTCTGGGAAATGTGCATCATTAATGTTTGCGCTTTGTTTAGTACAAGAGGAAATTAATTTATAGTTTTATTTCTACAGTGTTGTTGTACATTCCAAGTTTGGCTTTTGGGGTTCCCAGTTTAATTATTGTCTTCTTGTTTCTAAATCTTTTAGTCTTTCTTTATCCATACTCATTAAAGAGGCATGTTTACTAAAAGTTAGTGTATGGTAACATTATGCAAATATTTATGCAAATGAGGCCCCTTATGCAAATGAGGCCCCGCGTCTTATGCGGCCCCCGGGTTACTTTACAAGTCCTCATTTGGCCCTCAAAGCAATTTGAGTTTGAGACCCCTGCTCTAAAGCATCAGGGAACATTAGTGCACCAATACTCCCAGATGAGATCTGCACCTCGTAAGGAGCAGAGATCAGATTATTCAGAAGCTCCTCTCTGAGTCAGGATCTGAGCACTCCTGGAAATCTGACTATAACTGAACATTTCTCAGAGGAGAGGCTTCCTGATCTGCCATCAGATCCCACACTTCCTCATGAAAGATGTAAATCCCCTCCAGAGGAACTCTTCTCCCATGATTTCATGTGGGTTATGGCTAACTCTGTACCATTTCACTTGGAAACAGAGGAGGAACTCTGGACAGAAGAATTAGAAATCCTCCAGCTCTGTGATCCCATTAAGGAAGCTGTGACTGCCCATTCACAGAATCCTTCAGAGGCTATAGATGAGAATGTGGGAGACTCCTTCTTTGTACTTACTGCCTGTTGTTAGTAGGAAGGTCAACTCTATGTATGGAGTCCAGAAGAGCCCTGGATATGAAACGCTACAGTTGCTGCACCACTCCATAGTTGTCAAATCGAGTGCCATACCTAGCCCTGTGTGAGCGGTGCAGCTGCACAAGGTGCAAAGAAAGAGGGGCTCATTAGGGGCTGCCAGCCTCGGCTGCTTTCCATGCTGCCTGTCTTTGCCTGCTTCTGCTGCTTTTCCTGTTGCCTTGGCAGCAGCGGCAATGGAAGCAGCAGAGCAGATATCCAATTTTTAAAAACGTGCATCTTTCCGACTCCACTCTTGCATGCAAGTCTGATCCCTCCCTCCTCTCACATATGCTCACGTCAGAGGAGGGAGAGACCAGACCAGCCATTCAAACACAGAGTTGCAAAGACCTGCACCGGGTGCATTTATGCTTGGTATGGCCCTGATCAAATGTACCACTACTACTATTATTATTAATCATTTATATAGCACTACAAGGCATATGCAGGACTGTACAGACATATATAAAAGATGATCCATGCTTATCAGAGCTTATAATCTAATCAAGACTGACAATGCAATAGATGAGGATAAGGGTACAAATAGGGAAAGGTAAGGAGACACAAGGAAAACCAAAGGATCAGGATCCAAAAGCAGCCTTAAAGAGGTGAACTTTTAGCATGGATTTGAAAAGGGACAGAGATGAAGCCTGACGTACAGACTTTGGTTGTTTGTTCCAGGCATAAGGAGCAGCAAGGTGAAAGGAACAGAGCCTGGAGTTGGCAATAGAAGAAAAGGGCAGAGAGAGAAGCAGGCCAGGGGAAGAGCGGAGTTCACAAGGAGGGATTAAGGGAGAGAGGAAAAGTATAGGTCAAGGAGAAGTTTGAATTGCATACGGAAATGGAAAGGGAGCCAATGAAGTGATCTGAGAAGAGGGTTATATGAGTATATTATATGAGCAAATTTTGTTGATGTTGTAGAGAAAGAAATGACAAGTTTAACTATCTGTTGAATATGTGTGGAGAAGGAGCGGGAAGAGTCAAAGATGACACCAAGGTTGCGGGCAGAGGAAACAGGGAGTAGAAGTGTGCTATCTACAGAGATGGAGGAAGGGGGAGGAGGGTTTAGGGCAAAAAATAGGAAGTTCGGTTTTTGTCATGTTCAATTTCAAATGTTGGTAGACATCCAGTGATATCAGATAGGCAGGCAGAGATGCGGGACTGGAATGTCAGAGAAAGTCATATTACTCTCATAGGTGTAGGTATCCTCCTCCCTCCCACTCAACCCAGACTAAACAGGGTTCTTGCTCTTGAATTCATCAACAGAGAGCCCAGAGGTCCCAGCCCCCTCCCCATCCAAAAGCAGGGGGTGGGGTTTTGACTGGCTCCTAGAGAACATAGCTGTCACTCTCATACTGGTTCTGGATAGGCTTCCAGTAGGAGGGAGGCTCATGTTCTTTGCCTCCCCCCTTATAATCTCCAATGATTGGGCTCTCAAAATAGTCTATCTATTCAATCTACCACCAGATTGCCAACCGACAGTTCAGTCACTCAACTCTCAATGGAATGGAATGTGTGCTATTGAGTCAATGCTGACTCCTGGCAACCATCAGCCCCTGGGTTTTCTTGGCAGGTATGTTTGGAAGTAGATTGCCAGGCCTTTCTTTGAAAGTTCTTTCAGAAAGTTTTGGGCGGCTTTCTGAATCTGAGTGTTCTCTGGTGAAAGACTTGGAAGAGGCTTTTGCTGTCCCATGGCACTTGAAACAGGGCTGCTTGTTGCAGCCCAAAATGTGCACGTTGTATGCGGGGGCTATTGCCAATTAAGCAGATTCGCTAAACAGATAAGTTGCTGTCTTTTGGAACTATGAATTAATAAAAGGGATGCAGCAGTCCTGCCAGAGAGACATTGTCCTCTCCTGACTGCGAATCCGACAAAAAATATTTTACTAATCTGCTTTGATTGAAGGGGTTGTCTTTCACTGAGGCCTTTCTTTGAGGCAATGGTGTGACTTGCCCAAAGCCACTAAGGAAGGCCAGTGGGAATTGAATCTTGGTCTCATTAGGTTACTATTCAACTCTCATCACTAGGAAATACTTCTACAGGAACTTTCTGCACGTTTTATAGGCCAGTGTAGTCTAGAATGTTTCACCAGGACAGAAAGGAAAGGGATTTTACTCAAGGTACTTCTAGTCACCAAGAAAACAGAAGGATTGTGTCCTCTCTTAAGCACTCTCACCCTGCTGGTGGCATCGTGGAAGAAATACAAAGATCAGCAGACCTCATCAAGAAACATGTTGAGGATGTTGGTCACATTGTCTCAACAGTATATGTAATGTCCTTAGTATGTTTCAAAATAAGATAAGCTCAGTGGACCCGAGTACTCATTGGATGCAGTCCACTCAGAGGTTCAAAGGCATAATATCTGTCACAGTTTCCCTCCAGGACTCCCTTTCCTGATGGATAGTCCATGCCAGTCTGGACAAAGGATTACCTTTGCAAATTCCTCCCAATCAAAAACTACTTACAACAGATATGTCCATATTGCGGAATCCTTGTAGATGGGTTTCAAACTAAGAAAATATGATCCTCCCAGGCAAATCTTGATCACATCAATTTCCTGGAACTGTTCAAAAAGCTTTCAGAGATCAGTTGGCCAACCAAACTGTCATGATTCAGAAAAACAAGTAGCTGTATACTACATCAACAAGCAAGGAGGAACAGGATCATACCTCTTGTGTTGGGAGACAGAATGTGGAACTAGTTCATCTCTCATGGGATGACTCTCAGGGCTATATATCTAGTGGTGAGAACAATATCCTAGCTGATGTCCTTTTATTTCACAAATAGACCGTGGATAGAGCAGTCATTCTAGCTATCTTTTGAGAGTAAGGCCACCCCCTTGATAGATTTGTTTTCTTTCCTCAGAACAGGCAGGTGCCTCAGTTCTGCTACAGGTAGGGATAAACAGTAAACTGGCCTCGGATGCCTTCCTTCTCGACTGGGGGGGAAGGTCTTCTGTATGCATATTTTTCTATACCTTTGATAGTGAAGACTCTCCTGAAACTCTTGAGATGACAGGATCACTATGATTCTCATAGCACCTTACTGGCTCAGACAACCGTGGTTCCCTCCTCTTATTGAACTCTCCATCAGGGAACCAGCTTGTCTGGGCACTTAAACCCAAACTATGCAGGTTCAGAGTGATGCCGTTGCATCCCAACATCAAGTCCCTAGCCCTCACAGCTTGGATGTTGAGGGGCTAACCTTATCCTCCTGAACTTGTTGGTTGGTGTAGCCAGTCCTCTTAACTTCTAGGAGAGATTCCATGAGGAAATTATATGATTTGAAATGCCATCTAGTGTGAGGGAAAGGCCCTAGGTCTTTTCTCATGTCTCACATTAAAAACTGCTTGAGTACCTTCTGCATTTATCAGAGTCTGGTCTAAAGACTAACTCCATAAGGGTACACTCCGTTCAATTGGCACTTATTACCATCACATAGAAAGTAAAGCCGTTTCTCAACAGCCTTTTGTCATTTGCTTCTTGATGGATAGATTTGCACAACTCATTCGCAAACTTGTAGCAAAGCAGAAAGTAGGCATCCTAGAAGGCAGACATGCAGTACAGAAACTTCTTATTTTTTTGGAACATTGTCTGTTGCATGCAGGGCTGACCCAAGGGTTTCTGCCTTGCCAAGTAGGAGCCCCGGCTGTTCTGACCCTCCCCATTGCACCACGCTGCCCCCCACACCGAGCCATGCCACGCCACCGCCGCCGATTCTGTCTTGGGGGGGGGGGGGTATAGCAGCAGTGGCTTTGTGCTGCACTTTGCTGCCCATGCACTTAAGCTCTTTGGCAATGCAAACCAGTGATATATTTACAAGTGAAGAAATGAAGCTTATAAGGAAAAAAACACCCTTCCTACAGTTAACTATGGTGGGGGTTCCATAATGTTGAGGGCTGTTTTGCTGCCTCAGGAACTGGAAACCTAGAATGTATTAAAGGAATCATGAAGTCAGAGGACTACCTAGGTATTTTGGAGTGAAATGTGCTACCTAGTGTCAGAAAGTTAGGTCTGTGTTGAAGGTCATGGGTCCTCCAGCAGGACAGCGACCTAATACATATATCCAAAAGTATGAAGAATGGTTAAAAATGAAAAAAATGGACTGTTTTAAACTGGCCAGCAATGAGTCCTGATCTCAATCCAATTGAGAACCTTTGGAAAGAGCTGAAATCTGCCATTGGTAAAAGGAATCCTGGAAACATTCATGAGCTGGAACAAATCACAGTTGAAGAGTGAGAGAAACTACCAGCAGACAGATATACAAAACTTATAGAAGGCTACAAGAAACGTTTGGAGGCTGTCATCACTGCCAAGGATTACGTAACCAAATATTAGTAAAGGGGGTCATTAATCCTGTCCAAGTCATATTTTTTTTTCTCAGAAATTACTATGTCTAAGTTGCACAGATATCTTTGTTCCATTGTATACCTTTGAACATACTATTGAAATATTATGATGACATACAGTTGGAATATTTCAAATTATTTTTCAAGATATTATACATAACATACCTAAAATGCAAGGGTGCCAATAATGTTGACTACAACTGTATATAAATCAAAGGCTTCAATGTTTTCTGGTGGTTTTTTTTTCATTTTGGAGTGGTATGACCAAAATGAGCATCTTTTTAAAAACTTAAACATGTTAGAGATCAGTTGTAGTCCTGACATGAAAAATTAGGTTATACCAATGGGTTCCCATTATGGAAAACAGACATATAGATTTTTGGCCCACCCAGGCCATGCCCAAACCACACCCCCCATCATGCTCCCTTCTGATTTCTGTGGATGAAGGATCTCCATATGTAAATTCCATCCTTTCTAAAATTGCCATTTACACATGGATGCTGTTTTCACATGTAATTGCCAGAATTACCAGATGGGAAATCACTGTTAAGGCTTCTAGTACTTGATGTAACTTACTTTTTGGTAGTTGCTTAGTTGTCACAGCGCAGTTGGAGAAATATTTTGGTTGCTGCTTGGGAGGTCTTGTTGGGATGTTTGGGCTGGGTGGAAGAGCTAGGTAAGTTATGGAGGGGGTGTAAGGGTTGCAAATTAATGTGCATCCTGATGTGTTGGTTTTAACCTTGTTGTTGTAAGATGGGTATTACGGTTAATTGGTTTTATGGTATGCCAATCCATATTAAATAAAGCAGACTTTTGATTTTGGTAGATAAAGGTTGTTTTGAGGGGACAGTCTGTAACTGCATTGGTTCTCTGGACTGATGTGTAAAAGGAATAATTTCCTCTCAGCCATTATGTTACTTTGTCAATAATGTGATCTAAAATTAAAACAGCTGAAAGCAGATAAAATGAAGTAGAACACAGTGCAGCAAAAGGAGAGAGGGTAACGCTCAAAAGCAGGGCTCCTTTATGCACAGCAAGGCTAAATTATGGATGAAGCCCAAGAAATTGTTACTGAAAGGCAAGCAAAAGAATTGCGTAACTCCCAACTGCAACTTGCATGTATCCTCCAGTGTCAGAGGAGCAATGCAAACGGCTGTGGAAATTAACAAATAAAAACAAAACCAGCAGCAGTTATTTGAACACTTAGAAACATAGAAACATAGAAACATGATGACAGAAAAAGACCACATGGCCTATCTAGTCTGTCCTTCCATAACAACAACTACAACAGTCCACTTTTTACCTTTAGAGATCCTCTGTGTTGGTCCCATGCCTTTTTGAATTCAGTTACTGTCCTCATCTCTACCACCTCCACTGGGAGACTATTCCACGGATCCACTACTCTTTCCGTAAAGAAATATTTCCGCATAGCACTCCTGAATCTATCTCCCTTCACCCTCATCCCATGTCCCCTCGTAGCAGAACTTGCTTTCAATTGAAAGAGGCTCTCTCCCTGAACATTTATGCCACGGAGGTATTTAAACATCTCAATCATATCACCTCTATCCCGCCTTTCCTCTAAGGTGTACATATTAAGATCCTTAAGTCTGTCCTCATATGCTTTATAACGAAGCCCATTAATCATTTTAGTAGCAACCCTCTGCACCGACTCCATCCTGTTCACATCCTTTTGAAGGTGCGGTCTCCAGAATTGCACACCATACTCCAAATGAGGTCGCACCAAAGACTTATACAGAGGCATTATCACCTCCTTTTTTCTGCTAGCCATTCCTCTCCGTATGCACCCAAGCATCCTTCTAGCTTTTGCTGTCGCCTTTTCTACCTGTTTAGCTACTTTAAGATCATCAGACACAACCACGCCTAGGTCCCGCTCTTCTTTAGTGGACAAAAGTACTTCACCTCCTATACTGTATTGCTCCCTTGGATTGCTGCAGCCCAAATGCATGACCTTACATTTTTTAACATTAAATCCCAGCTGCCAAATTCTAGACCATTCTTCAAGCTTAGCTAGATCCCTCCTCATGTTATCTACCCCTTCCTGGGTGTCTACTCTATTGCAGATTTTGGTATCATCCGCAAAGAGGCAAACCTTACCCGACAGCCCTTCTGCTATATCACTAACAAAGATGTTAAAAAGAATCGGACCAAGGACAGATCCCTGGGGCACACCACTGGTAACATCCTTCTCCTCAGAGTGAGCTCCATTTACTTGTACTCTTTGTCGCCTCCCACCCAACCAATTTCTAACCCAAGCAGTAACTTTCTTTAACTTTTTCAATACTGCCTTTCAAGATTTATCAAAGCAGTTTACATTAGACTCAACCTATTTTACATAAAACAGTATAGTCATATAACAAATAACAATGAAATCTTGGGTTGATATCTAAGGGGATGGTATAGCGAAGGGTAGGATCAGCGGGATACCAGGATTTATTACACTACAGTCAATGCATAACATTTTAGTAGCTTCTAGTAGGTCTTGTGTTGTCAGATTGGGAGGTTAGGTGTCAAGTACCGAAGTATTCAATGAAAAGATAGGTTTTTACTTTTTTCCGGAAATCAGATCTATTTTCCATTGCTCTTAGGTTGGCTGGGAGTGAGTTCTATAATGATGGACCATAGATTGAGAAGGTCCTTGGGCAAGTTGCTTGAAGGATTTTTGTCTTATGAATTGGTATGGTTAGGAGGTTTTGGTGGTGTTGTCTTAGAGTTCTGGTATTAGTAGTCTCCCGGATAAGAGAGTGTACAAGTCCGCTGTTTGATTTAGTATGGTTTTGAATGTGATCATGATGGCTTTGTATTTAATTCTAGCTAGAAGGCATAACCAGTGTAGGCTTTTTGGCATGGGAGTGATGTGTTCCTGTCGTGGTGTCCCTGTTATTAATTGTGCTGCGGTGTTTTGGGCTAGTTGCAGTGGGTGGCGGTTGTGTTTAGGGAGTCCTTGTAAGATTGAATTACAGTAGTCCAAGTGAGGAGAAATTATCTTTATTTATCTTTATTCGACACTTGATATACCGCTTTACAGTAAAAACATCAAAGCGGTTAACAATACAGTAAAAACAAATTGCCGGAAAAGGAAAGGAACGCCATAGTTATGACAGGAGAATTGAGAATAGAGGAAGGAGAGAGAAGGCAAGGTACAAAGAACAGAGGAGGCAGGGAGAGGAGAGAGGGACAGGATCCTCAGCTTGGTGTAGGGGGGATAAGAAGATCAAAAGCAGAACAGAAGAGATGAGTCTTAAGAAGAGATTTGAATCTGTTGAAAGAGAGTTCTAATCTAAGGTCTGGAGGGAGGGACTTCCAGAGTTTAGGGCCGAGAAAAAAGAAGGCTGAGTTTCTGGTGGATTCCAGGTGTGCAAGAGAAGGGGGGGAAGGAACATACGGTTGATGTGAATGTGGTGAAGCAAGCGGTGGGGGGCATGGAGATGAACCAGTTTAGAGAGGTATTGGGGGGAGCCAGAGTGGATGGCTTTATGAACAAGAGTTAAGACCATGTATTGGATACGGTAGGTGACAGGGAGCCAATGGAGGTGAATAAGAAGAGAGATGACATGATCAGTACGGGATGCATGAGTGATGAGACGGGCTGCGGTGTTTTGTAACAGTTGGAGTCTTCGTAATTGATACTGGGGGAGACTGGCCAAAGCAATGTTACAATAATCGATCCTGCTCATAACTAGGGAAAGGAGAAGGGTAACCAAGGAGGAAGTGGGGAGGAAAGGACGGATGGCACGGATCTGGCGAAGGGAGCAGAAGGAATGGCGAATTATTGATGAGAGATTGTCATGGAATGTTACCCTCCCCCCCCCATGTCAAACATCTCCCATCTGTCTCCCTCCTTCCCATTCCAGCATCTCCTCCATTTCTTTTTTTTTTTAATTGAAAAATTGTAGTCAATTACAATAACCAAGTAAATGAAGGTCAATCATGCAATAACTTACAAAGAAAGAGAAGAACAACTAACTCTTTCATAGTATAAAGAAAATAAACTTGTGATACAGTCCACATCATGAAACCAGAACTGTACAATCAATAAGGAAATAAAAATAAAAGGAAAATAAGGGATGAAACATCCCTACAAAGACCTGTAACTCATCACTGGTCCTATCTACCACTTTTCTTTCGGTCAAAAATCTTTCCAGATGAGTCACTTCCATAAAGACATAAGAAGCATCATCCAATCCAATGATGCATTTTCAGGAAAAGCGGAGAAAAAATGTGGCTCCCAAAGCCAACATCTGAGGCTTAAGCTTTAAAAATTGCCTCCGGTGTAATTGGGTACTCCATGAGACATCAGGGAAGATATTGACCTTCTGACCACAAAATTTGCTCAATTTAACTTTAAAAAAAGCTAGAAGAATACGTTGTTTAATTTCAACCGAAGAAAAAGTAACCAATAAAGTGGCACGTGTACTGATATTATCTTGAGAGTTCTCTAAGAAGGCAGTCAGATTACCCATTGGAGAAACAATTCCATCAAACTCACCCTCAACCTCATTAACTTTCTTAATTGTAGAGGGGATATAATACAATTGTAATATTTCAAGGGAATCCGAAATGCCTAGAACATCTTTAAGAAACTTATCTAACAGAATTCTATGAGACAGTAATGTTGACTGGGGAAAATTCAAAAATCATAAATTATGAGATCTTAAAGAATTCTCCAGGGCTTCAACCTTACTATGAAGCAATAAGGAATCTTTAATTCCAGCAACACTTGTCGCATGTAAGAGAAGAACCTGGGATTCCAAGTTTGTTACGACCAAATCAACGGATGCAAGTTTCTCATCAAGCTGCCGCAGCGCAACCGTGGCCTCCTGTGAGAAAACACATAAGGAATTCAGAGAAGTAGACACTATTATCAATTAATTTTAAGGCACCCCACACATCCCTCAAGGTAATCTCCGTATCTGAGGAAGGGGTAGGAAACTCAAAAGAGCTACCCACCACTAAGGGTGAAACAGGATTAGGTAATTTAACAGATTGTAAATCCCTTACTGAATCAGAGGACTTCGTAGATAGGCCAAGTAAATTGCCCGAAACAGGGCACAAGGGAGGAGATCTTCCACCAGAGCTCAAGGACACCCCTTCCGTAGAAGACTGCGCTATAGGTTTAGGGGCAAAATGCTTATCCAAGGGGCCGACCGGTTTAGTATCCCCAGACACGGTCCCTAAAGTTTTGCCCCCAGACTTAGCTTTATGTTTCCCCATAATACGGGGAACAATCTAGCTCAATCAAGAAACAAACAATAAAACGAAAACACCTAAGGAAAATGAATTCCACCTAAGCAACGGAGCAAGTGTCATCGCAGTGTTGTCAAAGGGGCGTCAAAGGGGCCAAACATGCCCCTTTGACCACGCCCCTTCGACACATGCCCCGCGCACACGCTCTGCGTCAAAAAGTGGAGTCAAAAAAATAGAGCTGAAAGAAAGTCCCCGCAGGTAGGGCTGTCCCGTCAGTGCCTGCCCGCTGAAGTAGGAGGAAAAAGCCCAATCCTCCACTGCAATGGCAGCAGCGGCCTCCCGAGTCGATGTCCTGGCTCTGCACACCGCCGTGGATAGAGACAGCTGGGTCCATCTCCTCCATTTCCATACTTTCCCCCATGACCGTTATCTCCTGTATTTCCCTAGTCCTCCCCTCCCATATCCAGTATTTCATCTGTTTCCCGAATTCCTCTACAAAGGCCATTATTTCCTCTGTCTCACCAGTCATCTTCCTACCCATATCCAGCATCCCCTGTCTCCTCGCCCAGTACCCTCCTCCCCCCCCCCCCCCATTGTCAAGCATATCCTATCTATCTCCCTCCCTTCCCTGTCTGGAATCATTTCTGTCTCTCTATGTCCCGCCCATCCCCTTCCCCCATGTTCAGCATTACCCCTTTGTCTCTCTATGGTCCCCTCTGATGAACAGCATCACTCATCTGTCACCCAGTGTCTCCCCCCACATGTCCAACATCTTCTCAGTTTCCCTCCCTGTCCCATCCTTTCTGACATGTATACTTGTTGCAGCCACATGCTGTGTTCAGGACAGAGGTGAATCAGGCATGCCCTGGAAGACCACCTCACATCAAATACAGTTCACTGGTAACAAAGTTAGTAGAGGCGCGGAGCCCTCCCTGTCCCATCTCCTCCGATACAACAAGTATGCTCCAGAGAGGGTGGGACGGGGGGGGGGGGGGCGCTGGCAGGATCCCAGAGGCATACATGTGCCTCTAAGACCTTGCCGATTCCCCCTGCCCCATCACCTCCGATGCGCATCAGATAGGGCAGACAGGGAGGGCCTGCTGGGTCTTAGAGGCAGGTGTGTGCTTTTATCAGAAAGGCCCTGCACCTGTACTTTTCCTGTTACTGGCATTAGATGGCGGGCTGGATTTGACAGGAGGTGGCCCGCCAAAAGCATGATTCCCTCGTCCCAAACCCAACATGTGGTCGCAACCCCAAATGAGGATTTTGGGGTCGCAACCCGCAGTTTACGAAACACTGCACTATATCAACTGGCTCACCTTTATCTATCTATTTATTCACATCTTGAAAAAAATATAACAGATCTACTGTGGCTAAATCCATGTTGGCTTTCTCCCATTAAACCATGACTATCTACATCTTCAATAATTTTATTCCTTATAATGGTTTCTACCATTTTGCCCAGTACAGATATCAAGCTCACTGATCTGTAGTTTCTTGGATTACCCCTGGAATCCGTTTTAGAAATTGGCGTTACATTGGCCACTCTCCAATCCTCAGGTACTACAGATGATTTTAAGAATAGTTCACAAAAGTAGGTCTGCAATCTCATATTTCAGTTCTTTCAGCACCGTGGGATGTATGCCATCCAGGCCAGGTGATTTGCTGCTCTTTAGTTTTATCAAATAGCTGTAATACATCTTCCAGATTTATCGAGATTTGTTACAATTCCTCTGATACCTCACCTTTGAATATCATTTCTGGCATGGTTAAGTTTCCAACATCATCTTCGGTAAAGACTGAAGCAAAGAATTCATTCTGCTATGGCCTTATCCTCTCTTAGCACCCCTTCTACCCCTCTATCCAATGGTCCAATTATATGTCTCACAGGTGTTTTTGCTATGAATGTACTTGAACATTTTTAATATGCACTTCTGCTTCCTCAGCAAGCTTCTTTACAAATTCTCTCTTTGCCTGCCTTATCAGTGCCGTTCATTTAACTTGCCAATACTTATGATGATTTCTATTTTCATCATTTGGCTCTTTTATTCCATTTTCTGAAGGATTTTCTCTTAGCTATAATAGCCTCTTTGACCTTACCTTTAAGCCCTGCTGGTTGTTTGACCTTCCTTCCACCTTTCTTAAAGCATGGAATACATTTGGTCTGGATTTCCAAGATGGTATATTTAAATAACACCCAGCCCTGATGTAAACTCTTAACATTTGCAGTTGCTCCTTTTAGTTTTTTTACTTAACCATTTTCTTCATTTTATCATAGTCTCCTTTTTGAAAGTTAAATGCTAGCACAGTGGATTTCCTTGTTATGCTCTTGTCATTTATTAAATCAAATGTGATCATGTTATGATTGCTATTGCCGAGTGGCTCCAACAGCGTTACCTTTCACACTATATCCTACATTCCACTAAGAACTAGATCTAAAAGCTTCCTCTCAAGTCAGTTCCTGAACCAGCTTCTCCAAGAGGCAGTCAATATTTAGTCTAGAAACCCTATCTCCCTAGCATGGCCTGATATAACATTGACCCAGTCAATACTGGGGTAATTGAAATATCCCATTTGTAAACTTTGTAAACTGTGTTGTAAACTTTGCAAGCTTCCCTAATTTCTGTTAGCATTTCATCATGTCTGTTTGTTCTGGCCAGGCGGGCAGTAGTACACACCCACTGCCATCCCCTTCCCCTTTTTACAGGGAAATTTTATCCATAAAGATCTACAGTGTATTTTATTTCCTGCCAAACCTTTATTCTGTTTGACTCAATGCCCTCTTTAACAAATAGTGCCACCCCTCCACCTATGTGATCTACCCTATCATTGCGATATAGTTTGTAGTCTGGTATCAGTGTCCCATTGGTTATCCTCCTTCTACCAAGTCTCCAAGATGCCAATTATATCTAGCATTTCATTCAGCGCTATATATTCCAACTTTCCCCTTCTTATTTGTTAGACTTCTAGAATTTGTATACAGGCATTTGATTTATTTTATTTATTTATTTTAGGTTTTTCTATACCGCGTTCTTTAAGATCAGCTCGGTTTACATTAGAACACTTTTGTACAGTGCAGACAGCGTCTGAACTGTACTTACAAGGAACAGGGTTTACAACTTGGCTAACTGGGGTAACTATGTACGGGCTACATAGCAGCAGGCTACTTAGTTAAATGACTACATACAGGCAGAACAGCAAGTTCAGCAAAGAAGGGTGGGGACATAACAGTATGGTGGCTATTTACAAGCTCGTGTGTTATATACAAGGTTGTGCGCTATATACAATTGTTTGCCAGGTGCCTGGCCGTGTTGCTGGGCTGGGGTGTGACTGCATGTTGTTGTTGGTGGTTGCGTGAGGCTGGACGTTGTGAATCTCCGTTGTGGGAGTAGTACTGGAGGAACAGGTGGTGTTTCAGAGCCTTTCTGAAGTTCGTTTTTTGTTCATATTTACAGTCTAGGTTTCGGATGACAGGGATAATTTGGAATCTTTCAATGCAGTCTGATTTTTGCTTAAAGGCAGCTGGATTACTTTTACCTTTAATGGAACCTCTCTATTGGGATGCCTTAACTTCCCTGTTTTGCTAGTATCCTTCAAAGATGCATCATTCTGAACCATGCACTCTTGTGCAACTGTCGGCTTTCCCCCATTTTCTGGTTTAATGTTCTAGTAGCACAATTAAAAAAAATCAGAGAAACTATTTATTCACTCAACACATAATTATGCTCTGGAATTCATTGCCAGAGGGTGATAAAAGAAGTTAGCATAGCTGAGTTTAAAAACGGCTTGGACAAGTTCCAGGTGGAAAGGTCCATAAACCATTATTAAGATAGATTTTGGAAAATCCATTGCTTATCCTGAGGGGTACACAGTCTGTAATCTAGCTACTTTTAAGGATCCCACCAGATACTTGCAGCTTGGATTGGAGACTGTAGAAACAGGATACTGGGCTGGATGAGCCATTAGTCTGACCCAGCATGGTAATTTTTATAGGGCTTAATTTGTAGACAAAAAGAATATGGAAGTATGGGCTGAGATGGAACCTGGAAGTGACCTGTGTGGGTGGAGCCAGGGATGGACATGCCCTCTCTCTCAAATACACACAATATTTTATTTGTGGATAAAAAAGGAAGTTGGTATATACATACTCATTTGGAAAATTCTACCATTTGGGGCTGTCTACAGATTTGAACTGTGTCAGAAACCATGTCACAGCATGATTCAAATCAGTCACACCCCTGGGCAGTAGAGAAGGGGGACGGGTCTGTTGTGCAGCTGTTCTCCTCCTCCTCTTGCAGTGTGAACAGCATGTGGTGGGAGGATAGAGTGTTATGGTAGGGACCGAGGGAGGAATTTGCAGTAGAAAAGATGCAATGATTGAAAAATCCAAATAAAATTTGTGAGCAATGCACAAAAAGAGGATGGGTTAAAGGGAAGATGCTACAACAGTTATAATGACTGGAATGGCGAGAGTTAGAGGTCCAGCAAGTGGAGGGAGTATGAAAGAGCTGGAATCTTGATGGGAGTGTGGAGAAAGACTTAGGGGTGTTTTGGAGGAGGGGGGAAAGAGCTGGAATCTTGCTTGAAGACAGAGAAAATGCAACATAATGTGTGCCTTTATTTATTTATTTAACAGGTTTTATATACCGCTTTATCATTTCAATCAAAGCGGTTTACATTGAAATTTAAACAGGGACATTGATAACTTGGATTTTTCAGAAGCAATGGAGGGTTAAGTGACTTGCCCAAGGCCACAAGGAGTGTTAGTGGGAATTGAGCTTTGGATTCCCAAGCCAGTGTTCTTAACCATTAGGCTACTCCTCTACTCCACTTTGAATCAATGCTGACTGCTGACAACCCAGCAGTTCCTAGGTTTTCTTGGCAGTGTGACTGGAAGCAGGTTGCCAGGCCTTCCTTGCGAAGCAATAGAGGGTTAAGTGACTTGCCCAAGGCCACAAGGAGTGCTAGTGGAAATTGAGCCCTGCTCTCTTGATTACCAAGCCAGTGCTCTAACCACTAGGCTACTCCTCCACTCCTAAGGACAGAGAACAGGGTAGTAAAGAGTAAGTGAAAGCTGGGACGTGTTAGAAATAGAAACATGATGGCAGAAAAAGACCTGCCATCTGCTCTTCCATACCAACTACTATAGTCCTTTCTTTTTTTTTTCCTTTAGAGATCTGTGTTTGTCCCATGCTTTCTTGAATTCAGATACTGTCCTTGTCTCTACCACCTCCACTGGGAGACTATTCTATGGATCTTCCACTCTTTCCGTAAAGAAATATTTCTGCATATTGCTCCTGAGTCTACCCCTTTTTACCTTCATTCTATGCTCCTTGTTTGTAGAGCTTTCTTTTAATTGAAAGAGTCCCTCCTCCTCCTGTGCATTTATGCCACAGAGGTATTTAAACATCTCTATCATATCTCCACTCTCCTGTCTTTCCTCCACCATATACATATTGAGAAAACGTTTGTTCCCCTATGCCTTATGACAAAGCTCATTAACCATTATGGTAACTCCCTCTGCACTGACTCCATCCTCTTTATATTCTTTTGAAGGCGCGGTTGGTTAGAACATTATCAGTGTCTGTTAACTAGGCTTCAGTACAAACATAATGTCTAAGTTGTGCTCCTTTGCATAGTCAGTTATAATGTGGATTTTGTCTCATGCAGAATGAGCATTTACCAGGCCACATTTGATTGTTTGAATGTGTTGTGTGTAAGATTGTTGGGGTGTTGTAGAGTTTTTTGGGTTGATGGTTATGAACCACTGTGGTCTTCTGTGCGATTGAGAGTATTGTGTGCATCTGGTCAGCAAGTACCTCTGATTATATATAATTGGGATCAACCCATTTCGAGTGTGAGTGGGGCTGGAGAGTCTTATTAATGTGAGTGAGAGAAATAAGGTAGTTCCAGTGGTGATCCATGTCATTTTCTCTTGTTAGGGTAGTGTCTTTTAAACAAATGAATGCTGCTTGCTGTGCAGAGGACAGTTGTGTGGAGGGGTTTCCCTATTGTTTTAAAGTGAAAAGGAAGTACGTCTACGCAACACTGTGAGATACCCAGGCTGCGAGGTGCATCTTTACAAATATTTCTGGCAGTTTTCTTTAGTGTTCTTGGTTGCTTCGACAGGTACAGTCAGTTTGCAGTGACTCTACAGCAGGTTACTTTACCTTTGGGTAGAATAGATTTCAATCAGAATACCTGGGAACACTGATTGGATCCTCACCACGGTCCATACACAATGGCCACATTAGCATGGCCCACCAGGCGGGGCACGCCTGCAGCAGCGTTGATTTAAGAGGTCTCTGTGTTGTTGTGTGATGATGTCTATGTTTGTTGTCGCTTGATTGACTACCCTTCATAAATAACAGCAGGGCGATTTACAAAAGCATAATTAACATTAAAAGGAAATGGTTAAAGAATGCCATTATTGAAAAGAAAAGTTTGAAAACACTCATAACAGAAAAAGGAGAAAGGATAGGGAAGGAGGGGGAGGGTTAGGAGGGAGAGAAAATAGAGGTAGGCAGAGTCACAGGTTAGTGAGCTGGGAAGTCAAAAGCAATGGAGAAGAGGTGAGTTTTGAGGAGGGCCTTGAATTTTGGGAGAGATGGTTTGAGGCTGAGGGAAGAGAATTCCAGGAGGCTGGGGCCAGAAAGTAGAAGGCCAAAGAGCGGATGGAAACCAAGTGGGCCTGAGAAGGGGAAGAGAGGTGGCATGTATTTCACGGAGGAGAAAAGGTGGGGAGTGAGGGAGCAGATGATCCGAGAGGTAATGGGGAGAGCCAGTATGGAGTGTGCGGTGAACCAGGGTAAGAAGTTTATATTGAGGCCGGAACCTTATGGGGAGCCAGTGATGCTGAAATAGGAGTGGAGTGTAATAAGTAAACAAATGGCAATGTTTTGAATTAACTGAAGTCGATGTAGTTGAGGTAAGCCAAGAAATATAATATTGCAGTAGTCGAGTCGTGAAATTACTAAGGTGAGGAGCTTCACTGTGGACGGAACTTGGCATGCACTATGCTTTCCCTTTTTTCTATGCCTTGCGGCTGCTAATAGGATGGAGAGGGAGGCCCTTGAATGTTCACTATGACTCTGTGTTAGTGGTCGTATGTGTATGTACACGAATGTGTATGTACACAAAAGCAATTTACCACACAAGATCCGGACACTACGACATCTCCGCCCCTTACTTGACTTCATTGACTACCGAACAATCTTCCAAGCCTTGGTACTCCCACATCTCGACTTCGCTAATATCATCCTCCATGGTCTTCCTCAGTCAACACTACACCCACTACGACTCGCCATGAACTCAGCTGCGAGGGTACTTGTAGGACTAGCGAAGTCAATCCACATAACGCCAGTCTTGATGAACCTCCACTGGTTACCTCTGCAGGCTAGAACCCAATACAAGGCTCTAGTCCTGACCTTCAAAGCCCTAAAGAACCAGCCTCCCACGCCCATCAGTAAACTTATCCACAGCACGCCGGTCAACAGAAATAGGAGATCCACATTGATGAATACGCTTGAAGTCCCAAAGATACTGACAAAATGCACGAAGACAACTGCCAGTAGGGCTTTCTCCATATTCGCACCCAGGGCCTGGAATGCCCTCCCTACTGAAATCCGAGCCATCACAAATCTAACGTTATTTAGAAAAGCCCTCAAACACCACCTCTTCCTGAAACACTACGCGGAAACTAATTCTGGAAAAGACATAGCCATTCCCCCTCCCTTCCCAAACCCCCCCATTGCTCAGCCCCCCAAGGAGAATGGTTAATCAGGTCTCCCACCGCCCCTACCCTGACTCCTGAGCATATGCCTTGGTAAAGACTCTTACATTTCTCGGATTCCCTTATGTCTCGGATAAAGTTCCTACATAAAAATGTACTATATTTGTAATTAGTTCCCCCCGTTACTTCCATGTTTTACTTCCCCTGTTCATTGTAAACTCAATGTTCCTGTTGCATTGTAGTATATTTTGTTCAACTGTACACCACACAGATTATAATAGCGCGGTATATAAGAAATATAAATAAATAAATAAATGTATCTCCCCCACTCTTTCTCTATAGATACGCAATGTGTGTGGGAAGTGCTTTGCGTAATACAGATATGTTTGAGTTTGGAATCTAGATTTAATCAGTCACCTTTCCAACTGGAGATCAAGGTGAGTTATGTACTATACCTGAATACATTTCTCTCATCCCAGAGTGCTTGCAGTTTATTCATTTACGACTTGCATATGTGCCATATAAGGAACACTTGCAATAATCAAGGGACAAACAAAGCTAAACTAGTAATACTAATGACATGTTAAAATTCCCAAATGTTTTCCAAAGCAAAAATAGGTGGAATTTTCGAAGCCCTATTTGTGCTTTGGATGTCTGAAAATGGGCATAGAGATGTCCAAAAGCACAGAGACATTTCCAGAGCCATTTTAGAGGCCAGCTCTGGAGACATCCCCAGTGTGAAGAAGCCCATGTCTGAACAGGGGTGTGGGGGAATCACAGTTAAGGTTATATCTGCTCCAGGCACATATTGTGAAAGTGCTCATTTTGACTGAAAAATAGCCAGATGCTATATTTAGTTATTTATTTATTTTGCACGGTTTAAATAAGAACATAAGCAATGTAATACTAGGTCAGACCATGATCCATCAAGCCCAGCATCCTGTTTCCAACAGTGGCCAAGCCAAGTCACAACTACCTGGCAGGTTCCCAAAAAGATACACAGGCTCCACAATGCTTGTAGTGGAGCAATCAGTGGATTTCTCGGGTCCCCGTTAATAATGGTTCATGGTCCTTTCCTCCAGGAACTTGTCCAAACCTTTTTTAAAGTCAGCTACACTAACAGCTTTTACTACATCCTCTGGTAATGAATTCAGAGTTTGATTGCATGTTGAATGAAAAAATATTTTCTCTTATTAGTCTTAAACGGGTTACACTGTATCCAACAGTGGCCAATGTAGGTCATATGTACCTATCAGTTTCCCCAAAAGACACAGGTTCCACAATGCTTGTATTGGGTCAAGCAGTGATATCCTGGGTCTCTTTTTAATAATGGTTTATGGACCTTTCATCATGGGTTTTAAGAATTTTGAATAGTTTTCTATCATCTGCAAATTTGATTACCTCACTCGTTATTCCCATTTCCAGGTCATTTATGAGTTAAAAAGCAGCAGACCCAGCACAGATCCCTGGGGTACTCCACTATTCAACATTCTCCATTGGGAAAATTGGCCATTTAGCCCTACCCTCTGCTTTCTATCTTTTAACTAGTTCCTGATCCACAATAGTATGCTGCCTCCTGTACCATGACTTTTTAATTTTGCCAAGGGTCTCTCATGAGGGACTTTGTCAAAGGCTTGACTGCTCACTTTTGTCTACCTATTTATTCACACCTTCAAAAAAATATAACAGATTAGTAAGACAAGACCTTCCTTGGCTAAAGTCATGCTGGCTTTCTCCCATCAAACCATGACTATCTACATGTTCAGTAATTTTGTTCTTTATAATGGTTTCTACCATTTTGCCCTGTACTGATATCAGGCTCACTGGCCTGTAGTTTCCTGAATCACCCCGGAACCCTTTTTAAAAATTGGTCTTAAATTGGCCATTCGCCAATCTTCAGGTACTACAGATGAGTTTAATGATAGTTCACAGATTACTAATAGCAGGTCTGCAATCTCATATTTCAGTTCTTTCAACACCCTCAGATGTATACCATTCGGTCCCAATGATTTACTACTCTTTATTTTATTAAATAGTTGTAAAACATCTTTCCAGTTTATTGATATTTCTTTCAATTCTTCTGATGCATCACTGTTAAGCACCATTTCTGTGATGAGTAACTTCCCTACATCATCTTCAGTAAAGACCAAAGAAAAGAATTCATTCAGTCTCTCCTCTATGGCCTTGGCCCCTCTTAGTTCCTCTTTTACCCCTGTATCATCTAACGATCCAACTGACTCACTCACAGGTTTTTTTGCTATGAATATACCTTAAAAAATTGTATTATTCGTTTTTGTTTCCACAGCAAGCTTTTTTTTCAAATTCTCTTTGTCTACCTTATCAATGCCTTGCATCTAACTTGCCAGTGCTTATGTTGTTTCCATTTTTTGTCATTTGGCTCCTTTTTGCATTTCCTGAAAGATGCTTTTTTGGCTACAATAGCCTCTCTGACCTCACCTTTAAACCATGCTGGCAGGTGTTTGGCTTCTTTCCACTTTTCTTAAAGTGTAAGACAGTATTTTTAAGCAAAAGCCATGCTTGATGTAAATCTTTAACCTTTGCAACTGTTCCTTTTAGTTTTTTCTTAACTGTTTTCCTCATTTTATCATAGTCTCCCTTTTCAAAGTTAAAAGGTAGTACTGTGGATTTCCTTGCCGTCCTTCCTCCATTTATTAAATCAAACGCGATCATGCTATGATCACTGTTGCCAAGTAGCCCCAACACCCATATCTCTTGCACCAGATCTTGTGTTCCACTAAGGATTAGGTCCAAAGTGGCTTCCCCTCTTGTCAGTTCATGAATCAGCTGTTCCAAGAAGCAGTCATTTATTTCATCTAGAAACTTTATCTCCCTAGCATGTCCTGCCATGACACTGTCCCAATAGATACGGGGGTAATTGAAATCACCCATTATTATTATTACCACCTTTCACCATGATCAAGGCGGTTTACAGTGAACAGTGGTTAGGATTTTACATTGAACAATTGAACTTATGTACAGGTAACAAGTTAAATTATGTACAGTTAAGTAGATGGTTCTAGACATCTATCATTATTTACATGAGATCGGGTATGTACAGCATAGTATATCACACTTTGGTTTCCTTGTGTTATTGTTTACTGTTGTTGTTGGGTTTTATGGGGTGGGGGTAGGGGGTAAAGTGTTTGATAAAGAGAAGGGTTTTCAAGTGTTTTTGGAATGTGGATGGGTCTGTGATGGTATATATTGTGTCTAGGAGAGCATTCCAGGTTGATGGTGAATACAGTTTGAAGGCTCGAGTGCAGGCTTGTTGGGTTGATTTTGTTCTTGCATGGGAGATGATTAAGGTGTTTGTAGCAGATTGCCGTCTTGCGTGGTTATGTTGCAGGATTTTGAGCAATGTGTGTAGGTGAGATGTGGGATTGCTGTTGAGTGCCTTATGTGTTATCAGAAGTGCCTTGTACTTGATCCTGCTGGTAAGTGGGGAGCCAGTGCAGTTGTTTCAAGGTGGGTGTTATGTGATCATATTTTGAGGTTCCCATGAGGGTACGTGCTGCAGAGTGCTGAGCTGTGTGGAAGGGGATCAGGGTAGAATGTGGCAGGCCTTGGTAAAGGGAGTTGCAGTAGTCTATATGCAACAGGATTAGGGCTTAGAATGCCAAGCGGAAGTCCGGCGGGTCGAGGAGAGGGCGTAGTCATTGAAGGGTTCTTATTTTGTTGTAGACAGCTTTTGTGTTGTGATGTATTTGCGATTTGAGGGAAAGGTGCTGATCCAGTGTAATACCAAGATACCTGATTTTGGGTTGTACCTTTATTTTGGTATTGTTTAGGGTGATGGAGTCTGGTGAAGTGAAGCTGATGTCTTTTGTGATGAAAAGAGCTTCAGTCTTTTTATAGTTGATGGTCAGGTTGTTTCTTTCTAACCATTGTGAGATGTCCTTGAAAAATTGTGTGAATTTTGTGTTGGTGAGCTGATAATGATTGAATGGTCCATAGAGCATGATGCCGTCTATGTAGATGTGGAAGTTGGTTATGGGTTTTGATGCTTTGTCAGAGTGGTTGTAGGTAGATGTTGAAGATCAATAGGAATATTGTGGATCCTTGTGGTACACCTTGTGTCTGTTGGTATGGGGTGAATATGTTGTGTCCAATTTTTATTTGTTGCTGCCTTTTGGTGAGGTAGGATTCAAACTATTGAAGTATAGTGTTTTGAATTCCAGTGGCTTGGAGGCGTTGAAGAATTTCATGATTTACTATATCAAAAGCCGCTGATATGTCAAGGAATATCATGATGTATCCCTGTGTTTTGTACTGCATTCCTTTTATTAGTGTGTCTGAGTGAGACCATCAGAGTTTCTACCCCATGGAGTGGGCAAAAACCATGCTGCTGGGAGTTGAGAAGGTTGTTCTTATCAATATGTTCCTTGAGTTGCTGCTGTACTGCTTTCTCAATGACTTTTGTTATGTATGGAAGGCTGGCAATGGGTCTTAGGATGCTGGATCCATCGGGTCAAGGTTGGGTTTTTTGAGGGTAGCACAGATAGATGTTCTGGCATGTATTCTTGTTGAAGTATGGATTGGATGAGTTTTGTGATTATGGAGCTGATTTCCTGTTTGGCCACTTTGATCTAGCTGACTGGGTATGGATCGAGGGGGATGTGGTGTTGAGTGATGTGATTAAGGCTGTAATGTTGCTTTCGCTAATGGAGCCAAAGGTTTTCCAGGGGGTGCTGGAGGTGTAGGCTTGGATGGTAGGAGGGGAAGGCAGGGGTTGGGGTGGAGGAGCAGTTGCTTGTACTGTTGTGCTAGAGTTTGGTGGCTTATATTAATAACATATTGGCTGCTGAAAGGGGGTTTTGTGAGCTGTTTAACAATGTCAAATAATTTTCTTGGTCTGTTTGGAGTGCTAGTGATTAGTTTAAAGTGATAGGTTCATTTTGCACTGTTGGTGGCATTGCGGTAGTTAGTCATCAGGGCTGTGTAGAGGTGTTTGTCCATGTCAAGGGTGGTTTTCCTCCAATTTCTTTCCAATCTTCAGAGTTGAGTTTTTAGCTTCTGGAGATCAGGGGTGTACCATGGTGCCCTGGTTTTCTTGGTTGTTGTGGAGGTTGTATTTGTGGTGGTAGTTGCTGTTCTTTTGATGATTGAGTTTGTTTGTTATGAGGGCATTAGGGTTCATTGTCTCATTTTCAAGTTGCAGTAGTATGTTCCTTAGGAAGGATTCCTTGTGGAAGCATTTGAACCTTCTATTTGGCTGTTGCTAGGTGATGTTGTTTGTAGGGTGTTAAATGGGAAGAGAAAGGGATCAGGCTGTGGTCTGACCAGGGCATGGTGTGGTGGCATTGAGTGAGGTGTGTTTGCATGGATTTTGTGTATTAATAAAAATCAGGTCAAGGGTGTTGTCTTTGCTGTGTGTGAGGGATTGAATGATCTGTTTGAGGTCCATGGCTGTCATGGCTTATAGGAAGGCTGAAGCGTGTTTGGGTTGTGCTGAGGGAAGGTTGAAGTCTCTCAGGATGAGGAGGACTTTCACTGCACTGTTCTGCTCTAGGAATTTTCCAATTAGGTGAGATAGGTTGGAGATAGCAGTGGCTGGAGGCCTGTAATCGAGGCAGATTGTCAGTTGTTTGTTGGTGATGGTCAGGATGTCTGTTTCTTCTGAGCTTACCATGGTGAGAGGTCGGAAGTGAAAATGTGTTCATGTTATGATTAGCACCCCGCCTCCCCTCCACCCTGTGCGTGGGCAGTGAAAGAGGGTGAATTTGTCTAGTGGGAGTTGGTTCATAAGTACCTTGTCTGTGAGCCAGGATTTGGTTATATAGAGCAGGCCGAGTTCTGATGAGGTCTTTTATGATGGATACTTTGTTCCTTACTGAATGGGTGTTTTTTAGTGCACATTGTATGGCTTGTGCTGATATTGAGGTAGTTAGGGTCTGATTGTTTTTACATGGCATTTGTATGGGGCATGGTGTATTGTGAGGTGTGTTGTGCTTGTAGTGGTCTTTTGTGGGTTTGCATGTTCTGTGGGAATGGGGGAGGTGTAAGTCTGTATTCGGTGAGTATGTGGCAGGTGCAGGCCTGTGATCCACGGTGTCTGACATAAGCAGGCCAGCATGGCTAGCTTGACCTGTAAGTGAAGCCTGTGGAGAGGCCCATAGGATTGCACATCCCCCAATATGCTGCTATTGTAAGATAGAACTCAGTAGAAGTATTGAATTAGCTTAGGTAAGCAGAACTGAGAGATGGAAAAATACAGAAAAACATGTTTAAAAGTTACTGATAAGAAAAAGTACATCTGCAAGGAATATAATTGGGAGTGCTGACAGATGAGTTGCAGAGCCCTGCTCCTCTGCATGCACAAATTGGCTCTATGGCCTTGAGAGTGTGAAAGTAACAAGTTGATGAACTGACCATTGTAATTGGGACTAGAAGGGGGGTATGCAGGTGTCATGCCCACTGAAGGGACATAATTGGATAAACTTATCAGTACCGGGACCAATGGAAGGGGTACGGGAGGTACGGGAGAGTACCGGGACCAATGAAATGTTTTTCTATACCTAGAATGGAACAGAAGTCTATAAAAGTTGTTGTAATGCTTGAAAACTTTGCTCAGCCATTTTGAAATTGACTGGTTCGAGACTTGTGCACAAATAAATGATTTGGACCTTCTGAACAGACTCCTGGTATCATTGGTTTGTCTGCGCTTTGCTGCTACATATTCTTGGTGCGTTGGCCGGGAAGTTGTGGAATCAAAGTGTATATAGGGCAATATACCACGACTTTCCGCCTCTATAGGCTTGGTCCTGCCGGGATCGCGCCCTTCCGACGAGGGCTGCTCCCTGGCGCCACCGGTCCCTTGTATCGGAGGGAGCTGGTCGGACCTCGGCGGGTGCCGGGCCCGGCTGGAGCCAACGCCTCGAACCCGAGTGAGGGGAGTCCGAGGTCCAACTCATGCGCCTGCTTGGGAAGTTTGAGGACCGGATCCGGTGAGTATAGTTTTGATTTGGTGTCTAGACAGAAATAGAAAGAGCAGTACTGCCATTGGAACTTGGAATTTGGAATTTGTAATCTCGAGATATTGGGAATTGGTAAGAGAGCTTGATCACCTCTCAAGGAAGGGCCGAGTAACCCTGCATGGGAATTCGCCGGGTGAAACCCCCATCCTTTTTGTAATTGGGAAAAAGACTAGTCAGAATAGATAGAAACGAATGCATTCTGGGATACGTTGCTAGCATGATTGTGTGAACGAAGTGTGAATGAGAGGTCTGGCAGCACGGACCAAGTGAAGGCGGACCCCTGAGTAGCGCATTTCCTGACCGGGCGACCGCATTCAGGTCGCGAAAAGGGGGAAGCGATTGTCGTCTTGTCTTGTTATTTGTACTCCCTATACGTTTCTAGGGCCGTGAGGACCCCTTACCCACGGTCCGCCCTCCTTTTCCCTTCTGTCTGTTGTTGCGCGCACACATCGAAATGGGAGGGGCGGGGTCTACTAGAAACACTCCATTAGAATGTATGATCGCACATTTTAAAGAGGGATATTCAGGAGATTATGGTATTAAAATGACAGCAGCCCGTTTGCAGATTTTGTGTACTAGGGAGTGGCCCGATTTAGACCCCATCTGGCCCCGAGAGGGAACGTTCAATGTAGAGATTATTCAGTCAATACACCGTAGGGTGCGGATAGCGCACCCCGATCAGTACCCCTATATAGATTCCTGGTTAAGTATTTGTGAAGATCCGCCCCCTGGGCGCAGCGCTGTTATGAGGAACAGTGCAGAATAATGTTAGCTAAGACAGATTCTAGTCAGAAAACACAACAGCCTAGAACGAAAGAGCAGGATAAGAAATCCAGAAAGAAGCCCATCTTGGTAGATCCTGATTCCCCAGAAATGATTCCCAGGCAGCCCCGAACCCCAGGTCCGATAAGAGTAGCCCGGCGTCCTGCCCCAGAACCCCAGCGACGGCCGGAGCGGGACCCAACCCCTGACCCACCTCCCGGAGGGGAGGAAGAGGAAGAATTAGCTGAAAGAGAAGAAGAGGATGCTATAAAAAGTGAGTCAGAAGCGGAGGTAGAAGAAGGAGAAAAAGAGAATGCCCCAGACGAGGAGGACAGTGTACAAGTGATTGCCAGCACTAGCAAACCAGTAAAAGGTATACCCAAAGTGAAACCTGTTGAGAAAAAGAAAGTGACCCCTTCGAAGACAATTACAACAATAACCCTTAGATCCCAAAAGACACCTACGGCCAGAATGCTGCCCTTACGGCAAGTCCCGGGAGTGCCCGTAAAGAATGATAATGATGAGGTGGTAGCGGGACCCTTAACTTATGTGTATATCCCTTTCTCTACAACTGATTTATTAAATTGGAGGTCGCATTATGCCTCCTATACTAGTAAGCCCCAGGAACTGACAGAATTAGTAACTACTATTATGGAAACTCACCAACCCACTTGGCCAGATTGTCGCCAGCTCCTGACTACCCTATTCACGACAGAAGAGCGAGCACGAATTAGAAAAGCAGCTATTGAGTGGATGGCAGATAACCCTGTAGCTCCGGGACAGGGGCAGAATATAATAGACCGTCGGGAAGCAGCCCAGAGAGAATTCCCGAATGAGGACCCCCATTGGGATCCAAATACAGAAGAAGGAACCACAGCCCTAGCCCGTTTTCGCCAAGGCTTTTTACAAGGCCTGAGAAGGGGGGCCAGAAAGCTATGAAGGTATCAAGGTATAGATGAGAGCCCAGCAGATTTTCATGAAAGATTAACTGAAGCATACAGAATGTATACTCCCTATGATCCCGAGGCACCAGGAAGTTTATGTATGGTGAATTCTGCTTTTGTAAACCAGTCTCAACCAGACATTAGACGTAAATTACAGAAGTTAGAAGGGTTTGCGGGCATGAATGCAACACAGTTACTGGAAGTCGCTCATAAAGTGTATGTGAATCGTGATAATGAAAGACAGAGAGAATGTGATAGAAAGATGAAGAAGAAAGCTGATTTTTTGGCTGCGGCCATAGTTGAACAGAAAAGGGGAGGTGTCCCTAATCGACGGAGCAGAGGAAGAGGGCGGGGTCAAGGCGGAGGCCGGACCCAGAAGCTAGGCGTGAACCAATGCGCCTACTGCAGAGAGGAAGGACATTGGAGAGATACGTGCCCGCAACTCGAAGACGCCCAGCAAGATGACGACAGCAGTCATCAGTGGCGAGAAGAAAGACGAGGCTATCCCCGAAACCGAGGAGGAGCCAATCGAGAACAATTCCAGCGAGAAAGAGGAGGAGGAGCCATTCAAGCATTGGCCACACCGGTCCATGATGAGAATGACGTGGATTAGGACAGACCGGGCTCCCAGTTTGCTTTAGGTCTCCAGGAGCCTATGGTCGGAATACAAATAGGAGACCAAATTATGGACTTTATGGTTGATACTGGAGCACAACATTCAGTAGTAGACAAAAAAATAGCCCCATTTTCTACAAAAGCAGTCACCATTATAGGAGCAACTGGTGCCAAAGCTACAAAATCTTTTCTTCAAAATCGAATATGCAGTCTAGGAGGACAGCAAATAACTCATCAATTCCTTTACATGCCCGAATGTCCAGTGCCATTACTGGGACGAGATATGCTAGCCAAGCTTCAAGCACAGATATCTTTCTCTGAACAAGGAGAAATGCAAATGACAGTAAATTCCCAAGCCAAACCAGCAGGAATAATGCTGCTGACAGTTCCCCGAGAAGAAGAATGGAGGTATTACGTTGATGACTCCATCCAAGACACCTATTTTGAACAAACTTTAAAGAACATCGATGCACCACCTGGAGTATGGGCGGAAGGCAGTCCCCCAGGCCTAGCCAAGCATATAGCTCCGGTGATTGTAACCCTCAAGCCTAGTGCTACACCAGTGCACGTCAAACAGTACCCTCTCCCAAGAGCTGCAATTGAAGGCATTCATCGCCACCTACAAAGATTGCTCGAGTATGGCCTACTAAAAGTATGTCAATCCCCATGGAACACTCCACTTTTGCCAGTAAAGAAACCTGGGACAGATGATTATCGCCCAGTACAAGACTTGAGAAGAGTAAATGATGCAGTTGAAACTATACATCCAGTTGTACCCAATCCTTACACTCTTCTAGGACTGATACCTGCTGAAGCTACCCATTTCACTGTACTGGATTTGAAAGATGCATTCTTTTGCATAAGATTAGCCCCTGTAAGCCAAATATTGTTTGCATTCGAATGGCAGGACCCCATCTCTGGAAGAGGGGGCCAACTCACCTGGACCAGATTACCCCAAGGATTCAAGAATTCGCCTACCATCTTTAGTGCTGCACTGAATCAAGACCTTTCAAGCTATCCAGTAGCCCCGGGGAAGAGAGTGCTTCTCCAATACGTGGATGATCTGTTGATAGCTGCCATATCAGAAAGTGAATGCATACTAGCCACCAAAGATCTCTTGCAGCTACTAGATGAAGCTGGATGCAAAGTTTCCAGAGCCAAAGCACAGCTATGTCAAAAAGAAGTGAAATACTTGGGTTTTCGTATTACCCAAGGAAGCCGAAGATTAGGCAGAGAAAGAAAAGAAGCAGTATGTAGAATTCCAACTCCAACAACCAGAAAGCAAGTCAGAGCCTTTCTGGGAGCGGCAGGATATTGCCGAATCTGGATACCCAACTTTGCCCAAATTGCCAAACCACTGTATGAAGCCACAAAAGGAGAAGAGAAGTCACCACTGGAGTGGGGACTTGAACAGGATACAGCCTTCAAGACGTTAAAGGAAGAATTGATGTCATCACCAGCACTTGGACTACCAGATGTCCACAAACCTTTCCACTTGTTTGTACATGAAGCACAGGGAAATGCCTTAGGCATGTTGACTCAGAAATTGGGAAATTGGGAGCGACCTGTAGCATACCTATCGAAACAATTGGACCCTGTGGCCAAAGGATGGCCACCTTGCTTGAGAGCAGTTGCAGCTACAGCGCTACTAGTGAGCGAAGCAGACAAGCTCACACTAGGACAGAACATACGAGTCACTGTGCCACATGCAGTCCTTGCCCTTATGGAACAAAAAGCAAATTATTGGCTCACCAATTCCCGAATGTTGAAGTACCAGAGCATGTTATGTGAAAACCCACAGATACAACTGGAAGTGAGTCATGCTTTGAACCCAGCTACCTTGATACCCATCAGTGAAGAACTCCCAGAACATGACTGTATCGAAGTCATGGAAACTGTGTTCTCCAGTCGACCCGACTTGACAGATGTGCCCATAGACAATCCTGACCAGATCTATTACGTTGATGGGAGCAGTCTCATCCTCGATGGACGACGCTGTGCCGGATATGCAGTCGTCACTCAACACGAAGTAGTTGAATCATCAGCTTTAGCCTCAGGCACATCAGCCCAGAAAGCCGAATTGATAGCACTCACCAGAGCATTATTGTTAGGAGAAAAACTTGTGCTAAATGTATATACAGATTCCAAATATGCCTTCACTACCTTGCATGCCCATGGAGCTCTCTATAAAGAAAGAGGACTCATCACATCCGGAGGAAAATCAGTCAAGTATGGTCCCGAGATATTGATGTTACTTGATGCAGTTTGGGCCCCAACACGTGTAGCTGTCATGCATTGTAGAGGACATCAAGCAGGAAAAGGAGAAGTTGCCCGAGGAAATAGATTTGCAGATGCCTCAGCACGACAAGCAGCTATGACAGGACAGATTGCCCCACAAGCTATGCCAATGCAAGCAGCATTGTTTCCAGTACCTTTGAATCTATGGACACCACGATATACCACCAAAGAATTGGATTACTACTGTAACAGAGAAGATGGAATACTGAAAGATGGATGGATTGAGCTGCCACCAGAAGAGGGCAGTCAACCCCCTGGACGAATAGTAATTCCTGAACTGTTAGGACCATCTTTTGTCAAAGCTTTCCACGAAGCCACCCACTATGGGAAGAGTGCTATGGAAAAAGCACTCAGACCACATTTCTACATCCCTCTGATGACAACCATATCAGCCTCAGTAGCACGTCAATGTCTAACCTGTGCCAAAAATAATGCCAAGCAAGGCCTTATAACGGCACCCCGAGTCCAGTCAGGAGGTGTAACTCCCATGCACAACCTCCAAGTTGATTTTACCGAAATGCCAAGAGCCAATGGGTACCATTACCTATTAGTATTAGTTTGTACTTTCTCTGGGTGGGTAGAAGCCTTCCCAACCAGAACTGAGAAAGCCCGAGAAGTTACCAAAGTCTTAATGAGAGAGATTGTCCCTAGATTCGGAATTCCAGCAGTAATAGGGTCAGACAATGGACCCTCATTTGTCTCCCAAGTTACTCAGCAGTTAGCAAAAGCTTTGCAGATACAATGGAAACTCCACACTGCATACAGACCCCAGAGTTCAGGGAAAGTTGAGCGAATGAATGGTACCCTAAAAGCCCAAATGTCCAAGCTTTGTCAGGAGACACACTTGAAATGGCCCCAAGTGCTCCCAATAGCTTTACTCAGAATACGCTCAGCTCCTGTAAAGTCAACAGGATTTTCCCCTTTTGAAGTTCTGTATGGTAAACCCCCACCGATAGTGCAGGGAGTCAAAGGAAGTTTAGCCCAGATTGGTTCAGAAGTAACCAGACAAGAACTCCTAGCTCTTAGTTTTGTTCTGCAGACTCTCCATGCGTGGATCCAAGACCAGTTGCCTATCAACTTGACGGAACCCTTGCATCCCTACCAGCCTGGTACCTCGGTGTGGATCAAAGATTGAAAGAAGACACCGTTGGAACCCCATTGGAAGGGACCGTACACCGTCATCCTGTCTACCCCAACTGCAGTAAAGGTAGCCGAGATCGACGCCTGGATCCACCACAGCAGAGTCAAGCCCGCCGCTGATCCTGAACCAGAGCAGTGGACAGCAGAACAGCATCTTGATGCACCCTTGCGAGTTACTCTGAGACGGCAACCAGCAGCTTAGACACTTCATCACAAGTGCTTTGCAGTAGCCAAGTCTTTCGAAGAGGATTGCTGTTTTCCATGCAGCAACAGTTTTGTTTCAACGAACCCAATTTGCGTGTGATTGGACACACTACTTTGAGACTACATTGACTAAGCCAGACTTCACAAGCCAACTGAAATTGCTAAAAAGTTGGTCAATGTGTACTGGACAACCTGAGGATCTTCAATCAACACTCAGCACCCGTTAAATTGCTTCATTAGCAAACGGGACGAAGAATAAAAGACCATCGTGATCAAGATCAGCAAGCTGAGGATTCAGAAGAACTCCAATCAACATCAACATGCATCTCTACTTTTGTTTTGCTTTGGTTGCCTTCTTTGGAGGTTTTGAACAGACTTGTGCTTTACCTCCATGCACTGCTTGCATTACTTCTACTAGAACTGGACTGAAAGTAACTCAGACTTTGCTTTATCATTCTTACTATACCTGCAAGGGAACAGTGACTCGGTGTATCTATAACACCACTGAACTAAATGTTTGCACTCATGGCAAAATCAAAGCATGCTATAATCCGCATCAGAATCCATCCTATTACACGATGGAAATAAGATGGAAGGATGCAGATGGACCTATACTAGCTGCTACACCACCACTTAAGGACATTACTAAACCTGCTGTTTTGAATTTTGATGCATGTAATGCCATTAATAGAGATAGTTATTCCACCTGTGGTACATGGGAGAAAGCGTATCGAAATGACCATAAGTATATGTGTCCAGAAGGTGCCACAAATTGGTGGAAGTGTACAGGTAAAACCGGATCAGGCTATAGTACTGCACCAGCGGCAGACTACTATTGCCCGTATTGGGGATGTGTTTTTTATGCTACCTGGAATACTGGTATAACTGATGAGAAAATAGATAAACGGATGGCTACTCTAACCAAGCCAACCACAAATGATAAATGTCAGAAAGATGCTTGCAACCCCTTACACTTACGTATACACAATCCCTATGCTTGGAAACAAGGATACAAGTTTGGTTTGCGTATTGCTGGAGGGGCAATTGATCCAGGAACTATTGTGTATGTCAGATTGAATACCCAAGCCCACAAGTCATCTAAATATCATATCCATAATACCTTTTATGAAGCCATGCATGTAAATAAGTTTGAGATCCCTCATCCCTCACAGAATCTATTTCTAGAATTAGCCGGAGCAGTAGTATCTAGTCTTAAGATCTCAGATTGCTATTTCTGTGGCGGAACCCAAATGGGAGACCAATGGCCATGGGAAGCCCAAGAATTGAATTATTCTATGATTTACAATCAGACTGAATTACACAAGACTACCAGTGAATGGGTGTTAGCGCACTCAATCGTTGGACGTCTTTGCTATGCCAGAACTGGACCCCAGTTCACCCAGAAGGTAGGACAGCTGGTCTGTCTTAGCCAGAAGTACTATAATGCCACGACCAAAAAGACAGCATGGTGGTCAGGAATCAGACACCCTGAACCTCCTAACCCATTAGCCAGATTTCCTGAACTTGCTGGTATATGGACTAACCTTGCCAAAGTCCAAGCCTGGCAAGCCCCACCTGGCCTATATTGGATCTGTGGAAACCGAGCATATGCACAACTCCCGCCACACTGGGGAGGAGCATGTGTCTTAGGAACCATCAGACCTTCTTTCTTCCTGTTAAACACTGAACATGGAGAACAATTAGGATACCCTGTTTACACTACCCACCGACACAAGAGAGCACTAAGACAGAAAAGAGAAGCCTTACAGATAGGCAAGTGGGAGAAGTGGCAAGGTGATGATTGGCCACCAGAAAGAATCATTGAGTATTATGGGCCTGCCACTTGGAATGATGATGGTATGTATGGTTATCGTACCCCAATTTATATGATTAATCGTATTATTCGCTTACAAGCAGTAGTTGAAATAATAACCAATGAAACTAGTCATGCTCTTACGCTCTTAGCTAGACAAAGTACTCAGATGCGCACTGCTATATACCAGAACCGCTTGGCACTTGATTATTTGTTAGCAGCTGAAGGAGGAGTATGTGGTAAACTGAATTTAACTAATTGCTGTTTGAAAATAGATGATAAAGGTCAAGTAGTTGAAGAAATTGCTAAAGATATGCAAAGACATGCTTATGTGCCAGTACAGACTTGGCACTCATTGAAATTTCCTAACTGGTTTGCTAACCTCTTTTCATGGGTGGGAGGATTTAAGACTTTCATTGTTCTAGTACTAATCCTTGTTGCTGTTATCTTTTTATTACCATGTTTAATCCCATGTTGTATGCGTTCCATTCATAACACTATTGATAGTACAGTAGAGCGGAAGACCGCCACTAAAATAATGGCTTTATACAAAGCTAGTCCTAGTCGAAATCCTTCAATCATGATGTGATTCTTCTAAAGGTGATTTAACTCTCACACCTTATTAAGTAATAGGGTGAGATTAATCAAAGGGGGGAATGTGGCAGGTGCAGGCCTGTGATCCACGGTGTCTGACATAAGCAGGCCAGCATGGCTAGCTTGACCTGTAAGTGAAGCCTGTGGAGAGGCCCATAGGATTGCACATCCCCCAATATGCTGCTATTGTAAGATAGAACTCAGTAGAAGTATTGAATTAGCTTAGGTAAGCAGAACTGAGAGATGGAAAAATACAGAAAAACATGTTTAAAAGTTACTGATAAGAAAAAGTACATCTGCAAGGAATATAATTGGGAGTGCTGACAGATGAATTGCAGAGCCCTGCTCCTCTGCATGCACAAATTGGCTCTATGGCCTTGAGAGTGTGAAAGTAACAAGTTGATGAACTGACCATTGTAATTGGGACTAGAAGGGGGGTATGCAGGTGTCATGCCCACTGAAGGGACATAATTGGATAAACTTATCAGTACCGGGACCAATGGAAGGGGTACGGGAGGTACGGGAGAGTACCGGGACCAATGAAATGTTTTTCTATACCTAGAATGGAACAGAAGTCTATAAAAGTTGTTGTAATGCTTGAAAACTTTGCTCAGCCATTTTGAAATTGACTGGTTCGAGACTTGTGCACAAATAAATGATTTGGACCTTCTGAACAGACTCCTGGTATCATTGGTTTGTCTGCGCTTTGCTGCTACAAGTACAGGTATAATGGTTAATAGCGGGTATTATAGGGGTAGCATGATCAGCTTGTCTGCTATTGATAATTAGGGTTTTGGTTGTCGAGGAAGTGTCCATGGTTCCACTTGTCTTTGTGTGATGTAACACTGTTCCTGGTCTTAACGGAGGTGGAGAGAGGTATGGATAGTCCCCAGCCTTCATCCTCACCAAAGGGCCCTCTGGCAAGGCCCTCAGGCACGGGTTCGCCTGAACACACCTCAGATTTAAAGTTCCTGCTGCTGCTGGACTAGTTGGCTGGTCCAGTGGGTCCAGTGGGTAGAGAAGAGAGCACTCCATTATCCCCACTACTTAGCGCAATTTCAATGACAGCAGCAGTAGGATTTGAATCCTCAGCTTTCCTGTCCATAACCCACAACTCTAACCATTAGCTATCCTAGACATCTGGGTTCTGAAATATGGTTCTGGGGATGTCTATGTAGATGCCCCCATAGATGTCTATATAGGCATAACCATGCTTGTTAAATCATATCTGCACCTGGATATGCCTCATTTTTTTCAGACGTTCTGGCTTAGACGTCCCAGATTGCACATGGACATTCCTTCAAAAATTCCACTTTTTAAGTTTAAACTAGAAAATGGGGGAAAGCCGACAATCGCCCAAGAGTGCATAGTTTGGAATGATATATCCTCGAAGGATACTAACAAATTAAAGAAGCTAGGGCATCGCAATAGAGAGGTTACAATAAAGGTAAAAGTAGCCCAGGTGCCTTTAAGTAAAAAATAAACAGAGTTCAAAGATTCCAAATTACCTCTGTCAGCTGATAAGTAGGTTGTTAATATGAACAAAAAACATACTTTGAAATGCCTATATACAATTCTATACATTTAAAAAAAAGATGGGAGAGATAGAATATATAGCACTCAAAGAAGAAGTAGATATATACAGTAACTGGCATCTCAGAGACCTGATGGAAAATGCAGTGTGTGTCTGAGTCAGTGCTGACTCCTGGCAACCCAATGGCTCCTGGGTTTTCTTGGCAGTGTGACCAGAAATTGCCAGACCTTTCTTCCATGGCAGTGGAGGGTTAAATGACTTGCCCAAGGCCACAAGGAGTGCTAGTGGGACTCAAACCCTGCACTCCTGGTTACCAAGCCAGTGTTCTAACCACTAGGCTACTCCTCCACTCCCCTATGTAGTACAATGATAGGGTAAATCAAATTGGTGGAAGGTTGGCGCTATTTTAAATAGAGACTGAATCAAATAAGATAAAAGTTCTGCAGGAAACAAAATGCACTGTAGAATCTTTATGGATAGAAATTCCATGTGAGAAGGGAAGGAAATGGCAGTGGGGGTGTATTACTGTCCACTTGGCCTGAATGAGCAGATAGATGATGAAATACTAACAGAAATTAGAGAAGCTAACAAAACTGGCAATACAGTAAGAATAGGGGATTTCGATTACTCCAGTATTGACTGGGTCAATGTCACAGCAGGACATGGTAGGAAGAAAATGTTTCTAGATGAAATAAATGACTGCTTCGTAAAGCAGCTGGTTCAGGAACTGACACAAGGGGGCTATTTTAGTCCTAATCCTTAGTGGAACACAGGATCTGATGTGAGAGGTAATGGTGCAAGGTAGAGGGTTTTAGATTTGTTAGGAACTGAGCATCATCTAGGGAAATGGGGGAAACTTTTCCGAAAGGATAGGTTCTACCTTAACCAGGGTGGAACCAGGCTGCTGGCATTAACCTTTAAAAAGGAGATAGAGTCGCTTTTAAACTAGAAAATGGGGGAAAGCCGACAGTAGCCCAAGAGCGCATGATACAGAACAATGTATCTTTGAAGGTACTAGCAAAACAGGTGTAACTTGTAACTGCGCCTATAGTGCCCCCAGCAAAAGCATGTAGGGCTTAAGCGACCTGTTATCCTTCCTGAACAGCTACTTGACTTTTTCATGAGGCAAAGCCCCCTGGGAAATATAGTTTTTCACTGTCCAATGAAGAGTAGTGTGAACTCAAAGTGGTTTTCAGCAAACAGGATTTATTTCCCTTCCGGGCAGATTTCAGCGTGGAAAACAAAGGTAACAAAACCATATACTTCTGGAAAAGGACAAAATAAAAGTCTCCAACAGAAATAGCTTAACTTCAGCAACAAACATTTGCTTCCCAGCAATTAGAGTAAAACAGTTCTGTTCCTCACAACTCTGTGCTTTTTATCTTAAACTTCTGCAGTTTTCTGCAATGCTTAAATTCAGCGCAGGGAATATATTTAATCTGACCATGTAATCGTACAATCCATCAATTCCTCGGATACATTTCCTAGCCCTGGCTCCGTTTCCATTAGCTCCTCATGGGAGTTAGGTAAGAATGTTTGTAACGTTGTTTCTGGGGCCACGCCCCTCCTCTCTGTCTTGGGCTTTATATCATATTCCTGAATCAGGTATTGCTGCAAATGGTCATTATCAGTACAGGTATTATAAACACAGTCCCAACCTTCTGGATAACTAATATCACACTGGTTGTCAACAGCCCTATTTAAAACCCAGTCTTTGGGCTTACCTCTTTGCCTGCTTGCAAACTGTTTTCTTTGAACTTTTGAAACAGCTGTGGATTCAAAACCTGGTTTGTGAAATGAGTGTTGGAATTGCCTTCCTGGCTTTCTCTTCTCCTGGTTATTCCTACAATACTGCAGACAGTCGGGCCTGCTTCTGCTATCTTCTTCTCTGGAATACAGCTTTATAAATGGCTCTCTCTCTGCCCTTAAACTTGGCTCTGGTTCTGGGTTTTTTCTCTGCCTTACTGAGCGTTCCGTTAGGCGTGCCACGGTTTCTCTCCCTCGGTTCTGGACTGGGACTCTGCCTGTAGCTCTGCCTTGGCCTGGAACTCGGACTCCTCCCTGGTCCTCCTCTTGGTCTGTTAGCTGATCTGCTAACTGCTCACTTGGCTGGCCTCTTACCGGAACCCTTGGCTGGCCTTGTAGCTGAACTCCCAGCTGAGCTTGTGATGGAGTTTTTTGTGGAGCTCCTAATGACCACCCCTTCCTCTCTACTGAGGCTTCTTTATGTGTCTGACTTCTAGGGTAGTGCCTGACTCCTCCTCCTAGCAGGTGCTCTAATTCAGCTCGTGACTCTTGAGCTAACTGGCAGCAAGGGCGAGTTTCTCCCCCTTGTGTCTGGTTTCCGTGGTGACTACAAGCCATGTGCTTTTGTTTACCACCAAGCACTGCTTCTAGTTCTTCTTTTTTGGCTCTTTCTAAAGGGCTGGAGGGACCCACCATGTCACACAGGGAAGTTTGGACATCTCAATAGAGAAGTTCCAATAAAGAAAGAAGTAACCTAAATGCCTTTAAGTAAAAAGCAGAAAGAGATGAGAAGAAAGAAGTAACCTAAATGCCTTTAAGTAAAAAGCAGAAAGAGATGAAAGATTCCCGTCAACTGATAAGCAGATTAATATGAACATATTTTATCTAAAAGGTTTTTTATGGCGCTTTTTTTGGGAACCTGATGGGTACTTGTGTCCTGCATTGGCTACTATTGGAAACAGGATTCTGGGCTTGATGGACCTTTGGTCTGATCCAGTATCTCATGTATTATGTTTTTATCTTATGTTCTTATGTGTTAGAGCCACTAAGCAATAGTGAATATAACATGATTAAATTTAATTTCAGAAATGGAGGGAGGACAGTAAGGAGATTGACTGCACTAGCAATTAATTTTCAAAATGGAGACTATGATAAAATGAGGAAATTGGTTAGAAAAAAACTAAAAGGAGCAGCTACAAAAGTCAAGAGTTAACATTAGGCCTGGACATTGTTTAAACATACCATTTTGGAAGTATTCCATACTTTTAAAAAAGTTGAAGGAAGACCAAATAATTGCTGGCATGATTAAAAAGTGAGGTGAGAGAGGCTGTGATAGCCGAAAGAAAATCTTTCAAAAAATGGAAAAAGTATCTGAATGAAGAAAACACAAGACATGCACAGATAAGGCAGGCAAACAGAGAATTTGAAAAGAAGTTCTCCATGGAAGCAAAAATTCATAATAACATTTTTTTCAGATACATTCAAAAAAGAAGCCTGTGAGGTAATCATCTGAACCATTAGATGATTAAAGGAGTGAAAGGGGATGTTAGGGAGGACAAGTCCAAGCAGAGAGGTCAAATTAATTCTTTGCTTCAGTCTTTACTGAGAGAAGATAGCCATCCTAGAAAAGATATTTAAAAGTGATGATTTGGAGGAACTGAAACAAATCTCTGTAAACCCAGAAGAAATAATAGAAGAATCTGATAAACTAAAGAGTAGAAAATAGCCTGGACCATCAATCCCAGGGTGCTGAAAGAACTGAAAAATGAAATTTCAGAACTACTACTAGTAATTTCTAAACTAATATTTTAAACATCAGCAGTAGTTGAAGATTGGAGGGTGGCCAACATAATGCCTATTTTTAAAAAGTCTTCCAGGGTGATCTTGGAAACAAGACTGTGAGCCTGATGTCAGTTCCAGGCACAATAATAAAACCATTATAAAGAACAGGGCCGGATTTACCTATACGCCATGTACGCCATGGCGTAGGGCCCACAGCCGGCAGGGGCCCACAAAAAAAGAACCAGGTAATTTTTTTTTAACTCAATTAAAAAAAAAACCTGGTGGCTGCCGCCGCGGGGCCCCCTCTGCTGCCGCGGGGGCCCCGTCTACAAGGTGAAGCGGTGCGGTGCGGTGCGGTCGGGTCGGGTCGGGTCGGGTCTCTCCCTCCCTCCTTCCCTCCCTGCAGGCTGCGAGAGACGCGAAGATAGAGCGTCTCCTCGCGTCTGTGTTAAGCCCGCAGGGGCTGATGGGATTTCCCATCAGCCCCTGCCGGCTTAACTCAGACGCGAGGAGACGCTCTATCTTCGCGTCTCTCGCGGCCTGCAGGGCGGGAAGGGGGGTGGGAGAGACCCGACCCGACCCGACCCGACCCGACCGCACCGCACCGCACCGCTTCACCTTGTAGACGGGGCCCCCGCGGCAGCAGAGGGGGCCCCGCGGCGGCAGCCACCAGGTTTTTTTTAAATTACATTTTTCTTTAGGCCGGGGGGGGGGGGGGTAGGACTGGTAATGGGCTATGGGGGGGGTAGGACTGGTAATGGGCTATTGGGGGGGCTGGGGCTGGAAATGGACGGGGGGGGGTAGGGCTGGTAATGGGCTATTGGGGGGCTGGGGCTGGAAATGGGCGGGGCTGGGCTGGGCTGGGCTGGGCTGGGGGGGGTTAAGGCTAGAGGTGGGCTGATGGGGTTAGGACTGGTAATGGACTGTGGGCTGTTGGGGGGGCTTAGAACTGGCAATGGGCTTTAGGGGGGGGGGTTAAGACTGGTAATGGGCTGTGGGCTGATGGGGCTGTCTGGTAATGGGCTATGGGGGGGGCTAGGACTGGAAATGGGCTGGGGGGTTAAGACTGGAGGTGGGCTGATGGGGTTAGGACTGGTAATGGGCTGTTGGGGGGGCTTAGAACTGGTAATGGGCTTTGGGGGGGTTAAGACTGGTAATGGGCTGTGGGCTGATGGGGGTTGTCTGGTAATGGGCTATGGGGGGCTAGGACTGGAAATGGGCTGGGGGGTTAAAACTGGAGGTGGGATGATGGGATTAGGACTGGTAATGGGCTGATGGGGGGGGGTAGGACTGGCAATGGGCTATGGGGGGCTGACTGGAAATGGGTTGATGGGGTTAGGACTGGAAGTGGGCTGATGGGGGGTTAGGACTGGTAATGGGTTATAGGGGGGGCTTAAACTGAAAATGGGGTGATGGGGGGGTTAAGGACTGAAAATGGGGTGATGGGGGGTTAAGGACTGTAAGTGGGGTGATGGGGGGGCTAGGACTGGTATTGGGTTGGGGGTTGCTAGGACTGGAAATGGGCTGATGGATGGCTAGGACTGGAAATGGGCTGATGCAGGGACTAGAAGGGAATGGATGCTGGGTGAGGCTGGAACTAGAAGGGAGCTGATGTTGGGGGAGGATTAGAATGGGATGGGGCTGGAAGAGTAAAATGGAGAAGGGAAAAATATTTTGTGTGGGAGGGATAAAAAATCTACAATTGGCCGGGTATTGGGAGAGTAAGTGGGGATTGAGGATGGAGGGGTAAAATTTGAGTGGATGAAATAGGAATGAGGAAAGAGCAAAAGGAGAAAGATTAGTATGTTAAAGCAGATGTAGAGAGAGAATGGAAAAAAATCTAGAAGAGAGAAGAAAGGACAAATGGACAGCAGACGATGGAGAGTTAGCAGAAGACACGAAGAAACCAGAAGAAAGTGGCTGGAGCAATTGCAGCTGAAAAAAATGCACAAAAGGTAGAAAAATATCTCTTTATTTTGAATTTATTAATTGGAATATGTCAGCTCTGGTAAATGTGCATCATTAACATCTGCGCTTTGTTTAGTACAAGAGCAAATTAATGTATAGTTTTATTTCTACAGTGTTGTACATTCCAAGTTTGGCTTTTGGGATTCCCAGTTTAATTATTGTCTTCCTATTTCTAAATTGTGATTACTTGTTTGGTGATGGTCTATGTTCTGCATGTGTAACTGAGCTGAGGTGTTCTGTTTATATAATTCCTATTTGACATTGCCACTTGTTCTCTTTCCCCAGTAGGTCATGTATTGTTGTTCTCTGAAATGTATTGGTTTAATATTTGCAGTGTTGCCTTTTGATTGGTAGAGTATGGTGCTTTGTGAGTCCTGGTAGTGCTGTTAGGATACGGCGGGTTTACTATGGGCAGTGTTTGTAGTAGTTCCTAATGTGTCTGGCAGTTGGCACTGGATTATAGTAATGTAGAAATCTTTTAGTCTTTCTTTATCCATACACTCATTAAGAGGCACGTTTACTAAAAGTTAGTATATGGTAACATTATGCAAATATTTATGCAAATGAGGCCCCTTATGCAAATGAGGTCCGCACCCCCCTTGGGCCGCCCCTGCTGGGGGCCCACAATTTTTGTTGGCGTAGGGCCTCACTCAAGGTAAATCCGGCCCTGATAAAGAACACAAGTACTGAACAAGTACTGTGATTTAATGCGACAAAGCCAACATGCATATAGCCAAAGGAAATCTTTCCTCACCAATCTGCTATATTTTTTGAAGATGTGACTAAATAGGTAGATAAAGGTGAGCCAGTTGTTATAATGTATGTGGAATTTCAGAAAGCCTTTGGCAAGATTCCTCATGAGAAACTCTTGGGGAAATTATAAAGTCATGGGATAGGAGGCAGTGTACTATTGTGTATTGGGAGCTGGTTAAAAGATAGAAAACAGTAGGGCTAAATGGTCAATTTTCTGTGGAGAAAGGTATTAGTGGAGTGTCCCAGTGATCTACTGTATACTGGGCCCACTGCTTTTAACATATTTATAAATGACCTGGAAAAGGGAACAGTAAGTAAAGTGATCCAATTTGTAGATGAGACAGAATGATTCGCAGTTATTAAATCACAAAAAGATTGTGAGAAATTGCAAGAGAAGCTTGAGAAATTGGGAGACTGAGCATCCAAATGTCAAACGAAATTTAACGTGTACAAGTGGTAAGTTATGCACCTAGGAAAGAATAACTCAAACTACGGTTACACGATGCAAGGAATCACCACCCAGGAAAAGGTTCTAGGTGTCGTCATAGTTGATATGTTGAAATCCTTTGCTCAGTGTGAAGAGGCAGCCAAAAAAACAAATGGAATGCTAGGAATGATAAGGAAAGGAATGGTGAATGAAACAGAGAATGTCATAATGCCTCTGTATTACTCCATAGTACAAAAGCAGCTTGAGTACTTTGTGCAATTCTGATTACCACATTTTAAAAAGATACAGCAGAATTTGAAAAAGTGCAGAGAAGACTGGCCAAAATAATCAATGGAATGATGTATTACTCCATGAGGAAAGGCTTAAAAGGTTCGGGCTCTCCAGCTTGGAGAAGAGACAGCTGAGGGGAGAAATGATAGAGGTCTATAAAACAATGAGCAGATTAAAGTGAGTAGTACTATTACTACTACTGAGCATTTGTATAGTGCTACAATATGTACGCAATGCTGCACAGACATGTGTAAAAGACGCTCCCTGCTCATCAGAGCTTACAATCTAGTCAAGATGGACAACACAATAGCTGTAGACATGGGATACATCTAGGGGGGAATGGTAAGGAAACACAAAGGGAGACCAGGTGAGTCAAGATCTGAAAATGGCAGTGAAGAGGTGAATTTTCAGCTTGGATTTGAAAAGGGCCAGAGAAGGCGCCTGACGTACAAACTCAGGTAACTTGTTCCAGGCATAAGGAGCAGCAGGGTGAAAGGAGCAAAGTCTGGAGTTAGCAGCAGAAGGGAAGGGCACAGATAGAAGTGATTTGCTAGAAGAGTGGAGTTCCCGAAGAGGGGTGTAGAGAGAGTTTAGAGAGGAAAGGTAGTGAGGAGCTGCAGAGTGAATGCACTTTTAGGTCAGCAGGAGAAGTTTGAACTGAATGTGTAAAGATGAATCAGTTGTTTATTCCTTCAAAAAGTATAAAGACTAGAGGACACACGATGAATTTATTAAGTAGAACAGTTAAGATAAATTGGAGAAAGCATTTTTTTGCTTAACATGTAATTCAACTCTGTAATTCATTGTTAGAGGATGTAGTAAAAGCTGTCAATGTAACTGGATTTAAAAAAGGGATGGACAAGTTCCTAGAGGAAAGTCCATAAACCATTATTAAGGTGGACTAGAGGAAATCCATTGCTTATTCATGAGATAAGCAGCATGGAATCCATCTGTCTTTTGGGATATGTCAGGTACTTTTAGCCTTGATTGGCCATTATTGGAAACAGGATACTAGATTTGATGAACTTTTGGTCTGACCCAGTATGGAAAATCTCATTGTCTTATGTTAAGTTTCATATGAAAGGACAGAAGATCCCTCCAGTCAAGGTGGGTAGGATTGTAATTGCCTATCTGTGTAGGGTATCTCTCCTGTGCCACCTTAGAAGTACAAAAGATCACTTCACTGCAGTTTTGAGATGAAGAACTAGCCTATGTTTAGTTTCCATCCTCTTGTTGTTTAGGACTTTTCTGTTCATATCCCGTTCCTTTTTGAATTCTACCACCTCTTCCACGTTGTTGCTTTTGATTCTACCAACCTTATACTGTATCCTCATAGCATGTTCTCTAGTTTTAGAGCTTCCTTTCATTTGTTCAATAATACCTTTCAAATATTTAAAGGTCTGTATCATATCTCCTTCGGGGTATACATATTTAGGACCTCTACTCTCTTCTCATATGTCTTCTGATGCAGACTTCCTTCCATTTTAGTCACTTTCCTCTGGACCACCTCTATTGTGTTTATATGCTTAGTAAGAAATGGCCTCCAGAACTGGACACAGTACTCCAGGTGATGCCTCACCAATTACTTGTATACTCCTTTGCCTTTCTACTGCTTATGTCTCTTTCTGTGGCGGCTAGAATGGTAAATCTTGCCCTAAGTTTGCACCTGAGGCAATGGAGGGAGAAGTAACTTATTCAAAGTTACAAGAGCACCAATGGAAAAAACATGCAAAAAATCCAGTTAGCGTTTTTCATAGTGGGTCAATCAGGAAACTTGAAGATCGCCAACAATACAAGATACAATTAAGAGCAAGTTGGCTAGAGCCAGGCCCCATGGAAACGTGATAGCTCTTTCTGCAAGATGCCTTCCTGCCTTTTAACTCAATGGTTACTGATTTGAAGTCAGCCTGCCTATCTGTGAGGACACTCGCTATGGGAGAAACAAAATTTCAGATTTTTTAATGTCATGTTCAGATTAAAAACAATATGAAATAACATAGGAAATGTCATTGATATTTCCCATACCATTTCAAACAATTGCACATCCCTAACATTTTATAGTCCTACCTATCTGTAGATTAGAGAATTTAGGATAACTTTAACCATTCACAGTCATTTTTTGACACTTGATAAATTGACCTCTTTAATTCCACGTGATAAGGTCTTTCCAGCATAATGATTTCAAAACATATGAAGAACTTTCACAATTGTCTTGATCACTTAACAGCAGAAGTTCTGCATGCTATAGTAGATGTTGTCATAATAGTCACTCTCACTCTTTCCCTTTGTGATCTAGTTCTCTAATACCGCCAATACAATCCTGTGGACTTTAACAATGTGGTCCTGACACTGTCTAAATTCAGTGTTTGAATTCAAGGATGCTGTCTTTCATCTCCAGACTATACTGTGTTATTGATCTCCTAGCTATGGCAACTCTTTATCATGCAATTGAGGTTGCTTTCCAGGAATAGCCTTCTGGAGAAGTATGGTGCAATGCATCACTTTTATTTATTTATTTATTTGTTACACTTTTTTCTACCGCCCCTTTCAGAGATCAGGCGTGGTTTACAAAAAAAAAAAAAACATGTTATATATGCGTAACCTTGAGCGCACACTGCGACGGCTGCAAGTGCAGTTGAAAGCCTGGGATCCCCTACCTCTTTCCTTATCGGGGAGGATAGCGGCGGTTAAAATGGTGCTCCTACCGCGGCTGTTGTATTGGTTTCAGACATTGCCTGTTTGGTTACTGCGCCGAGATGTACGGCGCTTGGAAGCTGCTATTAGATGTTTCTTGTGGAAGGGAGGGAAGGCGCGTATTGCTTGGTCACGGCTCCGGGGGACGTGGCGTGATGGAGGGATGGGTCTTCCGGATCTTGCAGATTATGCTCTGGCCTGCCAGGCTCGACATCTTGGAGATTGGTTGGGAGGGACGGATGTGTATATGCCCCTGGCTCTGGAGGAGTGCTTTGTGGTGCCATTGACGCTGTTGGGAGTCCTGCACGGGACGCAGCAGACTCTCCCTAGTCAGGCAGTGCGGAGTGAGTTGATTGGTTCGGTTATCAAGACTTGGAAACAACTTAATGTCCACTGGGCTACGGCCTGGAAGGTTTCTAGTTGGTTGCCCTTGCAGGGCAATGCTGCTCTTACGCCTGGTTCCGACACGGCGATCTTTCGAGACTGGAGTGCTCGGGGAATTTGGAATGTTGGCCACGTAGTAGAGCCGTCTGGACAGTGCAAGTCTTTTTTGACCCTGAGTAGGGAGTATGATTTGCCACCTAACCATTCCTTTGCTTATATGCAGATTGCTCATTATGTTTCCTCTCTGCCACGAGAGGAGTTGCACGTCGATAGGTCGGTCCACATCCTGGAATTTTTTGGGTTGGGGGAGGAAAGCCCCCCGTCGATCAAAGATCTTAGAAAACGCTTGGCTCAGCTTAGTACAGGCTACGATTATCGAGGGGTGGAGGTGGCTTGGGAAGGGGAGTTGGGAGAAATCCTGCCCCCCGGGTCAGTTAGGCAGGTTTTAAAAGGAATTGTGAGGCTGACGCAGGAAACACGCTGGCGGGAGATACAATTTAAGTGTGTAACTAGAGTGCATTTTTCCCCACGGCGGGCGTTTCGTAGTCGGCTGGCAACCGATGGCAGCTGTCCTAAGTGCGCCGAACCCCTAGCGACCTTGTTATATATGTGGTGGGGTTGTAGAGTATTGCGCTCCTATTGGGCTAAGATATGTGCTTTTTTAAACCGTTTGCTACAGAGACGGGTACGCTGGTCCGGGGCCCTTGTGGTACTGGATCGGCTTGACCCCCCTTGTCCGGTGGTTGAGGGGGAACGCCTGTTGGTGCGCAAGGCCTGTTTGGTGGGGAAGGGACCCATTCTTCGCCTTTGGAGGGATTGTAGCGCACCTACCTTTGGTGAGTGGCGTAACTGCTTCCATCAAATGATGTTAACTGAATGATGGGGGGCGCGGGGCAGTGTCAAGCGTTGGACAGCCTTCATGCGGGTATGGGAGCCCTACATCCAACAGTTAAATGCCAGGAGTCGTAATGAGATTTTACAAGTTGGTAGCTGAGCCACTAGCGGGTGATGAAGGGTGGGTGTTCCACCAGGGGTCTTAAATTGTGGGGAGTGTGCTGAGGGGGGAGGGGGGAGGAGAGGGGGGAGGTGGGAGATGGGAGGTGGGGGGTAAGTAAAGGAAGAAAACGATTTTCCACCTCCTTTGTTCTGCTTTGTTGCTACTCCGAGAGGGGATCAGAGTCCACCCCTCTTGGGAATGTATACATCTGATGTAATGTATCTGTTGGTGGTTATAAAATAAAATATAAAAAAAACAAAAACAAACATGTTACATGTAACAGTATTAAAGGTAAACACAACTTTGTAGTCAATAGAATACATGTAGATTGTGTTAGTGCCTTTGATGTAGGAAAAGAACAAAACTAAATCTAAAAAATGTTCATGTTTTACTGCATACTATGTTAAGGAATTGCCTTTTCTCTTGCTGAGTGGATGCCAGAGGTAGACTCAGCTTTGATTCTATCATGCATCACAAAGAACTTAAGGATAAAATTGTCCTGTGTCAGTTGCTAAGCATCTGTAAGCTACTAGAAATTAGTAAAATACAGCTCAGAATAGCCTTTCCAGTTGCATCTTTTATTGTTTAACTTATTACCCGGTGTCAAACAGGAGATGTTTCAGAAGAAAATGTATCCATTTGGTATTGAGCAAAAAGAGATGGATTAAGGCCATGCCAGTTTGAATGAGCCCAATCTCATCTGATCTAAGAAATTAAGCAGGGTTGGGCCTGGTTAGTGCTTGGATGGGCAACCACCTTGGAATACCAAGTGCTGTAGGCTTACTGTGTGAAGAAGGACCTGGTAACTTACTTCTTATCACACCTTGCCAAGAAAACCCAGGGGATAGGTCACCAGGAGTCAGCATTGACTCGGACACATTACAACAGCAACCAGAAAGAAAGGAGACTGTATGCAGTTCATTAAAGCAACTTTCACTACCCACTTCTTTTGGCTTCAATTTTAGTTTACCTTTTTCCTTATGTATATATTTTGTGGGGATGGATGGGACCCAGTTGTTGTCGTCGTCCTTCATTTTTATTGTAGCTCAATCAAAACCAGGGTTGCATCTGCCACCATGAACTTTCAAATGTAACTACCCAGGTAGGGGTACAGTCCTCTATTGTTATGTGGCAGCCCCCTGGTTTATGCACTTTTGAGTAGCAGAGACCTCTGGGTGTATTGTATTTTGATCTGTAAGTGTTCTGGTAATCTTCCAGAACTGAGGAGGTTACTCTTTCCCATTGTCGTCATCTGGGAGTAAACCTTTCTAGGAAGGAAAATTCAGCCGCTATAAAAACCCTGCCCAAAGGCAGATAATTGTCTTTGGCTGGTCTAGCTATTATACTATCAAGATGGATCCACCTGGCTAAGTCAAATATATGAGGGAGCAGTGGGGTTGGAGGGTGTCTGAGGTTGGTTATTCCTGTGCACTCTATGGGGTATGTTTACTAAGCGGCGGTAATGTCACCGGCAAAAAGTACAGCATTAGAGTTACCGATGCCATATAAGGCAGTGGGTGGCAGGGGGTGTTCCGGCGTAAAGGTAGCAATGTCCCGTTAACGTGCGCTAAAGGGTGCCTTGGCCGTGTAACGCACGATAACGGTACATTGCATGTTAAGCTCATAAGCAGGGCACGTTAAAGCTGACAGGCGCCTTAAGGCGCATAAGAGCTGTAAGGTGCGTAAGAACTGTAAGGTGCCCTGAAGTAATGCACCGTAAGTTAAGGCTCCATGGGGCATGACACCTTAATGCAAGGCACCACAAGGGCTATAAAGTGCCTTAGGTTAAGGCACCTTGTAGGGCACTTCATAAGGCACCTTATAAAGCACCATATAGGGCACCTGATAAGGCACCTTAGGCTAATGTGCCTTACAAGGTGCCTTAACCTAAGGTGCCCTATAAGGCGCCTTAGCCTGAGGTGCCCCATAAAGTGCCTTATAAGGCGCCCTATAAGGCACCCTAGGTTAAGGTACCATATGTTAAGGTGCCCTAACAATGTTACAGTGCCCTAAGTTAAGGTGCCCTAAGGGCTGCAAGGTGAGTCAAGTTGGCATGCATGAACTGTAAGGCATAAAAACAGATGTAACCCCAACACTGGATAGAGCACTGAGGAAAGGCAATGAACAAGTGATTGAAGGAAGGAGAGCTGGGAGCTGAAGGACCTGCGATATCTGCAGGCATCCTATGTGGCTGCCAGTAAAGTGGACAGACATGTTGGAGGCAGCTGTACCGATGCACAGGGTGTTGGCAATGTAAAGTACTGCAATGACAGTGGGTGGCAGAGGATGGGAACACATGTCCCTCAGTGGAGGCAGAGGTGGCAGGATAGTTACAATGATAGGAGGACAGAGGAGTAGTGGTGCCATGCAGATAAGGCACAGGCGAAGTAAGCACGAAGAGCCGCAATGCAGAAAAGGATCCAGTGCAGGACATGGGGTAGCAGCCTGCACAAGAAGACAGGACTCTACACAGCTGACAGATGCAGATAGATGGAACAAAGGATTGTTGACAACTGTGGTGAGGGTATTATGGGCTGGCAGCACGGATCTGCAAATATATGACTGTTACAGGCATGAAAGTTATTTGAGTAGGACAGGCATAAAAAGAGAGAACAAAGAAGAAATTAACTCATGACCACTGCCTAGAAAGTCATTGTATTAACCAGTAGGCTATACCTCTATGGCTTGTTTCACAGCAATGGCTGGATACAGAAAGGCTTCAGGTCACCTCACAAAATGTCTGCTATGTGTGCCAGGATAGGGTAACCCACCAGTACCCATGATGCAATGCACATGCAGAACAGCAGTCTACAGCTGATCACCAAATGGAGTATGCACCTCTCCAGTACCTCAGCTTGGTAAAAAGAACTGACAGTGTGTGATACTGGCACAGAGTAGCTACAAATCATGCCATTGTGCAGGTTCTGTGTTCACCCTAAGGGTTAGGATGGGCGCCCAGCACCAGGTCCGCAGTACATGTGGTGCTAGAGATAGGTTTTGCAGTACATCCCCATCACTACCAGTGTGTGACAAGTGTTCCTTGCAGTGCAGCCTAAAGTAATTCCATGTTCATCTGTATTCCCCAGCCACATCTGGCACTATGGGACCAGAAACCACCCAGATCAGTGTATACCCAGTGTTTCAGTGTGGCTGCCATGGTCACCTGTTAGCAGGGCAGAGGGGTGTCTAGACCCGCATGAGGTTTATGTAGCACTGCCCTCACCGGGTCAAAGTGGTATACACCACACACCCCAAAGGGCCCACAAGCAACTGTTTTGTACCTGAGGTAGTGGAGGGACAGGTGGCTCAGCCATGAAGAATGGCTGTAGGACCAGCAACCCCAGTCCTGCTGGCAAAAAAACAGCCCTCCAGGGTTGTTTATTTATTTATGTTTCTTATATACCGCACTATTAAGATCAGTGCGGTTTACATAGAACAGGATAATAGTACAATGTAACAAAAACACATTGTGCTTACAATAAACAATGAATAGGGTAATAACATGGGTAAGAACTTGGGTGCTTACAATGAACAATGAATAGGGTAATAACATGGGTAAGAACTTGGGTGAGAACTATTTACAGAGCAATTTACGAAGTTCCAGAATATTAATCATTGAGTAGGATAGGTGGCACTAAAAAGGTTTAGGCCAGAGCCATACCTGCAACTACGGCAGTGGCAGACCAGCAGTAATGCTGGGAGTAGGCCTGGGAAACCTCAGCTGCCCCTCACCAATATCTGCCATTCACCAGCAGAAGGCACAGTCAGACTGCACCTGCAGCACCCTATAAGTGTTCCAACCATGCACAGACTAACTGCAGTCAGTCCACTAGCCAGTCCATTGTGCATGTTCACAGAGGAACTACATGCACCCAGAATTGGGATATACAGCACAGACAGCAAGCAGGTATCTCAGTGATTGGGCCCCAGAACAGGGAACATACAGATATCACTAGAGACAGTGTATAGCACTATGTGGGAACATAGACATGCCATGGTCACTGCTCAGTAAGAGTGAGAGTGACCTCCCAGCATGACATTCTGTGGCCACCCTGTCCATGCAGGTGGTGGTCGGGCACTACAATGTCTCAGCCATTGACCTACACCCTGGGCAGATGCATCCTGCCCAGTCTGGGGCATACCCACAATACCTTGCTCCTCATTATGCACATATTCAGGCTAACGCTGGTAACAGTGGGACATTGTGGGCCCAGCGAGGAGTAGGCAGCCACAAAACAATGGATAGACATACACGCTCCTATTGTAGCATTGTGCAGTGATAGGAGTGGGTGGCAGCCCTGCCCACCACACTGGTCATGATCACAGTGCTGGCATTGCTAAGGCGTGCAGGAGCTAGTGGTAGTGCTCTGGTGATAACTGCAGCTCCATGCTGGAGCCAACAGCCTGACTCTCCATGAAGATTTGGATAGTGGAGTGGGTGGGTGTTTGTACCCCTGTTGGCAGCTGCTGTGGGGATTGCACATTTTGATGTTGTATCTGCATTGTAGGGTAAAACATAGGGACCTACTCTGCAAGATCCACAGCTGGGACTTGAATCTGTGACTCACTGCTCCAGGACACACTGGCTGTGTGTACTGCACCACACTGTTGCCACAGAAGCACAGCAGTCCCTGGGGCTACCTTTACTGTTCATCAGACAGACCTTTTCTGGTGCACAGCACGCCATGTACTGGAACAGGGCATGGCCTAGGTCAACTGCAGGCAGGTGCCACTGCCCCCTCCAGCACCAACACACACCCCACTGCCATGCTGGCATGCGCATATGCTGTCGGTGCTGGTAGTGCACAATCCCAGGCCATCCAGTGTGCAGGTAGGCGGGTGCCTAGGGTGTGGGGTCTGGGGTGGGGAGGCATACATGGGCATCCACACATCCCTCCCATCACTGCCTACCAATGTTATGTCCCTTTCACATGGGGGAGAGATGGCTGGGGGGATGTCAGGTTGGTGCCTTAGCAACTGTTGGCTAGGGTGGACCAGGTAGATGTAGGTAGATTGTGTTATGACAGCACACTGTGGACAGGCTAGGGCATGCAACTCAGGTACGGTGTACCCAGTCTGGACTACTGGGTGTATATATGTTTCAGACAACATGTGGTCACACTCTGCAATGCCTTACTAGGGGCTGCAGTAAAGGGTGTTCAGTTAGCTGGGTTTACAAACTGTTTGGGATGCATCCTGGGGAAGGTCTGTGGACCCTTGTTAGAGTGGTCCCCAGATGTGCACTGATTGCCCTATTATGGGCATAGTGGTACCTATGTGACCTTTAGGGTACCTGCTGGGTAATGTCCCCTGGATGGGACACTGTGGAACACAGACTACTGGGCATCTTTGACCTTGGTCAGATGCTGTCTTGCTGATTTCCAGTTTCTGTGTTCCTAGGCGATGTCCTAGTACACCCTGTGCCCCAGCTGCCCCCACTGCATGTCCTGCCTGCAGCTCCTTATGCCCCATTTGCACCATCACCAATAGTGGCCTTTCATACTTGGGCACTATGCTGTTGCTGCAAATAGAGCACTACTATCACTTTTCTTGGGCTCCCTGCCTGTGCTGTACATTGCTGACACCGAAATGGTTTCTCTCTCCTGCAAATGTGCTTCTACAACCAGGTTTTCACTGGCAGTACTGTCCCGGCATTAATGTTGCAGCGTTAGTGTAGCAGGGGCCTCTCCATGCTCGCTCCCCGCCCATTGACCCCTTCTCTCCGCCTTCTGGGACAGTTACCGCTGCCGGTAACATTACTGCGCGTTAACGTTACATCGGGTAACATTAACGTGCGGTAACATTACCGATGCTACATTACCGCGCCTTAGTAAACATACCCCTATATCTACTGTATCCTGGTGAACCCCACTAGTACACTCCCTGCTCAGGAGGAGAAGAGTCAGCCAGGCTAAGGAAAAGGAGTTGGAGTATAGCAATGGAATAGCAGGAAGCCGCTGGTCCAGAGGAGTGTTCCTGTGACCTTTTGATACCCAGGCCAGGAGCTACAAAGGTGCTGCACTGTGGACCACATCTGCAGCAGCCGCCTGCTCAGAAGGTACTCTGAAACAAAGTGTAGGAGGAGGGTTTCCCAAGCCTAAGATAATCACAGAATAAGGCAAAAGAACAGTAGTTTGTAGTATATTTTTTGTCTCTGCCAGTATTTACCTTTTGTAATTGCTGTCAACGAACCCAAAAGGTTTTAGTAAACTCTTTGGCTCAGTACTAATTTCTGGCCTGGAGAAAGGGGATTGGGATTGGATTACTGAGAGAAAGGGGATTGGAGTGAATGCTTTAAAGGTCTCCCAGTATTTATTGGTCCCACCTACGAACCACAGAGCATCCCAAGAGTTGAGACTGAAAGGACAGTATTTTCTCTTGGGCGTTGTGCCTCCAATCTGCCAACTAGCATGTCCAGCCGTTGCAAGAGATTTCCTGACTGGCAGAGTTACTCCCAACTAAGCTCAGCCATTGGAGTGGCAGTCCTTGGCTAGAGACCATAATTCCACTGTAAACCAGGATATGTGCACCCTGAGTCTGACCATTAGGCATCACCATCGAGCGGTGACTAGAATTCTCCCCTCCCCCCACCAGCCCTAGCTGACCTGGGAAAAAGAAGTCAGTCCTGGGACCTGAACACAGGATTTTTATATTGCAGTATGCAGCACTTATCTCTAGGCCAAGCCCCAATTTATATAGATTTTATTTTATTACAAATTGTTAGCAAAAATATTTTGAAAAAAAGCTCTTTGTTTTAAATGAATAAACTACTTTGTTTCCCATTTTGACGATTCCTGCTTTCCAGTGCTTCTGTTCCTCTTTCAGACTCTTAAATGCCCATGTCATTGCAGTTAAGGATAGCTGCATAGCTCACGGGAATGTTTGAATTAGTACTAACGGCCTTGGAGGGTATGTTCTTGTTGATTTTGGCCCACTGGACACATTTTTACTCCTGTGTAGTGCTGATGGAAGGAAGAGGATAAACATCAAGAAAATCACATGGAGGAGGTCAGAGGTGCTACTTGAAAACTAACAGAAATCTTTCTGCTTGTCCTGTATCTGTTTCTGATGTGCCAATTGGTGTGTGTTCTATTGACAGTAACCAGATGTGAATTAAACCGTTAGTCTTTTGCTTACTCTCCATTTCACAGATGAAAGATATTTATTACACCAGGCAATTCTGCTAATGTGCAACCTCGGAAACAGATCTGAGTTAGAAGTTTTCTAACCTGTCTGCATACACAAGACAAGATTTTTGAACGCCATACATCTGATCAAAGGAGTCAATTACTGTTTTCTTTTATTTCAAAATGACAGGAAGCATCCTGGCCCTATGATTAGCTGCTGATCCTCCATTTTGACAATATGAGCCATGCCCAAGTACTGAGGAACATGATAGATGTATATTCTAATATCTAACAAAATCAGAGCTTGCCCCTATATCTTAGATATAGTAAACAAATCCTTACAGCAAGGTGTATTACCTAAAGAACTCAAACGCTCTGCTACCCGCCCGATTTTAAAAAATAAATCACTAGATGACAAAGACCCATCATCATACCGACCGATCGCCAGCATTCCTTTCTTGACTAAAGTCATTGAAAAAGTTATCCAACTACAACTCCAAGATTATATAGATACATCCGCCCCCCCCCCCCTTGATGATCACCAATATGGGTTTCGCCCCTACCACGGCATAGAAACCCTATTACTTGCCCTTCTCGATACTCTCATCAGGGGCTTAGACAACATCAAACAAGCTTACATCCTGATATTTCTAGATATATTGGCTGCATTTGATAGTGTAAACCACAATATACTCATTTCAAGACTCAACCAACTAGGATTACAGAAAAAGACTTTTGAATGGTTGAAATCATATATATCTGACCGTTCACAATATGTACAAGTTGATCAAATATCATCACCACCCTTTCCTCAAGAACAAGGAATACCACAAGGCTCTGCTCTATCTGCCCTCCTTTTTAATCTTTACCTACAACCGATATGCACCATATTCCAAAAATATAAGATAAGCTATCACATATATGCGGACGATATTATGTTGTTCTCTCCAATCAACATACTCGATCCCAACTATGACAACTTAGCAGCCTGCCTTTCTGAAGTGGAACTATGGCTTCGTACAAACAACATGAATATTAATTTTCCAAAAAACTGAAGTATTATTTACCTCAAGAAACACAAATTTCACACCACCAACAGACATCAAACTCCTAAATTTTACCTTTCCAGTCAAAGAAGAGATTAGATATCTAGGAGTCACCCTCGAGAGGACACTGTTTCACCTCTCACATAAAGAAAATAACTAAAACTATCTTTTTCAAGCTTCGATCTATTCAACAACTCAGGCCACTCATAGATAATGATGATTTTAGAACCATTACTCAAGCCATAATAACCCCCCACTTTGATTATTGTAATGGCACACTACAAGGCGTAACAAAGAAGAATCTAAAAATCCTCCAAATGGCTCAGAACGTTACCGCACGAATAATCTCCAAAGCCAAGTTAACTGACCACATTACCCCAATTCTATACTCGCTACATTGGTTGCCCGTTGCTAGCAGAATCCAATATAAACTTTTATTGACAACTTTCAAGTTAATCAACAAGCTTGCCCTATCATACCTATCCACACTAATTCATAGCCCTCCTGAAAACAGAATGAGGAGACGAAGAAATCTAAATACCATCCAAGTGTCTGACTCAATTAGAAAGACTAAACAAATAACAAGTAACAGCGCCTTCTCATATGTAGCACCTACATTATGGAATAATCTCCCAGAGCAATTAAGAGAGATAAAAGAACTACAAAAGTTCCGAAGAGAACTAAAAACATACTTGTTCACACAATACTATTGCAATAAAGATTGTAACCTAGAGACGGCCTCCTATTCCTCATAACACAATCTGAATACACCCCTACATTTTGACCCATATGCAACCACTATTACCCATAAATGAACAGTAAGCTGATGTAACAAATTGTATATATGTAAATTACATATCACAAGTTGTAAATAGTTCTAATCATTTCATTTTATTCTTCTGTATATAGTTGTTTTCTGTTTATTGGTTTATAGTTACATATCTGTTCTATGTACTTTAACAATGTTTTGATGTAAACCGCCATTGATCTTGGGAATTGGCGGTATATAAAAGTTTTGCAAATAAAAAAATAAAATAAAATAAATTCCATTGAGCAATGGGCTGCCAATATCCCATTATAATGTACAGACCAGCACTGGTTAATTGACTAATTGTAACACGGCAAGTAAGTAGTTCAAAGGAAGACATGCGTATCTATATGTAATTATAATATCTAACAATTTAATTTCAAGGAGTGCATTAATTAATTATGGCTGTTTGGAAACATATTCAGCAACCTCTGGAATTAGATGCATCAGTTCTCATTGGTGGTAATAATAATTTCTGTAAAGCACACCAAAGAGAGGCACTGTACAAAAGCAATAGTGTTCAATTATTACAAAACTCACGGGGGTAAAGTTGAAAAAGAGCAAGCCACTCATGAATGTAGCAAAATATGAACTTGAGAATATATCACATTAAAGGCCTTATCAAAGAACAAAGCACCAGGCATTGATGGCATTCCCATTGAAGTATTACAGCAATCAGCAGCGGTTAACATACTTACAAGGCTCTGCCAGGAAATTTGGAAGACAACATCATGGCCAACTGACTGGAAAAGACCTGTGTTTATACCAATACTAAACAAGGGTGATCCAACAGACACTGGAAATTATCGCACAATTGCTCTAATCCCACATGGCAGTAAGATTCTACTCAAGAATATTCAGCAGAGACTACAACCATACCTGGAACGAGACCTGCCTGAAGTATAAGCAGGGTTCAGGAAAGGGCAAGGAACAAGAGACATCATCGCGGATGTGAGATGGATCCTTGAAAAGACAAAAGAATACCAAAAGGATATCTATATGTGTTTTACTGACTACAGCAAGGCTTTTGACTGTGTAAACCATGAGAGAAACTCTGGGCCACATTAAGAAGCAATGGTATACCAGAACACCTGAGAGTTCTCTTGCACAACCTTTATATTGAACAAGAAGCAACAGTTCAAACGGAACAGGGAGAAAGGTTTAAAATCAGCAAAGGTGTACTACAAGGCTGCTTACTTTCCCCCTACCTCTTTAATTTATATGCAGAACAAATCATCAGAGAAGCAGGGAGACAATTGAGGTGCTAAGATTGGTGGAAGGCTCATCAACAACCTTTGCTATGCTGATGATACCACATTACTGAATGAAAGTGAAAATGATCTGAAACATTTGCTTCTCAAGATGAAGGAAAATAGTCTTAAAATGGGCCTGAGCCTTAATGTAAAGAAGATAAAGATCCTGACACCTGCAAAATCAGTAAGGACTCCTTTGCAAATCAAGGTAATACTCTGCCTGAAAGCCCTCAAAGGAATTAAGGTATGTTTTTAAAAGCTAATTCTTAAAGGGGTTTTGCTGTCTTTTTTTTTAAAAGCTAATTCTTGAAGGGGGTTTTACTGTTCATTTTTAAATGATAAAGTCTTTCTTTTTTCTATACAACAAAGGGGAACATTTTTGTGTGCTTGTGGGGTTGTCAGCTTATTCACAGCTAACTCTTTGAAATCAATGACCTCATCAAGTGTTAAGTGAGTAGCTTATTGAGCTGCTAGACAGTAATGTATAATTCTCCAGGACCAAGCAGGAAGTCAGTCCTCACATACGGGTGACGTCGGCGTCGACGGAGCCCTCGCGGAGCAATTTCCCCAGCTTTCAAAGAAAGCCTTTGGGAATTGCAGCGCGCATGCGCGGTCCCCTTCCCGCCCAAGGGTGCCATTTTGCTCAGTCTTCTTTTTTCCGCGGAGCCCTACAGACGCTGTTTGTGATCGCCACTGAAAAAGTTGATTTTATTTTTATTTATTTATTTAGAGTTCTTTTATACCGCACTCTTTTTCATCAGCGCGGTTTACATTAAACAGAAATACTCATTGCAAGCAACAAACTGTGATGAGTTTACATATAACAGGAGAATTCAACTGGGAGTTTAACTTTGGGAAACTTTGTACATATTTGTAAAATGTTTGTAAAAACTTAGTACATATTTGTAATGAACCTGTATACTTATGGAGACTTTATACATATTTGTAAAAAAACCTATATACAGAGGATAGAATTTCTTAGTTACATCTTGAGTAAATAAGGTATTTACAATTTTTACTGTGCCTGTTAGAGGGATGATGATGTGCTTTGGAAATGTTTTTCTTTTCTCGGTTCGACGCCGGATCCTTTTCCCGCCCGGACCCGATACACCGGTATCGAGTCCGTTCGTAATTTTTTCGGTTTTTGTCCTTCGTGACTAGCGTTCGCGCCATTTTTTCTTTTTTCACTGGCAGCCCTGTCTTTTGACCTCGCAGGGGCCCTTTTTCCCCCGATGGCTGCCAGCGGGTTTAAAAAGTGTGATCGGTGTAAGAAACTTATGTCTCGTACCGACACACACGACTGCTGCCTCCGCTGCCTCGGACCCGATCATGACCCGATGATCTGTGGTCCGTGTGGCAAGATGTCCTCTAAAGCGTTGAGGAGTCGGCAGCAACAAAAAGAAAGAATCTTCTCTGACTCCGCGTCCGGCCGGGCACGGACCTCGTCAGAGGCTTCGACGTCCCGGGACTCCGGTCCTGAGCATCGTCGGAGTTCCTCTGAGCGGGGGTCTCCTGCCCAGGAACATTATCGGAAGAAGAAACCCGCGAGGGCGGCATCGGTGGACGCTCCTGGTTCCTCGAGGGCCAGGTCGCATAGCCCCGATAGCCGTCCCGGGTCCTCGGAGTCGGAGAGGCCTTCGAAACATCCTCGTCTCGAGATGGAGTCTCCTAGACACGTGAGTACTGTAGTCCTCGTGGACTCACCTCCGAAGGAGCCGACATCAGGCCCGACGCCGTCGGGGCCCGAGCCGGGGGCTGCTGGGTCTCCTGAGCTCGGACTCAGGTTGACGGCCTTGGAGAGCAGTTTGGCTGCCTTCATGGACCAGCAGCGGACATTGATCTCTGGCCTTGCCGGAGCATCTGCCCCGGCCACCGGGATGTCGACATCCAAGTCGACCCCGGAGACCGAGCCGATCCTCGAGTCCATGCGAGCTCGAGTCGATCCTCGGTCGCAATCTCCCTCGGCCTCCCGTTCGGGACCGAGGTCATCGACGCCAATACCCTCGGCGTCGGGGCGGAGGGCATCGGTGCCCGCCCGACCGGAGCCGCTGGATTCCTCCTCCGAGGAGTCAGCCTGGGAAACGGAGGACGAAGAGACCCCTGGTACTTTTCAGACTCGGTGCGTCCCATCGGACTCGCCCGAATCCGAACCTCGGAGACAGTCCCCCCCAGAGGACACCCGGTTCTCGGACTTCGTGCGGGATATGGCCAAGGCCTTGGCATTCCCCGCTGATCCTGAGGAGGAGCCTCAAGCCGAAGAGCTCAATGCCCTCCAGTATGACTCTCCCCCGAAGGAGGCCTTTACTGTACCGGTTCCTCCGATGCTGGAGCGACTTCTCTTCCGCATGTGGGAGAGCCCGGCATCGGCGCCGGTGTTAAGCAAGCGGGTCGATTCCATTTATCGAGTCCGCAAGAGCCCCGGGTTCCAAAAGGCACAACTACCGCACCATTCCATGTTGGTGGAATCGGCCATGCATCGACTCAAGAGTCAGAAGATGCACTCCTCGGTGCCTCCAGGCCGGGAGGCCCGGAACCTGGATGCCCTCGGTAGGAAGTGCTTCCAGGGCTCTATGCTTGCTTGTCGAGTCCAGACCTACCAGCTCTATATGGGCATGTATCTCCGAGACCTAGCAAAAGAAATTGCCGGGTTCTCTGCTGGTCTCTCCGAGGAACCTTTGCAGAGGTTCCAGGCCTTGTCCATTGGCATTCAAGAGTGCTCGAAGTTTATCTCTCGAGCAGCCTACGATGGCTTTGAAGCATCGGCTCGAGTAGCCGGAGCCGGCATGGGTGCCCGCCGACAGGCTTGGTTTCAGTCATCCGACCTCGAGCCATGGGTACAGGACAAGTTGGTCAATGTCCCCTGCAGAGGTGAGAACCTCTTTGGAAAGCCCATGGCTGAAAAGGCTGCACAGATCGAGACCAAGACTCTGACCAGGACTCGGCTGTCCAGAAAAACCTCTGCCCCTTCTCAGAAGAAGAAGGGCTCAGGGAAAAAGCCCTTTTACCCCAGGAAGGCGGCTGCCTATAAACACTACCCTCATTATCAGGCCTCAGCAGCTCCCCAACAGGGTCAGCAGGCCAAGGGACGGGGTAATGGGTCCCATAGGCAGCAGGCCCCCAAGCCCACAACACCGGCCCCTGCTCAGCAGGGTGGGGGTTTTTGACTCCATCAGCATAGCCTCTTCCCCTCTGCTGGTTTCTCTCAGCACAGGAGGCCGGCTGGTCCACTTTGCCCACAGGTGGTCAGCCATCACATCAGATACCTGGGTGTTTCATATAGTTCAAAAAGGCTATCTTCTTCACTTTCACCAGGTACCTCCCTCCTACTTTCCAGGGGAGCCTCCAAGACTCCCTCTGCACAGGGACTTACTCCTTCAGGAGTTGGCAAGTCTTCTTCAGGAACAGGCTGTGGAACCGGTGCCCCACCACCTGAGAGGGCAAGGCTTTTATTCCAGGTACTTTCTGATACCAAAACGAACAGGAGGCCTCAGACACATCCTGGACTTGCAAAACCTCAACAAGTTCCTGGCCAGGGAAAAGTTCAAGATGCTTACCCTTGGAATCCTGCTGCCCTACCTCCAGCAGGGAGACTGGCTATGCTCTTTAGATCTAAAGGATGCCTATACTCACATCCTTATTCATCCAGACCACAGACAATATCTCAGATTTGTTGTGGGAGGAAATCATTACCAGTACAGGGTACTGCCCTTTGGCCTATCCTCCGCCCCCAGGGTGTTCACCAAATGCCTATCAGTGGTGGCGGCCTATCTAAGACTTCAAGGCCTCTTTGTATTTCCATACCTGGACGACTGGCTCATCAGGGCCCAGTCTTCCCAAGAGGCCACTCAGGCCACTCATCGCACTGTGACTCTGCTCCAGCACTTGGGATTTGTCATAAACTTCGCAAAGTCCACTTTGCTCCCCTCTCAAAATCTCGAATTCATCGGCGCAAGATTGAACACACTTCAGGCGCGGGCCTTCCTGCCTCTAGACAGAGCACACAGGCTCATGGATCTAGCCAGCCACTTTCGCAGCAATTCCCTGGTCTCTGCCAGGCAATTTCTGAGACTGCTTGGCCATATGGCTTCCATGGTCCATGTAACCCCCAATGCCCGCCTGAACATGCGACCTGCTTAATGGTGCCTTCGCACTCAATGGCATCAGGCCACGGGGAGCCTGGCGAACTCAGTCCAGGTATCCAACCTGCTGGTCTCTTCTCTGCGGTGGTGGCTTCATCTACCAAACCTGGTGCTGGGAGTGGATTTTCAATCTCCTCCGCCTTCTCAGGTGCTGACGACCGATGCTTTTCTCCTAGGTTGGGGAGCACATTGCCAAGGGGCATGTACTCAAGGCCTCTGGACTCCTTGGGAGTCTGCTCAGCAGATAAACTTCCTAGAGCTCAGAGCCATCCGCCTAGCTCTGAGAGCCTTCTCCCACCTCACTTCTCACCAGTCTGTGCTGGTCCAAACGGACATTCAAGTTGCAATGTTCTACGTGAACAAACAGGGAGGTACAGGCTCCTTCCTTCTCTGTCAGGAGGCACGGAGACTGTGCTCTTGGGCTGTCGTTCACGGCATCCTGCTCAAAGCTGTCTATCTCCCAGGTCAAGAAAATTACCTGGCAGACAGGCTGAGCAGGATCCTCCAACCTCACGAGTGGAGATTGGATCCGTTGGCAGTTCAGCAGATCTGTCTCAAGTGGGGCCTCCCCACCATGGATCTATTTGCCAGTCCCCTGAACCGGCAGCTTCCCAAATTCTGCTCTCGACAATCGCATCCTCTAAGAGTGGCGGCGGATGCTTTCCTGATTCCATGGTCCACAGGCCTCTTGTATGCCTTTCCTCCCATGCCACTGGTGTCTCGGACGCTCTTCAAAGTTCTCAGAGACAGAGCCTCGATGATCCTAGTAGCTCCCCGGTGGCCGAGACAACCCTGGTTCCCGCTTCTGATGCAGCTAGCAGTGGACACTCCTCTTCCCCTGGGGTTTCAACCCGATCTGTCACAAGATCAGGGGACACTCTTGCACCCCAACCTCCGGTCCCTTCATCTGATGGCCTGGCTGCTGAAAGGGTAGTCCTTGCTCCCCTCCTGCTGCCTCGTGAGGTGGAAGAGGTCGTCTTGGCCTCCAGGTGGCCCTCCACCCGAAAATCCTACGCTCTTAAGTGGCGTCGGTTCTCCGTGTGGTGTGCTCAGCAGTCTGAGAATCCCTTCTCCTGCTTGGTGGCAGTGGTCTTGAAATATTTGCTTTACCTCTCCAATCTGGGCCTTAAGTCCAACTCTGTCAGAGTCCACCTCAGTGCTCTCTCTGCACATCACGCACCGGTGGATGGCAGGCCTCTTTCCAACCACCCTTTGGTGGTTCGTTTTCTCCGAGGCCTCCTTCTCCTTAAGCCTCCTTTGCGCCCACCAGCCCCTGAATGGGATCTGAATGTGGTCTTGCAGCGGATTACCTGTCCGCCCTTTGAACCTATGGCTACCTGCCCTCTTCATTTTCTTTCCTGGAAAACCTTGTTTTTGGTAGCCCTTACCTCTGCTAGGTGCATTAGTGAACTGCAGGCCCTAGTGTCTGATCCTCCTTACACTAGGTTCTACAGGAATAGGGTAGTCTTACGGACTCACCCTAAGTTTCTTTCTAAATTGGTTTCTCCTTTTCATCTCAACCAGGAGGTGGTTCTTCCAACCTTCTTTCCCAGGCCGCACTCCAGCCGGGCTGAGATGGTCCTGCATACCCTGGACTGTAGGAGGGCCTTGTCCTTCTACCTTGACCGTACGTGGGAGCATAGGAGGGCTGTTCAGCTCTTCGTCTCTTTTGACCCCAATAAGTTGGGGCTACCTGTCTCCAAGCGTACTTTGTCCATATGGGTTGCTGACTGTATCGCTTGGGCTTATGGAGCAGCTGGCCTCTCGTTGGAGGGTCGTGTCACGGCTCATCGTGTTAGGGCGAAGGCTGCGTCAGTGGCTCATCTCCGCTCTGTTCCGTTGGCAGACATCTGCCGGACCGCTACTTGGTCTTCAAGCCAGACTTTTGCGGCCCATTACTGCCTGAAGAGGGAGTCCCGCAGGGACAGTGCTTTCAGTCAGGCAGTCCTCCATAATCTCTTTGAGGTTTAGGCAACTCCTACCCTCCGGCCCTGATGTTGGGCTACCGGTCGGGGGCGTTTTCAGAGAAGATTCCTTCCTTCTGTGCTACTGAGCTAGAGGGAGCTCATTTTTCCGCTTGAGGTCTCCGGTAGCCTTAAGCTAGGGAGTCCCATATGTGAGGACTGACTTCCTGCTTGGTCCTGGAGAAAGAGTAGTTACTCACCTGTAACAGGTGTTCTCCAGGAGCAGCAGGAATCAGTTCTCACAACCCTCCCTCCTCCCCTCGGAGTTGCAGTCCTCTCATTTCGTTTTTGCTAAATTTTTTTGCTGTCTTTTAGCTATGTCATCAGACTGAGCAAGATGGCACCCTTGGGCGGGAAGGGGACCGCGCATGCGCGCTGCAATTTCCAAAGGCTTTCTTTGAAAGCTGGGGAAATTGCTCCACGAGGGCTCCGTTGGCGCCGATGTCACCCGTATGTGAGGACTGATTCCTGCTGCTCCTGGAGAACACCTGTTACAGGTGAGTAACTACTCTGAATCTGCAGGGCCTTTCAGGTGTAGAATTCCTGAAGGACTCCATTGCAAAGCAAGGTAATACTCTGCCTGAAAGCTCTCAAAGGAGTTAAGGTATCCTTTTTAAAAGCTAATTCTTAAATGGGTTTTGCTGTCTTTTTTTTAAAAGCCAATTCTTGAAGAGGGTTTTGTTGTTCATTTTGAAAGGATAAATTCTTTATTTTTTTTTCTATACAACAAAGTGAACTTTTCTTGTGTGTTTGTGGGGCTGTCAATTCATTCACAGCTAACTCTGGAAAGAAGCAAAAAAATCGTGGATGCTCTCCAAGATGCGTTACTTAAGCAAATGGTGATGGAACCAACCAGGGAAAGCTCAACGCTGGATTTAGTGCTCACCAACGGAGATAGAGTGTCGAATGTCTACGTGAGTGCCCCTGTGAGTAGCAGTGATCATCACACGGTGTGGTTTGAGATAAAAGCCATGGTACAGGCCAATCATAGCAAGCTCAAAGTCCTAAACTTCAAAAACACTGACTTCAATAAAATGGCTGCGTACCTAAAGGAGGAGCTGACAGGGTGGAAGGAGATAAGGGAAGTGGAACTGCAATGGGCTAAACTAAAGGTGGCAATAAAAGGGGCAACAGATAAATAAGTAACAAAAGTAAACAAAAACAAGAGGAGAAGAAAACCTATTTGGTTTTCCAAAGACGTGGCTGCTCAAATAAAGGCAAAAAACATAGCTTTCGCAAAATTCAAAAGCTCACAAACAGAGGAACACAGAAATGAATACAGGATCAAATTCAAAGAGACAAAGAGAGAAATAAGGATAGCAAAATCAAAGGCAGAGGAAAAGATGGCTAAAGATGTGAAGTGTGGCGACAAAACCTTCTTCAGGTATATTCGGGAAAGGAAGAAGATCAGAGGTAGAATTGCAGGACTCAGGAGTGCTGCGAACGAACTCGTGGAAAGTGACATTGAAAAAGCAAAATTGCTAAACAAATACTTCTGCTCTGTTTTTACTATAGAAAGTCCTGGAGAAGGAACGCCTGTGACTCCCAAATATAAAAATGGGAATGAAGTAGATACCACACCATTCACAGAAGATGACGTATTAGAACAACTTGCAAAACTGAAAGTGGGCAAGGCCATGGGACCGGATAGGATACATCCCAGGATACTAAAAGAGCTCAGAGAGGTTCTTGCAGGGCCGTTAAAGGATGTTTTCAACAGATCCTTGGAAACAGGAGAGGTTCCTCAGGACTGGAGAATGGCTGATGTCGTATCTCTACACAAAAGTGGTGACAGGGAAGAAGTGTCAAACTACAGGCCTGTGAGCCTTACCTCGGTGGTGGGAAAAGTAATGGAGGCGCTCCTGAAAGAGTGAATTGTGAACTTTCTCAAAACCAACAGGTTGCAAGACCCGAGGCAACATGGTTTTACCGAAGGATGATCTTGCCAAACAAATCTGATTGAGTTCTTTGACTGGGTGACCAGGGAGCTAGATCAGGGGCATGCGATGGATGTTATGTACCTGGATTTCAGGAAAGCCTTTGATACTGTTCCTCATAGGAGGCTTATCAATAAACTCAGTAGCTTGGGGATGGATCCTAGGATGGTAAATTGGATCAGAAATTGGTTGACTGATAGACGACAGAGGGTGATGGTAAATGGAGCTCACTCGGATGAAGGGAAGGTGATTTAGCGGGGTGCCCTAGGGGTCGGTCCTGGGCCTGGCACTGTTCAATATATTTGTGAGTGATATTGCTGAAGGACTGAATGGAAAAGTCTGTCTTTTTGCAGATGACACAAAAAATTGCAACAGAGTGGACTCCCCCGAGGGAGTGGTTAACATGAGTAAAGATCTACAAAAGCTGGAAGAATGGTCTAATGCTTGGCAATTAAGATTTAACCTGTTTTGGACAGCTCGCATATTCTTTCTCTGTTCTGGATGATTTATTAGATTTGTTACACTCAAACAACTATGAAATACCGGCAATAATAAAAAATAATAAAACTTTGCAGAAAATAGAAGTTTCACATAGTGTATGTTTTTCATACACTGGTCCAGTATAGTATATTGTCCGTCTTCAGAAAAGATAGGATTCAGTTCCAATATTCATTGACATAATAAACATACTGTATGATACTACTGAAACTGCAGTTTTCTTTTAAAACACTTTATTATGATATAATATAGTTTGTCAACAGTCCATTCTGATGGCGGAATATGATACACGTGAAAACACTTCTGATGCAGTGCGTCAATATTGCACCATTGAAACACCTAGAACAGAATGCTTGACAGCAATTAGTTTCAACAACATATTAGCCCAGCGTATGAAAAATATACAAGGCCGATATACGCACCAATAACTCTGACACTAAGTAACTTACAGTTATCTAACCCTATTTTCTAAAGTCTACAAATACTTTTATTTGCAAACTAGTAGCTATTACAGCATTATAAGCTACTTACTATTTTTTGTGATTTTTTTATGTTGAGCCACCAGTACCGTCAAAATCAGCAACCTTTGAATACCTATTAAACTAACTAGATCTCAGATAAAAAATCTGTATATAACGCTTTTTGACATAACGATAATAGCTAAACATAGTTCCATTGAATTTATAACCATTAATTAGTAAACAGTTGAGTAGTAAGTATGGAAACCTTATGTATGTAAAACATACACTGGTCCAAAACAGGTTAATGCAAAGAAGTGCAGAGACATGCACTTGGGTAGCAGAAATCCAAGGGAAATGTACGCGATAGGGGGCGAGAGGTTGGCATGCACGGATCAGGAGAAAGACCTTGGTGTGATTATTTCTGAAGATCTCAAGGTGGCAAAACAATGCGACAAGGCGGTGGCAAAAGCCAGGAGGATGTTGGGCTGCATACAAAGAGGAATCACCAGCAGAAAGGAAGAGGTACTTATGCCACTGTACAAGGACCGTATCTTGCAAAGGATGTAAAAAGACTGGAAACTGTTCAGAGGAAGGCGACCAAAATGATTTGGAGCCTGCGTCAGAAGCCTTATGAGAAGAGACTTGAAGACCTAAACATGTACACTTTGGAGAAGGAGGGACAAGGGAGATATGATTCAGACTTTTAAATACTTAAAGGGAAATAATGAACAAACAAACCTCTTCCAAAGACGGGGAAACTGTAAAACTAGAGGGCATAACAGGAAGCTGCAAGGTGGTAAATTGAAAGGCAATGTCAGGAAATACTTTTTCACTGAAAGGGTGGTGGATGCTTGGAATGCCCTCCCGATGGAAGTGGTGGGGGCAAACACGGTGACGGAATTCAAAATGGTATGGGACAGACACAGTGGATCCCTTTACAGCAACAGGATAAAATCAAAATAAACTGAGCCATCAAATTCCTCAACAAATAGGGGTGTCCTGCATAGCGTGGTGGGTTCACCCATAAAAAGGGACTTGGGGAGGGGTGGCCTGCATGGAGCGGCAGGTGCACCTACTCTTGCCATCTTACTGGGCAGACTAGATGGACCATACTGGTCTTTATCTGCCGTAATTTACTATGTTACTATGTTACATCCAGTAGCACTTCAAAAACAATAGGTAGAAGGAATATATGAACTTACAAAAACGACAACTTCTATTGACTAATGGCAATAGCTTACGTCATAAATGTTAGTCTAAGAGAAGTAGCCTAACAATTAGAGCATTGGCTTGGTAACCAAGAGACCAAGGTTCAGTTCCCACTAGCACTCCTTGTGGCCTTGGGCAAGTCACTTAACCCTCCATTGCCTTGGAAGAAAAGCCTGGCAATCTACTTCCAGTCATACTGCCAAGAAAACTCAGGAGCTGCTGGGTCACCAAGAGTCAGCATTGACTCAAAGGCCCGCATTGCATTATTCTTTTTTAAGTTTTTATTTTTTTTATTAGGGTCTTGTACCTTTTTATGTTGTACACTGCCTTGGATGCCCTTGCGCATGTGGCAGGATAGACATGTTTTTTAAATAAATAATAAATACATCTAGTAACCTTCTCAGCTTTGGGAACTGCTGACACCTAATCAGGGATTAGTGGGCCTGATTACCTGAGAGCAGCTGAGGCCTGCATAAAAGGCTCCAGAGCCCTGCCCTGTTGAGGCATTCCTAACAGGGGCTCTACAGGTCAAACAACGGTAAGGATTTGAGGGTTTATTTTTATCAAATTGCTAGCTCTCTGACTGGGAGCTCTTAAAAGGGTTTTTATATATTTTTAAATCAAAGTTACTTTCTTTTTGGTGCTTTAGTAGAAATTTCCTTGAGCAGAGTAGGCTGTTGAACTCTAGTAACCTTCTCAGCTTTTGGGAACTGCTGACAGCTAATCAGATGTTAGTTACCTCCCTACCCACCCTGACTCCCACCCACCCCTAGTGAGAAGTCTTGCTTTATAGGGCACCTCCCCATTTATCAAAGCACAGATACTTGGAGCAGCACATTTTGAATATAATTAAAGATATTTAACTGCTTTTTCTCTGAAAGGATAGCTGGGAAACCGGCTGGTACTTGGTAGATCTCTCTCTTTTGCTTTAACAGATACCTAAGCTCCACGAACAGAACAATGGCTGGGAAAAATCGTATCGCTAAAGCTGTTGCCCCCGTTACAGCTTCTGCCCCTGTCCAGACAGAGGTCCTAATGCTAGTTGAAGGACCGGTTCTATGTGCAGGGTGTCTGCATCCTGAAGCTCTGAGGAAAGAAGTGGAGGAACTCAGAGAGGAGGTGGCGAGGCTGAGGAGCTTTCAAGACAAGAGTTTATATTGGAGATAGTTGTAGATAGCTGTAGATAGTTCTCCTAGTTTGAAATCCAAGTTGTATCACCCGTTCAATGTAAGTGCTCAACAGTTCTCCTATTCCGCACAAAACTGTCATCTGTAAACCCCACTGATTTTAAAGAGCGTGGTATATAAAAGCAATAAAATAAATAAATAAAAAGACAGTGAGAAGTACATTGATGAGATGCTTCTTGCAGCAACCAAGCTCTCCTGCAGAGGAGAAGATGGATGCCAACAGAATGTCGATGGTTGGACACAAGTCACAAGGGCCTACAAAATCACCAATCCAACTTCTCCAGCCCTTGAATTGAAGAACCATTATGCAGCCCTGGAATTGGAGAAGGTGAAAGCATCTGTGGAAAGAGAAGTACAAGGGCTCAAGTACCCCAAAGTTGCAGAATCAGTGACCACAAGGAAGCGAAGGTTAGTGATAGAAACATAGAAACATAGAAACATGATGATAGAAAAAGACCACATGGCCTATCTAGTCTGTCCTTCCATAACAACAACTACAACAGTCCACTTTTTACCTTTAGAGATCCTCTGTGTTGGTCCCATGCTTTTTTGAATTCAGTTACTGTCCTCATCTCTACCACCTCCACTGGGAGACTATTCCATGGATCCACTACTCTTTCTGTAAAGAAATATTTCCGCATATCACTCCTGAATCTATCTCCCTTCACTCTCATCCCATGTCCCTTCGTAGCAGAACTTGCTTTCAATTGAAAGAGGCTCTCTCCCTGAACATTTATGCCATGGAGGTATTTAAACATCTCAATCATATCACCTCTATCCCGCCTTTCCTCTAAGGTGTACATATTAAGATCCTTAACTCTGTCCTCATATGCTTTATAATGAAGCCCACTAATCATTTTAGTAGCCACCCTCTGCACCGACTCCATCCTGTTCACATCCTTTTGAAGGTGCGGTCTCCAGAATTGCACACCATATTCCAAATGAGGTCGCACCAAAGACTTATACAGAGGCATTATCACCTCCTTTTTTCTGCTAGCCATTCCTCTCCGTATGCACCCAAGCATCCTTCTAGCTTTTGCTGTCGCCTTTTCTACCTGTTTAGCTACTTTAAGATCATCAGACACAACCACGCCTAGGTCCCGCTCTATTTTAGTGGACAAAAGTACTTCACCTCCTATACTGTATTGCTCCCTTGGATTGCTGCAGCCCAAATGCATGACCTTACATTTTTTAACATTAAATCGCAGCTGCCAAATTCTAGACCATTCTTCAAGCTTAGCTAGATCCCTCCTCATGTTATCTACACCTTCCTGGGTGTCTACTCTATTGCAGATTTTGGTATCATCTGCAAAGAGGCAAACCTTACCCGACAGCCCTTCCGCTTTATCACTAACAAAGATGTTAAAAAGAATCGGACCAAGGACAGATCCCTGGGGCACACCACTGGTAACATCCTTCTCCTCAGAGTGAGCTCCATTTACTTGTACTCTTTGTCGCCTCCCACCCAACCAATTTCAAACCCAAGCAGTAACTTTAGGGTCCATCCCTAGGGTGCTCAGTTTGTTTATAAGTTGCCTGTGAGGAACAGTGTCAAAGGCTTTACTGAAATCTAAATACACCACATCTAGAGCTCTCCCTTGGTCCAACTCCCTGGTCACCCAGTCAAAGAAATCAATCAGATTTGTCTGACAAGACCTGCCTCTGGTGAATCCATGCTGCCTCGGATCCTGTAATCCGCTGGACTCCAGAAACCTCACTATTTTCTCTTTCAGCAGCGTTTCCAATAATTTACTCACCACCGAAGTTAAACTAATCGGCCTGTAGTTTTCAACCACATCCTTACTTCCGCTTTTGTGTAAAGGCACCACATGAGCCTCTTTCCAGTCCTTTGGCATCACTCCCGACTCCAACGAGGCATTGAAAAGGTCAGTCAGTGGAGTTGCTAGAACGTACCCAAGTTCCCTCAGTATTCTAGAGTGTATCCCATCTGGTCCCATCGCTTTGTCTACTTTAAGTTGAGCTAGTTTCTCACGAACACAGTCTTCTGAAAATTGTTCAAGATGTCTCTCGCTTCTGTTCTTATTTGTGGGTATTTTCTGAGGTCCTGCTCCTGGTTCTTCATCTGTGAACACAGAACAAAAATATTTGTTAAGCAATTCCGCTTTATCCTTATCAGCTTCTACATATTCCCCCCCTGCACCCTTGAGTCTGACAATACCACTTTTGCCCTTCCTCTTCTCACTAATATATCTGAAAAATGTCTTATCCCCCCATTTTATTGCATTGGCTATTTCCTTCTCCTTTTGAATATTTGCCTTCTTGACTACTTTGCTAGCTTCTCTAAGTTTTTCCAAATACAGATGCCTGTCTTCCTCTCTCTGTGATCTCTTGTATTTCATGAAGGCCTCCCTCTTTTTCTTCACTTTTTCAGCTACAGCCTTCGAAAACCATAGCGGTCTCCTTTTCCTTTTGCCTTTATCTACCATTTTAACAAAAAGGTTGGTTGCCCTTAAAATACCCCCTTTCAGTTTTGCCCACTGTTTTTCTACATCCCCCAGCTGTTCCCATCCCACTAACGACTCCCTGAGGTATTGGCCCATCTTCACAAAGTTAGTCTTCCTAAAGTCTAAGATCCTCACCTTGGAATGGATTCTAACAGCCCTAGTCCTAATACTGAACCACACCATCTGGTGATCACTGGATGCAAAATGATCTCCCACTACAACATCAGAAACACTTTCACCATTGGTAAGCACCAAGTCCAGTATGGTCCCTTCACGTGTGGGGTCTGTTACCAATTGCCTGAATAGTTCTCCCTGTAGAGAATCCAGGATCTCCTTACTTCTAGATGATACTGCAGCAGGAATGTGCCAATCAACATCTGGCATATTGAAATCTCCTATCAGTAGCACTTCCCCTTTCCTAGCAATGCTGCGTATGTCTTCAATTAACTCTCTGTCCACCTCTTCCTCTTGTGAGGGAGGTCTGTATATCACACCAATGCAAATAGATTTCTCTTTCCCTCTTTCTAGTTTAACCCACAATGCCTCCTCTCTCCCTTTTAAGCTCTGTAATTCCAAAGCTTTAATAGTAGTTTTTACATATAGTGCCACTCCTCCTCCCCTTCTTCCTACCCTGTCCTTTCTGAATAAAGTATAGCCAGGTATAGTTACATCCCAGTCATGGTTTTCTGTGAACCATGTTTCTGTAACTGCCACTAAATCCAAGTCAGCCACTCCCACCAAAGCTTCAACTTCAGGGATCTTATTTCCCATGCTACGGGCATTAATACACACTGCTTTCCATATGTTACCCCTGTTACCCATTTCCATAAAGGTATTTAATGTATCACCTACCTGGGGGCTTTCACTTACCTGGGGGCTTTCTTCACCCATCCCCAACGAATCTAGTTTAAAGCCCTCTTCAGTAGATTAGCCAGTCTACTACCGAAGATGCATTGACCTTTCTTGGACAGATGGATGCCATCTCTGCTCTGCAACCCTTGGAACAGCATCCCATGGTCTAGGAAACCAAAACGCTCTCGATGACACCATCCACGCAGCCATGCATTTATCTCCAGGATGTGAGCCTCTCTGCCTTGGCCTTTACCCTCAACAGGGAGGATTGAAGAGAACACCACCTGTGCACCTAACTGCTTCACCCTCTGTCCCATAGCCATGAAGTCACTTTTGATACGTTCCGAGGTATACCTGGCAGTATCATTTGTTCCAACATGGATTAGCAACATTGGGTAATAGTCAGTGGGCTTGATGAGTCTCGGCAAACTCTCCGTAACATATTGGATTTTGGCACCAGGCAGACAGCATACCTCTCTGGACATCAAGTCTGGTCGGCAGATGGATGCCTCAGTACCCCTCAAAAGAGAGTCTCCAACCACCACTACCCTTCGTTTCCTTCTGGTCACTGATTCTGCAACTTTGGGGTACTTGAACTCTGGTTCTTCCCTTTCCAGGGATGCTTTCACCTCCTCCACTTCCAGGGCTGCATAATGGTTCTTCAGTTCAAGGGCTGGAGAAGTTGGATTGGTGATTTTGCAGGCCCTGGTGACTTGATGGTTGAGGGGTACTGTGCATCCATCTGCCGACCAGACTTGATGTCCAGAGAGGTATGCATAAAAGGAAATTATGCATAAAAGGAAATAAATTCCAACTCCTACACTTGCCCTACTCACCACACACAGCCACTGTAAATATTTATTGTAAATAGTTTGACGATTGTTTCACTTTAATACCTTACAAAGTTAAATTTTATTGTTCAATGTAAATAGCTGAATTCTACTGTTCAATGTAAATGTATACAGATGTGTACAATACTGTTAAGCTGTTACATGTAAACCGCCCTTGATCTCTGGAAGGGGCGGTATAAAAGAAAATAGTTAAATAAATAAATAAATAAAATAAATCTGTCCAAGAAAGGTCAACGCCTCTTTGGTAGTAGACTGGCTAATCTACTGAAGAGTGTTTTAAACTAGATTCGTTGGGGATGGGTGAAGAAAGCCCCCAGGTAGGTGAAAGCCCCCAGGTAGCTGATACATTAAATACCTTTATGGAAATTGGTAACAGGGGTAACATATGGAAAACAGTGTGTATAAATGCCTGTAGCATGGGAAATAAGATCCCTGATGTTGAAGCTTTGGTGGGAGTGGCTGACTTGGATTTAGTGGCGGTTACAGAAACATGGTTCACAGAAAACCATGATTGTGATATAACTATACCTGGCTATGCTTTATTCAGAAAGGACAGGGTAGGAAGAAGGGGAGGAGGAGTGGCACTGTATGTAAAAACTACTATTAAAGCTTTGGAATTGCTTAACAAATATTTCTGTTCTGTGTTCACAGATGAAGAACCAGAAGCAGGACCTCAGAAAACACCCACAAACAGGAACAGAAGCGAGTGAAATCTTGAACAATTTTCAGAAGACTGTGTTCGTGAGAAACTAGCTCAACTTAAAGTAGACAAAGTGATGGGACTGGATGGGATACACCCTAGAATGCTAAAGGAACTTGGGGATGTTCTAGCAGCTCCAATGACTGACCTTTTCAGTGCCTCGTTGGAGTCGGGAGTAGTGCCAAAGGACTAGGGAGAGGCTCATGTGGTGCCTTTACACAAAAGCGGAAGTAAGGATGTGGTTGAAAACTACAGGCCAGTTAATTTAACTTCGGTGGCGAGTAAATTATTGGAAACGCTGCTGAAAGAGAAAATAGTGAGGTTTCTGGAGTCCAGTGGATTACAGGATCCGAGGCAGAATGGATTCACCAGAGGCAGTTCTTGTCAAACAAATCTGATTGATTTCTTTGACTGGCCATGAGCTGGACCGAGGGAGAGCTCTGGATGTGGTGTATTCAGATTTTAGTAAAGCCTTTGACACTGAACCTCACAGGCAAGTTATAAACAAACTGAGGATGGACCCTAAAGTTACTGCTTGTGTTAGAAATTGGTTGGGTGGCAGGCGACAAAGAGTACAGGTAAATGGAGCTCACTCTGAGGAGAAGGATGTTACCAGTGGTGTGCCCCAGGGATCTGTCCTTGGTCTGATTCTTTTTAACATCTTTGTTAGTGATATAGCGGAAGGGCTGTCTGGTAAGGTTTGCCTCTTTGCTGATGATACCAAAATCTGCAATAGAGTAGACACCCAGGAAGGTGTAGATAACATGAGGAGGGATCTAGCTAAGCTTGAAGAATGGTCTAGAATTTGGCAGCTGCGATTTAATGTTAAAAAATGTAAGGTCATGCATTTGGGCTTAAGCAATCCAAGGGGCAATATAGTATAGGGGGTGAAGTACTTTTGTCCACTAAAGAAGAGCGGGACCTAGGCGCAGTTGTGTCTGATGATCTTAAAGTAGCTAAACAGGTAGAAAAGGCGACGGCAAAAGCTAGAAGGATGCTTGGGTGCATACGGAGAGGAATGGCTAGCAGAAAAAAGGAGGTGATAATGCCTCTGTATAAGTCTTTGGTGCGACCTCATTTGGAGTATAGTGTGCAATTCTGGAGACCACACCTTCAAAAGGATGTGAACAGGATGGAGTCGGTGCAGAGGGTGGCTACTAAAATGATTAGTGGTCTTCATATTAAAGCATATGAGGACAGACTTAAGGATCTTAATATGTACACCTTAGAGGAAAGGCGGGATAGAGGTGATGCGATTGAGATATTTAAATACCTCCGTGGCATAAATGTTCAGGGAGAGAGCCTCTTTCAATTGAAAGCAAGTTCTGCTACGAGGGGATATGGGATGAGAGTGAAGGGAGATAGATTCAGGAGTGATATGTGGAAATATTTCTTTACGGAAAGAGTAGTGGATCCGTGGAATATTCTCCCATTGGAGGAGGTAGAGATGAGGACAGTAACTGAATTCAAAAAAGCATTGGACAATCACAGAGGATCTCTAAAGGTAAAAAGGGGACTGTTGTAGTTGTTGATATGGAAGGACAGACTAGATAGGCCATGTGGTCTTTTTCTGTCGTCATATTTCTATGTTTCTATTTAAAAAGCTCTTTACGGGATTCTGTTCACTTTGGCCAGCATTCCATCCTGCTAATAGCGGGGTTGGATGTCCAACCTGTGTTCAGCCCCAAAACACAATTCCATCTCCCGTGCTCCCCACACGTACAGAGCATTTGTGCAAAGAGAGCTAGATGGGGGTGGGAGTGGGTGATGCTTGTGCTGAGCAGGGGTGGAGCGGGGGAGGGCCCAGCTTTCAGAATGTACAGGGCCGATTCAGGTCAGGCCACTGTACGACCCCCGGCACCTGGCTGCCCATAAGGCTTATTCCACCCCAACAGTGGAATAAGCCCGGTGTCCCACTGCCTGCCGTGCTGTGCCCCTGCAGCCTTGATCCAGGCTATGGGGGCCTCTTCTGCTGGCAGGATTACGGTTTGCAGGGGCACACATGGGCAATGGCATTCTGAACCATCAGATAAATGGCTCATTGCCATGATGCCCGAATTCCATGGCTCCTGCACTCCAGCTGCGTTGTTCTGGGATGGGCAGCTCTCTGTATGCTGATCTCATCGGCATACAGGGAGCGCTCGGATATCTATGTCCCTGATTCTGCTGTTGTAGGTACATTCAAGCCATGCAGTGGCAGAATCGGGTTCATCTCCCGCACTCTTGTTTTTTGCCCCACCACTGCGGGCAGACATGCGGGAACTGTAATTTGCCTGCCACACCATAATGAATCCACTCTATGGATCTCAGGCTTTACAAATAAACATCATTTGTTAAGGTCAGGGGATACAAATGCTCCAGCATGGTCCCTCATCTCTCCCTCTTCCTCCCTCCCCTCCCTATGCTCCTTTCACTTGCCTTTAACTTTCAGTATTCCCTGGCAGCAGCAGCAATTTACCATCGCTGTCCCTTGTTGACGTCTTCCCTCAGCTACTTCCTGTAATCTCTGACTCAACTTCCTGTTTCTGGTGGAGGCAGGACACAGCAGAGAGAAGGCTATGGAACGAACAAGAAGAAACATTTGCAAATCATTGCCAATGCCAGGGGGTAATGAACGTTAAAGGCAAGTAAAAAGACTAGGAGGGGAGGGAGGGAGAGAGAAGGAGAGATGCTGGACCATGGTGGGGGGGGGGGCAGGTTGAGAGTGGAGATGCAGGACCACAGGGATGGACACAAGAGAGAGAGATAGTGCAGCCATGGAGAAGGGGGAAGGAAAAATCAGAGATGCTGGTCCCTGGGAAGAACAGGTTGAGAAGGGATCTGTCCTTGGTCCAAATCTTTTTAAATTTTTGCAAATGATATTGTGGAACAAATCATCAGAGAAGCAGGATTGTATGAAGACAACAGAGGTGTGAAGATTGGTGGAAGACTCATCAACAACCTTCGCTATGCTGATGATACCACATTACTGGCGGAAAGTGAAGATGATCTGAAACATTTGCTTCTCACAATCAAAGAACATAGTCTCAAAATGGGCCTGCACCTTAATGTAAAGAAGACAAAGATCATGACAACTGGCATAATCAACAGGTTCATCGTCGAAGGAGAAGAAATTGAAATCGTGAATAACTTTAACCTACTTGGATCAACTATCAATAAAGAAGCAACAAGCAGTCAAGAAATCAGACGACGCATTGCTCTTGGCAGAATGGCTATGAAAGACCTAGATAAGATTCTCAAGAGCAGAGATGTCTCTCTCCATACAAAGATTCGACTTGTTCAAGCCATGGTATTTTCAATAACATCATATGGATGTGAAAGCTGGACAGTGAAAAAGATAGACAGGAAGAAAATTGATGCCTTTGAATTATGGTGCTGGCGGCGAATACTGTGTATACCATGGACTGCCCGAAGAACAAACCAGTCTGTATTAGAGGAGATCAAACCTAAACTTTCTTTAGAAGCTCAGATGACAAGACTTCGACTTTCATACTTTGGACACATCATGTGAAGAGAGAGATCATTAGAGAAAGACATCATGCTTGGCAAGATAGAAGGTCAACGCAAAAGAGGAAGGCCAGCAATGAGATGGATCGATACAATAACAGCAGCTACGGGTACCAGTCTGTCAACAATAAGCCGCCTGACTGAAGACCGAACACAATTTAGGATAGCTATCCAGAGGGTCGCCATGAGTCGACTCCGACTCGACGGCACTTAACAACAACAACATTGTGGAAAGTCTTTCAGGTAAGGTTTTCCTCTATGCAGAGTATTCTAAAATCTGCAATAGAGTAGACACTCAGGAAGGTGTAAATAACATGAGGAATCTAGCGAAACCTGAAGAATGATCGAGAATATGACAAATGCAGGGTCATGCATTTCGGCTGCAAAACTCCAAGGTCCATGAAAGAAGAGTGGGTTTCTGGGCATGATTGTTTCTGATAAACTTTGGCTAAACAGGTAGAAAAGGTGATGGTGAAATCCAAAAGGATGTATGGGGAAAGGAATGGCCAGCAGGAAGAAGAAGGTTATACTGCTTCTGTATAGGTTTTTGGTGAAACCTCACTTGGAGTATTGTATGCAATTCTGGAGACTGCACCTTCAACAGTATATGAACAGGATGGAGTTGGTGCAGAGGGTGGCTACCAAAATGGTTCTTATGGGGACAGACTTAAAGATCTCCATATGTACACTTTTGAAGAAAGGCGAGAGAGGGAAGATATGATAGAAATGTTTAAATACCTCTATGGCAGAAAAGAAGGAGAAGGCTGCAATTGCAGCCTGCAGCAAAAAGGTTGTGTGTCAGTGTATGTGAGGGGGTCGTAGGAGTTGGGGGGGGGGGAGGAAGTGAGGTAGATAAGGCAGGGAAAATTTAAAGAGACAGTGGGCCCATTTAGAAAAAGGAGGATTGAGAAGGAATTTTAGGGCAGGGGATGGGAGTGCTAGGGGGGTTGGTGAAGGAAGAGAGTCTGTAAGGGTAACAGAGGAGGGGAGCTAGCAGGAGTGGGGTTGGGGGGGAGGGAAGAGTGCAGTGGGTTGCCAAAAGGTGCATTCCCCTCCCACAGGAACACACACACACACACACACACACCACACACACAGGCTTTCCACCTCCACATGACAGACATACACACACAGGCACCCCACCTCTTCACCCCCCCCCTCCACACACACACATACACACTCATACTCGCATTCACATACAGACATTGGCACCTCACATCTGCAGCACAGACACCCACATGCACTGCAGCTCCGCACCCCACCCACCATCACATCCTACAAATAGGCAGGCAGGACCAGTTTAAGAGGTGAGCCAGGGTGTACCAAAATAGGGGCGCAGGAAGCCTGTCTCACTGGCTTGCTCCCAGCCCGCTCTCTACCTCCCCAGCCGCAGCTGTAGGAAACATTAATACAGCTGCAGCATTAATTGGGAGTGATCTATGTTTTCCATGTGCGACCAAGATCAGGGATTCTGTTAACATGTTGGTTCTCGCTAGGAATCTGTAATATTTCAGCTTGTTCTCTTTTTCCAACTGGAGGTTACTGGTTCGGAAGAATGTATCCTTGAAGGATACTACAAAAAGCAGAGAGGTTCCAAAAAAGAGTAAAGTAGCCCAAATGCCCTCGAGTATGGAGCAAACGGAGCAAGAGAGGAGAGCAGGTTTGGAACAGACTGCTTTATTGGAGATGGTCCCTACGCATTTCGGCTTGCGCCTTCTTCGGGGGACATACAGCTACCATAGGGTTAAACAAATAATGTTAAAACAATAAATCAATAAATATACAACATTAAAAACTAATAAATAAAATGACATATAAATGATGGCACCAGAATGTTTTATTGTTTTAACATTATTTGTTTAACCCTATGGTAGCTGTATGTCCCCCGAAGAAGGCGCAAGCCGAAACGCGTAGGGACCATCTCCAATAAAGCAGTCTGTTCCAAACCTGCTCTCCTCTCTTGCTCCGTTTGTTCCCCTGTGATTCTGCAAGAGTTACGCTCCTCTCTTGTTCTCGAGTATGGAGCAGACAGAGCTTAAAGATCCCAAATTACCCATGTCTACCAATAGCCAAATTAATATGAATAAAATACAGTCTCTAAAATGCTTGTATGCAAATGCTAGAAGTCTAAAAAACAAGATGGGAGAGTTAGAATATATAGCACTAAACGAGAGGTTAGATATGATTGGAATATCAGAGACATGGTGGAAGGAGGACAACCAGTGGGACACTGTGATACCTGGGTACAAACTATATCGTAATGATAGAGCTGATCAAATTTGTGGAGGGGTTGCGCTCTATGTTAGAGAGGGCATTGAGTCAGAAAGGATTAAAGTTTTGCAAGAAACAAAATTAGCTGTAGAATCTCTATGGATTGAAATTCCATGTAAAAAGGGGAAGGCGATGGCAGTGGGGGTGTACTATCGTCCGCCTGGCCAGAATGAACAAATGGATGATGAAATGCTCAAAGAAATCAAGGAAGCTAGCAAAAGTTACAGTGCAGTAATAATAATGGGTGATTTCAATTACCCCGGCATCGACTGGGTCAGTGTCACAGCAGGACATGCTAGGGAGATAAAGTTCCTAGATGAAATAAATGACTGCTTCTTGGAGCAGCTGGTTCATGAACTGACCAGAGGGGAAGCCATATTAGACCTAGTCCTTAGTGGAACACCAGATCTAGTGCAAGAGATAAGGGTGTTGGGGCCACTTGGCAATAGTGATCATAGCATGATCGCCTTTGATTTAATTAGTGGAGGAGGGATAGTAAGGAAATCCACAGTACTACCCTTTAACTTTCGAAAGGGAGACTATGATAAAATGAGGAAAACAGTTAAGAAAAAACTAAAAGGAGCAGTTGCAAAGGTTAAAGACGTACATCAAGCTTGGATGTTGTTGAAAAATACTATCTTGGAAGCCCAGACCAGCTGTATTCCACGCTTTAAGAAAAGTGGAAGGAAGTCCAAAAAACTGCCAGCATGGTTTAAAGGTGAGGTCAGAGAGGCTGTTGTTGCCAAAAAAGCATCTTTCAGGAACTGGAAAAAAGAGCCAAACGATGAAACCTGGAAACAGCACAAGCACTGGCAAGCCAAATGCAAGGCATTGATAAGGCAGGCAAAGGGAGAATTTGAGAAGAAGCTTGCTGCGGAAGCAAAAACGCAAAGTAAAGACCTTTTCAAGTATATTTGTAGCAAAAAACCTGTGAGAGAGTCAGTTGGTCCATTAGATGATAAAGGGGTTAAAGGAGCACTAAGAGGCGACAAGGCGATAGCGGAGAGACTGAATGAATTCTTTGCTTCAGTCTTTACTGAGGAAGATGTAGGGATGTTACCCATGACTGAAGTGGTATTTAAAGGTGCGGAAGAATTGAAGGAAATATCAATACATCGGGAAGATGTCTTACAACTATTAGATAAACTGAAGAGTAGCAAATAACCTGGGCCGGATGGTATACATCCAAGGGTGTTGAAAGAACTGAAATATGAGATTGCAGACCTGCTATTAGTAATCTGTGAACTATCATTAAAATCATCTCTAATACCTGAAGATTGGAGGATCGCCAATGTAACACCAATTTTTAAAAAGGGTTCCAGGGGTGATCTGGGAAACTACAGACCGGTGAGCCTGACGTCAGTACCGGGAAAAATGGTAGAAACCATCATAAAGAATAAAATTACTCAGCATGTAGATAGTCACGACCTAATGGGAGACAACCAACATGGCTTTAGACAAGGAAGATCTTGTCTTACTAATCTGTTATGTTTTTTTGAAGGAGTGAATAAACAGGTGGACAAAGGTGTGTCGGTTGATATTGTGTATCTGGACTTTCAGAAAGCCTTTGACAAGGTCCCTCATCAGAGACTTTTGGCAAAACTAAAGAGTCATGGGATAGGAGGCAGTGTACTATTGTGGATCAGGAACTGGTTAAAAGATAGAAAGCAGAGGGTAGGGCTAAATGGCCAATTTTCCCAATGGAGAAAGGTGAATAGTGGTGTACCCCAGGGATCTGTGCTGGGTCCGCTGCTTTTTGACATATTCATAAATGACCTGGAAAGTGGAATAACGAGTGAGGTTATCAAATTTGCAGATGACACAAAACTATTTAAAGTTGTTAAAACCCAAGAGGATTGTGAAAAATTGCAAGAGGATCTTGATAAATTGGAAGACTGGGCATCAAAATGGCAGATGAAATTTAATGTGGACAAGTGCAAGGTTATGCACCTAGGGAAGAACAATCCAAACTATGGTTACACGATGCAAGGTTCCACATTAGGAACCACCACACAGGAAAAAGATTTAGTCATCATTGTGGATACCATGTTAAAACCTTCGGCCCAGTGTGCAGCGGCGGCCAAGAGAGCAAATAGAATGCTAGGTATGATAAGGAAAGGAATGGAAAATAAAACAAAAGATATTATAATGCCTCTATATCGTTCCATGGTGAGACCGCACCTTGAATATTGTGTGCAATTCTGGTCGCCGTATCTTAAAAAGGATATAGCGATTTTAGAAAAGGTTCAGAGAAGAGCCACCAAAATGGTAAAGGGGATGGAAGGATACTCCTATGAGGAAAGGCTAAAAAGGTTAGGGCTCTTTAACCTGGAAAAGAGACGGCTGAGGGGAGATATGATAGAAGTCTATAAATTAATGAACGGAGTGGAATGGGTAAACATAGATAGATTGTTTACGTTATCAGAATATAGAAAGACTAGGGGACATGCAATGAAGCTACAGGGTAAACTATTTAAGACTAATAAAAGAAAATATTTTTTCACTCAACGTGTAATCAAACTCTGGAATTTGTTACCGGAGGATGTAGTAAAGGCTGTTAGTGTAGCTGGGTTTAAAAAAGGTTTGGACAAGTTCCTGGAGGAAAGGTCCATAAACCATTATTAAGTGACCGAAGATATCAATGCTTGACCCAGTACAAGCATTGTGGAACTTGTGTCTCTTGGGGAAACTGCTAGGTACATATGACCTAGATTGGCCACTGTTGGAAACAGAATACTGGGCTTGATGGACCTTGGTCTGACCCAGTATGGCATATCTTATGTTCTTATGTTTTAGAATATTTGCAATGCTGATTTTCAATGGGTAGGGTTGGTACAATTTGAATTCTCAATGCTAGTGTCGAGTGTCCATTTGAAGGGTTTTGTGTTATGATGCACAAGGTCTAGCAGTGGGGGGAGATAGTGTTGCTACTGATGTGAAACTAGAATTTGAATATAATTTTTTTTTTTGTCGAGTTGTAAAGTGAAACGCCCTACTTCTGTTCTGTATCTGTTGTTGGGAGAGTTTTATTGGTGAGTCTGGGAATGTTCCAAATGAATGAATGTTTATGCCCTATCAGATTGCTATTCAAAAGCAATTAGGCTTTCGTTGGCAAATGCATAATTAGCTAAACTATATTTTCAAAATATATACAGATAGTATCGGGCTGTTAATATCTGACATTTGTAATTTAATCTGTATACTTGTGGGGATGTTAGGCCAGAAAATTATCCAGATAGTGGAAATATCCAGCCACTATTCAGGTAAGTTACACATTTTAGGGGTATGTTTACTAAACGTTGGTAGTTGAGATCTGCGGAATACCAGGCCTAGCCTAAAAAGATAATACAATGACCACATCATCCCCCTCTGTATATTCAGTGTTGCTACCTATAAGGCTTTAGTCACACTGAATATACGGATTAAGTGAAGTGGGAGGGTGGCATTTAAAAAGCCCCTGGGCTGAAAACTTACTCATTTGCAGAGCTTGGGTGGAAGAGTAGGCTAATGGTTAGTGCAATAGCCTGTTACTCAAGAAATCTGGGTTCAATTCTGCCTTGTGACCTTGGATAAGTCACTTAACCCTCCATTGCCTCAGGTACAGACTTAGATTGTAAGCCCTCTGGAGACAGGGAAGTACCTTCATGCCTGAATGTAACTTGCCTTGACCATTGGAAGGGTGTGAGCTAAATACTAATAAATAAATAAGATTGGACCCAAAGGGGGAGGAGGTGCTAAAGTAATTGTTGTTTTGGGGTGCTACACCTCTTGAACAGGCCCTGCAGACAGGTGCAATAATAGCTCCTAAATCCACACAAAATTTATAGAGACCTGTTCTTTAAAGAAAAAGAGGTACCCACTTTCCTTTTATAAAATTAGTTTGATATAGGCATGCGTTAACTAGGCAGGACTTTATAAAATTACCCTTCAGGTGACTAGATCTAGGGTTGTGCAGTTGTTGTAAAGTAAGTAGACCCGGACTTTAGATATTGTTATATTTATATGTAATCTGTACAGAGGCAAACTCAAACTTAAATATCAGCAGAGATCCCCAAGCACACCAGCAAAAAGTATAAAAAAATGTATCAACTGGTTGGAATGTGAATGCAGCAAACTGTGTTGTGTTGCCTTCTACAGATCTGTGCAGAGCGATACTGTACAGGTCAGAGAGTTGCTGCTATTATTTCTGTGGCGTAAGGTTTCTGCCTCTGTTTTCCTAATAGGATAAAGTATGACTCCTGGTCCAACCCCCAAATGTCTTGAAAGGTGACTTTAAAAAACCGGGGCTGTCTCAGAATCACATGTGAAAACTGGACTGCGTAGGCAGGTGAACATCAGCTTCTTAACATTTCTTGTGTTGTCATCTCTGGTCTGCTGCCATGACTAAGCACATTCTCGGACAGCTTGCTTAGTCATCACTGCTCATGTCATCTCCCGTCTTCACTTCTTGAAGGTGAAGGGAGGACAGAGAGGGTGCCAGACCCCTGAATTCTAAGCAAGGCCTACCAGAATGGGTTCCATGACCTAAAGATGTTGTAGTTTGAAGAGATTAGCAGTGGGTCTGTGAGGCTCCATGAACAGACTTTGTCTGATAAGCCCCCAGCGAGGGGCCCAGGCTTTTCAGAAACTAGGTAACAGCAAACGGAGCAAGAAATCCTCCTGAAAACAGGAAGGCACTCATGCCCGAGTTTCATGTTCGTAACTGCTTTGCTAAATAAATGCTTTCTTCATCATTTCAGAGGAATGTTCTGACCCTTTGCATTTCACTCAAGTATATTTTGCTTCGTCTTCTTTAACTTTATATGGGTCAAGTAAGTGGGAAGCACATAGCTAAGTCTGTCCTTTTATGCAAATGTTTTCTGAAAGGCTCTGAGTACTGAACTTTATACAAAACACACACAGCGCTGTCAAAACTCCATGCATATGTGGTACTGCTTGCAAGAGAAAGGGCTGCCTTATAAAGATAAACGCTCAAAAGAGTCATGTCACAGAGGGATCATGCATGTGTGTGTCATGCTACATCTACCTATATTAACCCAGTCAATAAGATCAGACTCGCCAATGCGCCAAAATCCCATTTATCATTGTAATGGCATCAATAAACCATCGATGTGTGTCGGTCCTTTTTATATTTTTATGTAGATTTATATATATATATATATATATATATATCTATGGAAGACAGGCTGGCAATCTACTTAAGGACACACTACCAAGAAAACCCAGGAGCTGCTGGGTCCCCAGGTATCAGCATTGACTCAAAGGCTCACATTGCATTGCATATATATATATTTGTGCAGCATTAACTTAAAACAAGGACCAATGATGACATTTAAATAGCCACATTGATGGTTTATCGATACCTTAAGATGCTAAATGGAATTTTGATAGTCCATAAAAAGCCTTTTGGAAACCTATTTATTGGTGAGCCTGATATTATTGATTGGGTTCATGATTGGTGAAGGCTCCTGAGTTCAGGATATTTAGTTTGACATATGCATATATTAATATTCAGCTCGGGCCTTTCAAGTAGCAGTTCAAGGCAAGTTACATTCAGGTTCAGTAGTTATTTCCTTGTCCCTGAAGGGCTTACAGTTTAAGGGGTATGCTTACTGAACTGTGCTAAAGGAGCAAGTGTGCCGTTAGCGTGCGTTAATGGGGCACTTGCGCCGTTAGTGCATGCTAACAGTAACGGCATCGTAAAGTGCCCTGTGGGCAGAGAGGAGGCATCCATGGGGTGGAGAGTGGGGGTCAATGGGCGGGGAGTGGGCAGGGGCGAGGCCCTGCTCTTTAACGATGGCACCTTAAGAACATAAGATATGCCATACTGGGTCAGACCAAGATCCATCAAGCCCAGTATCCTGTTTCCAGGAGTTGCCAATCGAGGTCACAAGTACCTAGCAGTTTCCCCAAATGTCAGGAACTTTACTGCATATCAAAACCTCACGGTAAGGGTGCATTTTGAGGAGAGAGAACCTATTTTAATGTTTGCAATGTGCTGCACAGACAGGTGAGCCCAAGAAATTCATAGAAGTGCTCCATTAGCAGCAACAGCATAGTACCCAAGTATGAACGGGCACTATATTGATGGTGCAAATTTGGCAAAGGAAGGTGCATGTGGGTCATGCAGTGGGGGCCACTGGTGCACAGGGTGGACCAGGCAGTTGCCTAGGTGGCACATAAGCACGTAGGACTTGAAATAATGCTAGACTGTGTCAGACCAAGGTCCATCATGCCCAGTATCCCGTGTCCAACAGTGGCCAATCTACGTCATAGGTACCTAGCAGTTTCCACAAAAGGCACACAGGATCTGCAATGCGTGTATTGGGCAGACAGGGAATATTCTGGGCCCCTCGTTAGTAATGGTTTATGGATTGATCCCCAGCAACCTGTCCAAACATTTTGAAACCCAGCTACACTAACAGCATTTACGACATCCTCAGGAAATGAATTCCAGAGTTTGAATACGTGGGATTACTGGCTAGTGGCTGAATATTGGTGCTAGTTGATTATTCCTGGCTGTCACCTTCACTTGGCCCGCGGGACAGTGGCAACACCCAGGGATATTCAGAGTAGGTCTGCAACCACCTAAATGACTTTGAAAATACCCCCTAGAGTTATTAACTTTTATTCTACTCAAGATCATTCAGCAGAGACTACAACCATACTTGGAACAAGGACTGCCTGAAGTGCAAGCAGGGTTCAGGAAAGGACGAGGAACAAAAGACATCATCGCGGATGTGAGATGGATTCTTCAAAAGACAAAAGAATACCAAAAGGTTTTTTATATGTGTTTTGTTGACTAAAGCAAGGTGTTTGACTGTAACCCATGAGAAACTCTGGGCCACATTAAGAAGCATGGGTATACCAGAACACCTGATCATTCTCTTGCACAACCTTTACATTGATCAAGAAGCAACAGTTCGAACGGAACTAGGAGAAACAGAATGGTTTAAAATCAGCAAAGGTGTAAGACAAGGCTGCATACTTTCCCCCTACCTGTTTAATTTATATGCAGAACAAATCAGAGAAGCAGGATTGTATGAAGAAAACTGAGGTGTGAAGATTGGTGTAAGAATCATCAACAGCCTTCGCTATGCTGATGACACCACAAAACTGGCTGAAAGTGAAGATGATCTGAAACATTTGCTTTTCAAGATCAAGGAATATACAGGCCGATGCAGAAAGCTAGCACGGGCTTTATGAGCCTATATCACCACATTCAAGTACATTTTTACAATCCTCCCCATGCAGGAAACAGACATGAACACCTGCGGAAAAACTAGCGCCCAATTAATGCCATGCATATTTAAATTAATCTTAATTATTTAAGTGTATTTTAATCTGCTGGGCTGGTATGCAAATCATGGCTATGCCTGATGCAGAGACAGGCATAGATGATTTCCCAACCAGCCATAACGTGAAAGGTTTTACTGCAGGGTCTGAGTGGAAGTAAACCTCTAACACGTGCCCCCGACAGTATTTTGATGACACCGGGAAAGGCCCCCGATACCATCAAAATATTGTTGGGGGCTGTGCCCCACAATTAAATGATCCCTAGTGGTCTAGCGGCCTTGATCCCACCCCAACAGTATTTTGATTCATTGGGGGACAATTGCGGCATCAGGAAAAGCACCCAATGCCATCAAAATACTGTCGGGGGCCATGCCCGACAATAAAATCATCCCTGGTGGTCCAGCGGCCCCAATCCCACTCTCAACAGTACTTTGATCGCATCAGGAAAGACCTCTGATGCCATCAAAATACTCTGGAGGGGGGCCATGCCCGACAATAAAATTATCCCTGGTGGTCTAGTGGCCCCTTCCCCCTAAACAAAAAAGCAAAACCTGGTGGTCTATTGGCCCTTTTCCCCCACCCACCACCCAGTAAATAAAAAAGCAAAACCTGGTGGTTTAGAGGCCCCTACCTAGTGGTCTGGCGGCCCTCAAATGCACCTAAGAGGGAGCGATGCTACGTGCGTCAGCCATTGTCCAAAATGGCGGTGTCTGGCCCCACACGGTGCATCCTGGGATGCAGCGGGTGAGGTCAGACTGCCATACAAGATAGATTATGCCTTATATGGCAGTCTGACCTCACCCGGTGCATCCCAGGATGCACCGTCCAGGTCCAGACACTGACATTTTGGATAATGGCCGATGCAGAGCGTGTAGGCAGCGTGTAGGCAGCGCTCCTATTTAGGTGCATTTGGGGGCTGCCAGACCACCAGGTAGGGGCCTCTAGACCACCAGGTTTGCTTTTTTATTTAATGGGGGGTGTGGATGGGGGAAAGGTGCCACTAGACCACCAGGCTTTGTTAATGGGGGGTAGGAGTGGGGGAAAGAGGTCACTAGACCACCAGGGATAATTTTATTGTCGGTCATGGCCCCCTGACAGTATTTTAATGACATCGGGGGCCTTTCCTGATGCCATCAAAATATTGTCAGAGGTGGAATTGGAGCCGCTGAATCATCAAGGATAATTTTATTGTCAGGCATGGCCCCCGACAGTATTTTGATGGCATTGATGGCTTTTCCCTATACCGCGATCGTCCCCCAATGCCATAAAAATATTGTCGGGGTTGCTATGCAAATTAGCCATGCGGTGCCCAGAGAGCAAGCCAAATTAGCGCAGACCTCTTGTGTGCATGTGTTTGGCATCAGTGATGGAGAAGAAATTAAAATTGTGGACAACTTTAACCTGCTTTGATCAATAATCAATAACGAAATGACAAGGAGTCAAGAAATCTGAGGATGCATTGCTCTTGGCAGAATGACTATGAAGGACCTAACCAAAATTCTCAAGAATGTCTCTCTCTATACAAAGATTCGACTTGTCCAAGCCATGGTATTTTCAATAACGTCATATGGATACAAAAGTTGGACAGTAAAAAAGATAGGAAGAAAATCGATGACTTTGAATTATGGTGCTGGCAAAGAATATTGTGTATACAATGAACAAACCAGTCAGTACTAGAGGAGATCAAACTTAAGCTTTGTTTAGAAGCTCAGATGACAAGACTTCGATTTTCATACTTTGGACACATCATATGAAGAGAGAGATCATTAGAGAAAGACGTAATGTGTGGCAAGGTTGAAGGACAACATAAAAGAGGAAGGCCAGCAATGAGATGGATTGATACAATTGCAGCAGCTATGGATGCCTCTCTATCAACTATGAGCCCCCTGACTGAAGACTGAGTACAGTTTAGAACAACTACCCAGAGGATCATCATGAGTCAACACCAACTTGACAGCACTTAACAACAAGTTTTAAATCTTCACTTCAGCAGTGAGAAATCAGGGACTGATGTGCTACATGGTTTTTCAATATGAGGTTGAATGGTAAACAAGTTTATGTATTTTTATTTATTTGTATTGAGCTTACTCCTTTCCAGTAGTTATTCACGGTCAGTTATATTCACTAAACCTAACTGCCATCATCAAAAAAATGTTGCCCATTTTGGAGTCTATATTTAGCAGGGAGGTAGAATGTTTCTCCCTTATAGTTTGCGAAATTCAAGTGTCATCTCAGTAGGAGGGACTGATTATGGGGATATCATATATCTGACTCCTTGGTTCTCTGGATGCAGGCAACCATGGTTGATCATTAAGGAAAGCACAGGCTTGCTGACTTTGTCAAATTTTTGGTGACACAGCAGTGTGTCCTGACAGGCTGGTTGAGAACCTCTTCTCTAACTACTAGGTCATTCCATCATATAGTTTACACACAATAGCTTTCCTTTACTTTTTACATTTTTTCTAATTTGTAAAAGGCCTCCTTCTTAGAGCTTGGCTGCACTTGTGTTCTAATGATATTGGGTACCTAGAGCGGATGCTCCCACATCTCGGGCAATGCCTCCCCCTGTCCTGGATGACGCATCCCCTGTGACAATGCTCATACCTTCCTCCTGCCGGACCCTCACAAAGGAGGCATGTGCAGCAAGCATACCTTTTCTGTCTTGCCACGCTGCCTCCTCTCCAGGTCCGGAAGTTGTTTCCTCCCAACAAAGTCGGGGGCGTGTTGGAAGCTGCAGCCCATCCTGGGAGCCAGCCAGAAAGGGTATGCTTGCTGCATGCGCCCCTTCCGTGAAGGTCTAGAAGCGACACCTTGGTATGCCACTGCTTGACTGTAAACCAGCTGATATGATGATGCTGAGGAGTATATGAAGCTCTATTTTATCAGTAGAAGGTTGACTCACATGCAGGAGTTAAAATTAAATTCTCCATCCAGGAACCTTTGAACATTTTCTTTCCATTCTTTTTTTTTTGTTCACTGAAAATACTTAGTCAGAGGAAGCCAGCCCATAACATCTGTGTTGACCTGGAGTTCAATTGCTTAGATCCCATCAAATTTATGTGCAGGCATTCTGTCTGCGCAGTGCTTATCGCTGCACTATCTCTACAAACATTCATAGGCTTTATGCTCTTGGATGGTTTGAGGTGGATTCTCCAAGGGCTCTAGCTTCAGACAAAGCCATAGTATCTTAGACCGCATCCAGAAAATCAATAACAATTTCACTACAAGCCACTTACAGATGAGTAGGAGACTGAGTTAGAGTGTCTTTCCATATTAAAAGAAAGAAATATAGAGGTTCTCTGCCAGCATGCTGAGGTTACAGCAGGTTACATTCAGGTACAGTAAGTATTTTCCTGTCCCCAGAGGACTCACAGTCTAGCAGATCGATACAGAAAGCCAACGCTGAAGTTGCACGCTATTAGTTGCGTACGCATTTTTGTAGCACAACGATAATGCAAGACTTCAGTGCTGGTATGCAGCAAAGGCATATATGTAAATGAGCTGTGCACAAATCTTTGAAAGGAGAGGAGCTAACGCATGTGCAAACAACAAACACGCTACAAGAGGCCGTGTACACCTGCACGCAAATGTCAAATGCTCACATTATGCGCACAGGACACGCAGGTTCTTTTGGCGTTCACTCATTAATAGTATTTTGCCCAAAAAACTTTTTTTATGAAATCACAACAAAGAGCCCTAAAATAAAAGAAAAATAATATAAACACACAAGAATAAGAAGCAAAAAATATTTCTTCTTGAACACAGAACTTGTGTTTATACACTGAAAGATACACACAGAAAATTTTCATGTCAAAGGTAACTGTTCACTGGTACATACTCTGAAACAGTCTTTCCCTACACGTCTGTTCACCGGTACATACCCTGAAACAGTCTTTCCCTACACGTGTAAGATGTTTAAATCACCTCGGACCAGGCGTCGAGATATTGGCGCTCCTGATATTTATGTAATCCTCTATGCGTTTCCCTGCATTGAGCGCAGACCTTATTAGCACTCCATTCTAATACAAATCCACAAATCCACTGCATGGAGCCGTTTAATAGAGCTTTGAACCCACATATACGAGGGATATTTTTAAAGTAAGGTCTGATTGGCTGTAGCTTTGTACATTTTTTCCCCCTGTAGAAACAAGCATGTGTGCCGGCTCCCGGCATGCCTTGTGCAAAAGCAGATGCCATTTGCAGTCGTAGTGTCACTTTGTATGGTTTATACTGAGACGTTAAAATGTTTAAGACAATTGAGCGGCCCTCCGACTGTGAAATACGGTTTGTGATTCGGTTTTTGAAAGCAAGGACCATGTCATCAGCGGACATTCATCGCCAGATATGTGAGGTGTATGGCCCCAATGCGATGAGTGACAGCAAAGTGCGTAAATGGGTGAGATTGTTCAAGGACGGGCGGGACATTGTCCATGATGAACCGCGATAGGGTCGACCTTCAGTAATCACAGAAGATTTGGTGCGCACAGTTGACGCAAAAATTCATGAAGAACGGCAATTCACGATTTCCACTTTGTCACTGAAATTTCCACAAGTTTCAAGGTCAGTGCTATACAAAATCGTTTCTGAAAAATTGCAGTTCAAAAAACTGTGCTCGCTATGGGTTCCCAGGCTGCTTTCCGAGGAACACAGTTGCCATAATCTTGCGTGTTGAGATTGTCTGTTTGGCTTTCACTTTGACTGGAGATGACGTGTATCTCCATTCCATCGACTGCCACTTTGATTCTGGAGTCATGTGAGAAACCCATGTCTCGTCCCCTGTGACAATGTGGTCCAAAGGTTCATCTCCTTCCTCATTGTATCGGATCAAAAATGTCAAAGCACTAGCCATTCTCCTTTTTTGGTGTTCTTCGGAAAGCAGCCTGGGAACCCATCGTGAGCACAGTTTGTTCCCCCCCATCCTTGAACAATCTCACCCATTTACGCACTTTGCTGTCACTCATCGCATTGGGGCCGTACACCTCACATATCTGGTGATGAATGTCCGCTGATGACACGGTCCTTGCTATCAAAAACCGAATCACAGACCGTATTTCACAGTCAGAGGACTGCTCAATTGTCTTAAACATTATAACGTCTCAGTATAAACTGTACAAAGTGACGCTATGACTGCAAATGGCATCTGCCTTTGCACAAGGCATGCCGGGAGCCGGCACGCATGCTTGTTTCTACAGGGGGAAAAATGTACAAAGCTACAGCCAATCGGACCTTACTTTAAAAATAACCCTTGTATATAAAAACATCATGGCCAGTGAGCCTATTCCTATTACTCAACTCTTCAAAGCTAACCAATGACTTATTCTCATCCAGCATCTGCTCCACCCCCAGAATCCCCAAAGCTTCCCAGCGACGGAAGGCACTGTCAAGCAACCAAAGGGAAGGTCCCCATTACCCCGTAAAGGCAAGTAGGGTGTGATGCAAGCAGACCAAGACAAACGTGTGCACAATAGTCTCCCAATGTTACACACCAAGGAAATAAGAGGGCTACTTGGCACCCCAGCCAAGTTCTGTGGGTTGTCCGAGTGTAAGACAAACCAAAGCGTAAGTGGGGCCACTGTAGCCTCCTCTACTTTGACCGATATAAAATCTTCTGTTCTCCATAGCCTGTCATGCACATGCTGAAGAACACAGGTCACATTGTAGCTAGCAATATCTGGAAGCCCCATACCCCCTTCCCACCACAGCCTCTACAACATCCCTATCTTCACTCTGGCCCGCTTGCCTCACCACAGGAGGATATTGACCTGCATTCCAATGAGTTAATGTCTTTCTTCTTAACAAAAAGGGGTAAAACCTTCAAAACATAAAGCCACCAGGGGAATAGTACCATCTTGAAGAGCTACACTCTACCCACCAGTGACAATGGCAAGTCCCGCCACCATCGAACCTTGCGCTCAAGTCCTCCAGCAGACTCGACACATTCAAATCATATAATCTATTGATGTTACTTAGCAACTGAATGCCAAGGTACTTAAAGTGAGTGTCTGCCCATTTAAGGGGAAAGCCACCATCCCAGCCAGTGCACATGGTCGATTGCAGCGGCAAGGCTCTGGATTTGTCCAGGTTAAGCTTGAGACTGGAAACACCCCAAGCTCCTTAAATTCGAAGAGCAAAGCCAGCACCCCCCTGCACAGGATCACAGGATCAGCGAGACCCTTTTGGACCCCCTGCAGTTAAGGATGAGTATGGATCTGTTGCAACAGAGGCTGGAGCGTCAAAACAAAAAGTAAAGGAGCGCGTGGACATCCCTGTCTGGTGCCCCTCTGAAGAGGAAAGTCCTGCATTGGCATCCCATTTACTGACACTGCCCACCTTGGAACGGAATACAATAACCGTATGACTTCCACAAAGAAAAGATTTTTATCAGGCTATGCACCTCCCCACCGGTTCATCTTCTCCTCCTTTATTGCGCCCCACCCTCTGTAGTTCCCAATAGGACATTGTTCAGCAAAGCCTGCTTGACCTAGCAGTCACCTTCCCCAAGCTCTTAATTCTGGGGGACTTCAAAATTCACTTCCATGCCTCTTCCAGATCATGCGATTTTATCTTTCACCAGTTCATCCTTGACTACAGCTTTGATAAGTTTGTTATTGGCCCTACCCATTTAGGGGGTCATATCTTAGATCTGATTCTTACCCAGGAAGACACCATCCCTTGCCCAACTAACATTTCCACCCACCCTCTCTCCTGAACTGACCACTCCTTAACGTGTTTTGAGCTTCCTCTCTCGGCTGTTTCCCCCAGCCTTCACCCAAGGGCAATTCATCCCCCCGCCACTTGTAGACAGTTGACCCCCGATATCAAAGCCTGACTCTAATCTTGTCGGGTTCTTCAAGGATCAGTCCTATCTCTACTGTTCTTTAATATCTTTCTCAGCCCCCTGGCACCCTCATACAGTCTTTAGGATTCATATTTAACATGTACATAGACAATATTGTTCTTCTCGCACGTATTGATAGCAACTCACTAGACCTCTCCAGTATTAACTCTGCTTCCTGGTTTCATCAGTACGCTCTTAAATTGAACCCTTCAAAGACTACCACCACCTAGTTCAAAGGCTCTAAGCTTACCCCGACTTTGGCCCCCTGCATTAGTACCACTCCAATTTCACTTCACACCTCCTTTAAGTATCTCAGAGTCTACCTGGACTTGGAGCTCACATTCTCCCTACACATCAATTGCCTCACCAGGTCCTCCTTTGTTGCCCTCCATCGGTTTCGTGCTATTAGACCCCTCTTTGATGAGGCCACCCTAACCATCTTCCTACTTTGTGCCATTATCTCAAAACTTGACTACTGCAACGTTGTTTACTCCGGTCTCCCCATCATCAATTGAAGTGTATCCAATCTATTCAAAACACGGTCATTCATGCACTCACCTGCACCAGAAAATACAATCATGTTACCCCTATTTATCCAGCACCATTGGCTCCACCATTCCCCAACAGGTTCATTTCAAGATCCTCACTCTTGCTCTTAATAATCAGGTACCACAGTATCTTTCATCATTAACTATCTCCTATGTTCCACAGCGTTGCTTAAAATCCCTTCATGATAACCACCTGGTCCTCCCCCCCCCCTCCCACCGTGCAAAGAACAAGACTATCCGCCGATCAGTCTTTTTTGTCACAGCTTCTTCCCTCTGGAATTGTCTCTCCACCCAGATATGCCTGGAAGCATCTTTCCCCATATTTAAATCCCTTTTAAAGACCTATCTGTTCACCCAAGCTTTTTGGCATATATGGCCTTTAGGACACTGCACTGACTGTTTGCCTCCAGTTCAGAATGACCCTTTCCCTGTTCCCTGTTCTCTGCTTTCCTGTTTTAAATGGAGTTCACTCTTCCTTTTTCTTCTCTCCTTCCTGAGTTATAGTGCTCTTATATGTGTTTTTTTTACTTGCCTATTGTAAACCGCTCTGCCTGCCGGAAGCCAAGGGCGGTATATCAAGTCCGATAAATGATAAAGCCAGTGATCCCCACAGCCTCTAGGACCTTAAACATGTGCACGCAGTTCACCCTGTCAGAGGCCTTCTCCACATTAAAGCTGATAAACGTGGTGGGGTGGTCTTTTTGAGTGCTAATGTGCATGGCGGCCAATATTCGATGCAGCTTTTTCGCAATGTTGCTACATTGAACAAACACCACCTGCAATTCATGAATCAAGTGGGACATGAATTTGGCCAATCTATCCGCCATGATCTTAGCCAATAGTTTAATGTCCACGTTCAGCAGCGAAATGGGCCTATTGGAACACGGTAACAGAGGGTCTCTCCCAGGCTTTGGGAGCACCTTAATTACAGCCCTGTTTGGCTCGTAGGGAAGTGCTCCCTCTCAACTAAGTCCATGTAATACTCAGCTAAGGCATGGGCTATTTTATCAGACATCAGTTTGTAAAATTCCCCCTGGAACCCATCCGGTCCAGGAGTCTTAAACATATTCAGTCCCTTAATAGCCTGCTGCACCTCCTGAGGTGCAATGGGTGCGTTAAGAACTCCCACTTGCTTTGGAGTAAGGGATGGAAGATGCCTCTCTTTCGCATAGGCTGGACTCGCTCAGTGTCCCCCATACCAGCTGCATACAGTTGCTGATAAAAATCCCTAAAAACTGTTGCCACTTCAAGCTGGGCTATACACACTTGCCCCTGCCCATCCCTAATGGACCATACATGCTTCTGCCCCCCCCCCATTCTTATCAGAGAAGACATCAGTCATCTGGCCTTGTTGCTAAACCTATAGAACTGATAATGGTAAAACATAAGGGACCTATGCATCTGCTGATAAAGCAGAGAGTTTAGCTCAAGTGACACCCTAAGTATGGTGGCCTTAGTTGCAGCCATGGGGCATGCAGCATACCTCCTCCTCACTGCACATAGCGCCTTTTCCAGATGTAAAATCCAACACATCATCACCTTCCACCATGCTAGAATGATGTGACCTCGCAGTACTACCTTTGCAGCCTTCCAGAAGAGAGAGAGGTTGTCCTTATGCCTGTGATTAAAATTTGCATACTCCTCCCATCAATCGCATAGAAAAGTCTGAAAGGCCATGTCCCCCATCATTTGTAGTGGGAAGCACCAGGTGAATTGCCCCGGTGCCCTCCTCCCAGCAGGTCCATCCACATGATTGCATGGTTGGAAATAATAACAGAGCCTATCTCCACCTGCTGAATCTGCTCAATTAGAGCTGTTGAGATAAAAAAGTAATCTAGACGGGAACCCATCCTATGCACGTGTGCGATATGTGTAGTCCTTCTCTACTGGATGAAACACTCACCAAACATTTAGCAAGTCATACCCCTCACAAAATCCCCTTAATCAATGGGTCTTACGGGTATCACCGCTCCATTGAGGAATGGTCTGCCCATTACCTTATCCAGGAAACAGTTAAAATCACCTCCAAGGATGACCAACACCTCCTCCAGCCATCCAAAGAGTTTGGCGAGTCGTGCATAGAAGTCAGCATCATAAATATCTGGTGCATAAAGAGTACCAAAGACCACCGGTCAGCCTTGTACCTTCCCTTTGACAAAGACATATTGCCCCCCCCCCCCAAATCCACCACTTGCGAATCATACACAAACCTAACCTGCTTGCTAAGCAAGACAGCAACACCCGTCTTCTTGTCCCCTGAGGAGGCCCCATAGACCTCATCAGCCCACCAATGCTTTAGCTTCACATGCTCAGCTGCAACCTGGTGTGTTTCCTGCAAGAAGGCAACATCCACTTGCTTATCCCATAGAGCATGCAGAACCTTGTGCTGCTTAACTGGTGAGCTACAGCAGCACGCATTCCAGAATATCACCCTCAGCTTCCTACCTATAGTCCAGGAGTAGAGTACTTATCATTATATCAAGCTCAAAATGCTGAAACTGACCATGCAGAGACACCCCCCCCCCCCCCCCCGTCTGAGGTCTCCACCGTGACCCATGGCCCGCTATCCCATATCCCCCACCACGAAGATGCCCTAAGTGCCCATGCATCACTAGTACCACACACTACTAGTCAGCTCCACACATACCTCCCGCCACGTCCTTGCTCTCTCTTCTCTCTATTCATATAAAAAAACGAAAACTGCCCACCCACCCGCACACCCTCCCCCACTCTTCCTCTTTCCCAGCAATCCTCCATGTAGAGGCCCACCTCTCCTGATCCATGATGTGTAGGAGCTCCCCATCCTAATTTATTTATTTATTTATTTAAGTTTCTTATATACCGCGCTATTTGTCATCAGTGCGGTTTACATTGAAACAATACAACAATTGGTCAGATATAACAGACCTATTACAAGTAACAGGAAAATTAACATGGAAGTAAACAGGGAAATCATTTATATTTCTAGAAAATACATGTTGGAGATATATAAAATCTATACAGTTAGGGTAGGTATGAGGTTAAAAGGATGGGGGAGGGGAAGGGGAAGGGGTGTGTAGGTGTTTGAAGTGTGCGATGAAAAGGTGGTGTTTAAGGGCTTTTTTGAATTGTTTGATGTCTTTAATTGCTCTGATATTGGGAGGGAGTTTGTTCCAACATCTAGGAGCATAATTCGAAAAAGCCCTATTGATGGATGATTGATTAGCTTTTAAGGAAACTTTTGGTATAAGTAGTGTGTCAACAGCTGGAGATCTCCTGGACCTGTTATTTGTTGTGTGTATGATGAGATCAGAGATGGAATCTGGAGAAATATTATTGAAGGCCCTAAAGGTGGTAAGGATGGCCTTATATTGGATTCTACAGTTTATTGGTAACCAATGAAGCTTCTCTAGAATGGGGGAAATATGCTCACACTTTGATGATCCGCAGAGGACACGAGCAGCTGCGTTCATGGCTAATTGTAGAGGATTAATAGTTATATTTGGTAAGCCAGGAGTATTATGTTAGCATAATCAAAGTGCGGCGTGACTAGAGCTTGAAAGATGGTGCGGAAGTCATCAGACTTCATCATAGGTCTCAGATGACGAAGGGTTTTTATCTTGAAGTAAACGGCCTTTACGGTGCGTTTTATATGTTCCTTGAAGTCTAACCTTTGATCCAGAATTACTCCTAGATATCGAATATTTGATTTGACTGGGAGATCAGCATCTCTGACTTTTAGAATTGATGGAGGGGAGAAAGATTTATTCCTTGTGATTATTAGAACCTCTGTTTTTTTAAAGTTAATACGGAGGTTTTGAGAGAGAAGCCAATCAGTTATTGAATTAAAACAGTTGATTGGCACTGTATAGTTTGGGTATGATACAGATATCGGTGATAATAATAGCACATCATCTGCATACATAAGGCAGGATATACCAAAAGAGTGTGCGATGTCACAGATTGGCTGCATATAGATGTTGAACAGCAGCGCAGACAAGGAGGAGCCTTGTGGTACACCTTGTTTCTGCTGAAAGGGATTTGAAGTAGCATTACCAATACGAACTTGTTGTAATCTACCTTCCAGGTAGGATTTGCACCAGTCCCAAGCACGGTTCTTGATTCCCTTCTCATGAAGTCGCTTTAGTAGTTGTATGTGATCCACAGAATCGAACGCAGCAGAGTTTTGAGAAGAGGAATGCAACCAGCTCCCACTCTACCAAGCCCCCATCTGCCACAACTAATAACTCCACTCTCCAACCCAATGGCCCACAAGTGCACTCTTTTAATCTATCCTTGATCTTCCAGTAGCATCCCTCTATCAGCTCCCTCCCCTCCCTTCCCCTCCCCTCCCCATACCACACAACACTCTACCCCCATCCAACCACTCAGAGCTTCACTAGCTGGTTCCCAGCCCCAGGGTCTGATGTCCCAGAAGCAACACTCCCCAACCTATCTCAGCTCAGCCATTACTGAACCTTTCCATCCCCAGCCATGTCCCACATAAAAAGGCACCAACCCCATCCCATCCCCAATTCTCTACTCCCATCCGACACCTGTACACATGCACCCCATGGCACACACCTCACCCATTCATCTCCCCCTCAGCCATCAGACAACCATTCCTATTATGAACCCTCCCAAATGCTATCCAGAGGAAGCTACAACTCCAGCCACCTACTCCACACACCCAAAGCAACACTATAGGGAGATCCAGGGCCCCCCAGCAAGGTATGCCGACTTGAGAGCTGATCCCCAGATGGAATTGGGTGAATAGTTCCCCAGGCCTCATCCATCTTCCTCCACTTGCACACCCATCCTGAGGATCTCCCCAATATTTACTACATCACTCCATGCCATCCTCCGGTGCCCCCCTCATACATGCACCCCCATTCATCCTCCACATACACGCCCTCCCCCCACACTCCTCACTGCCCCTCTCTCCCTTACCCCCTCATTCTCCAATCTGGACTCGCAAGATGCCAAACAGGTACAGCAAGTGTCTCCATCTTTACTTACAGTAACCCGCGATACCCATGCACCAAAATCAAACAGGAACAAACAAAAAAAGCTAAACAGAAGAAAAAGAGAGCCAAACAGCTTAACAAGGCAGAAACATCAGGGACAAAGGGGAACTGAAAGTCTACCGAGGTGCACACATGCGTCCAAAAAATGAGAGGCCTCTCAGTTAGGCTCAGGCAGAACACCAAGATCCAAGCACCAGTCCAGGCCGTGACAGGCAGCTCAAAGCTGGGCCCTGGCAACCACCGGGCTTGGCTGGTGCAATCATTCCCGACATGACCGGAGATGAGATTGCCAGGTCAGTCCAATGGTGCCCAACTCACTCTGTCCAGCTAACTGTCCCGAGATCTGTAACATAGACTGTTGCCTTGTCAATCAACGCAGTCCAGCATCAGGGGATGGGTGTATTGGCACCCCCAGAGGGGAACGCACTCCAAGCGGCACCGACACTGTAGGCACAAAGCAGGTGAGGTGCATGGCACCAGCATACAGATTCCCAGCCAGCACAAGTAGCAGCATGCACACATGCCAAAAAGTCCCACACAACAGTTTAAGGAAAATGTTCATTACAGTATGCCATAGCCTCCACAGGTCAGGAGAACGTGTGCTGTTGACCCTGATAGTGGACCTGAAGTTTGGTGGGGTGCGTCAGTACAAACCTTACTCCCTACTCCACAAGATGAGTGCAGAGGCGTGAACTCTTTCTGCTTAGCAGTGACATTGGCAGAATAATCTTGGTAGATCAGTAGCTGTTTCCCGGAATAATCGGTATTCTGCTGGGCATGTGAGGCACGGAGCACCAGCTCCTTATGTTGGTAGTTTAAGAAGCGGGCTATCACCATTTGGGGCTTAGGGTCAGTGTCCCAATGAGAACTAAGGCGATGTGTACATTCTATGCACAGCTTTCCTTCCAGGTCCTCTAGCCACAAATTGAGGGGGAGTGAGGTCTCTAAGTACCCCCATAATTCATTCTCCACTACAGTCTCTTCAATGCCTACAAACCAGAGATTCTTCCATCGTCCCCTGTTCTTCAAGTCATTGAGCTATTCTGTTGACCATTTCACTTGCTCCTTGAGCTGCTTTATGGCTGCCTATGTAGCACTATCACCATCCTCTAGGTTGGAGATGCATTGCTCTGCTTGACTTAGCCTCACTCCAAAATCTGCCACTGCTTGTGCTACTTGGGTGAGCTGGTCAGACAGGCCCCAAAAACAGTCCTCCAGGGCTCAGACCACTGCAGCTGACACATCCGTGACTAAGGACCCCGTCATCTCTGCATGTGGGTGCCATATCTGCCATCTTGGAATCTTGTAGCTTGCTCTTCTTTTTACATGCCATTTTCGCTGTCATGGAGACTCACCACAGATTCCCTGGAGGGCAAGAAAATCAAGTGGCACTCACAGGGTAAGTTCAGCTGTCTGAAGGCTGCGTTTGAGTCACAGCTATAGCAATTTTCAGGTGGGGCGCGCCGGAGCTATAAAAGCCGTGACTTCCCAGGCTCACCATATCACGTGATCTTCAATGAGAGGTTATTTAGTTAAGCAGTCTATCTACTACATGGGTGCCAAAGTTCAGTCCGCAAGGACAATCAGCAGGTTGGATTTTCAGGATATGCATACTACCTCCATCACATGCAAATCTGTCTCATGCATATTTATTAGGGATACTCTCAAAGCCCAATCTGTTTGTGCTCCTTGAGGACTGAACTTATACACGAGAAGACATTTCTGCAGCTTTTCATTGTCCCAGTTATTTCCTCACTTCTCTCCTTTGTACAGATGAACTCCACTTCCCCGTCCATCATCATGGCCTCTCTAACAGGCACACACCACCAGTATACACTTCAGCAAGAGAGCATGAAACAGGGAGATGCCTTCCCTGATTCAGAGCATACATTCAGGATAAATTTAATAAGCACCATCAGGGCATTATGCATTGACTATTATTAGCTAAAAACATGAAATAGCAAAGAAAGCATGGGACAAACACGGAAGATCTCTAAAGGAAAAAAAAGGGACTGTAGGAGTTGGTATGGAAGGGCAGACAGGATATGGTCTTTATCTGCCACCATGTTTCTATGTTTCTATGACTTAGGCAAAGGCTGAGAGCTTTCTTAAACCCAAAGCAGGACTGCTAATTCTGCTGGACAGGCTGATTCAGTCCTGGCATTATCCTATTGCACGCATGGACTTTTCATCTTCCTTCTCTTAGGGAGACCAGACCTACTGTCCGTGCATGCGATAGGGCAAGAACAGGACTGGATCAGCCTAACAGAGATGGAATCACCTGGCAGCTCCATAGGAATCTGCCATAAAACGTTTCCTAGCACATGATCTGATCACCTCCTTTCATTAGAGTCCAGCTACGTGTCCTTTACGTGCAAGCACCAGTTTATTTCAGGAGCATTTATGCCAAGTTTCAAAATATCAAATGAAGAAATGGAATGAAAATGTTGCTGGCAGTGTGCAGAGATTGCCAACTTGCATTTTCACACATGCCATTATCACTTGAAAGAGTGGGAAGGTTCCAGATTGAGGCAGTGGGATAGCATGAGATGTTTCACATTCCCCCTGATGCCTTTGCTGAATTAAAAGTGAATACTTTTAAAAAAACTTTGAAATGTGAATGTTTTAATCATAGTAATCAGTTTGGCATTTGTTGGCTAAATTTATTAGGAAATGCTACAATCTTTTTGTCAACAATCCATTTTAAGGAATAAGCCTTTTGTTTTATGTCGTGGGTGGCACTGAAAAATAGATGATTTCCCCTGGCATTTCCCCCCATTTTGCTGCTGTTTTTATCATCTGCTAAATCAGTGATTCCCAATCCTTGACTGGATGCACTCCTACTGTAGGCACATCTTAGAAACATTTATGTGGTTCCTGCGATGTGACATCCAAGTAAAAACGCCTGCAAATCTGCCAGTTTTCAAGGAGAGGGTAGGCACGTATAAGTCATATCTAAAATCACGCTAGACACGTATGTTGAATCAAACTAGAAAATGCAGGTACGCATGGGGATGATGCTATTTTGTAAGCATGCCCACATGAAAACTCGATGAAGGAACTCCAGCAACTTGCACCTATGTATGCCTGTATTTTAGAACTCATACGTGTAAATATGGGTACACATACTTTTATCCTGGCCATTTTGTAAACCTGGATGTCCCATTGCTTTTCTGCAATTATAGATAGTTCATTGTTTAATGAAGTAACATGTGGAGAGGGAAATAAACATGAGGGGATTAAGCAGGATGTCTCTCTTAATCCTTCCTGTAAAGGGCTGGTTGAAACGAGCACTTTCTAAGCATCTAAATATACCACGGAGCAGGTCTACCAAAAGATATGGATAATTTTCATTACCCATGTGCAACCCCTATATGAAATCAGAGATGCACATTGTGACGTAGAAGCCTCTCAAGAAGCTATAGAAACAGATAGTGATCCGGTGGAGAGAACCGGTACTGCAAGAGAATGCAGGATTTTCTCTTCAGAGAGAAAAAAAACACAGAGCTAATCAGGAACCACACCTCACCTCAGGGGAGGAGAGAAGCCAAGTCCCTGATTGGGCACGCCCAAGCAGGAGGCGGGCAGTGCAGTACACAGGCAGCTTGTTAAGCACTCAGAAACAGAGAGAGTCAGATTCGGATTTGAAAGAAGACGACGAGGAGGAAGAGTTGGAGAGAGAGCAATTAGGCAGCTGTGATCCACTAAGGAGAAGATTGGACTCAGGAAGCAAGTACCTGGGAGACTCAGGGGCAAGGAGAATCTTCTGTGACCAGAAGGATTCAGGAGCACTGAGAGACCCAAGGCTACAGCACAGGCTTCGAGAGGACCAAGTTGAACCTTGGAACAGAAGGCAGAGGGACAGTGAATTACCCTGGAGAAAGCCACAGCACAAGGTACACAGTGGGTTTGAAGCAGCTAGCAAGTTTAACATTGGGAAGCCAGAAAGAGTAAAGGCTAACGTTAAAAGCCAAGACAAAGTCAGACAACATGGTAGCAATTGGTTGCAGTCTGAAAAGCATGTAAGCAGCCTAGGCTATTCTCACAAGCCAGCAGAAACCTATAGTAAGGGAACAGCTGAGTCTTATTACAGAGATGTGTGCTAAGAGAAGCCTGACCGTTCTACTTTTAACACACTGTTGATAAACTCTCCACTCACAGCTGAAGTTTTAAACCCAGCACTTACGTTTAGTGATAAGCGGGGGAAGGATAATTCAAACACGCAGAACTGTTGTCCTAGTAAAAGCAGCATTGCTAATTATCAAGAGATAAGCAGTTTAAACAAACAGTTACCTGAAGGAGGAAGACATTATCAGTTTAGCTCAGGAAGAACGCAGGCTGAATTGCTTCTTAAAGATTTCAGAGAGATCCTTGAAAGCAGGGCAGTTTCTTCCTCTAATGTAGCACAGCCCCCAAACAGCTGTGAAGAGGAAATGCCTTTAGTTTCTTCTCTACCGTTCACAGAGCCAGACATGCCAATGGACTGTTCAGCTTGTGTCATTGAGAAGGACATTTAATTGAAATGCTGTACAAAGTTATATGAAGCAATATAACAGAAGTTGCTGTATTGATTCCTATGCTGAAGAACTTATCAGAAGGGAATAAGTTAAAGCATAATTGTCTGCATACCAGGAGCATTGCTGTTTGCCAAAGTTTGTTTCTTCCGTTAGTGAAAAGGGTCACATGACAACTGAATGTGATCACAGAAGATAATGGACATTTAGCCTAGCAGTGCAATACCTTGTTTTGGTTTCTCACTCTTGTTTTGTGCTATTATACTTTATTTGCGTCTGTTTGCACTTGAACTGCAATGCCAAAATAAACCTCATCAAAGAAATTTTCTTTGCCTGCATTACTACTTGAGCACACACAACTACAATTCTCAACCCTGAAGGGCATCAAAGGCCACCCCCTCCTGAAACCCTCAAGGTCCAGGGAGCGGGTGCGTGGCAACATGTATCTTGTTGCTACATCCAACCACGCCGCTGACACCCCATATGACTTAGATATGCAATTCTTAATCCATTACCTGTAGTTATTCCCATATTTATCTCCTAGTTATCTCCCCCTGTTTATCATAAAACAAATCTTGTAAGATTATGTTATGTTGTTCTATGTAAACCGCCTTGGACAAAGGTGGTATAGAAAAAACTGTTAAATAAATAAATAAATAAAATAAATATGATTGGGGCAGACACAGCCAAATTTGGACCTTTCTAAAATGGCTGTTTAGATGTAGATGTGACTTGCACCTGTGAGTGGTCATATTCACATGTGCAAATTATGAGTAGGACTTTTAAAATATCCTCTATAATGGATATGCATGTGTCACAGGTCGGTCTGTCTAGGTGAGATTTTTGAGTCATAAATCCAGCAATATCGTCTCTTTTCTATAGACAACGTGAGTCACTGATGTACTATATACAGTAAATGCTTTATTTACAACTTTAGGTTAATACTTTTTTATGGTCTTTTAATTAGCAACTTGCATGACTAACATACAGCACCCCTTGCACAACTTAGTTCAAAGTGCAATTACAAACAGGCAATGAAGTTAGCAGTTCAGACCATCCATGGTACAGACTACAGCCCAAGAGTTTAAATGTGCCATCTAAGCTTTCTTTGTCAGTTCTCTGTTGCTAACTATTATTCTTCTTGTTTGTCTGACTATATATTACAGATCTTAGCCTTTCAACATTAATCAGAAGGTTATTTCACTCTGGGCTCCTGGTCAATAATGTTCCCAGCCAAGGACTACCGAGATGGATTGCTACTGCTGGGAAGAAATTTGCACTTGGAGTGATCACATGCAGCACAGCTGGGATACCATGGCAGCCAAGTGGCTGCGTGCAAGTGTGTGCATGCACACAGTGAGAGGGAAGTATATGTGGTAAGGGGCAGGGACACACACATGACACATGTACCATGCTTCTGGGATGCCTCAAATGTATCAAAAGGGCCTATCCCCCTGAGGTGGCAGGGTCAATTGTAGTGAGGATGTGCTGTTCAAAGTTGGTTAGCTGCTCCCCCTGCACACCCACAGACCCTTGCTGTGCCTTCCGGGCAGTGTCACGGCACACCTGATGCCACCTGCGCTTCACATCCTTGATGTCCCGGTTCCGGTGATATATGAAGTTGATACGGTGGCACATATCAAGCCACAGCCACTGCTTATCATAGGCACCCACACATATGGATGTATCCCCCACCAATTGTGGCAGCCGCTGGAAGATCTCCAGCATGAGTCACCTCATCCTCGGAGAACCTTGCCTTCCTGGTAGCGACCTTAAGTGCCATGACATGGACTGTCTGTGTCATGAAGGCAATGCACGGGGGCCTGTGATAGGACCATTTGGACATGCATGCCAGGATATGCCAACATGTATGTCCCAGCGTTGACATGCTCATGTCCGCGTGCACACATAACTGCACCCGCACACCCCCAACAGTACCGAAGCTGTATAGAGTCAAGTGGATGGCATGTGCATGGGATGCAGAGGGTCAGTGATTTGCCTTCTGCAGCCTGCACAGTGGAAGGGAATGTAAATGTATGGCCAGTGGCCACAGAGGGGAGCAGGCATCATGAGGTCAGGTCACATGCAAACTCTATGATGTGTGGACATGCATGCGTGTGCTCCTCTGCATGTTACCATGCATGTGCATGGCTGTGAACATGTGCTTCTGCACATGTGCCATGTATATGTCTGTGCATGCCCCGGCCTGAACTGCTTTGCAGCAGGACCGACACAGTGTGTGACAGTGACGGTGCCACCTGCAACTCTCTGTGACACTCCACTATGTGTGCAATGCCTATTAATTATTGTGCAGCCAGCTGGCTGGATGAGGACAACATGCAGGTCATCCAGGGCTGGTATGTTCTGGCTCTGCTGCACAGCTATACCCATGGTGGGTAGGACACGGATCTCAGGTGCCCCCACACCTGTGTCCCATGGCAGAGAGTCCAGTACATGGACATGAGTGATGCAGTATGTGTAGCATGGTACCATTTTGACAGGGCTGCCATACATGATCTCTGCCAGCAGTTTGAGCCATGGCTTGAGGGGTGATCCGATTCCAGTCCACATGAAGGTGACAACAGTATTGGCCTTCCTAATGACAGGATCATTTCAGATGGTGCTTTCAGCTGTTGGGGGACTCAGCCAGCCTGCAGTATCATGGTACCTCACCCAGTTCCTGGGCACCTAACTATGGTCCATGGCACAGAACATCTGTTTCCCATCAACGCAGCAGGACCAACACTGGATGATGCAGGAATTCTCCACTGTGGTAGGGTTCCCATCAGTTCTAGGTGTGGTGGACGGCACACACATTGCCCTCAAGCCACTGTGACAGAGTGAGGCTATATACTGGAACTGCAAGGCATTCTACTCTGTCAACATGCAGGTGGTATGCAATGTGAATGAGGAGATTAGAGACATATGACATATTTAATTTTCCTGTTTAATGTATACCCAAGTTATTATACCTGTTTCACTGTAAGCACAAATCACGAAATTGAGATGTGCAACTCTTATGTTCATTGTAAACCGCACTGATGTCGAATAGCGCGGTATAAAAGAGACTACAAATAAATAAAATAAAAAATAAATAAAAATAAAATATGCACCAAGTACCCAGGTTCCTGCCACAATGTCTATGTCCTGAACTGGTCAGGGATGCATGTGTGCTTCAAGGGGTGCCACATCAGTGGTAGATGACTGTTAAGTGGGCATATGCACAGACACCTAGGGACTGGGAGGCAGGGTGCAACACAAGGTGGTGTGTCTGAGCGGGTAGTGTTGGCCCTTCCCCCATGACCCTGGGGCCCTGTGTGTTGACCCCCTGGCCATGGGGGGATGGCTGGGCACATACAGGGGCACAGTCTGCCCTCCGCTACCATGGTAGGGGTATGCACGGGCACCACCCTGGGAACTCCCCACATACATGGGTGAGGTATGCCCTGTCCCTGTCTGTCTGGGGGTTGATCCCAGCCATCCCACACACATCCTCCACACGCATCACACCCTGGACCCCTGCAGCAGGCACAATGGCCCTACGCATGCAGCGGGGGATGGAGGCAGGTGACCAGGATGGCGGCAGCAGGCCTGCACATGATGGTGTGTCATGCAGTCCAATCTACTGCCACCCAGGGGTATGCCTGCCATGGGCCAAGCACAGGGCAGGGGCACCAAACATACACACAGTGTCTAGGCACACATCCCAGCAGGGACCCCACCGACTTTGGAGGTGCCCATGCACATGTTGTGGGCTGTAGACATACAGTGGCCAGCTGTCACACCTGGGACCCTCCAGTGTTCACAGACTCAGATATGCACAGTCAACTGTCCACAGCCCACTATGTGTCCAGCACACATGGTCCCCTCACCAGCACACCAGCTGATTAACAGTTTACTGTTCTGTCTCCCCCTACAGGTGACCATGGCTACCCCTTCATGGCTGGCTGATGACTCCTATACTCCACCCCAGCAGCCTAGTACAGCACCGATACAACTGTGCGCACCATACCACATGGGGTATCATAGAGCGGACCTTCGGCCAGCTGAAGTACTGGTTCATCTGCCTGGACTGTTCTGAGGGTGAGCTGCTGTACATGCTTCGCAAGATGTACAAGATTGACATGGCATGCTGCATACTCCATAACTTTACCCTGCAGTGGAGGCAGCCACTTCCTGATGAGCCAGAGCCAGCCATGGATGACGGGGATGAGTCTGACACCAGTGCAGATGCGCACATGGGCACACTGTCCAGATGGGGTATAGTGGCACATGCTAGCCTTGTCCAAGCACACTTTGTCTAACAGCCTGGTACATATGTACCCCATTCATAACAAATGAAGCACATGCCAGTGAATGGGAAGGGAATGGGGTATGTGCCACAACCACCACGGGCCTGTGCGTCCGCACTGTCCAGACATGGCCTGTATGTCCAGGCCATGCCCCAGTACATCATGCACATTGATTGCCTGTGACATTGCTCACAGCGGTGCTCCACCATGGCCCACTGGTACGTTGTCTGCCCCTGGGTCCAGGGATGGTGAGTTCAGGACTTGCGCTGTCACTATTTTTGCTGACATGTGCCTGGTGTGCAGTGTATACCCTGCCACATAATGTGTCTCCCCTGAACCCACATATGGCACGACATGTGTTCGGGGACATTCACTGATGTTGCCCTGTATGGGTACCCCTATGTCTAGACCTAGGCATCCATGCCATGGCACCCATGGCTGCTGCACCAGAGATGTACACATTGCATGGTCCACCTGTCCCTTGGCTGTCCGTCACTGCCTGCTGCAGGTGGCACACACCTGTGGGATGACATGGGGGCATGGGACAGGCACATGGTGTGCTACATACACATGGTACCCCAGCATGTCACCATCCATTTGCTCTGGCCTGCACCACCCTGTGGGCCACTGACTGTGCTGCTGCCACATGTTCATGGCTTTCCCACCCCCCATGGTCCTTCCCCATTCCCCCTGGGTGTTTGCACCATCTCCTGCTACTGTGGTGGCCAGTCTACCTGGCTATATGCCTCAGACATGCATTGGCTACCATTTACATGTGGCGTGCAGCACAGCGTCCCCCCTGTGGTGTGACACATTTGTCCAGAGCCATTGGTGGCCAGGGTTGCTTTGGCTGACAGACACATATGCAGTTCAACATGTGTGCCTTGTGTGCCTAACACTTTATTTTCCCAGACAAAATGTATGGGATAGACACAGAATATGGGTGAACAGTGCCCACACACACTGGCCAACAGGTGTGCCCACTACACTCAACCCGCACACTTGCCATACCTACAGAGTCATTAACAGCGGTGGCCAGTCAGCCCTGGTGGCTGTCACTGCACCATCAGCCCCTGGTGCAGACCATGATGCTTAGTGTTACTGTTGCCCCTGGATGCCTCCCAGATGGCATGCCCCCTCAGTGCCCCACAGGGCTACCTGCTGTGCAACTGGGGGGTGGTGTGTGGGGCTGCATATGGGCCTCCAGCAGCAGGTGCAGGCCCCTGAGCTTGCCTCTCAGGCCTCACACCTCACCTCTGAGACTCTCCACATAGTACAAGAGGTATGAGAGGGGCCTGCACAGCTGTGCAAGGCTGTGTGCCAGCATGTGCTCCTGACAGACCAGGGTTGGCATGTCCTCGGGGCCTCTGACTGCCTCCTGGGCCCCCTTGTCCCACATCAGATAGGGGTGGGCTACATGGCCCACCAACATGGACATGCTGCTCCCACATGGACATGAATGATAACACCTCCACAGCATCACTACCTTCGTTGAAATGATCCAGCACTGTCACTGCCTCCTGGCAACCCCAGCTTCTATAACCTGGGCCCCCTACTGCCTCCTCACCATCTGTGTCCCCCTCCAGCTGCACTGTCACATCCCTCCCCACACCCCCGCTCAGATCCCCCATCCATTCTGCCCACCCTCCCTCACCCACATCCACACCCTGCCTCCTCTCAATTCACAAACCCTCGCTCCCCCCTTCTGCCACTCACAAACCATCTCATGCTCCCCCTGCATGCACTCTGAGCCCTCTCCTTTGCTAGCCCCCTCCTGTCACTCACATACCCCCACAACCTCCCCCTGCATGCACTTTGAGCCCTCTTCCTTCACTCCCTCCTCCTGCCACTCACACCTCCCCCCACATGCTCTCCCTGCATGCACACAGACACCTCACCCTCACCATCATCCTCCAACCATTCTCCCTCCTGCATGCACTCAACTGCTATACCCTCACCACCCCTGTCTGGCCCCTCAGTCTGTGTTACTACAGCCTCACCCAACACACTTCATAGGGCTTCCTCATCCGCTCGCCCTGACACAGCACATGCTCCCTCCACCAGGGGATGGAAGATGAGGGTCCAGAAGTCACCACCTGTGGAACGTGACCACTGCCCTGCTGCACACTATCCCCCGGGTGTGCTGTGGAACATAGGCCTACCTGCCCACTGCCATCGGCTCTGCCCCCTTCAGGGAAAGTGGAGGGGGAGAATGCTGCCTCCCCTGCTGGCCCCTCATTGTCCTCCTCTTCATCCACAGATGGTGTTGGGTTGGACAGGAGGATGGGACTTTGCAGTGCACTGCTGATGCACCCAATGCTGTTCATGCTGCTGCTCCCACTGGGGCTGGGGGGTGTATCTGCGCCAGCTCCTCCACTATGTCAGTAGTGGAGCCATCTGGGGACGGGGATGGGGTGTCCTCCTCCTGCTGTGCTGCCATTGTGGAGGACAGAGGTCATGGTTAGCTTCATGACTGTGATTGCTGGGGGACCAGTCACATACACAGGGTGTTCCAGCGCATCCCACCTCTGCAGGGGGTGAGGCAGTGTGGGCCGGGACTATGTGTTGTGGGACCCTGGGGTGGGGGCATGCTGTTTCTGTGGTGTCCATGTCACAGAGGTGTCTGCTCTTACATGTGCTGGCCCACTTCAGTGTTGAGGGGCCTGTTGGCCTGCTGCTCAGACAGGATAGCTACATGGTTACTCACCCTGCTCCTCCTGCAGCTGCTGCTGGATACACCGTATCAGCTGTGGGCATGTGCGGCAGATTGTGCTGTACCGCACATGGTAGGCCTCCATGTCATGCAGGATCTGGAAACATCTGTGGGGTAGAAACACCCCTCATCATTTACCCATGCCAGAGCATAGACCTGCCTACTCATTGGGGTGGTGCTGCTGGCACTCTGCACATGCCCATCATGTGCCATGTCCCCATCTGCTCTCAGTGGTGCATCATCCTGCCATGCCATGCCAGGGAGGGCAGGGGCAGCAGCTGGTCATTGCATTTGGTGTACATGCACAGGGACATGATCCCTCACCTTCAAGGTTTTGGGAGTACTGACAGCAATAGTCTGATGGTTCTGGCCCTAAACCACAGTGCTTGGGGTGCTGGGTTTGCCTCCCACCTGGACTGCTTCATTTTGTACCTCTACCGTTCACACGGTGCCTCCCCTCTGACTTGCCATGCTCTCTCTTTTCCTACAGCCTAGTAGCACTGACAGCCATGGCCTGATGGTTCTGACCCTGAATCACAGTGCTCGGGATCCTGGGTTCACCTCTGCCTGGACTGCTTCATTTTGCACCTCTACCATTCACACTGGCCCTCCCCTTTGATTTGCCATGCTGTCTCTTTTTCTATGGCCTAAGAGCACTGACAGCTGTAGCCTGATGGTTCTGGCCCTGAACCACAGTGTTTGGGGGTCCTGGGTTTGCCTCCCGCCTTGGGGCATGTACAGGGCCCTTTTATTTTTCCTCCTCAGGGGGCATCTGTGTGACCTCTGGATGTGGCTGACATTCTGGGACTGCTGTCTACTATGCATGTCCCTTTCATCTGTCTCTTTGTCCCCCTGTGCCTTCACTGTGAGCCTGCATGCATCCTGTTCTCCCTTGTTTCCTGGGCACCTGCTGTCGGGCTGCTCTGTCTGTGCTATGCTGTCCTGTCACTGTGCAGCCTGCCTGCTTTCTGCCTGGGGCAGATCCTGACTTCCCCTGCCCTTCTTCTCCACCTTGGTGCATGCCTGTCTCTGTGCCAACTTGGGTGCTGCTCCAGCCTGTCCACTTCTCTCTGCTTCCATGTTTGTCTGCCTCTGTTGTGATGTACTTATTGGGTGAGGGTGGTCCTGATATGTTCCCAGTCCCTGCATGCTGCTGTGTGAGCTGGCTGCCTCTGCCCGATGGGGAGGAGAGTCTCCTCCTGCTCGATGACCATGGTCACCAGCAGCCTCGTCTCTGCGTCGCTGAAGTTGGGCTGCCTGGTAGCAATGTTGATGTGTGATTATGTTGGGGGGGGGGTCTTCTTCCTGGATCCAGTTGCATGTGGTCTGCAGGACATGGGGTTGGGGACATTTTTGGGGTTACAGGTGCACGGGGCAGCTGGGCAGTGTGCACATGGCCTGCACATGTGCGTGGTGCAAGGTGGACCGAAAGGCCGCCAGTTAGACGTGCTTTGCCGGCCATGGCCACATGCCAATTCAACACCATGTATGTGTCTACTCAGGGTTGTAGAATCGGGTCTCTGTGTGCACGTCCTATCTGGAGACGTGCACAGGGCCCGGATATGCCCCTTTCAGAATCGGGCTCCACTTGTCCAAGTTGGGAAAACATTTCTTGAATCTGCGTAGTCAAAGTATGTCATAACCCTTGTATGGCATTCTACAGGACATCCAAATTACTGTAACATTAGAATGATGCTTTAACTCAGACAGAGGCTTCCATTCCAATTTTTATATTTGTCAATCATATGTAGTCTTCTCCTGGAACTTCTTTAGTGAATGCAGAACCGAAGTATTTGTTTAGCAATATGCTTTTGGAATGGTCAGAGATATTATGTGAAACAGTCTGGTTTTAGGATAGAGCATGATATTGGTAAGCTTAGCAGATAGGATCAGGATCTTGGCTGACAAGGGGAAGGAATTTCTCTTGATCCTCCTTTACATGTCAGTCGCATTTGATACCATAGATCATGATTATCTTTTGAGGAGACCGAGGGAGGTAGGGTTGCAAGGAAAGCTGTTGCAGTGGTTTACTTCCTATGAAGAATAAAAAGCATGGTCCATCTAGGCTGCCCAGTAAGTTGGCTAGAGTTGTAGAATTGTACCTGCCGCTCCATGCAGGCTACCCCTTCTATTTATGAAGTTATTTAAGTTTTCTTTAATCATGTCCTCTTGCAATATAAGGATCCTCTGTGTCTGTCCCATGCCTTTTGAATTCTGTCACTGTTTTTGCTCCCATCACCTCTATTGAGAGGGCATTCCAAGCATCTACCACCCTTTTCATGAAAAGTATTTCCTGATGTTGCTTTTAAGTTTACCTCCTTGCAACTTCATTTTGTGTCCTTTAGTTCTACAGCTTCCCCATCTTTGTAAAAGGTTTGTTTGTTCATTAATACTCTATGGGGCTTGTTTACAAAGCCGCGGTAGCGGTTCGCGGTCGTTATCGGAGCCGCGGCCCCATTGAAATCAATGGGGTCGCGGCTCCGATAACGATCGTGAACCGCTACCGCAGCTTTGTAAACAAGCCCCTATGTATTTAAATGCCTGTATCATATCTCACCCTGTCCCTCCTCTACTCTAGGGTATGTAGACGAGAGGGGATCTGATACCTACCAACTTGAGAGAAGAATGCTTTGTAACAAGGAATTTCTCAGGTGAGTATGAAATATCTTCCGTTGTTAGAGTATGGCAGTGAAGCTGATAGTTGGGGCAAGATGATATGAATCTGTTACCCCAATTTTGTACCATCTCTACTGGTTGCCACTGGAATTGAAGGTTCAGTTTAAAATTGTGGTACTGGTGTTTAAAAGCCTTCAAATGGGGCAGCCAGTATATTTGACTGAATTTTTGCATTTGTATGAATCATCATGCTCATTGTGTTGGAGTAGCCAGATGTTGCCGATTCTACATTATTTGAGAGTGGCTCATTTAGCATGTACAAGACAGTCAGCATTTAACTATATTAGTCCTTATTTGTGGAATTCCTTACTGCAAGAAATTAGATAGAAGTCTTGCTATCTTTGTTTTAGGAAGTTGGTAAAGTCTTGGTTCTTCAGAAAGTACTTTGCAAGCTCTGAAGAGAAGTGAATTGGGCTGTAGGTTCAGTGGCTTGGGTTAGTGTGTGAGGGGAATTGGGATCAGAGGAGTATGTTTTAGATATTTTATGTATTAGTTTTAGGAGGAAATTAATTTTAATTTTGTAACTGTCTTGAAGTTTGACGTGCGTAAGGTGGGATATCAAGTTTGTATAAATAAATACATAAAATAAAATAAATAGATTGGCAAAATGGGTCCTATGGCTCCTGAAATTGGCAAATACATATGCACTCCAGCACTATTTTAGAACAGGGTCCATGTTTAGCACAACCCTTTCTAAAAATACTGTTGAAATTGTGTATATCGTGATCTTGATGTCTCAATTTCAATCTCCACACACTATCTAAAGTGTGCTTTCACATGCCCGAGACTCTGTATATGATTACTACCGGAATCCACAGCAATAGCTCTTCTGTTTAAGTAGGCATTTTGATCATACCTCCAAAGGTTTCTTTACTTTTAACTATGTCACAGGGCCTACCTTGGCAGCGTAATGGACTGAGGTAGGTTGGACATAAAAACATTTGAGGTTGGGTTTGGCTAATGTCTTACAGGGCCCAGGGACTTGCAGCCCTGGTAGCTTCCTTTGTTACCAAAATCCCAAAGAATACAAAGGTCCGAGTGGAGGGAAACAAAGGCATTTATTTCCCTTTCTTGCAAAAAGGTTCATATGCTTGGACAAAAACATCAAACACAAGTTCCTTACTTCAGGTTAAAGAAAAAGTAAAACATGACGTTAAAGCAAAGCCGTTATCTTCACAATAAAAGGTGTATCAAAACAAACAGTCTCTATTCCCCAAGATAGAGCTTATGTGCTAAGCAAGGACTCCAGGCTTCCTGTCTTACAATAACTACAGTCCATCTCGGTATCTGAAGCAAATTCCACCTGCATCGGTTCCCCTTCTGAAGCCTCTGACACCAAGTCAGTACTTGCTGGCAAATTGTAATCAGGCTTTTTATATATCCTCTGTACAACCTCCCAATGCTCAGGGTTGAATGTAGGGCGTCGGTCCTGCGCCCTCATATACTGGGAACTGTCTTCCTTTTGCAAGTGTTTTACCTTAGCTTCCTGCAAAGCTTTGTCATTAACAAGTCTCTTATTCAGTACGTGTTTCTTGCCCCTTATCTCATAGGCAGTTTCACACAGACGGTATTCATCTGCTCCCTGTCCTCCCCATACACCAGCAGTCTGCAACCTGCTTTCAGTTAAACATGGGTTACCTTTTCTCCTTGGCTTGTCTACTCCCGGTGAGGTTTGAGGCCTGCTCCGGCTGGGATCCTGCCTGGCCTGAGCAATAGGCCTTAAGTTCTCCAACCGTCCTTCTGTTGGCTTTAGACCGCAGTCACAGCCACGCCTTTGCCTCTCTGTACGAAAAGCACTCACTCTGGATGGAGCTATCCCACCTTCTCCACGGTTGCTCCTTTCCTCAAGCCACTGCGGCTGCTGCTGCCTCCTGCGAAACCCTTGTCCAGGGGTTACTGCTTCTTCTGGATATCCTGCCCATTCATTCGGATGTCCTGCCCATCCTGCTGGTTCTGCTGGTTCTCCTGGCAGTCCTCCTTCCCCTGGCCGTCCTGCCTGTTCTGCCCTCCAGTCTTCCAGACTCTCTTTAAGAGGTACTCCTCTCTTCCCTGATTGGAAGCTGGCTGGCATTACCTCATGACCTAGGAGGTGTGGTTCCTCAGTTCCTCGGAGGTCCCTCTTGCTCCCCCTATCAGGTTCCTCGTAATATTGCAGCTTGTGCTTGACTTTTCCTGCGTTTAAAACATTTTCTTCTCTTCTCAGAGGGTCTGCAGCATCACAACTAACACGTGGCTAAAATTCAGAAACATTGTTTGCATCTGAATATGGCATATTTACCACGTCATTTACCACTAGGCTTTGGTCAAGGGGGCCCAGCCTGGAGACTCCTCCAGAAATTGGAGGGTTCTGCATTGGTTTTGCTCTTAAGCCAGCCAGTGGGTGGTGGGGTTGCATGATGCCTGGAGCTTCTTCCCCACCGGAGCTGTGCATGTTATATCTGCAGCACTAGCAACTCCAGGCCAGCCCAAAGAGCAAAAGCTGGACTTGGGTAATGAGCCTGAGTTTCCAGCATAGCAGTTCATAGCACTACCGATGGTTGACTGCGGTGCTGAACTATTGGCAAAAGTCAAATGTTCGATCCTTTTCCATTCTCCTATTCATCCAGAACTTGTGGTACTTTGTACATCTTTGCTTCCAGCAATTTAAAATCACAACACATTTTATTGCATATTTCACACTTTTGAAAAGTGCTATAAATTTTGAGTTTATGTGGCCTTCCAATCATCTGTCACAGGAGCTGTCCACATCATGGTGCTGAATAGAAATCCCTACGTTTATTAGTCATTCTTGAGAAAGTTTTTTTTGTTGATCTACTTAAGAAGCATCTAATTGTTATCACTATTCTGAAAACACAATTAACAAGCTCCAGGTTAAATATAGGATTCATAGGCTAAGGAGTGAATTTTAGACATCTTAGGTACTATTTACACATATAAAAAGCAGATTTATGAGTGAATTGGCATATACAGCTGTCGTGCATTTAGAAAAGACATTACCAGTATGAATAGCAAGCAGCATGCCGACATTTAAAGGAGAAGTATTCTTGATCGTCCTTTGCGGTATATTTGTATTATCATGTTTATACACACCTAGAGTGGTACCTGTTGGATTTAGTTGCTTTGAGTCAAATATGATCACTGGCTAATTTCTCATTTGGATGTCTGGTTTGGAGTTGTACTTGAGCAGGGCACTGTGCTTACCTCTCTAGCACTCAAAACCAAAAGAATAGAGCTTCAGAGGGTGACTCTCTAATCGTCTCCTTACAGACATGGAAGTTCACAAAATCCACCACTTAAACATGAAACTGGTGACACTTATATGTGTAAGTTTCAAACTCACATCTTATATATGTATATAGCCTATGTGTATGCATAAACCCACTCATAGAGATGCTCTCTTTTGAAACTTTTCTTTATGGAATGACCGTTTTTTCTTCTGTGGAACTCTTTGCATTTTATGAAAGACAAGGGTTACTGGGTCTATTCTAAAATACTAACATAGTTTTAAATGGGTAGCCTTGGATGTCTGTTTGCCCACCTGGATAACCTATAGAAATGTATCCTTCTTGTCTTATTAAGCAAAGGCTTTCTCCTATTCTCTCCCTATAGGGAAAAATCCTTTGCTAAATCAAAGTCTTGTCATCTAATGTTGCGAAAGCTTTATTCCAGGGTAGCTTTTGCAAAAAAAAGTAGCCTGATTGAAGACCAACCCCTCTATAGACACTAGATCAAGAAACTGACAGCTCTTTGTTAAGAAACATATGCTTAATGACAGATATGTGATTATATTTAAATAGCCCAGTCACGAGAAATTTTCGCCTCCTCTTCCTTCTTTTAAAGTGTGCAATGAACTTTCCCTCCTTTAATAACAGCATTTCTGAAGCACTTAATCTTTTCTTGTTTTGGAAACTGCAAGGGAGGAGGTGATTTTGCTTTATTAAAGAAAATCAACCAAAGAAGTAATAGCTTCACATTTCTAGGAGCAAAAACAAAAGTACATTTCCATCAGTAATTGGAGCACACTCTTTTTGAAATGTTCCTTCCGTTGTTTAATTGTTGTAGGTTTTGCTAATTTGTCATCCCTCTGAAATTCATGTATTCACATATGGTCTAGTGAAAAAGCTGAAAGCCAAGATCCAGTTTTAGCACTGAAGCTTATTTGCTAAAATAGGTTACCTAGGTTACTAGTCTTTAGTGCAACACAGGATCTGTTGCAAGAGGTGATGGTGTTGGGGCACATGTTAATAGTTAACATGATCAAATTTGATTTAATAAATGGATGGGGATGGCCAGGAAATCGACTGCACTAGCATTTAACTTTAAAAAGGGAAACTATAATAAAATGAGAAAAATGGTTAGAAAAAAATGAAAAGGAGCAGCTACTAAGATTAAGGGGTATGTTTACTAAACCGTCTTAACGTGCGCCCGGCGATAGTGTGCAGGCTGCCATAAAAGGAGTGGGCGTTTCGGTCTTAATGTAGCAAAACGGGATTATCGCGTGATAATGTGCGCTGCGCACATTATCGGGCGAGACGACGCTAAGCACGTTAACGCGCGGTAATCTTAAGTAGGCACGCAGACATGCAAACACAGAAACAGAGGTGTAGCACAATGGTTAATATACTGACTGATGGTACAGGGTTCATGAGTTTGATCCCCCAGTATGCCTAATGAATATGGCTGGCTGAGGCATTAGCTGTTACATGTAAGTATTGCTTTTTGAGGCATGTTATGTATATTTTAATTAGTGCTGCCAGCAAACACACCCTCACGTGCCGTAACCGAAGGTGCCACATAAGGCACCCTATAAGGCACTCCATAGGGCACTTTATAAAGTGCACTGTCTGCCAAGGCACCCTATAATGTCCCCTATGGGGCACCCTGTAAGGCACTTTCTAGGACAACTTATAAGGCACCTCATAAGGCACTTTATAGGACACCTTATAAGGCACCGTAGAAGGTTCTTTATAGGGTGCCTTATAAGGTGCCTTATGGGGCGCCTTATGAAGCACCTTATGGCTACAGTACTCTGAGGGTGTTTTTGCTGGCAGCACTAATGTACATTAAAAATAGACAATGCCTTGGACAGCCCTATCAAATAACCCCACAGTGGGTTTGAATCCATGACCTCTGGATCTACAGGCAGTGAAGTAACCAGTGGGCTACAGCTGCTAACAAACCCCTGGCTGGCTACAGAAGGACTGCAGGTCACCACACAAACCGTCTGCTGTAGTTACCAGGATAGGGTTAACCCACCCGTACCCATGATGCACTGCACATGCAAATCAGCAGTCTACAGATGATCACAAGATGGGGTATGCACCACCACCGTACCTCGGCCTGGTAGGGGGAACTGACCGTGTGCACCCCCACAGCACCTCAGCCTGGTAGGGGGTACTGACCGTGTGTGTTACTGGCACAGAGTAGCTACAGACCATCACATTGTGCGGGTACTGTGCTCACCCTGAAGGTGAGGTGGGGCGCCCAGCGCCAGGTCCACAGCACCTTCCATGGCTGATATACGCCATGCTGCAGATCCCCATCGGTGCTACTGTGTGTGCTAGGTAGTTTCTGCAGACACACCTAGGATACATCTGTGTCCATCTGTATTTCTCAGTCATGTCTAGCCCTATGGGCTATGATGCACCCAGAATAGTGCATATCCTGTGTTGGTGCCATGGTTACATGATGTAGGTGAAGGGGGGATTTGGACCCATAGGCAGATTATGTACCACCACCCAACCCACTCTCTGGGGCTCAGGGTGGGAAACAGGATCTCCCACCAACAGATCCACATTCTACCTCCCTGCAAAGGTGGCAGTAGAGGGGACCATCAACCCCAGTCCTGCTGGAGAACAGACACCCTACAGGACAGGCAATGCAGATCTGTACACATCCATAAAGCAATATTAGACAGACAGTAGGCCTGAAAATGCTCAGCTGCTCCCCACCACTATCTGACATTCTCCAGCAGCAAGCCTCCAGCCACGGCACCCTGCAAGGTGTTCCAGCAAGACACATACTAGACACAGACAGTCTTCTAGCTAGTCCATAGTGCATGTTCCTGCAGGAGATGCATGTACCCAGAACTGGGATGTCAGCATACACACCAAACAGATAAGTCAGTGATTGGCCCCAAAAGAGAACCAATAAATATCACATGAGAGAAATACTATATAGCACTATGGGGAAACCTAGCCATGCCGTGGTCACTACTCAGACTCAAAAAACGTGGTCTATGATTAGAGTGTAAAAGTCCCCTATCTTAATGCATTCAATTCACTCTAGAATTAACCAATAGTAGCTATTTTTTGTTCCTGCTTATTATCAGAAAGCCAACCTATAAATTTATACTTTAGGGTCGGTCTCAGACTTATGACTAGCCTATCTCCCAAAGGAAACAAGCAAGGTCTAATAGCATCAATGACCTTCCCTTGATTTCAAAAATATTCAGTGCTTCCCAATACAATGCTTATGTAGTTTTTCAATATGTTTTCAATTTGCCATAAAAGCATGAATAAAATGTCTGCTTATCTTAATTGAGGAGTGTGATGCGGTCTCAAAAAATGCTTCCCCAACGCCGATCCTGAGTACTACTATCGCGTTTCACTTTGCGTTTCTTCAGGGGTAATACAAACAAGGATGTAGACCGTCCTGAACTGAAGTTGAAAATTTTGAATCTATGGACAAAAACAGCGTGTAAAAAGTGCATATAAGTCAAAAACACAAAAATTGCTACCCAAATTGTACTAACTACATGCTCCCCTAAAATTTTACTAACCACACATAGACGATCAGACTCATAAATGATGCTGTCCACGTCAAAAATTCTTCTGAATATTCCCTAAAGATGTATTTCAACATCCACAGACGCCGCGCATGTGGGGTGTGATTTCTCAACTACTTTTAAACCCTAGGGAACCCGGGAATGACGCAAGCACGCCTTTGACGTTCTTATCAAAAAAGGGGGATCCTGATGACGTGAGGTTCCAGAGAGATCCTCTGGTGTGTTCTTTTTAAACATGCTCCCACTCTGCCGATCATAATCAAACTTGACCGCAGTTATTCTAAAATCATAGTTATTAAAAACATGCCTTCCAATCGATGTAACCATTGAGGCCCGTCGGCATCAAAGAATTCAATTCAAAGATCCACCATTGCTCTTTGCGGATTAAACTTTGATCGATGGTTTTACCTGTCACTCCTGTCGTGATTTGATCTATACAAAAACAAGTCAGATCCTCGAAACGATGTTTATTCTCAAGACAATGTTGCACAATGGGGGCCTCTAGAACTTGGTGCTTTAATCGGCTTTTGTGCTCACCCATTCTGATTCGAAACTCCCGACTTGTTTTGCCAACATAGGCCAAATCGCATGGACATCTGATCAAATAGACCACGTTCCTCGAGGCACATGTAGTGTAATGTCGTAATTTGTAACGTTTACCGTTGTACTCAAACTCTGACACGTCCTTGGTAATGGAACATATTCCACAATCGCCACATTGCCTATGTCCCAATGGCGCTGTGTTTAAAGATCGAGTATCATCAGAAGTTTTCAAAATTTCTGGGCTAAGGAACTCCTTCAAATTCTTACTACGTTGCCAAATACATCTAATTCTTTTACCAACTAATCCTGTCACAGTCCCTAACACATTACTATGTTTCCGTAAGATTTTCTGTATGGGTTTGCTCAGAGGTGAATATTTAGTAATGAGGTTTATGTTGGTATCAGCCTCATGTTCTTGTGTGGTTCTTCTATTACACAATAAGAGTTCACGGTTATTGTTAAGAGCATGTTTAAACGCGCTTCGTATTGTTCGTGCAGGATATCCGCGAGCTAAATTTTTTTTTATTAAGGTCTGTGATGTTGTCTTAAATTCTTTCAAACTAGAACAATTTCTCCTATATCTGAGAAATTGTGAGAAGGGCAACCCGGTTTTCAACCCGACTGGGTGGGCACTGTGAAATTCAAAAAGGTATTGCGATCAGTATGTTTGCGATACACTGTGGTCTCCCAGGTGTCAATACCTCTCTTAATGCTTACGTCCAAGTAAGTTATCTCCATTTGGTCATATGCATGGGTGAACGTGATGTGTGGATCACAATCGTTTAACCAGCAGAAAAAGGTTTCCAAAATAATAGACGAACCGTACCATATCATAAACACATCATCTATATAGCGGCACCACACTTTGATGTTCTGTGTGAAAGGATTGGAGTGTAACCATCGTTCTTCAAATAATGCCATATATAAATTGGCGATAGAGGGGGCGCATGGGGCCCCCATAGCCACCCCTGAGATCTGATGGTATAGGGTCCCTTCAAAAACAAAATAGTTCAAAAAAATAGCCAGACGTGTCAATTGCAAAAGAAAGTCCAGTTGGTCTTTGTTCAAATCTCCTCGCTTGTTCAAATGATGGTCAACTGTGTCAAAGGCTGCCCCCTGTGGGATACTTGTATAAAGGGAATTGACATCCAGAGTCACTAGTAACACTTCACTTTCCCTGACCCAATCGTTGCTACGAGTTAACAGACCTAAAAAATCCGTAGTGTCTTTGATGTAAGATGGAATATGAACCAACAGTGGGCGTAAATAAGAATCTATTAAAGTAGAAATTGGTTCCAAAATTGAGCCCTTTGTGGAAACCATGGGCCTCCCTGGGGGACTACTTAGATGTTTATGAATTTTAGGAACCGTATAGAACGTAGCTGTCCAGGGATTGGGCACATTCAGATAGTTCCACTCCTTTTTGGAAATTAATTTTTCTTTCAATGCTATATCAGTTAACTCTCGGATCGTGGATTGAATATGAGATAGAGGATCAGATGATAAGATCTCATAAACGGAGCTGTCTGTAAGTTGTTGCAAAGCTTCTGAAATATAATACTCTCGGTTCTGAATCACTATAGCTCCTCCCTTATCAGCCCTGCGGATAGCTATGTCCGCTCTTTGGCGAAGTTTCTTCAGGGTCAATTGTTCATATTGAGTTAAAGCGTTGGATTTGTGTTTGCTTTGTTGTTCCACTATCTGTAAATCCCGGAGCACTAAATCTTTAAAAATACCAATGGCTGGATGAATCGGTCCCGGGGGATACCAGGTTAACGTTAAGGGAAGCTTCACCCGCTGCTCCGAATGTTCGGACGCTTGCGTAATTGACATCGTCTCAATTAGTGAAACATCCCGTGCAAAAAAAGTCTTCAATTGTAATTTCCGTATCAATTGCTCCAGGTCTATCCGAAAAGCAAACGGGTCATAACGGGTGCCTGGAACAAAAGATAATCCCTTATCTAAAATGGCAATCTGTTCCTGTGGCACTGCTTTTCCCGAGATGTTTATCACCAATGAAGGCTGTGAACTTAAGTGGCCAGCATTGGAATTCATTGTCTTCTGCTTCGTGTGGGGTGATCTTGTTTGGTTACTTTTGCTCCCTGATTATTTGAAGAACGATGGTTACACTCCAATCCTTTCACACAGAACATCAAAGTGTGGTGCCGCTATATAGACGACGTGTTTATGATATGGTACGGTTCGTCTATTATTTTGGAAACCTTTTTCTGCTGGTTAAACGATTGTGATCCACACATCACGTTCACCCATGCATATGACCAAATGGAGATAACTTACTTGGACGTGAGCATTAAGAGAGGTATTGACACCTGGGAGACCACAGTGTATCGCAAACATACTGATCGCAATACCTTTTTGCATTTTCACAGTGCCCACCCAGTCGGGTTGAAAACCGGGTTGCCCTTCTCACAATTTCTCAGATATAGGAGAAATTGTTCTAGTTTGAAAGAATTTAAGACAACATCACAGACCTTAATAAAAAAAATTTTAGCTCGCGGATATCCTGCATGAACAATACGAAGCGCGTATAAATGTGCTCTTAACAATAACCTTGAACTCTTATTGTGTAATAGAGGAACCACACAAGAACAAGAGGCTGATACCAACATAAACCTCATTACTAAATATTCACCTCTGAGCAAACCCATACAGAAAATCTTACGGAAACATAGTAATGTGTTAGGGACTGTGACAGGATTAGTTGGTAAAATAATTAGATGTGTTTGGCAACGTAGTAAGAATTTGAAGGAGTTCCTTAGCCCAGAAATTTTGAAAACTTCTGATGATACTCGATCTTTAAACACAGCGCCATTGGGACATAGGCAATGTGGCGATTGTGGAATATGTTCCATTACCAAGGACGTGTCAGAGTTTGAGTACAACGGTAAACGTTACAAGTTACGACATTACACTACATGTGCCTCGAGGAACGTGGTCTATTTGATCAGATGTCCATGCGATTTGGCCTATGTTGGCAAAACAAGTCGGGAGTTTCGAATCAGAATGGGTGAGCACAAAAGCCGATTAAAGCACCAAGTTCTAGAGGCCCCCATTGTGCAACATTGTCTTGAGAATAAACATCGTTTCGAGGATCTGACATGTTTTTGTATAGATCAAATCACGACAGGAGTGACAGGTAAAACCATCGATCAAAGTTTAATCCGCAAAGAGCAATGGTGGATCTTTGAATTGAATTCTTTGATGCCGACGGGCCTCAATGGTTACATCGATTGGAAGGCATGTTTTTAATAACTATGATTTTAGAATAACTGCGGTCAAGTTTGATTATGATCGGCAGAGTGGGAGCATGTTTAAAAAGAACACACCAGAGGATCTCTCTGGAACCTCACGTCATCAGGATCCCCCTTTTTTGATAAGAACGTCAAAGGCGTGCTTGCGTCATTCCCGGGTTCCCTAGGGTTTAAAAGTAGTTGAGAAATCACACCCCACATGCGCGGCGTCTGTGGATGTTGAAATACATCTTTAGGGAATATTCAGAAGAATTTTTGACGTGGGCAGCATCATTTATGAGTCTGATCGTCTATGTGTGGTTAGTAAAATTTTAGGGGAGCATGTAGATAGTACAATTTGGGTAGCAATTTTTGTGTTTTTGACTTATATGCACTTTTTACACGCTGTTTTTGTCCATAGATTCAAAATTTTCAACTTCAGTTGAGGACGGTCTACATCCTTGTTTGTATTACCCCTGAAGAAACGCAAAGTGAAACGCGATAGTAGTACTCAGGATCGGCGTTGGGGAAGCATTTTTTGAGACTGCATCACACTCCTCAATTAAGATAAGCAGACATTTTATTCATGCTTTTATGGCAAATTGAAAACATATTGAAAAACTACATAAGCATTGTATTGGGAAGCACTGAATATTTTTGAAATCAAGGGAAGGTCATTGATGCTATTAGACCTTGCTTGTTTCCTTTGGGAGATAGGCTAGTCATAAGTCTGAGACCGACCCTAAAGTATAAATTTATAGGTTGGCTTTCTGATAATAAGCAGGAACAAAAAATAGCTACTATTGGTTAATTCTAGAGTGAATTGAATGCATTAAGATAGGTGGTCACTACTCAGTCAGGGTGAGAGTGGCCTCCCTGTCCGTGCAGGTGGTGGGCAGGCACTACAATGTCTGAGCCATTGCCCTATGCCCTGTGCAGATGCAGCCAGGCCAGGCCACCCTATCCAGGCTATTCCCACAGTACCTTGCTCCTCATTATGCACATTGGCAGGCCAATACTGGCAACAGTGCTAGCAGTGTGGGCTGTGGAGGGTGTTGGCAGCCACCACACACTGGATAGACAGACACACACTCCACACACCTATGCCAGCATTGTGCAACTATAGAGGTGTTTGGCAGCCTTGGCCACCACACCAGTCCTGGGCACAGTGCAGGCATGGCTATGGTACGCAATACTGTTGGGGTCACTCTGTCAGACACCAGACCTGAGGCACACTCCACAGACATCAGAAAGGTTGCTATGATGCAGCTCAATCAGCCAATTGTGCTTAACGTAGGAATTGCTATCTGCCAGTTATCATAGCAACCTTTTGATAGCGGTGTACAGTTTTCCCAGGTTTAGGGTGGCATTGCTAAGGTATGCAAGTGCTAGTATTGGGAGATGCACGCAGGGCCCAACATCCTGCCTCTCCAGGAGGCTTCGTATAATGGAGCCTGTGGGTGTGTCTGCCCCTGTTGGCCGCTGCTCTAGGACAGGAGTTCCCAACTCCAGTCCTGGAGGGCCAAACACTGTTCGGGTTTTCATGCTGTCCCTAATGAATATGCATGAGATACATCTGCATACCATGGGGGCGGTGCATAGAAATGCAGCACAGCCATATTTATTAGAGTATGGAACCTGAATGGTGTTTGGCCCTCCAGGACTACATTTGGGAGACTCTGCTCTAGGTAATGCACATGTTTATGGTGTCTGTGCTCTGTAGGGTAAAATGTAGGTCTTTTGGGCATGTCTACATCATCTGCAATAAAGGTTCTGTCTGTATTAGCAGTGGGTAAAATATGGGGGCCAGGTTGGCAGGAACCACAGCTGGGACTTGAACCTGTGACCTTCTGCTTCTGAACACACTGGCTGTGTGCACTGCACCACCGTGTTGCCACAGAGACAGTGCATTCCCTGGGGATACCATGACTGTTCATCAGACAGGGCCTGTCTGTTGCAGTGCATGGCACCCACCTACACAGGGCTAGGCCACGGTCTGCTCTGGGCAGCTGCCACTGCCCCCTCCACCACCAGTACTCCTCTGCCACCCTGCTGACATGCCCTTCTGCTGGTGGTGCTGGTGGAGTGCAGTCTCAGGCCATCCAGTGTGTGGGTAGGCGGCTGCCTATGGTGCGGGTTCTGGGGGTAGTAGTGCATGCATAGCTGTCCACGCTTCCCCCCAGCACCGCCTGCCAATGTTCTGTGCCCTTGGGGGTACCTGCTGGGTACTATCCCCTGTGACACTGTGGGAAGCACACTCGTGCCCATGTTGGGCCCTCATCAGTTGCTGTCTGGCTGCACTACTGTTTCAGCATTCCTATGGGCCACCTAGGCATCACCCTAGTCCGCACTGTGGCCCAGCTGCACCACAGCATGAGCCACCTGCAGCCCTCTGTGTCCCCTTTTCAAGCATCTGTCCAGTTGCCCGTTCTGACATGCCCGCCCTGCTGTTGTGGAACATGTGCACGCCATAGGAAACCTGCCCAATGGAGAGGGAAAACCCTGCTCAGCGCAATTTCACTGTGGGCTCATTCACCTTCTATGGGGACGGAGCATAGACCCTTCCAAACTTCATATCTTTTTTTTGGAGATTTCTCGGGAGTGTTTTTTGATGTTTCCCATTAAAATCACTACTGGCCAGCGTGGTTATGTTTTTATTACATTTTCTTCTGGTCATTTTCACTGTTTATTTGCCCTTTTGTTCCGTGCACATGTATCACACTTATCACTTTTTGTAGGTTTCCCTGGTTTTGCTGTACATTGCTGACAGAAATGGTTTCTTTTCCCTTTAAATCAGCTCTAACATCAGTGTTTCACTGGCGTTAGTTTTCAGCCTCGAATTTCACAGCGTTAGTGTGCAGTGAGCCTCTCCCCTCCCACTCTCCGCCCAATGACCCTCTCTCTCTGCCCCTGGGGAGCCTTACTCCGCCCTCCGGGAGCCTTTCTCCACCCTCCGGGAGCCTTTCTCCACCCTCAGCGCTCATTTGCGCTGCTGCACACGTTATTGCACGCTAAGGTACCTCTGTACCCGATAAAGCGCCATTATTGCATGATAAGGTACCTTATCGTGCAATAACGTGGCAGAGCGCACATTAAGACGGTTTAGTAAACATACCCCTAAGAGTTTACATGAATTCTGAACAATGTTTAAAAGTACCATCTTGGAAGCCCAGACCAGATGTATTCCATGCTTTCAAAAAGGTGAAAAGAAGGCCAAACAACTGTCAGCATGGTTAAACGATGATGTGAGGGAGGCTGGTATAGCCAAAAAAATAACTTGCAAAAAATGATAAAAGGATCCGAATGATGAAAATAGAAAACAGCATATGCACTGTCAAGTTAGATGCAAAGCATTGATACGGCAGGCAAGAGGAGAATTTGAAAAGCTTACCATAGAAGCAAAAGTCTTACTAACAACTTTTTTCTGGTATATTTGAAGCAAAAAGTCTGTGGATGATTAGATGATAGAGAGGTAAAAGGGGTTCTAAAGGAAGACAAGGCCATAGCTGAGAGACTAAATAAATTCTATGCTTTGTTTTTTAATGAGGAAGATGTAGGGGAGATACCTATGCCCAAAATGATGTTTAATAGTGCAACTGAAATAAATCTTAGCAAACCTGGAAAATTTAATAAGCCAATTTGATAAAAGTAGAGAGTAGCCAATCATCTGGACCAGATGGTATGCACCCCAAGGTGCTGCAAGAACTCAAAAAATGTAACTGAAAACCTACTATTAGTCATTTATAAACTATCATTAAAATTGTCTATAGTACCTTAAGATTAGAGAGTAGTCAACGTAATGCCAATTTTAAAAAAGGGTTCCAGGATTGTGCCAGAAAACTACAGACAAGTAATTTTCTGGCACATCCCTGATGTCAGAGCTAAGTAAAATAGTTAAGACCATTATAAAAAGAATTACTGAACATATAGATAGTCATGGTTTAATGGGATAAAGCCAACATGCATTTAGCCAAGTGAGCCAATCTGCTACATTTTTTTGAAGATGTGAATAAACAGATAAAGGTGAGCTGGTTAATATAGTGTACCTGGATTTTCATAAAACCTTTGATAAGATCCCTCATGAAAGGCTCTTGAGGAAATTTAAAAAGTCATAGGATAGGAGGCAGGGTCCTCTTGTGGATCAGAAACTGGTTAAAAGATAGAAAAGAGAGTCCGGTTAAATGGTCAGTTTTCTTAATGGAGAACGGAGAAATAGTGGAGTACCCCCATGGTTCTGTGCTGGGCCTACTGCTTTTTAACATATTTATAAGTAACCTGGAAATGGGAACAACGAGTAACATGATCAACTTTGCAGACAACACAAAATTATTCAAAGTTGTTAAATTACAAGAGGATTGTGAAAAGTTGCAAGAGAACCTTGAGAAATTGGGAGACTGGATGTCCACATAACAGATGACATTTAATGTATTCAAGTGCATAATTATGTACTTAGGGAAAAACAACCCAAATCATAGCTACATGATGCAAGGTTCCATGACGGGATCACAAGGAAAGGATCTAGGCGTCATCGTGGATAATATGTTGAAACCCTCTGCCCAGTGCACAGTGGTGGTGAACAAAGCAAATAGAATGGTAGGAATTATATGGAAAAACATGGAGAATAAAACAAGGATATTATAATGCTTTTGTACTGCTCCATGTTACAACCACACTTTAAGTATTGTGTCCAGTTCTGGCTGACACATCTGCCTTATAGCACTCTATACAAGTGATAAGAAGTAGTAGTAAAAAAAAAAGATATAGTGGAATTGGAAAATATACAGAGAAAGCTGAACAAAATTATAGAGGGGATGGGTGGATACCCCTATGAGGAAATGCTTAAAAGGTTAGGGCTATTCAGTTTGCATAGAAACATGGAAACAGAGAAAAATGATGGCAGATAAAGATCATACGAGCTATCCAGTCTGCCCTTCCATACCAACCACTAAGTTTACAGTCCCTTTTATTCCCTTAGAGATTCTCTGTGTTTGTCCTATGCTTTCCTAAATTCAGATACTGTCCTTGTCTCTACCAGCTCCAATGGAAGAGTATTCCATGCATTAACCACCCTTTCCAAAAAGAAATATTTCCTCAAATCACTCCTGAATATATCCCCTTTCACTTTTTTACAGAAGAAATGGCTGAGGGGGGGGGCGGAGCCTGATGTCCAGCGGGTTAGACGCTTCGTGCTGAAGCTCCCGAGAGGCCTACTAAGAATCCTGACTTAATACCTACCTAAACTTAATATTTTGCTCCGAACTTACCGGGGTACCTCGGGGGGGATGGCGGCCCACAAACCAGCTCGCTTAGACTTCGGGTCTCCCTCTTCTTCACATGGAAAACGCTCCAAAACAGAGTTGTCTTCCCCACAAAAGACCGTTCCACTTCGGGAAAACCCCGAAATGCAACAGGAGATCTTGGAGGAAATACGCGGTGTGAAGGAACTGGTACAGTCCAACGGAGAAGCGCTCCGAGCCATGCGAGAAGACTTCGGTATGCTTCAGGACCGGCTTGAAGGTCTCTCATTACGGCAGGACAACATGGCGGGGGTCCTCGACTCGCACGCGGTGCGCTTGGTGAAACTGGACAAGGCTGAGCGTCAGATACAGAATCTTCAAAAAGAGTTAGAGGATAGCAATAATCGAGCCCGTCGCAACAATGTAAGGCTCATTGGAGTACCGGAGGGGGCCGAAGCAGGAGATATAAGAGAATTCCTGGTCAAAACTCTTCCCTCCTTGCTGAAGATCACTTTTCACAGAGATCTGGAAATTGACCGAGCACATCGTGTTCCTACCAACATGGCCCTCAATCGGACGACCCCCCGGCCTATCATCTTTCGATTACTGAGATATCAACAAGTTGAGCAGATTCTAAATGCTGCCCGGGCGAATCATCATCTGGAGTTTGAAAGTCATAAAGTCTCCTTCTTCCCTGACTTGGCAAAGCCCACAGTTGACCGTCGGAAGAGACTCCTTGCTTTTCGCCCTAGACTTCAACAGCTACAGGCTCGCTTTGGCCTATTGTATCCAGCGAAGCTCAGAGTGACTCTCCATAACCAAACTAGAACATTCGAAGATCCTGATCTACTAGCAACATTTTTAGATTCCAAAGAAGCAGACCAGATGCGCTAATCCAACAACTTGGATCTGTAATCCGCCGGCTCTGCCCGCCATTTTGAATGGCCCGACGCTGTGATCACCGCCTGGAACAGAGACTGCCTGGACTTTTCTTTCTGTCTATATATAACTTTCTTGGTCTCCTATCCCTCCATGATGTGCACCTCGGTTGGATTCGGAACACGCACAGCTATACAGGTTATATGTTTCAATTAGGCCTTCTCTGGGGTTTCTCCCCGCAGACACATGGTCGCCAGTAATTTCTGGGGTTTTGCTTCTTCTCTAATGCACTTCGGTGCTTATTTTTTTAAATGGGGCGCTTCACTGTTTTTCATTAGCTTATTTTCTATCATGTCATGTGTACAGCCATATACAGTTAATATGAGGGACATTGTGAAATTATGTGCGTTATCATGTTCTTTTTCAGAATTTTTAACTTTTCTGAATGGCCTTATGTAAGCTCTTATCACTGAATGTAAAAGGCATCAATAGTCCAATCAAAAGAAAGAAAATCCTTAGCTATCTTAATCATGAGCATGCTGATTTAGTGTTCCTTCAGGAAACGCATTTAAACTCCACTGAAACACTGAAACTTAATGCTAAGCCTTACATGGTGGCTGCCTACTCTCCCGCCGTTTCTAAACGGTGTGGGGTAGCCATCTTGGTTAAGAAGTCTTTGCAAGCTACTGTACTGGATACTAGCTCTGATAAGGAGGGTAGATGGGCCCGTGCACACCTTAAGGTTGGAGATAGTGAAATCACGTGTATTTGTATTTATGCTCCGAATGTGGATAACCCTACTTACTATGCAAGTATTGCGCAGTTGGCACAGGCCTCTGCCAATACTCCATTAATACTTGGCGGCGATTTCAACCAAGTACTTGATCCTTTGATAGATAGACAGCCGCCTAGAACGAGTGGTCCACCCAAGAGTCTTGATACCCTTACAGCTCTGATGAAAGATCTTGCGTTAGTAGATATATGGAGGCTGCTTCACCCCTCCGACCTAGAGTTCACCTTTTTCTCAGCCCCCCATCACTCACAATCTAGAATAGATTTTTTTCTTATCTCCAAAGCACTGATACCCCAAGTGGACACGGCTAGGATTCATCCTCTCCATATTTCAGATCATGCTGCCATATCTTTCTCATTACATGTCATTACGCAAGGTGAACACCCCCGTGCTTGGTTTTTTGATAGATCCCTACTAGACCAAAAAGATTTTCAGGTAGACATAAAGGCCGCTATCCAAGACTATTTTCATTTTAATTCACCCCATGACACTGCGAGCTGGGCTTGGTGGGAGGGTTTCAAGGCGTCTATCCGTGCAACTATAACTAGCTATCAAATCCGACAGGGGAAACAACGAAAGCAACATTTACTGATTCTAGAACAACAGATACAAGCTGGAGAGCGTCTCCTCACGTCCCGTACTGACCCATGTATTTTACTTCGCTTACAACGCCTTCGTTTTCAATACAATCAGCTTTTATATACCGCTGCTGCTAAAAATATTGAATCACAACAAGGGATGTACTATCGGGAAAATAACCGTGCTGGCAAATTGCTAGCCAATGCCCTGAAAGGTCAAAAAGAAGCCAAGCGTGTTACCGCTCTCCGCAATCCGTCGGGGGGGAGCTTGGTCACTAAAGATACAGAAATATTAGAACTCTTTCGTGATTTTTATACTCGGCTTTATCAATCTGAATGTGACTTCGAGCCAGAAGTATTTGAACGATTACTATCAGGGGTACAGCGACCGACCCTATCTGACGAAGATAGAGAGGCCATGGACAAACCATTCACTTTAGCAGAAATTCAATCGGCACTCAAGAGATGTGCCACAGGTCGAGCCGCAGGCCCGGACGGTCTCCCAGCTGAATTCTACAAAACTTTTAACGCTGACTTAGCTCCGTTTTTGAAACTTTATTTTTCTGCTCTGGCCGAGGAGGGATCTCCCTCTGGATCCTTCTCAATGGCAAATGTAGTAGTTTTTGAGAAAGAGGGGAGAGATCCGCAACTAACAGCTAATTATCGTCCAATTTCCCTACTAAACGCAGACTATAAATTATTTGCCACCATTCTCTCCACCCGGCTCTCTGACAAGATGTCTACTTTAATACACCCAGATCAGTGCGGTTTCATTCCCGGTAGATCAACCGCTGATAATGCTAGGACCCTATGTCATGTACTGACTGCTGCAGTTAATCTTGATCGACCATTGGTTGGCCTCTCACTTGATGCTGAGAAGGCCTTCGACCGCTTAGAATGGCCCTTCTTGTTTGCAACTCTTCGCTGGTACGGATTCGGAGAAGGCTTTCTCCGTTGTCTCCAAACCATGTATGCACAGCCTACAGCTAGTATCTGTGCTAACGCTTTAAAGTCTCAGCCATTTCCCCTGCAACGCGGTACCCGCCAGGGATGCCCACTGTCTCCACTTCTTTTCGATCTCGCACTCGAACCCTTAGCTTTACTAATCCGGCAATCCAAGGATATTCATGGAGTCCCTTTCTCTCATAGGGAAATCAAAATTTCAGCATATGCTGATGACCTGATGCTCTTTGTCTCCCTAGACTCAGTGCCGGCTGTCCTAGAGCAAATTGGTAAATACTCACAACTCTCGGGCTATAAGATAAATAGGACCAAATCGGTCGCCTTTCCACTAAATCCTTTGATCCATCAGGCAGATATGCAATCCTTTCCCTTTTTATGGCAACCTCGCATGGTCAAATACCTTGGGGTGCACTACTGCTCTCCTTTAGAAGACACCATTACCTTTAATGCTAAAGACTTAACCTCTAAGGTCCGGGCGCTTACTCAACGCTGGACTCCTTTAACACTTACTTGGTGGGGCCGCCTAGAAACCATTAAAATGATGATTGTTCCCAAAGTGAACTACATTTTAGAAATGTTGCCATGTCTCCTACCTCGACGTACATATAAAGATTTAGAGGGTCTTCTGACTAGATACTTATGGCAAAACAAGACACCTAGGATAGCGAAACATAAGTTACAAGCAGATAAAGAAAATGGTGGTGTCAGATTCCCTGACTTCCTGAAATACCACCACTCTTTTCTTCTCAAACAAGGCGCTCGTTGGCTGGAAGACCTCACACCGAGTAGACCAGTGTGGCTAGATATTGAGGAGGACCTTTGCAAACCAATCCCTCTTACTTATCTCCCCGGTATGACTCTCCCATCAAACTCCCACTATCCACCAATGCTCTTAGACACTTTAGGTGCCTTTAATACCCTTGTGCAATCTCTAGACTCCCGACTTTGTCCGCTAGATAGACTCCCGCTTTGGCACAATGCTCGATTTCAAATACAAAATAAACCGATGGCGTGGAGCCCCTGGTACACTAGGGGCATTTGGATCCCTAACCAGCTGTTCTCTGCTGGTCGCTGGAAGACTTTTAGCGAATTACAAATTGAATTTGGTCTCCCAGCGAAACACTACTTTCAGTTGGTGCAACTTCAGCATTGTCTTCGGAGTGCTAAGGTGCTCCCGCCATCGGAACCCCATACCCAAGGATTGTCGGAGATTATCCGATCTATCGGGAGCTTATCGGGGGTAGCATCTACCTTTTACAAAACTTTATGTAATGCTGCCAATAGTGGCACTCCTACAGCACAGAAATCCTGGGAGCGGGAAATGCATGTAATTTTGACCCCGGAGCAATGGAGCCTAGTCTGGAGCAAGGTGACACGGGTCTCTCGATCCGCCTCACTCACTCAGACACTTTTCTTTCTAGCCCACCGATGTTTCTATACTCCTGACAGATTAGCCAAATGGAACGCCACCCTGAGCAATAGATGCTGGACATGCCATGCGGCCATTGGTTCACTCACTCATGTTATGTATGAATGCCCCGCATTACAGTATTACTGGAGTCGGGTCTGGGGTCGTATTCAATCTATTTTACACTTTCAAGAGCCCCTCTCTTGGAAGATAGTGGGACTCCGCTCAGCTGCGGGGATCCCCTCTCTTCCCAAATCGGCTTACTTCCTTTTAGACTTTATGCTGGGCATAGCTATTTCCCTAATTACGAAATACTGGAAAAATAGCTCCCATCTGAGCCCCAATGAATGGTGGAATCATGTCTGTCTCTACAGCAAATATGAGCAAATACCTCGTATGTTAGCTTCTTCCGCTCAGACCCCCCACCACTTGTCTAAATGGAAGATGCTCAACGACTATGTTCAAACTGCTCAATGCTCTCATCTGACTGTTTAAATCTGTGTAAATCTCTGTCACATGATCATTCTGTATCGCAGATACTATTTCTGTTTGTTTTGATGTACAATTACTGCTGTTTGTAAGCGCTTATATGATGATACTTATCAGTTTAGAGAAGAAGCATAGGGGTGGGGGGTAATTGGGGTTGCTTTTCCTTATTGTATGTTTGTATTTGTTTCCTTTGGTGTGTTGTTTCTTTTGCTTGTTATAAAATGAAAATAAAAGCTTAAAAAAAAAAAAAAAAAAAGAAATGGCTGAGGGGAGATATGATAGGTCTATAAAATAATGACTGGAGTGGAAGAGGTAAACGTGAAACAGCTGTTTACTCCTTTAAAAAGTATAGAGACCAGGGGACACACAATGAACCTATAAACTAGTACAATTTAAGAGTAATCGGGGAAAATATTAGACTGCAAAGGATAAAATTGATGAATAGTTTGAGTGGGTGGATAGTGCATTCAATAGGATGACACCAATAAGGAATCACAAGGAATGGAAAAGGGGTGGGTTACCTTGGTTCACCGATGATCTAAGGAAACAGAAACAAATAGTAAGGAGAACAAACAGAGCTTGAGTGAGGGATCCTGATGTTGAGAATGAACAAAGGTGAAGAAAAGTGGATGCTTCAACTACAGTAAAGAAAGCCTTTTTATATTTAAATTATGTTTTTTATAAAGGACTTCATAAACTATATCCTCCACCCCCAAGGATAGAGGATCATGTTAATAGCCCTCCTGCTTTGAAGTGAACCCCTCAACGCAGTTATTCATCCACCAATCATTCAGTCACTCATCCTCATACCCTCTTACCTCCTTACTCCCCTCTCCCTCCCCCCTTCTTGCTCCCCATCCTTCATATGCCACAGGTTCAACACCAAATGTCTGGTGGAACTGTCACCAGAGTTGCCCATATAGCATCCAGTCAGGTTTGGCCCGAGCCTTGTAAAGCTATAATTCAAAAAAGCCTACTTCATGCATCAAATTCACCCACTCTCTTTCACTCTCTCCCCTGGTGCACTCTCTTTCACCTAGTGTCGCAAAATCACTCTCTTATTCAGTAATAAGGCTACTCCCAAGAATCTTTGGCCTTTGGTAGAGCATGGGTATCTCTAGTGGTAGTGTCTCCTAGGAGCAACAAGGAGTATGTCCACTCAGTATTCGCGCACAGTATGGACTCTAGGGTGGCCAATGCTGCTTGCCACACCTGCTGCAATTACTCACATTCCAAAAAGGAATGCCAATAACTACCCTCAAAGATCTTGCATTTAAGATAATAACAGCACTATTCCATCCCAGACATACATGCCCTCTGTACGCCTGGTCTGAACCGAATGTACAGAGGGTATTGTGATTCTGATCCCGTGGGGCACATCTAGCCCCGTGGGATCAGAATCATGATCAGGCCTGTACGTGCAGGCTGGGACTGCAATTCAGCCCTCCCTGCACATACAAGCCTTGCCTGACTAACTCAGTTAGGGCTTTTAAATGAAGCTGCAGTGCCATGGCGTCCAGTTGCCATGGCACCGTGGCTCCATTCACCTTTGCTGGGTATTGCAACTGAAATTTTAGGCCTCACTTGAACATCTCCATGTGGTATGACGTCATTGGTCTTCTCCGCGCTATGACTTACTGTATGCTGAGTAATCCTGGCAGAGTAGAATTTTATTATTGTTGTATTGCAGATCTCTGTTCTGTCTGTAACGGACCATTAACTTCTCACTGATGGCAAAATTAAGCAAGCAAGCAATGGCCACTCATGGCCTAGCCTCATTTTCTCTCCAGAGGCCTAAATGGTGAGCTCATTCAATCAGGCAGGGACCTACAGCTGCATCAAGGCCCGAGGCTCGTGGTTAAGATTCAAGGTGCTCATGCAGCTTGGTTTCCTTCACCAATTCAGGCATCCCCACTCGTCAAATGTTGTTATATCTGCATCTATTTTCTTGGTTCTCTGCTCGTTCCTGCAGCAGTTTATTCTGGGCCTCCAGCATGGTAACACATGCCTCTATTGCCTGTTGTTGCTTTTCTTAACCAGTGATATGCTCCTCCGCATGCTGACCTTGACTCTCAAATCCTTCTTTAATATCTTCTATGGAGGTCTGAATTTTTGTCAGTCGTCCATCTAACATAGCCGTGATATTACAGGTGAGCTTTTGTATGGCCTCCACTTGCAGAGTAAAGAGAGGCATCCACTCTTCCTCCGCCATCTTGGCTGCGTTCGGCTTACTTCACTCTTGCACCATCTCTGCAACTTTGCCAGACATATCATATGCCTATCTGGGCACCAGCATGTTTCCCATCTCCTAATTGTCTCCCTGCTTTAGGCTCCTAAACAAATCTGCAATCACAATCACGGGGATGCTACATTTCAATATAAAATGGAGTATTGGAAGGAGAGGAGCACTCGGGCCTCCAAGAAAGCCTTTTGTATGGGAATTATTAATCAGTCAGTTAATAAAAACAAAGGAATTATTTAGTGTAGTTGATTGGTTAGTTTGGAAAGGGAAAAAAAGGAAGAAAATAAGTATGTTAGATACTGATAAATTAACAGAATTTTCCCAAGAAAAAGTACTGCAAAATGGTTTAGATATCACTAGCTCACTAGGGTCCTCCATAAGGGAGGGAAGAGGGAATCCCAACATAGTAACATAGTATATGATGGCAGATAAAGACCAGTATAGTCCATCTAGCCTGCCCTGTAAGATGGCAAGAGTAGTTGTACCCACTGCTTCGTGCAGGTCACCTCCCTCTATGCCCTTGTTTAGGGTCCTACCTGCCGCTTCGTTCAGGACACTCCCTCTGTGCCTTTGTTTAGGGTTATATCTGCTGCTCTGTGCAGGTCATCCCCCTCTATTTGTTGAAGTATAAATGACAGAGCTCCGGAAGAGTTATGGAATGACATCAAGAAGGTTGTGTTGGAAGAAAGCGAGAAGTCTCTACAAAAGTTGAAAAAGCAAAAACGGCCAAAATGGTTGACGGAAGAAACTCTGAAAACTGCCCAGAAACGCAGAGAAGCTAAAGCCAGAGGAGAAAGAAAGACAATCACAGAACTCAACAGAGATTTCCAACGTGCAGTAAGACAGGACAAAGAAAAGTACTACAATGACACTTGCAAGGAAATAGAAGCAGAAACTATTAGAGGAAGAACAAGATCGGCTTTCCTAAAGCTACGAGAGTTAAAGAAAAAGTTCCAGCCTCGAATTGGAATGTTACAAGATGCTCAAGGTTCTATGTTGAATGATGCTGAGAAGATCAAGAAAAAGTGGAAGGAATATACAGAGTTTTTATATGATAAAGATCAAGTGGACCAACAGCCGTTTCAAACTGTACCTTATGCTCGGGAACCATTGGTGATGAAAGAAGAAGTTGAAGCAGCATTGAAAGCCTTATCAAAGAACAAAGCACCAGGCATTGATAGCATTCCCATAGAAGTATTGCAGCAATCTGATGCAGCTGTTACCGTACTCACAAGACTCTGCCAAGAAATATGGAAGACAACATCATGGCCAACTGACTGGAAAAGATCTGTGTTTATACCAATACTAAAGAAAGGTGATCCAACTGACTGTGGAAATTATCGCACAATCGCTCTGATCCCACATGCCAGCAAGATTCTACTGAAGATTATTCAAAAGAGATTACAACCATACCTGGAACAAGAACTACCTGAAGTGCAAGCAGGGTTCAGGAAAGGGCGAGGAATGAGAGACATCATTGCGGATGTGAGATGGATCCTTGAAAAGACTAAAGAATACCAAAAGGATATCTATTTGTGCTTTATCGACTATAGCAAGGCTTTTGACTGTGTAAACCATGAGAAACTCTGGGCCACATTAAGAAGCATGGGTATACCAGAACACCTGATCGTTCTCTTGCGCAATCTGTACATTGATCAAGAAGCAACAGTTCGAACGGAACAAGGAGAAACAGAATGGTTTAAAATAAGCAAAGGTGTAAGACAAGGCTGCATACTTTCCCCCTACCTGTTTAATTTGTATGCAGAACAAATCATCAGAGAAGCAGGATTGTATGAAGACAACAGAGGTGTGAAGATTGGTGGAAGAGTCATCAACAACCTTCGCTATGCTGATGATACCACATTACTGGCGGAAAGTGAAGATGATCTGAAACATTTGCTTCTCACAATCAAAGAACATAGTCTCAAAATGGGCCTGCACCTTAATGTAAAGAAGACAAAGATCATGACAACTGGCATAATCAACAGGTTCATCGTTGAAGGAGAAGAAATTGAAATTGTGAACAACTTTAACCTACTTGGATCAACTATCAATAAAGAAGCAACAAGCAGTCAAGAAATCAGACGACGCATTGCTCTTGGCAGAATGGCTATGAAAGACCTAGATAAGATTCTCAAGAGCAGAGATGTCTCTCTCCATACAAAGATTCGACTTGTTCAAGCCATGGTATTTTCAATAACATCATATGGATGTGAAAGCTGGACAGTGAAAAAGACAGACAGGAAGAAAATTGATGCCTTTGAATTATGGTGCTGGCGGCGAATACTGTGTATACCATGGACTGCCAGAAGAACAAACCAGTCGGTACTAGAGGAGATCAAACCTAAGCTTTCTTTAGAAGCTCAGATGACAAGACTTCGACTTTCATACTTTGGACACATCATGCGAAGAGAGAGATCATTAGAGAAAGACATTATGCTTGGCAAGATAGAAGGTCAACGCAAAAGAGGAAGGCCAGCAATGAGATGGATCGATACAATAACAGCAGCTACGGGTACCAGTCTGTCAACAATGAGCCGCCTGACTGGAGACCGAACACAATTTAGGATAGCTATCCAGAGGGTCGCCATGAGTCGACTCCGACTCGACGGCACTTAACAACAAAAGATATTTAAGTTTATTTTATCCAAAAGTTAGTTACCCACCTAAGTCCTGGCTGAGACTAGCCTGCTTAGCTTCAGAGTCTATCCCAAGGCTGCTTCATTCAGGACACCAAGCCCAGCTATCTCATCTTATAGTCCCATCCAATAACGAATTATAAAATATAAAGAATGAAACTAAAGTTTTTATTGTCACAATCAATATCTGAAAGCGCTTCCTGAAAAGATTTTTGAACCAGTGGTAGGTATAATTAGGCAATCTCTTCAGGGGGGTAGCTATCCTGATAGATTACAACAGGCAAGTGTTTTGCCTATTCTGAAGCAAGCAAATTTGGACCCAGATGTTAGTAGTAATTATAGACCCATTTATAACATTCAGTTGTCAAGTAAGCTTTTAGATCAAACAATATTGTTGCAGTTAAGTGAGTAGGTAGAAGAGCAGGGAGGATTGGATCCCGCTTAAGCTGGTTTCTGTTCTCAGCACAGTATAGCATGCAGGAAGATTAACTTAAGTATTTCAATAGACGATATTGATTTTGTTGGACTTAACGGCAGCATTTAATTTGATGGATTGGGATATCCCTCTACAACATATTCAAACAGTAGGTATAGTGGGTACAGTCTTGCAATGGCTAGAATCCTTTATTCAAGGGAGGAAATATCAGATGGCTCTGAATGATGTTTTTTCAAGACTTTTCATGCCAAAATGTGGCGTGCCACAAGGATCTTGCTTGTCCCCTCTTTTCTTTTTTTACATCTGTTAGGGTTATTATTTCAGAGCTGGGGGCTCTCAGGCTTCGTGTATGCTGATGATGTGCAGTTAATTTTTCCATTAGGACAGGATGTGGAATGTGCATTAGGAAAAAATGAAATTGTTTTTTAAACAAATGATCACATGGTTGTTGAAGACAGAGGTTTTGCATGTAAGTTGGTCTCACCCTCATCTTTCTCCTCTCTTAGTGACATCAGATTTAGGGTCTTTTCAACCAGTTAGAACTGTTCGAGATCAGAGAGTTTTTCTGGATGAGATTTTAAATATGGAATCATAGATTTCACATGTGCTGAAATTGATATATTGGAATTTAAGGTTAGTTAGAAAATTATGTCCATTTTTGGATTCTGGAGTTTTTCAGATTTTAGTGTAGTCCTTGACGTACTGCACTTTGATTATTGTAATGGACTTTTTACAGGATTGACTAATAAAACATGACATCAGATGCAATTAGCTCAAAATACAGCAGGTCGAAATATTTTTAAGGCTTCACGAAGGTTTTCAGCCAAACTGTTATTATCTTGGATACATTGGTTACCAGTGTCAGCTAGAGTACATTTTAAAATCATTAAATTGACGTTTTTAGTTCTGCAGGAAAAGGGTCCAGAATATTTACGTCAAAGAGTAGAGTGGAACACCCTGACCAGACCATTAAGATCTAGTCAAGCTGCCTTGCTGCAGGCGCCCTCAAAGAAAGGAATGATAAAAATGTGGTTTTATAATAGAGTTTTTCACGTTGTAATTCTGATAGGGTGGAATAACTTGTCACCGAAGCTGCGCAGGAGGTTAATTATTGAGGTTTCGCAAAAACTTAAAAACATTATTGTTTACTGAACTTTTGGAGGACACTGAGAATTAATTCTTACAGATGTGAATGGGGGGAGTCTACAGTCCTCAGGAACTGCTGGTAGAAAAAGTGGTTTGATGGAGTATGTATGTGCTTAGTTCTTTTCATGATTTTATTGTACTTTTTGTTTTTATCTTTGTACATTGCCTTGGCCAAAGGTGATTTATAAATGCATATCAATAATTTTTTTTTATACTTAAGAGAGGACTCAAGATGGCAGAGGCTGTTGGACGCTAAGAGGAGAGCTTCTGCAATCTGTGAAGCTTTAGCTTCAATTTTCCCCTTTTGGACTTTTGCCCGTTGCTATTTCAATTGGATGCCGACCAGTGAAGCACAAGACAGAGGGACAGGTTTTTCCCCCAACACCAGTGCCTAATCTTGTGAGAAATCAAGCCATCTGCTGGGTCCTTTTGGCATTAGGCACAAGAACCGGTATCGCTGTGCAAAACAGAGCCTGCTGATGCCACTGAGGGAATCTCCCTCTGCCCCAGTCTGTGCATGCCTCCAGCGCAACCCAGAGCCACTTTGCCAATTCTTCAGCAGCGACTTGACATGGAGAATCCCAATGAGGGTTTTCTTCAAGGGGGAGCAGCAGTGATAGTAGCTCGAGATGAGATTTGACCATGGGTGCTTGCAGGTGGGGAGCTGAATGTTGCCCAGGATAGCGGTCATAAGAAGTGGCCAGAGACAGGTACGGCTAGGGGAGAAGTCTTCAGCTTGATAAGCCAGGAAAGGAGTTAAATTTGGCTGGGATAGCCTCAACAGTTAAGCCTAAAATGGTGACTTTAGATTCCATTTGGAGTGCAGTAGTATCTATGGAGCAGTCTCTATCCTCTCGGCTTGAGCAATTATCAGGGGCTAACTTGCAGCTAAACTCTCAAGTTTAAGACTACAGTCAGAGAATGCTTATCCAGGAGGCTAAGGGTGAGGAAATAAGGACTATGCAGAACTGTCTAGATCTGGTGGTTAAAGATCAGTTTATGCTCAAGAGGAAGATGGAGGCCCTGTATAACCATGGGGGAAATGTAACCTCAGGTTTTTTTAAAATTATTATTCATATTTATCATTTTACAGAAATTCCAAGCAACAATACTCGAAATAGAAATTAGGGTACAGAAAGAAAAAGACGTTGAAATACAACTATAATTTACAAGAAACAAGTTAGCATGAATTATTATTACATTTGCTGACCCTACTATAGCCCACAATTAGAGGAAGACTTCCAAACACAGATAATATTCAAAACCTGACGGAAAACAACTGAGGGAAAACAGTCAGGCCAAAAACCTACTGCAGTGGAACCTGAACAGCCTCGGAGGAGCGGTGAGCACTAAAAAGCCAGCAACTGAGATGGATCAAAAAAAATATATAAGAATCTCCTCCATCCCACCCCCGACATCAGAGCCAGGAGGTCAGCAGCGACAAACACCCTAGTTACACCACCTGAGGCCACAAAATGCAAACGTTCAACTACAAACAGGGCCTTTGCATACTACGCACCTAGATGTTGGAACAACCTACCCCCCAACATAAGAGCTATTACTGACCTTAAGCATTTCAGAAAAGCCATAAAACATCACCTCTTCATTCTGCATTTCCAAAGCACATTATCATCCTTCTAAAATGCACAGTAAAATTGTAAATACCTCATACTAAGAAATTCTATCCTTTGTATATAGATTCTTCTTTACAAATATGTACAAAGTTTCTCAAAGTATAAAGGTTCTTTACAAATATGTACTAAGTTTTACAAAGTTTTTACAAATATGTACAAAGTTTCCCATGGTTAAATTCCTAGTTGTATTCGCCTGTTATATGTAAACTCATTACAGTCTGTTGCTTGCAATGAGTATTCTGTTTAATGTAAACCGCGCTGACGAAAAAGAGTGCGGTATAAAAGAACTATAAATAAATAAAAAGAAAGAAAGAAACAAAATTCAGCTTAATCATACATTTACAAGGAAACGTCAGCAAAAAACGGACCCCCCCAACAAAAGAACACCTGGACGAAGAAGCAAAAATTCTTTCCTGCGTTTCTGAGTCTCCATAGATAGATCTGGGAAGACACGAACAGGTAACCCTTGAAATGCTACATTGCACTTCCGAAAAAACATTCGGAAGAATCAATCTCTATCCGAAGAAAGAGCAAAGGTTACCAATAAGGTAGAAGGAAAAACAAATTCAGTTAAAGAACCTTCTAAAATAGCGGAAACATCTAAAGAATCAACTTGTTCTACACCAGAAATAGTCCCACCACCTGCCACCTTTTTCCTTATTGGGAGATAATAGTGTTTCACCATAGGGAGATGGGATTCATTTGGAACTCCTAACACTTCAACCAAATATTTCTTAAACATTTCTTTTGCGCTAATACACTGAGACTTAGGAAAATTTACAAAACTGAGATTTAAATATCTTGATGAATTCTCCAACATTTCAATCCTTGACTGCATAGCCAGAACATCCTTCTGATATGAAGAACTAGCATTCTCGACCCGAGAAACTTTCTGCTGGAGACCAGACACAGTCGTTTGGACAGAGAAAATTTCCAAAGTGTGTTGCTGTAGAAGGACAGTATGAGACCGAAGCTGGGTGGATAAAGCGGTAACCTGAGGAGCAAATTGTTCCCCAAGTTTCACAATCGCAGACCGTATGGACGCCAAAGTAAACTCAGCAGGTCTTTCGAAGGAGAAAATTAGCTGATTCTGAACTTCTGTCATGCTGGCTTCCATGTGTTGCCGCCCCACTATCGAAGCACCAGAAGCAGGCAAGGCATCAGCCAGCCTGCCAGAAGACCTCCGAGCTGTTGTAGGAACCTGAGAAACACTGGGGGGGGAGACGAAGCAGCGTGACCACCACTTCCCAGTGCAGCCGACCCTCTGCTCTCAGCACCCCCCTCCACACCAGGGGGGGGGACGCTTCCGCCAGCTGCACCGAGCTCGACACCAGTAAAGGTTCCTTAGGAGGGCGCCACTGCTCCGGCTGTGAGATGTCTGGCCCGGAGTCTCCCGCCGAACTAGCAAACTCCGCCGAAAGGTTCCAAGGGCTCTGAACCGCTGGCTCTTCCGACTGCTGCCGTGGCGCAAAAAATTGATCAAGCGGACCAACCACTTGATGAGGTAAGGGAGATGAGGCTGCAGGGGCAAGTGAGGGTTTCTTAGCCCCTTTGGCCTTCCTTTTTCCCATGAGGAAAAAGACGCTGCGGCACAACGATCCCCTCAGTCCGCCATCTTGTAGCTCTCCCACCATTCGTAACCTCAGGTTTTTGAACTTCCCCAGATCATCTTTGTTCTGCTAAGGAGATATTTTATGGAAGTTCTTACTATACTGGAGAATAATATTCCAATGATTGCCTGATCATTTTACTTGACATCTAGAAGTTCGGATGCAGTGTGTGTGTGTGTGTGTGTGTGTGTGTGTGTGTGTGTGAGGCGGGGGAAGGTGGGATAAGGAAAAGTTGGAGGAGGAACAACAACCTTTATCTGAGGATAGCTTTAATCTCATTGAATCCTTAAAGAACTCTTGAGATGAGAACAACAAGCCTTTTATGGTACTGTTTGCACTTAAATATGATATAATCAGATTATGAAGCTTTTCTTTGAGTATAAGAATGTTACCTTTCTAGGAAACAAGTTTGGATATTTCCTGATTTATGAAAAGCAACATAGAAAAGAAGAATTGTTTCTGGATAAACGTCGAAGATGTGTTAAATTGCATTTTTCTCTCTTATGAACCAGAGCAGTTGGAAAGAGGCTTTTCTTTGTGTTTGAATGCATGCATTATCGGGTATTGGACTCCTTAATCTGTCTTCTGCTTTTTTCCATTATTTTAGGATTACTTTTTCTTTTTAGTGACAGGCTGTATTTTCTTATATGTCCTCTGCAGATGCCCTTTGTTTTATTGCAGGTGTCATAAGTTCCTTGATCTGTACTAGTTTATCATCGTTGCTTTCTTTCTTATTTTTCTATTTGTAATTGCTGTATCAGGGCTCTGGTTTTCCTTTCCTTCGGGGAATTTTGGAAAATTTGATAAATAAAATGAAACAAAACATTTTTTACTTGATGCACAATTAAGCTCTGGCATTCATTGTGAAGGATGTAGTAACAGCTTTTCATGTAACTGGGTTTCAGAATGTTTTGGATAAGTTCCTGGAGGAAAAGTCCATAAGCCATGAGAACAGCAGATCCCAGTGAGCAGGGAGAAGGGAGGGTTGATATCAGAGATCTTGAAGGCTGGAGAGCTAGGATGGCGATAGTGCCACAGTGATGTCCTTTTGAAGCAGCGCATGCAAATGGTACATAAGTAAGCAGGATCAGGCTCCTGTATGGCCTTGGTATTTGATATCTTCAGAATTTGGGGCCCTAGGCAGTTGCCTATTTTCTCGATGCCTAACTCCAAGCCTGGCACCAGCGACAAATTTTAGTTTGGATTTATGCAGATGATATTCTTTTATTTGTTCCTATTAATATGAAAACAGTCAATATAATTGACTCCATTTCATTAATAAAGCAGTGTCACTTAATTGTGGATTGGCTGTTGAATCATGGTTTATACATTAATTATACAAAAATTGAGGCTATGATACTTTAAATTATGAAAAACAAAAAATGTTATTCTTGGGTGGAAAATGATTCCTTTAACTTCTTAAGCTAAATATTTAGGGATCTCTCTTGATGCTGACCTGTCCATGATAGCTCTGATGCTTTGAGTGGTTATAGTTGTTTATAGTTTATTTTACTTGATATACTGTCTATGGTGGGTAGCAGCTAGGCGGTTAAGGAAGCTACAGTCAGGTACTATATGCAGTTCACACTGCTTTCTATAGGCTGCGAATGGTTTATGGACTGAAGCATCTTCTTTGTGATGAAGATCTTCATAGGGTCACAGTGCAGTTGCTTATTTTACCTATTTTAGATTATTGTAATAGTCTTTATTTTGGTCTGTCTACATCTCTAATTCATTCCCTACAGTTTATTCAGAATTCTCCAGCCCGTGTAATTTTTGGTTTGCTGAAATCTGATCATATCTTTGATAAATTGTTTGAACTTCACTGGCTTCCTGTTGAAAGGCATAGTCTGTTTAAAACTTTGTGTTTGATTCGTAAATCATTAAATGGGACATCTGTTACTAATCTTGCTACACTCTTGAAGGGTTGTGAGCATTCTCGATCTCTTCGATCAAGCCAAACTGGTCAATTAGTTGTTCCCGATGCAGCCCATGCTAGAAGGGTAAAGACTAGGGGATATGTTTACTAAACAGCGGAAGCGGCTTCCGTATGATATGTGGCTCCGATATCACACGGAAGCCGCTTCCACTGTTTAGTAAACATACCCCTAAGTCTTGTGCCTTTTCAGTAGGTGGTCCCATAAGTTGGAATACTCTTCCAATAGAATTATGTACAGAAAATGATTTTTTAAAGTTTCACAAATTATTAAAAGCCTACTTGTTTCTGCTTGCCTTTTCTCATTTCTGTGTATAATGTGCTTGTATTATTGTTGATGTTGTTATGTTATTCGCCTTTTAAGTTCCACTGTAGGTGGGCTATAAGTATAATAAATAAAATGAAATGAAAAACACATATGGATAGTAAACAGCAGAATAAGAAGGTCATCGATCTGAAAGCAACCTTGAAGAGGTGAGATTTTAGCCTGGATTTGAGTAGGAACAAAAATGGAGCCTGATGTACCAACTCAGGTATTTTATTTTATTTATTTATTTATTTATTTATTTATTTATTTATTTCAACTTCTTATATACCGCACTCTTTGACATCAGCGCGGTTTACAGATAACATGAAGAAACCAGAACAACAGGCTGTTTGGTATTACATATAACAGGAGTATCAACTTGGATAACATGGGAGAACTATTTACATAAAATTAGCAGGAATACTTGGAAAAAGGAGAGAGGCTGTGGATTTGTGGGTTGTATTAGGGTGGGGCTATTATGTTACGCTTCATGTGGGGTAGTAGGCATATGGGGTAGCAAGGTGGAAGCAGGGGTGGCCCAAGGGGGTTGCGGGGCCATGTACGGAGATTAATTGAGGGGGCCTCATTTGCATAGGGAGCGTCATTTACATAAATATTTGCATAATGTTAACATGCATTTTTAGTAAACATGCCTCTTAATGAGTGTCTGGATAAAGAAAGACTAACAGATTTTGACGTTACTATATTCCATTACCAACCGCCAGGCCCATTAGGAACTACTATAAACACTGACCATTTAGAACTCATAGCAAATCCACCATATAACAGCTCTACCAGGACTCACAAAGCACCAAACTCTACCTATCAAAAGGCAACACTGCAAATATTAAACCAATACATCTCAGAGAATACCAATGCATCTCCTACTGGGGAAAGAGAACAAGTGACATGGTCAAATAGAAACTACATGAACAGAATACCTCAGCTTGGTTACACATGCAGAACATAGACCGTCACCAAAGAACAAGGGATCACAATTTAGAAATAGGAAGACAAAAGCCAAACATGGGAGGTACAACACTGGAGAAATAAAACTATAAATTAATTTCCTCTTGTACTAAAGGAGTGGAGGAGTGGCCTAGTGGTTGGGGCAAGGTACTTCAGGCTGGAAGGTCAGGGGTTCAAATCCCACTAGAGGATAGCAACCTTGGGCTAGAAGGACTGGGGTTTCTAGTCCCACTTGTGGTCTTTGGCAAGCCACATAACCCATGTTCCCTGTAAAAATAGTTATTTCCAAGTTATAATGCCTTGTTCAATGTAAACCACAATGATGCAGAATAGCACAGTATATAAGAGAATATAAATAAATAAACAAAACACAAAGACATGAACAATGCACATTTCCCAGAGCTGATATAGTCCAGTTAATAAATTCAAAATAAAAAAGTATTTTTCTACCTTTTGTTGCTTGTGCATTTTCTTTTTCAGTTGCAATTGATCCAGTCACTTTTCTTCTGGTTTCTTTGTGTCTTCTGTGAGCTATCCATTTGTCCTTTCTTCTCTTTTAGATTTTTTCCAAATTCTTTCTCTATATCTGCTTTAACATAGTGATTTTTTCCACTTTTGCTCTTTCCTCCATTTCTTTCCTTATTCCTTTATCATCCACTCAAATTTCATCCTTCCATTCTCAATCTCTACTTACTCTTCCAATACCCGGCCCATCGTAGACTTTTCTTCCCTCCCACACAAAATATCTTTTCCCCTCTCCATTCTCATTCCCCATCCCTTTCTAGTCCTCCCCCAAAATCAGCTCCCTTATAGTTCTAGACCCACCCAGCATCTGCCCCTTCTAGTCCCAGTCTCCCAAGCTTCCACATCAGCCCATTTCTAGTCCTAGCCCCCTTATGCTGTTTTCCAGTTCCATTCTAGCCCCCATCAGCCCATTTCCACTCCAAGCTCTCCCATCAGCCCATTTCCAGCCCCATTCCAACTCCCATCAGCCCACCTCCAGTCCTATTCCAGCACCCTTCAGCCCATTTCCAGTCCTATTCCAGCCCATCACCCATTTGCAGTCCACGTTCCCCCATCAGCCCATTTCTAGTCCTATTTCAGCTCCTCATCAGCCCATTTCCAGTCCTAGCCCCCCATATGCTCTTTTCCAGTTCCATTCCAGTCTCCCATCAGCCCATTTCCACTCCAAGCTCCCCCATCAGCCAATTTCCAATCCTAGCCCCCTCATCAGCCCACTTTGTCCTATTCCAGCCCAATCAGCCCATTTCCAGTCCTAATCCAGCTCTTCATCAGCCCATTTCCAGTCCTAGTTTCCTCCCACCATCACAGCCCATTTCGTCCGTTCCACCCTCCCACCATCACAGCCCATTTGCAGTCCTATCCCCCCCCCACAGCATCACAGCTCATTTGTAGTCCATTCCCCCCATCACAGCCCAATTGCAGTCTGTTTCCCCCCCACCATCACAACCCATTTCCAGTCCGTTTCTCCCCCTCACCAACACACCCATTTCTAGTCCGTTCCCCCCCACCATCACAGCCCACTTGCAGTCCCCCCATCACAGCCCAATTGCAGTCCGTTCCCCCCATCACAGCCCATTTCCAGTCTGTTTCCCACCCCCCCCATCACAGCCCACGTGCAGTCCTCCCCCATCACAGCCCAGTTGCAGTCCTCCCCCATCACAGCCCAATTGCAGTCCCCCCCCCACATCACTGCCCATTTCCAGATTTTAGCTATCTGTTGGATGTGTGCAGAGAAAGAGAGAGAAAAGTCAAAGATGATCCCAAGGTTGCAAGATGAGGAAAACTGGGAGGATGATAGCGTTATCTATAGAAAGAGAAAAAGAAGAATGGGGGGAGGAGGTGAGTTTAGGGCAGGGGTCTCAAACTCCAGTCCTGGAGGGCCGCAAACCAGTCAGGTTTTCAGGGTATCCCTAATGAATATGCATTAGATACTGTATATTGGCATGCACTGCCCCCATTGTATGCAAATATATCTCATGCATATTCATTAGGGATACCCTGAAAACCTGACTGGTTTGCGGCCCTCCAGGACTGGAGTTTGAGACCCCTGGTTTAGGGGGAAGGATAACAAGCTCTGTCTTGGCCATGTTCAATTACAGATGGTGGCATCCAGGCAGCAACATCAGACAAGCATCCTGAAATACAGGCCTTGGTTCCCAAAGACATTTCAGGTGCAGAGAGGTGAATCTGAGAGTCATTAGCATAAAGAAGGTACTGAAACTCATGGGAGGAGATCAGGGCAAAGGAGCAGTTGCAAAGGTTAAAGATGTACATCAGGCTTGGCTGTTGTTGAAAAATACTATCTTGGAAGCCCAGACCAGCTGTATTCCACGCTTTAAGAAAAGTGGAAGGAAGTCCAAAAAACTGCCAGCATGGTTTAAAGGTGAGGTCAGAGAGGCTGTTGCCAAAAAAGCATCTTTCAGGAACTGGAAAAAAGAGCCAAACAATGAAACCTGGAAACAGCACAAGCACTGGCAAGCCAAATGCAAGGCATTGATAAGGCAGGCCAAGGGAGAATTTGAGAAGAAGCTTGCTGCGGAAGCAAAAACGCAAAGTAAAGACCTTTTCAAGTACATTTGTAGCAAAAAACCTGTGAGAGAGTCAGTTGGTCCATTAGATGATAAAGGGGATAAAGGAGCACTAAGAGGTGACAAGGCGATAGAGGAGAGACTGAATGAATTCTTTGCTTCAGTCTTTACTGAGGAAGATGTAGGGATGTTACCCATGACTGAAGTGGTATTTAAAGGTGCGGAAGAATTGAAGGAAATATCAATACATCGGGAAGATGTATTACAACTATTAGATAAACTGAAGAGTAGCAAATCACCTGGGCCAGATGGTATACATCCAAGGGTGTTGAAAGAACTGAAATATGAGATTGCAGACCTATTAGTAATCTGTGAACTATCATTAAAATCGTCTCTAATACCTGAAGATTGGAGGCTCGCCAATGTAAGACCAATTTTTAAAAAGGGTTCCAGGGGTGATCCGGGAAACTACAGACCAGTGAGCCTGACATCAGTACCGGGAAAAATGGTAGAAACCATCATAAAGAATAAAATTACTCAGCATGTAGATAGTCATGACCTAATGGGAGACAGCCAACATGGCTTTAGACAAGGAAGATCTTGTCTTACTAATCTGTTATGTTTTTTTGAAGGAGTGAATAATCAGGCGGACAAAGGTGAGTCGGTTGATATTGTGTATCTGGACTTTCAGAAAGCCTTTGACAAGGTCCCTCATCAGAGACTTTTGGCAAAACTAAAGAGTTATGGGATAGGAGGCAGTGTACTATTGTGGATCAGGAACTGGTTAAAAGATAGAAAGCAGAGGGTAGGGCTAAATGGCCAATTTTCCCAATGGAGAAAGGTGAATAGTGGTGTACCCCAGGGATCTGTGCTGGGTCCGCTGCTTTTTGACATATTCATAAATGACCTGGAAAGTGGAATAACGAGTGAGGTTATCAAATTTGCAGATGACACAAAACTATTTAAAGTTGTTAAAACCCAAGAGGATTGTGGAAAATTGCAAGAGGATCTTGATAAATTGGAAGACTGGGCATCAAAATGGCAGATGAAATTTAATGTGGACAAGTGCAAGGTTATGCACCTAGGGAAGAACAACCCAAACTATGGTTACACGATGCAAGGTTCCACATTAGGAACCACCACCCAGGAAAAAGATTTAGGCGTCATTGTGGATACCATGTTAAAACCTTCCTTCCAGTGTGCAGCGGCAGCCAAGAGAGCAAATAGAATGCTAGGTATGATAAGGAAAGGAATGGAAAATAAAACAAAAGATATTATAATGCCTCTATATCGTTCCATGGTGAGACCGCACCTTGAATATTGTGTGCAATTCTGGTCGCCATATCTTAAAAAGGATATAGCGATTTTAGAAAAGGTTCAGAGAAGAGCCACCAAAATGGTAAAGGGGATGGAAGGATACTCCTATGAAGAAAGGCTAAAAAGGTTAGGGCTCTTTAACCTGGAAAAGAGACAGCTGAGGGGAGATATGATAGACATCTATAAATTAATGAACGGAGTGGAACGGGTAAACGTAGATCGATTGTTTACCTTATCAGAATATAGAAAGACTAGGGGACATGCAATGAAGCTACAGGGTAAACTATTCAAGACTAATAAAAGAAAAAAATTTTTCACTCAACGTGTAATCAAACTCTGGAATTTGTTACCGGAGGATGTAGTAAAGGCTGTTAGTGTAGCTGGGTTTAAAAAAGGTTTGGACAAGTTCCTGGAGGAAAGGTCCATAAACCATTATTAAGAAGGGACCCGGGATATCAATGCTTGACCCAATACAAGCATTGTGGAACCTGTGTCCCTTGGGGAAACTGCTAGGTACATATGACCTAGATTGGCCACTGCTGGAAACAGAATACTGGGCTTGATGGACCTTGGTCTGACCCAGTATGGCATATCTTATGTTTTTATGTTCTTATGTAGGGCACTAAGGGAATGAGTACTGAGAGAGAAAAGAAGAGGTCCTAAGATAGAGCTGCTCCTTCAGGCGCCTTCTCTGGCCCTTTCCAAATCCAGGCTGAAACCTCACCTCTTTGCTGCCACTTTCAGATCTTGACTTGCCCAATCTTTGTGTTCCTTACCATTCCTCCTAGATGTATACCATGTCCACAGCTACTGTGTTGTCTGTATTGACTAGATTGTAAGTTCTGATGAGCAGGGACCGTCTTTTTCATGTGTCTGTGCAGCGCTGCATACATCTTGTAGTGCTATACAAACATTCAGTAGTGGTAGTTGTAGTAGTACAGGAAGAGGGAAGATCCTCTTCTGTGATTTTAGAAAAGGAAAAAGGGTTACAGAGGTTGAAAAAAGGAAGGATTTGAGATTGAAGAGGAGGAAGGGGAGATGGAGGAGACCCTGTGGCGACCTCAAGACTAATCTTGTGAACCTTATCATAGAAGTAGTCAACTAAAGTTGGGCAGAAGTGAAGGAGGGGTTAGGAGAGAAGGCACTTTGAGGAGAGAGTTGAGCATAGCAAAGAAATGGGAAGAGCCAGAGGCAAGAAAGTTTGCCATTCGGACATAGTACTCTTGCTTGGTCAGTTCTATGGCAGACTGGAAAGAGGTTAATATAAATTTGAAATGTACAAAAATGTATGTATGCAAACAAGGTTGAGGAACAACAGCTACATCCCAGCAACCCTCAGAGAAACCAACCAATCAATCCCTGTGGACCAAAGAGCTGAGTCATCACCAATAAGGCTCAGAAAAAGCAACCACACCCCAGCAACCCTCAGGGAAACCAACCAATCAACCATGAACCAAAGAGCAGAGATACCACCAACCCCAACATAAGTACAAACGCAAGCATTCAAGCACATTACCATCGTGAACCCCGCACTGATGATGCCCCCTCGAATGGTGATGAAATGTCTGCAATCAAACTATCAAGCTCGGAAAACAATCCAACATCACAAATTGATCTGCTTGGTAAATCATTTGAAACTAGCTGCACGGCTCACTATAGCAGCTAACTGGAAATCCAGCTGTTCCTTAAAATCGTCAGAATGACATAAAGAGTGTGGAAAATCTACGAGATGGCGCGATTAATGGCAATGGTTAAAGTGCATCTCGTTACTTTTGAGAAAATGTGGTTGCCTTACATGGATGTGCTTGAGACAGTGGCAGCCTGAACTTTTTCATTGCAATACCGTTCTCCTTTCTGTCCTATTATCGTGGTTTGTAGGGCATGAGGGGGACGTTAACTTTACACTGGCATGCTGGAACTTTGGATAGAATGATTGGCATTATTATTCCCGCTCTGTAGAGATGTGCACACTGGCGTTTTTGTTTTGTGTTGCTTCAATTTATAAGTTGTTTTAATTTTAAATAAATAAAAATAAAGCTAAATATATATGTCTTTTTTTCTAATAGTAGCAGCAGTATAAGAAAATTACAAAGTACAGCAGGACAGTAATGAGGCAGTTCCAAGATTCTGGAGATGATCCATATTGACCCTTGACATGCTACACTTTTGGCCTGGTGGCCTCTCTTCCATTCTCTCTCTCTTCCCCCTCTCCCAAATCCTCTCTCTCTCTCCTGCTGGTCCCAGTGTGTGCTAGTACAGACATGGTGTGGTTTCCACCCTACAGAGGGCTGCAGTATTGTCGTAACTTGCAGACCCAGTTTATAAGAAAGGAGCTATGCAAGCTTGCATTTTTCTTTCCTCCAGATTTCAGATTAAACCCCAGTGTTTACCCGAATACAGATTTTAACTGCTCTCTCATTTGAGCCTGTCCGACAGGAACTGAATCATTTTATGAGTACCCTGGTACTCTGCCCATCCCTGAAATCCCTGTATTCTGAGAACAGCCCTACATGTGCTCTGCAGTGATTTTCAGTGCTCTGGGGCACCTCTTCGAACCTGCCAGATGTGTGGGGAGCAGCCAGATACTGTATCCTGCCTCTGTCCATGTGAAATCCGACCTGTGAACCTACAGCGAGATAACAAAGGTCTGAATAATTGCCGAAATGTGTACAGAACTTGTGTTACCTCCTGTGCCGATATTCCCCAGGGCACTTCCGCTTGAATAAGAGAGAGGTTTAGGAGAGCAGATTATTACAGCCGATAGGGTCTAGGAGTGTGGAAATAAGTCTCCTTATGTTTGGCTGTTTAAGCATATATATTTATATAAGATAAGTGCTAAATGGACAAATATTTGCTAAATTCTAATGGGTGAAACATTGGTCTTTATTGAAAAACTCATCCACGGTAGCATAAGAGTTCTATAAGAAAACGACTGGACTGGTTTAAAGGGTTCTGTATATAGATTATTTCATTTGTACATGTATACACCTAAACACACGCCGAATTTCACTTTCAGTGATGGTGATGATGATAAAGATGTGTTCCTTTCTCAACTATTGCTTCGCTGCATTCAGACCTTTTCCTTTCCATGTTTCATTGCACGCTACTGTTCATCTACTGAACATTTGTGTAATCTGTAAAAGGAAAAGTCAACAGTTCGGTAACTCAAGGCATCTGAAAGCGTACCATGAAATAAATGCATTCTTGTGACAGAAAATGAGCATGTGTGCGACACTATGAAAGGATAGTGGTAAGGGCAGGGTTGGGAGGGATGTGCCTGTGTGTCTGTTGCAGAGATCACAGGTGCACCGTGTGTCTAGGTTTCTTCATGATTGAGGAGTGCACATGAGGTTGCAAACTCGCTCCAGATTCACCGGAAAGGGTTGATGTAGTCCTGGGTTTATCCCATTGCCTGCAGGACTTGTAGAAAAATAAGGCTACAAGCCCCTGCTTGCAATGGGGTGAACCCAGGATTAGATCAACCTTGTTGAGTACATAGTATGTATGTGTGTGCTGTTGTGGAAATGATAGATCCAGTGTATGTGTTGTGGAAGGAATACAGGGTGCATAGTTTGTGTGCCAGAACATAAAAGCAGAAGAAATGCCATACTGGTCCATCAAGCCCAGTATCCTGCTTCCAACAGTGGCCGATCCAGGTCCCAAGTACCTGACAGGTTCCCAAAAAGGCACAGGTTCCACATTACTTTCCCGGAGTAAGCAGTGGATTTCCCAGATCCTCTTTAATAATGGTTTATGGACCTTTCCTCCATAAACCAGCTACACGAACAGCTTTTACTACATCCTGCAGTAATGAATTCCAGAGTCTGATTATGCATTGAATGAAAAGATATTTTCTCTTATTAGTCTTAAATGGGTTACATTGTAGCTTCATTGCGTGTCCCCTAATCTTTCTATTTTTTGATGGCATAAACAACCGATCTACGTTTACCTGTTCCACTCTATTCATTAATTTATAAACCTCTATCATATCTCCCCTCAGCTGTCTCTTTTCCAGGTTGAAGAGCCCTGACCTTTTAAATGTTCCTGCAGAAGTGAGAGATGCAGTATTTGTGGGGGGTACACGGGCAAAGGGTAATCCCTAAACCTCAGAGCTCTTCCCTTTCCTTCTCCTGATCCTCATCATTACCCAATCTGCCCTCTTCTCATTAGGTATACCTCCCTGTCTCTTTTGGACCCTCCCTTATGAAACAGACCTTTCCTGTCAAGAATACTATTAGGCACTCCCATCTCTCCCCTCCCCCCTTCCCATTCATTACCTCCCTTCTTACCTTTCCGATTCATGGTCTTCTTTTCCCATCATAATTCCTCCACCCATTTCCATTAAGAATTCTTCTTCTCCCTCATCAGGTATTCCTTTTCCAGTCTCCACCATTTCCCTCATTAGGCATCCCTTACCATCTTCACTGTCAGGAACCTCCCTTCTTCCAATCAGGAATCTCTTTCTCCCCTTCCCCATCAGGGAAGGGAAAGGAGTGATTTTGGATTTAACTCACACTTTTTTCAGGAGTAGCTCAAGGTGTGTTATATTCAGGTACAATTGGTATCCCTTGGAAGGTTTACAAGTTGTACCTGTGGTAATGAGGATTAAGTGACTTAACCAAGATCGTAAGGATCAGCAGTAGGATTTGAACCAAGCTTCCTTGGTTCTCAGCCCACTACTCTCTATTAGGCTCCTCATCCCTTAGTGTGCCCTCAACCCCTTCCCTATCAGGTCTCTACTCTGCCCTCCACATCAGGCATCCGCAGTCTCCCTTTTCCCAATTAGATCTACTCTCTCCCCCCTCACTATCAGGATCACCACTCCTCTTCCCCCTCTCCTCCATAAGTGACCTTTCCTGATTCCTCTCATACAGCCTTCTCCTTCCCCTTGACCTTTTTGCTTTTGATGAACTGTCCCCCCTCCCCATCCACTGATGCAGGCCAGCAGCAACCCTGCTCTAGACCCTGCCTCCATTAATGCACATGGCCTAGGAGAAGAGCCCAAGATGAAAGTTCCAGCAAGGGAGGGTATGGGCTCACAGCTAGGGATGTGCATAGGGCAAATATCTTTGGTTTGTTAGGCTTTTTCCCAATTCGGGGGGGTATTTTTTCAGTTTGTACCTGCCCCAAGTTTTCCGACAGAGAAATACATACTGTAGCTCTCCTTGATCTTCTCCTGGAAAGGCGTATGCTAAATATTAATAACTAACTAACTAAAATGAATCATTCTATGGTATTAAATATAAATAATCAGAAAAGCAGAATCCTAAACTCCAAAATAATTCATACATAGCCCAAGTTTGCAGTTTACTATGGAATTGTGTGTAATTGTTTAAGACTCTTAACTCAGCATTGTACAGGAATGGATGCACTGACGAAACAAAAAGTTTAGAAGTCCTGAAAGAAAATCCATTGAGCTACAATGGACAGAGAATGATACTGACTAGTAGTGATGGCTTCTGTACTGATGTTAGAAGGGGCGTGTCAGCTCTGAAAGCTGTTCAAAAAAGGTATTGCATTACTCCAGCACAAACGTGTTACTGTATATTATCTTTTGTTTGTTAGCCTTTATTTCCTTGCATTTGAGTGGACTAACTTGGCAATCACAGCACTTTAACTGGGAAGAGTAAACAGCATGGAATGCTAAGGTGGAAAGAATTTGCAGGATATCTGAAAGTTTAAATTCCACGTCAAAGAAGGAAAGGAAAGGAACAGTAAAACACTGGTCAGTGTGAGGAAATCAAGAAGTCTTGGGATGGCGATTAATAAATGAATGAAGTAACTGAAGGCTGTCCATCATTTGAATTGCTTCCTAAGCATTCATTTTTTTTTAGCTTACACCTTGCCACTAGTAGTTCAAGACAGAAACATAGAAAAATAACACAGAAGAAGACCACATGTACTATCTAGTCTGTCCTTCCTTATCAACAACTACAACAGTCCCCTTTTTTACCTTTAGAGATCCTCTGTGTTGGTCCCATGCTTTTCTGAATTCAGTTACTGTCCTCATCTCTACCACCTCCACTGGGAGACTATTCCACGGATCCACCACTCTTTCCGTAAAGAAATATTTCCGCATATCACTCCTGAATCTTTCCCCCTTCACCCTCATCCCATGTCCCCTCGTAGCAGAACTTGCTTTCAATGGAAAGAGGCTCTCTCCCTGAACATTTATGCCATGGAGGTATTTAAATATCTCAATCACATCACCTCTATCCCGCCTTTCCTCTAAGGTGTGCATATTAAGCTCCTTAAGTCTGTCCTCATATGCTTTATAAGGTACCTACTGTACATGAGTTGCTTTCATGTACAGTAGGTATTTCCCTGTCCCTTGAAGACTTAGAATTGAAATCTGTACCTGAGAATGGAAGGTTAAGTGAAATATGAACCCTGCTTTTTCAGAGCTGGGCCCCTGCTTTTGCCACTAGGCTGCTCCTCCTCTCTGTCGGTTCAGTTTGAAAAACTTTCCCTTTGCATCCGCAGCAAAGACTCCCTCTGACATCATCTGCACAGAGCATCACTAGCAGCTCAGATACTAGACAATCCTACGTACGCAAATACTCTCACGTATTCTTTTAGATATTATTATTTAGTGTGCATTCTAAAGCACTCTATGGTAGATATCAGCAGTCTTAGATATCAGCTGATGATGGGACAAGTGTAGGAATCAAGAGTCCTATGGGGTGATTTCTTTGGTAAAAATACCTTTCCTGTATTACCTGGTGGAACCAGAGCTTGAGATACAAAATGTGGCATTTTAGAAATGACGTCCAAGTGCAATCTGGGATGTCCAACCAGAACATCTAAAAAAAAAAAGCAGGCACATCCATGCGCATGCCCGATTTCACAAATGTGGAGGTGCCTGATATGGACGTCTGCAGGGCGTCTACATAGACATCCCCAAAATAGTATTCTAGAGCCTGGACAACTAGGAGTAGCCTAATGGTTAGAGTATTGGGCTAAAGCCAGAGAAGTCAGAGTTCAAATCCCACTGCTATGATCATTGTGATTGTGCAGAGTATTGGGTATGGTGGTATGCCATTTTTTTTTAAATTATTTATTTATGAAATTTTCCATATAACCAGAAAAATTACAATTACAAGCCATAGTAATCTACAACTTTAAGAAAATAATACCAAAAAGAAAATAAATTACAATGCACTAGTCCACATCACGGAGGTACTTGCAAATATTAATAAAAACAAAATACAACCCTGAATGGTCTCTACTAATGAAAACTCCTTTTAACTTTTGCAGGTGGCGTGCCATTTATCTACACCCTCTGGATCCTTTACGGCCAAAATGTACACTTTCCCAATGCCTAGTCATGCCTGGAGTGGGCATAACCTTAGCCCTGACTTTGGACATTCAGGACATTTCTGAGATCAGGAGGTGATGTCCAGGTTCTTCAGGACGTCCCAGCCACGCTTCTACCATGCCCCCATTCAGACTTGGATGTCCACAGACCCAGCTTCTGGAGACATCTCTACGCCTTGCAGCACTATACAAATGATTAATCGTACTAGTAGCAAAGCATGAATAAGGATTCTAAAATAACCCCCCAAATGTGCATTCCTGCTAGATAAAGCAATCGAATAAATGCTTTCAAGAAAGAGGAGACATAATATTGTTATCTAAGGCGTAGTGTAGGGGGTCAGAGTAGTGAGCTGAGCGCCAAGGTTCCCATCGTACTTCTGCACCTTGTGGCTTAAGACCTTAGATACAAAATTAGCTTATAAACTCTCTGGGAACAGGGAGATCCCTACAGTGCCTGCATGTAAATTGTCATGATCTACTACTGAAAAGGCATAAGCAAAAGCTAACTAAAAGTGGGTTAAAACAACCTTATTTTAAGATATAAAAATTGGTTTTCATATTAACTGGTAGAAAATTTTGCAATCAGCATCATTAAATATTTTAGAAATTCTTCTTCTGGGAAAAAAAATAAAGGTAGCTTCTGAAGACTGAAGTCAATGTCTGGATTGCTCCTGCCTTTGAGATTCTAACCTGATATCCAAAACAAAGCCATAAATTAGAAGACCCTGTCAGTTTACATTCAGTGTGCTTAGTCTATCAACAAGAAACTTGGCAGGCTTTTTGTACAGTCTCTCTCTCTCTCTTTTCACTGTTCTCAGCTATGCAGTGCGTCTGACAGATAATAATATTTGGAAATTCTGAAAGCCTACAGTGCACCTTCCATTCCGACACTCATCCTCCCACTTGGGTCTCTGCGTGGTACGTAGTACTCCTTACACAAGAATATAATATTCCAGAAGATTGGTATTTAGAGGATGGATCTAAATAGCTCATTGCTTAAAGTCTCGGCTCAACCCTGGGACACTAAATGAATTCAGTATGTTTGGAACTGGATTTAGAGCCAGTGGCTGATAGTTCTGTCTGTTCACAATGGAAAGCATAAGCCGTTCAAATGGTTTATCGAAACAGGTTGTTTACCTGTTCACACCAATGACATCTGGGTCAAATTTTGTTTTAGAACATCATGATACTCACAACATCATTTACTCACATACAATGGAGCAAGGGCTTAATATCTTTTATATTATTCAGTGGCCTGAACTACATTTGGCATCTAGCTGTTTACATACACAGTGGGATTGGGGTGGGGATATCACGTAGTCAGAAGGAGCTACAGTGGAGTTTCATGAGTAAGTCACAAATCACAACAGGAACTTAAGCCGCAGATCACGCTTTTGGGTACAGCGGACACCAGACAATTTTCAAAGGAAGTTATATGTTCACTGGCAGTCACTAAACAAATAATTTCCTCAACTATAGAAAGACAACTAAATACCTTGGCACTATGGAAGTCATTTTGTAAGATCATTTTTGTGCATATGTGGCAATATGCATGGGTAAAATGACTCTTATTTGTGCCAGGCTCAAAAGTACTCATGATGGTATGTTTGTGTGCACTTTTACTGTAGACATTGCTGTCTGGGAGGAGTATGGGCGGAGTCCGTCATGAAGTATATGTCTACATTATAAATACATTGGGGGGGGGGGGGTGAGGCACTTTCAAAGCATTTTATTTGGTTAGCAAACCTGCAAACCAGTTCAAAAGCAGTCAGCCCAACATTTAGCTACATTAACCAGTTAGTTCCATTGAATATTCACAAAGATAGCTGAAAAAAACACCCATTTGAAACCGGGGTGGTCTGTGGGAGGATTGGAGGTGGTGATTTTCAGCCATTAACCAGATAGTTAAATCAGCTAAAGTTTAGTCAACTGACTAGATGTGCAAACTTCGGCTGGTTTTCACTATCCACTGAGGACTATCTCCCCTAACCAGGGTTGGCACTCCCATTAGGCAAACTAGACAGCTGCCTAGAGCGCCAGCCCTTCAGGGGCACCCATTGCCACTGTAGCTTCCGCCCCCATGCAAACAGGAACTGGAATCACAGGGGAATGGAAGCACGAATGACATCGCAGCACCGATGCTGAAGGTAACTCTGGTACTTTGGTGCCATTTTAAAATTATTGCCGCGACTGCCCGTCCTGGAGATGGATGGCAACAGTGGCAATTGGAGTGTGGCTGGAACAGGGGTGGGGGGTTTGGGAGCAGAATAAGGTTTGCTTAGGGTGTCTTATATCCTTGCACGGCCCTTCCCCTAACCAGATAGTGCTGCCATTAAATACGAGGTTTTAAAGAAGCTGCCGTTGAGTGTCCCCCATGGATTTCAGTAACCTGTGTGTGGACATTTACACTTCCTCTTCAGCAGGTGTAATACCTGTGTCTGCAATTTAGGTGCAATCTTGGCAGGATTTATACTAGCGTTTTATGAAGACAAAGGCAAAATCGACCTCTTCCAGACCACTTAGCGGGGTGCCATGCTCTAAACTGACTCTCTGCTTATATAATGGGGGGGGGGGGGTGGTGGATAGAGGGCAGAGCTGCAGTATTATCTGGAGAGTGTGAAGGTCAGGAGCGGCAGAACAGCCATATGATGGGGGAGGGGGGGTCTCAAGCTCTACCCTGTGTCTGCCCCAAGCTCTGTACCTAGCCCCATGGCCTACCCCTCCTGTTCTGCCCACAGGGATCCAATCTTTGGCAGGCAGACAGAAGGAGTCTTTGCTCTTTACTCTTCGCCGGTGGGAGATGGGATTTCCGTGGGCAGAACAGGTGGGGAAGGCCACCATTGTGGCCCCTCTATTTCTCCCTGTTTCCTCAGCTCACAACCTTGGGATCGTCTTTGACTCCTCTCTCTTCTTTTCCACACATATCCAACTGATAGCTAAAACCTGCCATCAACAAAATTCACCCATTCCTTTCTGAACACACTACTAAGACACGTATCCACTCTTTAGCCACCTCCCGTCTAGATATTGTAATCTATGCCTTGCTGGTCTCCCTCTGAATCATGTCACCCCCTCAATCTGTTCAATACGCTGCTGCATAGCTAATCTTCCACCAGCCTCGTCATGCTCATATTACCCCTCTTCTCAAGTCACTTCATTGGCTCCCTATCCATTTCCACATCCAGTTCAAACCTCCTGCTGATCTATAAGTGCATTCACTCTGCAGCTCCTCACTACCTTTCCTCTCTTATCTCTCCCTACACCCCTCCTCGGGACTCCGCTCTTCTGGCAAATCGCTTCTATCTGTGCCCTTCTCTTCTATTGCTAACTCCAGACTTTGCTCCTTTCACCTTGCTGAACCTTATGCCTGGAACAAACTACCTGAGTCTGTATGTCAGGCGCCTTCTCTGACCCTTTTCAAATCCAGGCTGAAAACTCACCTCTTCGCTGCCGCTTTCGGATCTCGACTCACTTGATCTCCTTTGCGTTTCCTTACCATTCCCCCTAGATGTATCCCATGTCTACAGCTACTGTGTTGTCTGTCTTGACTAGATTGTAAGCTCTGATGAGCAGTGACCGTCTCTTACGTGTTGTCTCTGCAGCGCTGCGTACGTCTTGTAGCGCTATACAAATGTTCAGTAGTATAGTAGTTTGCAGCTGTAACTCGGCAGGCAAAAATTTGGTGGGGCCAGGGCCCATGTGACCGGCCCTGTTCCAATGCTTATGGTAAAGGTGCATTTTAGATAGGACATGGGGAACAGAATTGAAACGTCGACTTCACCCCGTTCACAATTGTGCCAGTATTTTGGAAACTAAAACGTGGAGTTAAAGGTGGAGCCGTTTCTAAAATAAGGAGGCGCAGGGATGCACAGGTATTCCCTTGCGCAGTGGAAGGACCCATTTCCCAAATGTATTACTTATTACTACTACTTATAATTTATATAGTGATACACGGCATACGCAGCACTACACAAATGTGGAAAAAATCAACAGAGGAATCCTGGCAATTTACATGTGTGACTGCCAGTACTTGCAAGTGCAGCTGAGCCATTTTGCAAACCTAGATGTGCGGGCACTCTTAATTAATTACAGGCAACTCTATTTTGACTTTATTTCAATTTGGAGGAGGAGATAAACACTGGGGGATAGCATCTTTCAACTAACCAGAAAACCGTTCGCTCTATGGGAAAAGAGAGGTCTCCAGCCTGTCTCCAACGGACTTGCCCACCAAAATTCATATTCAAAATTTCCCACCTCAATCCCACCAATCTGGTTTGAGGTCTACTATATAAAAGAGCAGACATCCACTGTGAAGCACTTTGCCCTGAAGAAAGCCACAGAAAGCTGGCTGAAATGTCGGTTCCAGTTGGGAAGACGCAGCATGAACCAGAAATCTGCAAAGATCATGGATACAATTTGCAGGCTTATATATGTGTAAATCACACATAAGGCTTCTGAAATACCTCCATTAGTGCCTAAACAAAATGTGTGGGGGCAGTCAGTGTTTAGCACACATTTACAGTGCCAGTTATTATGGAGTCAATTCGGACCCGCAAATAGAGCGAATGGATGTCCATCCCTGCTATTCGCTCCCTCCGTCCCTGGCAAAAGCCTCCCCATACAAACAAGGAGTTGTGGAGGTAGAGTGAGCATGGGTAGTGGGCAGTCCGTGACCCCAGTCATACAGGGCTGATTCTGATATCGGCCCTGTACGTCCGAAGTCAGCAGCCCCGGGCAGTGCCAGTGAGGTGAGGGGGTGCAGGGGTTGCCCACAGCCCGACCCTGGCTATGGAAGGCCAGATCAGGGGTCTGGCTGCAGGGAAAGAAGATTGTGGTGGGCAGCCAGGGATCGCGGCTCCCTGCAATGGGACACCATGGCACAGCAGCTCCATTCAGGAGCCTGACTGAGTTAGCCAGGCAGGGGTCTGGACATGCAGGCCAATCAGAATCGGGTCCCGGCCTGCACGTACAGACCCAAGACCTGATTCTGATCCTATAGGGCACGTCTAGCCCCTGTGGGATCAGATCGGGTCTACCTCTGTGCGTTCCGATTCCGATTGTATGCACGGAGGCCTGGATGCACACATTAGAATGTGCCTCCATGCGTTTGTTTTTTAAAATACCATCAAGTCAATGCTGATTCCTGGCAACCCAGCAGCTCCTGCGTTTGGCTAGAAATAGATTTCCAGGCATTTTTTCCTTACAAAGCAATGGGGGGGGGGGGGGTAAAGTGACTTGCCCAAGGCCACTAGGAGCACCAGCAGGCATTGAGCTCCAACCTCCTCGGTATTAGGCCGTTGCTGTAACCACTAGGCTACTCCGCCACTTGATTCTAGGTACAGCAGCACAAAACCACACATTAAACACCACAGCCAGCATTGAAAAGAAAACAAAGACTGAGGGATTTAAGGGGACTGCCTGAGAATTTTAGGCTCATTTGCTCCTTTTTCTTAAAATATATTTTTATTTCTTTATTTCTTTTAAAGTTTTTTTATACCGCTCCTTCCTGAGATCAGGGACGGTTTACAGTAAACAACAACTTTACATAGAACGATATTTATAATCCAAACATTCAACATTTAACGGAACTATTTACATAAGACTATTTACAAGGTTTGCAGAATTCCATTTTCTTTGTGTGGTAGGCGTGCACTGTGGACCACGGAGGGTTTAGTGTCCAAAGGGGCTTTACAGTATATAAAGGAAATCGTAAGGAATAAGTCCACTCCAAACTCTAGGAGATCAGTGTTAACTCAAATTTAATTATAACCCAACGGGGTCAACAGCATTGAACAATACAGTGGGCAAGAAGCTTCACAACTGAGGTAGTTTGAATTCTTTCGGTGGTTACAGTTTCTTGGGTTTTTGCAGTACAGTTATGGTTCTCTCTCTCTTTCTTGAAATATAAAACCTTATGATCCTCTCACGCCATTCTCGCTTTTACTCCTGAGCTATACAGATGGACTCCCAGGACCCTTCAACTCTACTAGCAGTGAATAGATCCCTTCCCCAGAGAGTAACGGGAATTTTCCCTGTGTCTCACTCTCACCTCTTCCTTGGATCTTAGAGGATGGTTTATAGCCCCATCTTTCTTTCTTTTTTTTTTTGCCTCCCATTCCTGTGAGCATGAACACCCCTCTGGGCTAGGGCTATGCCAACATTCCAGGTCAGATTGGTAGAAAAAGGGAACCCTTCCATATGGCTTCTTCCTGGCTGTACCTACAGCCATACTGAGCCAGGTGTGCTAGGTAGTCATGCTACAATTAAGTCTCCTTCTTGGAATAGAGGTCTCTCTCTTCCAAGCATCTGCTACCAGAGCGAGGTAGACTGGGTGCTTTGTGTACAGGGTTCGGGAATAAAGATGCTCTTCTCCCCTTCAACCAAGGGCTTTCCCCAATGTAACCTTCCAGCCACTTCCATGAGTCGGGCTTACCAGGAAACATATCAGAGATTGATGCGTACTGCAACCAGGGGTCTACCTCTCCAACCCCTTATCAAGCATGGCTCATTCTCTAGGGTATACAAGGGCTTAGTGATATCTGGGTCACATATCAGTACACGGTTGCATTAAAGGAGGACAAATTTCAGACAGTCGATTGACAAGAATAAAATGCCTTTTATTTGCATTTGCTCTCTAAGTCAGCATTATTTCTAACCTCCTATTCTATATTTATTTATTTAAGCTTAATTGATCACCTAATAATGAAACTGAGGGTGATATAAAGACAATAAAATTGCACTATCTATCAAAATATACAGTGATAACATAGTTTCACAAGACATAGAAACATAGACGATGATGGAAGATAAAGACCACATCACCTATCAAGATTGCCTATGCAAGTAAGAACTATCAAATTCCACAATCCTTTCCCCTCTCTCAGAGATGCTCTGTTCTTTCACCATGCCTTTTTGAATTGAGGTACAGTTTTCATCTCCACTACCTCCACTGCGAGTTTTTGTCACACATCCACCACCTTTCCATAAAGAAGTATTTCCTCAGATTACTCCTGAGTCTATCCTCTTTTAAATATTAAAAAGAAAATATTCTAAATATAAGCCATACAAAACTTTAATATATACAGTGAGGCAGACCAATTGAATTTTTTCTTCTGGCTCAACCCAAACCAGTACTGGGATCCCGGTGCTATGAGTCTTCATTCATAACTACCTAGGGATTTTTTCCCTGTTTTAATAGATCCTCCCACGGTTCATCTGAGCAATGCATCAGTGTCCCTGAAGCCAGGAGCCCTGGATCATGGGATCGAATGCTAATGATTATGATGGCTCCTTCTGCCTCTCTTCACCTCCCCCAGGACACAGCTGACATTGCTGACTGATCCTGGTATAGGAAAAAGTCTTTATTGATAAAAAGGCACACGCAGGAGGTTTTGATTTTGGGGCCCTTTTACTAAAACCTGCTAAGTGATTAGCGTGGGTTTTAGTTGGTGGAAAAAGCTCCAGGTAATCACTGAGGGCTACTGGCTGCTAAAATGCACGTTCGTTGGCTATTGTGTGAAGGGGCAGGGTATGGGCGGAGTGTGGATGTGGAGGGATGGGGGAGGAAATATCACACGCTGTCAATGTGGCAATTAGTGCAGCGGCACTTCTGTGGGTGGAATTAGGCGCACCCATGTTAACTGCATTTCTTTCCGAACTGCTGCTGTGTCTACGCTAACGCCAAAACCCTTGATACAATGAGACGAAACCTGTGGGCGGGTCGGGTGAAAGGAGGCGTTTTTTTCCTGAATGAATGGCTCCGTGGCTGGATAGGATGATAAGTTTTCCAACTGGATAAGTATTTAAAAGCCCTGTGCTTCAATGTGGCTGTGAAAAGTGGCTGAAGGTGGCTGTTGAGAGTATATATAGTGATTTAAAGCTTATTAAGAGACAAAAAAGATCATAGTAACATAGTATATGACGGCAGATAAAGACCAGCATGGTCCATCTAGTCTGCCCAGCAAGGCAGCAAGAGTAGGTGCACTTGCCGCTCCATGCAGGTCACCTCTCCCCTTGCCTTTATTTAGAGGTGTACCCACCGGTCCGTGTAGGTCACTCCTATTTGTTCAGATATAAGAGATAGTTGTGTTTATTTTGATTTTATTCTATTGCTATAAAGGGATCCACTATGTCTGTCCCATGCCATTTTGAGTTCTGTCACTGTGTTCGCTCCCACCACTTCCATCGGGAGGGCATTCCAAGCATCCACCACCCTTTCAGTGAAAAAGTATTTCCTGACATTGCCTTTCAATTTACCCCCTTGTAGTTTAATGTTATGCCCTCTAGTTTTACAGCTTCCCTGTCTTTGGAAGAGGTTTGTTTGTCCATTAATACTCTTTAAGTATTTAAAGTTCTGAATCATATCTCCCCTGTCCCTCCTCTCCTCCAGAGTGTACATATTTAGGTCTTCAAGTCTCTTCTCATAAGTCTTATGATGCAGGCTCCAAATCATTTTGGTCACCTTCCTCTGAACCGCTTCCAGCCTTTTTACATCCTTTGCGAGATATAGTCTGCAAAACTGAACACAATATTCCAAGTGAGGCCTCACCAGCGACTTGTATAGTGGCATTAGTACCTCTTCCTTTCTGCTGGTAACTCCTCTCTGTATGGAACCCAGCATCCTTCTGACTTTTGCCACCGCCTTGTCACACTGTTTCGACACCTTGAGATCCTCAGAAACAATCACTCTGAGGTCCTTCTCCTGGTCCATGCACACCAATCTCTCGCCCCCTATCGCATGCAATTCCCTTGGATTTCTGCTTCCTAAGTGCATGACACTGCACTTTTTCAAATTAAATATTTTAAGATTGTTTTTATTTTGCTTGAAGTGATGTAAAAAAGAAAGAACGCTGAAGAAAAGAAAAAAAATATAAAAGAAAAACCTCGGCATTTAAGTGTTTTCAGATAAGAATTTTAATGATTTATGTGTAAGATAAGACTAAAAGTTGCTATAATATAATGGACTATTATGAGTGTGATGGGAACTGATGATTGAGATGAGGAACAATAAGTGAATTTTGGCAAATCCTTGCATATCAATCCACTAAACTCCATTCTGATGGTTCCTTATACTCTATTTCAAATTTTTTCTATAAATATTTTTTTTTTCTAATGTGGTGTGTGTGATGCCCATTGGAGTTTGTCTTTTGTTTTGTTGGGTAGTGGGAAGGAATTACTGTTTTGTCGGATATTTCTTTCTTCTACACAAGGGTTTTTTTGTTGTAAGGTTGCCTATGTCTTGAAGGACTACCAAAAGGGAGTGCTACAACTGGAGGTAGATCTACGCTTGTGAGTATAATCTTCTGGCATAAATGCTAAATCTTGAGGTTAAAGCTGATAAATCTGTGCATTTTAGAATTCAGTGTTTTTGCTGAGTCAGTCAGGTCTTAGCACCACCAGTGAGCTTTGTATTTAAGTCAATGCAGAGTATAGCTGAGCATAGAATATAAAATAAGAGTAAATAGATTTTGAAATAAATTTGTTTCTAGGGAGCTTTTCATTTAAATCAAATCAGAGTTTAGCTTAACCCAGAAAGTAAAATAACGTAAATAGTCACTGGAATAAGTTTATTTCTAGAGAGCTTTTTTTTTTTTACTTAAATCAGAAAATAGCTTAGCATATAAGTAGAATAGTCTCTGAGTAGAAAGAAAAATGAACTTGTTTCTAGTGATCTTTACAAAGAGCTCTTCAAATTAGGAGACAAAAGATCTGTGAAGTTGCCTTAAATAGGTATTAAGGGCAAGTGACAAATCAAAGGGGCAAATTAAAAAGCCCCTTCTATCAAACCAATGGTTTTGTGAATCGCCCAGGAAATTGGTAAGCCTTTACCTTAGAAGCACAAATATTAATAGGTCAGCCGGAGCTCTGAGAAGCTCAGTCTTGAAGGACTACCAAAAGGTACTGCTACAACTGGAAGTAGATCTACACTTGTGAGTATAATCTTCTGGAATAAACTCTAAATCTTGGGGTAAAAGGGTCTTCTTGGGGTCAAAGCTGATAAATCTGTGTATTTTTGAATTCAGTGTTTTTGCTAAGTCAGTCAGGTCTTAGTACCACCAATGAGCTTTGTATTTAAGTCAAAGCAGAGTATAACTTAGCATAGAACATAAAATTTATTTATTTATTTATTTATTTAACAGGTTTTCTATACCGCCTTTTCCTTAAATCAAAGCGGTTACCAAGACACAAGAGGGGAGAACAGAGACAGGGGGGCATACACTGACTAAACTAAAGAGTGAAGGTAAAATTGGGATACACAACATCAAGGAACCGTTACAGTAAAACAAGTTAAAATAAAAGTAAATAAATTTTGAAATAAATTTGTTTCTAGAGAGCTTTTCATTTAAATCAAATCAGAGTCTAGTTTAACCTAGAGAATAAATTGGTAAGCCTTTACCTTAGAAGCACAGGACAGGGTACTGTGTAGCAGCCAACTTTTAATAAGTCTTCTTTCCCTCCCTCTCCAACTCCCACCCACCTCTGGGATAATCGTAACTTTATAGGCTCTTAAACCTCTTAAAGGGAAGGAGGTGCCCATATTCATTCTCAAGTGCATCTGTTTATCCTCATCAGGCATACATTAAGGACCTGAGATTAATAAATCTTGTGGTGAACAAAGTCCATTAAACATATTAGGCCTCATTCCATTTTGAAATCCTGTCTGGGCCTGTATGTGCAGGCTGGGACCCGATTCCAGTTGGTCTGCACATACAGGCCTCTGCCCGGCTAACTCAGTCAAGGCTCCTGAATAGAGCCGCAGCGCCATGGTGTCCAGTTGCCATGGCACTGCAGCTCCATTCAGGAGCTGCGATTCCCGGCTGCCAACCACTTCTTTCATTCCCTGCAGTCTGACCCCCGATCTGGCCTCCCAAAGTCAGAGTCGGGCTGTGGGGAATCTCCTGCACCCCCTCCTACCTTTTCCACCACCTAGCCTGCTGTCCTCTGCCGTCTAGAGGAACTTATTCCACCTCAGAGGTGGAAATGTTCTCCAGTCTGCTGGCCCCGGACGTACAGGGCCGACATCAGACTCGGTCCTGTACATCTGGGGCCGCAGACCTTGCACTGCCCGCCCTAACTCTGCCTCTGTATCGCCCCTGTCTAGCCTCCCTGTACAAACTCCTTGTTTGTATGGGGAGGCTAAGCAGGGACGGGATAGGCGGATGAATAATGGGGATGGACGTCCCAACGGGACGTCTATCCCCGCAATTCGTGTTAAAGGATGACCCCATTAGGTATAGTTTTATTAGTATAAGTATCCCCACCAAAACCTAAGTAAGTAAACAACTTAAATACCTAAACAAAACCTTAAAACTAATATGCAGACAGCAGTCCAGCAGCAAGATGGGGGATTTCCATTCTTTTGCATTGAGTGTCATATGTATGATTTTCTCCCAGTTGGTGAGGGGACTTACATGTACACTAGGTGCAAGGAGCTCTTTGCTCCCAGGGAACGAGTACAATCTCTGGAGGCTAGAGTAGCAGACTTGGAAGACATAAGAAAGACAGAGAAGTACATAGACGAGATCTACAGGGATGTAATACTGAAGTCCCACCTCCAGTTTGGCAGTATCCCTGTTGCCATGGAGGAGAGAGGTCACATGGCAGGAGAGCATCACCATGGTGTGGTAGGAAGTGATCCTGTAGCTACCTAGCCGTTCAGAAAAGCCCTCAAACACCACCTTTTCCTCACATATTATACTCATCTTGATATTTCCTCCCCTCACCCTTCCCCTCCCTCCCAACCCCAAACCACAGCTATTTGAGTCCAATAACCTACACCAAACCTAGAGCTAGATGTATTTGAACTAAGAATGTAAATAGTTTCCCCCAAGTTACCTCCATGTTAAATCCCTGTTCTATGTAGACGATGCTCTAATTTAACTGACCAAGTGTTATATTGTTCAATGTAAACCGCACTGATGACAAAGAGCGCGGTATATAAGAGATGTTAAATAAATAAATAAATAAATAAATAAATAGGACCTGTCCTCTAAGTGTTGTAAAACCCTCTCACACTGAGGAGGTTTCTCCAGGGCCATGTGCTCATGAAGGAAGGGTTAGACAGCCATTATAGTTGGTGATTCGATCATTAGATATGTAGATAACTGGGTGACTGGTGGGCATGAGGATGATCTGGTAACATGCCTGCCTGGAGTGAAGGTAGAGGACCTCACGCGCCACCTAGACAAGGTCTTAGATAGTGCTGGAGAGGAGTCTGCTGTCTTAGTACATTTTGGTACCAATGACATAGGAAGGTGTGGTTGGGAGGTTCTGGAGGCCAAATTTAGGCTTTTAGGTAGGAAGTTGAAATCCAGAACTTCCAGGGTAGTAGTTTCCAAAATGCTTCCCATTCCATGCGCAGGACCAAAAAGGCAGAGCTCCGGAGTCTCAATGGGATGGAACCAGGCTGTTGGCATTAACCTTTAAAAAGGAGATAAAGCAGCTTTTAAACTAGATAATAGGGGAAAGCAGACAGTCGCCCAAGAGCGCATCATTCGGAACAATGTATCCTTGAAGGATAATAGCAAAAGAATGACATAGGGCATATCGACAGAGAGGTTCCAATAAAGACAAAAGTAACCCAAATGCCTTTAAGTATAGAGCAGACAGAGCTTAAAGATTCCAAATTACCCCAGATAACTAGATTAATATGAATAAAATACAGCCTCTAAAATGCTTGTATGCAAATGCTGTAAGCCTAAAAAATAAGATAGGAGAGTTAGAATATATAGCACTAAATGAGAGGAGTGGAGGAGTAGCCTAGTGGTTGGGGCAAGGTACTTCAGGCCGGAAGGTTGGGGGTTCAAATCCCACTAGAGGACAGCAACCTTGACCCGGAAGGACTGGGGTTTCTAGTCCCACAGGTGCTCCTTGTGGTCTTGGGCAAGCCACTTAACCCTCCATAGCCCATGTTCCCTGTAAAATAGTTATCTCCAAGTTATAATGCCCTGTTCAATGTAATTTCAGTTTGTTCAATGTAAACCGCACTGATGCAGAATAGTGTGGTATATAAGAGAATGTAAATAAATAAATAAATAAGATATGATTTGTATCTCAGAGACATGGTGGAAGGAGGACAACCAGTTAACGATCGTTAACATTACATAACGCATGTTATGTAACGTTGCTGCAGTTTAGTAAACATACCCCTAAGTTTCTAGATGAAATTAATGACTGCTTCATGGAACTGCTGGTTCATGAACCGACCAGAGGGGAAGCCATTTTGGACCTAGTCCTTAGTGGAACACAAGATCTGGTGCAAGAGATAAGTGTGTTGGGGCCACTTGGCAATAGTGATCATAGCATGACCACGTCTGATTTAATAAATGCAAGGGCGGCAAGGAAATCCACAGTACTACCGTTTATCTTTTAAAAGGAGGTCTTTGATAAAATGAGGAAAATAGTTAAGAAAAAACTAAAAGGAGAAGTTGCAAACATTAAAGATTTACATCAAGCATGGGTGTTGTTTAAAAATACTATCTTGGAAGCTCAGACAAGCTGTATTCCACGCTTTAAGTAAAGTGGAAGGAAGTCCAAAAAACTGCCAGCATGGTTTAAAGGTGAAGTCAGTGAGGCTGTTGTAGCCAAAAAAGCATCTTTCAGGAAATGGAAAAAGGAACCAAATGATGAAAACTGGAAGCAACACAAGCACTTGCAAGTTAGATGCAAGGCATTGATAAGGCAAGCAAAGAGAGCATTTGAAAAGAAGCTTGCTGCGGAAGCAAAAATGCATAATAAAGACTTTTTCAGGTACATTCGTAGCAAAAAACCTGTGAGAGAGTCAGTTGAACTATTAGATGATAGAGGGGTTAAAGGGGCACTAAGAGGGATCAAGGCCATGGTGGAAAGACTAAGGGGTATGTTTACTAAACTGCGGTAATGTCACTCATGTTAGGTTCCACGGTGATGATACAGCTGCCCATATAAGGGAGTGGGTGGGGCAGCATTATGGCAAGCCATGTCAGGTAACGTGCGTTATAAGGCACATTATAAGGCACCTTATTAGGCACAGAACAAGGCACGTGCCTTAACCTGTGCCTAATAAGGTGCCTTATTTATTTACATTCTCTTATATACTGTGCTATTCTGCATCAGTGTGGTTTACATTGAACAAACTGAAATTACATTGAACAGGGCATTATAACTTGGAGATAACTATTTTACAGGGAACATGGGCTATGGAGGGTTAAGTGGCTTGCCCAAGACCACAAGGAGCACCTGTGAGACTAGAAATCCCAGTCCTTCCGGACCAAGGTTGCTGTCCTCTAGTGGGATTTGAACCCCTGACCTTCTGGCCTGAAGTACCTTGCCCCAACCACTAGGCCACTTCTCCATGTATTGTACTGTGCCTTGTAATGTGCCTAATTAGGAGCTTTGTAACGCCTTATAAGGATTGTTGGCAACTGTGGTGAGGGTACTATGGTCTGGCAGCACGGATCTGCAAAGATATGACTGTCACAGGCAAGCAAAATATCTGACTTGGACAGGAGGGAACAATGAGGAATCAAACCCATGACCTCTGCCTAGAATGTCAGTGAACTAACCAGTAGGCTATACCTCTATGGCTTGTTGCATAGTAATGGCTGGGTACAGAAGGACTGCAGGTCACCGCACAAACCGTCTGCTCTGTGTGCCAGGATATGGTAACCCCACCAGCACCCATGATGCATTGCACATGCAGAACAGCGGCCTACAGCTGACTACCAAATGGGGTCTGCACCTCTCTGGTATTGCAGCGTGGTAAGACGGACTGATAGTGCGTGATACTGGCACAGAGTAGCTACAGACCATGCCATTGTGCAGGTTTCGTGTTCACCCTGAGGGATAGGATGGGCGCCCAGCACTAGGTCCACAGTACATGTGGTGCTAGAGATAGGTCCTGCTACACATCCCCATCACTACCAGTGTGTGACAGGTGTTTCTAGCAGTGCAACCAAAGGTACATCTGTTCTAGCTGTGTTCTGCAGTCACATGTGGCCCTGTTTACCTGGTGTTAAGGTCTGGTTGCCATGGGTACCTCTTATCAGGGCAGTGGGGTGTCTGGACTTGCATGAGGATTATGTAGCACTGCCACTATGGGTCAAAGTGGTATGCACTATATACCCCCAAGGGGCCTCAATCACCTCTTTTGTAGATGAGGGTGTGGTCAGACAGGTGCCTGCACCCTGCAGAATGGCTGTAGTACCAGCAACCACAGTCCTGCTGGTGAATGACAGCCCTCCAGGGCTGCTGGGCCTTTGCCATACCTGTGACCATTGTAGACCAGCAGTGATGCTTAGGGTAGGCTCAACTGGCCCACGCCACTGTCTGCCATTCATCAACAGACAGCACAGTCAGACTGCACCTGCAGCATCCTACAAGGTGTTCCCACCATGCACAGGCTAACTGCAGACAACCCACTAACCAGTCCATAGTGCATGCTCACAGGGGAATCCTGTGCACCCAGAGGTGGGATGCACAGCACAGACACCAAGCAGGTATCTCCGTGATTGGGCCCCATAACCAGGAACACACAGGTATCACTGGAAGCAAGTAATGTGAGGCACTATGTGGGAACATATACATGCCATGGTCACTGCTCGGTCAGTGAGAGTGACCCCCCCCCCCCCCAGCGTGACATGCTGTGGCCACCCTGTCCATGCAGGTGGTGGTCGAGCACTACAGTGTCCCAGCCATTGCCCTCCACCCTGTGCAGATGCATCCTGGCCAATCTGCCCTGTCTGGGTCATAATGAAAAGAACACCAAACCAAACCCAAAACCAGGTCAAAAAGAACCAAAACCAAAATCTAAACCCAGTTAGAATAACCAACTTATCAGAACTAATTTTTTGTCGGAACTACCAGCACAGTGAAAGGAAAAGTCCCTTCACCACCGTGGCCCTTCCATTTTAATAAAGAAAAACTTTTTAAAAAACAGCTTATACTTAGCTGAGGAAAGAGAGTTGTCAGGCTGCTCCCAGCAATACCGTTTTGGGGTCGTCTCAGTATTCCCCCTGCTTCAAGTCTGATGCTATGCGGATAAAAGCCAGCCTTCTTAAAAAAACATTTCTGAATAAAGCGGTTTAAATACCCAGGCACCACGAACGTTTGCGCAGCTGTAACAACATACACCAATCAAGCAATTCTCATAAGCCAATTAGGACAACAGGAGGAGGAGTCACTAAACAGAAACCCCATCCCCTGCCGAGAGGCTGTGGATTAGCTTGATATTACTATAAGATGGTATGCCAGTCCACAGGGCCGGATTTATGTATACGCCAACTACGCCGTGGCGTAGGGCCCACAGCTGGCAAGGGCCCACAAAAATTGAACAAATTTTAAAAAAAAAATGCTGGTTGCCGCCGCGGCAGCATGGACTGCCCGGCTGAGCCCCTCCGTGAAGGCACCAGGGGCAAGAGGAACAGGAGATAAGCGGCTGGTTTAGGAAGATTTCCCCTCACCCCCCCGAACGCCTGGAAGGAAGGGGCTGGGGCAGGACACACCTGCTGCTCTGCCGTCTGGAAAGAAGCAGTGGGATAGTGGTGGTATATGCCGCTAAGGGCAGAAGCGGAAGCAGTAGGAAGAGGAGGACTGTAGTGGAGCGGGGTGGAGAGATAGTCGCGCGGAGCGCGCCCATCGTAAGCTTTTGAGAGCGCTGCGGAGTCACAGAGCATAGAGGAACTGAGCACGAGGCCCTGAGGGTCCGCATACGCGCGCCCCCTCCCTCCCCTTCGGAACTCGCCGGGCTCGTGTTGCGCGGCATGCATGGAGGGGGTCGGGCAGGCGGCGAGGACGGCGCCTTCTGGTCGGGCGCGGGGACAGCGGGAGGCTTCCTATCTGAGCCTCTGACGATGACTCCTCCTCCCAGAGTCATGGCAGCAGCGGCGGGAAGAGGCAAAATCCGCACCCGGAGGTATCACATCGCGACCAAGCCTTACGCCAAGAGTAAACAGGTAATGTAGAGTTCGTTCCAGGCCGCGGCTGTCACTTAGCAAGCGAGTGGGTTTCCGGCTTTTCCCGTCGGACACGTGAGAGGAGCCGGGGCCCACCGTGCGCACCTATGCTTTCTACCCGCCCGTCGCTAGTCACATTTATACATTGCATAGTGACTGTATCCTATTATCGTGCTAAACTGATTTGCGCTTGCAGGTTCTTGAATTGCATTTGCACATGTAAAATTATATTTCAAGCATACAACATTTCAATGGTTTGTTGTTAGCGGTATTGTTGATATTTAGTATATTTATAGTGTTGCTAACTCGTTAATGCAGTGGTGTAATAATTTGCATCTCGTGTAGTAGTTTCCGTGTTGATATTTTTAATTTTGGGATGTTGCAGTAATTTTCAAATTTGACGAAATTTTCCTGAAATTGGACATATGTGATTTACATTACAATTTGTGCTAATTTGTGAGGTTGTATCGGTATCACTGTTGCTGTTTTGTGATTCAAAATATTGATTTTGCACTCGTTTTTTCAGCTTTACCTCAGTTGGCTAATTTGGAAAGTACTCTGAATTTTCAGTCTGTATTTTGTAACTTGGTAGTAGTTTCCCTATTTTTTTTAATGTAAAGAGTAGATGAGAATGCAAAGAGAAGGCCCTCTGTAAGATCATTGTATTCTGTCACCTCACTTGTTGGTTGGGGATATGGTAGCCTGTGATACTGTTACCATAGAAAAGGGCTATTAGCATTTCATACTGATATTTGCGTATATACCTTGTACTTTTCTATTGAAATGGAAAATATAAGTTTAAAGTAAACTTGCACTGCCTAAAGGCAATATTGACTGACTGCATGCAACAACCAGGGACCTTTGGTTACCGTTGCTGTTTTGAGCTGGATAGCCAAGGCATCTTTAAATTGCTGTAGCTAATGCACCAAAGCCCATCCCCTCTCACCTTGGACACTTGCTGCCACTTTTGCTACTTATCATTTCTGTAGTGCTACCAGATGTATGTAGCACTGTATATATGTGAGAGAATCCCTGCTCAATTTATAATCTGTTCAAGACAGACAAGCAGGACAAATTGAGAAAATAGGGAGTCACATTTAATATGGGACACAATTTAAAAACAGTATGAGTATTGAATTTATTAATTGGAATATGTCAGCTCTGGTAAATGCGCATCATTAACATCTGCGCTTTGTTTAGTACAAGAGCAAATTAATGTATAGTTTTATTTCTACAGTGTTATATATTCCAAGTTTGGCTTTTGGGATTCCCAGTTTAATTATGACGTCAGGGCCAACAGCGCGCAGCTGATCCGGCGTGCTCGTTTTTATATTTTCTGGGGGCCCACAATTTTTGTTGGCGTAGGGCCTCACTCAAGGTAAATCCGGCCCTGCCAGTCCACTTGCATATTTAGACCCATAGGGACTTCTGCAGTTACGAAATTAGTTCATAAATTTTGGCCCATTTTGGGGATTCATACCTGTTTTCGAAAACGGTTACAAATTGCATACGCCCGTAAAGCAAACCTACGAGATTTATTAGTAAAGACCACGGCCCTTTTGGATCGTCCACCTACATCTCATGACAATACCCACATTATCCTTGTGGGTTTTGTAATTTTTGTCCCAATACAATATTGGGCTCTGAATGGTTGGATAGTCATACAAATAGGACATATCAAACTAGATGGCACACTAGTTGTGTCTCAATGTTTGTGGTCTATCTTATCATCTGCCCATGTCGGCTTTATTATGTGGGCCATACATCAAGACCCCTTAAAGTGCGACTGGGTGAACATGCTTCTCGTCTACGTACTAAGTCCTTGACAGCACCAATGGTAGATCACTGTCTCAACATGTCTCATACTTTTGAAATGCTTCGTTGGCGAGTATTGGATCATGTACCGCCAAACCCATGAGGAGGAGATCGTATTCAGTTTTTGCAAAAATTAGAACAAAAATGGATCTTTAAGCTCAATACGGTCCACCCTATGGGTCTAAATATGCAAGTGGACTGGCATACCATCTTATAGTAATATCAAGCTAATCCACAGCCTCTCGGCAGGGGATGGGGTTTCTGTTTAGTGACTCCTCCTCCTGTTGTCCTGATTGGCTTATGAGAATTGCTTGATTGGTGTATGTTGTTACAGCTGTGCAAATGTTCGTGGTGCCTGGGTATTTAAACCGCTTTATTCAGAAATGTTTTTTTAAGGAGGCTGGCTTTTATCCGCATAGCATCAGACCTGAAGCAGGGGGAATGCTGAGACGACCCCGAAAACGTGTCACGTCGTATATGTATGATACTGCGGTATTGCTAGGAGCAGCCTGACAACTCTCTTTCCTCAGCTAAGTATAAGCTGTTTTTTAAAAAGTTTTTCTTTATTAAAATGGAAGGGCTACAGTGGTGAAGGGACGTTTCCTTTCACTGTGCTGGTAGTTCCAACAAAAAATTAGTTCTGATAAGTTGGTTATTCTAACTGTCTGGGTCATACCCACAATACCTTGCCCCTCTTTGTGCACATTTGCAGGCTAACGCTGGAAGCAGTGAGCAATGTGGGCTCAGTGAGGTGTTGGCAGACACAAAACAATGGAAAGACATACGCATACTCCCACACATATCTCAGCATTGTGCAGAGATGGAGGTGGTTGACAACCCTACCCGTCGCACTGGTCCTGATCAAAGTGCTAACATTGCTAATCTGTGCAAGGAGTAGTAGTAGTGCTCTGGTGATAACTGCAGCTCTGTGCTGGGGCCAACAGCCTGACACTCCATGAAGCTGTGGATAGTGGAGCCCTTGTGAGTGGGTGTCCGTACCCCTGTGCACCGGATTTGCCCATGTTGTTGTTGTGGCTGCACTGTGGGCTAAAACAATGGGGAGATGATCTGCAGAATCCACAGATGGGACCCGAACCTCTGACCCTCTGCTCTTGGACATGCTGGCTGAGTGTACTGCACCACACTGTTGCCACAGCAGCATAGTGGTCCCTGGTGCTAACCTTACGTTCCTCGGCCAGACCTCTTCTGTTGCACCGCATATCATGTACTGGTACAGGGCATGGCCTAGATCCACTGCAGGCGGGTGCCACTGCTCCCTCCAGCACAATCACCCACCCCCTCTGCCATGCCACCATGACCATATGCTGTCGATGCTGGTGGTGTGCCATCCCAAGCCATCCAGGGGGCAGGTAGGCGGCTGCCTAAGGTGTGGGTTCTGGGGTAGGGGTGCCTACATAGATGTCCACGCTTCCCCCAGCACCACCTGTCACTGTTATGTGCCCCTTGGAGTACCTGCTGGGTAATGTCCCCTGAATGGGACACTGTGGGACACAGACTCATGGGCATGTTTGACCCTGGTCAGTTGCTGTCTTGCTGGTTTCCATTTTCTGTGTTCCTATCTGCCATCTCGGCCACTGCCTAGTCCACCCTGTGCCCCAGTAGCCCCCACTGCATGTCCCGCCTGCAGCCCCCATGCCCCATTTGGCCATCACCATAGTGGCCTTTCATACCTGGGCACTATGCTGTTGCTGCAAATGGAGCACTACTATCACCTTTCTTGGGCTCCCTGCCTATGCTGTACATTGCTGACACTTAAATGGTTTCTCTCTCCTGCAAATGTGCATCTAATGCCAGGTTTTCAGTTGCGTTAGGATTCAGCCCTTCATTTCCCTGCGCTAGTGTGGAAGGGGCCACTCCCCGTCCACTCCCCGCCCATTGACCCCTTCTCTCCGCCCTCTCTTCACCCTCTGCGGGACTTACCATGGCCGGGAACATTAACGCGCCTTAACGTTACCTTACGTTACGTTAAGGCACGTTAATGTTATGTTACGTTAAGTTAATGCGCCTTAACGTTACATAACGCGCCTTAACGTAGCTGCTGCTACGTTAACGCAGTTTAGTATACATGCCTCTAAATGAATTCTTTACTGAGGAAGATGTAGGGATGCTACCCATGACGGAAATGGCATTTAAAAGTGATACCGGTGAAGAATTGAAAGAAATATTGATATACTGGAAATATATATTACAACTATTTGATAAAGTGAAAAGTAGAAAATCACCTGGACTGGCTTGTATACATTCAAAGGTGTTGAAAGAACTGAAATGTGGGATTGCAGATCTACTATTAGATTTCTGTGAACTATCATTAAAATCATCTGTAATACCTGAAGATTGGAGGATGGCCAATGTAATGCCAATTTTTAAAAAGGGTTCCAGGGGTGATTCGGGAAACTACAGACTGGTAAGTCTATCGTCAGTACTGGGAAAAATGGTAGAAACCATTATAAAGAACAAAATTACTGAACATGTAGATAGTCATTGTTTAATGGGAGACAGCCAAAATGGCTGTAGCCAACGAAGTTTTGTCTTACTGATCTGTTATGTGTTTTTGAAGATATGAATAAACAGGTAGACAAAGGTAAGTTGGTTGATATAGGGATATGTTTACTAAACTGCGGTAACGTTACATACTGCACAGTAGGTAACGTTTCTGAGCATTAGGTAATGTTAACACACGGTATGTAACGTTAACGCGCAGTAACGTTACAAACCGTGTGGAAGTGTTCTGTGGCGCGGTACACACCGCAGAGGGAGGAGAGAGGGCGGAGAGGAGGGGTCAATGGGCGGGGAGTGAGCGGGGAGAAGCACACTAACACGCTGAACTGAAGGGCTGAATCCTACCGTGAATGAAAACCTGCCGTTAGATGCATATTTGCAGGAGAGAGAAACTATTTTGGTGTCAGCAATGTACAGCATAGGCAGGGAGCACAAGAAACGTGATAGTAGTGCTCCATTTGCAGCAACACCATAGTGCCCAACTATGAAAGGCCACTATGGCAGTGGTGTAAATGGGGCATAGGGGGCTGCAGGTGGCACATGTAGTGGGGGCAGCCAGGGCATAGGGCGGACCTGGGTGTCACCCAGGTGGCACATAGGAACATTGAAACTGGAGGTCAGAAAGACAGCATCTGACAAAGGTCAAACACAATATACCAATACATTGACCACACTAGCCAATAGTTGCCAGGGCAGAGACAGGACATCCCCGCATCCATCCCACCACCATGTTGAAGGGACAGAATGCTGTTAGGTGGTGATGGGGGGGGGTGGGGATGTCCATGTATGCCTTCCCACCCCAGATGCCGCACCGTAGGCACCTGCCTACCTGAACAGTGAATGGCCTGGGATGTGCACAACAAGCACCAACAGCACATGGTTATGTCAGCATAGCATGGAGGTGTGTGTCCATGCTGGAGGGTGCAGTGGCACCTGTCTGCAGTGGACCCAGGCCATGCCCTGTACCAGTACGTGGTGTGCAGTGCAACAGAAAGTCTCGCTGAGGAGATGTAAAGGTATGGCCCAGGGACTGCTGTGCCTCTGTGGTCTCACTGTGGTGCAGTACACACAGCCAGTGTGACTCAGAGCAGAGGGTCATCGATTCAGGTCCCAGCTGTGGACCCTGCAGAACACATCCCAAACTTTTGCCACACTATGTAGATACAACGGAAAAACAGAAAATGTCTGGCTGAGGAGAATTAAAGGTAGCTCCAGGGACTGCTGTGCCTCTGTGGTGAAGTACACACAGCCAGTGTGACTCTGAGCAGAGGGTCACAGGTTCAGGTCCCAGCTGTGGACCCTGCAGAACACATCCCAAACTTTTGACACACTATGTAGATAAAACAGAAAATGTCTGGCCGAGGAGAAGTAAAGGTAGCTCAAGGGACTGCTGTGCCTCTGTGGCAAAACTGTGGTGCAGTACACACAGCTAGTGTGTCCAGGAGCAGAGGGTCAAAGGTACACATCTCAGCTGCTGGAACCTGCAGAACACATCACAAAATTTTACCCTACTAAGTAGATACAACATCAAACCGTGCAATCCCCATAGCTGCGGCCAACAGGGGTAGAAACACCCACTCACACAGACTCCACTATCCAAATCATGCTGTACAGGCAGGCTGCTGGCCCCAGCACGGAGTTGCAGGTAACATCACAGCACCACTACTACCTCCTGCTCAGATCAGAAATGTCGGCAGTGTGGCAGGCAGGGTTGCCAAAAACCCCTATCATTGCACAGTGCTGCAGTAGGAGTGTGTGTGTATGTCTATCCATTGTTTTGCGGCTGCCCACCCCGCTCTTGGCCCACATTGTCCAACTGTTACCAGCATTAGCCTGCGGATATGCATAATGAGGAGCAAGGTAGTGTGGGTATGGGCCAGATAGGGCGAATTGGGCAGGCTGCATTTGCACAGGGAGTATTGCAATGGCTGATACACTGTAGTGTCCGAACATCACCTGCATGGACAGGGTGGCCACAGCATGTCGTGCTGGGAGGTCAGTCTCACCCTGACTCAGCAGTGACCATGGCATGTCCAGGTTCCCCCATAGTGTTCTGTACTGTCTGTCTCCAGTGATGTGTGTGTGCTGTAGGTGCAGTCTGATAGTGTTGTCTGATGATGCATGGCAGACTGTGGTATGTAGTAAGTGAGGATTCACATGCCAACCCCACATTAATGTTGGTCTGCCAATGTCCCAGTCACAGGTATGTCTCATGCGCACTAGCCCTAGAGGGATGTCCTTTGCCATCAGGAACAGGGTTGCTGGTCCCGCAGCCAGTCCCATGGGCTCAGGCAACTGTCCCTCCACGCTCCCACCTACAGGATGGGTGTCATAGGGCCCTTGGGGGCACATAGTGTATACTACTCTGAACAGTAGGGTGCCATGGTACATAACCCTCATAAGACACTTGCCACCCCTCCGCCCTGCTAACAGGTAGCCATGGCAGCCAGACCTTAACACTAGGTACACACTGATCTGGGTGGTCTCTGGCCCCAGGGGGAACACCTGTGACTGATGGGCACAGAGGTATCTTTGGTCACACTGCCAGGGACGCCTGCCACACACTGCCAGTGATGGGGATGTGCAGCAGGACCTATATGTAGCACCACATGTACTGTGGATCTAGTGCTGGGCAGCCATCCTTACCCTCAGGGTGAATACAGAACCTGCACAATGGCAGGGTCCATAGCTACTCTCTGCCAGTATCACGCAAGGCAGTCCATCTTACCAGGCTGCGGTAACAGAGAGGTGCAGACTCCATTTGGTGATCTGCTGTAGACCACTGTTCCGCATGTGCAATGCATCATGGGTGCTGGTGCAGTTACCATAACCTGGCGCACAGAGCAGACGGTCTATGTGGTGACCTGCAGTCCCTCTGTACCCAGGCATTGCTGTACAGCAGGCCATAGAGGTATAGCCCACTGGTCCGTACAATGATGTTCCAAACTGTGTCCATGAGTTCGATCCCCTATTGTTCCCCCCTCCCATGCATGTCAAACTCAGATATATTGCATGCCTCTAACACTCATATTTTTGCAGATATGTGCTGCCAGCCCATAATAGACTCGCCACAGTGGCCGACATTCCTCTGGTCCGGTTATCTGCGTCTGTCAACTGTGTAGAGTCCTGACTGCCTGTGCAGGCTGCCACCACAGGTCATGAACTGTGACCTTGTCCTGCATTGTGCCTCAACATTGCCTGCCTCGCCTGTGCCTCAGCTGCATGGTACTACCACACCTCTGTCCACCCATCATTGTAACCATCCTGGCACCCCCGCCTCCCCTGGGGGACACGTATGCCCACCATCTGCCACCCACTGTCCTCCCAGTACGTTACATTGCCCACACCCTGTGCTGTGGTACAGTTGCCCAAAACATGTTTGTCAACAGTACTGGCAGCCACATGGTCTGGACGCAGATATGGCACGTCCAGGAGCCTTCAGTCCTCACCCCCAATCAACTGTGCAGTGCCAGTAACCCGTGGCCAATCCAGTGTTAAGGTGACACTAATATCTCTGGCCATAGGTAATGCATGTCAACCTGAGGTACCTTGCAGGCCGCAGGGCAAAGTAACCTAGGGCACCGTAACATTGTTATTCCCGTGTAAACAATGTCAAAATATCCCAGGGAGTCCACGAAGATGACCTGTCCAGGTGTGCCCAATACGGTGCCCTGCCTAGGGACCCCGATAAGGTGCCGTAGAAGGTGCCTCACAAGGCACCTGACGAGCATCCTATATGGCACCTTACAATATGGCACCCAGTAAGGCGCCTACTAAGGTGCTGTAGCACAATATACCATAGAAGGAACCCTTGAACGCGCCATGTTCTGAAGCGTGGTAGCAGGCGACTTACAACGTGCCATTAGGGCTGAGGAGTCCCAAGATGCGCTCCTTAGTGTACCGTTGAGTAAGGCATGCTCCAAGGCAATATAATCAACGTTTGCGTAACACGTGCCTGAGGCCCAGACAGCTGAAAGCCTGGCATGCTGTAATCTCATGCCTCAATGCCCACAAGAACATGGTTCGTCAGAGCAATCTAACGTGGTAAGTGCAGTGCAATGGTTAGGCAATATGTCAGACTACAATGTATTGGGGGTTCAAATCCCAGAAGGGGATACCACCATGGGAAGAAGATGGGTATAGGGAATGTCCCAAACAGAAAGACCAGTCATAGTTATATATATAAAAGGATACCTGTAACATAAACAAATAGACCAACATGCGTTGCAAACTGAGGTACGCACGTGGCTACCCGTGGGGGTATGCGCATGGCTATGCATATTGCTATGTGCGTTTTTACTGCGTCATTTGAGGTCTGAGCACATACAACAGACAAGATGGCTGCCAGGTACAGAAAGCCTGCATTTACTCATGCTGACCTGTACCTGCTTGCAGAACTGATATGCCTCCGCCAGGAGCGCCTGTTTCCAGGCTCCTCCCATAGACAAGACCTCACCAGAGTGAGGAGGGCCTGGGTGCACCTCACCAGGCAATATAATAGAGGTTCTGACTACCCACGTGAGGTAAGTGCATGGGGACAGGCACCCAAACCTACGACTTTAAAAAAATAGCTGGTAACCAACACACATATCACACACGCACAGCAAGGGAAAAGCAGGAGGTTGTGTGTCAAAATGAGATCAATGTAGGCCCCCCTGTCGATGTTTACAGATCTGCACCATCCCCAGGGGGCCGCAGAACCCATTACAGAGGTTGACTATTGTCAGACGGCTGCCTGGGTGAGAATGTTCACAGTCTTGGCAAGTGCATATGTCAATATGATTTGCAAGGGATTGTGGGCAATGCAGTCCATTCACACCCGACACAGCTGCTCACAATAATTTAGTTGTGCTCAAGTGTAAAGCCAATAAGATATTTATTTATGGGGTTATTTCTCCCAACACAGATATGCTTGGTAGCACATAAATCAGGTTACTTGCGTCCAGTGTTAAACTTGGAAAAACAAAATCAGGAAAACAACATTTGAACTTGTCAGGCAATCAAAGCAAAAGAAATAAAACCTGGTTGGTAACAAACTGGTCTTTTCTGTAGGCTTTAGCTAATATTTTCTTAGCATGTATCAAACAACAAACAATATCCACAAAGAAGAGAAAAACTGTTCTTTTCAGGTTAACTTCTTATATCTTCCCACTAGATTCAGAAGTGATTCCCTCAGAGCTCACAAGCAATAAGGTAAGGCTCAATTGCTAGCAGTTACCCAGCTGAAACCCCTTAGCTGGCTTGCTTTCTACTGCGTGGTTAAAAATCCTACTCAGGAGCTTTTCTGAGTAGATTAAAGAACAAGTTTGTATTTCTTTAGGTTTAGGTTTATTTATTTGATATAACCGCCTTTCTGAGGCAATCAAAGCGGTGCACAAATAGTAAAATACATAAAAATTCATAAAATACATAAAATAGATAAATTATACAAAAATGTAAAAGCATAATACATAAAAACTTTGGCCATAGCCAGAAAGGAAAGGAAATGTACAAATTGTATAAAGAATAGAGACTAACATGCAGAGAATACGAGACAGGGTACAACAGGTGGGTGGGTACAGTAGGGACAGAGTCATACAAAAGGGGAGGGGATGTTGAATGCCAGTGAGAAGAGGTGGGTTTTAAGGTTTTGTTTGAAAATTGCGAAGTGTGGTTCCAAGCGGAGGGAAGGGGGGAGAGAGTTCCAGTGTGCGGGTCCAGCAAAGTAGAATGCGGATAGACGTGTGAATTGGAGGTGGGCACTGGAGGGGGAGGGGAGAGCGAGACGGTTGAGATGGAAAGAGCGGGGTGCGTAACGTGAGGAGTGGAAAGATAGAAGGTCAGACAGATAGGATGGGATACCAGTGTGATAGACTTTGTGAAGCAAAGTTAGCAGTTTAAACTGAGAACAGAATGAGATCGGCAGCCAATGAAGATGAAGAAGTAAGGGAGTAACATGATCTCGAAGGGCGGAAGAAGTAATAAGGCGTGCAGCAGTGTTTTGTATTCTTTGGAGCCGGGTCACCTGGTTTTTGGGGAGACCAAGGAACAGTGCGTTAGAGAAATCCACCCGTGACATGACTAAGGACAGTACTAGTGTGATCAGAGCAGAAGGGGAAAGAAAAGGGCGAATTGAACGGATCTGTCGGAGAAAAAAGAAGGAGGTTTTAGTGATGTGAGAAATATGAGAGTGAAAGGAAAGATCCGAGTCGAAATGGACGCCTAAGTAACGGAATGTAGAAACCAGAGGGACTGGGGAATTAAAGAAAGAAGGGGCTAAGGTGGGGGGGGGGGAGCACCATAAGTAAACCAGATAGCCAGAGTCTTTGTGAGGTTGAGATGAAGGCAGTTGGTAGTGAGCCAGTTGGCAACAGAGGAAAGGCAAGAATTCAGAGGGGTGAGATCAGGGCAGGAGGAAGAAGTGTGGTGGAGTAGAAGAATGTCATCCGCGTAGAGAAAAGCTGAAATACCTGTCTGTTGGATAAGGAGTGCAAGGGGAGCGAGAAACAGATTAAAAAGAAGAGGGGCAAGAACGGAGCCCTGCGGAACCCCACAAAGGATGTTCTGCGGATCAGAAGAGGGAAAGGCAGAAGAAGAAGGGAGGACCGTGCAGGAACGAGAAGAGAGAAAAGAGTGGAACCAGTGATAAACAGTGCTACAGAGTCCAGCCTCGCGAAGTCGGTGAAGAAGAAGGGAATGATCAACTAAATCGAACGCTGCTGAAAGATCCAAGGCAACCGCCACCGATATATCACTCCGATCGTGAGCTACGTGAAGTGCATTAGTGAAAGCCAGAAGAACAGTGTCGACACTATGCCCAGAACGAAAACCTGATTGACGAGGGTGAAGGAAATTGATAGAATCAAGGTGATGGGAAAGTTGTGCAAAGACAAATTTCTCCAGGAGCTTAGACAGAAAGGGGAGGTTAGAGACAGGACGATAGTTAGACGGAAGAGAAGGATCAAGAGAGGGATTCTTCAAGATGGGGCGAACCAGAGCATGCTTCCAGGGAGAAGGAAAAGTCCCGGTGGAAAGACTAGAGTTGAACATAGTGAGGATATAAGGAAGGACACCCAGGGAAGGAGTGAGAAGCCAAGAGGAGGGAATAGGATCAGACGAGCAGGAGGTCTTGCGGGATGAGGAGATGAGATGATGGAGTTCGGGTGCAGTAATGGGTGAGAAAGTGGCCCAGAAATGAGAAAGCTGAGAAACAGGTGGAGGCGAAGGAAGAGGAAGGGGGGAGGAGATAGGAGCAGGACATGAGGGCAAGGAATCCCTCAGAGAGACAACCTTCGAGGTGAAGAAGGAAGCCAACTGCGATGGAGAGGGGGAAGACTGGGTAGTGGTAGTTGATGAAGGGGTGTGTAGGGAGGTGAGAGAGCGGAAAGTAGAATACAGGTGTCGGGTTTGGTTGGGTGCCTGTAAAATAGCATTGGAGAAAAAATCACATTTAGCGGAGTGGAGTTGAGTGCGGTAGAAGGAGTGGTGGGATTTGAAAACAGATAGAGTGATGGGGGAAGGGTCCTTGCGCAAAAGGCGCTCGGCCCTTCGGAGGTGAGTGCGTAGGAGTCGAAGGCCACCATGGAACCAGGGATGAGAAGGACGTCGACGGGAGGGATGAGGACGGAGAGGGGCTAGCCGATCAAGTGTAGCAGAAAGGGAAGAGAACCAGCAGGCGGCTTGGGAGTTTGGTGAGAGGAGCGAGAAGTCACTAGGTAAAAGCTCAGAGGCAGGGGGGAATTTTTGTAGAGTGAGAGGGGTAAGAGCCCGGGATAGAGGTACTGGGGAAGATGACCTAGAAGAAACTGGGGTGATAGAGGAAGAGACTCCTGGGAGAGAGCAAGACAAGGTAAGATAAAAATGATCTGTCCAAGGAAGGGACGTGGCGGTTGGAACTGATAGGGTGAAAGGAGAAGAGGCAGGGGACAAGAACAGATCAAGGATGTGGCCAGCTTGATGAGTGGGGATAGAGACGTGCTGAATTAAAGAAAGATCCCGAAGGAATGAAAGAAAAGAGAGCTCCCTTGATGAAGAGGGGGAGTCCATATGAAGATTGAAGTCGCCCGCTATGATTAAATGGGGAAAAACTAAAGAGACGTCAGTGATTGTTAGTAAGAGGGCGTCCCAGAGTTGAAGGCGAAGGGCGGGAGGAGAGTAAATGAGGAGTAAATGGATAGGAGGAGAGGTGTGGAGACGAAGAAGAAGAGCCTCAGGATAGTGCAATGACAGGGAGGAGATTGATGTGTAGGATAAGGAAGGGTGAAAGATGGCAGCCACACCGCCCCCGGACCGCCCAAGGCGGGGAACAGAGGCAGCAGAGAAGCCAGGGGGAAGGCAGCGTGCGAGAATAGCATCCTCACCATCATGGAGCCAGGTTTCTGTGAGGAGAGTGAGTCCGGGAGAAGATCTGAGAACAAGATCTTGAAGAAGAAGAGTTTTATTCCGCAGAGACCTACAATTAAGGAGGCCGATAGAAAAGAAAGTTTGGGAAGAGCTGGGGAGGATTGGAACAGTGGAGGAGGAGGAGGAAGATGAGAGGGAGCACAAACGTAAATTAGTGCTACAACGAAAGCGTTGACTGGGAGGTTTAGCAGGCCGCCTGCCCCAGAGTATAGGGATAGCAGCCATGGGAGAGGAAAGGGGACGGTATAGAGGATTGTGAGGAAGAGGTACCTTTTGAACGGCTGGGCCAAAGACGGGCCTGAATGTTGGTAAAAGGGACAAAGGAGGGAGAGAGGACCCACCAGAGAGGGAGGTGATAAAGAGAACAAAGCAGATACCAATTGAACTAGAGAGCCAGGAGGGGGCCCTCGCTGCCGGAGCGGTCCCAAGGAGCGCGCCTAAGGAGCACGTTGTGCTCCTTAGGTGCGCGCCGCGGCGACGAGCGCCGCAGGCGCTGGTAATTTATGGAGCAAGGCAGTGTACCTTGCTGGACGCGGCCGCGGGAAAACCGGAAGGGGTGGACCCCTCTGTAGTGCAGGAAACGGCTGGCCCAAGCTGGAGGGACAATGGCTGAAAAAACACAATGCAGGCAGACAAGTAAGCACAATGAAACAGCTCACAGAGAAGGACAAAGATAACATTAACAGCTGACGCCGCAGGCGCTGGTAATTTATGGAGCAAGGCAGTGTACCTTGCTGGACGCGGCCACGGGAAAACAGGAAGGGGTGGACCCCTCTGTAGTGCAGGAAACGGCTGGCCCAAGCTGGAGGGGCAATGGCTGGAAAAACACAATGCAGGCAGACAAGTAAGCACAATGAAACAGCTCACAGAGAAGGACAAAGATAACTTTATAACAGAAAATCACCAAAGGAGTTTAGACAGAGAGCAATCCATGTAAACACATTCTTCATCTGCAATCCCTCCCCCTTCTTCAACAATCATGGGTTCAATATCATGGATTGGCACAGATGAATTTCTCAATGGAGCACTTTCAGGAGAATACTTGTTTCCCTGCTGTCTTTCAAGGTTATAGCTAGGGCATAGATCAGTGTTCATACCTGAGCTCCCATTGCTGTTAGAGTTCCTCTCTATATAGCCTGGCCAGTATGTAGTCCAGTTCTTATGTCCAGCCTTCCAATCCAGATCCCTGGACACTGGATCTCTCTTCACATACCTTCTGGCACGGGTCCTTAGGGTCCCTTCCACGTGCAGCCGTCTCCCTCACAGGTACCGTCTGGAGATTCCTAGCTCTGCAGCACCATTCCTCTGGCTTTCCCCAGTCCAATGGTGTATGCTGGCCCTTGGAATGCCTCCCAGTATACGTACTGCTCCAGACTCCTCTAGACCTCCCAAAGGCTTTTCTCTTCTTTCTTCCAAAGGGTTTCTTACCCTCTCCGTCCGGTTTGGCTTCTGCTTCTGCTGATCCTCCAGATGAAACTGAGGATATCCAAGCTGATCATGAAGATGATGATGATTCTGAGGATGAGGATGATTCTCTGTAGAATAAACTCTACCTTTATTCTGTTTAGATGAGTGCTCCACCCTAACACAGCGCAGCTGTGCTGACTCAGGCCCTGCCCTTTGAGATGAGTGCTTAGGGATTACCTCATAGCCCTCCTGATTGAACACACGTTTCCCCACTTCAGCTCCTCTAATGGCTGTTGGAAACCTGGTGCATTCTGGGACTGGTAGTCTTTTATGGGAAAATTCTGTTTTCTTATTTCTACCAGAACTGACAGGTTGCTTGTTCAGAGTCACTTCACCTTTTCTATAGCTCCTTCCTGAGCTATGATAAGCTTCCTTATCACACTATCCATCCCAGTGTTATGGTACCTGCTTCTGTTGCAGTTTCACAGATGTGCCCTATCCCCAGGATGCCCCAGGCCACATTACAGAGGTCTAATATCCGTCCTCTTGCCAAGGTCCTGTTCCGGTTTAAGTTTCACAGATGTGCCAAATCCCCAGGATGCCCCAGGTCACATTATAGAGGTCTAATATCCATCCTCTTGCCAAGGTATCTGCTCCTGTTCAAGTTTCACAGATGTGCCCTATCCCCAGGATACCCCAGGCCACATTATAGAGTTCTAATATCCATCCTCTTGCCAAGGTACCTGCTCCTGTTTAAGTTTCACAGATGTGCCAAATCCCCAGGATGCTCCAGGCCTCATCACAGAGGTCCATTGTCCATCCTGGTGTTATGGTACCTGCTACTGTTCAAGTTTCACAGGTCTGCCAAATCCCCAGGATGCTCCAGGCCGCACTACAGAGGTCTATTATCCATCCTGGTGTTATGGTACATGCTCATGTTTAAGTTTCACAGGTCTGCCAAATCCCCAGGATGCCTCAGGCCTCATCAGAGAGGTCCATTGTCCATCCTGGGGTTATGGTACCTGCTCTTGTTCAAGTTTCAAATGTCTGCCAAATCCCCAGGATGCTCCAGGCCGCACTACAGAGGCCTACTATTCATCCTGGTGGTATGGTACTTGCTCTTGTTTACGTTTCACAAGTCTGACAAATCCCCAGGTTGTCCCAGGCCTCACTACAGAGGCCTACTATTCACCCTGGTGTTTTGGTACCTGCTCTTGTTCAAGTTTCAGAGGTCTGCCAAATCCCCAGGATGCTCCAGGCCTCATCACAGAGGTCTATTGTCCATCCTGGTGTTATGGTACCTGCTCCTGTTCAAGTTTCAGAGTTCTGCCATATTCCCAGGATGCTCCAGGACGCACTACAGAGGTCTACTATTCACCCTGATGGTATGGTACCTGCTCTTGTTTATGTTTCACAGGTCTGCCAAATCCCCAGGATGCCCCAGGCTTCACTACAGAGGCCTACTATTCACCCTGGTGTTATGGTACCTGCTCTTGTTCAAGTTTCACAGGTCTGCCAAATCCCCAGGATGCTCCAGGCCTCATCACAGAGGTCCATTGTCCATCCTGGTGTTATGGTACCTGCTCTTGTTCAAGTTTCAGAGGTCTGCCAAATCCCCAGGATGCTGCAGGCCGCTCTACAGAGGCCTACTATTCATCCTGGTGTTATTGTACCTGCTCCTGTTCAAGTTTCACAGGTCTGCCAAATCCCCAGGATGCTCCAGGCCACACTACAGAGGCCTACTATTCACCCTGGTGGTATGGTACCTGCTCTTGTTCAAGTTTCACAGGTCTGCCAAATCCCCAGAATGCTCCAGGCCTCATCACAGAGGCCTACTATTCACTGTGGTGGTATGGTACTTGCTCTTGTTTACATTTCACAGGTCTGCCAAATCCCCAGGTTACCCTAGGCTTCACTACAGAGGCCTACTATTCATCCTGGTGTTATGGTACCTGCTCCTGTCTAAGTTTCACAGATGTGCCTAATCCCCAGGATGCTCCAGGCCTCATCACAGAGGTCCATTCTCCATCCTGGTGTTATGGTAGGTGCACTGGCTGATGTGTGCAGACCACACATATTGTCATGTTGTGACTGGACCCTGGAGGGCATATGGCTGCATATCCCCAGGCCACACCCGGGTATGGCTGTTGCTGTGTGCAAGGGCCACTGGTGAGACACATGATCTTTGCCCCCACCAGTGCGTACAGTGGCACATGGTTATGCAGTTTGGGTATATGTTGGACAAGGGTCACAGCCAGGTTGATGGGTGTAGCAGACATGCTGACACAGTGGTGCATGTGTGTGGGATGTGGCACATGCCTCGCCCCCTGGCACACCATGCATGTATGCTGACACCATGCAGCCACCCCTGCATGGCGCCCATGACCCACAGCAGGGCAATGGCACATATAATGCAGTTTTGTAGGCCCAAGCATGGATAGGCCGCCGGGGCAGCAATGGGTGCCAGGAGGCTTGCACACAGGGCACGTAGGGCCCAACCCGGACATGCGCAGCCGCAATGCACACATGTGTGTGGCAGGGGCAAAAGCTAGCAGTTGACACACAGCATACAGTAGGAGCAGCCACCTGCTGCACCCAGGTATGTGTATGGTGCAGCAACGGCTGGCCATGGATGCCTGTCCCCTAATGTTCCCACACATTGTTTTACCCACAAGTCGAGGACCTCCGCAAGAAGTCCCGTGAGCTGCGAGCCAGATACCCCCACTTCGTGGCACAGGTGCAGCGGGAACAGCAGGCCCAACGGGACGGTGAGTGATGCGGCATGGGTGTGTGGGCCAATGGCCTGCAGGGCCACAGGACATGTGTGAATGATGTGCCAGATGTGTGACCATGGTGGTAATGTAGTACCTCTCCCCCACAGCAGCCGCACGTGCAGACGACGGCCCAGCCGGGCTGGATGCTGGAGCCGGGCAGCCAGTGCCAGCTGAAGACATCCTGTAAGGCCTGGAGGTGGCTGATGGTGGGGAGGCTGAGAAGGAGGGGGACGCTGGAAGCAGAGAGGGGGAGGGGGAGGGGAGTGGAGGGGAGGTTGAGGGTGACTGGGAGCCTGGGGAGGGGGAGGAGGGGGGTGAGGGGGAGGTGTGGGGGGAGGAGGGGGTCAAGGGGGGGAAGGTGTGGGATGTGGAGGGGGGTGAGGGGGTGAGGTGTGGGGGGAGGTGAGGGAGGGGGAGAGGGTGGTGGGTGTGGTGGGGAGGGGAGGGTGGTGGGAGGCCTGGGAGGGGGTGGGGTGGTGGGGATGGGGAGGGGGCTGGGGCCGGGGTGGGGGTGTTGCCAGTCTCGAGTGGCACAGGCCACCACAGGGCACTGAGGGCCCCAGCCATTTGCCCCACAGTGCCGGTGATGGCCCGCGTCTGGCTGTGGGTCTGGCACACATTGCTGCAGGCAGATACACCGTACATGCAACCACACAGACAAGGGGAGATGTGTGTCTGTGCGGGTGCATGTGCGGCCTCCACCTGGCTGCGGCGGTGCGTGCCCAGGCACACGCCCAGCGGTAACACGCCCGCATTCTGGGCGGGTGCTGGAGACCATGGCCATGGTGGCTGACCGGCTGCGCATGCTGAGTGACAGGTGCACGGCAAGTGCAGCTGACCAGCCACCCAGTGACGAGGACTCCCAGGGGGTGTGAGTGGGGGCCCCACACATTCAACCCCTGCCCTGTGCCGGCCCGTGCCCTGGGACTGCCACCACCGCTGGAAACTGGGACGGTAGGGCCCATGCCCGCACAGGGTCCCACAGCTGTTGCCCCCCCCAATACATATTGTACATATGTTCAGCCCCCCAATAAATACTGTACATTATTGTAAAATAAATTTTTGACATACTCACGATGGTCAGCTGTCCCTTATTGCAACATGTCAGTGGGTTGCGAATGACAGGTATGAGCATATATGTGTGTGTCTGTGTGCATGACAACGGTACCATACATGGTACCATACACATGGCAAGGGCGGGGGTTGGGCATGGGCGGTGCTCGAAGTAGCACCATAGATGAACACATGTAGCAGTGGGTTGCTAAGGACCACCACCATGGTGAGAGGCATGGTGTCATGCACATGCCACCGGTGCACACAAATCTATACGTGAGACACAGCCCCAGGCCCCAACCCCAATATATACATCCAAAACCGTATTGCGCTGGATGTGTCACCATGAGGGGCCCCCCCCCTCGCATTGAAGGTACCTGATATTCCAGTGTGCTATGAGCCAGAGGCACTAGCTCAACATGCCACAAAAGGTACAGCACGCACTCCAAGGGGTGGGCATATGCAACCCCCCCACAGCAAACCTGATACCTGCAGGTACAGGGAACAGCACTACCTGTGGGAGACAAACCACCTACATGCCCCAACCGTCTGCCCCAAACTATGTCCACTGTGTACCGGCCATACTCGCATGAGGAGCCCCAACAGTGCTCACATTTCAGGGGCACCCAACAGCTCCCCCACCCCCCAGCCAGACCACATACACAACATAGCGCCATGTGGCCGGCATCATAATCGCCAGGCCAGTCCCCGACTCAACCAAACCCAATGCTGGATGCAGTTGGGGTCGCTCCGATGGCAGGCCACGATAGATATTACGCCACCAACATGGCACCATGTTGTGTATGTAGACTGGTCGGAGAGTGGTTGAGCCCTGTACAGCCCCTATGATGGGAACAGAGGTGGGGACACATCACTGTGACTACAAATGGAGGACAAAGGACGTCGTATGAGGGAAATGGACCTGGCATATAGGTGCAGTGGCCCCCAAACCGTATTGATGGCCGCCACACCTGCAGATATGTAGTCGAAAGGGTGGGCCGCTGACGCATGTCCCCTGAGGTAAGCACAATACCGATAGGTAGGCATGTTGAGCTGGTAGGTCTAGCTTGTATAAAGCATGTACCACACCAACAAGCCTTCAGCAGGTAACAGCAGGGACAGGTGGTGAGGGGAGCAGAGGGACAGGGCAGGTGGGGAGGGTCCAGACACTGGCAGAACAGGGGGGCGATAGGGGCATTGGGGGCAGGTGGGTGGGGGTGGCATGGCTGATGCCGGGATCCATGGTAATCCCAGATTGGGGGGGGACACAGATTGCCCAAGGGGATGGCATGGGGTTGGTATCCAGGACGGCGACGGGTAGGGCAGGGGTCTGTCAGAATAAACACAGGACATGTGACCTCAAGCAGTGCTGTATGCATGGTCATTTATTTTCCACGTGGCCTGCCGTGCTTTGCGCGGTCCCTCCCACCCCGTGGTGTGGGTGCCACAGCCGCCGCTGCTGCTGGCCGTCCTTGACGTTCCGAGGGGGTCTCCCGGGCAGCCGCCATACTCTCCACACTGGCAGCTATGGCCTGTGCTGATGCAGCAAGGCCCCTCATCTCAGCGAGAATCCACTCCACCACCAGCCCCTGGTGCTCCACCACGTGCCACATGCGACATACCTCGTGCCGCTGCTGGCACTGCTCATGGAGGACTGCACCCAATGACAGCCATATGCCTGTAGGGGAGACATGTTTTGCGCTGTGTGACATGGTTTGCACCTGCCACCTGTACACATACCACATCATATATACATTGTAGGACAGTCACCCTGTGCATCGCCATGTGCTGCATCCGAGTGTGCCAGCATCTCCCTGATCACCTCCGCCAGGGCAGATTGTGTGTCCCACGTGGCATGTCCAGGTGCAGCAGGCTCCGCCACCCCGGTGGCAGCAGCGGCCGATGGTGTGCTGTATTCGGCCGGCCCCTGGCTCAGCCTGCCATTGCCTGCCAGAGGTGGTGCTGGTCCCCACACCTCCACCTGTGCCGCAGCTTCCCTTCTTGCTGTTCCTGCCTCAGGCCCTGCATCGGCCAGGGGCCAGGGGCTGGGGTCTTGGAGCTCCGCCCCCTCCTCCACCTCCTCCATGGCATGTATGTCACCTGTGGGGGAACAGGGTACACAGCTCAGGTGAGGCGTGGCTGGCTACCTCTGTCACATCCTATACCTATGGACCGTGTGGGATGCAGGGCACCTCAGTCAGTGTGTGGGTACCCAGACTGCATACATGTGGCCAGGGACGTTACTGGTGCAGGGATTTGTGTGGTACCATCTGCTGTCCATGCCCCAGGTGCCTGTGGTAGGTCACTGGTGCCGGCATGTGCATGTGGCTGGGCACACTCCACATGGTCAGGCGTGACTGTTGGGGTGAGGCTGGGGTGCTGTGCCATTGTAGCTGGGGGCAGGAGTGCCCTTTGGTGGTGGGGATGTGTGTGCATGGGTGCATGGTCTGGGGTGGGGTGGGGCCCTGGCATTGCAACTGGTGGTGGGTTGTGGGTAGCTGCGTGGAGCGGGCGCATGTGTGGGGGTGTGCCGCACGGGTCTGTGTTGGGGCCCCTATGCTTCCTGCCCATGCCGCCCCTTGCATATTGGTGCCTCCTGTGTCTGGAATCCAATGCTACCATGGCCATGCCCCCCCCAACACTACCAAACACAGCCACTTGCCCCATGCCTCCCCATTGCCACCTGCGTCCCTGCACCCAGCGTCTATGGCACACACAGGTGCGATCCACCTCTGTCTCCCCCATGTACAGATCCGTGTGGCCTTGTTGTCCTCACCACCCCTGCACTATGTCCCCACATCACATTGTCACCCAACGCTGCTACCACGGACCTGTCGCCCACTGCCCCTGTGCCCCAACACCACGCCATGCCCACCCCCATTCACCATCGCCACATCCACCTCCATTCTGTCCCCTGCACCTTCAGCAGCACCTGTGCTGCCCCCACTCACTGCCTCTGTGTTGGTCCTCTCCCCTCGATCTATGGCAGTCATGCCCTGCTTCCACTGTTCCTACCCCTCTCTGCCTGCCCCCCCGCCCCCCCACACCCTCTCACAGCTGGTGCTGTCACCCCCGGCAGCTGCTCCCATGGACTGCTGTCACTCCCTGGGAGGGTATCGGCACGCAACGCACCTGATGCGCGTCCATGGCCCCCACCCACCCCGCGACCTCACGTGCTTTCCAGTGCCATGTGGGGTGCACGCTCTGCCCCTCCTGCCCCAGCTGCCAGACATGATCCCCCTATCTCTGCTGGTTGCCCCAGCATGCACTGCCTGACACCTGCTGACCCCCTGATGGGACAGCACCTAGTTCCTTGCTCTGTCATGGGGGTCCCTGCATTCACCCACGTGCCTTGTCCCTGTGGCTGGGATGGTAGTGTCAGGCTGGGCACCCCCCCATGCCAGGCTGGTTGCCCCTTCCGACCCAGTCCCACCACCTCCCCCATTGGCTGGTCTGTCGATCCATGGTCCCCCTCAGCCCCCTCCCCTGCTGGCTGGCCACTGTCGGGTACATCCTTGTTTCCCTGTTCTTGGTTGGGTGTATGGCTCTGTACTGTCCTCAATGGCCCCCCTATGCAACACTATCTCTGTGTGTGTACCTGTCACTGAACCCCCACTGCTATGCCGTCCCCAGGGGTTGTACCCCATGGATCTGTTCATGGTCTGCTCCTTTCACCCTGTGTACGCAGTCCTTTGGTACACTACCCCTGCCCATGTGTGCAGTGGCAGTCTGTGCATCTCGCAGGGGTATTCTTGGCACAGGGCCATCATGGCAGGTGGCAGCGTGCTGTCTGCGCCCCTGTCTGTGGTTCCAAGGGCTGCCAGCCTGTGAATGGATGGGTGGGGTACCTGGGATGGGTGGGGTACCTGGGATGGGTGGGGTACCTGGGATTGGCAGGTGCCCTGGGATGACAATGCATAGTGTCTGGGGGTGTGTCAGGGCCACATGGTGTGGGCCTGGGGACATGGCATGGGGAGGGGTGGGTGTGGGTGGGATGGTGTCCCCCATTGGGCTAGGTTTCAGCCATCTACATGTGGGGTCTGAGGGTGGTGGGTTACACTGTGCATGGCTGACAGGGGGCTATGGTCCAGGGGCAGTGTGGGGATGGTGCACCAGGTGTGGGTTGTGCCATATGTTGCATGGGACTGGCTGAGGACATGCATCTGTATGGACCCCTGACATGGCCCCCCACCCCCCTGTGTCAGTCCCTGCACACGCTTGTTTATGGTCTGTCACTGGATTACTTCTTTCCATCTTACTTGCACGTGGGTGTGCTGTGTCCAGTGCAGAGGGCAGGCCATGTATGTACATAGGCCCCATTCAGTCCACCAGGTGCTGCTCCAATGAGGTCAGGGTGGCCCCCTGCACTGGGCCCCCACCTGTGCCCTGTGCATTGCACCTCTCCTGTGATAGTTGGGCATGGATTTCCTCTTGATGTCACAATACCGCTTGTGGAGGCTTTCAATATTACGATGTGGGCCCTCTGCTGCCACTACCACCATTGGTACCTCTGCCCATGCCCTGGTGCGCGTCCCAATGGTGGTGGTGGAGCTCAGCTGACCGAAGAGCACCTCAAACCTGTCAAGGATACTAGTCAGGAGGAGGTCATTCTCCTCCTGGGTGAATCGGACTGCCCTCCTCCTGGCTTCATCGGCCATGGGCGTCCGGCGGTGCTTAGGGCCTGGCGCACCTTCAGGCTGCTCAGGTGGGTGGTGTATGGCCCCAGATGGGCCTGCCCTCTCACCCTCTGGATCCAATGTGGTGTGGACTGCTGGTGGCTGCTGGCTGCTCTCCCCTCCTGCCTCAGGGTGCATCTCCTGCTCCATGATATGGTACTTTCTGTGTATCATACATCCTTGGCTTTATGGGCATGCTGTGCCCAGTTATGTGCCTAGGGTGTGGTCCTACGCATGTTATGCATGGGCTTTGCGTGCATGCCCAGTAGCGCACATTGCGTTTGCGTGCACTCCGCTGAGATTGGGTCTGTGGATCACAGATGGGGGGGTATGCGGTACCTCCATGTGCACATCTACCTCTGCGGATGCCAGTACGTGGGGACACCTCGTCTGCCCCACACGTGCACTGCTCCCATCCCACGCAAAGGTATGCGCCTTACGCATGACGTATCGCAGCTTGTGAAGTGTATGCGTAAGGCGCGTTCCTAGATGCCCTACACCCTTCCCCTCTGTTCTCCGCATTCATACCTTTCCTCAGCACTGCTATTGGTGTGCACCACTGCATACACAGGCGGTTTAGCCTCTGGCGTTGTTCGTGGTGCGTACACGCACATTCTGCTAATTCTCATTGATTTGGGTGCTGTCTGTTACATACAGCACATTCTGACGCGCGTAGGTGGGTCTTGCGGCGTGTTCCCAGGCACTAGTCTGCATCAGATGTTCACGTGAACATCCCGCCTGTGCGCATTGGAATGTGCCTTACGTTCTGCACTCACCAACTTGTCTGGGTGGGGCACATAGTGCATCACACCGTACGTTTGTGTGATGATAGGGCATAGGGACATGCTATGTGCTCCTCCTACACACATTCAGGGGAGCCAATCACGGGACAAGCATTTTGGGGAACGCACGTTTCTGCGTGCACTACGGCATTACGCTTCCATACGTGCTGGGTGTTCTCTCATGCTGTTGCTGGTGTAAGTCCCAGCATCACCAGGTGTGTTAGGCTTGCTTAGATTATTTGCCACACCCTATTTAACATCTACCAGTGCTCCATCTCATGTCTATCATGGCTCAGATCTGGAATACAGGTTGTGCGGTGGTGGTGTTGGTGGAGCTGGCGGAGCTGTGGTTGCTTGATGGGGGAGATGGTGTCCCTGGGGCTGTGGCACTGGGCATGGGTGCAGTCCTGCTGCAACTCAGATTTGCAGCTGTGGGGCTCCACAGACGGAGGTGATACCAGCATGGTGCCATAGGTGTACTGAGGCGTGGCCCCGCTTGCCACGCCTCTACAGGCCCAGGCCCAGGCCCATGCTCCAGGACATACATGAGGACCAGGTCATCTCCCTGTACCGTCTGGACACAGGGGCTATTAGGGAGCTCTATGAGGATCTACGACCTGACCTCGAGCCCCGGACTGCCCGGTCACATGCCATACTGGGATTGGCCAAGCTCCTGGCTGCCCTACATTTCTTTGCCTCTGGCTGTTTCCAATCCTCGGTGGTCGCAGTGGGCAGGATGAGCAGGCCAACTTTCTCACGCTATTTCTACCAGGTACTGTGGGCCATGGTCAGCTGGGTTGGGAATTACATTGCGATTCCTAACAATAGGCAACATTGGGGGGCCCTGGGCCAGGCATTCCAGCAGATTACAGGGATACCACACGTGATGGGAGCTATTGATTGCACACATGTTGCCCTGGTCCCGCCACACGACAGGGAGGTTGTGTTCTTCAACTGCAAACACTATCATTCCCTGAATATGCAGGTTGTTTGTGATGCAAATATGCATATTCTGAATGTGGTTCCACGGTTCCCAGGGTCAGCCCATGACTCCTATATCCTGCAGCACTCGGCACTGTTTGGCCAATTTGAGGCTGGACAATATAGGGACTGTGTCCTGCTGGGTGGGTATTTACCATATCTCATCTGCGCGTACGGTGTATGATATCTGGGGTCCCATTGTCACCTGTGTCCTCTGCATGCCTTTCCTTGCGCTGTGGTTGTGGGGTGCTGCCTTGTATGGGGTTTTGTACACCGTCACACCCTGTCACCATCACCGGGGACATGGTCACATACCTCCGTGTGATTCTAAACATCGCTATGTCTACCATGTGTGGCTCATTGCTCATCTGGGTGTCTCGGCACACATGTGGGTAACACTGGTATCTGCTACTGCTGTTCTGTTGCACAGGTCTTATGTACGGGGACACTCTGGGCACATATGGTGTGTCCCTTCTCTGGTTGGGTGCGACACCTCTTGGTTGACAATGACTCCAGCACATGGTCTCAGACATACCGCACACACAGATGTACATGTGTGTGCCTTTGTGGTGTATCCCTTGTGAACTCTGTATGCAACGTGTGTGTGTGTGCAGTCCAGGAGGGGGTTAGGTATGCGCCCAGAACCTTCCTCATGTTGTATGGTGTGTGTGGGGCCATTCTCCATTGTCCATGTCTATGACAACATGTGGGTGGAGCTGTGGTTGGACATTACATCACACATGTATGCTGTATGTCTGTCCGCGTTATCTTGTCTCTATTGCCATTTCGACCTGACCCCTAAGGTATGTGTTTCTGTGACATCTGCTGTGTGTGCACTGTATCATGGGCTTCACATGGTTGCACACATGTGCATCTCTGCCCCTTGCATTGTGCTATGCCACTGTCAGCCAGATGCCTTCACACCTGCCACTACTGCCGTTTGCGTACAGGTGGTTGGCCGTATGTTTGGCCTGGATACAGTTGATGTGTGTTGCCCTCATTGGCCTTCTCCAGGGTTCTGGGTCTCCCAGCTCCAGACGCTGGTGCAGAGCCATCGTGTGCCATTCTATGACATCATATGTTTGTGTCCCTGTTATCTGTTGTCCAGTTACACGTTGATGCATCTGTGCTTTTGTGTGTCCATCATCTCCCGTTTGACCTTACCACATTTCATTCTGCAGGTGATGCGGGATATGGCTGTCGTGCCTGGTTGCTGACCCCTGTGTGTCTCCCACGGCCAGGTGCAGAGATGAGGTACAATGAGGCCCATGCCTCCAGCTGCTCAATCATTGAACGCACCTTTGGCATTCTGAAGAGTCCCTTCAGGTGTCTGGATTCGAGGGATTCAAGTGGAGATAGTTTGAGACCATCCAGGAGTGGATAAGAGCAAGGCAAGTGTTCAGTGGAGTGAGATCGGGAGTGGAAGAGTTTGTGTGGTGCAATCATTGGCATAATAATATGCTGAAATACCAGATTGTTGAATGATCAAGGAAAGAGGAGTCAGAAAGATATTGAAGAGGAGAGATAGGACAGAGCCCTGAGGGACACTGTAGGACAGAGGAATGGGGTATGAGGTGGAGGAGTTGTAATGACTCCACCTTATTAATTGTGGTATCATTACAGGGCGTAAGTTTGTTTTGCAGGAATTTGGCAAAGTCTTGTGGTTGTAGATCTGAGACTTGCTGAAGTGGTGGAACCTGAGTAAAGGATTTGGCTATTTCAAACAATTTTCTGGGATGGCTTAGGGAGTTCAGAATGAGGTTTGTGTGGTACTCTCTTTTGTGTCTATTTATAAAGTTACAATATTCTCTTTCTTTGATTAAATATTCCTTGTGATGTAGTGGGTCTCTGGTTCATCTCCATCAGTGTTCGATCTGCCTAAGGTTGAGTTTAACTTCTTTTATTTCCAAGGAATACCATGGCGCTTGGGTTTTTTTGTGCTATTTTTTCTTTGTGGTGCTATGTACTGTGAATGGGGCTATGGTGTTTTTCCAGTTGTCAATAATTGTGAGTTCGGATGAGGCTGTGTCTAGTCTTGGCGTGATGTGTTGGTCCAAAAGTGATTGTTGAATTTCTTGAATCTGTGAGGTCTGCTGGATTGAGTCTGCAGAATGCTGTTGTGGTGAAGCTGCGGTAGATTGAGTGTGATCATCTGGTGGTCTGACCAGGGGATTGTGGTTACATGGCTAGAGATGTCACCTCCCATCTAGACTATTGTAACCTCCTCCTTACTGGTCTCCCTCTTATTCATCTCTCTAGTAGTAGTAGTAGATAGATGTGGGGGTTCTTTGAATGAAATTCCTCGGGTATGAATAGGGGGTCCAAAGTGTTTCCCCTTGTATGAGTAGGGGCTGTAATGATTTGTGTGAAGTCCATTGCATCCATGGCTTCCAAGAATGAAGTAGCTTGGTTTGTGGGAGCTGAGGTGAGGTTCAGGTCACCAAGTAAGATGAAGGGTTTATTTTTTTGCAGTGTAGGAGTAGGCAGTTTTTAGTAGGATAGAAAGGTCATCTGAGTTAGAGCTGGGTAACCTCTAGATCAGGCATATTTTCCAGTGTTTATTTTCAATAACCAGTATGTTTGGGTTGTCTGTTGAGTTGGCTATAGTGACGTGGAAGTCACTATATTGATGGAGAGGATTACGATGCCCTCGTCTGCCCTATTGATTCTAGGGCAGTTGTGAAGAGTGAAAGATGGGGTGATGAGTTGGTTGGTTAATATATTATCTGTTTCCGTAAACCAGCATTCTGTGACTGCAAGATTTGTGTCAAGATTTGTGCTCATTTATGTAGTCAGTTATTATATGAATTTTGTTATGGGCAGAACGTGCATTGACAAGACCACATTTCATGTACTGGATGAGTGCTACGTATGTTGTAGAGGCATAGTGGGTGCATTTAATTTGATGTTTGAGCCTGTGTTGTCTCCTTTGTCCTTGTGTTTTTAGGGGGTCCAATGCTGTGAGATCTTTGTAGTTGTGTATGACTGGGATCAAGCCATTGCAAAAGGTTGTTAGTCTGGTGAATTTCATGGTGAGTGAGAGTATAAATATTGCACTGGTGGTTATCTATGTCATGTTTGCGTCTGTCAAGGATTGTTGATGCGGTATGTGGTTTTGTTTCTTTGTGTTTTATGGTGCTGGCTAGGACCTTTGGAGCTTGTTAGTGGTATCTTATGTCAGAAGTATTATAAGGTTGTGGCTAGAGCGTATGCAAGAGTGAGTATGACATAGGGCCCAGCTCCCAGACAACACCTAGGATGAGATGGAGGTGTAAAGAGAGATGAGGTACTTAGCCCAAAACCCCCATGGAAGTAGATGTCCTTGGGGAGGATCAAGGGAAACCACAGCAGGAGGAGGAGATGGAGCTGGGAAATGAGCAACAATGAGTATATGAAGAGAACCCCATGGACATTCAGCCTATGGATAACCCGCAAGACTTGGGGGTGGTAATATCAACAAGCAGCTACGTGAGAGGTGGTGGAGCGTCCATGTAATTCCACACCTGGAATGTACTCAGGCTGGATACAAGACTTAAAAGGGGGGGGGGGGGGTTATTGTAATGTTCAATGAATATGTTTGTCTAAACTGAAGGACATTGGGAAGATGTCATTTGTATATTCCTGACCTAATTTGAATATCATTCACATTTGTGTTGATACAAAGGACCCTGGTGAGAGCTACTTTGGACCCAGGGAGGGGATAGTTACCCAGAAAGGGGGGGGGGGGGGCAGACAGACCCCAGCATAGAAAGGGATCCAACCAAATGTGGACTTTTGGACTATTGGATCACTCACTCTAATGTACAGGGAAACCCCAGAGATAGAACTCCCTGCTAGGAGAGGCTATAAAGTGGTGGTTTGTGGGCTTTTTCTTTGAGCAGACTAAGCCAGGAGGATCACCAGAGGGACCTGCAAGGACTACAAGATGCATGCTTACTGGTCCTGGAGATGCGCAATACCAGATTGGCCCCGAGATGGAGCAACAAATGGTGGCAGTGGTGGGATCTCCAAAGCATGCCAGAGCAGACCTGCTGATCCTGTGAGGAAGGAACAAGCAGGATCCAGAGGAGGGGTCCATTCCAGCAAAGCCAACAGACTAACAACACTGAGGCCCATCTGCCCAGAAGGTGTGAGTATCTAGGGCACAAGACAGGGTAGAACAGTTGGTCTGGGTAAAGGCAGAGTGGGTGCATTTGCATTTGAGTTGTTTTCTCTCTGCTTAACAGCCATGGTTCCAGAGGAATTGGTTCATTGGATGGTTGAGCAGACTCGACTCCAGCATGAGGCAATGGGATGATCAGATCAGCAAGAACATTGAAACCTGAGATGGGCTCAATTGAGGGATGTGTTGCAACGGGAGGACTGAGGGGACCTAGACCTGGACCCTCACCTTAGCAAAAAAATATTTATTTATTTTATTTAACTGGTTTTCTATACTACCTCATCATAGATTTGAAGCGGTTTACGTGGAACAAGTTCTGCGACAAGCTTTTACATAGAACAGGGAACTGAAATTTGGAGGATTATAAGGGTTAATAGTACATTTAACAAATGCTAACTATATACATAACATATACAGCAGGAGGAGGAGATGGAGCCCCATAAACAGCCGTATTAGATACAAAATTCTCCTAACAACATTCAAGCTCCTAAATGACATCGCCCCATCACATCTATCAACATTACTACAGACCCCATCTGAATCAAGAGCTCGCAGACAAAATGCAGCCCACTCACTTGATTTACCAAAATCATTCAAGAAGACTAAAAAATCCACAAGTGACAGAGCCTTCACGTTCACTGCCCCTATGCTCTGGAATGATCTCCCACTAGACCTCCGCACCATAAAAGACCTCGCCCAATTTCGGAAGGAACTCAAAACTTACCTATTCTCTGAACATTTCCAAATCCCCTACCCCCCAAGCTCTGTCCCACACCATCCACAGACACACCAACTCAGAACTCCCTAAACCACAACTAGACAACCCCACACAGCCCCCCCCCCCCCCACACAAAATTCTTGAAAAAATGGAAATAAATTCCACCACATACACATGATGCACGATTATTCTGAAAACCCCTGTATAGAATCACTTGTAAATAACCTATGTAAATAGTTTGGACAGTTTTTTACATCTGTCTTTATTTGTAAAAAGTTAGAAAGTTTCTCTGTTTCAATGTAATGTATATCTATTCCATGTAAAAAGTTAAAAAGTTCTCTGTTCAATGTAAAGTATACAGAAGTATACATAATTTGTTAAATTGTTCCATGTAAACCGCCCTTGATCACTGGAAGGGGCGGTATAGAAGAAATAAGTAAATAAATAAATAAATAAATAACGTTGCTGTGGGTTGATGGGATACTGGAGCAATCAGCAATTGTCCTTTATATACAGTTGTTATATTGCTATGTGGCATTATATTCTAGATGGAACCATAGTATTCAAGGAAGAGATGGGTCTTTATGGCTTCCTGAAGTCCAGTAGATATGTGATTGTGTGTGTTGAGGTGTGTAGTTCATTCTATAATTGTGGAGTGTATAGAGAGAAGGTTCTACTACAAGTGGTCTGTTTTGCTGTTTTGTAGCTTAGTGGGGTTTCCAGGATGTTGGGGTCTGCACCTCTTCTTGTTCTGGTCGGACGCACTTTCTTGATCAATGGTTGAAGAGTCGTTGGGGATGGGTTGTTCAGTATCTTGAAGATTATTATTATGTTCTTGTATGCCCGCACAGGGTCCCACAGCTGTTGCCCCCCCCAATACATATTGTACATATGTTCAGCCCCCCAATAAATACTGTACATTATTGTAAAATAAATTTTTGACATACTCACGATGGTCAGCTGTCCCTTATTGCAACATGTCAGTGGGTTGCGAATGACAGGTATGAGCATATATGTGTGTGTCTGTGTGCATGACAACGGTACCATACATGGTACCATACACATGGCAAGGGCGGGGGTTGGGCATGGGCGGTGCTCGAAGTAGCACCATAGATGAACACATGTAGCAGTGGGTTGCTAAGGACCACCACCATGGTGAGAGGCATGGTGTCATGCACATGCCACCGGTGCACACACAAATCTATACGTGAGACACAGCCCCAGGCCCCAACCCCAATATATACATCCAAAACCGTATTGCGCTGGATGTGTCACCATGAGGGGCCCCCCCCCTCGCATTGAAGGTACCTGATATTCCAGTGTGCTATGAGCCAGAGGCACTAGCTCAACATGCCACAAAAGGTACAGCACGCACTCCAAGGGGTGGGCATATGCAACCCCCCCACAGCAAACCTGATACCTGCAGGTACAGGGAACAGCACTACTACCTGTGGGAGACAAACCACCTACATGCCCCAAACCGTCTGCCCCAAACTATGTCCACTGTGTACCGGCCATACTCGCATGAGGAGCCCCAACAGTGCTCACATTTCAGGGGCACCCAACAGCTCCCCCACCCCCCAGCCAGACCACATACACAACATAGCGCCATGTGGCCGGCATCATAATCGCCAGGCCAGTCCCCGACTCAACCAAACCCAATGCTGGATGCAGTTGGGGTCGCTCCGATGGCAGGCCACGATAGATATTACGCCACCAACATGGCACCATGTGGTGTATGTAGACTGGTCGGAGAGTGGTTGAGCCCTGTACAGCCCCTATGATGGGAACAGAGGTGGGGACACATCACTGTGACTACAAATGGAGGACAAAGGACGTCGTATGAGGGAAATGGACCTGGCATATAGGTGCAGTGGCCCCCAAACCGTATTGATGGCCGCCACACCTGCAGATATGTAGTCGAAAGGGTGGGCCGCTGACGCATGTCCCCTGAGGTAAGCACAATACCGATAGGTAGGCATGTTGAGCTGGTAGGTCTAGCTTGTATAAAGCATGTACCACACCAACAAGCCTTCAGCAGGTAACAGCAGGGACAGGTGGTGAGGGGAGCAGAGGGACAGGGCAGGTGGGGAGGGTCCAGACACTGGCAGAACAGGGGGCGATAGGGGCATTGGGGGCAGGTGGGTGGGGGTGGCATGGCTGATGCCGGGATCCATGGTAATCCCAGATTGGGGGGGGACACAGATTGCCCAAGGGGATGGCATGGGGTTGGTATCCAGGACGGCGACGGGTAGGGCAGGGGTCTGTCAGAATAAACACAGGACATGTGACCTCAAGCAGTGCTGTATGCATGGTCATTTATTTTCCACGTGGCCTGCCGTGCTTTGCGCGGTCCCTCCCACCCCGTGGTGTGGGTGCCACAGCCGCCGCTGCTGCTGGCCGTCCTTGACGTTCCGAGGGGGTCTCCCGGGCAGCCGCCATACTCTCCACACTGGCAGCTATGGCCTGTGCTGATGCAGCAAGGCCCCTCATCTCAGCGAGAATCCACTCCACCACCAGCCCCTGGTGCTCCACCACGTGCCACATGCGACATACCTCGTGCCGCTGCTGGCACTGCTCATGGAGGACTGCACCCAATGACAGCCATATGCCTGTAGGGGAGACATGTTTTGCGCTGTGTGACATGGTTTGCACCTGCCACCTGTACACATACCACATCATATATACATTGTAGGACAGTCACCCTGTGCATCGCCATGTGCTGCATCCGAGTGTGCCAGCATCTCCCTGATCACCTCCGCCAGGGCAGATTGTGTGTCCCACGTGGCATGTCCAGGTGCAGCAGGCTCCGCCACCCCGGTGGCAGCAGCGGCCGATGGTGTGCTGTATTCGGCCGGCCCCTGGCTCAGCCTGCCATCGCCTGCCAGAGGTGGTGCTGGTCCCCACACCTCCACCTGTGCCGCAGCTTCCCTTCTTGCTGTTCCTGCCTCAGGCCCTGCATCGGCCAGGGGCCAGGGGCTGGGGTCTTGGAGCTCCGCCCCCTCCTCCACCTCCTCCATGGCATGTATGTCACCTGTGGGGGAACAGGGTACACAGCTCAGGTGAGGCGTGGCTGGCTACCTCTGTCACATCCTATACCTATGGACCGTGTGGGATGCAGGGCACCTCAGTCAGTGTGTGGGTACCCAGACTGCATACATGTGGCCAGGGACGTTACTGGTGCAGGGATTTGTGTGGTACCATCTGCTGTCCATGCCCCAGGTGCCTGTGGTAGGTCACTGGTGCCGGCATGTGCATGTGGCTGGGCACACTCCACATGGTCAGGCGTGACTGTTGGGGTGAGGCTGGGGTGCTGTGCCATTGTAGCTGGGGGCAGGAGTGCCCTTTGGTGGTGGGGATGTGTGTGCATGGGTGCATGGTCTGGGGTGGGGTGGGGCCCTGGCATTGCAACTGGTGGTGGGTTGTGGGTAGCTGCGTGGAGCGGGCGCATGTGTGGGGGTGTGCCGCACGGGTCTGTGTTGGGGCCCCTATGCTTCCTGCCCATGCCGCCCCTTGCATATTGGTGCCTCCTGTGTCTGGAATCCAATGCTACCATGGCCATGCCCCCCCAACACTACCAAACACAGCCACTTGCCCCATGCCTCCCCATTGCCACCTGCGTCCCTGCACCCAGCGTCTATGGCACACACAGGTGCGATCCACCTCTGTCTCCCCCATGTACAGATCCGTGTGGCCTTGTTGTCCTCACCACCTCTGCACTATGTCCCCACATCACATTGTCACCCAACGCTGCTACCACGGACCTGTCGCCCACTGCCCCTGTGCCCCAACACCACGCCATGCCCACCCCCATTCACCATCGCCACATCCACCTCCATTCTGTCCCCTGCACCTTCAGCAGCACCTGTGCTGCCCCCACTCACTGCCTCTGTGTTGGTCCTCTCCCCTCGATCTATGGCAGTCATGCCCTGCTTCCACTGTTCCTACCCCTCTCTGCCTGCCCCCCGCCCCCCCCACACCCTCTCACAGCTGGTGCTGTCACCCCCGGCAGCTGCTCCCATGGACTGCTGTCACTCCCTGGGAGGGTATCGGCATGCAACGCACCTGATGCGCGTCCATGGCCCCCACCCACCCCGCGACCTCACGTGCTTTCCAGTGCCATGTGGGGTGCACGCTCTGCCCCTCCTGCCCCAGCTGCCAGACATGATCCCCCTATCTCTGCTGGTTGCCCCAGCATGCACTGCCTGACACCTGCTGACCCCCTGATGGGACAGCACCTAGTTCCTTGCTCTGTCATGGGGGTCCCTGCATTCACCCACGTGCCTCGTCCCTGTGGCTGGGATGGTAGTGTCAGGCTGGGCACCCCCCCATGCCAGGCTGGTTGCCCCTTCCGACCCAGTCCCACCACCACCCCCAGTGGCGGGTCGGTCGATCCATGGTCCCCCGCAGCCCCTCCCCTGCTGGCTGGCCACTGTCGGGTACATCCTTGTTTCCCTGTTCTTGGTTGGGTGTATGGCTCTGTACTGTCCTCAATGGCCCCCCTATGCAACACTATCTCTGTGTGTGTACCTGTCACTGAACCCCCACTGCTATGCCGTCCCCAGGGGTTGTACCCCATGGATCTGTTCATGGTCTGCTCCTTTCACCCTGTGTACGCAGTCCTTTGGTACACTACCCCTGCCCATGTGTGCAGTGGCAGTCTGTGCATCTCGCAGGGGTATTCTTGGCACAGGGCCATTCATGGCAGGTGGCAGCGTGCTGTCCGCGCCCCTGTCTGTGGTTCCAAGGGCTGCCAGCCTGTGAATGGATGGGTGGGGTACCTGGGATGGGTGGGGTACCTGGGATGGGTGGGGTACCTGGGATTGGCAGGTGCCCTGGGATGACAATGCATAGTGTCTGGGGGTGTGTCAGGGCCACATGGTGTGGGCCTGGGGACATGGCATGGGGAGGGGTGGGTGTGGGTGGGATGGTGTCCCCCATTGGGCTAGGTTTCAGCCATCTACATGTGGGGTCTGAGGGTGGTGGGTTACACTGTGCATGGCTGACAGGGGGCTATGGTCCAGGGGCAGTGTGGGGATGGTGCACCAGGTGTGGGTTGTGCCATATGTTGCATGGGACTGGCTGAGGACATGCATCTGTATGGACCCCTGACATGGCCCCCCACCCCCCTGTGTCAGTCCCTGCACACGCTTGTTTATGGTCTGTCACCGGATTACTTCTTTCCATCTTACTTGCACGTGGGTGTGCTGTGTCCAGTGCAGAGGGCAGGCCATGTATGTACATAGGCCCCATTCAGTCCACCAGGTGCTGCTCCAATGAGGTCAGGGTGGCCCACTGCACTGGGCCCCCACCTGTGCCCTGTGCATTGCACCTCTCCTGTGATAGTTGGGCATGGATTTCCTCTTGATGTCACAATACCGCTTGTGGAGGCTTTCAATATTACGATGTGGGCCCTCTGCTGCCACTACCACCATTGGTACCTCTGCCCATGCCCTGGTGCGCGTCCCAATGGTGGTGGTGGAGCTCAGCTGACCGAAGAGCACCTCAAACCTGTCAAGGATACTAGTCAGGAGGAGGTCATTCTCCTCCTGGGTGAATCGGACTGCCCTCCTCCTGGCTTCATCGGCCATGGGCGTCCGGCGGTGCTTAGGGCCTGGCGCACCTTCAGGCTGCTCAGGTGGGTGGTGTATGGCCCCAGATGGGCCTGCCCTCTCACCCTCTGGATCCAATGTGGTGTGGACTGCTGGTGGCTGCTGGCTGCTCTCCCCTCCTGCCTCAGGGTGCATCTCCTGCTCCATGATATGGTACTTTCTGTGTATCATACATCCTTGGCTTTATGGGCATGCTGTGCCCAGTTATGTGCCTAGGGTGTGGTCCTATGCATGTTATGCATGGGCTTTGCGTGCATGCCCAGTAGCGCACATTGCGTTTGCGTGCACTCCGCTGAGATTGGGTCTGTGGATCACAGATGGGGGGGTATGCGGTACCTCCATGTGCACATCTACCTCTGCGGATGCCAGTACGTGGGGACACCTCGTCTGCCCCACACGTGCACTGCTCCCATCCCACGCAAAGGTATGCGCCTTACGCATGACGTATCGCAGCTTGTGAAGTGTATGCGTAAGGCGCGTTCCTAGATGCCCTACACCCTTCCCCTCTGTTCTCCGCATTCATACCTTTCCTCAGCACTGCTATTGGTGTGCACCACTGCATACACAGGCGGTTTAGCCTCTGGCGTTGTTCGTGGTGCGTACACGCACATTCTGCTAATTCTCATTGATTTGGGTGCTGTCTGTTACATACAGCACATTCTGACGCGCGTAGGTGGGTCTTGCGGCGTGTTCCCAGGCACTAGTCTGCATCAGATGTTCACGTGAACATCCCGCCTGTGCGCATTGGAATGTGCCTTACGTTCTGCACTCACCAACTTGTCTGGGTGGGGCACATAGTGCATCACACCGTACGTTTGTGTGATGATAGGGCATAGGGACATGCTATGTGCTCCTCCTACACACATTCAGGGGAGCCAATCACGGGACAAGCATTTTGGGGAACGCACGTTTCTGCGTGCACTACGGCATTACGCTTCCATACGTGCTGGGTGTTCTCTCATGCTGTTGCTGGTGTAAGTCCCAGCATCACCAGGTGTGTTAGGCTTGCTTAGATTATTTGCCACACCCTATTTAACATCTACCAGTGCTCCATCTCATGTCTATCATGGCTCAGATCTGGAATACAGGTTGTGCGGTGGTGGTGTTGGTGGAGCTGGCGGAGCTGTGGTTGCTTGATGGGGGAGATGGTGTCCCTGGGGCTGTGGCACTGGGCATGGGTGCAGTCCTGCTGCAACTCAGATTTGCAGCTGTGGGGCTCCACAGACGGAGGTGATACCAGCATGGTGCCATAGGTGTACTGAGGCGTGGGCCCGCTTGCCACGCCTCTACAGGCCCAGGCCCAGGCCCATGCTCCAGGACATACATGAGGACCAGGTCATCTCCCTGTACCGTCTGGACACAGGGGCTATTAGGGAGCTCTATGAGGATCTACGACCTGACCTCGAGCCCCGGACTGCCCGGTCACATGCCATACTGGGATTGGCCAAGCTCCTGGCTGCCCTACATTTCTTTGCCTCTGGCTGTTTCCAATCCTCGGTGGTCGCAGTGGGCAGGATGAGCAGGCCAACTTTCTCACGCTATTTCTACCAGGTACTGTGGGCCATGGTCAGCTGGGTTGGGAATTACATTGCGATTCCTAACAATAGGCAACATTGGGGGGCCCTGGGCCAGGCATTCCAGCAGATTACAGGGATACCACACGTGATGGGAGCTATTGATTGCACACATGTTGCCCTGGTCCCGCCACACGACAGGGAGGTTGTGTTCTTCAACCGCAAACACTATCATTCCCTGAATATGCAGGTTGTTTGTGATGCAAATATGCATATTCTGAATGTGGTTCCACGGTTCCCAGGGTCAGCCCATGACTCCTATATCCTGCAGCACTCGGCACTGTTTGGCCAATTTGAGGCTGGACAATATAGGGACTGTGTCCTGCTGGGTGGGTATTTACCATATCTCATCTGCGCGTACGGTGTATGATATCTGGGGTCCCATTGTCACCTGTGTCCTCTGCATGCCTTTCCTTGCGCTGTGGTTGTGGGGTGCTGCCTTGTATGGGGTTTTGTACACCGTCACACCCTGTCACCATCACCGGGGACATGGTCACATACCTCCGTGTGATTCTAAACATCGCTATGTCTACCATGTGTGGCTCATTGCTCATCTGGGTGTCTCGGCACACATGTGGGTAACACTGGTATCTGCTACTGCTGTTCTGTTGCACAGGTCTTATGTACGGGGACACTCTGGGCACATATGGTGTGTCCCTTCTCTGGTTGGGTGCGACACCTCTTGGTTGACAATGACTCCAGCACATGGTCTCAGACATACCGCACACACAGATGTACATGTGTGTGCCTTTGTGGTGTATCCCTTGTGAACTCTGTATGCAACGTGTGTGTGTGTGCAGTCCAGGAGGGGGTTAGGTATGCGCCCAGAACCTTCCTCATGTTGTATGGTGTGTGTGGGGGCCATTCTCCATTGTCCATGTCTATGACAACATGTGGGTGGAGCTGTGGTTGGACATTACATCACACATGTATGCTGTATGTCTGTCCGCGTTATCTTGTCTCTATTGCCATTTCGACCTGACCCCTAAGGTATGTGTTTCTGTGACATCTGCTGTGTGTGCACTGTATCATGGGCTTCACATGGTTGCACACATGTGCATCTCTGCCCCTTGCATTGTGCTATGCCACTGTCAGCCAGATGCCTTCACACCTGCCACTACTGCCGTTTGCGTACAGGTGGTTGGCCGTATGTTTGGCCTGGATACAGTTGATGTGTGTTGCCCTCATTGGCCTTCTCCAGGGTTCTGGGTCTCCCAGCTCCAGACGCTGGTGCAGAGCCATCGTGTGCCATTCTATGACATCATATGTTTGTGTCCCTGTTTATCTGTTGTCCAGTTACACGTTGATGCATCTGTGCTTTTGTGTGTCCATCATCTCCCGTTTGACCTTACCACATTTCATTCTGCAGGTGATGCGGGATATGGCTGTCGTGCCTGGTTGCTGACCCCTGTGTGTCTCCCACGGCCAGGTGCAGAGATGAGGTACAATGAGGCCCATGCCTCCAGCTGCTCAATCATTGAACGCACCTTTGGCATTCTGAAGAGTCCCTTCAGGTGTCTGGATTCGAGGGATTCAAGTGGAGATAGTTTGAGACCATCCAGGAGTGGATAAGAGCAAGGCAAGTGTTCAGTGGAGTGAGATCGGGAGTGGAAGAGTTTGTGTGGTGCAATCATTGGCATAATAATATGCTGAAATACCAGATTGTTGAATGATCAAGGAAAGAGGAGTCAGAAAGATATTGAAGAGGAGAGATAGGACAGAGCCCTGAGGGACACTGTAGGACAGAGGAATGGGGTATGAGGTGGAGGAGTTGTAATGACTCCACCTTATTAATTGTGGTATCATTACAGGGCGTAAGTTTGTTTTGCAGGAATTTGGCAAAGTCTTGTGGTTGTAGATCTGAGACTTGCTGAAGTGGTGGAACCTGAGTAAAGGATTTGGCTATTTCAAACAATTTTCTGGGATGGCTTAGGGAGTTCAGAATGAGGTTTGTGTGGTACTCTCTTTTGTGTCTATTTATAAAGTTACAATATTCTCTTTCTTTGATTAAATATTCCTTGTGATGTAGTGGGTCTCTGGTTCATCTCCATCAGTGTTCGATCTGCCTAAGGTTGAGTTTAACTTCTTTTATTTCCAAGGAATACCATGGCGCTTGGGTTTTTTTGTGCTATTTTTTCTTTGTGGTGCTATGTACTGTGAATGGGGCTATGGTGTTTTTCCAGTTGTCAATAATTGTGAGTTCGGATGAGGCTGTGTCTAGTCTTGGCGTGATGTGTTGGTCCAAAAGTGATTGTTGAATTTCTTGAATCTGTGAGGTCTGCTGGATTGAGTCTGCAGAATGCTGTTGTGGTGAAGCTGCGGTAGATTGAGTGTGATCATCTGGTGGTCTGACCAGGGGATTGTGGTTACATGGCTAGAGATGTCACCTCCCATCTAGACTATTGTAACCTCCTCCTTACTGGTCTCCCTCTTATTCATCTCTCTAGTAGTAGTAGTAGTAATAGATGTGGGGGTTCTTTGAATGAAATTCCTCGGGTATGAATAGGGGGTCCAAAGTGTTTCCCCTTGTATGAGTAGGGGCTGTAATGATTTGTGTGAAGTCCATTGCATCCATGGCTTCCAAGAATGAAGTAGCTTGGTTTGTGGGAGCTGAGGTGAGGTTCAGGTCACCAAGTAAGATGAAGGGTTTATTTTTTGCAGTGTAGGAGTAGGCAGTTTTTAGTAGGATAGAAAGGTCATCTGAGTTAGAGCTGGGTAACCTCTAGATCAGGCATATTTTCCAGTGTTTATTTTCAATAACCAGTATGTTTGGGTTGTCTGTTGAGTTGGCTATAGTGACGTGGAAGTCACTATATTGATGGAGAGGATTACGATGCCCTCGTCTGCCCTATTGATTCTAGGGCAGTTGTGAAGAGTGAAAGATGGGGTGATGAGTTGGTTGGTTAATATATTATCTGTTTCCATAAACCAGCATTCTGTGACTGCAAGATTTGTGTCAAGATTTGTGCTCATTTATGTAGTCAGTTATTATATGAATTTTGTTATGGGCAGAACGTGCATTGACAAGACCACATTTCATGTACTGGATGAGTGCTACGTATGTTGTAGAGGCATAGTGGGTGCATTTAATTTGATGTTTGAGCCTGTGTTGTCTCCTTTGTCCTTGTGTTTTTAGGGGGTCCAATGCTGTGAGATCTTTGTAGTTGTGTATGACTGGGATCAAGCCATTGCAAAAGGTTGTTAGTCTGGTGAATTTCATGGTGAGTGAGAGTATAAATATTGCACTGGTGGTTATCTATGTCATGTTTGCGTCTGTCAAGGATTGTTGATGCGGTATGTGGTTTTGTTTCTTTGTGTTTTATGGTGCTGGCTAGGACCTTTGGAGCTTGTTAGTGGTATCTTATGTCAGAAGTATTATAAGGTTGTGGCTAGAGCGTATGCAAGAGTGAGTATGACATAGGGCCCAGCTCCCAGACAACACCTAGGATGAGATGGAGGTGTAAAGAGAGATGAGGTACTTAGCCCAAACCCCCCATGGAAGTAGATGTCCTTGGGGAGGATCAAGGGAAACCACAGCAGGAGGAGGAGATGGAGCTGGGAAATGAGCAACAATGAGTATATGAAGAGAACCCCATGGACATTCAGCCTATGGATAACCCGCAAGACTTGGGGGTGGTAATATCAACAAGCAGCTACGTGAGAGGTGGTGGAGCGTCCATGTAATTCCACACCTGGAATGTACTCAGGCTGGATACAAGACTTAAAAGGGGGGGGGGGGGTTATTGTAATGTTCAATGAATATGTTTGTCTAAACTGAAGGACATTGGGAAGATGTCATTTGTATATTCCTGACCTAATTTGAATATCATTCACATTTGTGTTGATACAAAGGACCCTGGTGAGAGCTACTTTGGACCCAGGGAGGGGATAGTTACCCAGAAAGGGGGGGGGGGGGCAGACCCCAGCATAGAAAGGGATCCAACCAAATGTGGACTTTTGGACTATTGGATCACTCACTCTAATGTACAGGGAAACCCCAGAGATAGAACTCCCTGCTAGGAGAGGCTATAAAGTGGTGGTTTGTGGGCTTTTTCTTTGAGCAGACTAAGCCAGGAGGATCACCAGAGGGACCTGCAAGGACTACAAGATGCATGCTTACTGGTCCTGGAGATGCGCAATACCAGATTGGCCCCGAGATGGAGCAACAAATGGTGGCAGTGGTGGGATCTCCAAAGCATGCCAGAGCAGACCTGCTGATCCTGTGAGGAAGGAACAAGCAGGATCCAGAGGAGGGGTCCATTCCAGCAAAGCCAACAGACTAACAACACTGAGGCCCATCTGCCCAGAAGGTGTGAGTATCTAGGGCACAAGACAGGGTAGAACAGTTGGTCTGGGTAAAGGCAGAGTGGGTGCATTTGCATTTGAGTTGTTTTCTCTCTGCTTAACAGCCATGGTTCCAGAGGAATTGGTTCATTGGATGGTTGAGCAGACTCGACTCCAGCATGAGGCAATGGGATGATCAGATCAGCAAGAACATTGAAACCTGAGATGGGCTCAATTGAGGGATGTGTTGCAACGGGAGGACTGAGGGGACCTAGACCTGGACCCTCACCTTAGCAAAAAAATATTTATTTATTTTATTTAACTGGTTTTCTATACTACCTCATCATAGATTTGAAGCGGTTTACGTGGAACAAGTTCTGCGACAAGCTTTTACATAGAACAGGGAACTGAAATTTGGAGGATTATAAGGGTTAATAGTACATTTAACAAATGCTAACTATATACATAACATATACAGCAGGAGGAGGAGATGGAGCCCCATAAACAGCCGTATTAGATACAAAATTCTCCTAACAACATTCAAGCTCCTAAATGACATCGCCCCATCACATCTATCAACATTACTACTACAGACCCCATCTGAATCAAGAGCTCGCAGACAAAATGCAGCCCACTCACTTGATTTACCAAAATCATTCAAGAAGACTAAAAAATCCACAAGTGACAGAGCCTTCACGTTCACTGCCCCTATGCTCTGGAATGATCTCCCACTAGACCTCCGCACCATAAAAGACCTCGCCCAATTTCGGAAGGAACTCAAAACTTACCTATTCTCTGAACATTTCCAAATCCCCTACCCCCCAAGCTCTGTCCCACACCATCCACAGACACACCAACTCAGAACTCCCTAAACCACAACTAGACAACCCCACACAGCCCCCCCCCCCACACAAAATTCTTGAAAAAATGGAAATAAATTCCACCACATACACATGATGCACGATTATTCTGAAAACCCCTGTATAGAATCACTTGTAAATAACCTATGTAAATAGTTTGGACAGTTTTTTACATCTGTCTTTATTTGTAAAAAGTTAGAAAGTTTCTCTGTTTCAATGTAATGTATATCTATTCCATGTAAAAAGTTAAAAAGTTCTCTGTTCAATGTAAAGTATACAGAAGTATACATAATTTGTTAAATTGTTCCATGTAAACCGCCCTTGATCACTGGAAGGGGCGGTATAGAAGAAATAAGTAAATAAATAAATAAATAAATAACGTTGCTGTGGGTTGATGGGATACTGGAGCAATCAGCAATTGTCCTTTATATACAGTTGTTATATTGCTATGTGGCATTATATTCTAGATGGAACCATAGTATTCAAGGAAGAGATGGGTCTTTATGGCTTCCTGAAGTCCAGTAGATATGTGATTGTGTGTGTTGAGGTGTGTAGTTCATTCTATAATTGTGGAGTGTATAGAGAGAAGGTTCTACTACAAGTGGTCTGTTTTGCTGTTTTGTAGCTTAGTGGGGTTTCCAGGATGTTGGGGTCTGCACCTCTTCTTGTTCTGGTCGGACGCACTTTCTTGATCAATGGTTGAAGAGTCGTTGGGGATGGGTTGTTCAGTATCTTGAAGATTATTATTATGTTCTTGTATTTGGTACGGACAGTGATAGGGAGCCAATATAGCTGTGGTTATATGGCTGTATTTTGCTGTTCCTGTAATGATTCTTGAGGCAGTGTTTTGAACCAGTTGTAAAGGAAGTATTGCTTTCTTAGGCAGGCCATGATAGATTATGTTGCAATAATCTATAATGGGTGTTACCATAGCTTGGCATACTGTTCTGAAGTCATTGTCAGTGAGCAGAGGTTTGAGTTTGTGTAGAGTTCGCAGCTTGTGGTATGCTGATCTAGTTGTCTTCTTTATTTGAGGTTGGAAGTTGAGTTGATGGTTACTCTGAGGTATTTGACCTCTTGTTTGTTAGTTAGGGTGTAGTCTAGGATCCTGAGTGAGTCTGGAGGGGAGAATTTAGTGTTTCTGGTAATGTGAATCAATTCAGATTTTTTAAAGTTTATGGAAAGGTTCTGTTCTTTGAGCTACTTTGATATTGATTCCAGGCATACTTTGAATTGTGAGTAATCCAGGAGGTTGATGTTGATGTGGGTAAAAATCATAATATTGTCTGCATATATTCTGTAGTGGATGTTGTGTTGTCTTATAATGTTGCATATTGGCTGGATATATATATATATATATATTGAATAACAGTGCATAGAGGGCCGAGCCTTGTGGGACACCCTGGCATTGAATAAAAGGTTTAGACTGCTCTTCTTTGGTTCTTACTTGCTGGCTATGGTGGAACAAGTAGGCGATGAACCAGTCTAGTACTGTACCATTAATTCCAGTATCTCGGAGCCTCTGTAGTAGAGTGCTGTGGATAACAGAGTCAAATGCAATGGTGATATCCAAGAAGCATAAGACAAAGCCATGCAATATATTGTCTATCCCTGTAACCAAGGTGTCCATAAGTGATGTGATCAGAGTTTCTACACTGTGATTTTGTTTGAATCTGTATTGTTGAGGGTCTAATGGGGCATATGTGTCAATGTGGTCCTATAATTGATACTGTACTATATTTTCAATTTTCTTGGTTACGAATGTGAGACTTGATATCGGACGGAAGGAGCTTGGATCCTCTTTGTTGAGGTTATTGTTCTTTAGGATAGGTCTAATGGAGGCTTGCTTGAGCTGAGAGGGGAGGTATCCTTGAGTGAGGGATAATTCAATGATCTTTTGTAGGAATGGTATTAAGTATTCTTTTGTTTGTTTAATCAAGGTAAATGGAAATGGATTGATAGGTGAGGTTGTTGTTGGGGTTTGAAATGTTTCCCATGTAGGATCTGTGGTGTGTTGTAGGTTGGATTTGCTTGGTCTTTCAAGTGGTGTCTGTGTATACTTCATCTGTATGAAGTCTGCCAAGTCTTGTGGGGATATTGAAATTGTAACATCTGGTTCTGTTGGTTCCTTTATTAGACCTGTAGATTATGAAGTGGAGCAGCGGAAAGGGAAGGTACAGACCTTCCACATCAATTTGCTCAAACCCTGAAGAGCTCCCTAGGTCTGTTAATGGATTTCATTATTTATTTATTTAATTTATTTATTATACCGCGCTCTTTAGAATCAGTGCGATTTACATGTATACTAACAGGTACTTTTTATTCCCTTGTCCCCGAAGGGCTCACAATCTAAGTGTACCTGAGGCAATGGAGGGTTAAGTGGCTTGCCCAAGGCCACAAGGAGTGGCCATGGGACTAGAGACCCCAGTCCCTCCAGCCTGAGGTTGCTTGTCCCCATGCGGGAATTGAACCCCCGGCCCTCCGGCCTGAGGTAACCTGTCCCAACCACTGAGCCACTCCTCCCTCCCTAACAGGCCCAATACCATAACACAATAAATAACTACATAAAGGAATACCACTCAAACATGATTCCTTTATGTAGTTATTTATTGTGTTATGGTATTGGGTTTGCATTTCATTGTATTTTGCTAGGTGGTATTGGTTTTTTTGTTTGCCACCAAAGCCTTTCTATTCTCTGTAGTTGCTTCTTCTGTTCATTGATTTCGGTTGAGAACCAGGGGGTGTTGTGTTTGCTCTTGTTGGTTTGGATTGGTTTGTCTGGTGCACTTGCAGCCTTCTGAAGTGTTGAGTGCCAGGTAGTGATGATGGAGTCAAGGTCTGCTGTAATTTGGTCTACAGTAGTTCCGGCAGCACTTCTTCTAGGAATTTATCTTTGTTGAAGATTCTGAATCTCCTTTGCTCCTTGAGGGTTGGCTTATGTGTGTCATTCATTATCGGGGAGGTTATGGTGAAGTTGATCATGTGATGATCAGACCATGGGATTGGGATGACTGAAATGTGTGTTACAAGGTCTTTGGTGTGATATTGATTCAGTGCGAAGATAAGGTCAAGGGTTCCTCCCTTCCTGTGGGTTGGAGAATCTATTAATTGATCGTAATGGAGGTCTTTCATAGCATCTAAGAAGGTATTTATTTATTTATTTATTTATTTATTTATTTATTTAACATCTCTTATATACCGCACTATTGTCATCAGCGCGGTTTACATGGAACAAATATATACATACAGAGAACTGTAATGCATTTTACAAATAACAGGGGTTTTTGAACTTGGGATTAAAGGTAAACTATATAGACTAAGTAACTATTTACAAAAAACTCTCCTACTTGGGCGGGCAGCGATGGGAGGTTAGGGTCCCCTAGGATAATAAGAGGCTTACTCTGGTTGGGATGGGCACAGACTTGTTCCAGAATGGTTGAGAGGTCTTCTTCGTTTGCACTGGGAGCTCTGTACATGAGGCAGAGCACTAGCTGTTTATTTGATATAATTAATAAATGGCTTCTTTCCAATTGGAGGGAGGAGGTGATGTTAAATCCTAGATGTGACTTTGCAATGACTAATATGCCTCTGCCTTGTCGTGATGGTCTTGTGGAGTTGTGTATAGTATATTGTTGAGAGATGATTTGGTTAATGATGACGTTATCTGTATCAGCAAGCCATGTTTCCATGATACACATAATGTCAGTGTTCTGGCTTTGTTTGTAGTCTAATATTGTGTTATATTTATTGCGGATTAATCAAGCATTAACCAAAGCACAGTTGAGGGAAGCATAGTGTAGTTTCTTGGCATAAGTTAATCCTTCATGGGTGGATGGGGTGATATGGATTAATCTTCGAGGTCTGTTACGGTGACTTTGGTTAATGTTTATCTTGTAGGGAGGGTATCTGCCTGATTGTATTATCGGTATCAGGTGTGTTGAGGTTTGATGCATCAGCAGTTGTGTATCTGATCTTGAGAAGCAGGTGTAGAAGGAGAAGTATAAACATTATGTTATTACCCATTGTGAACTTTGGGTTGGTGAGTTATAGGAGTTTGGGGCAGATTATTCTATGCAAGGGGTGTAGAGTAGTAGTTTGAATCCTGTTCAGTTATGCAGACTGAATCAAGTTATACTCACATTTTCCATTGGCTTCTGAGGCTTATTTGCAATGTAGATATATTATGTTCAGTTGGCTGGTGAGTTCCGATAGCTGTTCCGGTAGCAAGAGCAGACTGCTCGTAGAGATTACAGTGCCCCTTCAATTGCCCCACTCAAGGGCCACACCTAAGGGCCCTCTGGTGATGTCCTCAGGTGCGGGCCTGCCTGCCGGCGCTTCCTTTTAAAACTGGCACGTTGGGCCCTGATTGGCCATGTGATGGAGAGCGGGAGGGATTGTAGCCTCCTACTCTCTGTCCAACCACCGATCGGGGCTCCAGTGGAGGAGTGGAGGTCCTTTGTGTGCCTGCAACATTTCCTTTTAAAACTGGTGCATTGGGCCCTGATTGGCCGTGTGATGGAGCGCGGAAGGGGTTGTATCCTTCTGCTTTCTCTGTCCCGCTGCCGATCGGGGCTCTGGTGGAGGAGTGAAAGTCCTTTGTGTGCCTGCCAGCACTTCCTTTTAAAACTGGCATGTTGGGCCCTGATTGGCCATGTGATGGAGAACGGGAGGGGTTGTAGCCTCCCTCTGTCTGTCCCGCCGCCAATCGGAGCTCCAGTGGAGGAGTGGAGGTTCTGGGGACGATCCCGAAGTGTACATTCTGACATTTGAAAGGGTGGCTATAGCAGCGGGTTGGTCCTTGGACCAGTGGGCCGTGCGTTTAGCACCGCTGCTTACAGGGGAGCCCAGGCAGCCTATCAGTCCCTAGACAATACTCAAGTCACGGACTATTACGAGGTGAAAGCGGCTTCCAGAACTATTTGGGGCTATCCCCAGAGAACTATTGAAAGCGTTTTCAGGCCGCTGAATTTCACCCAGGAGAAAGGGCTAGGGTCGTGGCCCACAGATTAACTGATTCAGCCCCCAGATGGCTGGAACCTGATAAGAACTCTGGACTTGCCATAATAAAGAAGATAGTGATAGAACAATTTCTCTGTATTTTGCCAAGGGAAGTATGAGCCTGTGTATCTAGGTAGGGGCCTATGTCCATAATTGAGGCTGTAGGCCTTGTGGAGAACTTTCTCGATGCTGAATCCCAAGGACCCCGAGTCCCCAGGGAATGGAGAAAGGCGATACCCCAAGGGATTCCTGTGGGAAAAGGATCCCCTAGACCAGTTGGGATAATCCTAAGCACCCACAGGGAAGAAACCCACTCAGGAGTCCCAAAGAAGGCCACGATGCTTTGCGTGCAGGTAGCCGGGCTATTTCCAACCAGAGTGTCCAAAAGGGGAATGTTCCTTCTCTGGTGTAGGACTCGCAGGGAACCCAGGAGTCTGGAGTGGACCCTTTAAAAAAGGGATCCAGATTTGTGGGATGGACCTGGAAGCTCTCATAGACACTGGGAGTAATAAGTCTCTGATGTCTCAAGATCTGTCCCAGAGCCTAGGGATCGATAAGAGGTGGGGTAGATACCTAGGCTCTGTAAAAGTGAGGTGTGTCCATGGGGACATACAGAATGACCCCGATTATAAGATAAAAATCACCTGGTATAAGAAAAAACAACTACTAGAAATGGCCATTGTGAAGTGGCTCCCAGTGTCATTAATCCTAGGCTGCGATTGAGAGGGGTTATTAGACTCAACCGGCTTCCACTCTGCTTTAGTAGCCACCCGTTTCCGAGACTAAACTCAAAGGAAAAGTCTGTCCCCAGTCTCGGGGAGTTGTTCCCATTTGCAACCCCAGTCGTGGTAGAGAGATGGGGAAAGACTAGAAAAAACAGTGCTCAGCGGAAGGCGGAAAAGTGGAAAGAGTGGATTCCCCAGGGGGAGGAGTCTCTTGGGGAGGAGGTGCTCTCCAAGTTCAATCATTTTTCTAAGGAGCAAGCAAAAGACCCATCCTTGCAGGAAGTCTGGGGTAAGGCGGAAGAGGCAGGCTCTGAGAAGGGTAAGAGTTATCCTTTCTTTAGGAAGAGGAATAACCTCATATATCGGATTACATTCTGGGAAGAGAAAGGAGAGCAAATCCAACTCATGGTGCCCCAGATATTCCAGAAGTCTCTATTGATCTTGGCCCACAGCCACCCTTTGGCAGGACACCTAGGGGAACAGGGGGTTATTGCACACCTTACACAATGGTTCTTCTGGCCTAACCTATATTAGGAGGTAACTAAGTTCTGCCAGGCATTTCCCGTGTGCCAACAGGAAAAATATGAAACAACCTAAGAAAACTTCCCTGATTTCAGTCCCAGGAGTAGAACAAACCCTGGATCGAATGGCCATGGACATTGTGGGTCCATTAGATAGGAACATGGCAGGTTACCAGTACCTCTTAGTACTTGTTGAATAAGCCACCCACTATCCCTGGGCAATTCCCCTGAGGAAAGTTACTGCAGTTCAGATAATACAGGAACTATTGAACATTTTCTGTGAGATAGCCTTCCCTAGAACCTCTGACAGATTGGGGCACTAATTTTTTATCCAGACAGTTAGAGGCAGTCTTGGCATTACTTGAGATCAGGCATGTTAAGAACACCACCTATCACCCACAAACCGACGGCCTCGTCGAGCAGTTTAACCAGACCCTGATATGAATGGTTAGAAAAAGTATAGGCGATAACAGTCGGAATTGGGAGCAAGTGATCCCATTTGTCCTGTTTGCATATAGAGAAGTTCCCCAAGCTACACTGGGCTTTGCCCCATTTGAGCTTTTAATGGGGAGACAACCCAGGAGACTCTTGGATGTGGTATAGGAAGCCTGGATTGGAACAGAAAGAGGGTTATAGCCTGTAATTCAACAGGTTACCCATTTGAAAACCCAACTAAGAACCTTCTCCCGGTGGGCTAACGAACATTTGAGGAAAAACCAAGAGAAGCAAAAAGTCTATTATGACAAGCAGGCATAGGAGAGGAGTCTTAACCTAGGAGTCCTGGTATTAGTTATGCTGCCCACTTCCAATAATAAGCTACTAGCCCAGTGGAGAGGCCCCTTTAGGGTGCACCGGAAGCTGGGGCCTGTAAATTAGGAAGTGGAGCAGCGGAAAGGGAAGGTACAGACCTTCCACATCAATTTGCTCAAATCCTGGGTGTGTAGGGAGGGGCTAGGAGTCTAAGTATGTGAAGAGGAAAAGGATCTGGGTCTGGAGATTGGCCAGACAAAGGACCCAGCGCAGGTCTCAATAGGAAGTGAGTTGACGGAAGACTAGAAGAGACAGATGAAGCACCTGCTAACCCAATTCCCAGACGTGTTCTCACCCCTGCCTGGGAGAATCCATCTTGAAGCTCACAGAATTATCACCCAGGATGGCAAAGTCGTAAGGCAGCAGCCATACCGCATTCCCCAAGCCAAACAAAGGGAGATTGAGAAAGAGATAGAGGATATGCTGCATTTAGGGGTCATCGAAGAGTCCAAAAGTGAATAGTCTAGCCCAATAGTCCTGGTGCCCAAACCCAACAGAACCACTAGGTTCTGTATTGATTTCCAGCATGCGAATGCCATCTCAACATTTGATGCATACCCCATGCCCAGGATAGAGGAACTGGTAGAGCAGTTGGGAGGGGCTACATATATTTCAACCCTTGACCTAACGAAAGGATACTAGTAGATTTTCGAACACCCCAGGGCCTATACCAGTTTACTGTCCCCCCTTTCGGCTTGCATGGGGTGCCAGCTACATTCCAGCATATTATCAATAATACCTGACCTAATTTGAATATCTTCTTTGAGAGCAGACTAAGCCAGGAGAACCACTGGAGGGACCTGAAAGGACTACCAGATGCCTGCTTGCTGGACCTGGAGATGGATGATACCGGACTGGACCCGAGCAACAATTGGCACTAACATGGTTAGTGCTGATGAATATCCACTTGTTCCGCCACTACACACTCTGATGCTATCCATATAGAATAAGGGCATGCTGTGGGCATTCTGAGGCAGAGCAAAGATGGCACCCTTTGCTTACCGGGAAATGGCGATATTGAACCGCTGCCCAGTTAGCAACCGGCGGGTAAAGACAGGTGTGGGAAAATCTTGACCATCTTTACCCATGAGAGCTAACCGAGCAGTGGCTCAATATCGCCGCTGCCCAGTTAGCTTCCATGCCGTGCGGTTCATTGATGCAAATTGTGGCAGACCCAGATATTCAGTTCCAGTGGCCAGATATGGCCCTGGATTGAATATCCAAGGTTAAAGTTCAGTGGTGATGGCTATGTGCCTAAGAGGCACATAGCCATCACAAATCAATATCGGGCCCATTATTCTCTTTAATCTCCTCTTGTTTATTTTCCCCTCAAAAATGAGAATAGATACAGATAGAAACATTTGCTGTTAACTAACGACATATATACATGTAGGCTTACAAAGCAGCCAGCATAAACATGTTAGTGCCAGCACTTGCACGTGGAAGTTGTGGAATCCAGCACTTTCACATGTATGTAGACTGTGTTTCCCCTTTGCTTTTTCCCACATCTTTTTCCTCTGGTTCCACGTATCGGCACTTGCATTGTACTCCTGCACCTCCTCATTCAGTATGCATGTTCACCACAGACTTTTCCGAAATACTGCTGGAGCTGTCTATGTCACAACCATGACATCTCAGTTCCATTCTCCACATAGTGTCTGAAGTGTTGGGCAGATTGGTGGTTTTTTTGGGTTTTTCTCTGCTGCACATCCACATACTTTATTCTTCTGTATACTCTATAGTTTACATTCAATCTGGTAAAACATTGTTTGTCCCTATGTCTTTGTCTTTGCTCATCTTGTCTGTCTGTATGTGCTAGCCTGTCCCCTCTTCTGCTTGTTGGGATTTTTCATTATATGATGCCAACATTGTGAGTATCCTCTTTATGCCATATGAATGTTCTACCATGTTTCCTTTTACGGTGCATCATTTGCACTGTTTTGACTCTGTTTTATTAGTGTTCTACCATACTGCCAATTAAGGTATATCATTTGTATTCTGCTTGCATCGTATCATATTTCTGCTATCTGAATGTTCTACTGTGCTGTTTTAAGGTGCACATTACTGACACTGCATCATGTCGGTATTTATTACTGCCAACCTCTGAGTTTATCTTGCTGTTCTTGATGGCTATTATGCTGACATAGTGTTTATTTTGTTATTGTAAGTGACTTGTTCTACATCGTCTTTGGTGAATCTCTTATAAAGGCAGCTAATAAAAAAAATCATTGGCAATGTTTCCATGTAAGCTGGGAGCCTATTTTCCAGTCCAGGTTCTTCCTCTGCTTTCTGTTTTTACAATCCTATCGGCCTATGACTCTGATGTAGGTGAAGAGCAAAGAAAGGTGAATGTTTCCATAAAAGCAAAAATGACCAGCCATAGTCAACAGTGAAAAGACGTTACCCTAGGGTCTCCCATTCTGGCATGACCCCTCTCCCCAAGCTATCAGGTGGAACAGGGAACTGATTTACTCCTATATCCTATACAGAAATGGTTAGTAACATTTAAAGTATGCCATTGTTCCTTAATCTGTACAATTTGTACCTACAAATTAATGCTAATGGCTAAAATTAAGCTTGTTTCCAGGGAAACTGTGCTCTATGAAGTCCTATTTCACAACTGGCAGACTCCAGCCCCCACCACTGCCTGCCCCCCCCCCCCCCATCCTGCACAGTTGCTTAGCATGGTAGCTTCTGTTTATTGGTATATTTGAAGGTATATCCTACTGGTAATTTTAAAACTTGCATATATCTGTAATGCACAGCAGTATTCCTCAAGCTGGTCCTGAAGTACTACCTGGCCAGTCTTGAATTCAAGAAATCCATAAATAAATATCCATGAGAGAGATTTGCATGCACTGTTTCTACTGCATGTGAATCTATCTCATGCATATTCACCGAAGAAATTCTGCATTGTGTCACTAAAGCTCCAGTCTTGTCATCCACATATGATCACCTCCTAGTCCCTGACTCGCTGAGCTGGAAGACAGTGTTTTCAGTTATGTCCAGCCAACCAGCGTCCTCTGCTGTTATTAAATAGATTCACATGGCGGATTGGCATTCTTCTTTATCATGGCTGGGTTTTTTAGCGAATGACCACGTCGTCCAGCGTTTTCCCAGCTTCTTCCGCCATTTTCACCTTTTATGTTAGACCATGAATTGTGAACCTGAAACAAGGCCAAATGGAAATAGCCACCTGTACTTCACACTTTCCTTCTTTTTCTTTTTAAATACTGTTTTTGAACCACAGCAAAAGCAACAACCGAGCGTCGTGGGAACTCTTACACTCCGCCCCGCAATCAACATTCACAAACTTAATAGTTTTAACAGTTATTTTGAGATTTATTCCCTACCCCCAACCCCCACCCCCCCCCCCCCCCCCGGTCACAGCACTAACTCAATCACACCTCTCTAGAGAGTCAGGAGTTTGTTACGTGTGCAAGGTGCCAGTGTAGCAATGTATGGTTCCCATAGCACCAAGAAGGACTCCCACTGTTTAGCGCCCCCCCTCCCCCCCGGGCAGCCAAGCTCTCCAGCAGCATCAATTGATAAAAGCAACTCCACTACTCCCAAAAAGTGGGCAGCACTAGATCTCTCCAGTGCCGAAGGAGAGGCAATTTACCAACCACGCAAGCCTTACGTATCAACAAACGGGTCCATCACCCTTTCAGTAGGAGTGCTGTTATCTGATCAAATACCACGAGGAATCTGGTCCATACCACCTGTTGATTAATTATTTATTTATTTTATTTATTTATTTAGCTGTATTTATATCCCGCTTTTCACCGGGTCAAAGCGGTCAATTGGGAGATACATTTAACACGAGGGGATATGAGACACATACGCTAATACTTACAGGGAACATGGGCAATGGAGGGTTAAGTGGCTTGCCCAAGACCACAAGGAGTGCCTACAGGACTAGAAAGCCCAGTCCCTCCGGCCTGAGATTGCTGTCCCCAGGTGGGACTTGAACCCCCGGCCCTCCGGCCTGAAGTACCTTGTCCTAACCACTAGGCCACTCCTCCCAATTATGGAGTTAACATAAGCCTGGATGTGGTGCCAGTATCTGCGGATCTTCCCACAGCCCCATCATATGCTCCAAATCTGCAAGGGGAGACAAGTACCGGGGGGCGGTTCCCACAAACACAAGGAGTAAATAAAACAGCTACTCATAGTTATTATAAATTTCACATACAGCACATCTTAACAGACAGATTAGTTACACTCCTTTATCTATTCCATATAAAAATACATTGTTGTAATATATATGTCATATTTAACTAGTTCTTGTTAATACCCAACAGTTTTAACCCATTCTTCTTCAATATGTATCTAATATGTTACCCAGCTGTTCAATGTAATTGTTTGATTCTGTTCATCGTAAACTGTTTTGATTTCTAGAGAAGGTGGTATAGAAAACTCTGAAATAAATAAGAGTTTCTCGTGTGGGGAGAAATGTGTGCAACACACCACCTTAAACTGCATCTCCTGCAGCTTTGCTGACAGCGCTAGTTTTGGATTATGGCGTATTGTGCCCAGGGCTGTGCCTGGGGTAAGAGGAAGGCTCAGTGCTTCCGCTCACCATCGTTCCTCCTCAGAGTAGTCCGGAAGGACCACCCACTGAGCCAGCTTATATATAAAACTAGAAATAGAGGGGTAGTGCTGTTCCCCTAAGGCAAAAAACTGCAGAAACATAAGAACATAAGATATGCCATACTGGGTCAGACCAAGGTCCATCAAGTCCAGGATCCTGTTTCCAACAGTGGCCAATGTAGGCCATAAATATTTAGCAGTTTCCTCAAAAGACACAGGTTCCACAGTGCTTGTATTGGGTCAAGAAGTGGATATTCTGGGTGCACTTTAATAAGTTTCCTCCAGAAATTTGTCCAAACCTTTTTTTAAACCCAGCTACACTAACAGCTTTTTCTACATCCTCCAATAACAAATTCCAGAGTTTGATTACACATTGAGTGAAAAAATATTTTCTCTTATTACTCTTAAATAGGTTTCCCTGTAGCTTCATTGCTTGCCCCCTAGTCTTTCTATATATTGATGGCATAAACAATCGATCTACATTTATCCGTTCCACTATTCATTAATTTATAGACCTCTATCATATCTCCCCCTCAGCCATCTCTTTTCCAGGTTGAAGAGCCCTAACCTTTTTAGCCTCTCTTCATAGGAGTATCCTTCCATCCCCTTTCCATTTTGGTGGCTCTTCTCTGTACTTTTTCTAATAATGCTATATCCTTTTTAAGATACGGCGACCAGAACTGCACACAATATTCAAGGTACAGTCGAACCATGGAACGATACAGAGACATTATAATATTCTTTGTTTTATTCTCCATTCCTTTCCTTATGATACCTAGCATTCTATTTGCTCTGTTGGCTGCCGCTGCACACTGGGCGGAGGGTTTTAATATGTTTTCCATGATGAAGCCTAAATCTTTTTCCTGGGTGGTGGTTCCTAATGTGGAACCTTGCATCGTATAACCATAGTTTGGGTTTTTCTTTCCTAGGTGCATAACTTTGCACTTGTCCACATTAAATTACATCTGCCATTTGGATGCGCAGACTTGCAATTTATCAAGATCCTCTTGCAATTTTCCACAATCCTCATGGGTTTTAACAACTTTGAATAGTTTTGTGTTATCTGCAAACTTGATAACCTCAGGTGTTATTCCTATTTCCAGGTCATTTATGAATATGTCAAAAAGCAGCGGACCCAGCACAGATCCCTGGGGTACACCACTATTCACCTTTCTCCATTGGGAAAATTGGCCATTTAGCCCTACCCTCTGCTTTCTATCTTTTAACCACTTCCTGCTCTACAATAGTACACTGCCTCCTATCCCATGAATTTTTAATTTTGCCAAAAGTCTCTCATGAGGGACCTTGTCAAACAAAGGCTTTCTGAAAATCCAGATACACAATATCAATGGACTCACCTTTGTCTACCTGTTTATCCACACCTTCAAAAAAACATAACAGATTAGTAAGACAAGATCTTCCTTGGCTAAAGCTATGTTGGCTGTCCCCCATTAAACCATGACTGTCTACATGTTCAGTAATTTTGTTCTTTATGATGGTTTCTACCATTTTTCCCAGTACTGATGTCAGGCTCACTGGTCTGTAGTTTCCTGGATCACCCCTGGAATCCTTTTTAAAAATTGGCATTACATTGGCCGTCCTCCATTCTTCAGGTATTACAGATGATTTTAATGATAGTTTTTACAGATTACTAATAGTAGGTCTGCAATCTCATATTTCAGTTCTTTCAAGACCCTTGGCTGTATACCATGTGGTTTAGGTGATTTGCTACTGTTCAGTTTATCAAATAGTTATAAGACATCTTACCGGTGTATCAATATTTCTTTCAATTCTTCCAGAGCATCTCCTTTAAATACCATTTCAATCATGGGTAACATTCCTACATCTTCCTCAGTAAAGACAAAAGCAACAAATTCATTCAGTCTCTCCTCTATGGCCTTGTCCCCTCTTAGTACCCCTTTTACCCCTCTATCATCTAATGGTCCAACTGACTCTCTCACAGGTCTTTTGCTATAAATGTACTTGAAAAAGTCTTTATTATGCGTTTTTGATTCCACAGAAAGCTTCTTCTCAAATTCTCTCTTTGCCTGCTTTATCAATGCCTTGCATCTACTTGCCCGTACTTGTGTTGTTTCCAGTTTTCATCATTTGGCTCCTTTTTGCATTTCCTGAAAAATGTTTTTTTGGCAAGAACAGCCTCTCTGACCTCACCTTTAAACCATGCTGGCAGTTTTTTGGACTTCCTCCCACTTTTCTTAAAGCATGGAATACAGCTGGTCTGGCTTCCAAGATAGCATTTTTAAACAACACACAAACTTGATGTAAATCTTTAACCTTTGCAACTGCTCCTTTTAGTTTTTTCTTAATTATTTTCCTCATTTTATCATAGTCTCCCTTTTGAAGGTTAAAAGGTAGTACTGTGGATTTCCTTACCCTCCCTCCTCCATTTATTAAATCAAACGCGATCATGCTATGATCACTATTGCCAAGTGGCCCCTACACCCTTATCTCTTCCACCAGATCTTGTGCTCCACTAAGGAATAGGTCCAAAATGGCTTCCCCTCTGGTTGGTTCATGAACCAACTGCTCCAAGAAGCAGTTATTTCTTTCATCTAGAAACTTTATCTCCCTAGCATGTCTTGCTGTGACACTGACCCAGTCGATACCGGGGTAATTGAAATCACCCATTATTATTACTGTATTGTAACTTTAGTTAGCTTCCCTGATTTCTTTGAGCATTTCATCATCCATTTGTTCCTTCTGGCCAGGCAGTCAATAGTACACCTCCACTGCCATTGCCTTCCCCTTTCCCTTTTTACATGGAATTTCAATCCATTGAGATTCTACAGTGAATTTTGTTTCCTGCAAAGCTTTAATCCTTTCTGACTCAATGTCCTCTCTAACATACTGTAGAGCACAACCCCTCCACTAATTTGATCTGTTCCATCATTACGATACAGTTTGTACCCAGGTATCACAGTGTCCCACTGATTGTCCTCGTTCCACCATATCTCTGAGATATCTAACCTCTCATTTAGTGCTATATTTTCTAACTCTCCCATCTTATTTTTTAGACTTCTAGCATTTGCATACATGCATTTTCGAGGCTGTATTTTATTCATATTAATCTAGCTTTAGGTAGACAGGGATAATTTGGAATCTTTAAGCTCTGTCTGCTCTGTACTCAAGGGCATTTGGGCTACTTTTGTCTATATTGGAACCTCTCTGCTGATATGCCTTAACTTCATTCTTTTGCTAGTATCCTTCAAGGATACATTGTTCCGAACCATGCGGTCTTGGGTGACTGTCGGCTTTCCCCTATCATCTAGTTTAAAAGCTGCTCTATTTCCTTTTTAAAGGTTAATGCCAGCAGCCTGGTTCCATTCTGGTTAAGGTGGAGCACATCCCTTCGGAAAAGCCCCTCCTTTCCCCCGAATGTTCCCCAGTTCCTAACAAATCCTAAACCCTCATCCTTGCACCATTGTCTCATCCATGCATTGAGACTCTGGATCCCTGCCTGCCTTTTGGGTCATGTGCGTGGAACGGGAAGTATTTCGGAGAATGCTACCCTGGAAGTTCTGGATTTCAATTTCCTACCTAAAAGCCTAAATTTAGCCTTCAGATCCTCTCTTCCACACTTGCCTGTGTCATTGGTACAGACACCTCCACCATTAAAGATGCTCATGGAAGGGAGCCAATGTAATGCTGGATCTGAGAATATGCCAAGATATGCATGCCCCCCAGGGTATATTCATCTCGGAGGGTTTGGAAAGAATTACATGAATAGGACGTGTCCACCACATGGCCCAGACTTTGTATCCCTGTACCATCCACTCTCGGAACACTCATGTTTCCATACCGAGAAGAAATTGGGTGTTTCCTTGAATGGGCAGCCAACTAGAAGTCAACGGTGGTGTCTGCCAATAGGAGCATAATCATTGCCATGCTTCCTTTATCGGCACTATCAGTAAACGCCGTTTAAGCTGTCCTGGCAGGATCTCATTATCCTGGTACAGTACCGCCAGCAAAGAATGGAAGGCAGTGAAGGTCTCTTCCAAGGCCCTTGGTATACAAATCTTGGTGGATACCAGCCAATCCTACAGGTGACATAACTGGCATGCTTGCGCATAGTGATCCAAGTCCAGTATGCCCATTCCTCCTTGTTGCCAAGTCCCTCGCATGCATATCATGGGTATGTTCACCCATCTCCCTTGCCATAAGAAAGTGTGCAGCTCCTGTTCTAGCTGAACTACATCAAGCTGCAGTAAATGCACCAGTAGGGTCTGTCGCCAATAACGCACATTAGGAAATAGCACCATGTGAAAAGCCACCACATACCCCATCAATGATAGTGGCAAGGGAGTCCACACCTTCAGCTGAGCTCTTATCTGTTGCAGGACCCTGGTGCAGTTCTGTCGATACAGCACTCGAGGGTCTCCGGTCAATTGAATACCTAAATAGGTAAAGGCTGTATTGGCCCACTGCAAAGGAAAGGGTGACCCCCTCAATATGTGTAACTGTTCTAACACTTCCAAGTCCTCTGATTTATTATAATCAATGTTCAGCCCTGGTATCGTCTCAAAAGCCACAAATTCCTCAAGCACCCATGGCAGGGCAACTGTCGGGGAGGTCAAATGGACCAACATATCATCTGCGAAGGCCGAGACTTTAAATTCCTGTCTGCTGATACGAACACCAGGTGCATCCCGGCAATCTACTAGCTGCCGTATTAGCAGATCGAGAGACAAGACAAAGAGGAGAGGTGAACAGGGACAACCCTGGTGCATCCCCCGCCCCAGACTAAAGGTTTCCAAAAGCATCCCATTTACCAGCATGGCCACTATAGGGGCCAAATATAGTAACTGCACCATGCGGAGAAACCGGTCCCCTATGCCAAAACAAGGCAGAAGTTGAGAAAGATATTGCCATCCAACTCGAACAACTGCCTTTTCAGCAACAAAGCTGATCAGTAGAGATGGGATTCCATACTCGTGGAGCTATTCAAGAGATGCTATAATTTTCCACAGATTGCGAGCTGTATACCGGCCCCTCAAAACCTGATATGTGACTCATGTACCAAACTCGAGAGTAAAGGGTGCTAGGTGCTTGGCTAAAATCATGGCCATTAATTTCAGGTTAAAATATGATGAGGACTGCACAGGATCTTTCCCTGGTTTGGGGATGAGAATGATGTGGGTGTGGTTATCTCCCCAGGTGAATTGTCCCTGTTCTATCCTAATGTAGAATACGTCTACCAGTAGAGGAATCACAAGGTCCTGCAAAATTTTATAGAATTCGGCACTATACATGTCTGGGTCTAGCATCTTATAACAATGAGTCTTCTCTTCTGTACTTCCTCCACAGTTATGGGCGCTCCCAGTATGGCGACCTGTTGCACAGTAAGGCTCAGCAATGCCAAACCCTGCAAATAGACACGTCGGTGAGACTGCCTCCCCGTTATAGAGTGTTTGATAAAAGGTTCGAAACAATCGAACGATCCCCTGCACATCTTTGTGGAATTTACCTGTGTCATCCTGCAAAGCAGCTATCATCCGGGGTCCTCTGCTACCCTTCAGGCAGCGAGAGAGCAACCAAACAGGCTTAATGCCAAAGCAATAGAGCTGGTATTTAAAATAAAATAGGGACTTTTTCATCCTTTGGTGCAAGGTCTTGTTGAGGGCTGCCTGTGTCTCCAGAAAGCATGCCTTCGTCACTTTGGTTGGGTGAGTGGCATGGCACCATCTTTCCCGGACTACCTGTCTCTCTAAGCAAATCACTCACGCATTGAGTAATCTGCATTTTTGGGCTACATACGTGATGATGTTGCTACTTAGAATGACTTTTGTGGTTTCCCCAAAAAGTTCCGGATTATCCTTGTGTTGCTCATTGTGGGCCAGCTTTCATGAAGGAAGATCAGAAAGTGTTCATTGTGGTGGAGCTCTTGCGGACAGCGCCAAACCCAGGAGAAAGACCCCTTGACCCGCCAGTTGAGATCGACCCAGATGGGGGACTGATCCTAGATCTCATCCAGGCATATCTGTGACTCCTCAACGTCATTGTGGATAACATGTTAAAATCCTCTGCCCAGTCTGCAGCAGCAGCCAAGATATCAAGTAGAATGCTGGGAATCATAAAGAAATGAGTGGAGAATAAATAGGAACAGAAGCAAGGGACATCTTGAACAATTTTCAGAAGACTGTGTTTGTGAGAAACTAGCTCAACTTAAAGTAGACAAAGCGATGGGACCAGATAGGATACACCCTAGAATACTGAGGGAACTTGGGGACATTCTAGCAGCTCCACTGACTAACCTTTTCAATGCCTCGTTGGAGTCGGGAGTGGAGCCAAAGGACTGGAGAGAGGCTCATGTGGTGCCTTTACCCAAAAGTGGAAGTAAGGATGTGGTTGGAAACTACAGGCTGGTTAGTTTAACTTCGGTGGTGAGTAAATTATTGGAAATGCTGCTGAAAGAGAAAATAGTGAGGTTTCTGGAGTCCAGCAGATTACAGGATCCGAGGCAGCATGGATTCACCAGAGGCAGGTCTTGTCAGACAAATCTGATTGATTTCTTTGACTGGGTGACCAGGGAGTTGACCGAGGGAGAGCCCTAGATGTGGTGTATTTAGATTTCAGTAAAGCCTTTGACACTGTCCCTCACAGGCGACTTATAAACAAACTGAGCTCCCTAGGGATGGACCCTAAAGTTGCTGCTTGGGTTAGAAATTGGTTGGATGGGAGGCGACAAAGAGTACAGGTAAATGGAGCTCACTCTGAGGAGAAGTATGTTACCGGTGGTGTGCCCCAGGGATCTGCCCTTGGTCTGATTCTTTTTAACATCTTTGTTAGTGATATAGCAGAAGGGCTGTCAGGCAAGGTTTGCCACTTTGCGGATGATACCAAAATCTGCAATAGAGTAGACACCCAGGAAGGTGTAGATAACATAAGGAGGGATCTAGCTAAGCTTGAAGAATGGTCTAGAATTTGGCAGCTGGGATTTAATGTTAAAAAATGTAAGGTCATGCATTTGAGCTGCAGCAATCCAAGGGAGCAATATAGTATAGGGGGTGAAGTACTTTTGTCCACTAAAGAAGAGCGGCACCTAGGCGTGATTTTGTCTGATGATCTTAAAGTAGCTAAACAGGTAGAAAAGGCAACAGCAAAATCTAGAAGGTTGCTTGGGTGCATACGGAGAGGAATGGCTAGCAGAAAAAAGGAGGTGATATTGCCTCTGTATAAGTCTTTGGTGCGACCTCATTTGGAGTATAGTGTGCAATTCTGGAGACTGCACCTTCAAAAGGATATAAGCAGGATGGAGTCAGTACAGAGGATGGCTACTAAAATGGTTAGTGGTCTTCATTATAAAGCATATGAGGACAGACTTAAGGATCTTAATATGTACACCTTAGAGGAAGGGCGTGATAGAGGTGATATGATTGAGATGTTTAAATACCTCCGTGGCATAAATGTACAGGAGGAGAGCCTCTTTCAATTGAAAGGAAGTTCTGCTATGAGGGGACATGGGATGAGGGTGAAAGGGGATAGATTCAGGAGTGATATGCGGAAATATTTATTTACGGAAAGAGTGGTGGATCTGTGGAATAGTCTCCCAGTGGAGGTGGTAGAGATGAGGACAGTAACTGAATTCAAAAAAGCATGGGACAAACACAGAGGATCTCTAAAGGAAAAAAGGGGACTGTTGTAGTTGTTGTTATGGAAGGACAGACTAGATAGGCCATGTGGTCTTTTTCTGTTCTCATATTTCTATGTTTCTATAATGCCTCTGTATCGCTCCATAGTGCGACAGCACCTTGAATATTGTGTGCAATTCTGGTCACCATGTCTTAAAAAGGATATAGCAGAATTAGAAAAGGTACAGAGAAGAGTGACAAAAATGGTAAAGGGGATGGAAGGACATTCCTATGAGGAAAGGCTTAAAAGGTTGGGGTTCTTCAACTTGCAAAAGATATGGCTGAGGGGAGATATGATAGAGGTCTATAAAATAATGAATGGAGTGGAACGGGTAAATGTAGATCAGTTGTTTACCCTTTCAAAAAGTAGAAAGACTAGGGGACATGCAATGAAGCTACAATGTAGAACATTTAAGACTAATTGGAGAAAATATTTTTTCACAACGTGTATCAAATTCTGGAATTCATCACCAGATGATGTAGTGAAAAGTATTAATAAATAGGTAAACAAAGGTGAGTCCGTTGATATAGTGTATCTGGATTTTCAGAAAGTCTTTGTCAAGGTTCCTTATGAGAAACTCTTGGCGAAAATAAAAAGTCATGGAGGCAGAGTTGCATTGTAGTTCAGGAACTGGTTAAAAGCAGAGAATAGGGCTAAATGGCCAATTTTCTCAATGGAGAAAGGTGAACAGTGGAGTACCCCAGGGATCTGTGCTGGGACCGCTGCTTTTTAACATATTCATAAATGACCTGGAAAGGGGAATAACAAGTGAGGTTATCAAATTTGCAGATGACACAAAATTATTCAACGTTGTTAAAATGCCAGAGGAACTTAATAAATTGGAAGACTGGAAGTTCAAATGGCAGATGAAATTTAATGTTAACAAGTGCAAAGTTATGCACCTAGGAAAGAACAACCCAAACAATGGTTACACAATGCAAGGTTCCACCTTAGAAACCACCACCTGGGAAAAAGATGTAGGCATCATCGTGAATAATATGTTGAAATCCTCTGCCCAGTGTGCATGTGCAACCAAGAAAACAAATAGAATGCTTGGAATCATAAGGAAAGAAATGGATAATAAAACAAAGGATATTATAATGCCTCTATCATTCCATGGTGCAACTGCACCATGAATAGTGTGTGCAATTCTGGTCACCATATCTTAAAAAGGATATGGCATAATAAGAAAAGGTACAGAGAAGAGCAACAAAAATGGTAAAGGGGATGTAAGGAAACCCTTATTGGGATAGGCTTAAAAGGTAGGGGCTCTTCAACTTCGAAAAGAGACTGCTCAGGGGGATATGATAGAGGTCTATAAATTAATGAATGGAGTGGAACAGGTAAACATATGTAGATCGGTTATTTAAGCCATGAAAAAGCAGAAAGACTAGAGGACATGCAACAAAGCTATAATGTAACCCATTTAAGACTAATAAGAGAAAAGATTTTTTTACTCAACGCGCAATCACATTCTGGATTTCGTTACTGGAGGATGTAGTAAAAGCGGTTAGCGTAGTTCGGTTTAAAAAAGGTTTGGACAAGTTCCTGAAGGAAAGGTCCATAAACTGTTATTAAAGAGGACCTGGGAAATCCACTGCCTACCCTGGGACAAGCTTTGTGGAATCTGTGTGTCCTTTTGGGAATCTGCTGGGTATTTGTGACCTGGATTGACCACCGTTGGAAACAGGATACTGGGTTTGATGGACCTTGATCTGACCCAGTATGGCATATCTTATGTTCTTATGTTCTTTTAGTTTGGGTCTTCCCTAATGTGCATCACTTCGTACTTGTCCACATTAAGTTTTATCTGCCATTAAGATGCCCTTTCTCCCATCTCACAAGGTCCTCCTGCAATTTCTTACTATCCTCGTGCAATTTAATGACTGAGTAATTTGGAGTCATCTGCACATTTGATGACCTTACTTGTTATTCCCATTTCTAGATCATTTATAAATATGCTAAAAAGCACATTTTCTGAGGAAGCTTTATTAAAAAATAATAAATGTGTCATGTCCATTTTTAGCAGGAAAGTAGGTATATTATAACTTGATATGCAGTTGTGCACTTAAAGGATCCTGCTTTGGAATGTCTAATGTACACAGAAATTACAAAGAGATATAGTGCATTTGGCCAACAATCTTCCAGGAGCTTCTGAGTAATGATGCCACTTGCTCTGTCCTTAGAACTTTGTGTTCTACATGAACAGGTCCAGAGCTCAAATCTGTTAAAGTCCATGGCTTGCATGGGGAGCCACTGAAACCATCTTTCATTGCATCCTTACAGAAGCTAATTAGGATCATATCATACTTCCGCGGAATGCCCCAATCTGACAGCTATGTCATGTTATTTCACCCAACCTTGATGTCATTAACTTTGCATATTCATGAGTGTTTTCCAGCAGACTGCCTTCAGAAACGATTCATTCTACTGGCGATTATGGCACCTCATTCCCATCAGTTGGAAGTCATATCCATTCACGGAAATGCAGCTGAAATAGTTTGAAAAACTGGAACGCACAGGAATCTGTATGCCACATAGGACGTCCTATGGCCAGTAAATTGGGCTAAAAATGTAATAAAGAAATAAAGAAATAATATTTAAACCAGGGAATGCAAACACTGGTCGTCAAGGTCCACACACAGACCTGATTTACAGGATAAGGAAAATATGGAAATTTACCGGATTCTTAGGTGGAGCAATAGAAAGGTAAGTCTGGATATCCTGAAAACCACACTGGTGCCCAGCCCTTAAAGACAAGCACTTGCTTGCCTGACTGTAAAGTATGACTTTGAAAGAACAAACATTTTTGGTTGCCAATGTACCTGAAGCCACTGGGGCACCAGACCAGTTCCACCTGTGATAAAATCTATCAGTAGGTCACTGTGTGCTTCTAATGACATTTAAGAAGTCTCATTAGAAAGATCATCCATCACATATGTCTGATGATACCTAGGTAGCTTCAAATCTATAGGCAAAGTGAAACAGTCTCTGCAAAATGACTTAAAAACACAGAGCAGCATTAACATTGTTAATAATTACAGGTTTGTCTCCCTGTCGCTTTGAATGTGAACATTAATCAGATCCCAGCAAACTGCACTTAATTAGGCTTAGACATGATTAGCGCAGATAAAAATCTGCACTCAACGGGGCAAAGTGGCTTTGGGTAACCCGTCTGGGTCAGGAAGCAGACACACATAGGAATACTTACATTTGCTTAATTCAGTTGATGGTGAAAGACAAACAAAATCATTTCAAGGTCTCCCTTTCTTCTTTCCTATTTGGTTCATTGCTGAGATGTATAGTAAGGGCCAGATTTAAGTTTCAGGCCAAAGTCTGCAAGCCAGTTGGCCTGCACGATTTCAAAAAGGCACTTTTTATTCCTGGAGCAAGGCTTTCATTTCCTGCAACATCTGGAAGGGAGAAAAGTATCCACCGGAAACACTGCAAAGCACAAGCCGTGGAACTTTATCATAAACATGTGAACAATTTAAGAGTTGGGCAAAAGTCTTGTTGTGCTTTTCATAGACGTACTTGGTTTGCAAGCTTTTTCCCTTCCAGAAGTGGTAGAAAATTGAAAGCCTCAATGGAAAGATGCACTTGCTTCAAAACCATACCAGCAAATGGATATTTGGGCAGCTGCCACCATTTTTGCCCTGATTTGTCTGAAACTCAATTCAGGCCATACATTTTCACTGCATCTACTAGCAGAAATCCAAGAATTCTATTTAGGCTGCATAAATCTAGTCTTGGCTTTTTCCTCCTGGGTCTGACACCAGTTAGTGGAGTACTTATGCCCTCTGGATAAAGCCTCCAGATAAGTAAAAGCCTTCAAGTAAGTAAAACATTAAACAATAGTATAGAAAATGGAAAAAAGGCAACACTTGGAGAATTGCATGTACTCCATAGCCCATGTTCCCTGTAAAATAGTTCTCTGTGTGCTGTGCTTTCCTGTCTAATCAATGTGTTTATACCTCAAAAATTTCCTGTCATGATTTGACAATTTCCAATCTGTAATCGAAACCGCTGCTGATCGCTGGAAGTAGCGGTATACAAATGTATACTAAATAAATAAATAAATAAATAAAATAAATAATACCCATAGTATGCAAAATAAAGTTCCAGATTTAGAAGATGTAATGGCAGAAGCTGACTTGGATATACTGTACAGTCGTGACAATCATGCAGACCTGGTACATGGAAAACAATTACTGAGATGTAGTTTTACCAGACTATAATCTACTGGGGCTCTGATCTGTCTTATTTATTTATTTAACAGTTTTTTCTATACCGCCCTATCACAGGATTCAGAGGATTCTTATCTTTCCTATCATGCTTTCCGTGTACACTCTGATGGACTCTCCTCTGCTTCTCTCCCATTCTCAGGGAGTGTATCTCAGGGCTTTATCTTAGGACCTCTTCTTTCTCTCTACACTCATTCCTTTTGGTGCTGTGATGTTCTTCCATGGCGTTCAATACCATCTTTATGCTGATGACTCTCTACACCAGACATATCTCCAAGAATCCAAGCCACGATTTCAGCCTGCTTATCTAACTTTGCTACCTGGATGTTCTGTCGTCGGCTAAAACTCACATCAGCAAGATGGAACTTCTTATCTTTCCATTAAACCCCCCCTCCCTATCCCCCCTTCTCCATTTCTGTAGACAATACTCTAGTTCTCCCTGTCTCCAAGGATAGCTCAAGACAATCTGATGCCTTAGGCAAGAGATATGCTGGTGCTCCCCACCCCAGAAGCTAATAATGGAGAAGTCTCCCCAGAGAGTCAGAACCAGGGAGTCCCCTCACTCATAACACCGGTCAGGTGGTTGCCCTGACTTAAAGAATGCAATATATTCCCAGGCTACATAATTTTTTAAAAAGACTTTGCATTTGTGTTTTTATGCAGCAAAAGCATATCAACTCCTGACATTACATACTGGACAGGAATGTTATTAAATGTAAATATATATTCTGCAAAACAATGGGGATACAAGGTGATCACACACCAAGGAGCAAAATAAAAAAGAAAGAACCACAGTTCATTTTATTTTGGTGTTAGAAACTGTGCTGTGCTTCTGGCTTTTTATTTTTGAACATACGAGGTGTGACAAAAAAGAAACGAGACTGTCCCCTAAATGTTTCATTCACTTCTGGCTCGTACGGAAGTACTCGGTAAAGTCCTCCTCCTTGAGGTCCCTCAGCTCCCTCGTCACAGTGGCCTTGATCTCTTCTACAGAGGCAAAATGAGTTCCTTTGAGCACAGTCTTCAGCCTGGGGAAGAGCCAGAAATCACATGGTGCGAGATCTGGGGAATAAGGAGGGTGGTCGAGAGCTGTGATCTCTTTCTTGGCCAAGAACTGCCTCACACTGAGCGCGGTGTGTGTGGGCGCGTTGTCATGGTGGAGCAGCCACGACTTATCTTTCCACAGAGCCTGCCTGCTGCACCGAACCCGGTCATGGAGATGATTGAGGAACTGCTGGTGGAAATGCTGGATGACTGTCTGACCCTCAGGCACAAACTCATGATGAACCACTTTCTTCTGGTCAAAGAATGCGATCAGCATGGCCTTGATCCTTGATTTGGACATGCGCACCTTCTTGGGTCTGAGTGACAGTCAAGTCTTCCACTGCAGGCTCTGTCTCTTGCTTTCAGGGTCGTACTGGAAGATCCAAGTCTCGTCTCCTGTGATGACTTGGCCAATGAACTCTGGATCTTCTCCAATCTTGTCAAGCAAGTTTTGACAAACGTTGACCCGGTGACCTTCTCGTCGTCCGATAAAAGCTTGGGCACCATCTTGGTGCACACCTTCCGCATCCCCAGCTCCTGCACCAAGATTGTCCGCACTGACTCCTTGTTCAGGCTGAGCTACTCAGCTATCATCCGCACAGTCAATCTGTGATCACTCCGCACCAGCTGGTTGACTCTGTCAATGTTCTCAGCCGTCTTTGTTGTGGAAGGCCGTCCTGACTTAGGGTCATCCTTCACCTCCTCGCGGCCAGTCTTGAAGCATTTGTGCCACTCGAAGACTCACAGCCTTGACATTGCATCTTCTCCATAAGCCTTTTGGAAAAATTGGAGACACTTAGTTGGGTCGTTCTCCAACTTAACCAGAAATTTCAAGTTGATTCTTTGCTCCATGTTTCTGCCACCTCCAGTTGCAGATGGAGCAGTATGCTACAAAAAACCTGAAAAAGAAAAACAGAGTTAGAGAGATGAAAAATATTGTAGCAGAATAGTGGCAAGATGTTGCACAACACAGTGACATAAGCGTTTAGCCAATTGGCATTGAGTCATGGGCGTGGCTGCCACAGTCTCGTTTCTCTTTTGTCACACCTCATATACGCTACATCCAAAGAAGCCCTTCTCTGCACATTGGGTGCAGAGGACATTTCCCCATAGAACTCAAAATACAAAAAATTATTGCTGTTTTTGGTGTCATCTCAGTAACAACAATATAAACTCTCAACAGCACTGGGCATATTGTGAAGTAATACAAAACTCTACAACAATCGCTTAGGACCTATAGAGAACATCTACCATACAGTACCAGGGGTGGAGGAGTGGCCTAGTGGTTGGGGCAAGGTACTTCAGGCCAGAAGGTTGGTGGTTCAAATCCCACTAGAGGACAGCAACCTTGGGCCAGAAGGACTGGGGTTTCTAGTCCCACAGGTGCTCCTTGTGATCTTGGGCAAGCCACTTAACCCTCCATAGCCCATGTTCCCTGTAAAATAGTTATCTCCAAGTTATAGTGCCCTGTTCAATGTAATTTCAGTTTGTTCAATGTAAACCACACTGATGCAGAATAGCGTGGTATATAAGAGAATGTAAATAAATAAATAACACTATCAACTTCCTGAACTCACATAAGAAGCCTACCCTGAAAAGAGCAGCATGGTAAATATTGCAGTGGGCTCTAGAATATCCATAAAGCTATTTGGAAAATTGAACAAACTGGATTACTACAGATCCTAAATAGAGACTCCATGCTAATCAAATATTTGGGGGTATGTTTACTCTGCAACCATTGGGGCTGCAGCTCCAATATCTCATGGAAGCCTCTACTGCTGCATAGTAAGCATATTCCTTGGCCTCAGTCAAACATTTGGAATATAGATAGATCCTCACCAAGCATAGACTAGATTACCACAAACTAAAAATAAAATTATCTAGACAAAAATTAATTGAAAGCCCTCACTGCATGCAATACAACACCAGAGAAACAGAAAGAACTGCAGATGCCCCTGTACTGTGCAAAGTAAAAAGATAAAACAGGTATAGCCCAATATTCAATGGGGTTTATCCAGTTAGTAGGATAAACCCCGCTGAATAGAATATTCAGGGATCACTAACTGACCAGCACTACTGAATATCCCTTCTAAATACCATGGCCTGTTGGTGGGTCAAGAGTAGTCCCAGCACTTAGTTGGTCAGCAGCAATTTTCAGTTTGCTAACCGGCTAAGCATCTGTGTAAAGTTGGATCATTTCAATAGCTGCCCTAACTTTATGCAATCCGGCTATCCAGAAAACAGCTGAATATTGCCACTGCCCAGATAGCTGCGCCAATCAGCACTGAAGCCAGATGTTCAGCACTGGAGGATATCTAGATTCTGTTGCTGCATATCCAGTTTCACTTTTGCCCGCAGCGTTTAGATGCTTTAAAAACATTGACCGTTGCAATTGAATATTGGGTAGTGGAAGAGTAGTAGCCTAGTGGTTAGTTCAATAGCCTAGCATCAAAGAGATCAGAGTTTGATTTCCCCTGGCATTCCTTGTGTTCTTGGGTAAGTCTCTTTTGCCTCCAAAGAAAAGGCCTGGCAATCTACTTCCAGTCATGCCTTGCCAAGAAAACCCAGGTACTGCTGGATGGCACTTAAAATAAAATCCGAAGACAGGCATAGTCCAGTCTATAAGATAAAAATAATTTGTCTACCTTTACCGTCTGGCCATTTTATTCTCTAATCCTGTTGATCCCACTTTCTGGTTTCTGCTTTCCTCTGTCTTCTCTTAGCTCACACTCTAGGGTTCTGGTCTATCTTCTGTTTCTCTCCTCTCCTTTCTTCTTTACTTCCTTCCATCTCTGACATTGATCTTTTCCTTTTAGCCTTCTTCCATTTATTTTCCTCTATCAACTTAGATTTCATTTTTCCTTCTTATCATCTTGTTCTCAGTCACCCTCTTTTAAGTGCATCTAGCTACCATTTTTCAACCTTTACACAGCCCTCTCACTCCCCATTTCTTTCTTTCCCCAATGACTTATTCCCCAGTCTTTAACTAACTCTTCCCTATCTTTTTGTCTCTTCCACCTCCCCTTCTCTTCCCTATCCTATGTCTCCCTCTCTCACTCACTGTCTAATACCTCCCCCCTTTTTCTCATCCTATCCCCCATGTCCAACATTTTTCCTTTTTCTCTCTCCCTCACCCTGTGTCCAGCATCTCCCCATCTCCCCCTCCCCATGTCTAGCATCTTCTCTTTCTCTCCCCACCCCTTGTCCAGCATCTTTTCTCTCTCTCTCTCTCTCTCTACTCACCCCATGTCCAGCATCTTCTCTTTTTCTATCTCCCCCATACCCTGTGTCCAGCATCCCCTCTCTAGCTCCCCCAACCCTTGTCCAGCATCTTTGCTCGGTCTCTCCACCCTGTATCCACTAACTGCCCTCTATCCCTTATGCCCCCACCCGTACCCAGCCTCTGCTATCCCCCTTCAGCCTATGTCCACCATCTGCTCAATGCCCCCATCCCATGTCCAGCATCTGTCCTCCACCTCCTTATGCTCCTCATCCCATGTCCAACCTCTGCTCTACCCCTTCACCCCATGTCCAACATCTGCCCCACCCCTATCTGTATCCAGCATCTGCCCTCTGCCCTTCCCCTCACCTCCTCACTTGGGTCTAGCATCTGCTCCCACTCTCACTCTGTGTCCAATATCTCCCCTCCAACCCCCAACAGTGTCAGCATCTCCCTTAAGCGACTTCCCTACCCACCCTTCTGTTGCCACCATCAGCGCTGCTGCTGCCACTTTTTCTTGTGTCTGCAGCAGAAGCAGCAGGACTCTGAGGTTCCAAATTAAAAAAAAAAGCATGGATCTTTGTGACTCCTGCACTCATGGAGGACCTTGCTAGTCCTGAAGCCTCTGACAGGAAAGCATGCATCAGAAGAGGATGGGACCGGTCGGACATTCTGTGAAGCAGCCACCACTATTTGTGTTTTGAGGCTCCCAAAAATTGGCCACCTGAGGTGGCCTCCTCATCCTGCCTAATGATAGAAGTGCCCCTTTCTGTCTCCTTGGCTTGCAACCTTGGGTCTTTGATTCTTTTCTATCTTTATTTACACATATCCAACAGATAGCTAAAACCTGTCATTTCTTCCTCTACAGCATCAGAAAAATTAGTCCCTTCCTTTCTAAACACGCAACCAAGATGCTTATCCACCATCTCGTCACCTCCCGCTCCTTTCCGTTCTCTCTTTAAATCATCTCTCTCCCCTTCAATCTGTTCAAAACTCAGATGTACGGCTAAACTTCCAACAGAGTCACTATTCTCTCATAACCCTTTTTCTCAAGCCAATTTATGGGCTCCATATCCATTTCTGCATGCAGTCCAAACGTCTCCTAGTGATCTACAAGTGCGTTCATTCTGCAGCAGCTCATTACCTCTTCTCTCTCCCTATACCCCTCCTCAGTAATTCTATTCATCAAGCAAATCACTTTTATCCATGCCCTTCAATTCTTCTGCCAACTTCATATTCTGTTCGTTCCACCTTGCCACTTTGTATGCCTGGAATAGGCTACCTGACTTGGTGCATCAGGCTGTATCACTGGTCCAATTCAAATTCAGGCTAAAAACTCATTTATTTGAAGCTGCTTTTGGATTCTGACACCCCTTAGTCTTCTATCTACACCTATATGTTTTTTAATCATTTCCCTTTAAGGATTACTCTAGCCCTCAATATTGAAGAGCTTGTAAGGTCTGTTGGGCAGGGACTGTCTATTATGTTTATGTGACAGTGCTGAGTAGGCCTAGGGTTTTTTTTAGTGCTGATTCCTGGTAACCCAGGTGCCTCTGGGTTTTCTTGGCAATGTATCACCTGTAGCAGATTGCCAGGCCTTTTCTTCCAAGACAATGGAGGGTAAAGTGACTTGCCCAAGGTCACAAGGGGGGATTGAACCCTTAGATCTGTTGGGTACTAGACAGTTGTACTAACCACTAGGCTACACCTCCACCCCATAAGTCTAGTAACAGTATAGAAATGATAAGTAGTAGTAATAGTAGGGAATAGAAAAAGAGGGAATAGAAAATCTGTTTACATTGGTGTGATATACAGACCTCCCTCACAAGCAGAAGAATTAGATAGCATATAAGGAAAAACAAGTAGCAAAAGCATACAGTGGAAAATAAAAAGTGTTACTCCCGGAACCCTTTTTCGATCAAGATGGACACATGAATGTTTAAGGAGAGGCAAACTGAAACCTAAAGATAAGAGATTGATAGTTGTAGCCCAGGATAATGGATTACGGACAAGATGGTGCACACTGAGCATAGAGAAAACTAATAAAAGGAACATATGCAGGTTCTGTAAAAAAAGAGCTGGAAAGAATTACTAATCTTGTAACTGGTTGCAAAGTTCTGATGGAAGAAAATTTCTATACAGAACGGCACAACAAGTTGGCATGTCTCATTCACAGGAAACTTTGAGGCACATTCTGCACTGTGCATCCTGGCCTCTGTGTGTCCGGTTGGAGCCGGATGCACAGCGGTAGACGTGATTCTGATCCCGCAGAACACATCTAGCCCCCTCAGGATCAGAGTCGCTTCTAGGGTCTGTATGTGCAGTTCAGTGATTGCCTCTCTTTCTCCCTGGCTTTAGCTTCTCTGCATTTCTGGGCAATTTTCAGAGTTTCTTCGGTCATCCATTTTGGCCGTTTTTGCTTTGTTATCTTTGTAGAGACTTCTCACTTTCTTCCAACACAACCTTCTTGATGTCATCCCATAACTCATAAGAACAGAAGCGAGGGACATCTTGAACAATTTTCAGAAGACTGTGTTCGTGAGAAACTAGCTCAACTTAAAGTAGACAAAGCGATGGGACCGGATGGGATACACCCTAGAATACTGAGGGAACTTGGGGACGTTCTAGCAACTCCACTGACTGACCTTTTCAATGCCTCGTTGGAGTCGGGAGTGGTGCCAAAGGACTGGAGAGAGGCTCATGTGGTGCCTTTACACAAAAGCGGAAGTAAGGATGTGGTTGAAAACTACAGGCCGGTTAGTTTAACTTCGGTGGTGAGTAAATTAATGGAAACGCTGTTGAAAGAGAAAATAGTGAGGTTTCTGGAGTCCAGCGGATTACAGGATCCGAGGCAGCATGGATTCACCAGAGGCAGGTCTTGTCAGACAAATCTGATTGATTTCTTTGACTGGGTGACCAGGGAGTTGGACCGAGGGAGAGCTCTAGATGTGGTGTATTTAGATTTCAGTAAAGCCTTTGACACTGTTCCTCACAGGCGACTTATAAACAAACTGAGCACCCTAGGGATGGACCCTAAAGTTACTGCTTGGGTCAGAAATTGGTTGGGTGGGAGGCGACAAAGAGTACAAGTAAATGGAGCTCACTCTGAGGAGAAGGATGTTACCAGTGGTGTGCCCCAGGGATCTGTCCTTGGTCCGATTCTTTTTAACATCTTTGTTAGTGATATAGCGGAAGGGCTGTCTGGTAAGGTTTGCCTCTTTGCGGATGATACCAAAATCTGCAATAAAGTAGACACCCAGGAAGGTGTAGATAACATGAGGAGGGATCTAGCTAAGCTTGAAGAATGGTCTAGAATTTGGCAGCTGGGATTTAATGTTAAAAAATGTAAGGTCATGCATTTGGGCTGCAGCAATCCAAGGGAGCAATACAGCATAGGAGGTGAAGTACTTTTGTCCACTAAAGAAGAGCGGGACCTAGGCGTAGTTGTGTCCGATGATCTTAAAGTAGCTAAACAGGTAGAAAAGGCGACGGCAAAAGCTAGAAGGATGCTTGGGTGCATACGGAGAGGAATGGCTAGCAGAAAAAAGGAGGTGATAATGCCTCTGTATAAGTCTTTGGTGCGACCTCATTTGGAGTATGGTGTGCAATTCTGGAGACCGCACCTTCAAAAGGATGTGAACAGGATGGAGTCGGTGCAGAGGGTTGCTACTAAGATGATTAGTAGTCTTCATTATAAAGCATATGAGGACAGACTTAAGGATCTTAATATGTACACCTTAGAGGAAAGGCGGGATAGAGGTGATATGATTGAGATGTTTAAATACCTCCGTGGCATAAATGTTCAGGGAGAGAGCCTCTTTCAATTGAAAGCAAGTTCTGCGACGAGGGGACATGGGATGAGGGTGAAGGGAGATAGATTCAGGAGTGATATGCGGAAATATTTCTTTACGGAAAGAGTAGTGGATCCATGGAATAGTCTCCCAGTGGAGGTGGTAGAGATGAGGACAGTAACTGAATTCAAAAAAGCATGGGACCAACACAGAGGATCTCTAAAGGTAAAAAGTGGACTGTTGTAGTTGTTGTTATGGAAGGACAGACTAGATGGGCCTTGTGGTCTTTTTCTGTCATCATGTTTCTATGTTTCTATGTTTCTAAATGCCATACTGGGTCAGACCGAGGTCCATCAAGCCCAGTATCCTGTTTCCAACAGTGGCCAATCTAGGTCATACGTACCTAGCACTTTCCCCAAAAGACACAGGTTCTGCAGTGCTAGTACTAGGCCAAGCATTGATATCCTGGGTCCCTTTTTAATAGTGGTTTATGGACCTTTCCTCCAGGAACTTGTCCAAACCTTTTTTAAACCCAGCTATACTAACAGCCCTTACTACATCCTCCGGTAACAGATTCCAGAGTTTGATTACACGTTGAGTGAAGAAATATTTTCTCCTATTTGTCTTAAATAGTTTACCCTGTAGCTTCATTACATGTCCCCTAGTCCTTCTATATTCTGATAGCGTAAACAATTGATCCACGTTTATCCATTCCACTCCATTCATTAATTTATACACCTCTATCATATCTCCCCTCAGCCGTCTCTTTTCTAGGTTAAAGAGCCCTAACCTTTTTAGCCTCTCTTCATAGGAGTAGCCTTCCATCCCCTTCACCAATTTGGTGGCTCTTCTCTGTACTTTTTCTAATAACTCTATGTCCTTTTTAAGATACGGTGACCAGAATTGCACACAATATTCAAGGTGCGGTCGTACCATGGAGCGATACAGAGGCATTATAATATCCTTTGTTTTATTCTCCATCCCTTTCCTTATGATACCTAGCATTCTATTTGCTTTCTTGGCCGCCGCTGCACACTGGGCGGAGGGTTATAACATGTTATCCACGATGACTCCTAAATCTTTTTCCTGGGTGGTGGTTTCTAATGTGGAGCCTTGCATCGTGTAACTATAGTGTGGGTTGTTCTTTCCTAGGTGCATAACTTTGCACTTGTCCACATTAAATTTCATCTGCCATTTGGATGCCCAGTCTTCCAATTTATCCAGATCCTCCTGCAGTTTTCCACAATCCTCTTGGGTTTTAACAACTTTAAACAGTTTTGTGTCATCTGCAAATTTGATAACCTCACTAGTTATTCCCTTTTCCAGGTCATTTATGAATATGTCAAAAAGTAGCGGACCCAGTACAGATTCCTGGGGTACTCCACTATTCACCTTTTTCCATTGGGAATATTGGCCATTTAGCCCTACCCTCTGCTTTCTATCTTTTAACCAGTTCCCGATCCACAATAGTACACTGCCTCCTATCCCATGACTTTTTAGCTTCGCCAAAAGTCTCTGATGGGGGACCTTGTCAAAAGCTTTCTGAAAGTCCAGATACACTATATCAACCGACTCACCTTTGTCTACCTGTTTATGCACACCTTCAAAAAAATAGATCAGATTAGTAAGACAAGATCTTCCTTGTCTAAAGCCATGTTGGCTGTCTCCCATTAGGCCATGACTATCTACATGTTGTGTAATTTTGTTCTTTATGATGGTTTCTACCATTTTCCCTGGTACTGATGTCAGGCTCACCAGTCTGTAATTTCCCGGGTCACCCCTGGAACCCTTTTTAAAAATTGGTGTTACGTTGGCGACCCTCCAATCTTCAGGTATTACAGATGATTTTAATGAAAGTTCACAGATTACCAATAACAGGTCTGCAATCTCATATTTCAGTTCTTTCAACACTCTGGGATGTATACCATCCGGTCCAGGTGATTTGCTACTATTCAGTTTATCAAATAGTTGTAATATATCTTCCCGGTGTAGCGATATTTCTCTCAATTCCTCTGCAGTATCACCTTTAAATACCACTTCAGTCTTGTGTAACATCCCTACATCTTCCTCAGTAAAGACCGAAGCAAAGAATTCATTCAGTCTCTCTGCTATAGCCTTGTCTCCTCTTACTGCCCCTTTTACCCCTCTATCATCTAGTGGTCCAATTGACTCTCTCACAGGCCTTTTGCTACGAATGTACTTGAAAAAGTCTTTATTTCGTGTTTTTGCTTCCGTAGCAAGTTTCTTCTCAAATTCCCGCTTTGCCTGCCTTATCAATGCTTTGCATTTAACTTGCCAGTGCTTGTGCTGTTTCCAGTTTTCATCATTTGGCTCTTTTTTCCATTTCCTGAAGGTTGCTCTTTTGGCAGCAACAGCCTCTCTGACCTCACCTTTAAACCATGCTGGCAGTTTTTTGGACTTTCTTCCACTTTTCTTAATGCGTGGAATACAGCTGGTCTGGGCTTCGAGGATAGTATTTTTAAATAACACCCAAGCTTGCTGTAAGTCTTTAACCTTTGGACCCGCTCCTTTTAGTTTTTTCCGAACTATATTCCTCATTCTATCATAGTCTCCCTTTTGAAAGTTAAAAGGTAGTACTGTGGATTCCTTTACTATCTGTCCTCCACTGATTAAATCAAACATGATCATACTATGATCACTATTGCCAAGTGGTCCCAACACCCTTATTTCTTGCACCAGATCTGGCGTTCCACTAAGGACTAGGTCCAGTATGGCTTCCCCTCTGGTCGGTTCATGAATCAGCTGCTCCAAGAAGCAGTCATTTATTTCATTTAGAAACTTTATCTCTTTAGCTTGTCCTGCTGTGACACTGTCCCAGTCGATACCGGGGTAATTGAAATCACCCATTATTACTACTCTGTTGTGGCTTTTGTTAGCTTCCTTGATTTCTTTGAGCATTTCATCATCCATTTGTTCATTCTGGCCAGGTGGTCGATAGTATACTCCCACTGCCATCACCTTCCCCTTCATAAATGGAATTTCAATCCATAGAGATTCTACAGCAAATTTTGTTCCCTGCAAAACTTTAATCCTTTCTGACTCAATGCCCTCTCTAACATAGAGCGCAACCCCTCCACCAATTTGTTCAGCTCTATCATTATGATATAGTTTGTATCCAGGTATCACAGTGTCCCACTGGTTATCCTCCTTCCACCATGTCTCTGAGAGTGCAATCATATCTAACCTCTCATTTAGTGCTATATATTCTAATTCTCCCATCTTATTGTTTAGACTTCTAGCATTGGCATACAAGCATTTTAGAGACTGTATTTTATTAATATTAATCTGGCTATTGGTAGGCATGGGTAATTGGGAATCCTTATGCTCTGTCTGCTCCTTACTCAAGGGCATTTGGGCTACTATACTCCCTTTTGGAACCTCACTGCTTTTGGTAGTATCCTTCAAGGATACCTTTGTCCGAACCATGCGCTCCTGGGTGACTGTCGGCTTTCCCCTATTTTCTAGTTTAAAAGCTTCTCTATCTCTTTTTTAAAGGTTAATGCCAGCAGTCTGGTCCCATCCTGATTAAGGTGAAGCCCATCCCTTCGGAAGAGCCCCCCCTTTCCCCAGAATGTTCCCCAGTTCCTAACAAATCCAAAACCCTCATCCTTGCACCATTGTCTCATCCACGCATTGAGACTCCGGAGCTCTGCCTGTCTTTTGGGTCCTGCACGTGGAACAGGAAGCATTTCGGAGAACGCTATCCTGGAAGTTCTGGGTTTCAACTTCCTACCTAAAAGCTTAAATTTAGCCTCCAGACCTTCCCTACCACATTTTCCTATGTCATTGGTACCAACATGTACCAAGACAGCAGACTCCCCCCCAGCACTATCTATGATCCTATCTAGGCGGTGCGTGAGATCTGCTACCTTCGCACCAGGCAGGCATGTTACCAGGCGATCCTCACGTCCACCAGCCACCCAGCTATCTACATTCCTAATGATTGAATCACCAACTATAACAGCTGTCCTGACCCTCCCCTCATGGGGACATGGCCCTGGAGAAACGTCCTCGGTGCGAGAGGGTTTTACATCACCTGGAGGACAGGTCCTAGTTACAGGATCACTTCCTGCCACACCAGGGTGATGCTCTCCTGTCACGTGACCTCTCTCCTCCATGGCAACAGGGATGCTGCCAGACTGGAGGTGGGACTTCAGGACTATATCCCTGTAGGTCTCGTCCATGTACTTCTCTGTCTTTCTTATGTCTTCCAGGTCTGCTACTCTAGCCTCTAGAGAACGGACTCGTTCCCTGAGAGCAAAGAGCTCCCTGCACTTAGTGCATATGTAGGACCTCTCACCAACTGGGAGAAAATCATACATGTGACACTCAATGCAAAAGACTGGAGAACCCCCATCTCGTTGCTGGACCTCTGTCTGCATCTTAGTTTAAAGCTTGTGTTTAGGTCTTTTAAATTCGGTATATAATAAGGATTGGTGTAGATGCTTATACTAATAAAAGTGTATCTAATACCCCTAATACACCCTGTGTACCTGAAGCTTAATTAATCTCAGGTCCTCTGTGTATGACTGATTTGGATTAAGAGCTGCACCTGAGAGCAGCCCCTTTCCTCTAAGATGTGCAAGTACCTATAAAACTACAATTACCCCAGGGGTGGGTGGCTGCTGGGGAGGGAGGAAGGGAGATAAGTCCTATTAAAGAGGGCAGTTACAAGGTACCCTGTCCTGAACCCTCAGCAGGGGGATGGGGGTACCACACAAAGCCCAGTTAGTTGAGAGAGGCAAGGTAAGTACAGCTGAGAAGGCTGAACTAGCACACCACTAAGACAAACAATAAATAATTAAACAAACAAACAGTTAGACAAACAGTAAATAATTAAATAAACAGCTAGAACTCACAGTAAGATGTCCCAGGAGGCAAATATCCACTCACTAGCAGAGCTCTGTAAAAGTTCAGCCCTTCTCTGATCAGAGAAAAGCAAACTAAAACAGCCTATGCACACGTGGAGAAAACAGGAAGAAGGCTACACAATACCTCAGGGGGAGGGGGGGAGGGGGAGGATTCACTCAGGCAGGCAAGGACAGGAAAAAAGCTTAACAAACAGCAGGTTCTGGGGAGAGAGATTTAATTCAAAATGGCTACCACACAAGCCCAGTTAGTTGAGAGAGGCAAGGTAAGTACAGCTGAGAAGGCTGAACTAGCACACCACTAAGACAAACAATAAATAATTAAACAAACAAACAGTTAGACAAACAGTAAATAATTAAATAAACAGCTAGAACTCACAGTAAGATGTCCCAGGAGGCAAATATCCACTCACTAGCAGAGCTCTGTAAAAGTTCAGCCCTTCTCTGATCAGAGAAAAGCAAACTCTTCTGGAGCTCTGTCATTTGTATCTAAAGCAGCAAATTGATTTTGCAGGCAGTCTTTAAATTCCAGTGGCATATTCTCAAGGTCATATTTTGCTAAATTTATAAGTGGCTTGCTCTTTTTCAACTTTAGCTTGAGTTTGTATACTAGTAGTTGGTGATCTGTACCACAGTTAGCTCCAGGTTTTGTCTTTATTGATGTTATAGAGCTTTTCTATCGTTGATTTCCACAGATGTAGTCAATTTGATTTTTGTACAATCCATTGGGTGACGTCCATGTCTACAGTCGCCGTTTGTGTTGCTGGAGGAAGGTGTTTGAGATGAATAGATCGTTGATCTTGCAGAATTCTATCAGTCTTTCTCCAGCTTCATTTCTGTTGCCAAGTCCATATTTTCTAACCACTTTGCTTTCTTCTTTGTTGCCAACTTTTGCATTCCAGTCACCCATGACTATCAAGATATTCTGTTTGCATGTTCTGTCAATTTCAGCTTGTACTTGTTTGTGATATGAAAGATAAAATACTATTGATAGGAGATTTCAATCTGGCAGATGTTTATGGGGATATCCCGGCTGTATGGCATGCAGTGATCACTGGATGGTGGGCTTCTTTATTAGAACACAAATGGAGGTAGTTCATTCAAAAGCAAGGGTCCTAGACTTCAGGAAAATAATGTTCCAAAGATTGGGCAATACCATAAGAAGCTGTCAGGTGGATGGGAACATTTGCGGGAAATAGAACAATAGTGGGCAAAACTGAAAAAAGATATTATAAAGACAATTAATCTTTTTATTAGGAAGGTAAATAAAAATAAGAGGAAAAGGAGTCCACTCTGGTTTTCAAATGAAGTAGCTGCAAATTTAAGGAAGAATAAATTAGCCTCCATAAATTATAAGAGATTGCAGAAAGAGGAAGACAAACAGTATCTGGAGAAGCTAAGGAAGACTGGTAAAGTAGTCAGGAAAGCAAAGACTTTAATGGAAGAAAAAATAGCCAATACAGTAAAAAATGGGGACACGACTTTTTTTAGGTGTGTTAGTGGCAGGAGGAAGTGCAAAAGTGGCATTGTGAGTCTCAGGGGTGAAGAGGAGAAATACGTAGAGGCTGAAAAGCCAGATGAGATTCATCCGAGGGTACTGAAGAAAGTTAGGGAAATACTGCTGGCTTCACTGTCTGACCTTGTCAATGCTTCTTTAGAGACAGGAGTGATCCCAGAGGACCGGGGATGGGCAAATATGGTTGCTGTTCACAAACAGAGAAATAAGGAAGTGGTCAGTAAATACGGACCTGTTAGTCTGAACTCTGTGGTGAGTAAATTTACGGAAATGTTACTAAAGCAGAGGATAGTATGTAGTTTCTGGAATCCAAGATATTACAGGGTCCATGACTGCATAGCTTTACAAGAAGTAGATCTTGTCAGATGAATCTGATCAATTCCTTTGACTGGGTGTCCAGAGAATTGGGTTGGGGGAGAGCTGTAGATGTGACATACTTAAATTTCAGCAAGGCCTTTGATACCATTCTACATTGACTTCGAAATAAACGGGGTGCCCTTGGGATGGACGTTAAAGTGAATGACTGGGCTAGAAATTGGTTGAGCAGGAGATCACAGAGGGTAGTAGTAAACGGAATTCATCCTGAAGATAGGGGAGTTAACAGTAGCATGCGACAGGGATCAGTCTTTTGTCCTGTTTTTTTCAAACATTTTTGTAAGTGATGCTGCGGAAGGTCTGTCTCTTTGTGGATGATACTAAAATCTGTAACAGGGCAGATACTGTGGAAGGGGTAGATAATATGAGGAGGGATCTAGCAAAGCTTGAATGAAGAATGGCCCAAGGGAGAGGTACAATATAGAGGGTGAAATAGTTCAATGCACAAAGGAAGAGGAGAACCTAGGGGTGATCATATCACATAATGTTCTTAAAGTGGCGAAACAGGTGGCAAAAGTCAGAAAGATACTTGGGCTCACAAGGAGAGGAATGGCCAGCAGGTAAAAGCAAGTGATAGTGCCTTTATATTATTCTCTAGTGAGATCTTATTTGGAATACTGTGTACAGTTCTGGAAACCGCGTCTTCAAAAGGATATAAACAGGATGGAGTCATTCCAGAGGGTGGCTACTAAAATGGTCAGTGGTCTTCGTCATAAGGCATATTAGAATAGACTTAAACATCTCAATATGTATACTTTGGAAGAAAGACGGAAGAGGGGAGATATGATAGACACATTTAAATAATTCTGTGGTATAAATGCACAGGAGGTGGCCCTCTTCCAGTTGAAAGGAAGCTCTGGAATGAGGTGTCAAAGGATGAAGGTGAAAAGGGAGAGACTCAGGAGTAATCTGAGGAAATATTTCTTTACAGAAAAGGTGGTGGATGCCTGGAACAGCCTCCTGGTGGGGATGACGGGGACGAGAACTGTATCTGAATTCAAGAAGCGTGGGGCAAGAATAGAGGATCTCTGAGGGGAGCGAAGGGATTGCAGAGCTTAATAGTTCTTATGGGTGAGCAGACCGGATAGGCTATATGGTCTTTATCAGCTATCATTTCCTCTGTTTATGTGTTTCAAGAAAACTGGGAGTTTGTGGAAATGATGCTCGAGTGCCCGCCCTATGCACCAGATGGATACAGACCTGAAACGTGCTAGCGCCCCTAATACAAAGCATTTTGTCTTCAATTTCATGCAAGGGTTCTGCACATCATAAAACGTACTGGATTTTCCATGCACTCTATAAGAGTACTTCCAAAATGGAAAGTAAAGTTTTAAATCATTTATTTTTATTTATTTATTATTTATTTATTTATTACAGGCTCTTATATACCGCTCTATTCAGAATCAGCGCGGTTCACAATATAACAACATCACATAACAATAAACTGTTAGGTTTTACAGAGAACAAGGTCAGAGAAACTTGGAATAACACATGGAACGTCATTACTGCAACTATTTACAAGAGTATTTACAAGTATACATTACAGGATTTGTTCTTAGTTTGGGTAGTGATTAAGATTGGTTAGTTGGTCAAGTAATATTGGGGGAAGAGGTGGGATTTGAGTGCCTTCCTGAAAAGGGATAGATCATTGATAGCACGAATCTCTGGGGGTAGAGCGTTCCAGAACTTAGGGGCATAGAATCTGAAGGCCCTGTTAGATGTCACTGATAGGCATTTTGTCGCTGCTTTAGGGATGATTAGAGTATTTGTTGATATCGTTCTTCTGGATCTGTTGGGTGGGACGGCCTGAATGGAGTCTATTAGGGAGGAGGAGGTGATGCTTTTGGTGGCCTTGAAAGTTAGGAGTAATGTTTTGAATAATATTCTGCCATGTATGGGGAGCCAGTGGAGTTGCTCTAGGATGGGTGTTATATGGTCCCTTCTTGATGCTCCGTAGAGGACTCTAGCAGCGGTATTCATGGCGAGTTGCAGAGGGTTTAATGTGGAGTGTGGGAGGCCTTGGAGAATGGCATTGGCATAGTCAAGGTGTGGTAAGGTTAAGGCTTGAAATATAGTTCTGAAGTCATCAGGATCAAGCAGGGGGCGAAGGTGTCGAAGAGTCCGGATCTTGAGGTAGATTGCTCTGACTACGTTAGTTATGTGTAGTTTCAGATCCATGCGTTGATCAAAAGTGACTCCAAGGTAGCGAATGGACGGTTTTGATTGGAGCTCAGCTTCTTTCACCTTTATATGGGGTGGGGGGGTGAAAAGTGGGTCCCTGGTGATGAAGAGAACCTCAGTCTTTTTATGTTGAATTCGGAGGTTCTGGGATTGAAGCCATTCGGATACTGCATCAAAACATTTAGCAAGCGGGGAAAGGTCCATATGAATTGTGGAGAAAGGCATATATAGGAGGATGTCATCTGCGTATATCAAGCATTCAACCTTGAAGGACCTGATGATGTTGCAAACCGGTTGTATGTATATATTGAAAAAGAGTGAGGATAGGGATGATCCTTGTGGTACGCCTTGCTTTTGGTGGTATGGTGTGGATGTTGTGGTCCCTGAGGTAACGTACTGCCATCTCTGATCCAGGTATGACTTGCACCACTCTAGGGCAGTGTTATTGATGCCTTTTTCTTTTAGTCGCCCTATTAACAGATCGTGATGTACAGAGTCAAAAGCCGCAGCAATGTCTAAGAAGATGAGAGCAAAGCCTTGGCGGATGTTATCAATGCCTGTGATGATGTTGTTGCAGAGAGTGGTGAGGAGGGTTTCAACACCATGGAACTCTCTGAAACCATGTTGGCAGTGGTCCAGAGGGGAGACGGTGTCGATGTGGTCCTGTAACTGTCTTTGAGCTTCCTTTTCAATTATTTTCGCTAGTAGGGGAATGCTAGCTATGGGTCTATAAGATTCAACCTTTTGTGGGTCGAGTTTGTGGTTTTTCAAGAGGGGTCTTATGGATGTTCTCTTGAGGGCTGGTGGGAAGGAGCCGGTTGTAAAGGATAAGTTCATCATTTTAGTGATGATGGGGCTGAGATCTTGGCGTAGTTCCTTTATCCAGTGGGCTGGGCAAGGGTCAGTTTGTGCAGTAGTCGTGTTAAGCGCAGCGATGGTGTCTTCAACATGTTTTCTGGATGGTGTGGAGAACATGGATAGGTTTGATATGCATATGGTGACTTGAGAGGAGATTGTTGCAATGTTGTTGGTTTGAAGCAACTTGGATTGCAGGAAATCGGCGAATGCTTGGGGATGGATGGGTTCAGGATGTTTTGGTGAAGGTTCTTTAGATAAGGTTTTTACTAAATTGAAAAGATCGCGTGGTTTATTTAGTGATCTTTTCAGCGTATCGGTATGGAATTGTTTCATCTTGGCCATGACTGACTCCCTGTGTACAGATAGATGTGTTTTATAAGCTGCTTATCCAGTCCCTTTGCAGACAGAGACCTGTCATAATTCCAAGCTAAAGAGTGTATGTCTGAGCCAGCAAATGCTGAAAAAGCTCTGCTGGTAAAAAAACAAAACAAAGAAAAACAGTAAACCCATTGTAGATGCTGCCTGCAAGGGTCTGCACTGACTATAGCTTCATCCACTTGTTAATCATCCTAGATGCTGAGAGATTTTAGAATGGTATCTAGGAATACTGAAAAAAGACAGCATAAAAGGAAAAATCAAGGTTTTCCTTGCGTTTAATGCTTGAAGTGTGTATGAGAAAGCACAGTGTTCCTTTAATGCCAAGAGTACCAATGTTCCCAGGATAGCCCCACCCCTCTCCGGGACCTTCAGTGGGACGCAATGCCATCTAAACCGCAATGCAGTGCTTACCCGAACTCTCTGGCTTTCCATTGTTGTTCCTGCTCTCTTTGACCTGCTGCTTCCGCCCTCTCCCATGCAGACATCCTGTTTGATGGTCCATTCATATTGTCAGGGAAAGCCACAGGAGTTGATTTCATGATTTTTTGAAGTTCTCTTGAGATAATAGCATTTGATATTGATCATTTTATTAATACAACATAGATAGCTCTGTGCCTTTATAAAATAGGCCCTCAGAGCTATCCCAAATATTGCACAAATTTGCTCCTGCAAATATAAACCTGCTCCAAGATAGATGTACTGTAAATGTGTATGTGCTCTCTGTGGGAATGATGTTATCAACCTTTTTCGGTATGAAAAAAGGCCCTTTATAAAATTGCATGACTACAATGCAAATGTATGAGCATGAAAAGAGTGGAGAGGAACAAGCAAAAAGTACAAATATTAGGGGACATGCAATGAAGCTACTAATAGTTTAGTTTATTTCAGCATTCGATATAAATATTTTTTTGCTCAATGCCTAATTAAGCTTTGGAGAATGTAGTAAAAGCTGTTAGTGTAGCTGGGTTTAAAAGAGGTTTGGACAAATTCCTGCAGCAAAAGTCCATAAATCATTAAAGTGGAGTGGGGAAATCCTCTGCTTACCCCTGGGATAAGCAGCATGGAATCCGCCTACCTTTTGGAATCCTGTCAGGAGCATGTGACCTGGATTGGCCACTGTTGGAAACAGTATACTGGGCTTCAAAGACCTTTGATCTCACCCAGTTTGGCAAATCTTACGTTCATATGTGACTTGTGCTGGGAGTTCCTGGTGGCGTAGTTTGGGTGGAGTGGAGATGGAATTGCAAATGTATGCAATCATGTTGTACAGTACATGGGCACATGTGTAGAGTACATTTATAGCTATAAATTTGTGTGTGGCCATTTGTGCATTATAAGAGCTGGTTCGGCAGCCTTCTTTATAAAGACATATAGGGGCATGTTTACTAAACTGCGGTAATGTCATTCGTGTTATTTTCTGTGGTAAAGGTACAGATGCCCATATAAAGGCGTGGGCGGGGCATCAGTATGGCAAGCCGTCAGGTAACGCGCGTTATAAGGCGTGTTATAAGGCACAGTACAAGGCACGTGCCTTAATGTGCCTTGTACTGTGCCTAATAAGGTGCCTTATAACGTTCCTTGTACTGTGCCCAATAAGGTGCCTTGTAACGTGCCTAATTATTTATTTATTTAAAGTCTTTTCTATACCGTGTTTTTTCAAATTCAGCTCAAACAAGAAACATTAACTTTGTCCAGTCGTGGAAGCCCATACTGGACTTACAGAGAACAGGGATGGTAAACTTGGGTTTAACTGGGTAAACTATATACAGGGATAGGCTGGGTATTTTTAGGAGCCTTATAACGCCTTATATGGATTGCTGGCAACTGTGATGAGGGTACTATGGTCTGGCAGCACAGATCTGCAAAGATGACTGTCACAGGCAAGCAAAATATTTATTTAAATTCTCTTATATACTGCATCAGTGTGGTTTACATTGAACAGGGCATTATAACTTGGAGATAACTATTTTACAGGGAACATGGGCTATGGAGGGTTAAGTGGCTTGCCCAAGACCACAAGGAGCACCTGTGGGACTAGAAACCCCAGTCCTTCCAGCCCAGGGTTGCTGTCCTCTAGTGGGATTTGAACCCCTGACCTTCTGGCCTGAAGTACTTTGCCTCAACCACTAGGCCACTCCTCCACTCCTTGGACAGGAGGGGACAACAAGGAATTGAACCCATGACCTCCACCTAGAATGTCAGTGTACTAACCAGTAGGCTATACCTCTATGGCCTGTTACATAACAATGGCTGGGTACAGAAGGACTGCAGGTCTCTGCACAAACTGTCTGCTCTGTGTGCCAGGATAGGGTAACCCCACCAGCACCCATGATGCATTGCACATGCAGAACAGCGGCCTACAGCTGACCACCAAATGGGGTCTGCACCTATCCGGTACTGCAGCGTGGTAAGACGGACTGACAGTGCATGATACTGGCACAGAGTAGCTATGGACCATGCCATTGTGCAGGTTCCGTGTTCACCCTGAGGGATAGGATGGGCGCCCAGCACAGGTCCACAGTACATGTGGTGCTAGAGATAGGTCCTGCTGCACATCCCCAGCACTGCCAGTGTGTGACAGGTGTTCCCAGCAGGGCAACTGAAGGTGCAGCTGTGTTCTGCAGTCACATGTGACCCTGCGGGACCAGACACCACCTAGATTAGTGTGTACCCGGTGTTAAGGTCTGGCTGCCATGAGTACCTGTTATCAGGGCAGTGGGGTATCTAGACTCGCATGAGGGTGATGTAGCACTGCCACTATGGGTCAAAGTGGTATATGCTATAATACCCCAAGGGGCCTCAATCACTCCTGTTGTAGATGAGAGTGTGGTGAGACAGGTGCTTGCACCCTGCAGCATGGCTGCAGTACTAGCAACCACAGTCCTGCTGACAGCACTCCAGGGCTGCTGGGCCAGTGCCATACCTATGACCATTGCAGACCAGCTGTGATGCTTGGGGTAAGCTCAACTGCCCCACACCACAGTCTGCCATTCATCAACAGACAGCACAGTCAGACTGTACTGGCAGCATCCTACAAGGTGCTCCCACCATGCACAGGTAAACTGCAGACAGCCCACTAACCAGTCCAAAGTGCATGCTCACAGGGGAAACCTGTGCACCCAAAGGTGGGATGCATAGCACAGACACCAAGCAGATATCTCTGTGCTTGGGCCCCAAAACTGGGAACACACAGGTATCGCTTGACACAAACAATGTGTGGCACTATGTGGGAACATAGACATGCCATGGTCACTGCTCAGTCAGAGTGAGAGTGACCCCCAGCATGACATGCTGTGGCCACCCTGTCCATACAGGTGGTGGTTGAGTACTACAGTGTCCCAGCCATTGCCCTCTACCCTGTGCAGATGCATCCTGGCCAATCTGCCATGTCTAGGCCATACCCACAATACCTTGCTCCTCATTATGCACATTTGCAGGCTAATGCTGGAAGCAGTATGAGGAATGTGGACTCAGTGAGGTGTTGGCAGACACAAAACAATGGAGAGACATACACACACTCCTACACCTATCTCAGCATTGTGCAGAGATGGAGGTGGTTGACAACCCTACCTGCTGCACTGGTCCTGATCACAGTGCTGACATTATAATCTGTGCAGGGGGTAGTAGTATTGCTCTGGTGATAACTTCAGCTCTGTGCTGGGGCCAACAGCCTGACACTCCATGAAGCTGTGGATAGTGGAGCCCTTGTGAGTGGGTGTCCGTACCCCTGTGCAACACTGCTTTGGGGTTTGCCCTTGTTGTTGTTGTGGCTGCATTGTGGGCTAAAACTATGGGGAGATGCTCTGCAGGATCCACAGATGGGACCTGAACCTCTGCTCTTGGATATGCTGGCTGAGTGTACTGCACCACACTGTTGCCACAGCAACATAGTGGTCCCTGGGGCTATCTTTACGTTCCTCGGCCAGACCTCTTCTGTACACCACATTCTGGTACAGGGCATGGCCTAGGTCCACTGCAGGCGGATGCCACTGCTCCCTCCAGCACAATCACCCACCCCCTCTGCCATGCCGCCTTGACCATATGCTGTCGGTGCCGGTGGTGCACCAGCCCAGGCCATCCAGGGGGCAAGTAGGTGGCTGCCTAAGGTGTGGGTTCTGGGGTAGGGGTGCCTACATAGATGTCCATGCTTCCCCAGGCATCGCCTGTCAATGTTATGCATCCCTTGGGGTGCCTGCTTGGTAATGTCTCCTGGATTCGACACTGTGGGCCACAGACTCATGGGCATGCCTGACCCTGGTCAGTTGATATCTTGCTGGTTTCCATTTTCTGCATTCCTATGTGCCACCTCGGCAACCGCCTAGTCCACCCTGTGCCCCAGTAGCCCCCACTGCATGTCCCCCCTGCAGCCCCCATGCCCCATTTGCGCCATCACCATAGTGGCCTTTCATACCAGGGCACTATGCTGTTGGTGCAAATGTATCACTACTATCACTTTTCTGGGGCTCCCTGGCTATGCTGTATATTGCTGACACAGAACTGGTTTTTCTCTCTTGCAAATGTGTGCTAACGCCAGGTTTTCAGTTGCGTTAGAATTCAGCCCTTAATTTCTCCACATTAGTGTGAAAGGGGCCTCTCCCCGCCCACTCCCCACCCATTGACCTCTTCTCTCTGCCCTCTCTCCACCCTTTTCTGGACTTACCGCGGCCGTTACCGCAGTTTAGTAAACATACCCCATAGAGTACGAGCCTATGGTGCTTTTAGAAAATAGATTTAGAATAGGGGCTTTTTGGATTTCTCACATAGGCGTCCTGTTATAAAATTATCCCCATGCATTTGCATGCATATTTCATTTTCCTGTACCTTTCCCATCACTGCTGTTTCCTCTACTGGATGGAGTTCACAGCCTACTGTAGAGCAGATCCTCTTTTGAACTGAACTGGAAAGGGCGCTGTTTTTTCAAATGATGCACCATGCCATTGTTGTAAGATGAGCCATAAGCTTTCTTCTGCTAAAGTGCTGCCTGCAGAAATTGCATTCTGCCTACCGTGGATCATCAAGCACTTTAAAAAGCTTTCACATGTGGGAGGTTTTATGAGACTTTCCCTGTACTTCCTTTGGGAAAGCTGATGTTCTTGGTGCTGCTCCTGGACCCATGGCTGGGATTGGAGAAGAGGATGAAAGGCCAGTCGCATGCAGGGCCGTACTGAGCGTGAATCGCACCGTGCGACTTGCACATCGGGCGTGTGCCATCCCCCCCCCCCCACCTCCATCTAGCCACTTTCTGGATGGGGGTGGGAGAGAAGAGGTGCACCCGATGTGCAAGTCACCGGCGCGCTAAGCAGATCTGTCCCTCCCTGCTCTGACGCCGCGTCAGAGCAGGGAGGGACAGATCTGCTTAGCATGCCACGAGAAGGCTTAAGGGGTGTATTACAGCTGTCTGCCTCTGCCTGCCGCTGCTGAGAGAAGAAAAAGTGGTGGCGGCGGCAGGCATCAGCAGACAGCTGAAATGTGCCCCTTAAGCCTTTGCGCCCTGTGCGGCCGCACACTCGCACAGGGCTAGGTACGGTCCTGGTGGCATCCTTCCCACTCTGTACTGTCCCTTCTATCTGTGCAGTGCTCTTAACCCTGGCACTGCCAGGATCATTTTCTACCTCCTCACCAGTTGGCATGTTAACAGCGACCTCTTCAACAGCTTCTTCACACAGTACACGTTCAACTTTTGATGATCCAGATGTGAATCCCACTCATCTGGATCCCTCAGATTCTGTATCTACAAGACCATCTCCACACACGTTTCAGAAGGGAATGCAATACACCTGCTGCAAGGCTGATTTACCTTCACCTGCTGCTTTTTTCATGGCCTTCTACTCTGCACCATGTCAAACTCCCTTTAACCCTCTATGGAGATGGCACCAGACATGGACACCAGCTTTTCCATAGTTGCACCAGAAAATACAGCTCTTTCTACTCTCCTTGTAAAGACATTTCTTTTTAGCATGGACAGAGGACTAGAGGAGCCAATTACCATACCCTGGGACACCTGGTCTCTTTCTGCCAGAACTGCCCTCACTTTCCCTCCCTTCTTTCTGTCTATGACCATGTAATTTTCCAGATGTACTCTTCCCAAGCATGTGCCTGCCTGCTAAGGCTGCGTGCCTCACTCTTGGAAGGACTTGAGGAGAAGGAGGATATGTTAGCCCACTGCCCAGTGTCCACCAGCTATAAGGCTCCAGTGACACTGATCATTCCCAGAGACTGCTCCTGTACTTCTGCTTGTTACATTTACATTTGTATCTTTTAACTTCAAAGTTTACTATTCTATGAACAATGGATGAAATGGGCTACAGTAAGGTGCCCTGTACCCTGTCAATCTCACATATGCTGTCAAAGACAATACACAAATATTATTGCAGGAAATATTGTTGCATTGTATCTTATGCTTCTGCAGTGGAATATATTTTGATATACTGTAGTAATTTGTTCTGCTACTCACTCAGCGTTGTTTCAAAGTGCAAAGACTATGCCCTTTGAAGCTCTTAGTATGGCAAAGTCTGTCTAGCAAATGAAGGGCAAGAATGCCTTCCTTGGGGGGAAAAACAAGCTTGAATCTCTTCTTTCTGTGCTTTGATATAGCAAAGCAAACAGACCACAGACACAAGTCAAGCTTGAAGTTCTTTATGTTTTCTTAACTCCTTTGTCACAGACACAGCCCTATGGCAGTTGTACCAGTTTTTTTTCTTTTTTTATCTTTGCAACATTGTCCCTTCTACAGCCAAATAAACTCCTATCTCTCCTTTAGAGTTCTATACCCTGCAGCAACACTCTTGCCTAATGCTCTGAAATTCAAAGCCCAAATGCTTGTCTGCCCTAATGTTCATTGTGTGTGTTGTAGCCCTACTGTGATATCATTAGCCACGGAATTTGCAGAAGTCAGACAGGGATAGGTTTCTCTGGCTGCCTGTCAAGCATTCAAAGCAGGATTGGCTCAAGTGTCCTGTGCTGTGTGTTAGTGACTGCTCCTCGACCTCCTCCCCCCTCCCCAGATTAGCTCCACTTCATCTGGGGATGCATGACAAAAACAAAGTGCATGAATGGTGATTTGTAAAAATTTTCCAAGCATGTTCATTTAGTTAGTTGATGCTGGGATGAACTGAAAATCATGCTTTTCATCGCTTTTAGCATTCATATGAAAATGAATGCACATGCCTACTTAGCAATATCCTTGGAGATCTTGCATGATTATCTACCCAACGGTACTAAAGAGGATGAACATAAAGCCTGTTGGTTATGGAATGATATCCTACAGGTGGTCACCAGGACCAGCCCAAAGGTTTCTGCCACCCCAGGCCATGCCGCTTCCACCCCCTGCTCCAAGCCATCCCCATCAACTGCGCCACTGCCTCACTGCTGCCAATTCCATCATAGGGGAGGGGCAGTGGCAGTATTTTCAAAGTGGTGACTTTGTGCCACTGCTTTGTTGCCCACAGCTTTGGCACACATGGCCTGCCGCTTCAGACCCCCCTCCAACAGTAAATTGCATCAGAGGGAGATCAGAAGCAGCAGGTCACATGTGCTGAAGCACATGGCCTGCCGCAGGCAATGAAGTGGCAGCACAAAACCGCTGACCTGGGTTGGCCACCCTAGGCAGCTGCCTAGCTTGCCTAGTGGGCAGGCTGACCCTGGTGGTCACAGTCTATGGCTGGCAGCTGGGATAGGAATAACTGGGCAGACTGGATAGCTCAGTTGACCTCTTTTTTTTGTCAACACCATTAGGTGTGTACATATGACACTGAAAGGAAGTCGCTTGACATACACTGAAGATTTTGAAGTTGATAGAACATGTGGTGGCACTGATCTTGTATAAATTCAAACAGTTGCCTTCAAACTATAGGATTGTTACATTTTAACTCCTTGATCACTGGCAATATATATCTATATCTATATATATATCAGCAAATGATATTTACAGTTGTAATAGTATGTTTAAAACAAAACAATACATTAAAGCAGCGATTGCTCAGAAAATGAGTTCTCTTAGTCATCGTAGAACAGGGGTTGTCAACCCAGTTCTCAGGACACACCTAGCCAGTCAGGTTTTCAGGAAAACCACAATGAATATGTATGAGAGATATTTGCATACAATGGAGATAGTGCATGCAATTCTTTCTCATGCATATTCATTGTGGCTGGCTAAGTGTGTCCCGCGGACTGGGTTGAGAACCACTGTCATAGAATGAATTGTCCATAGATACATCAACCATCTCAGTCTGGTTTAGATGGACCATACTCTTCCTTGTTAACTGGGAGTCAAGCAAGGAGACTTTGAATGAAGTGAGGCCTTTAATTTGTGGTAGGCAACTTTTGAAGCATAGGAATCCCATAGTTCTCCCCAGCAGCCTCCATCAAATCAGTAGCTTGCATGAAAGATATGCCAGAAAAGCTAAGTTCTATTACCCTTCCAGAAATCTAGTAGAACAGACAATAAATTATTTTGTTTTTAAATTATTTATGAATTTATGCATCTTTCTTACTACCTTTAGAAATGACCATTTCGGCAAAATGACGATGACATCACGCATAGTGCATAGTCCATCTTAATTTGTAGACAAAAAGGAAAGGGATCTGTGGAGCCAGGAAGGGGCCAGGGGTTCGAGAGAAGCCTGGGTTAGAAAGGAGTGACTGTTATCTGCTCTGCCGTAGGCTCACGCCTTTCCTCCCCCCCCCCCTACTCTGTGGGCTGCCTGGAAGGGAGGGACTAGAGCAGAACGCCTTTGGTGCTCTGGAGTCTGACAAGAAGTGGTGGAGCTGCGTTCAGGGTTGTTTTTTCCAGAAATAAAGCCCTGCTTACACTAATGTTATTAATAATATTGCAATCGGCCTGGCAGTGTCTAATTAAAGGGATCTTGAAAGGAAAGTTAGTGTCTTTAACCGCAGAGCGCATGCCTAGAGGTGACCCACAGTGCTGCTTCTTACACGAACGTGGCATTTCTGCTCTGCCGTTGCACAGAATTTCACATTTTGTAAACCAGATGGAATTCAAATCAGGACTGACTTATTTGACATGCAGTTTAAGTCCTGTGATGAATGGACAGACTTTTCCAAGAATACCATAAGTATACAATTTTTCACTTTCCACTAATCATCTTAGAACTTCTTGCATGAGTGCCTCCAGATTTCCTTTTGTAGAGCGAAGATACTTCAGTAAGTATGGAGGGGTTTGGTCATGTTATTTCTTTCTTTTCCAAGTCCAGGGCCCTCTTTTCAAACAAAATGGCGAATGAGCGCCAGACTGAGATGGCTGATGTGTCCTGATCACAGTTTCTCATGCTGACAGAAACATATTTCAGTGAATATTAGATTCCAGTTAATCCAATTCAGTTACTTACATTCCCACTGTATGAGAAAGAAACCTCTGAAAGACCAGCTTTTAAAAGCGAGCAAACAAGATTGCATTTATGCAAATAAGATATCATTTATGCGAATTTGGCAGCAGACAAGGTAGGGAGCCTGTGACAAAACATAGTTATTTATCCCGTACCTTGCATTGGTTACAAAGTCTAATAATAAAAGTACTTGTTAAATGGTAACATTTATCATTATTTTTTAAATTGTTCTTATCCAGATATAACATATGCAAGCAGTAACTACTCGTAGCAGTAAATACATATAACATCTTCTGCTATGAATAATTTCATTACATCAAAGAGAAGGCTTGGGTCTCACAGGGGAACGGTTGCACAGTGTTATTTGCAGAAATTATCACAATCAAATTCTGTTGTAGCAAATATTCAAATAGACAGGTTAACTTACCGCTAACATGTGTGGTCCAGTGTCCAGATTCTCTTTTATTAATATAAGGTGTGGACACTATCTCCTGGCAATTTGGCGTGTTAGATGTGAATTATTGGATATATGCTGATGATGTCCAATTCATTGTCCCAGTGTTGTCATCAATAGATGATTCTTTGAAATATGTTTCTTTCTGTATTAATGCAGTTAGAGTATGGATGTCTAGGAAGAAATTATTATGAATGTAAATAAAATGACATCATAATTCCTTAATTCTTAAATCTCCTGTTCGGGATCTTGGTGTACTTTTTGACACTCGGAGGAACTTTCAAGTCCACATTCAGAAATTAGAAAAAATAGCTTATTATAAATGACTTTTGTTAAAAAATCAAATACAGTATAAACTGATTATTATTACATTTAAATGCATTCATCACCAAACCCCAGATAGTCTTTCAAGTCTCTTGCAAATATATAGGCTCACTCCGTGCCACGAACAGCAGGGATGGATGTCCCATTGGGATGTCCATCCCTGCTATTCGTTCCCCCTCCCGACCCTGTCTAACTTCCCTGCTCGTTGTATGGGGAAGTTAGACGGGGCGAGGAAGGGGCTGATCAGGGGCAGCATTAGTATGGGCGGTGGCAGTCGTCTGCCCCAGACATACAGGGCCGATTCCAATTTCGGCACTGTACGTTGTCATGATGCGGGCACTAATAAAGTTGGTTTTAAGAAAAGAAATCCTGTTTTAGAAGAACTAGATGTGCAGTTACATTCAGGCACAGCTAGAGGGAGCAGGAACAGACATACTGGTCTTAATGAACCTAATCTCACTGATGACCTGCAGCTGAAAGGGAACCAGGAAGTCAGCAGTAACGGTTCACTTTATAAGCCAGAGCAGAATGCTTCTGGACAGCAGTGGCATAAGGAGTGGCATAAGGAGTGGAATAAGCAGCAGTGGCATAAGCAGAGGAAGCAGTGGACACAGCAGGAGCTGAGGAAGGAGGAGAAAGAGGAAGAAGGAACTGGAGCTGGACTAGAAGGAGAAACAGCAGAGAAGCCTGGAGGCTATCAAGGACATAAGCCTGATTGCTGTGGAAGAAGCCAAGCTGGAAGCTGAAAAAAGACCTCACAAGGTGGGAAGCCAGAAAGCCCAAACTGGACCTGTTGTGCAAGGGGAGTTTGGTGGAAGTTGCTCCAAGGTGAGAGGCTCTGCCACGCCTAGTTCCTATACTCTGCCTGTTTGTAACATAGAGAGAAGAAAGCTAAGAACCAGAGAGGGAGGTTCTGACAGAAGCTTATCTCTAGAGGATCATTGCCCAGTTTTACCTATTCAGAGGGAAAAGCAGTTTTATAAGCAACGGAAGTTTTTACTCAGTGAGCCCAGGTATGAGGCATTGAACATTAACTGTAATGATTGTACTGCTAAAAGCTATGCTACAAGAAGGATTCATCCTAAGGGAAACAAGAGTGCAGACTGGTTCACTAAACTACCGCCAGCCTTAAGAGTCCCTGGTTATGTGAAGCCAAACTCCCAAGTAGTAGATTACCATGCTGAAATAGACAGGGACAGTGGAAGCCCTTTGAATCAGTATAGGGGAGAGGAATTGATGGAAGTGGATTCTCCCAGCACTATTCCCTCACCTTTGCCTGAGGAAATGGAATGTGATTGGTGCACTGCCTATGCTCCAAAGTGTGTATGCTCCACAGAAGAATAAATGAAGTATAAGTTGATGTTTATTATACTGAATATTACTTTGAAGAAAACCTGCTTTAAACTGTGAAGTAACAGTTAACTAGCCAGTGAATATTGGTACCTTTTGAAACAAAGGACTGTTTCTGTTATCTAAAATATCTCTTAGTTGAACCTTGCTTTAAACGGGGAATAAAAGCCTTTATTACCCTACACTTGGACTCTTTGTTCTTTAACAGCGCTACCTAGTGGCGTATAATCTTTGTGCCACCGGCAACCGGGTGACAACGTCTAGGGCCGATGGCTTGGATGGGGAACTTATTCCACCTCTGAGGTGGAATAAGTTCCCCGATGCAGAAGGAATGGCAGGCCCAGGGCTGAGAAGGGGTGGCAAGGGACAGAGGGCATTCTCCACAGCCTGACCCTGGCTTTGGGAGGCCAGATCAGGGGTCAGGCTGCGGGGAAAGGACTTTGAGAGCCGGTGGACGGGGATTGCGACTTCTCAATGGAGCTGCGGTGCCATGGCAATTGGACAACATGGCACCACGGCGCCATTGAAAAGCCCTACTGAGTTAGTCGGGCAAAGCCTGTATGTCTCTGTTCTGCTACCCAACAACTCAAGTCCGGAAGATACGACCAGCCCAGCATCGTTGATGAGCCTTGAGCTCTCTCTTCAGAGTTCTTTTCAAATTTCCATTACTGTACTTACTACTACTAGATTACTAATCATGCGTATAGCACTACAGGGTATCGCACAATAACGTCTCCGGCGGTGTTAAGGTGCGCAGAGGGTGGAGTAAGACTCCCCAGAGGGTGGAGAGAAGAGGTCAATGGGCAGAGAGTGGGCGGGGAGAGGCCAAAGGCACACTAACATTGTGAAATCAGGGTCTGAAAATTAACGCCACTGAAAACCTTGCGTTAGAGGCACATTTGCAGGAAAAAGAAACCAGTTCAGTCAGCAATGTACAGCAAAGGCAGGGAGACCCAGATAAGTGATAGTAGTGCTACATGTGCAGTAACAAAACATGCAAAAACCAGAGAGATAATGACCAGAACCAAAATAGAAATACAAAACACCGAGCTGGCCAATAAAAAAAACAATGATAAACGGTAATCAACACTACCCATAAAGAATGAAAAGGAAGATGTCACTTTTGGAAGGGTCAGTTCTGATTCCCTCCACAAAGTGAATGTTCCAACATTGATAGTGTTGATGAGGGTTTGCTGTGGTGTATATTAGTTGAGAATATCTGTTATTCTTAATCCCTGTTATCCATGTTCATTTCCTGTTACTTGTAAACTTGACATATGTTTAATGCTTAAATACAAAGTTGTTAAAATGTAAACCGCGCTGATGACAAAAGTGCGGTATATAAAAGCTGTTAATAAATAAAATAAATAATAAATAAATAAAATATTGGGTAGCTTGCTTATGTGGCTTTCACATGTGCAGCAACAGCAGAGTGGCCATGTAGGAAAGGGCACTATGGTGATGGTGTAAATGGGGTACAGGGGGCCGCAGGCGGCACATGCAGTGGGCTACCTGGGGCACAGGGTGGACTAGGCAGATGCCTAGGTGACACATATGAATGTAGAAACGGAAAACCAGCAAGACAGCAACTGACCAAGAGCAAACATGTCTACGAGTGTGTGTCCCACAGTGTCCCAGGAGACAGTACCCAGCAAGTACCCCAAAGGGCACATAACATTGGCAGGCGGTGCCGGGGGGAAGCGTGGATGTCTAGGCAGGCATCCCAACCCTATATCATGCACCATAGGCAGCCGCCTACCGGCACACTGGATGGCCTGGGACTGCGCACCACCAGCACCACCGGCACAAGGGCATGTCAGCATGGTGGTGGAGGGGGCAGTGGCATCTTCCCACAGCAGACCAAGGCCAAGCCCTGTTTAGGTGGGTGCCGTGCACTGCAACAGACAAGGTCTGTCTGACGAACAGTCATGGTATCCCCAGGGAATAATCTGCCTCTATGACAGCAGTTTGGTGCAGTACACACAGCCAGTATATTCAGGGGCAGAAGGTCACAGGTTCAAGTCCCAGCTGTGGCTCCTGCAGACCATGTCCCTATGTTTTACCCAGTACTAAACTGTGGTAACAAAGACGGAATCTTTATTGCAGATAAATTAAACACGCCATAAATGCCTATATTTTACCCTCAGAGCACATACACCATAAACATGTGCAATCCCTGGAGCAGAGTTTCCCAGCTGCAGTCCTGGAGAGCCAAACACCATTCAGATTTCATGCTGTCCCTAATAAATATGCCTGTGATGCAGTTTGTGATAAGGAAGCTTATCATAGCTCAGGTAGGAGCTATAGAAAAGATGATGTGACTCTGAACAAGCAACCTGTCAGTTCTGGTAAAAGCAAGAAAACAGAGTTTTCACATAAAAGACTAACAGTCCCAGAATGCACCAGGTTTCCAGCAGCCATGAGAGGGGCTGAAGTGAGAGAATGTGTGTGCAATCAAGAGAGCTATGAGGTAATCCCTAAGCACTCATCTCAAAGGGCAGGGCCTGATTCAAGACAGCTGCACTGTGTTAGGGAGCAGCACACATTAGGAAAGAATAAGAATAGAGCTTATTCTTCAGATAAGGGCTTCAGGGAGAGCTTCAGCAAAAGCTACCGGAAGAGATACAGAGACAGAGACAGCAACGGCTACAAGCTCAAGCCCCAGTATCACCTGGAGAAGCAGAAGCCAAGCCAAGCAGATAGAGAGAGAAGGAAACTCTCTGGAAGGAAGAGAAGAAAGGCCATTGGAAGGTCTGGGAGATTCCAAGGCAGTACTCATACTGGGAGGTATTCCAAAAGCCAGCAGAGTCCATTGGACTGGATTCAGCCAGAGGAATGGAGTGGCAGAGATAGGAATCACCAGTGGCTACCTGGAAGAGAGAAGACTGCATGTGGAAGGGACTTTCAGACCAAGGCCAGAAGGTATGTGAGAGAAGATCCAGTGTCCAGGGATCAAGATTGGAAGGCTGGACATCAGAATTGGATTACATATTGGCCAGGCTATACAGAGAGGAATAATGATAGCAGGAGAGGCTCAGGTATGAACACTGATCCAGACCCTATCTATAATAGAGAATGGCAGCAAGGGAATAAGCATTCTCATGATAGTGCCTTAATGAAAGACTCATCTGTGCCAATGTATGATATTGACCCTATGATTGTTGATGCAGGGGGAAATACAGCAGATGAAACTATTTACATGGACTGTTCTTTATCTAAATGCTATTGCTAGCTGTCTATGAGCAAACACATCAGCCATCACAAAGAAACCTAACTTTGTTCTTTATTTCCACTGCAAACAGCTCTTAAAGCAGGATTTGGGCTCACACAGTAGCAGCCAGCCAGCTAAAGGCTTTCAGCTGGTCCATTGATAGTAATTAGGGCTGCACCTGATTGTGTGTGTGAGCAAGGGAGAATCACTGCTGAGATCTGCGTGGAAAATAAGCAGAAGTTAACCTAACCAGCAAAGTTTATTCTTTTCTTTGTGCCTTTGTATTTGGTAATTACTTGCTAAGAAAACATTAGCTAATTGCCTGACAAGCTGAAGGTTGTTTTCTGGTTTACTTTGTGACTTTTTGTTATCCATTTTAAACACTGCAAGCAAGTAACCTCATTTATAGTGCTATCAAGCATACATGTGCTGGGTGAATTAAACCCCATCAATAAAAGAAGTATTTTATTGATCTTACCACTTGGTTTTCACAACTCAAATTATTGTCATCAGCTGTGTTTGGGAGTGAATGAACTACAATACCCACAATACCTTGCAAGAATCATATGAATATATGCATCGTCAAGATTGTGTAAGTTCTCACCCTAGGCAGCCGACTGACAAGTTGTATGCACCGCCCCCATTGTATGCAAATGTATCCATGCATATTCATTAGGGACAGCATGAAAACCCGAACCGTGTTTGGCCCACCAGGACCGGAACCTCTGCCCTTGAGCAATGGCCAACAGGGGCACAAACACCCACACCCATAGGCTCCACTATCCAACGGCTCATGGAGAGTCAGGCTGTTGGGCCCTGCACAGAGCAGCATCTACCAATTCTAGCACCTGCATACCTTAGCAATGCCGTCTTAAACGTGGAAACACATTCCCCATATATCAAAAGGTTTCTATGATTAATGTCAGATAACAAATCCTATGTTAAACACAATTTGTTGACAGAGATTCATCATAGCAACCTTTCTGATATCTGTGGAGTGTGTTTCAGTGTTTGTTTCGGACAGTGCTAACCACCCCAGGGAGTGACCCTAACAGTACTGAGTACCATAGCAATGCCTGCACTGTGCCCAGGACTGGTGTGGCAGCCAGGGCTGCCAACCACCTCTATATTTGCACATTGCTGGCATAGGTGTGGGAGTTTGTGTCTGTCTATCCAGTGTGTTGTGGCTGCCTAACCCTACACCTTACTGAGCCCACAATGCTTTCACTGTTTTCAGTGTTAGCCTGCCAATGTGCATAATGAGTAGCAAGGTACTATGGGTATGGCCTGGATAGGGCGGCCTGGGCAGGATGCATCTGCACAGGGCATAGGGCAATGGCTGGGACCTTGTAGTGCCTGACCACCACCTGCACAGACAGGGTGGCCACCGCATGTCATGCTGGGAGGTCACTCTCACCCTGACTGAGCAGTGACCATGGCATGGCTAGGTTCTCCCATAGTGCTATACAGTATTTCTCTCAAGTGATATTTATGGGTTCCCTTTTCTGGGGATTAGTCACTGATATGCCTGTGTGATGTGTGTGCTCACATCCAATTTTTGGGTGCACACAGTTTCTCCAGGAACATGCAATAGCTAGCAGACTGTCTGCAGTTAGCTTGTGTATGGCTGGAACACTTTGGGGCATGTTTACTAAAAGCTGCACAATTGCGTGCCGCGCAATAGCGCACGGAAATGCGGCACTCAAACGCTCAGAAACGCTCTTAAACGCCCCGCACAAGTGCGTGTGGGCCCCGCACAATTGCGCGCTGCACTAACGAGCCCCGCACAAGTACCCGGCCCGCAAATGTCCGATAGAGGCGTGGAAAGGCATTCTGAGGGCGGAGGAAGGCTCCCGAGGGGCGGAGAGACGGGGTCAATGGGCGGGGAAGGGGAGGGGAGAGGCTCCCCGCACATTATCGGGTCCGAATTCACAGGTTAAAAATAGCGCGAGTGAAACACTCGCGGTAGAGGGCATTTAAAGGGAAGAGAAACCATTTCCGTCAGCAATGTACAGGGAAACCGGGGAAACCTGCAAAACGTGAGCAGTGTGATACATGTGCACAGAACAAAAGTGCAAATAAAAATAGAAATAGACCCAAACAAAAATATTACAAATAGGAAGTCAGCTGGGGAACCCTGATATTAATGAGCAACAATAAGAAACACACCCAGGAAAGCTCCAAAAAAATGAAATGAAGTTTGGAAGGGGCTACGGAGCGGAGACCCTTCCAAAAACCATTTCCTTTTTTCTGAGCCTTCCTGGGAGTGTTTGCTATGGTTGCCCATTAATATCACTGGTGCCCAGCTTGGTTATATTATCCCCGGTTTTTGGTGGTCGGTTGAGGGGTTTATTTGCACATTTGTCACCAGACAAGGTGACTGAGCCCACAGTACAAATGTGCAGAGCAGGGCTTCTGACTCTTTTGGTCAGGTTTCCCACCCCCAGGGACTGCACTATCACTGTGGCCACAGTGTGGTGCAGCAGACAGAGACAGTACCTCTAGGACCAGAGAGTCACAGGTTCAAATCCAAGCTGGGGCTCCTGCCAACCCAGTCCCCATATTTTACCCACCACCAAACAGAGATAGTAAAGACACTCCTTTATTGCAGAGAACATAAGCATGGTTCACACACCCATTTTGTACCCAACACCGCACACAACACCATAACAATGGGCATTACCGACAGCCGAGTCCCCCAAATGCAGTCCCGGAGTGCCACAACTCAATCAGGTCATATGCTTTTCCAAGATACGGACATGCCAGCATGTTGGCGGAAGGGTACAGGTGGTGGAGGGGGCAGTGGCTGCTAGCCACAGAAGACAGTGGCCGAGCCATGTGCAGGCTGGCACGTCCACTGCAACATAGGCCCTGTCGGATGTACAGTCATGGACTTCCCAGGGAATTCAGCACATCTGTGGCAACACAGTGGTGCAGTGCACACAGACAGTGTGTGCAAGAACAAAAGGTCACAGGTTCAAAGCCCAGCTGGGGCTACTGCCAATCCTGTCCACATATTTTCCCCACAACTAAACCATGTTAGTAAGGGCAATCCTTTATTGCTGGGGACATACGCATTGGTCATACGCCTATCTTTTATACCACCAGGCACAGACACCATGACCAGGGGCATTACCTAGAGCAGAGTCTCACAAATGCAGTCCTGGAGGACCACACACCATTCAGGTTCCATGCTGCCACTCATACAAATAACTGTGCTGTATATCTATGCACCACCCCCATGGCATGTAGATGTAGCTCATGCATATTCATGAGGGACAGCAGGAGACACCAAACAGTGTATTGCAAACCGGGACTGGATTTGGGAACCTCTGCCATACAGCAGCAGCCAACAGGGGCAGACACACCCACACCCACAGGCCCCATTGGCCAATGCCTCCTGGAGAGGCAGGACATTGGGCCCTGCGTGCATCTCCCAATACCAGCACTTGCATACCTTAGCAATGTCACCCTACACCTGGGTATATGGTACACAGCTCTCAAACGTTTGCTATGAGTACTGGCAGATAGATATCCCTACATTACGCACAGTCTGCTCTTTGAGCCCCATCATAACAATCTATCTGATGTCTGTGGTGTGTGCCTCAGGTCTGGTCCCTGACAGTGTTTACCACCCTGGGGAGTGACCCCCAACAGTATTGCATACCATATCCATGCCTGTACTGTGCCCAGGACTGGTGTGGTGGGCAAGGATGCTAAACCCCTCTTTAGTAGCACAATGCTGGCATACGTGTGGGAGTGTGTGTCTGTCTATACAGTGTGTGTTGGCTGCAAATACTGTCCACAGCCCACACTGCCAGCACTGTTGCCAGTATTGGCCTGATGATGTGCATAATGAGCAGCAAGGTACCATGGGTATAGCTCAGACAGGGTGGGCTGGCCAGGATGCATCTGCACAGGGCATAGGGCACTGGCAGGGACATTGTAGTGGCCGTCCACCACCTACACAGACAGGGTGACCTCTGTATGTGCTGCTGGGCTTTCACTCCACCCTGACTGTGCAGTGACGGCAGCATGGCTAGGCACCCCCATAGCGCTTCATAGCATTTCCCTCATGTGATATATATGGGTTACTTGTTGGGGCCTAGTCACTGATGTATCTGCTTGTGTGTGCTGCCATCCCAGTTATGGGTGCATGCATTTCCAGCAGGACTAACCAGCAGACTGTTCACAGCTGGTTTGTGCCGTGATGGAGTGCCTTGCAGGGTGCAGTGGCTGATGGCTTGATGCAGGGGAATATCAGATAGTGGTGGGGTGCATCTTAGCATATCCAGGCCTACTGTCTGTCTGATATTGTGTTATGGGTGTGTGTGGGGCTGCTTGGACTGTGCTGTAGGGTGTCTGTTCCCCAACAGGATGGGGGTTGATGGTCCACTCTACTGCCATCATTGCAGGAGGTGGGGTGTATAATGGGGATCTGTTGATGGGGGGGGGGGTTCCCCCTGACTGAGAGAGACAGACAGAGATATCCAAGGTCTTCCTGCAGAAACTACCTATCTCACAGATTACAACTGTTTTGGAGCTCTGCCATGGCCTCTCTCAGCCATGGAAGGTGCTGTGGACCTGGTCCAGGGCGCCTCATCGCACACTCAGGGTGAGCACAGTTCCTGCACAATGTGACTGTGTGTAGCTACTCTGTGCCAGTTAAACACCCGGTCAGTACCCCCTACCAGGCCAAGGTGCTGTGTGGGTGCACACGGACACGTCCCCCTACCAGGCCGGGGAGCTGTTGGGGTGCATTCCCCATCTTGTGTTCATCTGTGGACAGCTGATTTGCATGTGCAGTGCATCATGGGTATGGGTGGCCTATCCCTATCCTGGTTACCACAGCAGACTGTCTGTGTGGTGACATGCAGGCTCTCTTCAGCCAGCCAGGGGCTTGCTGGCAGCTATATAGCTGTAGCCCAATGGTTACTTCACTGCTTGTGGAGCCAGAGGTAATGGGTTCAAACCCACAGTGGGGTTATTTGATAGGGTTGTCCAAAGCATTTTTATAATTTAATGTACATATGTTGCTGCCATCAAACACACCCTCAGTGTACTGTACCCATAAGGTGCCTCTGAGGGTGCTTTATAGGGCACCCTATAGGGCACCTTATGGTTGCCGTCCATATAAGGTGCACTATACATTATCCTGTGACGCAACATATATGGTGCCCTATAGGGGACATTCTAGGGTGCCTTTGTGGACAGTGAACCTTAACATGTGCCTTATGGGCCGCCTTATGTTAACACGCTTTGTGAGTGCGTTTGCTAGTAGTGATAACTGTGATAAAAATAAATTGCCCCCTACAGCACTCATCCCCATAATATGTAATACCTAAATGAGTCTACCTCATTGGGCACTGTGGGGGATTGAACCCCTGATCCCTGCACCATTGGTCAGTGTCTTCACTGTTGTACTACGGCTCTGTTCCTTTATGTGCCCAGCAGCGCACCACTTAGCCTTCCCACGCACTACTGTGCACCGCACAGTTGCGCGCCGCGCACAAGTGCGGTCGCTGCTTTCTCCCGTTTTTTTTCTTTTTCCTGCCTGAACCGCCCACTCCTTATATGGCACAGGCACACTACCGCGGCCCCGCACGTTAGGAATGTTTAGTAAACAGACCCCTTTGTAGTGTGCAGCTGGTGGAGACTGACTGTGCCCTGTGCTGGTGAATGCCAGATGGTGGTGGTGGGGGGGTAGCTGAGCTTTTCCAGGCCTACTGTGTGTCTGCCATTGCCTTATGTGATGTGTACAGATCTGCATTGATTGCCCTGTAGGGTGCCTATTCCCCAGCAGAACTGGGGTTGATGGTCCCCTCTACTGCCACCATTGCAGAGATGTAGAATGTGGATCTGTTGGTGGGAGATCCTGTCCCCCACCCTGACCCACAGTGGGTGGGTTGGGTCCAAACACCATCCTTCACTTTTAGCATGTGACCATGGCAACCACACAGGATTTTTTTATTTTTTTTTATTTGATGTTTCTTTTATACCGCGCTATTTGCAATCAGTGCAGTTTACATATAACATTTGTCCAGTGCAGGCAAGACTGCAAAGTATTTACATTTCAACAGGGTTCTTTAAACAGGGATAACATGGTAAACTATGTACACTTTGCTGTTTTAGGCAGTCTTATCTACAGGGTTACATTGGAACTATATACATCAAACCTGACTGTTGTTAGTTTGACATGTGACTATGGACATTCCATCTGACAGGATGAATTGTCTGTGCTGGGGGTGCTGACCTGGGGCATGATTGTGACTGGGTGTGGGGAGGTATCTGGATCAGCATAGTGCTGGAGAAATAGGTGATGCTTCAGTGCCTTTCGGAACTGGGAATGGTCACTGATGGTTCGGATGGCCATTGGCAGGGCATTCCAACAGGAGGGCGCATAGAAGGCAAAGGCTCTGCTTCTCGTAGATTGAGAGCATTTCGTGATCACCTTCGGGAGTAAGAGAGTATTGGTGGCACTTGATCTCCTTATTCTGTTAGGGGGAGTGATCATAACTAGGTCAGTGATTGTGGATATGCACTATTCTGGGTGCATCACAGTCCACAAGGGCTAGCCTTGACTGGGAAATACAGATGGACACAGGTGTATGCTAGGGGTGTCTGCAAGAACTAACTATCACACACTAGCACTGATGAGGACCTGCAGCAAAGTCTATCTCAGCCATGCCATGTGCTGCGGACCTGGTGGTGGGCGCCCCACCTCACCCTCAGGGTGAGCAGAGGAACTGCATAATGTCACGGTCTGTAGCTACTCTGTGCCAGTAACACACACAGTCAGTTCCCCCTACCAGGCCGGGGTGCTATAGAAGTGCATACCCCATCTTGTGATCAGATGTAGGCTGCTGATCTGCATGTGCAGTGCATCATGGGTACAGGTGGGTTTACCCTATCCTGGTAACCACAGCAGACAGTTTGTGTGGCGACCTGCAGTCTTTCTGTAGCCAGCCAGCAGTGGGTTAGGCACTATAGAGATGTAGCCCACTGGTTACTTCAATGACTGAAAAGGCAGAGATCATGGGTTTGATGCCACAGTGGTGTTATTTAATAAGGCTGTCTGAGGTGTTTCCTTTTAATTTAAATCAGTGTGTTTTGAGCTGTTTGTTCTGGTGGTCTGTGTGTAGGTTAACTCCCTTTTGGGTTGAATTAAACTAGATTAATATTTGTGATATCATATCTTGTTGCTAATCTTCTTCCACTACAACTCCAACGCTAACAGCGTTTCATGCTGTGTGCTTCAGGGAGTTTTTACTTTGGATTGATGTGGAACCAAACTTCCTCCGGGATCAGACTATGGTGTTGGAGTTGGAGTGGAAGAAGATTGGCAACAAGATATGATATCATAATTGGCAATAGCATAAGATATTGAGGGAGGAGTGGCCTAGTGGTTGGGGCAAGTTACCTCAGGCCAGAAGGCCAGGGGTTCAAATCCCACTAGAGGACAGCAACCTTGGGCCGGAAGGACTGGGGTTTCTAGTCCCACAGGTGTTCCTTGTGGTCTTGGGCAAGCCACTTAACCCTCTGTTGCCCATGTTCCCTGTAAATAGTTACACAAAGCCTTAACAGAAAGGAAAGAATGGGAAGGTCAAGATCACAGGCACATTATGGGAGTTGTTTTGGCAGCCCTATTCATGCTTTGGATGTCCAAAAACAGGCATAGAGATATCGCCAGAGCCATTTTAGAAGCCAAGTCTGTAGACATCCCAGTCTGAATGGGGGGGGGGGGCATTCCCAGGAACCTGGATGTCCCCACTTGATTTCAGAAATGTCCAAGAGCTTGTTTTGGCTGAAAAAACATTCAGAGAGTGTAGAGAAGATATTACTCCATCATTCCCAGTACTCAGCACAATTTCAATGATAGCAACAGTGGGATTTGAACCCTGGCTTCCACTGTTCTAGCCCTCTGCGCTAACCATTAAGATATTCCTAGACATCCAGGTTCTGAAATACTATTTTGGGGTTTCTATGTAGACGCCCTCGCAGTCAACCATATCAGGCACATCCAGGTGCAGACATGATTTCACAACGTGGACGGGCCTGCCTTTTTCCAGCTATTCTGGCTTAGGCGTACTAGATTGCACATGGATGTCCTTTCTAAAATTCCCCTCCATGTGAATAGATCACCACTGTGCTGCTCTCACAAACTAACATCCTTGCACCGCATACCCATATCCTCCATACACTCTCCCCCCCCCCAAAAGAAAACACACCACAAACATCCATATGCCAAATAGAGCAATCATATCTGGAACCCATAACTACGCATTTCAAGAAAATCTAAAAAGAATCTGAAAGCCCATGGACCCAAGAGGTCAAATAGGCCATAAGGAAACATAAGTCAATCTGCATAATGATGTAGGGCTAAGGATCCACAAATACTGAAAAGACCTCACTCAGTTAATCAGATCCACTGGGCTCTCAATTTTACTGAGAGACTTCTCCAAATCTACTGGTTCTGCCAATGATTTTGTGGTGGTATTGAGTCACTTTCATGCAGGCAGGGGCAAAAAGGCTATACTGAGCACCCATAGCACAAAACCTGGGCCCTAGACCCCAACTCCCCCCCCCCCCCCCCCACACACACACTTCCTCTTGTCTGCTACTGCTTTTGTGAAGTACCGGGAGAAATAAATGCATTTCGCTTCCCACATCACTTGAAATGACTGTTGGGCCTTAGATAAGATTTCCAGCACTTGTGGGTGATTCAGTACTTTGATCAAGAAAGGCCATGGTGTCAGATCGCTAGGATTTATTGCATCAAAACCCCATGAGTGAACTGCACAATACTTGGGAGCCACTTAACGAAGATGGGAAATCCAAATATTATTTTGGCAGTTATTATTACTCGTGTCCTCAACCTCTACTCTCAGCATAAGGGCCATTTTCATTTTCTTCTCCATGCTTGTAGCCTTGTCAATGAGGTCACTCGTGCAGGTGTTTAATTCCGCCAATCTTACCGAGAACGCAGAGATTATATTATGCGCCATAGAAAGCTCCATTTTAATATTCTTGACCGCCATGCCTTTCGCAACAAGCATGTTTGTAATTTCCTGCAACTGCGCCATAATGGGCTCTGATGTCTTCTCTTCTAGGCTCTGGTGACATGGTTTTATAGGAGTAGGGGGTCAGCTTTTGATCTCTTCACACTGGCATCTACTATCAATACAACTCCTAATTATGCACCAGAGGAACTGAGACAATTAGGCAAATAAAAATTTAAGTAACATGCACTCTGGCCCCCCCAAAATGATATAAAAGTATAGGGGGTCATTTCAGAAGTCCTATTCATGCCTTGGATGTCAGAAAACATCCAAAGCACAAAGGCTGTCTTCAGGGCCATTTTAGAAGCCAGCTGTAGGGACATCCTAATCTGAATGGTGGGGGGTGGGGGGCATGGAGGAGGAGGCATGGCAACATTCCCGGGAACCTGGAGGCCTGGTTAGGGCATTCCTAGGGACCAGGACATCCCTGCCTAATCACAGAAATATGATGGACATCCAGCCTCACATCTAACTTTAGATGTGTGTGCTTGTTTTAGCCGAAACTAGAAAAAATGAAACTCCACATAAAAATGTTCCAAAACAAAATAACACAAAACAACAATCTCAACAAGAAACACTATTTCAGTCTAAAGTAAAGACCAATGAAAGTTACTCTCAAAGAAAAACAGAAACTTAAGGTATCCTCTTGGGAAAGAAGGGACCTCCGTAAGGGAGCCTTGCCGCTCTTGTATGTAATGAAACTGTAAGGATTACTCCCTCCCATATATTGATCATTGGTCCCAACTCACAAACATCATATTTATTTACATTTTCAATGCATATAAAAACTTAAAATGGTACTTAGTTGCAACATGAGCTCCCAGAGAACCCAAAGACAATGTAAGTCATTGTGAGACCAAAGTGCTCGATTCAAGTATCGCCATGAAAAGTTAAACCGCTGCTTCAGGAGAGTCGCACAAGTGGTCTAGAGAGTAACTGCCATGGAGAATAATCTCCTTAGTGTTTGTGAACTATTTAAAAGGGGCCAGCAGTATACGAATGTGATGACATCACACAGCAGAAAACCACTCCATCTCTTCATGAAGACCAGCAGGTTGTATGCAATTCGATTTAAAAATCCAGCATTGTTCCAAGTGCTTCAAGCGCTATTCTTTATTGCCTTGCATATGAGGGAAATGCAATCAATAACAAACCACCTCAATTCCCACCATGCATGTGTTTGATCAAAGCAGTGGGGAACCATAAGAGCTGTTAACGTATGTACTTGGACCCAGGATTCTGCAGATCTCACAGAACTTTGTTCTAACATCTAGGACCAAGCAGAGCTGGATGCTTATAGCAAAATCTGGGAGTGAACGGTGAAGCTAAATTGAAGTTCTTGCACAACTAGCATTGTGCCAGACCTTTAGCAGCAAGAAATATTGGGCTGCCACTGCTATATACAACGAAAGGTCAGTAGGATCCTCAGGGCCATGTCTGGGCAGACTATATGATTGCACCAGGCCCCATGGTGGTTTCATTCACAGAGGCCTCAAGATGGCCCAGTAGCATAGACAAGGATAAGGAGACGTGGGAAAGGACATAGTTCCCATCTTTTTCCTATCTTAGCTCTCTCCCAAAATGGGGCAAATTGTTGAGACCGTTTCTGAATCTATCAGGTGAACATAGAGCCTGTGAACGATGCTGAATTTCATCACAGTCCCAGCCCCTGTTCTGTACTGAAGATACCCCAATGATCCTTCTCATGTTGAGTCTAGTACTGTAAAAGCTTGTGAGAAATATGGCAGAAATGTCACCTTCATAAAGTGTCGATCTCCCACCGAGCCACAACAATTAGACATCACAAGGTTTTTGCTTGACACCATAGCATCAGGTCCTGGATTGCACATATATATTTTATATATATTTTTCCAATTGCACATATATATTTTTCCAATTGAGGGGGAAGGGGGGGACAGAGAGAGAGAGAAAAGAAAAGAAAGAGGGAGATTTGGGGTTATGAAAGAGAGAGAAAGATAAGAGATATATTGGACTGAAGGTGGGGGGGGGGGGGAGGAGATAATTGAGGGACGGTGAGAAGATGCTGGGCTGGGAGGGGAAAGAGGAGAGATGCCAGACCACTGGAGGGGGAGAGGAAGGGAAGGAAAGGGCTGTAGAGATGAAAGAAAGAAAAGGGAGATGCTGAATTGGCATTGGGGAGGGGGGAATGGCGGGCAATTGTAATTGAAAAATAAAATACCCAAATAACAAATGTAGAAAAAACTTTCAATACATTCAAAATAACTGGAATAAAATAGATTAGCTTTGGGAAATGTGTATCGTTGACTTCTTTATGTTTTGTCCAGTACAAGGAGAAATAAATTTCTAGTTTTATTTCTCCACTGTTGTGGTATATTCCAAGCTTGTCTTTTTGGGGTTCCTAGTTCAATTATTGTTTTCCTATTTCTAAATTGTGATCCCTTGTTCTATATTTGGTGATGGTCTGTCTATGTTTTGTGTGTGTGGCCAAGTTGTAGTTCTCTGTTCCCAGTAGGTGTACTGGTTTAATATTTGCAGCACTACCTTTTGATAAGTAGGGTTTGGTGCTGTATGAGTCCTCTTAGTGCTGTTATGATATGGTGGGTTTCCTATGGGTTCTAAATGAGCAGGGTTCTGTAGTACTTCCTAATGCGCCTGGCAGTTGGCACTGGAAGATAGTAATGTAGAAATCTGGTAGCCTCTCTTTATGCTCATTGTACATGCAAATGGTATTCAGACACTCATACACTCATTAAGGAGCATGTTTACTGAAGTTTAATGCACATTAACAAACATTAATGAGTGCCCCAGAAGGGCGAATGAGCAAGGATCAAGAATCCAATTCAGCTTTGTAATTGTTTCTGATATAAACTGCAACTGGACTGTTAAAATTTGCAACTGTTTTGCTTTGAAGATATCATTCCACTAGAGACTTGTATTCAAAAGCTTGGGTGAAGCATCCCCTATGAATTGTTTTAGTCAGTGCCTCGACCTTAAAGGAGAATCCTTCTGAGGATACGTGCCAGGGTCTGCAAGTGCCCAGTGAAACTTAGCTCTGGTATTGCATGATACAACCTCTCTTAGAGGTGGAATTACACTTGGATGTAAGAGCAGCAACCAGGAACTTGTGGCACTCCTAGGAAAAAGAAAATTGAACATTATCAACCATTCATATCAATGCAGACTGGAAGCTATTATTCTATTTTCTTGGTAAATGTATATCCCACCATGTTAATTACTTTGTCCGGGCTTGAAAATGACAAGTGATAAAGGCATCTTTTTTCAGTACCTAAAAATACATGTTTTGCAACATTCTTTTTGAGATAACCAGACATCCTGGCAAAGCTTTGGTCAGGCTGGTGTCAAGTAACACATCACAAATCCCCCACTGTAAAACTAGCCAGATGTGGTCTGCTGCCTGTTTTACTCAACGGCCATGAAAGTCGCCGGCTGTCTTCCAGAACAGGCTGCACCTGAACATCATAACTGCATCTTCCCTTTTAACTGCCTTTAAAATTTGAACACCATGTCCTGCATTCAGTTATACCCCATGTGGCCCCTATGTCTCCATTTGGGTATCACCAATACACAGCAACCGAATTCTTGTCGGAAAGGAAAAAGTGATTTTCAAAATGTGTGCTCCATACATAACACGCATGATAAAAAGAATTTTATAAAGTGTTTCATTAGCTTATGTTGACATAAATGTTTTGTGATCTTAGGACCATGAGTTATGTATCCTGGCACACCATCAATAAGCTGGAAGAGTAAACCATAAGAATAATTATATTTCCATATATTGAAAGTCATGCAAGTTCACCAGAAAATATGTTTACAGCAGAAATATTTCACTTCCATGCCAAAAGACCAAATGCAGCACAGACCGCTCCTCGCTTTGTCCTGAGTTTGGGCTTTTTTTAAATTTTATTTTATATTTATAAATTTTACATAACAATCCAGACAATAGAAACTCTGAATCTGAATCAGAAATAACAATAAAGAAAATTCAATTCAGAAATACCAAAAAGGTCTTCTATCAAACAACAAACATACCACTGGCATAGACCCCAATATGTTACCCCACAATATGATCCAAGAAAAAAGAAATTAAACACAACCGTGTTACTTAAAACAGAAAAAAAAGATATCATAGGAGCACAGATTATATCATATGGCAGCCGATGAGGGAGTATCCCCCCCCCCCCTTCTCCCTAGAATCGATAAATTGGAACAGTTGTCTGGGCTCAAAAAACAAAAACTGGTTAGACCTTAAATTCACCATACATTTACAAGGATATCTCAACTTAAACACAGCACCCAAAGCTTCGGTTTGCTGGCGTAAAGCCAGGAACCCCTTCCGCCTCTTCTGCATGTCCCTAGCCAGATCAGGAAAAATTAACATTTTTGAGCCCATAAACTGAGTAACAGATAATTTACGAAAATATAATCTTAGTTCAGTGTTCCTATCGGACTCAAAGGCAAAATGAACCAATAATGTAGCCCTGCTAGTCACCACCTCCAGGGAGCTCTCAAGAAATGCTGATAAATCAAGTTGAAGCGACTCATCTCCCACATCAGGGACCTGCTGTAACCCAGGGGCCAAAGGGGATACCGATACATATTGAGTTCTCACAAGAGGAGGCAGCGACTCTGCCGGCATCTGCAACACCTCAATGAAAAACTTACGGACCAGGTCCATTGAGGCAATCAAAGGTGACCGAGGAAAGTTCAGAAACCTCAAATTGTTCTTCCGAAGAGAGTTATCCAAAAACTCAATCCTTCTTGCCTGAACCAGCCTGTCTTTCTCATTGACAGCCTTTAAAGACTCTAGGTCCTCCACCTTAGATTCAAGGACAGCAATCCTAGTTGACTGAGCAGCCACAACAGAGTCCATCGAGGAACACTGGACTTTAATACCTTCCAACTGCTGAGCAAAGGAACTGACAAAAGGAAGGAGAGTTTGCTGTAGGGCAGAGATAGCTTCCCACAAGCTATCTAAGGTAACCCACGCCAGCTTCTCAACAAACCCAGGCAACCTGAGTTCCCCGGGAACAAGTAAACCAGGTGAGAGCTGTTTCGATTCCGCACTTACAAGGGAGGAGGAAATTCCCACTCGACCCCCTACGGCGGCCCCACCAACAGCAACCGTCCCCTCCGTCTTTACAGGGGAAACCCCCGCAGCCGCGGGTAACTCCAACACCGGGGAGACACCACCAAGCTGCTCCCCCATGGATCTGGAACCAGGCTGAACTGGCAGCGCTTGCTGGGGGCTCAAGACCACCCCTTCAAAGCTCAGATCCGATGAAACCTCCAAAGGATCCGCCGAAGCCATGGGCGTCGATGGAACGCAAAAACCGGCAATCGACGACTGCACCAAACCTCCAGTCGGGGTTGAAACCTCTGGGGGCTTCTGAGTACCTTGCTTCCGTTTCCTCCCCATCGAAGGAAGGTGCCAGGCTGATGTGGAGCGCTCCACCTCAGCATCCTACTCCTCCGCCATCTTGGATCCCTGCATCCCAGTCGAGTTTGGGCTTTTAATTCATCAGGAGAAGGAAGTTGTCCGGATTCTTGGAACCTTCGAGCCTTTTGCAAGTGGTGTTGGTTCTCTGGAGGAGTAGCCTAGTGTAGCAGCCTGGGCCCAGAAAGACCAGGGTTCAGATCCCGCTGCTACTTCCTGAAGAAACTTACAGGCCAATGCAGAAAGCTGGTGCTGAAGTCATGCGGTATTAGCTGTGTACGTGTTTTCACAGCGTGAGACTTCAGAGCCGGTATGCAGCACAGGACATGTATGCAAATGAACTGTGTGGAAAATTTTGGCGTAAAGTTGAAAAGAGGGGAGCCAATGCATGCATGGACGCCCTACAAGTGGCCCTGTGCACATGTGCGTCAAATGCTCACATTATTCGGACAAGACGTGCTCAGTCCGTAAAATCAACACTATTTTGCCCAAAAACCTTTTTATGAAATCACAAGAGACCCAACAGTAATGATACAAATGAGTTCAAAAAACACCTAAAGATAAGAAGCAAAAGACATTGGTTCTTGAACACCCAACTTTCGCTTCTACACTGAGAGATACACGCATAACATTTTCACATCGAAAGTAACTGTTCACCGGGACATACCCTGGAACAGTCTTTCCCTACATGTGCAAGATTTTTAAGTCACCTCAGACCAGGTATAGAGATATTGGCACTCTTGATGGTTATTTAATCCTCTATGCGTTTCTCTGCATTGGGTGCAGATCTTATTACCATCTCATTTTAATATGTGCATATTATTTGTATATAATTAAAATACACTTGGCATTGCTGTGGGTGCATACTTTTACTCCCCTCTATGTACGTGTGAAGCTGTTTTTGGCATTTGGCGTGGTGGAACTTGTGTGTATAAGTTGTGGTATCTGCGCGCAAAGGGTTCGCTAGTCTTTCTGCATTGGCTCATTAGATTGAAAGCCCGCTGGGGACAGGGACATGCCTACTGTACCTGCTTGTAGCTCGCTTTGAAGTACTACCGGAAAGGTGTGAGCTACATACTAATCATAAATAAATTAATCTGGTGAAATATGAGCTGTGTCAGTTTGTGATGTTGAAGGGAGGGCATTTTAGCTGTTTCAGAGAAAATGTGATTACATTATGGGCCTGCGTACATTCCAGTGCTGACGACCTATCAAAGATAATTTTATAAGCTCCCACAGACTTAACACACATTAGCACATGCATATTTGAGGCCTATTTTAAAAAATAAAGAAAGCACAAACTTTACTTTCTAAAACAGAGGCATAAGTAGTGTTAATACGTACATTAAACTAGTTGCGGCAGTTCTGCCTGTGTCTAGACTTCCCAAGAACGTGCATAAGTTAAAGTATTTTATAACTTACGTGCGTAAATTTTCACTCTGCCTCTGCTCCACCCAATCTCCATTCCCGTGCATGTCCACACTGAAAATATGCATGATCGGATCGACATGTGTGCTTACAGAATAGTGATTACCCATTTTTCAAGTCCTTGAAAACTGGTGACTTACCCTGAAAATGGAGTGTACTTATATGCAGCTCCTTGTGAAAATCAGCTTCATCTGTATGTACCGCCTGCCTTTGCCTATCTGCTGATACACTGTTCAGAAGTATTTTGTAGCTAGGTCTCCCCACAGGGAATGACCAGACCAGGAGTTGATGAGGTCACTGAGGGAAGCTTCTCTTTGCTCTTTCCTGCCAGACTCCTGAGTCACTGAGGTCCTGGGTGCTGAAAAGGAAAAGGAAGGAAAAGAAGTGGTGGAAGGCTTTGCCTCCATTCTCCTACAAGAAAGCTGAAGAGTGTACTATGGAGGCTTATGACACTGTAAGAGAGAATATTTAGCCCATTGTTTTGCTACTTACCAAAGGAGTTTTGGCACCAATCAGAACAAGTGACATGGGAGACTGTTAAATGTGAGTCCCCCGGGGTTCAGGAAGCAATAGTGAAGAGAGCAGCTTGAAAATCATTTTCACAATTCAAGAAGAGCTGCCAGCCAAAGAATTGGTGAACCAAGGGGAATCTTGGCTGAGGTTCCCCCGCACAGCCCTGGCCTCTCTACTAGGCCACACTCATACTAGCATAGTAAATGACAAGTAAATATTTCTGTAGACCATCATATATTTATAACAGACTGGTATCCAAAAAACTCACACCTGTTATAATCATGGGTCCATTTTTGTTTTGGAATTTTTCAATTTAATCAATTTATGTATATATTTTAAAAGGAGCTTCTGTGGGGTGCTCCCAAATGTTAATTATAATTTTGAATTCTAACCCCACTGTAAATGTATGACAGTCTGCAGTCATATGTATTTGTAGTGTGACTAGCCATATAAGTACCAAGTTTTTGAATGAATGTCCATGAGGAAGACATCTTGAGGCTATAAACAGATAAAGCCCAGCTTGGTTCATCTAGCCTACCCAGTAAGGTGTTTAGAGCTGTAACAGCAGGCTACCCCTTCTATGCCTTTGTTTGTTTATTCATTTATTTATAAGAGTTTTAGATATCATGTGTATTTTTATCTTTATCTTTATTTCGAGACTTAATACCAGGGGCATAGAGCAGTTTACAATACAGATAAAAACCAAGGAGGTACTGCTGAGAAAAGGAAAAGGAACGCCAAATTGAAGACAGGAAAGAGATAGTCAAGAAAAGCAGGGGCAGCCACAACAACATAGAGACAGTAACTGGATATCAACGTGGGGGAGGAGATAAGGGGGAAGGAGGGGGGGAGATCAAAGGCTGAACAGAAAAGATGGGTTTTTAGTCTAGCTTTGAAAGCAGGGAATGAGAACTCTAAACGAAGTGCAGATGGTAGAGAGTTCTATAGAAGGGGACCAAGAAAGTAAAAGGCAGAAGAGCGGGTAGATTCCAGGTGAGCCTGGGAAGGGGATGGAAGAGACAGACGATTAGAGTGAATAGACCTAAGAATTCTGGGAGGACAGTGAAGACAAACCAAATCGGAGAGGTATAACGGGGTGCCGGCGTGAATTGATCTGTGTACGAAGATAAGAATCTTGTACTGAATTCTAAAAGGAATAGGGAGCCAGTGCAAACGGATGAGAAGGGGTGTGACATGATCAAACCGTAAGGCGTGGGTCAGGATACGGGCTGCAGTGTTGTGAACCAGTTGTAGTCTACACATTTGGGTGTGGGGGAAGCTGGCCAGGGAGGTGCTGCAGTAATCTAAGCGTGATACAACAAGGGACAGAAGCAACGTGGTTAGCGAAGATGGAAAAAGGAAGGGGTGGACTGCACGGAGTTGCCTTAAAGTGTAAAAAGAGCGCTGGACGATGGAGGAGATGTGATCTTTGAAGGAAAGGGCTGAGTCAAGAGTAACACCAAGATATCGTAATGATGTGACGATGGGGATGGGAGCAGTAGATAGAAGAGGAACAATGGTGGGGGGGGGGGGGGAGGCAGGACTGCCAGCAGTAAACCAAATGGCAGAAGTTTTTGACAGGTTAACATGTAAGAAATTTGCAGACAACCAGGAAGCGACAGAAGAAAGGCAGACATTAAGGGGACCAATATCAGGAATAGAGGAATTGGTGTGGTGGAGAAGAATATCATCTGCGTAATAATATGCAGAGATGCCATGTTGCTGAACTAGAAGGGAGAGGGGGCCAAGAAAATATTAAACAGCAGTGGAGCCAGTACTGAGCCCTGGGGAACACCACAGTGAAGGGAGGTTGGAGGGGAAGAATCAGATACGGAGAGAACAGAGAAAGACCGATTAGAGAGGAAAGAGCGAAACCAGACAAGGACCGCGCCAGAGCAACTGATGCTGCTAAGACGTGAAAGAAGGGTACAGTGATCAACAACATCGAAAGCAGCAGAAAGATCGAGCAAGACAGCGATAGATATAGAACCCCGGTCACGGGTGGCATACAACTCATTGAGGAAGGAGATAATGATGGATTCGGTGCTGTGACCGGGGCAGAAACCGGATTGGTGGGGGTGAAGGGCCAGAGAAGCTTCGAGATGAGAGGAAAGTTGGGAAAAGACTAGTCTCTCAAGGAGCTTTGAGAGGAATGGAAGGTTGGAGATGGGGCGCCAGTTTGTGGGTACAGAGGGGTCCAAGGAAGCCTTCTTTAGAAGAGGCCAAATCAGAGCACGTTTCCAATGTGAGAGGAAAGTACCAGATAGAAGGCTGGAGTTGAAGATGGAGAGGATAGGGGGGACAAAGCCAGTGAGGGCTCGGGGAGCCAGGGAAAAGGTATAGGGTCTGAGGGACAGGTAGTTTTACGAGTTGTGGAGAGGACCTTGGTCAGTTCTGGCAGGGTGATGAGCTGGAACGAGGACCAGCGGTGGGAAAGGGGAGGGGCGGAGGGGTTGCAGGGGGAGAGGCAGGGGGGGAGGAAGAATAGGATGGGGGGAGAGAGGGGAGGGCAAGCAGGAAAAAGGAGACAAATAGATTGTAATTTAGAGGTGAAGTGGGAGGCCAGTAAGGCTGGAGCGGGAGTGGTGGAATAGGAGGGGACAAAGGTAGTGGGAGAGTGAGAGGCAGAAAGAGAATGGAGAACAGAATAGAGCTGATGTGAAGAGTTGGATGAAGAAGAGATAAGTTTGGAGAAGATGGTAATGGCGGTGGCAGTAACAGAAGTGGGCTAGGGCATCAGGAGAGGGACATTTTCGCCAACAGTGCATGACCCAAAGGAGGTAAGAATGGTGGATCAGGAGACCTGGGTGGAACCAGGGGGAACTGTGACGATGCCGGGTGGAAGAAATAGAGCAGAGAGGGGCAACCTTATCCAAAGCAGAGGAGAGTGTAGCATCCCAGCACTGGGCCTGGTGGTCAACTGATAGTGAGTGGAAATCAGGGGGAAAATGCGTGTCTGAGGACGGAAACTGGAGAAGCGTATTAGGAGTGATACGACGGGCTGAGTGGGCTAGAGGGGGGGGGGGACGAACTCGAAGGTAGGGAAGAGGAGAGAGAGGGAAGAGGGAAGAGGAAGACAGAAGAATACACAAAAATGGTCAGAAGAGGGAATGGGCAAGGTAGAGAAAGAGGAGGGGACAAAGGGCGAGGTCTGTTGAGAGATAACAAGGTCTAATGTATGGCCGGCCGAGTGAGTGGGAACCTGGACAAACTGCTGAAGGGAAAGGTCAGAAAGATGGGGGAGAAAGGTAGAGTCACGCTGAAAAGAGGGAGAGTCAATGTGGACATTGAAATCCCCTAGAATCAGGAGATGCTGTATGACATATTCAAAAATGGTTTACAAAATTTCAGGGCTGAACCTGCCAGTCAGTACAGGTTATTCTCCATTATTTATTTATTTTGAAGCTTTTAAATACCGCCCTTTCCCGTGATCAGGGGCAGTTTACAATGAACGCAACAGTATACTTAAAAAATTGGGGTTACATTCAACTGGGGTAAGTAGTAGTATATGGGGAATGTTATTTACATTTAACTATGCACATGAAGAACTATATACAAATTAGTTTGTTCCTATGTTATTACGCAGATGGGAGTTTATAGGAGGAGGGAGAGAGGGAGAAAAGGGAGGAGGGAAAGAGTGAGTTAGTTATAGGGGAGTGTTAGGGTGGGTGGCTTTGTTTCCGGTTGTACCTACTACTCTAGGCACATTACCTTCCTCTATGCTTGGTTTTTTTTGAAACTGTGAAAGCGTTTAAGTTTTGCTTTGAATGGAAATTCTCTATACTTCAATTATATCCTCTTGCTATATAGAGATCCTCTGTTTTTATCCCGTCCCTTTTTTGTAGTTAGTAACTGATTTTGTCCCCATCACCTCCACCAGGAGGGCATTTCAAGCATTTTCTGATGTTGCTTTTAAAATTTACCTCTTTTCAGCTTCATTTTATGGCCTGTGGTTCTATAGTCTCCTTGTTTTTGGCAAAGGTTTGTTTCTTTGTTAATACCTTTTCAGTATTTAAGCGTCTGTATCATATTTCCCTTGCCTCTCTCTTTCTCTAGGGTATACATATTCAGGCCTTAGGTCTTCAAGTCTCTTTCCTTACGTCTTCTGGCGCAGACTCCATACCATTTTAGTTGCTTCCTCTGAACTTCAAGTCTTTTTACATCTTTTGTGAGATACTCTTTAATAAGGATGCCAGTGGGGACTCACACAAGTTAATAAACAAAAGTACTAAGAGGGATTAGGAATATAGAGAAAATATTAGGAATTAAAGAAGGTCCATGTTTCAGTAGCTTGATCTGGGGCAAAAATCCCCAGGTAAAGGAAATCCACTATAGAGAGACAGACCAAAAATA